>OX387183.1:10544855-11800309 GCA_947561395.2 Buxus sempervirens
AAATCCTAATATAATAATAATAAAAGTACATAAGAAAAAAAAGAAAATAAAAAACATGTGCATCCAAACTTAGCCTCCAAGTTTACTTGGAGGCTAAGAAAAGAATGCAATCATGAGTTTTCTTTAAAAAAGGGCACAAATGAAAAAGGGTTAAGGTTTTGGTTATGAAAGAGAAAAGTAATTGACTTTTGGTCATTCTTTATAAAAAGAAAAAACCCTAGCACAAAGCGGGGTCGGCTCATTGTGCTGGGCTGATTTTTGTTTTGATCCCCCATCTCCCCCAAGCTCTCTTGCTCTCTCCCAAGACTCTCCTTCTCTTGCTCTCTCCCAAAGCCCTCTTCTCTCTTTGCCTTCTTCATCTCCACCCAAGAAGAAACTCAAAGGAGCTGCTGGTGGTGCCTTGAAGGTGGTGTTCCAGCGGTGTTCAAGCTTAAAGAAAGGGTGAGCACACCACTCGAAGGTCACAAGGCCCCAAGGTAATGTTCCCCATGGTATTTTGTTCATAATATATAAAAATGAGCTCCATATGAGCATGTGTTTTCAACCATGTGTTTCTTACCATTTCAAGCATGTCTTGCCTTTTCTTTATCTACTTTGTCTTCCCCATTTCAAGCATGTCTTACCATTTCAAGCATGTCTTCAAGGGAGGAAGAGGGTAACATATAAGATGCTCTTAATGGTTCTTTTGGTCTATTAATTTGTTTCATTTAAAGTGGGAGTTTGTTCCTCTTGTGCATGCCATCTTATGTACCCCAAGTAACCCCCCATTTCCCTTCTAAATTAGATTCCTTTTTCTGCTCTTCCCTTAATTTCTCACAACTTCTCATGGGTGTGCTCTTGCTGGTCGTACCCCTGGAGGTTGTCTTCTTGTTTTCTAGCATTGTCATGTTCCTTTAATCTCTTATTCTTACTGCTTCCATGTGCATGTGAGCATGATTTGTTGTCCCATGTACTTACTGTTTTATGCCAATATGCATGCTCCTCCAGCCCCTTTACTACCTAATACTTTAACTCATTCGAGTGCCTCAAGTCCCCAGCAGTAGCATGCTTCCTAACCACCAAGCCCTCATGCTTGGTAGGAAGAATGTGCATGACCATCTCTTTGGAATTTTGGCATGTTTAGGTGTTGTTATTTGTATTCTTGGGTAGCCCTTGTACTTGCTGCTCTACTCGGATCAAGGACTAGAACAGGGGCCAAGTAGCCCCTGTGGGATTATAGCATGTGGTTCATGTGGAGGGAGGCAGCATCCCATGCCTCCCCTTTCCTTTTCCTTGTTGAAAAACCCACCAAAGAAGACAAAAGTGGAGGCTTCCCCTTCTCTCGGTACCACTGTGGGCCCACACAGGGGCCCACCCAAATGCTAGAACATCCCAAGAGACCCAAAAACCCAACCCCAATGCAAAAATCCAAAAAAGAGGCTTCTGTGTGTTGATTCGGCAACTCAGGCCGGATCAACAGAAGCCCACTTGTAGCTGGCAAAAGATGCCGGATACACTGAAACCCATGTGTAGCCGGCTAAAGATGCCGGATACACAGAACCTTGTGTGTAACCAGCATCTCAGGCCGGCTACATTGCAGACTGCATTTTTGCTAAATTTGTGATAGTGTGCTGTTTTCTTGATTCGTTTTCAACCCGAATGAACCAAAAGGGTTTCCGGGTCAACCGGAAACCCAAGATGGGACTTGGACCTCCGGTCCAATTTGATAGATAGTGGGCCTTCCAATGGGGCCCACCAAGCCTAACAAACTCACTTTGTCTTAAATAAGTAAACCCAATTAATTAAGTGGGTCGGACCATTTTGAGGCCCACCAAAGCCCAAATTGAAGCATGCAGGCCTAGATTAAGATGTGGTTTGGCCGAGGCAAAGGGCAGGGCCTATCGGGCCCACCAAGCCCATTAACCAACCAAGGTTAGGGTTTCAAAACCCTAACTCAAGAAGCCTTGGGCTTTCAAGCCCAAGCCCAGGTAAAAGGCCCCAAGCCCAACACTTGGCCATTTTGGCACAGATAAGCAAGATAATCAAAACCACTTGGCAACCAACTGTGGGGCCCACCCAAGGGCCCACAAGGCAATCCCGGCCCACTCTTGACATGAAATCCACTTAACTAACCCAACCTGAACTTCAAAATAAAATCAATTCAAAATTGAACCAAAGTCCAAAGGGCCACACTTGGCCCACCAAGGAACATATGGGCCACACTTGACCCACCAAGGGATACCGTGGGCCTTCCAACAGGGCCCACCCTACCAGACCCAAATCATCCTAATTAAAAAGATAAAATCAAGTAAAGGGACCCACACCACTTTGGCGGTCCCGCCAGACTTAATCAAATTTCATGCTGGAATAGGAATCGGGTGAGTGAGAGACCAACTGAGTTGACTCAAACTAGGGAAGCTTATGGGACCCGTCACTTGACGGGGTGGACTGGGGTGTCTACGGACTTCCCCAGACCGCAACCGAGAACCTACTTAGAATCTCAAGCCGCAGACTAAGCCTTAATAGACAAACTTAGGCACCTAGGTGTCTGCCTGCACCCCATCAGGCAGTGACGACTCCAAAACAAATCCCGAGGCACGCATCGTTTTGCGTGCGCCTCGTCGTGCGACCGAAATTGGGTGCGCACAGCCTGGTGACTCCACTGTGGACGTCTCAGCCCAATAGAACCCATGGTTAGAATGAGTCAACCCAAGAGGGATTTTAGTCGATTTTAGGGTTTTACTACCTCGCTTAGTAAGACGTGGAATACACGCAATTGCGTATTCTGGGGAGTCCTGTCACAAGGACATGATAATCGCCTAAGGAAAGTGGGATTTAAGCGGTCCCCTGTGACCCCCCAGTTACCTGGGGACTCTCCCGGGACCTCTTATTGTGTGCCAATTCTGCACCTTACTATACGAGACAGTAAAAACTCCTTTGTCAACAAAATCCAGTCAAATCTCACCCAGTTAGACACCGCACTCAGCCCAACTGCACACAAGGGCACTCCACCACACCGTGGATGGATTTAATTTTCAATTTTGTGATAAACTGCGTGGGGTGACGCGCACGAGGGAGGATGCGTGAATGATCCGACCCTGAATGATTGAGTGAATGCGGATATTGCATCTTCTTTTCCAAAACCTATATCTCTCTAGCAGCCTACCCTTCTGATTCCTATGAACTGACTCTTGGGATGGTATTAGCACCTACGCTCCCGTGGCTTGCCGGGGAAAGCAGGGTAAACCCATCCCCCCAGTTTTCTGGAGTCCATTAGCACCACAGGTTTCTTGCCGTGGCACGCGAGGATCTAGTACTGGTCCAGACCCTTGTAGGCTTATGTCTCGGGCTGGGTATCCTTCCCCACCTAGCGTTTCTGAATGAACCACGCGCTTGTGATTGTGAGGGAGTGTGATGTGAATGATGAAATAAGAAGAAAAAATCAAATTAAAACCCAAGAGTCCATCAGGGGCAGCAACCCCCACTTTTTGCATCAAATGGAGTAAACCCTAGATCACGGGCTACCTCGGCCTTAATTTAGGAAGCCAACCAAATTTTGATCAGGGGAACCACCCCAGATCCATGCGCGGAGTCCTGCGAGCTGTGGGCCTCGACCCATTGAGTCCGCTGAAAGCACTCTGAGTTCGGGTCGGCCTTTTGAGCAGATGAAAGCCGGCCAGATCAAACAATCAGATGAAAGTAGGCCAGATCATAGTAAGGGCACAAAACCCTAGATTTTGGAATTTGGCCGATCCGCCTGGAAGCAAATTTGTACCCTTCCTTTTGGCTCCCAAAAGCCTTAAGGATGAATTCTTTGCAGATTTTTTGTGAATATCATGTAAATTTTCGCCCTCGCTGGCAAGCTGTAAATTCTCTTGGTTTGATACCTGAAGTCAAAAGGCAGATGACAGAACAGAGGAAAGAAAGTAGACCGGGACTCGGATGTGCTTCCATACACAAGTATGTCTAGAGGTCGTGTCCCGCGAGGCACCAACCCTTTTTTAGGATTGTGGACACACCCTTTTTGGTGTACTTTTTATATTCATTTTTTTGATATTGAATTCTTGAATGGTAATACCATTTGGTCCTGGCTTTAATTTGGTGCAAGCATCTCCATGCATTGAGTGCACACACTCCAAAATCATTTGCACAAGCTTTTTTATCAAATCATTTTCAAAGGAAGTAATGCAAAAAATTTCCAAAGATCAAAGCTACACCGGGACTAGCTCAAATTTCTCGCGCCTTAATCAAATCCAAGTAAATCAGGAAAAGATTATGGAATCAGTTGCTTGTAACCCAGCCCAAAATAATGAATTGAAAGAATCAAGGATGAGTTTGGTCCTGGCTAATGGCCATCAAATCAAATTGAAAGGATAAAAGAAAAAAAAAGAGAAGAGAAAAAAGGTAGAAAAGAAGTTTCAAATCAAAAGAGAGATCAAATCTATCAAAATTGCAATTGCTAATCTAAAATCTTGGTCACCACCATTTCGTACTTCTGCTGCTTCGGAAATCATTTCGTATTTCTCAAAATTCGGTAGAAATCACTTACCCTCCAGGAACCAACTCTTGGAGTTCCCGGAGATCAAACACAGGGACTGTCCCGTGGACATGTACCAATATTCAGAAATTAACTCTTGCAGTTTCCGGAACCAAAAACAGGGACTCTCCCCTTACCTCCGAAGTGGCGGTTAAAAAGAGATCAAAATGAAAGTCAACTCTCGTAGTTTCCCAAAAATTTCATAAAAATCCATTCCTGCAGTTCCCCAAAATCAAAACAAAACCTTATCTCCTTACCTCCGAAGTGGCGGTTGAAAAAAATTAATCTTCTCCCTTTGCCTCCGAAGTGGCGGTCAAACAGAAACCTTCTTTCCTTTACCCCCGAAGTGGCGGTTAAAGGAATCCAACCTCCGAAGTGGTGGTTCAAATCTTTTTCCTTTACCTCCGAAGTGGCGGTTAAAAGGAATCTTACCTCCGAAGTGGCGGTCAACCTCCGAAGTGGCGGTTCAAATCTTCTTTCTTTACCTCCGAAGTGGCGGTTAAAAGGAATCTTACCTCCGAAGTGGCGGTTCAAAATCTTCTTCCTTTACCTCCGAAGTGGCAGTTAAAAGGAATCCTAACCTCCAAAGTGGCGGTTCAAAATCTTCTTCCTTTACCTCCGAAGTGGCGGTTAAAAGGAATCTTACCTCCGAAGTGGCGGTCAAAAATTCTCTTCCTTTACCTCCGAAGTGGCGGTTAAAAGGAATCTTACTTCCGAAGTGGCGGTTCAAAATCTTCTTCCTTTACCTCCGAAGTGGCGGTTAAAAGGAATCTTACCTCCGAAGTGGCGGTTCAAAATCTTCTTCCTTTACCTCCGAAGTGGCGGTTAAAAGGAATCTTACCTCCGAAGTGGCGGTTAAAAGGAATCTTACCTCCGAAGTGGCGGTTAAAAGGAATCTTACCTCCGAAGTGGCGGTTCAAAATCTTCTTCCTTTACCTCCGAAGTGGCGGTTAAAGGGAATCTTACCTCCGAAGTGGCGGTCAACCTCCGAAGTGGCGGTTCAAAATCTTCTTCCTTTACCTCCGAAGTGGCGGTTAAAAAGAATCAACCTCCGAAGTGGCAGTTCATCATATTCTTCCTTTAGCTCCGAAGTGGCAGTTAAAAAGAATCTTACCTCCGAAGTGTCGGTCAAAGTGAAACCTTATTTCCTTACCTCCGAATTGGCGGTCAAAATGAAACCTTATTTCCTTATTTCCTTACCTCCGAAATGGCTGTCAGAACAAAACCTTATCTCCTTACCTCCGAAGTGGCGGTCAAAAAGGAATCATCACCTCCGAAGTGGGCGGTTGAGAGAAAATCATTACCTCAGAAGTGGCGGTTAAAAAAAAACCTTCTTCCCTAACCTCCGAAGTGGCGGTTAAAAAGGGAATCAAATAATGGAAAATCATCACAGTTAATCTGCAGAGACATGCATTATATTTCGTTATAATGTGCATTCTTTATACTGACTTGTCTATTTTCAACCCCCAGGTACCAAGATTGCGTTTTGCAGTCCATACCTCCTACGTTCAAGAAGAAGATTACAGATGGATCCCGCTGAAGGACTTGAGCAAGCGCCACCTCTCCCACCTCATGGGCAAGAGGACTTGGAAGGCCACCTTGTGATCGCTGGCCTTAATCAACAGATGGCCAACATGACCACCATGATGATTGCCATGATGCAGCAAATGGAGAGAATGCAAGCGCCACAACAGCTTGTACATCCACCACTGCCGGTACCTCTACCACAGCAGCCGGCACCTCCGGTGCAACAGCCACAACTAGAGCAGCCACCACCAGTGCTCCCACAGTTGAACCTACAGCCGCCAGAACCACAAATCCCGCATCGTTTGGCAGCTCAACTAGAACAGCCATTACAAATTCCAGCACCCCTGGCCATACCACCACAGCAAGTAATGCCACAAGGGATAGGGCACGATGAAGAAGAGTGGTACCGAGCACGGGAAGCGGCAGGCATCACAGCCCAGATGCAAGCAGATTTTCAAGCCCTAAAAGAACAGATGCAGAATGTGAACCGAGGTCCTATGCCAAAGGAAGCTTCATTGGACAGATTGGGATTCTTCCCTAATTTGCAACTTCCACCCAAGTTCAGGTGCCCAGACTTTGTGAAGTTTGACGGAAGTGGCTGCCCATTGTCACACCTAAGGGCATACTACGGGGATATGTGCCAGTACGCCTATGACGAGAGAATCATGATCCAATTCTTTCAACGCTCCTTGATAGGCTCAGCACAGAAGTGGTTTGCTAGTCTGGACAGGAACCAGATCAGGACTTGGGATGACCTGGCAAGCACGTTCCTAGAACACTTCAAGTTCAACACGGAGGTCTTGCCCACTCGAATGGAATTGCAGAAAATGACAAAGAAGAGCACTGAGTCCATTCGTGAATATGCAAAGAGATGGCGAGAAATGGCCGGTATGGTGCAACCACCCATGTTGGAGAAGGAAATGGTGACATTGTTCATCTCAACGCTGGGGCAGCCGTACTACACTTTGCTACTGGGGCAGTTTGCTGCAAGTTTTGCTGACCTTGTCGTGGTAGCAGACCGAATAGAAGATGGGGTGAAGTCTGGTAGAGTGGCTGGCTTTGCAACCGAACAGAGAAGGAACCCCGTCGCTGGAAGGGGCATGGACAAAAAGAGAGAGGACGAGGCCGTCAACTACGTACAGCAGAATAGGCCCTTCCACTTTTCGGCACCCGACAGAAGAGAAAATCGGAATAGTGGTCAAGGGGCACAACCCGCATGGCAGCCGAGATGGACTAAGGAGGAATATCAAGCAAGGATGAACAGAGTGTTCACACCCCTACCTTATCCATTGTCAGAATTGCTGCCAACCCTATTGAAGAAGGGGTACTTGCAGAAGAAGCAGCCCACTCAACAGCCATCCAACAGTCGTTCCTACAACCCCAATGAGTGCTGTGAGTATCATATGGGAGCTCTCGGGCATCACACCAACCGCTGCTGGGACTTGAAGCACGATGTGCAAGACCTAATCGACAACAAGCGCATCTCAGTTGATCCCCCGGTATCGACTCCTCCTGTGGCCATTACCACGAATCCTCTCCCTGACCACAATCGGGCGTCTTCAAGTGGCACCAGCTGAACAAGTTGGTAAGGCTGCAAGGCAGAGAGCAATCCCAAAATCCAAAATCTTCAAGTCCACCAAGACCAGGATAAGTTGAACTTTGCTTTTTGCACCATGCGTCCCTGGTAGGAGTGGTCGTTTTGTAAATATTTTAAATGCTTTTTACTTTCATGCAAGCTTTTGTAAAGAACCTTTTGCAAAACACAAAAAGAAAAGAAAATACCTTTTGAAAAATACAAGTGAGTGGTCGGTGATGACACTGCTCTGAGACCACTCCCTTTTTGGCAATGACCACGATCATGGAAAAAATGCCAAGTTGCTCAAAGGTGTCCTCAGCTGGGTGCAGTACGCTGTCCCATGAGAACCTTGACTGAGCCAAAGGCAATCATTTCCTGATCCAGACCATAATTTTCTTCCTAAAATCCTACCTTTGCAATAAGGCAGGGCGATCCTTGAGAGAAAAGAAAAGGCAAGAGAGAAAGTGCAAGAACTAGCTAAGGGCCGAGGCCGGCTTTAACATCATGTCTCTAAGAAAGGATGAGAGGCCATCCTTCATACATCCTGAATTGCGAGAATCGCTAGTCAAAACAATTTTGAGCTTGATCGTATTATTCGAATACCCACGTTGTGTCTAGCCACCCCACACTGGGGCAAAGCTACAAAAGACAATAAAAAGGATAAATTGATTCTCGAGTGAATTTGCATGAACATTTCAAGTTGTCACAACTTCTGCAAGAGGATGAAAGGCCATCCTTGCTTTATTTCCCCAGTTTTCAAAGTCATATCTCTAGTCAAACCATTTTGAGCCTAATGTTCTTTCTTTTAACCCATTGAGTCATGAGCCCTAAATTTGGTGCTGGGTAAAGAAGGGAAGACAATGAATGAGCAAGAACAAAGAAGAGGAAAGGAAAGCAGAAGATACACTGGGACTTGCTTTACACTAGGACTTGCTGATCAAAGCAAAAAACTAAGATAATCCCAGAACAAAGGAAAAGAAAGGCAAAAATGCCAGAGGAAAAAATGAAGGTCACAAAAGACCTCACAAAGAAAAATGAAGGAAAGCAAAAAGGGTAATGGCAAAGCCCAAGTAGCCAAGAAAAGGGGTAGAACATGACTCAACCCATTTACAAAGAAACTTTGAGCCGTCTTCCCTTTCTTTCATGAACCAAAAACCTCAGCCTTTGTTTCGTCCCATCAAAAGTCCTTTCTGATTGCAGAAAATGCGATGATGGAACTCATGCAAGTTAATGATGAAGGAATCTAAAAAGAAGAACAAGCTTTGGCAAGACACAGAGCAAAACCTGAAAATGAAAAGATAAGAATTTGGGCCTTATATCCATTCATTTCTCAGATTTAAAACCAAGCCAATGTTTCATCCTAATATAAAGACCTCTCGGATCTATGGGACATGATGCACAAGTCAGCCAAAACCCGTAAACCGAGACTGGCACTAACCCAAGGGAAAAGAAAAAGGGAAAAACCTTCAATTGCAAAATCCTAAAACCACCCTGAAAAATTGGGTCAAGGTGAGAGAAAAACAAAAACTGGGAAAGGGGGAACACTCCTTGAAACACCCCTCATCTTTTGAACCTCTGGTGGCACAAGTCGAGAATCTCATGGGATTGCGTGTTGAGCACACCGTCCCGAAACACCTCAAGCTAACAAGGCAATTCACCATGACCGTTGGTCTCGCCTCTCTTTTAAAATCACTTGTGCAAATTTCTAATAAAAATAAAAAAAAAACTACTTTTGAAAGAAAAAAAACTTCATTTCAGTCATGGGCACTTGCACACAATAAGTCATAAGTGTCTGCACTTTAAACTTTAGATACCTCACTGCTCGGCGAGAATTTTGCAGACCCAGGTGAGGCAAAAGAATCAGAAAGAAGTCCAAAAGCGCCTTGAAGTCGAGAGCAGGAGAAAGGCGAAGACAGAATGAAGCCAATGCAGTAATATACTGACAAGGAAACGGCAAAGACTTCCTTTCCTTTCCCCAGCAGAGCTTTCAAAAAACCTAAAGCAGCATGTCAAGACCGTGCCCAGTCTGAAGAGGCTAATTTTGCATCAGAGTGAAAAATCCAAGAAGGCTTCCACAAGCCCCCAATGAGGTAGTCGCTTCTGAAGAAGTACCAGCACTAGCCTAAATGATGGCCTCCTCCCTGCAAGAACAAGAGTAGAAGTCAAAACCTTTGGAGAAAAGAACCTCGTAGAGAAAAGTCTGATTAAAATCAGACAGATGGCCCTGCCAAAAGAAAGAAACGGCAGAAGAAAGAAGATCAGAATGAAGAACTTTTTGGGCAAGTTGGCCCCATTTGTAAATTTTTCATTTCCCACTTTTGTAAATAGAATATGACAGGTGTGTGAGCTCCCTTGAGGCATCGGACAGCGCTGAGAGCACCTCCTCCTTCTTCTTTCCTTCCTGTCCCTAATCAAAAAAAAAACCTGTCCTCAAGAGTCCCAAGCCTGAAAAAGGATAAAAAGAAATCAAAACACCTAAAAGCTTTAATGGAACAAATGAGAAAAGAGAAAATTGTTAAGTGCCTTACATCAACGTCGAAACAGGTTGGTGAGCTTAAGTCCAACCCCATCCTTTTAATCTGAATCAAAATCAGGAGTTGCTCCCAGAAGCCCGAAGTGGGTGAGCAGATTTCGAAATCTTAGTGGAAACCAGTTGGTGTTTTTACTACTTTGGAAATCAACGCTTGTCGTCTCCACCCCCTTTTTACGGAAATCAAGAGGATTTAAGCTCATCAATCATGTCGGCAGAAATGCAAGGCGCAAAAACGAGGTTCTCTTTTATTCTTTGCCGTTCATCCCCAAGGTGACTCCGGCAAAGAGGGACTGCTGTAAGCACCTCATTTTTTCACCTCCCGAAATGTAAAAAATGAAATTTTAATTGAAAAGTCAAACTTGAGAAAGTCAAAAAGTTGACTTTTAATCTGGTGCAAATCAATTGCCATGCTTCCTACCATTGGAAAGAGGATTCCGATATGATTCTAATGGAACAGAGTTTGCTCAAATCGGAGTCCAGATGAAGAAGTTATGGGCTGGCCAAATCTGAGAAAAGCAGAAATTGACTTTCTGCTAAACCCCAGATCAGCTACCTCATTTGATACCAGCAGAAAGAGCATCTCGACACGATTCCAACGCAATTGAGTTTGTTGGAATCGGAGTCCCAGATAAGGAAATATGAGCAAAATCGACTCCCGGACGCGGCCCGGCACTTCTGCTAAAAAACTCGAGTTTGCTGTTAAACTGAAATTCAGTGGATTGGGAATCTCGCACTGATTCCAACGCCACTAAGTTTGCTAAAATCGGATATCAGATGAGTGAGTTGTGGGCAGTTGAAGTTTCTGAAAATCTGCACACGTGGCAAATAGTGAAGAAGGAGCAGCAAAATGAAAAGTTTTGAATTAAAAAATAATATTTTTGCTAAAAGTCTAATGAAAGTATTTAAAATAAAAGAAGAAAAATTAAAAGATGCATGTGCATCCAAAGCTTGAAACAAAAAAAATCCTAATATAATAATAATAAAAGTACATAAGAAAAAAAAGAAAATAAAAAACATGTGCATCCAAACTTAGCCTCCAAGTTTACTTGGAGGCTAAGAAAAGAATGCAATCATGAGTTTTCTTTAAAAAAGGGCACAAATGAAAAAGGGTTAAGGTTTTGGTTATGAAAGAGAAAAGTAATTGACTTTTGGTCATTCTTTATAAAAAGAAAAAACCCTAGCACAAAGCGGGGTCGGCTCATTGTGCTGGGCTGATTTTTGTTTTGATCCCCCATCTCCCCCAAGCTCTCTTGCTCTCTCCCAAGACTCTCCTTCTCTTGCTCTCTCCCAAAGCCCTCTTCTCTCTTTGCCTTCTTCATCTCCACCCAAGAAGAAACTCAAAGGAGCTGCTGGTGGTGCCTTGAAGGTGGTGTTCCAGCGGTGTTCAAGCTTAAAGAAAGGGTGAGCACACCACTCGAAGGTCACAAGGCCCCAAGGTAATGTTCCCCATGGTATTTTGTTCATAATATATAAAAATGAGCTCCATATGAGCATGTGTTTTCAACCATGTGTTTCTTACCATTTCAAGCATGTCTTGCCTTTTCTTTATCTACTTTGTCTTCCCCATTTCAAGCATGTCTTACCATTTCAAGCATGTCTTCAAGGGAGGAAGAGGGTAACATATAAGATGCTCTTAATGGTTCTTTTGGTCTATTAATTTGTTTCATTTAAAGTGGGAGTTTGTTCCTCTTGTGCATGCCATCTTATGTACCCCAAGTAACCCCCCATTTCCCTTCTAAATTAGATTCCTTTTTCTGCTCTTCCCTTAATTTCTCACAACTTCTCATGGGTGTGCTCTTGCTGGTCGTACCCCTGGAGGTTGTCTTCTTGTTTTCTAGCATTGTCATGTTCCTTTAATCTCTTATTCTTACTGCTTCCATGTGCATGTGAGCATGATTTGTTGTCCCATGTACTTACTGTTTTATGCCAATATGCATGCTCCTCCAGCCCCTTTACTACCTAATACTTTAACTCATTCGAGTGCCTCAAGTCCCCAGCAGTAGCATGCTTCCTAACCACCAAGCCCTCATGCTTGGTAGGAAGAATGTGCATGACCATCTCTTTGGAATTTTGGCATGTTTAGGTGTTGTTATTTGTATTCTTGGGTAGCCCTTGTACTTGCTGCTCTACTCGGATCAAGGACTAGAACAGGGGCCAAGTAGCCCCTGTGGGATTATAGCATGTGGTTCATGTGGAGGGAGGCAGCATCCCATGCCTCCCCTTTCCTTTTCCTTGTTGAAAAACCCACCAAAGAAGACAAAAGTGGAGGCTTCCCCTTCTCTCGGTACCACTGTGGGCCCACACAGGGGCCCACCCAAATGCTAGAACATCCCAAGAGACCCAAAAACCCAACCCCAATGCAAAAATCCAAAAAAGAGGTTTCTGTGTGTTGATCCGGCAACTCAGGCCGGATCAACAGAAGCCCACTTGTAGCCGGCGAAAGATGCCGGATACACTGAAACCCATGTGTAGCCGGCTAAAGATGCTGGATACACAGAACCTTGTGTGTAACCAGCATCTCAGGCCGGCTACATTGCCAGACTGCATTTTTGCTAAATTTGTGATAGTGTGCTGTTTTCTTGATTCGTTTGATCAACCCGAATGAACCAGAAGGGTTTCCGGGTCAACCGGAAACCCAAGATGGGACTTGGACCTCCGGTCCAATTTGATACATAGTGGGCCTTCCAACGGGGCCCACCAAGCCTAACAAACTCACTTTGTCTTAAATAAGTAAACCCAATTAATTAAGTGGGTCTGACCATTTTGAGGCCCACCAAAGCCCAAATTGAAGCATGCAGGCCTAGATTAAGATGTGGTTTGGCCGAGGCAAAGGGCAGGGCCTATCGGGCCCACCAAGCCCATTAACCAACCAAGGTTAGGGTTTCAAAACCCTAACTCAAGAAACCTTGGGCTTTCCAGCCCAAGCCCAGGTAAAAGGCCCCAAGCCCAACACTTGGCCATTTTGGCACAGATAAGCAAGATAATCAAAACCACTTGGCAACCAACTGTGGGGCCCCCCCAAGGGCCCACAAGGCAATCCCGGCCCACTCTTGACATGAAATCCACTTAACTAACCCAACCTGAACTTCAAAATAAAATCAATTCAAAATTGAACCAAAGTCCAAAGGGCCACACTTGGCCCACCAAGGAACATATGGGCCACACTTGACCCACCAAGGGATACCGTGGGCCTTCCAACAGGGCCCACCCTACCAGACCCAGATCATCCTAATTAAAAAGATAAAATCAAGTAAAGGGACCCACACCACTTTGGCGGTCCCGCCAGACTTAATCAAATTTCATGCTGGAATAGGAATCGGGTGAGTGAGAGACCAACTGAGTTGACTCAAACTAGGGAAGCTTATGGGACCCGTCACTTGACGGGGTGGACTGGGGTGTCTACGGACTTCCCCAGACCGCAACCGAGAACCTACTTAGAATCTCAAGCCGCAGACCAAGCCTTAATAGACAAACTTAGGCACCCAGGTGTCTGCTTGCACCCCATCAGGTAGTGGCGACTCCAAAACAAATCCCGAGGCACACATCGTTTTGCGTGCGCCTCGTCGTGCGACCAAAATCGGGTGCGCACACTTACCACGAGGGTCTTCCAAAAATGGTAAGATTTTCTTTAGCACCAAGTTTCCTTCTTGAAAAGTTCTGGGCTTCACCTTCTTATTGTAGGCCCGGGCCATTCTCCTCTGGTACAACTGGCCATGACAAAGCGCTTTCAATTGCTTTTCTTCTATTAGGTTGAGTTGATCACTTATTGACTGTATCCATTCAGCTTCTTCCAATTCAACCTCCATGAGCACTCTAAGTGATGGGATTTCTACTTCCACTGGCAAAACTGCTTCCATCCCATAGACCAGGGAATACGGGGTTGCCCCAGTTGAAGTCTGAATTGAGGTTCTGTAGGCATGTAGAGCAAGTGGTAGCATTTCATGCAAATCCTTGTAACTGACTACCATTTTTTGAATGATTTTCTTTATATTCTTATTTGCTGCTTCTACTGCCCCATTCATCTTTGGCCTGTACGGAGCTGACTTGTGGTGGGTGATCTGAAACTGCTCACACATCTTCTTCATATCCTTGTTCTTGATATTTGAAGCGTTGTCTGATACTATGGCACTTGGCAATCCATAGCGACAAATAATATTGTGCTTCAAAAACTTAATAACATGGTTGCTTGTAATGTTCGCATATGAGGTTGTTTCTACCCACTTACTGAAATAATCAATTGCCACTAAGATGAATCTGTGCCCGTTCGATGCCTTAGGTGAAATCATGCCAATGACGTTTATGCCCTACATGGAAAAGGGCCATGGGGATGTCATGTTGTGCAACTCACTTGGGGGTGCATGCTTATTATCTGCATATATCTGACATTGGTGACACCTCTTGACATTTATACAGCAATCATGCTCCATGGTCGACCAATAATATCCCAACCGCAGGATCTTCTTTTCCAGCATGTGTCCGTTCATATGGGGTCCACAGACTCCTCCATGTACAGTCTCGATTAACCTTTCTGATTCTGCCTTAGCAACACATCTGAGCAGCATATCGTTGTGTGATCTCTTGTACAAGTGTCCACCACTTAGCAGGAACTGACCAGCTAATCTTTGCATTGTCCTTTTCTCAGTAGAAGTGGCATTTTCTGGCAAACTCCGATTGTTCAAGAAATTTTTGATGTCTTGAAACCATGGTGCTTCTTCTTCAAGTGCTCCCTCTAGAACGAGACAATAAGCCGGTTCATCTCTGACTTCAATTTCCAGTGGTTTGATGTCTACCCCTTCTGGCATGCTGACCATGGAAGCCAATGTTGCTAGAGCGTCCGCAAACTGATTCTTGGCCCTTGGCATATAGTTGAAGGAGATTCGAGTAAAATTTGTGCTTATTTCTTCCAAATACTGGTGATAGGGGATCAATTTGTGATCCTTGGTTTTCCACTCACCAGTTGTTTGGAAGATGATAAGACTTGAATCTCCATATACGTCAAGTTCCTCGACTTCATGATCTATGGCGGTTTGCAACCCAATTATACATGCTTCATATTCTGCAATATTATTGGTGCACTGGAATCTCAGCTTCACTGCATTCGAGATGTGTAAACCATTTGGTTTGACCAAGACTACCCCTATTCCATTTCCATTCATGTTGGCGGCCCCATCGAAGAACATCTGCCAAGAACTCTCACTTTCCTCCTCTTCAGTAAACAAAATTGCCTCATCAGGAAAGTTAGTCTTCAACGGTTGGTATTCCGGCAAAGGATGTGCAGCCAGGTGATCAGCAATGGCTTGCCCTTTGATCACTTCTGAGTGATGTATGTGAGGTCAAACTTGGATAGTAGTAACTGCCATTTCGCCGTTCTGCCAGTTAATGCCGGTTTCTCAAACAAATACTTCAGAGGGTCCATCCGGGATATCAATAATGTGGAGTGACTAAGTAATGCCTTAGCCTCTGAGTTGCCCACACTAGAGCACAACAGGTCTTTTCCAATGGTGAGTACCTGGCCTCATATTCTATGAATTTTTTACTCAAATAGTAAATTGCCCTTTCTTTTCTACCAGTATCATCATGTTGCCCCAAGACACATCCCATTGATGTTTCCAACACTGACAAGTACAGGATCAGTGGTCTTCTTGGAGTTGGTGGCACCAGCACAGGTGGGTTCAGCAAATACTTCTTTATTGTGTCAAAGGCCTGTTGGCAATCGTCATTCCAGACGGTTGGGTTATCCTTACTTAGAAGCTTGAAAATTGTTTCACAAATAGCCGTGAGTTGTGCTATGAACCGGCTTATGTACTGAATTCTTCCAAGAAAGCCCCTGGCCTCCTTCTCTGTTCTAGGTGCTGGCATTTCAATTATGGCCTTGGCTTTAGCCGGGTCAATTTCAATTCCTCTTCGGTTTACTATAAATCCCAGCAACTTTCCTGATGTAGCCCCAAAGACGCATTTAGCTAGGTTAAGCCGTAGACTGTACTTCCTGAGACGATCAAACACTTTCTTCAAATTGATCAAGTGGTCCTCTTCTTTGCACGATTTGGCAATCATATCATCCACGTAGACCTCCATCTCCTTATGAATCATGTCATGGAATAGTGCTGTCATGGCCCGCTGGTATGTTGCCCCAGCGTTCTTAAGCCCGAATGGCATGACTGTATAATGGAAGGTGCCCCAAGGCGTGATGAACGCTGTTTTCTCTTGATCTTCCTTAGCTATTTTGATCTGATTGTATCCAGCGAAACCATCCATGAATGAAAATAGGCTGTGTACCGTAGTATTATCGACCAGAATGTCGATGTGTGGAAGCAGAAAATCATCCTTTGGGCTTGCCTTATTCATATCTCTGTAGTCCACGCACATTTTGACTTTCCCGTCCTTCTTTGGTACCGGAACTATGTTTGCGAGCCACTCGGGGTACGTAGAGACTGCCAAAAATCCGGCTTGAAATTGCTTGACCACTTCGTCCTTGACCTTCAAGGTCCATTCAGGTTTCAATCTTCTCAGCTTCTGCTTAATTGGCTTAACCCCTGGCAAAATTGGCAACTTGTGCACCACCATGTCAATGTCAAACCCCGGCATGTCCCGATATGACCAAGCAAACACATCCTTGTAATCTGCCAAAAACCGTGTCATTTCACCACGCTGCAAATTAGATAAGCATGCCCCAATTTTCACTATTTTTGGGTCATCTTCGGTCCCAAGATTTATTGATATGGTCTCCTCAATATTAGGTTGGACCCCCTTTTCATGACGTTCCAATTGATATTCAATTTCTTTTGGAACGTCTTCTTCTTTGACCTCGGTCTCTTCTTCGATCCCCATGAGATCAAAGTCGAGCTCAAGGTCGAAGTCATATTCAACCTAGTCCAATTCTGTTTGCTTATACGGTTCATAAGTGGTTTGGACCCTTTTGAAAAAATTAAATTTCCTAGAAAAAATAGAAAAATCTTTTTGGGTTTTTTGTGAGCCTTCTAAACATAATTCCCCTGAAGACGAAGGCTCATTAGGACCTTCAGGGAAATGGCTTTCCACTATTGGAGTTTTTTTTTGAAAGCCGCGTTAGTTTGCTAAACAAACACTGCTTCAAAGGTAAGGGGAGTTTCCTCCCAATTATTTAATACAAGTGTGCGTACCTGATTTCGGTCGCACGACGAGGTGCATGCAGAATGATGCGTGCCTCGGGATTGTTTGATGTCGCCACTGCCTGATGGAGTGCAGGCAGACACCTGGGTGCCTAAATTTGTCTATTAAGGCTTGGTCTGTGGCTTGAGATTCTAAGCAAGTTCTCGGTTGTGGTCTGGGGAAGTCCGTAGACACCCCAGTCCACCATGTCGGTTGACGAGTCCCATAGGATTTCCTGGTTTGAGTCAACTTTGGTCTCTCACTCACCCGATTCCTAATCCAGCATTCAATTCAGTTAAGTTTGGTGGGACCGCCAAAGTGGTGTGGGTCCTTTACTTGATTTTATCTTTTTAGTTAAAGATGATATGAGTTGGATTGGGCGGGCCCCGTTGGAAGGCCCGCGGATTCATTGGTGGGCTTGGTTGAGCTCACGTGTCCCCTGGTGGGCCTCGGTCTAGCCTAAGAGGCCCTTTGGGCTTGGTTCAAAGGAATTGATTTTATTTAATGTTCAAATTGGAAATTAAGTGATTTCTATGCACAAGTGGGCCGGGACTGCTTTGTGGGCCCTTGAGTGGGCCACACAGTTGGTTGCCAAATGATTTAAATTTATCTTGCTTAATTTGTGCCAAAATGGGCCAGGCCTTGGGCTTGGGGCCCTTTACCTGGGCTTGGGCTTGAAAGCCCAAGACTTCCTGAGTTAGGGTTTAGAACCCTAAATTAGCTTGGTTCAATTG
This sequence comes from Buxus sempervirens, assembly GCA_947561395.2. NCBI lineage: Eukaryota > Viridiplantae > Streptophyta > Magnoliopsida > Buxales > Buxaceae > Buxus > Buxus sempervirens. The sequence continues at coordinate 10,562,870 of OX387183.1, forward strand.
GCTTAGTGGGCCTGACAGGCCTTGCCCTTGGTCTTGGCCAAACCAAGCCTAGATCTAAACATACATGTTGCCTTAGTTGGGCTTTGGTGGGCCTCAATGGGTTTGGCCCACTCAATTAATTTAATTGTCTTCATTTTGCAAAAGTGGGTTTGTCGGGCTTGGTGGGCCCCGTTGGAAGGCCCACTGGAAATCAAATTGGACCGGATTGGTCCACGGCCCATCTTGGGTTCCCGGATGACCCGGAAACCCTACTGGTTCGACTGGTTTGATCAAATAAAGCAAGAAAAACAGCACAAGATCAGAAAATGGCAAGAAAAAGCAATCTTGCAGTGTAGCCGGCCCAAGATGCCAGTTACACACAGGTCTCAGTGTATCCGGCATCTTTTGCCGGCTACGAATACAGCTCTGTTGATCCGATCTGAGTTGTCGAATCAACCTACAGAAACTGTTTTTTTGGATTTTTGCTATGGGCTTAGATTCTTAGGCCTCTTGGGGTGTTCCAATGATCGTGTGGGCCCCTATTTGAGCCCACAGTGGTTCAGGTGAGGCCCTTTGGCCTACTTTTTGGGGTTTTCCGGATCAAACACAAGGGGATGAGTGGGGGGTTCCCTTCACTTGTCTCAACAAGCAAACAGGGACTAAGTGTCCCTATCTTGGCCTCCTCTTCATTCTAAAAAACAGTAACCATATTGGCAAGAAAATAAAACACGAAAAAGCTTGAAGAACCAACTTCATGCTAAAGTGGGTGTGTGTACTTGCTACAACCAACATGAGATGAACACCATGTCAAGCATGCCAAAACAGCAAATGGGAAGTGCTCATATGTAAAACCCCGGATTTTCCTAAAATAAAGTAAATTAAATAAGCCTAAATATTGAGAAGATAGGTATTACTCCAAGTACATTATATGTTTAAGAGTGATGTGAAGAATAAAGAGGAGAATTTTTTGAAAAAGATTCTAAGGTAAAGTATGGAATTCCAAGGAAAGGGTATTTTAGTCATTTCCCAATTAGCCAAATTAAGATATTGAGTAAGCAAATAATTATTAGACTTGAAATATTTAACTAGACTTAATTTGGGTTAGGTTTGGATTTAAATAGCAAATTATTGCTTAAAAGTAGGAAAAAGGGTATATTGGTGATTATGGTTGATAATGAGCCTTAAGTTTGAGGATAAGAGGTAGCTTTAGGGTGTTTTAGTAATATTTTAAAATAAGAAATTTAATTAGTACGAAAATAAATTAAAATAAATCCTTCTCTTATATAAGATACTTAAAAGAGGAATTAGAAGGAGGGTTAAAATGGAGAGGTTTCCAATTAAGAATGAGAAGTCTATTTAGAAGGTTTCCTAAACCTAGTAGGAATTCTAATTAAGAGAGCTTACAAAAGGGGAGGTCTAGGAAAGGTTTAGGGTTTTTAGCAAGTCAAAAATAAGGAGGAAAGAGAGGAAAATTCGTGCTTGGGCTTGGGAGAAAAATAAAGGAAAGAAGAGAGGAGAGAAAAGAGAGGGAAGAAAGGAAAAATGGAGGTGCTGCAGAGGTCCGACCAGCAGACTTTGAGCGACGATCCCCGGAGATCTAGTCGTTGGAGCGTCATGAAATTTGGAGGTTATGCTCTATACACGAGATACTTTAATCTGAACGGTGGAGATTGGATTTGGATAAGTCTAAGGTGGTGCGAAGTAACCCAGAAGTTGGTGGAAAATCAGATTTTGGAAGAAAAAGGAGTTGCAGAGATGGCCGACTAGCCAACTTCGAATGGTGAGATAGAAAGATCCAACTGTTGGAATGGACTGCAATTGTAGGGTTTTGCTCCACTCATGGAGGACTTCAAACTGAACGGTGGAGATCTAAATTTGAGAAGTTTAGATGGGTCTGGTCGAGCTCCAAAAACGGGCATAGAAGAAGTTCTGAAAAATCTAGGTTCATCAAAAAGGCAAGTAGCAAACACTTGAAACTAGAGGAATTGCATATTTTCTTGTGTTTTTGATTATTGATCGTATTGGTTCTTAAATTGGATTTCATTGAAAAAGTTAGATGTTTATAAAGTTTCGATTTGGTGATTTGAATCTCTTTTTAAGAATCAAGAAAAATGTTGTTCATGGGTGGGTTGAATTAGAAAGAAACCCTAGTTAAATTTTAATTACCAAGATGTGAGTGGCACTGTTTTAAAACCTGGGTTTTGTATTATTCGTAATTTTAATTCGAATGCATATGGTTGTGGAATGAGCTTCATTGGTTTTTCTAGACGGAGATCGTCCGAGGGATTGTTTCTTTACAACTGAATGGGGATAAATAAAAAGTGTGTTAGATTAATTCCGAAACTAGTTTGAATGTGTTCTGGGGGTATTAGGAGACTAAAAGACTTGTTACAGACTGAAAAATTTCGACCAAAGTTGGAGATCTGGAATTAACAGAGACTCGAAAAATACACTGGGTATCCGCCCACTTGGCGCTCACTGGCGCCCACTTCGGGTAGTAGGCGCAAGGTTAAATTTCACTACCCGCCGAGCTCCCGCCCACTTGGCGCTCAGCTCGCGCGCACTAAAACCCGATGTGCCCATTTCGGGCCCACTTCACGCCCATTTCGCGCCCACTTCGCGCTCACTTGGTATTGAGTAGGCGCATACCCCAAATTTAGACCATTGACTATCCGCCCACCTCGCGCCTAGCGCAGGAGATGAGCACATGGTCCATTTCTTTGCCGAATTACATGTTTGAGTAAACCAAGTTGGATTTTGATGATAGGAGGTTTCAAGCACTTAACAAATTACTTGTTTAGGACTCTAGAGACAATATTACCTATGAGAATATTAAAACTAAATTATGGAAATTCTTAGGAGCTTCCAAGGCAAATGTAGGGCTAATTGTAGGTGATGTTCTGGATACCAAACACTAGGAGATTCTATTTTAGTTCTCTTTGGTTAAACACTGTACTTGGTTGAGATTTTATTAAATCCTGTTTTTCTTAATGGCAAGTTTTGAAATGTGTTGTAAAGATTATTTACTTGTGTGAGTTGATGTTCTGGTTGGAACACTTGTGAGGAATTACTGTTCTGGTTGGAACACTTGTGTGAGTTGAGGTTCTGGTTGGAACATTTGTGAGGAATTACTGTTCTGGTTGGAACAACTTGTGATGTGTGTACCGAATGCGGAGTTTTATTTGGTTATTTATCGGTTTTGTTTAGCTTGTCCTGGATCCAGAGTCTAAGCTTAGTAATGTGATGTATATGCTTTATTGGTGTAATGGCATGGCCATGGAGTGTTGCCACAACCGGTGTAGAGCAGACAGAAACCCTGAGTAGGCCTGGTTGTCGATGCCGATACTTGGAGTAGGCCGGCATTGGATGACGATACCCTGAGTAGGCCGTCATTTCAGAGTGTCCGATACCCTGAGTAGGCCGGAACTGTGTACATGGAGGTGTGGATGTCGCTCTGGCATGGTTGATTAACCAATCTAAGCAACTACATGACATTGACCATTCAATGTTTTATCAGTATTGTTATTGAAATATGATTTGATAATATTAATGGGATTGGAATTATCCTTGTTAGCGTTGTTGGTTTAATCGTACACCTCATGACTTATTTTATAAACATGGACTGATTTCATGCAGGCACCTTGCTACTTGTTGAGATTTATTCTCACTCCGGTTTCTCCCATTTTTCAGGTATTCTTGGAGAGGATGACAACATTGGGCTAGTATGTAAAGGAGTAGTCAGTTTAGTTGTAGATTAGTTTCTTGAGATTAAAAACATTGTAATGGCTTATAGTTTATTTGCGATTGGATATTATTTCAAGTTTCCGCTTTCACTCTGATTATAAAGTTAGAAAAAGTTTTAAATTATTCCATATTTTAGTTGCTTTTGTTGCTTATCATAACATCTCGGGTTTTGGGAATTGGACCCGGAACCGGGGCGTTACATCATATGACTGCAAAACAGGGACATGCATATGTTCTAAATGGTGGTGAGTGAAGGGAGACCCTACGCATACATCAAATGATGGCATGGCAGTGTGCAAACCAAATGGGAGATGACCTCAAGTGGCCGAAAACAGCAACTTGAAGGAAGTAAAATAATCATGATAAAGCATGCAAAAAGAACTAATAAGGTGGCATACTTGCATGGTTTCGAAAGTAGTCCTATGGGCTTCATATGGAGGTAAACCCACACGCATACAAAGTAATAACCTAGACATACATAATCAAGATAAAAGTATTCCTAGCATGCTTCATATATCACCCATTTAACCCAAGAATATGGTATCTAAAGAAGGGAAAAGAGGGGGTTTACTTGTGGGATACATGAGAAGGGGTATAAGGAGATCACACTCCCCTAATAAATGAGGGAGCAAACAACAAGATCATGATAAAAAAAACAGCAACCTTATGATGCTTTAAAACTAAGCCTAAAGAAATCCCTTCTACCCGTCAATCCACCCGGAATACTCACCTTAACTTGGGAGAATTGCACCCTTGCAGTGGTGTGGAAAAAGTGAAGAACATGGAGAAGAAGTAGGAACAAAGTCCCCAGCAGCAAACACATAATGCACAGAAAATTTCATGTACTCCAAATCACACCATGCTCATATATGTGAAACAAAACAAAACACAGAGCTCACCTTGGGGGTTTAGACCCCTTTTCGAGTGTGTGGAACTCCTTAGAAGCTCCACCAGCAGCCGACCACCTCCTTTGGTTCCTCCAAGGAGCAACTCCAAGCTCCTTCCAAGACTTGCAATGAAGGAGAAGAAGGAAGGGGAAGGGTTAGGTAGACTCATGCATGTCTTGAGTGGTTGGGAAGGCCATAGGGTGATCTTGGGAGATGGAGAAGAAGAGGGAGGAAAGGAGGAAGTGAGAGAGGTGAGAGAGATCTAGCAAAAAAATGAGCCGACCCCCTTCAAAATGGGCTAATGAGGCCTTTTATATTCCATGACTAAAATGCAATTACTTTTGCACTCCATGACCAAAACCTTAATCTTTTCATTTCATGCCCTCTTTTTTAAGAAGACCAATGATTGCTTTAATTCTTAGCCTCCAAGCAAAGCTAAACTTAGCCTCCAAGTAAGGTTGAACGAATTCTCCACATGGGAGAATTCGTTCAATCTTATTATTATTTTTTTTTCATTTTCTTTTTTTTATTTATTTAATTCATTAGATATTTTACTTTTATTATTATTTTATTAAGATTTTTGTTTTGGGTTTTGGACGCACATGCATCTTTTAATTTTTATTTTCTTTTTCTTTTATTTTGAATACTTTAATTGGATTTTTAGCAAAAATATTATTTTTTAATTCAAAACTTTTTACTTTGTTGCTCTTTCTTCACTGTTTGCCACGTGTGCAGATTTTTAGAAACTTTAACTGCCCACAACTCACTCGTCTGATATCCGATTTTAGCAAACTTAGTGGCGTCGGAATCAGCGCGAGATTCCCTATCCACTGAACTTCAGTTTAGCAGCAAATTCGAGTTTTTTAGCAGAAGTGCCGAGTCGCGTCCCGAAGCCAACTTTGCTCATATTTCCTTATCTGGGACTCCGTGTCGAGATGCTCTTTCTGCTGGTATCAAATGGGGTAACTGATCTGGGGTTTAGCAGAAAGTCAATTTTTGCTTTTCTCAGATTTGACCAGTCCATAACTTCTTCATTTGGACTCCGATTTGAGCAAACTCTATTCCATTAGAATCGTATCGGAATCCTCTTTCCAATCGTGGGAAGTATAGTGACTGATTTGCACCAGATAAAAAAGTCAACTTTTTGACTTTCTTAGGTTTGACTTTTCCATTAAAATTTCATTTTCTGCATTTTGGGAGGTGCAAAAATGAGGTGCTTACAACAAGATTTTTGGGAGCAGGGGAAATTGTGCAAGCCTGCTCCTCAAACCCAGAATCCGATGCCATCATCACCGGGTGGGTACTGCCCTTTTCTGCTACGGGGCCCAGTCCAGATATGACCTCGTCTGGAATTTTCACTGCTGCCCAATCAATGAATGGCAGCTCCATGTTTGTTTCAGTCCTATCGCCTTTAGTCATGGCGAAGAAAGCCCCAACATCTTCAGAGAAGTCTGTCTGCTGCTCGGGCTGTGGCCCATGCCTATATGCTGCTCCCAGTATCGGAGATGGGTTGTATGGTTGCAAGGCCGAAACAGAAGGCTTTTGAAATGGGTTGATGTTTCGGTAAGGAGGCTTAGATTGGTCCATGGGGGGACATAGTTGGATGATGCAAGAGGGTTTCGGAAAATTTTCCCTTAGATGGGGGAATTTTCCTCTGCTTCTTTTCTCTCCTTCTTCATGCTTCATCCTCCTCCAACCTCTGGGTTTAAACCCCAACCCCACTTTAGGGATCAGCTTCTTGGCCCTGATGGGCTCCACCATTCCTTGCAAATTGATTCCTAGGCCTTTCCCCCGGGTGAAAGTGGTATTTCTCCATCACTTTCTTCACCATTTCTTCAGCAGTAGTCTGTTTCTTTTCTTTTTTCTCATACCCCCCAGGTATGAAATTGACCGTTTCAAACTGAAATGAGTGAAACACAATCTTGTCAACAGTTAAATCCACATTTATCAAGGGTACGTCAAGTGACACAATGGGAGGCACCAAATTCTCAGCTAGGACTGTTATCACCCTTTGTCCTCTTATGTATTTCACCCTTTGGTGGAGCGTGGATGGTATTGTTCTTGCCGATTGTGACCGGCAGTTCAATTTCCCCTAAGGAGTGTGTTTTAGAGCTATCGAAAGCCCTCACTATCCTCCTATTCTGCTTGATCTTTGATTGATCCAGATCAAGCTTGACAAAAGTGATTAATGGGCAGACGTTTAACGCCGACCCGTTGTCAATTAAAACCCGTGCGATCATGCTGCCCTTACAAAGCACTGTGATATGAAAAGGGTCAACATGATAGCACCCACCTGGGCTTATCTCACCTTTAGAGAAACTTATCACATTATGTGACAAGATTTGACCAACCATTTTGCCTAGCTGATCTGGATCGATTGTCTGGGATACATGTGCATTCTGTAGCACCCTTAACAATGCGTCCCTGTGCTTTTTAGAATTTAGCAAAAGACCCAGTATTGAGATCTGGGCCGGGACCTTGTTCAGCTAATCAACAAGATTGAATTCACTTTTCTTTATTATTTTTATGAGGTCTGATGCCTCATTTTCTGCACCCTGGGGGTGTCTTCTCCTATTTTTGTTTTTCCTTTTAATTTTCTTTTTTCTTCTGTTTCTTTTTTCTCTCTCTCTCTCCTTTTGTCTCCTTTTCTTTCTCTACTCCTTCCACACATTTTCCCGACCTCGTCCTGAGGTTCACCTCTTCCTGGTTCTGGTTCCTGACCACTGGAACCGTAGCCGTGACCCCTTCGTTGTAATTCCATGGTACAACTGCCTAAGAATAGGCTAGTCTAGGGACATTGACCACCAACTGTTGGAGTTTGGACCGGGATGTATGGGCCGGTCTAGGGACATTATAGGAAGCAAGAATGTTTACAACCATGGGTTGGAGTTTAGACCCAGATGTGGCTGAAGGGGTGATAGATGCAGTAGTGGGGTCCAGGTTGATGACCAAGGAAGCCTTTGATGGCTTGGCTGGAGAGCAGGTGGGTGAACCGCAATTAAAGACCAGAGGAGGCCTTGCAATATTTATTTGGGCCATGAGAGAGGAGACCCGGTCCAGAGAGGAGCTAATGTCCTCAGCAGTATTATCATTTTTCTGGGAGACCATATTAACCTCCTCTTCTTCTTCCTCCTAGAAGAAATGAACCTTGACCGAGGTCCCCACGGGAGCTATAAGTTGAGATGGGTCAAAGGCCCGTCTCGTGGTGGATATTGCAGTGATAGAGTTGGACGGGCCTGCCCCATTGTGGTAAGGCGCCCAATATCATTCCCCAACGGGGCAGGTGCAGCAGTGTTGAAAACCAAGGCCTTTTGATCCAACAGATCCTAGACCGCGTGCTTCAGAACCCAGCAAGCATCTGTAGAGCGCCCTGGTGCACCAATGTGGAAGTCACAAGTGACTGCCGGATCGAAATTCCTTCCCTTTGTGGCATTTGGGTTAGGCTCCTTCAGAGTCACATATTCCCCTTTCAGCAGGGTTGGCAGTAGTTGGGAAAGAGATACTAGGAGAGGCGTGAAAACTCTGTTCCTTCTTGCTGCTAACCAGGCCTCCCTCTCTTCCTTGGTGAAAGTCCTCCTTGGGTTTGCAGGCACGGAGGGGGAGAAGTTGACATTGAGTGGGGTCTGATACGAATGTTAGGCCTGTTGGGGTGCAGAGATGTTCACATGGAGTGGTTTCTTGGCGGGAGGAGCCTGGACTAGGTTCACTTCTCCTTCTTTTCTGGCCCCAGTCTTTTTGAATCCAGCTCCCTTCTTCTGTGCCAGGGAAGCAAAGGAATCAGATTGCCTAGTCAAGGTAGAGTAGTCAATGAGCCTTCCTGACCTGACCCCACCCCTTCCTCGATCCGGTCTGCCACTTGCACTAAGGTTGCAAAATTGGTGGTGATCTGCCCCACCAGATGGTTGTAGAAGGGCTGCCCCAGTGTGCCCACAAAAGTTGAGATCATCTCAGGTTCCAACATGGGCGGTCTAACCTGGGAGGCGGCCTCTCTCCACCTCTTGGCGTACTGCCTTACAGACTCATCTTTCCCCTTACTCATCCTCATCATCTCGTATCGGTCTGGTACGATCTCCGAGTTAAATTTGTACTGGTCCAAGAAGGCGTCTGACAAGTCCTTCCACCTTCTGATCCTTCTGTGGTCCACTGTGGCGAACCACCTCAAGGCTGACCCTGTCAAACTCCTCTGAAAGAGTTGGATTAGTATGCCGTCATCCCGGCCAAACTGGCACAAAGCCCCGCAGTACAGTTTTAAGTGGCTCATTGGGCAGCCCGTGCCATCATATTTGTCGAAGTCCGGGCACTTGAACTTGGCCGGTAGACATACATCCGGGTACATGCACAAGTCATCGAAGGTGGTACCTCCGTAGCTATTTCCCCCCTTCACCTCCTTCAGTTCTTCCTGGATTCTCTCTATCTTGTGTAAGAGCTTCCTTTCCATTTCTTCCCTGGCTTTTTCCTTCTCCATTTCTTTCTCAGATTCTACAGTGTTTTCCCTTATCAGGATAGGCTCAGGAACCGGTTCAGAAATGGGCTCAGGCATGGGTTGAGCCGGAGGTGGAATGTAGGCTTGAGGTGGTGGTGCTTGGTGGGAAGTCGATGCTTGATTTTGGGCCTGGGCCTATTGGGCCTGAGCCGCCAGTAAGTGCCCCAGCATTTTGGCTAGACCCGCCACTTGCTCTTGCAGCTGAGCAAAGTCTTGAGCGGGTACGATGGCTTGAGTTTGGTTCTCTTCAGTATTCATGGTACGGGCTTTGGATCTGGTCACGGGAGCAATGATTGCAAGTAAATGTACCTGGGGAAGAAGAAACAAAGAAACAAGTTAGCTTCCATTTAACTTGAGTCACACCCCTATAAATGTAGACAAGTAGGTTAGGTGAACACAAGTCCAGATTTATTTATTTATTTTTTGCTGTTTATATATATATATATATATATATATATATATATATATATATATATTTTTTTTTTGATTGATAAAAATAACCAACCAAAGGCTTCTTGGAATATTCTAGGGCTTCCAAGTGTCCCACAAATGTTTTGATTTGATTGATAAAAATAACCAACCAAAGGTTTCTTGGAATATTCTAGGGCTTCCAACTGTCCCACAAATGTTTTTGATTTGATTGATAAAAATAACCAACCAAAGGTTTCTTGGAATATTCTAGGGCTTCCAAGTTTCCCACAACTGTTTTGATTTGATTGATAAAAATAACCAACCAAAGGTTTCTTGGAATATTCTAGGGCTTCCAAGTGTCCCACAAATGTTTTGATTTGATTGATAAAAATAACCAACCAAAGGTTTCTTGGAATATTCTAGGGCTTCCAAGTATCCTACAAATGTTTTGATTTGATTGATAAAAATAACCAACCAAAGGTTTCTTGGAATATTCTAGGGCTTCCAAGTGTTCCACAACTGTTTTGATTTGATTGATAAAAATAACCAACCAAAGGTTTCTTTTTTGTTGTTGCTGAATTTCCTCCGTTTTCAAGTTCAAGAGCTTGATAGAAACATGTTTGAATTGAATTGGTATCAAAAAATATGACAACTTAGTTTGCCTTAATGAACTTCAAAATTAGGTTAAATCCTAAAAACAATTTTATTTTATTTTATTTATTTATTTTTTTTGAAACATTTTTATATTCTCTTTGGGGTGCCTAAGGGTTATCCACAGTGTTTTAGGCATTTCATTTTGAAAATTTGGGCTGAAAAACCAATTTATACATTTTTTGAATGTATCCGACATAATGTGTCGGTTAAGGCTATGTCTTATTGTATCCGACGAAGTATATCGGATACACGCATGAGCCTTTGTAACCGACAAAGTATATCAGATATGAATAAAACTTTGTTTAACCGACCTGAGTTGTCGGTTAATGCCGAAATGGCCCTTTTTGACTCATTTTTTCACCAGATTATGTTATTTTCATTCCCACTTGATGTTCACCTTGACTTGGCCTTTAAAACTTGCCCCAGATTGGGCTTTAACATCATTCTTGCTAAAATTCACAAATTCATGAGGGTACTTGTACCCTCTAAAGTTACACACCAATTGAGTTGGAAACTCATCCTATAGGTTACACCAACCTTAGGCTATATACATTTTTGGGAAAAATTTCATCCCAAGCATATGGACACCATGGTTTTTAATTTACATGAAGGTAAAAGAATACATGGCTTTACCTTGCCACCTTGTGTTACTTTCAATATGGTATTCATATTATACCTTGTCATGCAAACAGCCTTCCCACATTTACACCCAATTCCCCAAACGCAATTGTGTACTTTTAGCTGAAAACGTGTTTCTTCACCTTCAAGCGTATGGTTTTTGGGTTTTGGCTTAATTGGCAACTTAGAACTCAAGTCTAGTAATTCCCGGAATCGAATCACAGATCCCATTGTCATCACATCATTGACTCAAACTCTAAGGTGAATGTTTTCACTTTCGCTTTCCGAAGTAATCGACCTCGGTGCGCCGAGCTACCCACATTCAGGTTCAACTTCCTATAGGTAATGGGTAGGCTGTGCAAATAGTTTAAAGTGCTCAAGTGCATTTAAAATTGAGGTACATTCACAATGTCCCAGCCCCTTGCCACTCTTTTTCGTAGCCATGCATAGAATTTCAAGCCAAGGCATATGACATTATATTGAAAGTAAAACATAAGCAAGCAAGAGAGCCAAAGCGACTAAATATGCACACAAGTATTACATGCCCAAAAAAATAGTATACAAACATGGCATTATATTGCACAAATCACCATTAGATCATGAAAAGCATGCTTGTAAAATTCAAAAACATCCCCTAAATTTCCAGATTTCATGCTCTTTTTTCATGCTCAAAAGTGCATTATTTTTACCCAAATTGAAGCCTAAAAATTCAGCAACTAGGCACTTTGTACAAGGGGTCTTTTGTTGGGGAAACATGCTTGAAAAAAATCTCAAAACCTCTACTGAATTCTGGGTTTTCGGGCTCTCAATTTTATGCTTAAAGTGTATTATTTATATCTCCAATTGAAGCCTAAAATACCGCAACTACTTGACATGGTACAAGAAAGGTTTTGTTGGTGAAAACATGCTTGAAAACCCTCCAACTAGCTACTGAATTTCCAGATTTTGTATTCTTCATTTTTATGCTCAAGTGACATTGTTTTATGCCCAAATTAAAGCCTAAAAATACAGCACCTAAATTTATTGCATAAGAGGTGTTTTTGTTAGGGAAAGCATGCTTGAAAGCCCCCAAAATGGCTACTGAATTTCCAGATTTTTTTGCTCATTGTTTTCATGCTCAAATCATGTCATCCTATACCCCCAAATCAAAAGCATGGTATAAAACAACCATTAAGCACAAAAAAACATTATTCATGGGAAACATGCTTGAATACCCAAAATTAACACTAAATTTCCAAATTTCAAATATATTTTTTTTTGGTTCAACTCATGGCATTAAAACCCCAAAATAACACATGCTATCACATAATATAGCCAAGTCATATCACAATATGGGTTTTCCTTTAAACACGTTTCTAGACAAAATCAAGCAACATGCTCATGCCTTTATCCATGTGAATTTTCTAATCATACCAGTTAGATTTGAGATTCAATATACACAAGTAAAGTAAGCAAAATAGCAAGCATTCAAAAGTAAAGAAAAAGCATGAACAAATACAAAAAATGGCTTAAATCCATAAATCCCCAGCAGAGTCGCCAGTTGTGAGACATGGGAAAAATCACCGGGATGATTTCCCCTCCGTCAACACATGGGCTCAACACAAAAAGTGGGAGAGTCGTCACCATTCAGATTTTGAGGCGTGAATGGACACCAAAATATTCAAAGATAATCAAAAAGAGTTAAAAGGCAAATTCTAGAGTAAAAGAACCCTACTTGAAAATCAAATCCAGAGATGGGTAAGGGGATTAGATTATAAACAGGGGAAGGTGTTAGGCACCCCCATTCACCCACACAAGGTGGTTGCCAAGTGTTGTTCATGCTAAAAAAAAAGTAAGAAAGCTTGCTAAAATCATTAAAAACATTGGAAAAGAATTAAACCAATGTGTGATATCTTCATATGAGAAATCCAAATGGATTCCAGATCCTCTTTTATGTCAATATCACTTCTGGAATATTAACAATAAATGAAAATCAAAGCAAAGATTGCACAAAGCCAAGTTGAGTTAAATCCGGAAAATTCGGTAAAAGATAATGCCATTTGTCTTGAAATCATTCAAATCCAATTTTAAATTGAATCAAACCAAATTCATTTGAAAGATTATGATAGATAGAAGACTCATGCAAAATTTCAATCCATTCCGGTTAAAATCCTAGCAGTTATTCTCCTTTGAAATCTACTGCTGGGGATAATTAAAAGTGATAAGTGGGCAACTTTGGAAAATCATTTAGAAAAATCGGTTCCATATAAATTCATGAAATTTGATGTGAGTGAAGTTTGTATGGCCATATTTCAAATAAAACTAGCCTCATACAAAAATTCATTCGGATGTGCCCTGGGTGGTCTCCCGAACAGGCCCCGAAGATCACAGATTTACCCAGAAAAGTACTGTTGAACAGTTCTGAGTAAATCTGCTATTCACGACACAAATGGAGTCAAAAAATTATGAAACCAACTGGATTGGAAATGAGATTTCCAAATGAAAACTCAGAAACAAGAATCACTCGAATCGGACTTAAAACGAACACATGGCGCTCAGTCGAAGTGACAGGTTCTGTATTCAGACTTGAACTGACCTATCAACTTCTACAGAGAGGTGTCAAAAATCCGCTTGATAAAAATTAATGAAATTTGGTAGGAATAAAATAGACATCCTCACCTTTCCCGTGGTTCTGGAATAACTCCAAAATTCATCTGGACGATGAAGTTATGAGTGTCCAAAGTTGGGGTACAGTTGCTGTCAATGTAAGCCATTTTTGAATAAAACCAATTCCAAATAGTGATAAAGTGTGTGTAATCCGTGCAAGATGAATCAAAATCCCTTGAAAATCATTTAAAGACATTCCAGAATTGCTTGGGGCTATTTATTTCAGATTTATCACAATAAATCCGAAATATTAGCCTATCCCGCCAAAATCACATGCTATGTATATGCAGGTGTAAAAATCATTCCAACAACATAGCAAAGATAGCATGCATTCATATCAATCAAAATAGGGTTCTAAAAACAACCTAAGGTTCCGTTCCATTATCGTTTCCCTTACTTCTCTCTCCCCGTTAAACACGGTTCTTCAAGATAATCTTGGGGTACTTTGCATATGGAACGGTCTTCACAGATTCAAAAGGCTTATTCAAATAGGTTCTAGCACTAGGATCAATCCCCAGTTTCGTTTCTCCTAGATCCCGCCTTCACGTTTTACGGTTAGGGGGAGTCTTGAGATACTTTGAGTAGGGGAAGGGTTTTCACACACACATCAAAGGCCTTATTCTACAGAAAGGTAGAAGAAGAGATCTAGATCTAGAATGTAAAAACAGAAAATTAAAGAGAGGTTTGAGGCTTACCTGGGTTCTGGAAGCAGTTCCACAGCGGTTGTAACGCCCCTAATCCATGTTTTTCATTAAAGATATAACACGTCTCCCAGGGGTTAGTTTAGGATCTCCAAAAATGGTGATCGCTGGATAATCACATACAATTTACATCACATCAGAGTGCACAATTAAAATTCTCATCCAGGCAATTTATAGCATCTTCAAATACATCAAATGATTCCAATTTACTACCTTATTACAATTCCCACAAATTCAATTTAACAAAGTTTAAGACCAAGCAACCCACTAGTCTAAGGACGGTAGTAATAATCCTCCTCCCTATAGGTGTCAGTCGGATCTACCCCCGTAGGCGCCTCACCACGAAGATCTGAAAAACAAAACAACAGCGATGGATGAGATACGAATATCTCAGCGAGTGACACATGCATGTAGAAATAATTAACACAGTTATAAGACATGCTTCGACAAATAACCAACAATTTAAAACAACGTACTTCCGATAACAACACAAAACAAGGTCAATGTCATGCATATGGTTACATTGATTAATTTACATGCCAAGTAGACACTCCACACCTCCTTGTACACAGTTCCGGCCTACTCAGGGTATCGGACACTTTGAAATGACGGCCTACTCAGGGTATCGTCATCCAATGCCAGCCTACTCAGGGTATCTGGCTGCTCTACACTGGTCATGGCAACACACAAGGCCATGCAATTACACCAATAAACACATACCATCACATTACTAAGATTAACAAGGATCCATGGGAAGCTAAACCCAAAGCCGATAAATAACCGATTAAAACTCCGCATTTCGTACACATCACAAGTTGTTCCAACCAGAACAGTAAATCTCCACAAGTGTTCCAACCAGAACATCATCTCACAAATGTTCCAACCAGAACAATCGTTCTTCACAAGTGTTCCAACCAGAACAATAATTACTCACAAGAAAACAAGTAAATAATCTTTGCAACATAATTCAAAACTTGCCATCAAGAAAACAGGGTTTAATAAAAACTCAATCAAGTACAGTATGTAACCCCAGAGAACTAAAATAAAAACCCCAGTGTTGGGTATCCAGAACATCACCTAATATTTTGCCCTACATTTATCTTGGAAGCTCCTAAGAATTTCCAGAATCTATATTTCAATATTTTCCTAAGAAATTCTGTCTCTAAATTCCTAAACAAGTAATTTGTTATGTACTCGAAACCTCCTAACATCAAAAACCACATTTGTTTGCTCAACTATGTAAGTTGGTAAGAATAATGGGCTATGCGCTCACCTCCTGAGGTAGGCGCGAGGTGGGCGGATAGTATATTAACTAAAATCAGGGTATGCGCCTACTCGATGGTAAGTGGGCGCGAGAAGGGTGCGGGATAGGCGCGAGAAAGCCGCATCAAATTTAAGTGGGTGCGAGCTCGGTGCCAGGTCTGATTTTTCCATGCGCCTACTTCCCGAAGTGGGCGCAAGTGGGCGGATACCCACTGCGTTTTTCGGTTCTCTGTTAACTCCAAATCTTCGCCTCTGGCCGAAATTTTTCAATCTGTAACCACTCCTCTAGTCTCCTAATACCCCCAGAACACATTCAAACCTATTTTGAAATTAATCAAACACACTTTTCATTTATCCCCAATTTGTTATACAAAAAATCCTTCGGACTATCTCCGCCCAGAAACCCACCCAGTGAATAATTCATTCGACAACCATATGCATTCATTTGAAATCAAAAGCTACGAATAACACAAACCAGGTTTTAAAACAGTGCCACTCACCTTTTACGCTTCCAAGTCTTGGCAACAGCAACCCAGAAAATCCCCAATCACTTTGGCCGACTGCTTGCTCTAATCGAACAGAGGTTTTCTGAAGGAAGAAAACCCTTCCGAACTTCTTATTAGATAAAACTTACTGGCAGTAAGTCTTCCCCAGCTCGACTCTCCCACAGAACCTCTGCAACTCCTTCTCTCGAAGAACCCTAAACAAAAGCCGCAGCCGCAACCTTCTCAGTAGACTATACGCGTATTCAGGGCAAAAACCCAAAACCTAATTTCTTAAAGTATTTATACCTTCCGCAAATACGCTTGTCGCTCGACAAACTTTAACTCTGATCTGGTGTGTGCTCGCCCACCATAACTCCTACATCCACACACCTTATTAGTTTAAATATTTATGATTATAATAATAATTTTTTTTCATAAATCCTAAAATAATCGGGGTTTTACAGCGGTTCCCCTCTTCACTCCGAGCTCTTCTTGGCAAAAGTTCTTGGCAAGAGTTAATCGCCATTTGCTTAAGGAGGAACCTCCTATTTATAGGCAAAGGCTAGGGTTAGGGTTTGTATGATGGTAGACACAAAATGATGTCTAGAGTCCACCAACCTTAACCCTAAGGCTATTTCTGAGATTTCCACTCCTTTAATAAAGGATATGATGGTAAAAAGTGAAAACTCTCGGAAAACCCTAATTTTGAGCAAAAAGCTTGTATCCTACATGTCAGGTCGGATACACAAGCGCCTATATGTATCCGGCATATGTTGCCGGATACATTAAGGCCTGCTTGTATCCGACAACTTATGTCGGATACGAAGAGGCACGCTTGTATCCGACCTGAGTTGTCGGATACAAGGAAAAAACTTGTTTTCTCAAATTCTGTGCTGGTTTCGAAGGAGATAATGATTTTTGCTAATTATTCTTCATTTTTACTGTGCAATTTGGGGTGTCTATAGGTTGTATGAAAGAGCCAAAAGAGCTCAGCTTTGGTTGTATGAAAGATCAATGTTGAAATAAATACATTTTGATTGTTCTTGTTTCAAGTTTTAGTCTTTCTGTAGTGAGCAGTTAATATAAAATAAAACGAGTATGTTACGCATCTAAAAATATGCAAGAAACTACCGTTCAAATAAAGAAGCCGAGAAATCGGCTAAATAATAAGTTTAAATTGCCAACCACATGGCATTATCACCAAAAAGTTAATACCGAACAAACGGTATATTGTTTAAAGATCTTACCCTTCAAACCAAGACTTAAATCTGGCGTGATCATACTTCGCCTGCTCCAACACGAACTACATCTCAGCTCGGTGTATCTCTACCTCCCTTTCATCTCTCATGTGCTCCTCCAAGCGATGACAGCTTGACTCGATCAGAATCCACTGAGCCTTAATAGATTCTTTAAGACATTGTTCCTCAGATCGGAGCCGAGATATTTCGGCCGGAGTAGCCATCGATAGACTACCAGCAATAGAGCCTTGATCGAGGGAATTGGCACGTAGAGTCCGCCTCAAATCTTCAAGCTGACAATGATGAGGGAATACTTCACGAATTTCTCGGCGAAAGTCGGAGCATCGCACATTGACAGAACGAAGAAAATCCATGGCTTCCCTCAGCTACGGCACGGCGACATAAAATCCGAACATAGACAACAGCCGACCTTTGACCACAGGATCCCTATGAGAATTCGTCCCCATAGCTTGACCTATCAACAATTGGATTTCAGCCAGTTCACCATCGGAAAGATCTTCAAGCCGACGAAGAACCAAAGAGCGGAGTTCATCCCGGCTGTCAAAACCCGGAAGAAATACTGGACGAAGATCATTAAATTTTGGGGATGTGAGACAACGGTCTACCTCTGTGAAACATGATCTGACGAATCTAAAACAAGTGCCAGGGAGAGCTCTGAAATTATCTTCATCGATCACAGGGATTTTTTTGCTCAGAAGGTAATTCATCAGAAGATGAATCCGGTAAAGCAGTACCTAGGAGAGTAGACGGATCAGCTTCATCAAGAACAAGACAAGGAATAGGAAGAGCCTGCCTAGATGCGCTAGGTGATGAATCGGCCGGGGAGGTGACAGGGTCTGTTGAAGGACGTGATGGAGGAGTAACATAATAGAATGCACGGGGAGGAGTCGGCATAGGAGACGATCGACCACTACTTCCAGAACCAACGGGAGGCCCATGCTGAGGGCGAGATAAATCAATATCTTCCTCCTCATCCGAAGAATCATCAGCCACAGTGATATGTTCATCCGGATGCTGAACCCGAAATCGCATGCTGGATCGAGTGACATAAGCACGGCTACTGGATATCCCACTAATCTTCCGCTTCTTCAATGGCGAGGTTTTGGAGGAAAAGGTTACTCCGACTGGCAGTAGCCTTCGAAGGTCGCCTCCAATAGACGGTGACCGTCGGCGTCATCTGGGCTTTCTTTTTCTTGTCTTTTTCACTAGTCGACCGACGACCATCTAGTGGATGTTGAGAAGATTAGACTCAACGGAATATAAGAAAATCAATTCACAAGAAGTTAAGAGAGAGTTACCTGAGTAGCGAGCCTCATAATGCCCATGGAGTTTTCCTCTACTCACAACATCGGCCATGGTCGGCCGAAAAAGCACAGCATACGACTCCAGATCAAGCCTGACAAATTTAGGAAAAATTTGAGCCCACCATCTCCGAAAGGAAGGTTCTACCGAGGATTCCCGAGGAAAAGGATAATTGTGGAAACGATCAGAAAGGTCACGAAACCGACGGTTAGCTAACGACAGATAGTTGGGATTGAGGACCGACCGAGAATCGCCATTGGCAAAAGAGAATAAGACAAGAGGAATGCCTTGGCCATATCCAAATTTCCAGCTAACAAAATGAGGCAGGTAAATTTCTACTCCTTCTGTTTTGGAGGTAGCAGGAGCATCCTGATTATGCAAACCAAAAGGAAGCTCCCGTGCAATGAGAAAACTGGCCATAGCACGTCGACGAGTCTCAGGAGTAGAATTAATGGCAGCATAAAGAGGAGACCCATGGAATTGCTCAAAGGAAAAGCAATGAAATAAGGGTGGATGTTCTGCCTGTATACCAACAAGAAAGAAACCAAGAACAGCGTCAAAAGACAATTGCCTGGGCGTCGCAGTAAGCCAGCGACAACCGGCATAGTAACAATCGGGAGAGGGATTATCTAAAGCTTCATAGAAAATGCCGGGGAAGTGTTCATAAAACCAAAATTGTAAGAACCAGAGGGGGCCACTAGCTACCCCTAATCGGCTGGAAGATAGACTATGTAGGCCACGATAGACCTGGCTGAGAAAGAAAGGAGCTAAAGCCAGACGGCGACCCTAAGCAAGAGCTACCGCAATGCCAGCAAACTCCTTTACCATCTGAGCAGATGGGCCACAACAGAAAAAATGGCAGAGAAGAAACAGCAAAAAAGAACAGTGCTCTTGAAAGGAAGGAGGAGTGTCATCTAAAACACGCTCGGCATGAACAAATGTGCCAAAAGCGGAAGAAGCATGAATAGTACTAAAAACAGAGGGCTGGAAAAGAGATAGACTGTGATCTATTTCCTCTCCAAGAACCGAAAGGCCAATGATACAACAAACGTCCAGGAGTGTGGGAGTCATAGGACCATGATGGAGAGAAAAGGTATTGGAACCCCGACACCAGAAGAATGAGGCCACTCCGAGCAAGACAGGATTGAAGGGAATGTCGCAGGTAGAGTAAAAGATTATTTCAGCCAACCCAAGCCTAACCCAGGTTTCCATGTGATAAGGACGAAGCCGGGAAACCCACTCGTTCCACTCAAGAGAAAGCTTTGGCCAAGAACGAGGAAGCAGAATCAGAGAACCCCACTTCACATCTTTATGGGCGTCGATTAAGTGATAAGAAGAATGCATGATAGTGGGGGCCTCTACCGTCTCTACATCAGTGCATGGACCGAGAATAGGTCCATCTTCACCATCGCCAAACAGATTCAAGTCATTAGGGTTTTCGTCCACCATGATCAATATCAGAAACCAGACAGAGGAAGCTTGCAGAGAGGAGGAAGACGAAGCACAATAGGAAAATGTCTGCCGATAGAGAAAAGATTCGTCATGATTCGAACTATCGGGAAGGGCTTTGATAAGACTGTTATCTTCCCGAAAAAAGCGTTGGTGGTACGATTGCCTTCCCGAAGAAATCGAAACGGCGGTTGAATATCTTCTCGATTAAAGCATTCTTAAAGTAAAGATCATACGGACGAATCAATTTGAAAAGATAGGTTTTGTCAAAAAGGGAGCCGATTCTAACGGCCATGACAATTGGCACATGGATTTCAAAAAAGGATTTGAATTCATTAAACGCTTTTCAAAGAAGTGTTTAAAATTTCAGAACATATACGGTCAAAAGACTCTTGGGCAGATTGTTTTTCTTCTAACAGAGTGGACCGAAGCAGAAAGGAACCTCGAGCCAATTCTATCTCCGATTCCAGCTCACGAGCAATTTCGTTGCACTGACGGGTCTTTTCCTTCATGGCATCATCAGCAACTTCATTAGTACGGAGGAGCTCCTCCCGTTGATTTACAAATTCAAACCTCTTAGACTACAACTATGCAATATGACGATCAAGATCCGCAATATTACCATCTATGGTATTCACACGGTGGACTGTTTCAATACACTGATGATGACAAACCTCACGTTCACTCTTCAGTTGTTGCAAAAGTTGATATCGGCCATTAATAGAATCGGCCACATTGGCTATTTCATGTATCTTGGCGGAATGATGGTCAAAAACAACTTTATAGGAATAAAGGAGAGAAAGTCGAGAGAACACCGATTTGACGTCAGAAGACACCGAACGAATATCCTTAAGCTCTGCTGCCAATGCCACCAAACGAGTAAGAGTTTCCTCTAAAATTTTGACTATGCTTGGAGCAAGAAGGTGGATAATCTCTGATCGAATACGTCTTGAAGATAAAGAGGAGAGATCAGGAGAATTGCCCGACAGAAAATTGGACCGAACGTCATTTAACATCACACTCAGTCGCCCTCGCCCATCATCAGAAAGAAGCCTCGCATCAGGAACAGATCCCGGAGCAAGAGATGAACTGGTGCTCCCTAATTCAACGAGCGCTTGGCTCGGTCGGTCAAAGTCATCTCCCGATTTTATGGCAAAAGAACCTAGGGGGATATCGGTCACAGCAAAAGGACCCGGGGGAATGTAAGTCCCAATAGAGGCAGTAGACGTAGTGATTTCAGCTATCGGAGGGGCAGCCTCCTGTTCATACCCAGGAGGCAGTTCTGGAGAAGAACCTCTCTCTGAAGAATCTCCTCGAGGAGAAAAATGTTCCTGACCTTCAGGAAGTGCTAAAGGAACTTCACTAATGGTACTGCCAAGAGAATCCGTTGGTTCGATAGGATCGACGAAATCGGCCAGGTCCAAAACAGACATAGGATCAACAACTGGATCCGAAGAAGATTCCATAACATTGGAAGAAAGAGTGACCAGGCCCGAGGAATTTTAAACCTAGAAAAATATCCTGTCAAGAGAAAAGACAAAAGAAGAAGAATGAACAATGAGAAATCTATAAGATTCAGCACCTTCCTAGGACGCCGTCGTAATGGGACGTCATCGGGATTTTCATCTGGATCAAGCGGCGAGGCAGGGCATTTTGGCGACAAAACATCATCATGATCCTCGGCCAATTCCTTTGGAGGAGAAGTATAAGCTTCCAAAGCTAGAGACGGTACTTCACCTAGTGGCTGAATAACTGAATTAGTATCACATAAATCGGAAACAAGGAAGAGGAGAATATACCTTCTTGGATCGGTGCAGGCAAAGACTCAAGCAGACCCAATCTTTCGAGATAATAATCGGCCGGATGGCAACAGATTTTATTCCAGAAAGAACCCCACCATACATGAAAATCAGAGCGGCAACTGTCATGAGGAGGAAGAAAGAGAAGACAAAAATCGACAGCAATTGTCCTATAACTCTCTTCCATTCGAGCAGCGTCAACTGCAGTGACAGATGATCGTTCAATGGAGCTGGTATTAATGGTAAACAAACCATCCATATCAAGCAAGGGGATCCTCTGGTCACATTGGAATTGCCGACCTACACAATTCGGCAAATAGACTTTGAATCCCGGTTTCTTGTTGATTGACTTCACAGTATAATTCAAATTCCGGGCTATCAGAAAGTTGGCCCAGATAAAATGCTGTGCATCGGTTATATCGTCCACCATAGAAAGGAAACCGGGAGGATTAGCAGAAACTTTGAAAGGAGGATTGGGGAAATGACGAAGACCAAAAAAGAAAAGAAAGCATTCGGAATAAGAGAGGACAACAGGAGTCGCGACCAAACAGGCATAACCACCGAACTCAGGAGGTACATTAGGAGGATTCGGCACCCGAGTATAAAACTTGGACAGAAAATAGTGGTAAGCCCAAAATTGGAGAAACCACAACGGTCCCCCAGGATTCTGAAGGGTGCCATGAACAAATTCTTGAAGAGAACGATATAAGACCGACAAAAAATAGGGAGCAAGGGCGACTTCATACTCACCCAGAATAAGCTTAACCAGTGAATAGTATTCTCTGGTAACCGCTTGAGCTTTGGAGCAGAATACGAAATTACAGAAGAAGTAAAGAAGGAAGTAGAAGTGTTCCACATCATCCTCGTAATCTGGAGGTTGAAACTTCGCACAGTCCTTGATATAGGACCGATAAGAGGTACGGATCGTATCCGTCTGTTGAAGTTTACTTCTTGACGAAACAATCCCTTTCTGCCGCAAGGATCCCACCTTCTTAGAGGGTTTCTTCTCCTTCACGGGGGGTTGCTTCCTTTTCTTTACTGCCTCTTTTCCCTTCTCACCTACTTCCACCAGAGGTAAGTGCTGGTAATTCTCAAGATCTGTCATGCCGACCCGGACCTCATGACCAGTTGCAAGGAAGCCAGTAATGAAACAAACGTCCATGACAGTGGGGGTCATCGGCCCGCAAGGGAAGTTGAAAGTATTGGTTTGGGCATTCCAGAATAAACTCATGGCACAGAGAAGTTCGCGATTCAAAGGAATAGAGCGACAAGAAAAATGAATCATATCATAAATACTAGTCTTACACCAAATAACTGCAAAACGCTCTCTCATCCTGTCGACTCAGGCTACCCATTCAGGATAAACGGTCGGCCAACTCCAAAAACGGGAAGATTGATTGAGACTGCTTCCATCAGTGAAAAATAAGGGACCCCTCACTCTTTCAGTCGGGGCATCCAGAGCATCACGAGCACAAAGGAAGGGACCGACAGATAATGAGCCATCGAAAGCTTCGATAGTAGAGGTATAGCGTATGATATTACCCGCCATTGAAGAAAAGGGAAGAAGAGAACACAATAGCTGAAAGAGACAAAGAAAGTAAAAATTTCGGCTGCGATACTTTATAAGTAAGCTAGAAGATGAAACCCGAAAAGTCTCATCATTTCGATCGAGGGAAAGTGGCAAAATCTTTCACATCAAGCAACAGACAAATTTTGAAAAACCCCAAAATACTTACTCATCACATCGGCCGATGACGGCGTAATAAGTAAGTAGGGGGGCAATGTTTACACCTATACGAACCAACGAATAAGAGAAGGGCACGTAGCACCTATGTGGCTTACTTAGGCCATGGCATCAACACACAAAGGCTTTGTACAATTGGACAGGCCACGTCAGCATACGCATAAACCAAGAGTACATTTAAAGCCACGCAAGCCAATACGACAAACCACATTCACAACTATCAGAAGATCATGCCATCGGTCGTTCGAGAGTAACCTATTTAAAATCGTGGCCGGGCGGTTATCTTTCTGGAGCAGAAAACTGAAGACGGCCAACCGCCATAAAGATCGTGCAAGAGTAGGACGTTGAGCAACCGTCAAGGATCGGCTATAAAAGACACAACTTCGAAGAACTCGAGGACACAATCCATCCAACCGCAACCGGTTATAATATTATTTTGATCATCCGTGATCTTTATCCCCTCTCCTACAGTGTAGTCAGAAGCATAAACTAGGACTCCTCTCACTGCTTCCAATCGCAGTGACACCTTAGACCTCTCTTTACTCCAATCAACACTAGAATCCTGACACCAGAGGGTAAGTTGAAGCCGCCCCTGACTCGCAGTTCTGTGTCCACAGAATCCCGAGCAGCCGGTCCCGAGACTCGCTCTGATCAAGCCAGGTGACTTGTGTATTTTCGGTAAAACAACAATCCAAGGTGAACCCCCTGAATTGGCTTTGCTAGCAGCCGCCCCCTTCCTCCTGCGCTTATACCCGATTATGGCTATAAGACCAGGACAGGCCGGTCCTGCAAGCCCTGTCAGTTTTCTTTTTACTTTTTGTTACCTTTTTGGGGATTATCTGTTGTTGCTTTCGGCCCGTCGGCCGATTTTATAATAAAGGATTTGTGCGCCATTAGTTGCTTTCGCTTTGAAACACTTACAATAACCCAAACGAAGACCGAACCCCTAGTCTTCATATTATCGCATGACCGGTTTTATTATAGGTGACTTGCAGTACGACTGAACCGACCTCGGTTTAGATTTGGAACAGGTGCCTGGGGTCAGGACCCGACCCGAAATCATTGTATCAAACGATACTGGTACGCCCACGTAGAGACACATCATCAACACCACCACGTGTCCACACCGGCCCAATTTCGGAGCAACAAGTTTATAAATGGCTATAAATGGCTTATTGCAAGACTTTTAACTAGGTTTCAAGTCTTATAATTGGACGTTATAGGTTTGTAAGTAATTTATGCAACTAAAGGCATTATAATTTATAAGTAGTAAAATCATATTTATTTTCAAATATTCTATAAAAGTATCATTATTTTTAAATTATTAATACTGAGGTGACTGGATATATATTATTTCCAAAAATATCACACAAGAACAATTTTACCCAAAAAGGAACGTTCGGCGATTAAAGCCACTTAAAATTTTCTTATTGTCATTCTCATATTCTTACATTTCAATACTTAGAATTATAAAATAATAGTTAAGATGTATGTATGTTTTATTTTACTTAACAAATATTATATTTTTATGTATGTAATGAATTGGATACCTTAGAATTTTGTTCTTTTTATAACATCATCTTTTTAAAAAAAAAAAAAAAAAGCTGTAGATTTTTATTACTAAGCGTGAGAGAAGTGCTTGTATAGACTTGGGCAAAAATGATAGATTTATGAAGAAATCCTTTGCAACGTGAGACTTCGGGGTTTGGTTGACCAATTTTTTGGCAACCTAGCGAGGGGAGAAAAATGGTTAATGATCTCACAAACATTTTAAGTTTTGAGGGCCGTGTGGGATGACGGCAGTTTCAAGGATGGAGGGGCCGTGTGGGGTGACGGCCGTTTCAAGGATGGATGGTGATGAGAATCAATAAAAAGTAAAAAGAAAACCAACAAAATCTCGGTATCTGTCGCCTGTTTCCCTATAGCCGTGATTGGAGTATAGAGAGAAGAGATCGGGGGCCGCCTTGAAGATTATTGGTTCCGGGGTGCACATAGTGACTACCATTAACCTTGCTTGAAGGGGTAAGATAGATCATACCTAGCCGTAATGGAGAAGGGCGTATCTTCTTAGCCTTGTCTAGGAGTAAGGGGGATCTTCGTGTTTTGTTGTGACTGGAAGCAACAGGAGGATAGACTACATCATGCTATGAGGATAGCATGAAAATAGGGTGGTCTGAGAAGACCGAATAAGGGGTCTGAGGAGATCGAAATAGCTAATGTAGTTATGTGTTGATCGAGGGATTCCTTTCCCTTGTCAGCAGGTCCTTATTTATAAACTGTTTGGCTTGAACACAAAGTCTCCCAACTACCCACTCTTAGGAAGTTGAACCCCACCTTACAAACCACCCACGTTTATAGAAAGTGGGGGACCCCACTTCCCATATTTTTAGCCCTTGTAGACTTTTTCCAGACCACTCTTACGTAATAGGGTTTCTTAATGGACCCTACTTCCCTATTTATGGGGACTTGTAGCCAAATAAGATTTAAGTCTACTGCTGGGCTACGGCGGGTGTAAACATTGGCCCCCCCCCCCCCCCCCCCCCCCCCCCCCCCCACACTTTCTCATTACGTCGCTGCAGTAAGACGTGATGAGGAAGTGTATACGCTGGTCATGAGACCAGTCATACTAGGTTAAGATGGGTCCCACTTGATCCATATGTAGTAGGATAAGATTTGATCAAAATTTGAGCATTTATTTTTTGACCGAAACAACTTTTTTTTTCTTTTCCCTTTTTTAAAGGGTGGCCGAAATGCAGTATTTGTGGAATCGGCCCAAAACTTTGGAACAAGAGGGATCCGAAATGGCCATGATTTCAGTAAAGGTGAATGGCCATGAATTTGACTAAAATCGGTAAAAGATTGATTTACCGAATAAAGATGAATGGCCATGATTTTCTCTGGAGAAGGAGAATAAAGGTGGCCGAAACACCGTTTTTTTCCTTTTAAATAAAGAGTGACTATATCACTCTTCTTTAAATAAAAGTGGCCGAAACACTTTTCTTTTATTAAGTAAAAAGTGACCGGTGCAGCTTTCCTGAATTGAATGAATAGTGACGTGCAAGGGGATGTCTTGATTTCTTTAGAAACTCCTTCCAAACACATTCCGAAACAACAATATTTACGTACCCGGCCACAAACATATAATTTTATACAACCACGCCACGGCCGATTATAAGATCAAACACATGCCGAAACAACACTATTTACGAAGCCGGCCACAAACATATATTTTTATATAGCCACGGCTGATTATAAATCATGATCAATTTTTAAATTGGTCATGTCATGTTTCTGACCAAAAACAAGTAATTGCACCACCGAAACTAAAAAACGCGTATTTACAGTTTAACCCTTTAGTTTTAGACAATCCTTCTTTTTCCCTGAGGATTTTGAAATACCAGTTTACACCTCAAGCTTTGCTAAGTGCAACAGTTTCCTCCTTTCTATAAATTATCCTTACAATTTTAAGAGTGTTGATGAAGTGGAAATAGATAAAACATATATTGCTAGTTTTACCCTTTTTATTTTGATTATTTAAAATTAAATACCAAGATTACCCTTTAGGGGATTGATTCAATGTTTAGCTCAAATGAAAAAAAGCTAGACTCAATTTACATTTGTCCCTTAATTAATTATGATTTTAACATTCAAATCTCTAAATGAGGATGATTGTTATAATACCTAAAAGTTGTAACCTGGTATTTTACAAATGTCAGGAGGTAAAATGGGATTGTTAGAAACCTCAAGGGGTAAACTATAAATATCCAAGAAAAAAAATAATGGCTTGGGCCCAAAGCCTTCTAATATTTTCTAATATTATCTTTACTTTTAAATGCATGAACTTAATGCCCAAAATGTGTGGGTTTTTTTTTGGTGAAAAATATTGCATTTTTATGTATGTTAAAATAGCATTCAAAAATTGTAGATTTTTATTATTAAGCGTGAAAGAAATTGAGCTTTTATCACTTGGATTGAATTTTGCCAAACATGAAAGATTTGTAGAAAAACCCTATGTGAAACACTCAGTGTTCAAAATAAGTCAGATGACTCATTTCTTTGGATTGAGATCATCTACTGTTGAATCCGTAAATAAGGGTTGACAATAGCTAACAATTGCTTGCCACGTCAACAAATAGTTGTAATAAGATAAAACGTCAGAACACTTTTTTTTTTCCTTAATACACTCCAAGACTACATTCTGTCTTCAGAGGCGTGAGAAAGCACGATTCTAAGGGGAAAAAAAAAAAGAAATGGAAAAAACAGATATTTAGAGTTTAACCCTTCAGTTTTAGACAATCCTACTTTTTCCTTGAGGTTTTTGAAATACCAGTTTATACCTCAAGCTTTGCTAGGTGCAACAGTTTCCTCCCTTCTAGAAGTCATCCTTACAATTTTAAGAGTGTTGATGAAGTGGAAATAGATAAAACTTATATTGATAGTTTTGCCCTTTTTATTTTGATTATTTAAAATTAAATACAAAGTGTGCGCACCTAAAAATAGATCGCACTCGAGGCGCACGTGGGTTCGTGCGTGCCTCGGGACATTCGGAGTCGCCACTGCCTGAGAGGTGTAGGCAGACACGGCCGGTGTTTGCCCTATCCGGGTCTAAATCTGGTTTGCGGCTTTTCAGAGTTCTAGTTAAGTCCTCGGTTACGTCCGGGGAAGTCCTAAGACACCCCGGCTCGCCCCGTCAGTTTGACGGGTCCCTCGGGTCTCCCTGATTTTTGAGTCAGTTTCACCCTTCCTAGACCAGCATGCTGTTTATTGGGTCTGGTAGGGCCCTCTGAAGGTGTGGGTCCCTTTTATTTTGATTTTACCTTTTTATTTAGTGGAGTGGGTCGGACCCGAGTCCCGTTGGAAGACCCGTGGGTTGCCATGATTGGGCTTGGGGCCCAGTTGGGTTATTGGGTAACCCATTTGGTTATTTATTCACATTTTATTTATTTACACTTTAGATTTGGGCTTAGCGGGCTTGGAATGGGCCCATTAGCCAGAGTCAAGTGGCCTTGGGCCCATTTATTGAAAACATGCCTGGTATAGGCCGCTAGTCAAAATGTGGGCCACTCAAGTGGGCCCAAGGTGAATCTTGGTGGGCCCTTCTAGGCCCACAGTCCGCAAATAGGCTAAAAATAGCCCAAATAACACACTGAGTCGGGTCAAGTAAGTTCGGGTTGGAACAGATCCAACCGGGCCAGAAAATTATGTTTTTAAGTTATATTTACAGCTGCCCGTATTTGCCATACAGGCGCACCCTGCCCGTAAATAAAATTCGGTTCGGGCTCGCCTGTGAAACAAACACGGGCATGCCCGGACCATTCTGAGTTTACGGACGTGGCCAATTTTGCATTTCTGGTGCCGATTCAGCTTGGGATCAGTCCGGCCATCTTCTTGGGGACCTCCGGCAACTTCTATGATGGTTCTAGCTCCTTCAATATACTGCATTTTCTTCTTTTGGTCCCAATGACCATCTTTTTCTTTCTTTTGTTCTTTGAGTAAGCAAGATCCTTTCTTGGTTATTCACCATCAATTTTTAGGAATGAGAAAGGGGTGATTTACAGGGGATATCAGATGTTCAAAGAGGGCTTCAATCTTCCTCCCGTAATGGTAATCAAATGGGGTCAAGTTTCCTTTTTTGAGACATTTTTGGTAACCCTTTGTTATCACCTCCTTTTTTGCATAAGAATGACTACTTTTGGATGCAATTCCTCATTATATACAACACTCAAAACATGTTATAAATAACATAAAAACAAAAAGAGGTAGTGAGGAAGAGAAAAATAAAATCAAAATTTACTTAGCTTAGAGGAAGAACATACTTACAATGTAATTAATTGTTTGGTTAGTGTTATGGTCCTCCGACAATTTGAGCAGCGCTTCCGCGTCCTCCAAAAAATTCTTAAGTTGGGTTGAAAAGGGATTCAGTAGGTGGTTATGTTCAAAGGAAGATTAGAGAAGGTTTGGACATGGTTTTGGTGAGACAGGGGTATTTTTGGGGACAAAAAAGGTTTGGGTTTAGGGGTGGCGGCAATTGGGCAGAGGTTTGTCATGGGAACATCAGGGGAGGAAGGGGGGATCGGCCAAGGGATCAGGCTTGTTCAAATGAGGCGGGTGGCCTCTCTATTTATAGGCAAAAAAGTTGTGCCCGTATTTAAAATACGGGCATGCCTTGCCCGTACTTCAAATGCGGGCATGCCTTGCCTGTACTTCAAATATGGGCGAAAAATGCACATTTGCAAATCTCGCAGATTCGGACGTACGGGACACGTATCCCGCCGTACAGTGACGCGCGTCCTCTTCTAGAAGCTTGCCCGTATTTCAAATACGGGCATGCCTTGCCCGTACTTCAAATACGGGCGAGCACGTTTTAAAAATGCTTGGATTTCAAACCTTTATTCAATTTGAATTTTTTGCAAGATTTTGTTTGATTTTTCTGATTATTTTATTATAAAGCGAGATTCCCTTTATTAAAATATTAATAAATACATTTATTTTATTTATTTCATTGGTTTATTCCATTTTTTGCTGCCTTTTTGCCACATGGGCAGTTTTTCTGAAACTTCAACTGCCAATAACTTCTTCGTCCGGTGTCCGATTCCAGCAAACTTAGGGTCCTTGGAACCTGCTCGGAACCACCTATCTACTGGGATCAAGTTTGGCAGCTGAATTGGGGTCGAACGAAAAGTCAACTTTTCGCTCCCCAAAAGTTTTACCAGCTCATAACTTTCTCATCTAGACCCTGATTCCAACAAACTCAGTTGCGTTGGAGTCGTGTCGAAATGCTCTTTTCAATGAGACAAAGTTTGATGGCCAAATCCACTTGAATCAAAAAGTCAATTTTTTTTACCCCCTTAGGGTTTGACTTTTAGTTTTTCTTCATCTTTCTTCATTTTGGGGGTGCAAAAATTAGGTGTATACAGCTGCCCCTCTTTGCCGGAGTCACCTTGGGGATGAACAGCAAAGAAGAAAAAGAACCTTATTTTTGCACCTTGCACTTCTGTCGACATGGTCGACGAGCTCAATCATTGAATTGTTTTTAGTGAAAGGGAAGTGTCAGATATCTGGTATCACTTCCTGGCTTTGGAATCCCTATACCCTCTTTCGGGTTTGAATAGGGTAGTTTCTTAGCATCTTGTTTTTTGAAAAGAGAGACAAGATTAGATCTGAGCTCATCAGCCTGTTTCGGCGTTGATGCAAAGCACTTAATAATGTTCTTGTCTTTTTGTTTGTTCCATTAAAGCTTTTAGTGACTTTTTTTTTTTTTTGGGAAATTTACAGCTACACCCCCTAAGGTTGGGGAAAGTGACACGGATACCCCCTGTGGTTTAAAACTGATCACTTATTACCCCTGAAGTTTTAAAAATCGTCATCAACTACCCCTACCGTTAAATTAGACCTCAACGCCGTTAATACACTTTTATAAATCCCCGGAATACCCCTCCTTTTAAATCAAAATACCCTGTCTTCTTCGTTCTTCGTTCTTCTTCGTTCTCCTCTTAAATCAAAATGAATTCTTAATGAAAAATTAATCCTTTTATTTACTCTCGCAAGATTCAGAAGAACCACCTTCTTCGTATATGTTACTTCGTCTAGATCTTTTTATCTCTTATCTCTTATTGATCAATCCATCTCTATCTTATTGACTCTGTTTGGGCCCTAATAGATTTTTGGCCAAGGTTACACCGAGATTCGACATCTCCCCTTCCATCTCGATCTCCTTGTTGTTTATGGAATAAGGTGCTTTAGGAAGTTCTTTCATCTAAGATGAAGGAGAAAGGTTACAATCTAAGCACAGATTAGTGCAAGTCCAAGTGGAAGAACCTGGTTACAAGATGGTGGATTTGTGCTGTAATGTTCTTTGCAATTAATTTACCGGGGCCTTTTGATTGATCTTCAAGGATGCGAGACTATGGAGACCGAGACCAAGCGACTATAGTTCCCCTTCTATGGTGAGATACAGTCGATTTTTGCTGGTAGGATGCATAGAATGCTTTGGTTGCCGTTGCCTTAGATCCCATTCGAACCTACTGATTCTGCCGAAATTTTGAGTTCAGATCCATCCCCAATCTTCATCGAACTTAATCCATGTCCACCGGCGTCCGACCAGAACTTCTCTTCAATTCCTCCAAAATCCACATCGTGTTTCGCATCATCCGCAAAACCCAATTCACTTTTCCCTTCAAATTCGCCAAGCTTTCACGAAACAGACCGATTGCTGCTAGAATCGGACCAAAGCTTGTTGGAATTCTTACGGCCAAGAACGATTCTGGTTCAGAACCGGGATCAACCCAGCTGGGATTGTCCGAATTCACAGAACCCTCTTCACTCGCATCTCCTTTAGTGACCGTCCTCGCATATCTCTTCTCAAAATCAAGGGCAAAATAATCCGATCTAATAACCCCTTCAGAGTCCCCTTTGATTCCCCCGAAATCCCCAGAATTTTCAACCAAATCGGACTTCACAGGTCCCATTTCAGTGTGCCAATAGAGAAATTTGTGTTCAGAGTTTCCTATATCCAAACCAGGCATTTTCTGGAGTCAAAAGAGCCTGACAGGTTCCTGGAGATAAGGGGCTTTAATAGCTTTCAGAGTGGTATAGTGGGGGTCTCAATCGTGCGGAAATATTACTGTTAAAGAACAAGAAGTTCATCTCACGGCTTTCTGATTTAAGAGCTAATGATGTTGAGTTGTTGAGAGAGTGCTGGATAGAGAGATTCAATGAAATGGAGATTGTATTTTGTGGTGAAGAGGCAGAAAAAAATGGTGGATCTGGGAAGAAACTTTGAGAAATTTTGGCTTTCTAATCTCTCCAGATTAAGTACTTATGGACGGGGTTGGTGAAACCTGAAAGCTTTAAGTGCCTGAAACATGTATAGATTGATTGTTGTCCAAAACTCGTTACTATATCATCTAGAAGCCTGCGGCTGGAAAACCTTGAAACGCTCCAGATCAAATTTTGAGATCAAATTGAGAATTTATTTGGAGAAATGGTCTCAGGGCAAGATTCTCTTCCAAGATTGCAAATCTTGACTCTCTGGCAACTTCCAAACTGAATAGTATCTGCGAAGGGGAATTGCCATCTCTACAGAAGATTAAAATCAAAGGGTGCCCAAAGCTTCGAAAGCTCCTTCTCCGGGTGAACAGCTCAAACTCTCTTTCTCCTCCACCTCCCCCTCCTTCCATGACGGCTTCGAGTTGAAGACTGAAACCCCAACACTGAACCCAAGAGAAGAAGAAACCCTAGACCACGGAAAGCTCGGAAGGCATCGATGTAGAGACTCACCGGAGTCTTCAAGAAGAAGAACAAGATTTGATTTAAAAGGAGGGGTATTTCAGGGATTTATAAAAGTGTATTAACGGTGTTGAGGTCTGATTTAATGGTAGGGGTAGTTGGTGACGATTTTTAAAACTTCAGGAGTAGTAAGTGATCGGTTTTAAACCACAGGGCGTGTCCGTGTCACTTTCTCAAACCTCAGGGGGTGTAGCTGTAAATTTCCCTTTTTTTTTTTTGAGGAAGATTGTTAGGCCATGGTAGAGGTTTGGGAGTGAAAGTGGGAGGACGGGAGGAAGCTTTTGCGCTGCTGTCCATCATCTCGGAGACCACACACCTACTCTAGCCTAGACTATTTACAAAAGTGGAAATCAAAATTTACAAGAGGGGCGAATTGGCCCGTTATTGCTTTGCTTTTCTTGAAAAGCTTGCTACTTTTTCTTGCCAATTTTTTCCTTGTCGAGGCATTAGAGCTTCTTTTCCCATTCAAGAGTTACTCCACTGGGGATTTGGTGAGAATATGACTTGTCAAGACGACTCCCTGGGGATTATTGTGGTGCTTCTATTTGCTCTTGAAGTTCTGTTGGAGGGTCTGAGAATCTTGACGGTCTTCTTTCCTTTGAACTCTGCTGGGGATGAAAGGGAAGAAGCCTCTAATGGGGAAGGTAGTGCCCTTCTCATGCTCATCTTATGTTTTATTTCTTCCCTGTTTGAACCTGTACAAGGAACAAAACATTAGTGCTTGATCCGCTAGGGATATGCAGGGTTTGTTTATTTTAAGCCTTTCACTTATCACAATCAAAAACGGTTGTTGATCAAGGTAATAAACCTTTCTTCAAAGGTTAGCAGCACTATTGGGGAAATTTCAAAAATAGTTAAGCAGAATAATTACAGAAAAACACAGATGTGGTAGTGTGTGTTTGTGCCTGCAATCATCACAAAAGTCAATCCTTAAGTTAGACACAAATTAGTGTGTTTGGTATTTTCAGCCTTGTCATCATAGGCCATTGTGAAGTGTTGACTCAAACACAGTCTGCCAATTTGGGCCCTTCAAATCACTTGGCTGTCCCCATTCAGCGCATTGCCCATTCTGTTTCTGTTTTTACTGCAGCCCCCCTTTGCTTTTAATCAAGGTGTGACTAGCTTCTTTTTTTTTTTTTTAAACCACAACTGATCCTTTTTGCACATAGCGTCCTTTTCAGTTTTTCACCATGTCTGGTCTTTCAGGAAAGATCAAATTCCATCATTACCAAAAAATGCAGATTTGACTGTTTTTGCTCAAGATCATTCACTTTAGGATCCGAGAGGTCTTTAAGATAGGACGAAATGTAGGCTAGGCTGGGGTTTTGAAAGAAAGACAAGTGGCTCAAAAAGGCTGTAGCTTTATAGGTTTGTACAGTGCTCCTTTTATTGTTTGGGGCTTATATCTTGGCTTATTTCTGTGGTGTGGGGTTTATATTTTCCCCGCCTTACTTTGTACTTGTTTTTCACAACTCTTTTCTTTCTTTTTCTTCACAATTGCTTTTTTCTTTTCTCTCTCTTTCTTTTTTTTTTTTGGGGCCAGGAATGCCCATTTTGATGTGAAGGAACACCTGCACTAGGTTTGAAAAGAAATTTTCAGGCCCAAAGAGTGTCTAACTAGGCGAACCTTTTAGGGTGCTTGGAGGATTTATAGGCTTGGGGGAGAGTCAAGGATGTCCTCTCTTCATTTCTCAATTGGAATGATCTCAAGAGTAATACAGTTTGACTGCATCTGCATTTATTGGCTCTGGAAAAATAGTTCCATCCATCTCTTGTAGGATTAGTGCTCCTCTCGACAGAACTTTGTGTACTATGAATGGTCCTTCATAGTTTGGCTTGAATTTCCCTCTATTGACTTCTTGGTGGGGGAATATCTTCTTCATAACAATGTTTCCCACCTTTAAGTGTCGTGGTATTATTTTCTTGTTATAAGTCCGAGCTGCTCTCTGCTGATAGAGTTGTCCGTGGCATAAAGCCTTAATTCTTTTCTCATCAAGCAACTGCAACTATTCAAACCTTGATTCTTTCCATTCAACATCATCAACCTCTGTTTCTTTTAGAATTCTGAGTGAGGGGATCTGCACTTCCACAGGAAGAACTGCCTCCATTCCGTATACAAGGGAAAAGGAGTTGCTCCAGTCGATGTTCGGATTGAGGTCCGATATGCATGTAGGGCATAGGGTAGTTTCTCATGCCAGTCTCTGTAGGTGACCACCATCTTCTCCAATATCTTCTTCAGATTCTTGTTGGCAGCCTCTATTACTCCATTCATCTTGGGCCTATAAGCTGTGGAATTCAAATGCTTGATTTTCAAATCTTCGCACATCTTGTCCATGTCCTTGTTGTTCAAATTCTTGGCATTATCTGTGATAAGTGCCTCAGGTACACCATAACGACAGACAATGTTGTTTCTGATGAATTTCAGTACATGTGATCCTTTCACATCTACCAAGGACACGGCCTCTACCCACTTGGTAAAATATTCAATTGCAACCAGGATGAATCGATGTCCATTTGACGCCTTCGGATGAATCTCTCCAATCATGTCAATTCCCCATATAGCAAAGGGCCAGGGAGAAGTCATCGAATGCAGAGTATTGGGCGGCGCATGAATGTTATCAGCATAAATCTGGCATAACCGACACTTCCTTACATGGATGTGGCAATCATGTTCCATAGTCAACCAGTAATAACCCATTCTTAAGATTTTCCTTGCTAGCATGTGTCTGCTCATATGTGCGCCACATTGTCCCCCATGGACTTCATCAACCAGCTGTTGTGCCTCTTCTTCTGTTACACATAGCAGCAATGAATCATTATAGGACTTTTTGTATAGCTTGCCCCCACTGAGAAAGAACTGTCCTGCTAGCTTCTGAATCGTGCGCTTCTCAGCTGCCGTGGCATTTTCTGGCAAAGTTCTGTTTCTCAGGTATCCCATTATATCTGCATTCCAAGGTTCCCCTTTTGGCATGCTCTTCTCAACATGAAAGCAGTAGACAGGAGAACGCCGCACCTCTATCTCCAGCGGTTGTATCCAAGTGCCGTCAGTGATGGTTGCCATAGATGCTAATGTTGCTAATGCATCTGCAAACTGATTCCTGTCATGTGGCATATAATCAAATGTCACGCTTTCAAATTGTTCTTCCAATTCCTTAATCAGTTCTTGATATGGCACCAATTTTACATCTCTAGTCCTCCAATCCCCCATTACTTGGTAGATGATTAGACTAGAATCACCATACACCTTCAACTTTTGTACATTCATTTCAATTGCGGCTCGCAAGCCTAACACAAATGCTTCATATTCTACCATGTTGTTAGTGCAATCGAACAAGAATTTTGCTGCTATTGGATGATGGATTCCTTCTGGGGAAATTATTACTGCTCCAATCCCTTTGCCATTGATGTTGACGGCCCCATTGAAGAACATTTGCCATCCGGCTTCCTCTTCTGTTGATTCGGCACACATTATTTCATCATCCGGAAATCCGGTGAGAAGAGGCTGATAGTCGGGCACAGGGTGTTCCGCCAGGTGATCTGCTACTGCCTGTCCCTTTATTGCCTTTCTTGTTGTGTAAACAATGTCATACTGAGATAAGATAACCTGCCACTTGGCTATCCTTCCAGTGGAGATTGGCTTTTAAAAAATGTACTTCAGGGGATCTGTATCTGAAATCAAAAAGATAGTATGATTGAGCAAATAATGCCGAAGTTTCTGAGCTGCTCATACCAATGCGTCACAGGTTTTCTCAAGCAATGTGTATCTTACTTCATAATTGGTAAATTTCTTGCTCAGATAATAAATTGCTTGCTTCTTCCTTCCTGTATCATCGTGCTGCCCTAGGACACATCCAGTCGCTGTTTCTGTGACTGATAAGTACATGATCAAAGGTCGTCCTGGTACAGGGGGACCCAAAGTTGGCGAACTCATCAAATAGGCCTTGATTTTGTCAAACGCTTCTTGGCAATCCTCATTCCAGACCACTGGGTTATCCTTTTTTAGCAATTTGAATATTGGTTCGCACACGGGAGTCATCTGTGCTATGAACTGACTAATGTATTGTAATCTGCCAAGGAAACCTCTTACTTCTTTCTCTGTGGATGGTGGAGGCATCTCCAGAATTGCCTTCACTTTGATAGGGTCAACTTCAATTCCTCGTTTTCCAACGATGAATCCGAGCAGCTTCCCTGATGTAACACCGAACACACACTTATTCGGGTTTAATCTAAGCTTGCATTCCCTGAGCCTGTCAAACACCTTTCCAAGGTTCACCAAATGACTTTCCTCTTCTTTTGACTTTGCAATCATGTCATCCACGTATACTTCCATTTCCTTGTGCATCAAGTCGTGGACTAACAAAGTCATTGCCCGCTGGTATGGGGCGCCTGCATTCTTCAACCCGAATGGCATTACTTTGTAGCAGTACATGCCCCAGTGCGTGATAAAGGACGTCTTTTCCATGTCTTCAGGTGCCATTCATATCTAATTGTACCCGGTGAAACCATCCATAAAAGAGAACATGGAGTGAGTTGCAGTATTGTCAACCAGTATATCAATGTATGGCAATGGGAAGTCATCTTTTGGGCTTGCCTTGTTCAAATCCCTGTAATCAATGCACATCCTGACCCTTCCATCTTTCTTGGGGACTGGCACGATGTTTGCTAACCATTCTGGGTATTCTGTAACTTTCAAGAATCCAGCTTCCAATTGCTTGGCGACCTCTTCTTTGATCTTCAGGGCCCATTCTGGTTTCATGCGTCTGAGTTTTTGCTTCACTGGTGTGGCCTCAAACTTTATAGGTAACCGGTGCACAACTAAATCCGTGTTTAACCTAGGCATATCCTTGTATGACCATGCAAACACATCAGTATAAGATTTTAGAAAATCTGTTATCTGTGTTTTCTATAATAATGTCAGCTTTTTACCAACTTGAAGAATCCTTGGTTGTGCTGTTTATCCTATGTTAATATGTTCAGTTTCCTCAATGTTAGCCTGGAGACCCTTTTCATGCTTGTCCAAGGCAAATTGGATTTCAAGTGGGGTCTCCCATGATTCATCATTATCCTCAAGTTCAAAAGGATCACTGGGGATAATTTCTGAATCATCGGGTTGTGATGAGTAAGTGTCGCTATTTGATTCCTGCTCGACACTATGGATTTATTTTTGTTCTTTTTGGTTTTGTTTGATTTTGGCAGCCTGATTATCTATCTCGTGCTCCGAATTTTTCGGATGTGCGTCGAGATTGACACTAAGGTTGCGATTTTGAGTTTGCTTATTTACAGAAGCAGAAAAATAATCAAAAGACTTCACGCATTTATTAAAAAGTGCAGAAATATCTACAGGGGGAATTTCAGAAGTGGAAGAAACTCCTTGTGGTAGTTCGGCTTTGCGAGTGGCAAGTGGCGTCGAACTCCAGTTCTGCAATGTGTGCTTGTCCTTGGTTACAGTAGTCACTGCATTCACCTTCCCGGTTTGTATCATGCTGATACTGCTGTCGGAGGAGATGTAGATGGGGTCATTAGCTATGCCCTTCTTTGGTTGATTCTGACTTGAATCTTTTGACGATACACTGATCCATACCCCGCGGCGGATGATAGTCCCTGGTACCCGAATAGTGACTTCGTTGGGTGGTTCCACCTTAGGCAATGCCTTGGTTACAGATTTTCCTGATGATTCATCCCTTCTGCTGGAAGAATGTTCGTCAGGGGCCCAGTTACCATAAGTTTCATGATAAGCCAGCTCGGTAGGCAGTCCCAGTACTTGGGGCATATTCTGGAACATCTGACCCAGACCATCCCTTGTACTTGGGTGTATAATGCAGATAGGAGGTGGGGGAGACCTTTGCCTTGGAGTGGGTTCTCTTGAACTGTCTTGGCTTTCCATCATGTAGATGTATTGAGCTGGCTCTTCTTCTTTAGCCTCAGTTGGAGGTGCCTCGAACTCATCTGATGGGTAGGCAAACGCCTCTTCCGGGATAGTTGGTTTTTCGGTGTCAACTGATTGCCTAGAGAATAAAGCAGACAGTTCTTTCATCAACCCACTGAGGGCTTCTAAGTTCTCTTCTGTAATTGTCTCCTGGGGCAAGGGAGGTTCATCCCATAACCTTTGCAGATAGTTGGCTTCCGCTTGCTCAGCTGGATCATTGAATTCATTGCCCCATCCTTGGGGGACTATGTTCTGAATGGCCTGTGCGGCTTCCCTCTCCATATTGGTAAAGTGATTGTATAGTTCCCCATATACGCAGATGGGACAATGTGGGTCCCTTCCTTCTGCTCGTGCCCTCTTCCGTTCAGCTTTCATGCCAAATAGCCTGGCATAATCTTCAGGTTCAAGAACAAACCCTAGTCCAAAGCCCACAGATTTGTCACATGGCTGGATTGTAGACTTGATGCCTTGCTTGTATTTGCCCAAACCATCTCCTACTCGGAGGCCCCAGTCGGCGCATTCAGCAGCACCGAACATGCTCTTCCTTTTCCTTCTGCGGGACAAGTCTGATTGCAGAGGAGTAGGAATGCGGTTTACTTGCACCATTTCAATGGCTTGGAAGTTTAGGGAAGTAGGCAGTTCATAATCAATCATAGGTACCCCTCCCTGTTCAAATTCTCTGTGATTTTCTGCATGAACCGTGATCAATTGATTTCCCGAGATAAATCGGATCATTCGATGTAAGGTGGACGGGACTGCCCCTGCTTGATGTAGCCAAGGTCTTCCAATCAGAAAATTGAAGGAGGCATTGATGTCCATCAACTTGAAGGTGACGAAGAAGGCCCTTTCAGCAATTGCAACTTCCAGAGTAATTTCCCCAAGGGAATCCTTCTTGGCATTGTCAAACCCACGGACATTATTGGAGCTAGGTTTGATCAAATCAGCGTTCAGCTGCAGACTGTGGAAGGTCCTGACTGGGCAGATATTCAGAGCTGGCCCGTTATCTATCATAACTCGTCTCACTATTAAGTCGGAGCACCTTACAGTGATAAACAGAGGCTCCGTGTGATTATAACCTTCAGGGGGTAAGTCTGCTGAGGAAAAAGAGATTGCTTCTGGCGTAGCAATTATAGACATTACTGTCTCCAGCTGCTCAGGGCTGATGTCGTCGGGCACATGAATATCACCAAGTATTTTCATAAGTACATCTTTATGTTTGTCTAAATCCAATAAGAGACGCATAATGGATATCTGAGCTGGTGTCTTATTCAACTGCTGCACTAGATCATACTCCGGAGTGAAGGCATTATAGTGGAGTTTTTCAATCTCTTCTTCTAGGGCCTTCCCTTTCTTCTTGTGGGTCTGTGGCAATTCAGTAGCCACATCCTTCTCTTTTTCTCTCCTTCTCTTCTCTTCATCAATCTCTCCCTTTGGTGCAGGTGGAGGGTTAGGGTTTATGTATCGACCGGAACGGGTGATCCGATCGACTTCTCTTTCAGTGGAAGTGATGGTAGAATCATGGTATATGGGTAGGAATTGGTAAGGTGGAGGCACAGCGGAGTAGGTTGGGTCAAGGTGAAGTTGGTGTAAGTTGAGGGTGGGTGGTTCCAGTAGGAAGTCCACAAGCTCATTGAATGGGTTGTTCATCATGTCGAAGATGTTTAATGGGGGTGGATTAGGGATAGGTGGAGGATAGAAAGGCTCTGGTTCAGGGAAGTTGAAATGCATCAGAGGGAACCCCATGAAAGTTTCTTCATTCTCCTCTTCATTAATGACATGTATCTGTTGATGAATCGCCTCTTCTTGGAGATGAATCCTGACAACTTGCCCCGGTCATCCAATCAGTAAGGACGGGTCAACCTGTAGTTTACTGCCTTGATCACTGGTGACCTGATGTACTGTTCCGCTGCCAGAAGCCTTATTATGGTCTGGGAGAGGGTTAGTGATTGTACCAGTAGGAGGAGTAGGTGCTGCTGGTGCTGGGGGATCTACAGAGATCTTCTTACTGTCTATCAAATCCTGTATGTCATGCCTTAAGTCCCAGCATCGATTTGTTGAATGCCGGGAGCTCCAGAATGATACTTGCATCTCTCTGCTGCATTATAATTTCGTGAGTTGATCATTCTAGGGTTGGGAGGCTTGATTTGAAGATACCCCTTCTTCAGTAGTGTAGCCACTGACTTTCATTCCTCTGGGAAATGTGATAGGGCTGTGCTGGCTGTACATAATTAACTGCCTGGGTTTCCTGCCTCCTAGGCTCTTGCCCTTGATTTCTGCCACTCTGTCCAGTTGCAGACTTCCTCTGTGTCGGACCATGGCCACTTCCGTCTATCTTTCCAGCCCTGACTGCATCTTCAATTTTGTCTGCCGTTAGAATCAAGTCATTGAAGTTAGAAGTACTTTGCCCCAGTAGTAGGGAAAAGAATGGCTGTCCAAGTGATGCAATGAACAAGGAGGTCATCTCTTGTTCAAGTAGTGGGGGTTGGACTAGGGTCACCAATTCTTTCCATCTCTTGGCATATTCTCGTACTGACTCTTGATTCTTCTTGGAGAGCCTTTGTAACTCTGAAAGAATTGTATCATAATTTTTTCATCTTTGGCATATTGACACATATCTCCAGAATATGACCTTAAATAGTTTAATGGGCACCCGGTGCCATCAAATTGATGCAAATCAGGGCACTTGAATTTTGGTGGAAGTTGAACATCGGAGAAGAAGCAGAGGCTATCTAAAGTAGCCTCCATGGGGACCGCATTGGGTCGTAGGCTTTTCAGTTCTTCACGCAAAGCATCTACCTCTGCCTTAGTGGCTGCCATCTTTTCATCAAATTGGGCCTGCTGCGTTCTATACCAATCTTCCTCTTCTTGCCCCAGTTGGGCAGGTGCAATAGTTTATGGGAGAGGCACAACTTGCGGAGGTGGAGGTGGTACCAACGGAGCTGGGTACATTGGGAAAGGTGGTTGAACCTCTGTCTGAACTGGCTGTTGTTGGGCAACGGGAGGAGGCATCCTTCATTCCCTTATTTCTGCCATTAACTCTTGGATTATGGTTCCCATGCTGTCAATCCTCTGTTGTAGATCAGTCACTGTCTGTGTCTGGCTGGACTCTGTCGGGTCCTGTCCTGACGAGGTCTGTTCCTTTGACTGCTCCATCTCAAGTCTTCTTCTGGATCTTAAAAGGTAAGGGCTTCGAGAAGCAATTTTGGTACCTGTTTTAAACAACAGTGCATTAGTGTAATCATTTGCAAGATTTGTGCAAGTGAAAAACATTGATCTATTTTAACTATCTCAAGATAATTGGGGCAGAGAATCCAAAAGACTAATCTGTTTTAGTGACTGGGAAATAGAACCCTTGAAAATTTGAAGAAAGAAAACCTTTAAATTGGATCTGGTTTAAACAGGTCTATTTTAGCCAAACGGCTGGGGGAGAGAACCCGGTTTTCCTGATCTGTTTTAGCCAAATGGCTGGGGAAGAGAACCCGGCTTAGATTGGTCTGTTTTAGCCAAATGGCTGGGAAAGGGAACCCTAAATTGATCTGTTTTAACCAAACGGTTGGGAAAGAGAACCCGGCTTAGACTGGTCTGTTTTAGCCAAACGGCTGAGAAAGGGAACCCTAAATTGATCTGCTTT
This sequence comes from Buxus sempervirens, assembly GCA_947561395.2. NCBI lineage: Eukaryota > Viridiplantae > Streptophyta > Magnoliopsida > Buxales > Buxaceae > Buxus > Buxus sempervirens. The sequence continues at coordinate 10,605,139 of OX387183.1, forward strand.
AACCAAACGGTTGGGAGAGAGAACTCGGCTTAGACTAGTCTGTTTTAGCCAAACGGCTGGGAAAGGGAACCCTAGACTGAAAAAGGTTGGTTTGAGCTCAGTATCACAAGGTTGGACCATATTAAGTCTCCGCAGGGGATGAGCTAAACAGCAACATCCAGGTGTACCTTAACCAATTCTCAGTTTAATCTTTGATGGTTTTAGCACCTAACTTCGGCTAGTAGTTCTCGGGCGTGTCTTAGCTAGTCGTTGGTTCAATCACCATTGACTTCGACGCCTCACAACGGGGAAGGCTATGCCAGGACGATCTTCCACCAATTTTCTGGTTTAAACACCAGTGGCTTCAGTGCCCCAAGAGTTCGGCTAGGGATACCCGAACGTACCTCAGCCGTTAGCTTAATTGCTTGACCTTGGTGCCATACAACGGGGTATGCTATGCCAGGACGATCCTCTGCCAATTTTCTGGTTTAAACACCAGTGGCATTAGTGTCCCATAAGCTGACCATATGATCTTTTAAATCAAATGGGTGTGATCTAAGCTCAAGGGATTGGGTGTTCTTTATTCAGAACCCTGGGGTTTTAAGACTTAAACTTGAAACTTAAAAGCTTGAGGGCTGAAAAGGATGGGGTGTTCTTTACTCAGAACCCCTGGGTTTAAAGATTCTTTTGGCAAGTTCCTTATTCAGATTGCCTGAAAGTTTTAGAGTTGGTTGCAAGAATGGGGTGTTCTTTATTTAGAACCCTTTAGTTTAAAGATTTAAACAATTTGGCGAGTTTTTTACTCAGCTCACCTGAAAATTTTGAATTGGGTGTTCTTTATTCCGAACCCTTAAAGATTTAGGACTCAAATTTGAAATTGATAATTTCTGAAGATTGGGTGTTCTTTATTCAGAACCCATGGGTTTAAAGATTTGGCGAGTTCTTTATTCAGATCGCCTGAAAGTTTTGAAGTTGCTGGATTGGAGCCAGATTGTTTGAAAAAGGAATCCAAGGATGTCTTAATTGACTTTATTAAATCTAATACACTTCATGGAAAAAGAAGTACAATGCAACATTTAGAACAAGCAATTACATGATCAAGTTAAAAAAAAACAACAAACCCAGAGTCTAGCTAGGTTGGTCATTATCATAATGGGAGGACACGTCTTGCCTTCTCAAGGCACGTAGAAGTTTATTCTGCAGACGTCGGTCCTCTTTTGCGCATCTGCACATGGTGTCAAGCTGCTGCTGAAGGGCCTCATTGGCTTGCTTGTTTTTACGCTCGGAATCCACGTATGCACGGTGGATCTGAGAATGAGATTCCCACAGTTCGGCCACCCTATCCTTGTATGTGTCAGGGGGTGGAACTGGGATATCGTCAGAGGTGACGATATGGATAGGAGGTGTGCTGTCTAGGCCAGTTTCTCGAGCAATCCATTGTTCGTAATCACGAATGTCGGATGCAGTGAAAATGTCCTCTTGGAGTATGTGCACGTGTTGCCATTCCTTCACCAATTTTTTCTTCAATTCCCATGTAAGTGGGCCAGTTAATCCTTCCGCCTCATCCTTGATCGGTATTCCCTGAGACTTCCCAAACTGTCTCAGAATTCGAACCGGATAGTATGGCATGGCATGAGTCAAGCCTATCAAGGCTAGGCAATGTCTTTTCCTGAAAGCTATGACAGGGGTATATGCTTGGTCAAATGTGCCTCCCCATCTTATATCAGTTTCTCCGTTAAGCTGGAGAAAATGGTCAAACCAGTCCTCTCTGGAGGGTAAGTCTGGTCTAATCTCTCTTCGGGCCATCAAGGTGACATTGTCACGGATGTACCCATAATGTGGGCTGACAGGTTCAGCAACCATCAGGTGATCTTGAAGCCAAATGTGTAGGAGAGGAGCGCACCACTGAAACCTCCTAGTTCCATTCTTTGTCATGGTCAAGGCATGGTACAACTGAGCAAGAATCAGTGGCACAATTCGGAATTTCACTTGGAGTTGGTCTACAATTTCCATGAGGGCCAAATTAATGGTGTCTCCTCCAGTAGGAAAGAAGAGCTGTGATAGAACCACGAGGGTGAAGGTGTCCCACCAAACACGAGGTCTTTCCTGCTTTTTATCCCTTATCTTTTCAGCGAGGAAGGTTTTAGAGACCCGCGTGAATGCTTGGTCACCTCCTAAGGTCTGGAATTCTCCTCTGGGTAGGCCAAAGAAAGTACAAGCTTCATTCTTGTAGCTATCTTTGAGGTTTGGCTTGGCTGGTTCTCCATGGTCACGGAACCGAAGGAACAATTCAAATTCCTCAATTTTAGGGGTCAACTCATTAGTCCCAAATCTAAAAAGGGAAAGTTGGGGATCCCAAAAAAGCAGGGCTGCTTGGATCATGTCCCAGTTAATGGGCTCATTTAATAAGGACAGAGTTTGTCCCATGTGGTATTTCTGTTCCCATTTAATTTGCTCATCTCCTTGCAATTGCCTTGTCCAAGAACGGATCCAAGGTATATCAAAGGCACCCTTCTCTATCCTAGGGAAGTGAACTCTCTCAGTCTAGGATGAAGATGCCATGCCGACTATCCGATTGAAATTCCAAGTCAATTTAGGGGTTTCCATCAAAAACTCTAAATTAGTCTATGCAACATGATATGCAAAAATTAAATCAATGTCTAAGCAGTTCATGCAATTATTAATCACAGGAATTAAATCCAAGCACTCAAGCTATGTGGTCCTAAGGGTTATGTCCTTTAAATGTTCAAAAAGCACATCCAGGTCTTAGTCGGCCTTTTCTTTCATCTGCCCCTGGTGTTGGATCGGAAACAACAACATTTACAACTTGCCTTCGAGGGCGAAATTTACAAAAATAAATCTGCAAAGAGAATCACCTTTAGGGTTGTTGAGAACCCAAAAGGAGGGTACAAATTTGTTGCTTGGTAGGTGGGCTGAAATCCTAACTCTAGGGTTTTTTCTGCCTCTGTTCTGACCCGTTTCTGTCTGATCTGGCTGGCTTTCATCTGGGCCGACTAAGCTTACGGTTCACAAAACTCGCATACATGGATCAAATTAGGTTGGTTTCCTTAAATTAGGGTTAAGACAGCCCCTGGGCTAAATCTCACTCAATTTAATGCAAACCAAGGCGGGGGTTAATGCCCCTGATTGATTTTACCCATATTTGTTCATTTGTTCTCATATTCACATCAGGGTTTATCAGAAATAATAGGTGGGGAAGGATACCCAGCCCGAGGCACATGCCTACAAAGGTCTGAGCCAAGCACTAGACCCCTTGCGTACTATGGCAAGAAACCAATGGCACTTGAAGAGTCCAGAAACCTGGGGAGATGGGTTTACCCTGCTTTCCCCGGCAAGCCACGGGAGCGTAGGGCTAATACCATCCCAAAAGTAAGTTTCTCAATTGAAGAAGGGTGGCTGCTAGAGAGATCTAGGTTTCGGTTAAGAAGAACATTCACAGAGGCAGACAGTATTCAGTTCGGATCATCCATGCAAACTCCCTCATGCATGTCACCCCACGTAGTTAAAAGTTCATTCACGGTGTAGTGAGGTGCTTGTATTGTGCAGTGGAGTCAAGTGCTGTGTCTGCTCGGGTGATTCTCGGATAATGGGTTGATTAAGGGTTCCTTAATGTCACTTTTATAGTGAGAATACAGAACAGTATGCAATACAATGTCTGGGTGGATCCCCAGGTAAGTGGAGGGTCACAGGGAACCGCTTAAATTCAACTTTCCTTAAGCAATTATCTCGTCCTTATGACGGGATCCCCCAATACCATGTAATCGCATAAGTTCCGCAAACCACTAAATTTGGACAAGAAGTACTTCCTAAATCTGCTTATATCCACCTATATAGACTCATTTGATAACCAGGGTCCAGCTGGGTTGCGGGTTCCCCAGTGGAGTCGCCAAGCTGTGCGCACCTAAAAATAGATCGCACTCGGGGCGCACGTGGGTTCGTGCGTGCCTCGGGACATTCGGAGTCGCCACTGCCTGAGAGGTGTAGGCAGACACGGCCGGTGTTTGCCCTATCCGGGTCTAAATCTGGTTTGTGGCTTTTCAGAGTTCTAGTTAAGTCCTCGGTTACGTCCGGGGAAGTCCTAAGACACCCCGGCTCGCCCCGTCAGTTTGACGGGTCCCTCGGGTCTCCCTGATTTTTGAGTCAGTTTCACCCTTCCTAGACCAGCATGCTGTTTATTGGGTCTGGTAGGGCCCTCTGAAGGTGTGGGTCCCTTTTATTTTGATTTTACCTTTTTATTTAGTGGAGTGGGTCGGACCCGGGTCCCGTTGGAAGACCCGTGGGTTGCCATGATTGGGCTTGGGGCCCAGTTGGGTTATTGGGTAACCCATTTGGTTATTTATTCAAATTTTATTTATTTACACTTTAGATTTGGGCTTAGCGGGCTTGGAATGGGCCCATTAGCCAGAGTCAAGTGGCCTTGGGCCCGTTTATTGAAAACAGGCTTGGTATAGGCCACTCAAGTGGGCCCAAGGTGAATCTTGGTGGGCCCTTCTAGGCCCACAGTTCACAAATAGGCTAAAAATAGCCCAAATAACACATTGAGTCGGGTCAAGTAAGTTCGGGTCGGAACAGATCCAACCGAGCCAAAAAATTATGTTTTTAATTTATATTTACAACTGCCCGTATTTGCCATACGGGCGCACCCTGCCCGTAAATAAAATTCGGTTCGGGCTCGCCCGTGAAACAAACACGAGCATGCCCGGACCGTTCTGAGTTTACGGACGCGGCCAATTTTGCATTTCTGGTACCGATTCAGCTTGGGATCAGTCCAGCCATCTTCTTGGGACCTCCGGAAACTTCTGTGATGGTTCTAGCTCCTTCAATATACTGCATTTTCTTCTTTTGGTCCCAATGACCATCTTTTTCCTTCTTTTGTTCTTTGAGTAAGCAAGATCCTTTCTTGGTTATTCACCATCAATTTTTAGGAATGGGAAAGGGGTGATTTACAGGGGATATCAGATGTTCAAAGAGGGCTTCAATCTTCCTCCCGTAATGGTGATCAAATGGGGTCAAGTTTCCTTTTTTGAGACATTTTTGGTAACCCTTTGTTATCACCTCCTTTTTTGCATAAGAATGACTACTTTTGGATGCAATTCCTCATTATATACAACACTCACAACATGTTAGAAATAACATAAAAACGAAAAGAGGTAGTGAGGAAGAGAAAAATAAAATCAAAATTTACTTAGCTTAGAGGAAGAACATACTTACAATGTAATTAATTGTTTGGTTAGTGTTATGGTCCTCCGACAATTTGAGCAGCGCTTCCGCGTCCTCCAAAAAATTCTTAAGTTGGGTTGAAAAGGGATTCAGTAGGTGGTTATGTTCAAAGGAAGATTAGAGAAGGTTTGGACATGGTTTTGGTGAGACAGGGGTATTTTTGGGAACAAAAAAGGTTTGGGTTTAGGGGTGGCGGCAATTGGGCAGAGGTTTGTCATGGGAACATCAGGGGAGGAAGGGGGAATTGGCCAAGGGATCAGGCTTGTTCAAATGAGGCAGGTGGCCTCTCTATTTATAGGCAAAAAAGTTGTGCCCGTTTTTAAAATACGGGCATGCCTTGCCCATACTTCAAATGCGGGCATGCCTTGCCCGTACTTCAAATATGGGCGAAAAATGCACATTTGCAAATCTCGCAGATTCGGACGTACGGGACACGTATCCCACCGTACAGTGACGCGCGTCCTCTTCTAGAAGCTTGCCCGTATTTGAAGTACGGGCAAGGCTTGCCCGTACTTCAAATACGGGCGAGCACGTTTTAAAAATGCTTGGATTTCAAAGCTTTATTCAATTTGAATTTTTTGCAAGATTTTGTTTGATTTTTCTGATTATTTTATTATAAAGCGAGATTCCCTTTATTAAAATATTAATAAATACATTTATTTTATTTATTTCATTGGTTTATTCCATTTTTTGCTGCCTTTTTGCCACATGGGCAGTTTTTCTGAAACTTCAACTGCCAATAACTTCTTCGTCCGGTGTCCGATTCCAGCAAACTTAGGGTCCTTGGAACCGGCTCGGAACCACCTATCTACTGGGATCAAGTTTGGCAACTGAATTGGGGTCGAGCGAAAAGTCAACTTTTCGCTCCCCAAAAGTTTGACCAGCTCATAACTTTCTCATCCGGACCCCGATTCCAGCAAACTCAGTTGCGTTGGAGTCGTGTCGAAATGCTCTTTTCAATGAGACGAAGTTTGATGGCCAAATCCACTTGAATCAAAAAGTCAATTTTTTTGACCCCCTCAGGGTTTGACTTTTAGTTTTTCTTCATCTTTCTTTATTTTCGGGGTGCAAAAATCAGGTGTCTACACAAAGATTACCCTTTAGGGGATTGATTCAATGTTTAGCTCAAATGAAAAAAAAGCTAGACTCAATTTACATCTGCCCCTTAGTTATGATTTTAACATTCAAATCTCTAAATGGGGAAGATTGTTATAATACCTAAAAGTCGTAACCTAGTATTTTAGAAATTTCAAGAGGTAAAATGGGATTGTTAGAAACCTCAAGGGCTAAACTATAAATATCCAAGAAAAAAAAATAATGGTTTGGGCCCAAAGCCTTCTAAAATTTTCTAATATTATCTTTACTTTTACATGCATAAACTTAATACCCAAAATGTGTGGGTTTTTGTTTTCGTGAAAAAATTGTATTTTTATGGATGTTAAAATAGCATTCAAAAATTGTAGATTTTTATTATTAAGCGCTAAAGAAATTGAGCTTTTAGCGCTTGGATTGAATTTTGGCAAACATGAAAGATTTGTAGAAAAACCCTATGTGAGACCAGTGGCGGAACCAGGATTCCAAATCTGAGTGGGCAAAATTTTAGAGGGGGTAAAACATAAATTTTAATTAAAACATATAATATATATATATATATATATATATATATATATATATATATATATATTAATTAAAAATATAAAAAATATATTTTTATAGGTTCATCTACTGTTGAACCTATAAAAAAAGGGCTCACAATAACCAACAATTGTTTGTCACGTCAACAAATAGTTGTAATAAGAAAAATGAATAAAACAATTGATTCATAAAGAAGAGAGACAGATGCTTTGGGTAAGCATGAAGCTCTATTTCAATTTTTTATTTTTATTTTTTCATTTCTTTTAAATTTAGTTTCTATTTTTTTTCCTCCAATTCCATGATCCGTATTTAATTAATTACCGTAGAAGCTAAGCACCCCTCGGATCCCTAGGAAAGGGGCTCTGATTTGCGCAATTGAAATCCTTTGGATCCTTTATCTAGACTCCTTATGTGGATCCTCCACAAGATTGTGCCATGTGTCCCTTGAATGGTGTAAATGTAATTTTCTTAAATACTTCAAGGGCACATGGCACAATCTTGTGGAGGATCCACGTAAGGATTCTAGATAAAAGGATACACAAGATTTCAACTTGATTTTTCGTGGTATTCTACATCTAAAGGTACAAAGGCATGGTCTATTATTTCAAAGTTGTGTTTGGGAGTGCTCCTTGGAAGGAGAAATAATTACTTCAAAATTGATTCTTGTTAGTCCCTCCATAAGATATACGATGTTTGCTAAAGTCGTAAAAATGCACTTTCATGTCAAGACTGAAGCGTCAAGGAGAGAAACTCAAGAGATATCTCGGTTGAGAAACGTTAATAAAAGAGAGAAATAAAGGAGATGGAAATGGAAATTAATCATTAAACTTTTGGGAGTTCAACAAGTTTATGGATGATGAATTACAGGATTAATTACATCTAGAAGACCATTACTGTTTGATGTATGGTTTCTTTATGTTTAGAAGATGCTTTATTTTATTAACTTATTGATTTATGGATTTTATTTCATTGTTAGTAGAATTAATAGACAGTTGACCTAGTTTCTAGACTGTTATTGAGGATTTTATTTAGTTATTGGATGTCATGATTCTACATTTTAGTCGAGGTATTAATAAATGGTTTTAGTTTTTGCGTATTCTGATGTATTTAATCTTGTAGTCTAGATTTAGTTATTATTTTGGGCTCACAAGGTTCATGTTTTGGGCTTGGATTTATTTTATTAAGAATAAATTCGGGTCCGGGGCGTGACACCTAAAGGTGGTATCAAAGCTAGATCTAGGTCCAGTAGTTCGTGGCTGGTGTGGGTCCTGGTATTTCTCGTAGGAGGTGGTTGGATCGATGAGGACGGGCCCATGAAGGGCTGGCAAGCTTCTAGGTGGGCACTGCACGGGAACATGTAGCTCTGAAGGCGGGGGAGATTGTGATATCCCTATCCCACATTGGAAAGGATGAATATCCGGTACGATATAAGAGTCAGGGAGAACACTGAAGCGCTTTTTGAGGACAATACCTTATTAGGTTGGGTCATTACAAATGGTATCAGAGCTAGATTCGTGTCCGGTAGTCTATGACCGATGTGGGTCCTGGCATTGCCCGTAGGAGGTGGTTAGACCGAAAAGGATGGGCCCATGAAGGGATGGCAGTCTTCTAAGTGGCCACTGCACTGTGACATGCAGCTCTGAAGGGGGGGGGGGGGGGGGGGGGGATTGTGATATCCTGATCCCACATTAGAAACGGATGAATATTTGGTATGGTATAAGAGTTAGGGACAACACTTAACCAAGTGAGATGCCTTTTGAGGACAAAATCGTACGGGCTGAGGCCCAAAGCGGACAATACCTCGCTGGGTTGGGTCATTACACTAAACATAATTTAGATTCAATCACCTAATTTTGAATAATTAGACACTAGTGATACTTTTTCAAGATATTTGAAAACGAGTGCTGTTATACTATTCATAGACAATATGCCCCTAGTGTGTATGTAACTTGGCAAATTATATTATTAGACTTGTAAATTCAATTTATTTATGAACTTGTAAATAAACTTCAGAGATTTGTAACATTCACCTTAGTGACTTGTAAACCATATTATGATACTTGTAAATTAAGTTCAGTGACTTGTAAACCAATTTTATAGACTTGCAAATCCAGCTTAAGGGCTTGTAAATCCAACTAAGAGACTTGCAAATCAAGTCTGAAGACTTGTAATATCCAATATTAGGACTTTTAATGGATACACCACTAAAGGCATTGTTTGTCCATTAAGTCACTTATTTTCAAATATCTTGAAAAAGCATATCAGTTAGGTGCCTGAATTTAAATTATTTTCAAAAAATATCACTAAAAATCAATTTTGCCTTGTTTGCCAAATATATCTCAAAGCCTTGGCTTGAATGATTCAAACCTAAACCGATATTACAACAACCTCCACTTGATAACGTGTTGTCTAAGTAATAAAATCTTGGCACGTAGCCTATTTTACCAGATTCTAAACATGTAAATACCCTTTGATTTGTATCCTTTCTAATAATTTAATGATGAAAGATATAAACCTTTGTAGTAAGTATTTAATTCAAATTTTTTAGCATGACTTGTGTTGCTTCTTTAGGCTCCAAAGTGATTCCTAGGACTAGAAATATTTTAGCCACACTCAATAATTCTTTCATAAACACGATGACGTAATTCCAAATGAAGTGCTTTACCAAAATAATGGTTCCACTGAAACAATTAATTTTATACTTCTCCAAATCATTTTTAAGGAATCAGTTTAGAATACAAGAGAAATTTTTGTTTGGACTTTGGAGTACTTTAATCTCAAACCATTTCAAAATACTCATTTTAGTGCTTCATATTTTCTTGACTTAAAATACTTCTTAAATAGGCATTTATCAAACATAGTATTTTTTTTCTTAGTTGATTTACCTTTTAAAGCACTTCATAAGAATCAATTTTGAAGACCGTGCTTCTACATTAAAGGTTTTTTTTTTTTTTGGTTGTTGTTGTTGTTGTTTTTTTTTTTTTTCAATGCACTTCATTAAATTTACATTTCTTGATTTTTTTTCCTTTAGAACATTTTTTTTTGTTTTTCAGTTGACTAAATCCTTTTTAAATATTAGTACTTTCTTTTCATTTCTTTGGGTTCTAAACTTTTTCTTACATAACTTAGCTGAGATTTCGTTATTTATTTTTTATTTTTTAGCTTGTCAAATTCCACTTTTTTTTTTCGTTTTTTTCAACGGTCGGGGTTAGGTGTATTTTCCATTGTATTGTTATGGTACATTTAATTAATTTAAATATTTTGTTAACTATACTTTCTCTGTTTGGTAAAAAATTTAATTAATTCTATAAATTCAGCTAATCGCAAAGGAGAATTAATTCTATAGTATTGGATAATTCATTTTTACCGCGTCCCAATGTTTATGTTGGAGAGATTGAAGGTGAATGTAAGAAAACTACTGTTCAATTACCTTTCGGATGATATGTGGCCAATGTAGGGTTGCTTATCGGGCCATGCCGGCCCGAGCACGGGCACGGCCCAGCGCGCCCAAGGCCCGTTTGGGCACGCGCACTGTAGCGTCCCGTGCTGGGCCGGGGGTCCTGGGGCCGCGGCACGCGTGCTGGCCCGCGTGCTAACCCGCTATGGGGCAAGCCCAACTAGCTTAAATAACCCAAAAATTGTTGGTAGCAAGGTTCGAACCTTGCCTAACAGATTTAAAACATTTCTCTTTAACCACTAGGACATAGCACATTCTTGCATCAATAATATCATAATTAAATAATTATAGCTAAAAATTAAGGATTTGGAAAATATAATTATAGAAGCTCTTATATAATCAATCAAAACTAAGAAAATAATTAGGTATAAATAAGCCCAAAAAGCTGTTATAAAATCTCCAATTAAATATATTTTTTAAGTCTATGGTTTTTAATTAAACTACTTTAATTCTTTAATGGGTGTAAGTTTTTTTTGAGCAAAATCTATCCCAATAAGTGTAAAACAATTTTGTGAATAATAAAAATATTTTTTAGAATTTTTTGGGTTTTTTTTTAAAAAAAAAAAGGGGGTTTAATACCCCTGGCCCGCCAGGCCCGCCGGGCCGGGGGTCCCGGCAAAACGGGCCGCGACACAGCCAGCCCGCCCGAGCACGCCTCAGGCGTGCTCGGGTAGTGCCGGGCCAGCCCGCCGAGCAACCCTAGGCCAATGGGTCATACCTTTTCCACAAATGACCAAATGAATCCAAAAATGAGAAAATATAGACTATTTAGATGCGTTCATTGGGATTATAAGTCTATTGATGGGGAATTACAAATCACATGATGATGTGAGTTACAAGTTTTTTGATAGGGATTACAAGTCCATTGATAAGAAATTACAAATTAAATAATTTGAATTACAAGTATGTTGACGGAGAAAAATAATGAGTGCTGCAGGTCTATTGATGGGGTTTACTACCCACTTGTAATTCACCATTAAAGGACTTGCAATCCATTAACAGGATTAAATGGTCTATACTTTTTCATTTCCCTACACATTTGGTCATTTGATGAAAATGAATAGGTGACCAATGTGTCGTATGTCATTCAAAAGGTGGTAGTAATTTTCCCATTTTTCTAGAGCCCGTTCGGTTGCTTGGAGAATAAAAGAAAGAAGTGAAAGCGCGTGAAGCCTATCCCTTTCTTTCGAGAAAATAAACAATAAACCAAAGCCATCTGTAGTCTTTCTTTTTTTTCTGATGAGATGAGCTTGACCTGTCAATAGAAAGAAATCATCGTTTCGTAATCAGTTAGGAAAACTGAAGTTTCTTGTGATTCAACAAATACTGGACGATAGTCTTGAAACATTTGAGACGTGTAAAGATGAGAAAACTTTTTGTTTTTCCTCTGGTTTTAGTGATTCTATCTTTATGGGGAAGGGAACTGGTATGTAATGGTGATACCCATTTGGGTGGTTGTTCAGAATCTGATAGAAGCGCCCTTGTTGATTTTAAAAATGGTCTTGAAGATCCTGAAAATCGACTTTCATCGTGGCGAGGGCGTGACTGTTGCAAATGGAGGGGCATTCGATGCAATAACAGCACAGAAGCAGTGATTTCAATTGATCTTCGAAACCCATACCCAAGTATCTATAAAGTTGCAATAACAGGTCAGATTGATCCTTCTCTGTTGAGGCTCAAGTCCTTGAGACACTTAGATTTGAGTTTCAACACGTTTCATGGCATCCCAATTCCTGAATTTCTTGGTTCCTTAAAGGAATTGCGGTATCTAAACCTGTCCAATGCCGGGTTTAAGGGTGCAATTCCTCCCAATTTGGGGAACCTCTCTAGCTTGAAGTATCTTGATCTTTCTTCTTATTATTACCGTTATTTGACTGCTGATAATCTTCAATGGGTGGCTAGAATGGGTAACCTGAGACAACTTTCAATGAATGGTGCAAACCTTTCGATGCTAAAACCAGGTTGGGTTGGCGTATTAGATAAGCTCCCTTTCTTGAGTGAGCTGCATTTATCTTCATGCATCCTGCGTGATCTCACTGTGTCTCCTAGCTCTGTTAATTTTACATCACTTGCTGTTATTGATCTGAGTTTCAACAGATTGCACACAAATTTTCCAGATTGGCTTGTTAATGTTAGCAGCCTTGTCTCGGTGGATCTAAGTGGCCACTATTTTTATGGACAGATTCCTCTCGGTATCAGTGAGCTTCCAAGGTTAAGAAGCCTAATTCTTGCAGACAACTATAATCTAACAGCTGATTCTTCAAGATTATTCAAGGGAAGTTGGAGAAGGATTGAGCTACTTGACTTAGCTGGCACTGGAGTTCATGGGAAACTCCCTGCTTCCATTGGAAACATGACATCTCTTGTTGATCTTAATTTGTATAATATGAACCTTGAAGGTGAGATTCCAAGCTCCATTGGAAATCTTTGCAACTTGCGCACTATAGATTTATTCAGTAGTAACCTGACTGGGAGTTTGCCTGAGTTGCTCGAGGGAAGCATGAACTGTGTCTCTCCTTTTCCTAATCTGAGGTACTTGAGATTGAGCAGCAACCGGTTCGTTGGAAAGTTGCCAGCATGGTTGGGTCAGGTTGAGAATCTTGTTGAACTCCGTCTGGACCACAACTTGCTTCAAGGTCCCATCGCTGCTTCTTTGGGTAAGTTGCAGCATCTAACAATATTGGAACTTGAAGAAAACGAATTAAATGGAACACTTCCAGAAACATTAGGACAGCTTTCCAAATTGGTTACTTTCGATGTTTCCTTCAATCATTTGACCGGGATTGTATCAGAAAATCATTTCTCAAACCTAAGCAATTTGAAAACCTTATATTTCTCATCAAATTCCCTCATATTGAACGTAAGCTCAAATTGGGTACCCCCATTTCAAGTATCGAGGCTCGGAATGGGTTCATGTCAATTGGGTCCTCTGTTTCCATCTTGGCTTAAGACTCAAAGGAAAGTCATGCAACTGGATTTCTCAAATTCTAGCATTTCAGGAGCCATACCTGACTGGTTTTGGGATCTTTCTACTAATTTGCCTCGGTTAGATGTTTCATTCAATCAGTTACAAGGTCAGCTACCAAGTCCACTCAAGGTTGCACCGTCTGCACATGTTGATTTTAGCTCCAACCTCTTGCAAGGACCCATACCTCTTCCAGCATCTAAGCTTTACCTGTTGGATCTTTCCAACAACCAGTTCTCTGGTCCTATCCCAACAAATATCATTGAGGCCATGCCGGAATTAAGCTCTCTCTCTCTTTCAGGAAACCATATATCTGGTGAAATCCCATCCTCCATTGGAAAGATGAGTTTATTTTTGAAAGTTCTAGATCTTTCGAGGAATAATTTAGAAGGCGGCATCCCTCCAAGCTTAGGGAATTGTTCTGAACTGAGGGTCTTAGACCTCGGAAGAAATAACTTATCGGGGTTGATTCCAAGGTCATTTGGTCAATTGAAATATCTACAAACGTTGCACCTGAGTGACAACAAGCTATCTGGAGAGATCCTATTATCCTTGCGGCATTTTTCACGTTTGGAAACTCTAGATCTTGGTAACAACAAGTTCTCAGGTAAAATTCCATCTTGGATTGGAGAAAGCTTTCCTGTTCTCAGAATTCTACGCTTGAGGTCAAATGATTATTCAGGAATAATTCCCTCTCAGCTTACAAATCTAAGTGCATTGCAAGTTCTGGATCTTGCAGATAACAATCTGGTCGGCAGAATTCCTGATAGCTTAAGGGACCTCAAATCCATGGCCCATGTGCGGAATGTAAACCAATTCCCTGATTTTTGGTACAACGGTGTCTACTATGAGAACTTAGTTGTGACTACAAAAGGCCAGCAACTCGAATACAACAAGACTCTTTTCCTTGTCACCTGCATAGATCTATCTGCAAACAGTCTAGATGGAGAAGTTCCCGAATCAATAACAGAACTATTGGGCTTGATGATTTTGAACCTGTCTGGAAACCATATCACTGGTCTAATTCCTGGGAGGATTTCGGCTCTGCGGGAATTATCATCTCTTGATGTGTCAAATAACCAGCTCTCAGGTGCTATTCCTCCTAGCATGGTTTCATTGGCAAGATTGGCTTTTCTCAACTTATCAAACAACAACTTCTCAGGCAGGATACCAGCTGGGGGGCAGATGGAGACTTTCAATGAGTCCTCATACTCTGGAAACCTGGGTCTTTGTGGCATCCCACTTGAATCATGCTCAAGTGAGGACCCAACCGGAGGGGGAACTGTTAACGAGGATGACAGTGGCAATGACTTCATCGATCAGTGGTTTTACTTGAGTGTTGGATTAGGATTTGCAGCAGGTCTTTTGGTGCCTTGTGCTATTCTAGCAATGAAGAGGAACTGGAGTTATGCCTACTTTAACTTCTTGGATAGAACAATTGAAAGAATACTAACAACGAGAAATAGTAGAGCCACACACCTTCGAAACAGACATCGTCTCTGACAGGTTTGTCTCATCAATACTCTTTTCCTTTTCTTCCTATGAGAAGTTTTCTGAAGTAAAATTATTAGCTGCTTTATGCAATAAAAAAATCCTTCAAAATGGAAGAAATAAACTATTAGATTTTGTTGAAAAAATGTACTAGTGCATTATAGTCTCTCTTTGGATGTAATTATGCAGCTGGTACTAGCCACAGAAGGTATCTTCATCTTTCCAACAGAGCAATACAAAATCACAGATGAAGATTTTTTTTGCAAGAAGAAGCTTCCACATAATTTCAAAGAAACTGATCGTAATGCTCATGAACCTTAACGGTGCCTTTGGATACTAAAAAGCATGTCAGTATGCAGTCTGGTAAGCATATGCTTATGTTAGCTTAGGACTTTTATTTTGAGTGATTTCTATATTTTAGTTAATTCAACTAGAAGGCGTTTGGTTAGGCTTGATAGTTAGGTGTATTTCAGTTATTTCTTCTATTATCAGGATTATGTTTTTTCTTAAAGAGTTTGAGATTGATGCTATGGTGTATTTCAGTTAGTCTATACTTGCTTTCAATTTATCTAACCCGTTCTATTGTTCTCTTGCTCTGGCACTCGAATGAAATTGTTTTTCCTTAAAGAGCTCTGTTTTTTTTCCTTACTAAATGCGCTCCAAAACTACATTCCGTCTTCAGTTTAACCGTTTAGTTTTAGACAATTCTACTTCTTTTTTTTTTTTTTTTGAGGTTTTTGAAATACCAATTTACACTTCAAGCTTTGCTAAATGCAATAGTTTCCTCCCTTCTAGAAGTCAACCTTACAATTTTAAGAGTGTTGATGAAGTGGAAATAGATAAAACATATATTGATAGTTTTGCCCTTTTTTATTTTAATTATTTAAAATTAAATACCAAGATTACCCTTTAGGGGATTGATTCAATGTTTAGGTCGAATGAAAAAAGGCTAAACGCAATTTAGGTCTGCCCCTTAGTTATGATTTTAACAGTCAAATCTCTAAATGGGGAAGATTGTTATAATACCTGAAAGTTGTAACCTAGTATTTTAGAAACATTAGGAGGTAAAATGGGATTGTTAGAAACCTCAAGAGGTAAACTACAAATATACAAGAAAAAAAATAATGGTTTGGGCCCAAAGCCTTCTAAAATTTTCTAATATTATCTTTACTTTTAAATGCATAAACTTTATACCCAATATGTGTGGGTATTTTTTTTTTTTTTTTTTGTGAAAAATATTGTATTTTTATGTATGTTAAAATAGCATTCAAAAATTGTAGATTTTTATTATTAAGCGTGAAAGAAATTTAGCTTATAGCGCTTGGATTGAATTTTGCCAAACATGAAAGATTTGTAGAAGAAGATGTGAGACATCTGTGTTTAAAATAAGCCCGATGACTCATTTCTTTGGATTGAGATTATCTACTGTTGGACCCTGTAAAAAGGGGTTTACAATAACTAATTAACAATTGCCTGTCACATCAACAAATAGTTGTAATAAGAAAATTGAATAAAAAAATTCATTTGTAAAGAAGAGAGACCGATGCTTTTGGGTAAGCGTGAGGCTTTATTTCAAAATTTCTTTTTTGTTTTGTTTTTTATTTCTTTTAAATTTAGTTCCTATTTTTTTTTTCCTCCAATGCCATGATCCGTATTTAATTAATTACCGAAGAAGCTAAGCACCCCCCGGGTCCCTAGGAAAGGGACTCTGATTTTGCGTGGTATTCTACGTCTAAAGGTACAAAGGCATTGTCTATTATTTCAAAGTTGTCTTTGGGAGTGCTTCTTGAAGGAGAAATAATTACTTCAAAATTGGTTCTTGTTATTCCCTCCATAATATATACGATGTTTGCTAAAATTCACTTTCATGTCAAGACTGAAGCGCCAAGGACAAGGACAAAGAGTCGAGAGATATCTCGGTTGAGAAACATTAATAAAACAGAGAAATAAAGGAGATGGAAATTAATCATTAAACTTTTGGGAGTTTAACAAGTTTTTGGATGATGAATTACGGGATTAATTACATCTACAGATTTTCATAACTAATTCTTTTATCTGGTTGATTAGAGCAACTTATTTCTCTTATCTATATTTTTATTTCGTCCCAACACAAACTCTTTCAAAATCCTTTAAAATTCCCTTGTCTAATAGGAAATGACCCGGTATGCTTCTTTTGTTTTAAAGTGAATTGTGGCCCCTGCCGTGAGCGTTTTTTCATGTAACCCCCACTTGAAACATAATCCCTGGCTTTTGCATCACCAATTCAACGACGTAGAGATAAAGATGACCACTTCAAACAACGCGTCCAAATGTGTTGTTGTCGACTCCATTTTAAAATGTGGAATGACGCCCATAGTCAACAGTCGTTTCAATTTAAATTCATGAGCTCACTACGGACATGAAATTGAGACAAAAAGAAAAAATGAGGCGTCTTCCAAGAAGCATACCTGTGTACACATTTTTGAGTTTAAGGAGGTTGCTCATCCTGTAATCTATCAAAAAAGTGTAAGTTTCAAACAAATACCGGAGAGTAATCTTGATACATTTGAGAGGTATAATGCTGAGAAAATTTCTGCTCTTCCTCTGTTTTTACTGATACTATGTTTGTGGGGAAGAGAATTGGGTTGTAATGGTGATATCTGTTTGGTTGGGGACGCCGGACAGAATAGCGATTATTCTGCAGGCTAGTTTGAACAAATAGTTAACAAGGAAAAACATAAGAAGTTTGCCCAAATAACACAGAGAAAACGTATCTGAGATTCAACTGAATATTATTTAATCAAGTAATACTAAAATCAGTCCACAAGCCGGACTTTATAGCCAAAAATCGTCTGTATTGGAAAGTTACTAAAAACGGCAAAATCCCCTAAAGCATGCTTAAATGAAATACATAATAAAATAAGCAACTAGTGAAAAATCTGGCCCAAATCGGGTTTAAAATTACTTCCTAATTGACAAACAAAATATTACCAAAAATGGCAAAAAATAACTAACAATAGTGATTCAGAGGGGACAACAGCAGAATTTGAGGTCGAAAAAGATACACACTGACTTAGGTGAGTGTTGACGGCATGCGCGTCGAAATAGCTTTCCGAATTGGGGTCATATGCGCGATTCCGATACCTGTAGCCAAAGTTATGGCCAAAATACTAAAATGCACTCAAAACTGTCCTAATTAGAAAGATATCACAATCACTTCCTGCCTTTGCCCTGATATGCCAACTCATGGTATTTCAGCGCCATCAATGTTCCATCTGACAACTCAGCATCATATGTTTCAGATCCCCTTGCATCAGTTGGTTGTTTAGAATATGATCGAAACTCTCTTTTTGACTTCAAAAATGGTCTTCAAGATCTTGAAAATAGACTTTCATCTTGGCAAGGGACTGATTGTTGTAAATGAAGGGGAATTCGATGCAATAATAGCACAGGAGAAGTGATTGCAATTGATCTTCGGAACCCATAGCCAAGTAAGTATGATTCTTACTACCAAAAAAAAAAAAAAAAGTATGATTTTGTTTGGAGTTTTAGTGGTCTGATTGATCCTTCTTTGTTGAGGCTCATGTCGTAGATAGATGGTTAAAAAAGGGATAAGAGGAAAATTTTTGTCTTTGCACCAGAGCAATACAAATGAAAGATTAGTTCTGCTAGAAGATACTCCCATGAACCTCAAGGCTGCGTTTGGATTCTAAAAAAGCATTTCGAGAGTATCACTTGTTTCTCGCAATGCGTTTTCTTGCATTTCCTCACCACCTGAATAGTATGCAATTTAGGCATACAATTTTCTTGATATTCTTCAAAGTAATGAGTCCCACTCACTTATCACCAAAAAACACATGAGACGTAGGGAACCTTACGTTTTCTACAACGTCTCACATTCTCTGGTTATCCAAATGTAGCCTAAGGATGATAGATATGTCTAATGGATTGTTATCCTGTTTAAATTTTAGTTTATTACTTTATTCAACTGGAAGGTATTTGATTAATTGATTATGCTGGACAGTTAGGTCTCCTATTCTATTTGAACATCTATCATTAAGATCAGGTTTTCCTTTAAGAGTTTGAGATTGTGTAGACACCCCAAATTGCACCTCGATATAAGAAAATACTTAAAATGGGCTTTAAATGTCTTATTCGAGCATTTACATTTGTCAAAAACTCAAAAACTCTCAAAAGGGGTGCTAACCGTACTGAATGAACGGTTTTTGTATTTTTGGTCTCAACCGCTCTGTATGTGCGGTTGCAACCGCACATACAGCACGGTTGATATCCATGCTTGTTGCATGAGCTGCCACGTGGCTTCGCGAAGATTCGGCCGTTGAGCCACGTCGACAGCAATCATGACGAGCGTAACTGAATTGAACCGCCCTGTTGTGCGGTTTGGTTAAATTTGCATGGGAACCATACTTATAATGACGGTTCTGTTGAAACCGTACTGTGTATGCGGTTTTGGCTGTTTCGAGGATTTGCGAAATGGCTCGATCTCTGAGCTTTATTTACGCATATTACCTCTCTCTCAGGGACTTGAACTCCCTATTTCACCCTCCGAAACTTCTAGTATTACACCAATTCAAGCCTTGGAGGAGAATTGGAATAATCTAAAAGGCTTTTTTGGCCTACCCTTGGGACTCTTCTACCCTTGGCTTGGCCTATAAATAGAGGGGTCCTCCTCTTGCAAATGGCTGATAATTTGAAGCTTGGAAGCTCTGCAAGAAGAGGGAAAAACTCTGCTGGATTGCTGCCTCAAGTATTCAAGCTACCAAAGGTAAAGCTCTAGTTGATTTCAGCATTTTCTTTACATTTCAACTCTCAACTTCTACCTTTCTGTAGCGTAAGGCCACTTTGTGTTGTTTTGTAGCCCCAAACCTCTTCCAAAGTACCTGGGAATTCTCTCTAGCCGTAAAACGTGAAGAGAGAGCCTTGGGAAAAAAAAGTAGGAATGGATCCTCTATACAAGTGATGAAGAGCATGCTATGTGGTTATTTTAAACCTATGGATGTTTATTTTCTGATGTTTTACACTTGCTCATGGAGAAATATGTGAATCCTTGCTCTCAGTAGCAAAGGATTTCATCCTTCTCCTAGGGAGTGGATTTTCACATATTCACACACTTTTCACCATTTTTTTATCAAATAAGCTAGATCTTGGATTTCCATGTTCAATACGGGAAATCTGAATCCATTGGCTTCAAAATGAATCTTAGAACTTCATGAGACGGTTTTTGTTGATTTTTAAGAGTTTTGGTCGAATTCACTTACACACATGCAATGATTTTGGTTTTTCTATTCAAAATCTTCAAAACAGGGCAGCACCTGTACCATGTCTTAGAATGCTCATAACTTCATCCTCCGGATGAATTTTTGAGTGATTCCAAAGACATGTGATAGATGACTTGGTCTATTTCATATCTGGAAAATTTCGTCCACTTCTATGTAGCCAATTTTTGACACCATCTGTTCAAAGTTTGTAAGTCAGTTCAGCCCAGATTGCTGAACTTGCCGCTTTGATGGTGCACCGTTTGCTCAGTTTTAATCCGTTTTGAGTGATTCTAATTCCTGAGTGTTCCTTGAGAAGTCTATTTTCATTTCCAATTGGTTTCAACAGATTTTGATCTGTTTTGTGCCTTGGGTGCTCAGTTGACTCAGAGGTGCTCGCTGGCATAGTCCAGAGCTAATCTGTGGTCTTCTAGGCCTGTTCAAGAGAACACACAAGTCACATCCGGATAGAGTTTGGTGTGAGGTTTTTTTTTTTTGGAAATTTGACACCACATACTTCCTTCATACCAATTTTCATGGATTTTTATTGAGCCAAACTCCACGAATAGGACTTTGAAAATGCCTACTCATTGCTTTTTCTGAGTTGTAACAGCAAATTTCAGATGTGGATTTCTCTCTTATTTTGAATCGGATTGAGTTGAAATTTTTACTGTACACCCTACTATATACCAGTTTTCAAATGGCTTTGGTTTCATTGGATTTGGATTTAAATTGAGTGAGTTATGGTTAATCGAAGCTTTCAAGCTCTTTTGATCTAATTTCTCCAGATTTGTCTTAGCTTGATTTTCTTCATTTTTACTTTGACTTCACTTCACTCATGAAGTTTTAGAAGTGATGAATCCACAAAGAGAGTCTAAGCTCATTAGACTTCTCATGTGGAATGGTCACACACATTGTGCTTGTTATAAGCACCTCTTTGTTCATTTTATTAGCAAACAATTTCTAGCATAAGCAAGCATGTGGCAACCGTATTAGACGGATGAGTGGGGGTGCCTAACACCTTCCCCCGCTCATAAATAATTCCCCTTACCCAATCTCTGGATTTTTCCTTATCTTAGAGCTACTTTAGCTCTATTTGGTTTCTATGAACCCTTTGGTGTCCATTCACACCTTAAAATGGATGGTGGCGACTCATTACATTTATCGATCCCCGCGTGACGATATCGGAAGTCATCCGAGATGAAATTTCCATGTCTCACAACTGGCGACTCTGCTGGGGAACTAGTGGAATTGAGCCATGTTTTGATTGCTTGTGCGTGACTGATTGATTTTCATGAATTGTTTGCTGTTTTGCCCATTTGTGATAAGCATGTTTGAGCTGAGTGTTTTTGTTTTTAGAATACATGAGACCCATGAAAATAGGGCATGTGATGTGTGTATGCTTTGGTTATGCTCAAAACCATGTTAGTGGACCTAGATAGTCTTACCATGCTAGGTTGCCATTTTTTTTTATGATAAGCATGCTTTGATTAGAACTTTAATGTGATGAGCATGAGATCAGAATTTTTGAGAGATGTTTACTTTGTATCAAGCATGTTCACCATGATTTATTTGTTTTTTGGTATAACATGATAACATGCTTGCATGATGCTTGTGTGAATACATGTTTAATATGAGCATGCTAGGTGTTTTTTTTAATTACTTTGTTCTACTCATGTTTGTTTACTTCAAATATGATTTCTATATCATGCCTTGGTGAATGTGATTGCGTTTGCATGAATACTAAAAAAGAGTGGCAAGGGTGGGACGTTGTGTTGAATGTGACCCACTTTTTCAAATGCACTTGTGCACCTTTTTCTTTTTTTACACGGCCTACCTATCACCTATAGGAAGTTGAACAAGAATGTGTGTAGCTTGGCGCACCGAGGTCGTTACTTCGGGAAGCGAAAGTGAAAACATTCACCTTAGAGGCTTTGAGCCAATGATGTGATGACATGATGGATCTAGAATTCTGGTCATACACTAGGCTTGAGCTCTAAGTTGCCAATAAGCCAAAACCCAAAACCCCTACGCGAAGGTGGAGAAGCACCCTTTTGGCCAAAATAAACCAAATGCGATGGGGAAAGGGCTTGTAATGAGGGAAGGCCGTCTTGCATGGCTCAAGTGACCCAAGGTATAATATGGATACCATTTTGAAGATAAACATGAGGTAACAAGGTATTTTCAAGTTTTTCCCTTGTGATAATCTCCATACTTTGTAAGAATCAAGCTCATGGTGTCCATTTGTTCGGGATTTTGTTTTCCCAGAAACTTGCTTTTAGCCTAGGATTGGTGTAGCCCTTAGAGAGAGTTTTTACTCTTATTAGGTGTCATTCTACCCAAATGCCCATAGGAGGCACCCAAAAGTCCCCAAATTCCATGCATTAGGTGTCCATTTTTAGGAGGGAGCCTAGGCCCTCCTTTGTTTGAATATGGCTAATCCTCTTTCTTGCAGGAAATTTGTGTGTTAAGGCCACCCAGGAGCTGCTGGTACAAAGGGTCTTTCCTTTTTCTTTTTAGTTTAGAAATTCTCATTCTCAAGCCCAAGGAGGCTAAAATTGTAATTTTATTTTGATTCATGCCCTTGAAGGCCAATTTGTATTGTAACATATTTCTTTTATTGTAAGAGATCTTTTTGTGCATATTCGTGGTCTCCCCATGCAACCTCATGAAATTCATGGTTTATGCGGGCTTTTAGCACCATTTGATGTGTCAAATGCCCAATTTGGGGCAGTCTGGAAGCCACCCAATGGTGAACAGTGTGTTTGGGCATTTAACCAAGCTAATAAAACCAATTGGAAGAGGAAACAAATCGAAAATCTGTGTTTTGGCTTAAAACCGTCCTGAGTATACGGTTGCCTGCATTTTCGCTGCAACCGCATGTATCATACGATTTGGGCCAAACCGTTCTGAATGTACGGTTTTAAGCCAAAATCCTATTCCAGCCTTGCTAATTAAACATTTCTGGGTCCTTTCATCCCTAAGTCATATAAGCAAGTGGGCAGGTGTGCTAAATAGGATAAATGGCATATAAACCTTTCCAAATGCACCCAAATCAAGAGATTAAGGTCATTTTGAACATATTCACCTAAATTGAACAAATTAACTCAACTCAAAGGTGAAAATGATAAAATAAAAATTGGCTCAAACCAAAAAACAGATCAAGCACCTCAATTTGAGGGTTAAGTCCACATTAGGCTCTTTTTGTCCAATTTGACCACTTAACCCATCTTAAGTGAAGTAAATGATTAAAAGAGAATTGGTTCAAATAACCAACTTAATCACACTTCAATCTCAAGAATTGAACTTGGAAATCATAATAAGTTTCCAAAACATGCTAAGCTTAAGATGTAATACAATTTGTGAAAGAAAGCTCAACTCTTTTAAAATGGGGCAAATTCCAATCCAAAATCAACCTTTAAGAAATCTTCAATCATAAAGTGTCCAAGCTTTAAAATTTCCTTCCAAAGAGCAATTTGTGGGTCACTTGGAAACCTTTGAATTCCAAGCAAATAATCATTTAAAAATCCAATGAAAGAAAATCTCAAATAAATCACCACCTTAAAGGCAAATTGAGTCTCTTTATAACTCAAAACACCTAAGGGAGGAAATCAAAAATATTTTAGGCATCTGAAAGCCTTGGAATTTCAGAAAATCAAATCATAGGACTCCTGGAAGCCTGAAATTCCAGAATTTTTCAAAATCTTCATAGGGCTTCTAAAGCCTGAATTTAGAAACTCATAGGACTCCTGGAAGCCTGAAATTCCAGATCTTTTTCAAAATCTTCATAGGCCTTCTAAAGCCTGAATTTAGAAACTCATAGGACTCCTGGAAGCCTGAAATTACAGATCTTTTTCAAAATCTTCATAGGCCTTCTAAAGCCTGAATTTAGAAAATCATAGGCACTTGAAAGCCTGCGTAATTTCAGGAGGTTGTGGAAGCCTTAATTCCAAAGCATAAGCCCTTGGAAGCTTGCGTAATTCCAAGTCTCGAGTTTGTCTAAGGATTTTTACTTTGGACATCTCATCTTTTGTGGGATATGTTGGAAGCCCTAGAATTTTCCAATATTGGTTAGTCTTTTTCGTACCAACCAATGCATAAGCCTTGGAAGCTTGCGTAATTCCAAGTTGTGATTTGTCTAAAGACCTTTACCTTAGGCATCTCATATTGTGGGCCGTTGGAAGCCCTAGAATTTTCCAATATTGGTTAGTCTTTTTCATACCAACCAATGCATAAGCCCTTGGAAGCTTGTGTAATTCCAATGCTTGATTTGACTATAGGCTTTTACTATAGCCACATCATCTTTTGTGGGACATGTTGGAGGCCCTAGAATACTCCAACAGAATTTCTATGGTTTGATCTTTTTCATATCAATCACCTCATTTTAATAAGGTTATTTTAACCATAAATCCAAAAGGCAAAATATATATATATATGAATACAAGGAAAATCCCAAACTCATGTTCACCAAGCCTACATGCATGCATTCATAGGTGTGTAAAATTGATTTAATGGGGTACTAATATTTTTTCTTTGTCTTTTTCTTTTACCAAAGGTTTTCGGTTCCTACTGCAACCATTGCTCCCCGACGTTCTCAGAGACTAAAATCTGCCACCATGAATCCTATTGAAGAACAGTCCACTGTTTCTGCTGAGGCCTTTGCTCAATTACAAGAGCAAGTGGCAGGGATGACAAAACTACTAGAAAATCTGCTGGCCAACCAAGTCGCTCAGGCTCAGATGCAGGCGCAGGCTCAGGTTCACCAGACTTCATCATCCCATAATGCACCACAGGCTCCACCCCAGACTGATCTTCCACCACCAGTCCAACCTATCCCACCTCAACCTGAACTTTACCAGCCAAACCCCGAGCCTATCCTGATCCGGGAGGAGGAATCTGAATATGAGAGGGAGAATGAGAAGGAAAAGGAGAGACTGAGGTTAGAAGTGGAGAGAAAATTCTTGGACAAGCTGGAGTCCATCCAAGAAGAATTGAAAGAAGTAAGAGGGATCAACACGTTGGGTGGTACCAATTTCAAGGATCTTTGTATGTACCCCGACGCATGCCTACCGGCCAAATTTAAGTGCCCGGACTTCAAGAAATATGATGGCACCGGCTGCCCAATGAGCCATCTGAAGCTCTACTGTGGGGCGTTGTGCCAATTTGGCCGGGATGATGGCATCCTGATCCAGCTATTCCAGAGAAGCCTGACTGGAGCGGCTTTAAGGTGGTTCGCAACAGTAGACAACGGCAGAATCAGAAGGTGGAAGGACCTAGCTGATGCTTTCCTCGCTCAGTACCGTTTCAACGCCGACATCGTACTAGATAGGTACGATATGATGAAGATGAGCAAAGGAAGAGATGAGACAGTCAGGCAGTATGCCAAAAGGTGGAGGGAAGCCGCCTCTCAGGTCAAGCCTCCCATGATGGAGCCAGAGATGGTAACCACCTTTATTGGCACACTGGGGCAGCCATTTTACAATCACTTGGTGGGTCAGATTACCACCAGTTTTTCTGCCCTAGTACAAGTCGCAGACCGGATTGAAGATGGAATCAGATCCGAGTGAATCTACGACCATTCTGCCGCGGTTCGTCAGCAGGAGCCCACTTCTGATCCTTCTGCCCAGAAACAAAAGAATGGGGCAAGGAGGAATGGAGGGAAGAAAGAAGGGGAAGTAAATATGGTACAACCCCAACCATCCAAAAAACCACTCCAAGTCAACATTTCTACACCACCATCCAGCCCAGTGCAGCTGCAATCGACCTATCAAAACCCTCTCAATATTAATGTTCCTCAGGCAGCAATGCCCAACCAAAAAAAGGTATTCTCGAAAGAGGAGAGAGACGCTTGGATGGCGTCCAGAAGGAATAGGGTCCTTTCCCCTCTTCCTGCGACTCCATCCCAGCTATTGCCAACTCTGTTAAACGCAGGGTATGTTACCCTGAAAGAGCCAAATCCGAATGCTTCAAAGGGAAAGAATTTCGATTCCTCCACCACCTGTGAATACCATATGGGTGCACCAGGACACCCTACAGACAGGTGTTGGCCGTTAAAACATGCCATCCAGGATTTGATCAATCAGGGGACCTTGTTGTTTAACACGGCTGCACCCTCTCCCGCCACGACTGACATTGGTCAGAATCCTCTGCCCCAGCATAATGGGGCTGGTCCTTCCAATTTTGTAGGGACCGTCTCTTCTGGACCTAGGACGTTTGATCCCTCGCAGTTAATTGCACCCATAGGGACGTCCGTTAAGGTCTATTTTGACCAAGAAGAGATAGGGGAACAAATCAATGTCATTTCCGGAAATAAAGGAAATGGCAAGACTGCGGAGGACATTAATGCCTCTCTAAACCGGGCCGCTTCTCTCATGGCCCAGCTTAATGTAACTAAACCCCCTCTCATCATTAATTGCAACCAGGCTGTTGCTCCCCCACCTACTCCATCATCCAAATCACCTTTGGTCATCAATTATGACCCCGCCACAGCATCAATTACCTCCGTTTCTTCTCAGACCTTGAAATCCTCTCAACCCAAGGAAACCAGGCAATCCTTGCCTCTGGTTATTGAGGTGCCTCCTTCCAACCCCACTCCCACATCAACTCCTGCACCAAGGTCTCATCTCCAGCCCTTTGTATTTAACGTTCTTAAACCCTCCTATTCAAAAACTGCTGTACCTTGGAACTACAGCGAGGGTTATACGACCACTATCCCAGTGGCCAGGAATCAGAGTCAGGAGGAAATAAATCTCATGACAAGATCAGGGAGATGTGTGGAAGGAAAAGAACAAGAAAAGAAAGAGGCAGAGCAAGTTCAGAAGGGGAAGGCCAAGATAGGGGAAGACACCCCCCAGGTCGTCAATGATGAGGCAGCGGACCTCTTAAAAATACTGAAAAAGAGTGAATTCAATATTGTCGACCAGTTAATTAAGGTCCCTACCCAGATATCAATACTGGGATTGTTGCTTAATTCAGAAAAGCATAGGGACTCATTAATAAAGGTACTCCAGAGTGCTCATGTGCCTAAGAAGATTGAGCCAGACCAGCTCGGCATGATGATCGGCCAGATCTTATCTCACAATGTAATAAGCTTTTCAGAAAGCGAGATAAGCCCTGGCGGATGTTATCATGTGGCCCCTTTGCACATCACTGTGCTTTGTAAGGGTAACATGATAGCCCGAGTCCTAATTGATAATGGGTCAGCCTTAAACGTCTGTCCCTTAGTAACATTTGTTAGGCTTGGGCTGGATCAATCCAGAATAAAGCAGAATGGAAGGATAGTGAGAGCTTTTGATAGCTCCAAGACACACTCCCTAGGGGAGATTGAATTGCCGATTACCATCGGACCGAATATCTTTAATATCACATTCGAAGTGATAGATATTCCTGCTGCCTTCAATCTACTTCTGGGAAGGCCGTGGATCCACTCAGCTAGGGCTATACCATCCACCCTTCACCAAAGAGTAAAGTATATAAGGGGTCAGAGGGTGATAACTGTCCTAGCCAAGAGTCTAGTCCCTCCCTCATACCACCTGACGTACCTTTTATTAATGTGGAATTAACGGCAAATAAAATTGCGTTTCATTCTTTTCAGTTTGAAACAGTCAACTTCATACCTGGGGGGTGTCTAAAAAAGAATGAGAAGTTGACATGCGCCAACAAGATGGTAGAAAAGGTTTTGAAAGATTGCAATTTCCACCCAGGAAAGGGTTGGGAATTAATCTACAAGGAAGAGTGGAGCCCATAGAGGCACAGAGGTTGGTCCCACGAGCAGGACTAGGGATGAAAATAAGAAGATGGAAGAGGGGACCACAGAAAGAAAATAGTAATGAAAGGGAAAAGAATCAAGGAAAATTCCCTCATTTAAGGGAAACTTTTCCGAAGCCCTCTCATACCATTCAATTGTCTCCTCCTACAGATTCCTCCAAACCCCCATATTTTAATGATAACCCTTTTAGAAAACCTTCTACCTCAACCCTTCAACCTTTTATCCCCCTTTCACCCATTGTGGCGCCTAAAGCCATGGATGAGCCTGAGCCACTGCCACGAGAGCAGCAGGACTTCACAGAAGAGGCTGGGGCATTCTTTGCAATGACAGAGGATGAAGGAAGAGAGAAAACAGAAAAAAGGTTCCTTTTATTGACTGGGCCTCAATCAAGATCCCAGATAAGGTCACCTCTGAACTCAACCCCGAAGCAGAAAAGGGCAGTTTTTCAAATCCGGTAATGATGGTATCGGATCAAGAGCTAGAGGAGGAGCAGGTTTGCACTATACCACCTGCTCCAGAGGGCTTTGCATTAAAAAATTGGGAAGAGATCCCTTTGAAATTTGAGGCCGCATATGGTTGGCAATCAGCTGCGGCCTCCAAAAAAAAACTCTATTAGTGGATTGCCCTTTTCCTAAAGGTTTTAATGAACCTTCATCTTCAGGAAAAGCCTCTTTAGAAGGTTCTCAAAAAAGCCAAAAAGATTTTTCAACTTTTTCTAGAAAATCTAAAGCTTTCAAAATGGTCCAGACTGCTTATGAACCATATGTACAGACTGAATTAGAGCAAGTTGAATATGATTTCAACCTCGAGCTCGACTTCGACCTAATGGGGATCGAAGAGGAGACCGAGGCCGAAGACGATGACCTTCCAAGAGAAATATCATATCAATTGGAACGTCACGAAAAGGGTATTCAACCTAATATTGAGGAAACCATTTCCATAAATCTGGGAACCAAAGAGGACCCAAAAATTGTAAAGATTGGTGCATGCTTGTCTGATATGCAGCAGAAGGAAATGTCCCAATTCTTAGCCGATTACAAGGACGTGTTCGCATGGTCTTATCGAGATATGCCAGGGTTGGTTACAGACATGGTTGTACACAGGCTGCCAATCCTGCCAAGAGTAAAGCCTATTAAGCAGAAATTGAGAAGGTTGAAGCCAGAGTGGACTTTAAAAGTCAAGGATGAAGTGGTAAAACAGTTTCAAGCCGGGTATTTGGCGGTTTCCACATACCCTGATTGGCTAGCTAATATAGTCCCGGTTCCAAAGAAGGATGGAAAAGTCAGGATGTGTGTAGATTACAGAGACTTGAACAAGGCGAGCCCGAAGGATGATTTTCCTTTGCCACACATCGACATTTTGGTTGATAACACGGCAGTGCACAGCTTGTTCTCTTTTATGGATGGCTTTTCCGGATATAACCAAATCAAAATGGCAAAGGAAGATCAAGAGAAAACCGCTTTTATCACTCCTTGGGGAACCTTTCACTACACAGTCATGCCTTTTGGATTGAAGAATGCCGGGGCAACATATCAGCGAGCCATGACAGCCCTTTTCCATGACATGATCCACAAAGAAATGGAGGTCTATGTAGATGATATGATCGCCAAATCGTGTGAAGAGGAAGACCACTTGATCAATCTAAAGAGGGTATTTGACCGTCTAAGGAAATACAGCTTAAGGCTTAATCCAATAAAGTGTGTTTTTGGAGCCACATCAGGGACATTATTGGGATTCATTGTAAGCAGAAGAGGGATTGAGATAGACCCGTCTAAAGCAAAAGCAATCATTGAGATGCCACCTCCTAAGACTGAAAAAGAAGTTAGGGGTTTTCTGGGAAGAATTCAGTATATTAGCCGGTTCATAGCATAGCTCACTGCTATTTGCGAGCCGATCTTTAAGCTTCTAAGGAAGAATAACCCAACTATATGGAATGAGGATTGCCAACAAGCATTCGACAAAATAAAGGATTATCTGTTAAATCCACCTGTTCTAGTACCACCAACTCCAGGAAAACCATTGATTCTGTATCTATCAGTTTTAGAAACATCAATGGGATGTGTATTGGGGCAGCATGATGAAACACGCAGAAAAGAAAAGGCTATCTACTATTTGAGCAATAAGTTCACAGATTATGAGACGAGATATTCGCCTTTGGAAAAGACTTGTTGCGCTTTGGTCTGGGCAACTCAGAGGCTTAGGCACTATTTCTTAAGCTATTCAACTTTGCTGATTTCAAGGATGGATCCGTTAAAATATCTGTTTGAAAAGCCGGCTTTAACTGGTAGAACAGCGAAATGGCAGCTTTTGCTTTCGGAATTCGACCTGACATATGTCACTCAGAAAGCAATCAAAGGTCAAGCAATTGCTGATCATCTAGCTGAGCATCCATTACCAGATTATCAGCCTCTTAAGACAAATTTCCCTGATGAGGCTATCTTATTTGCTGAAGAGGAAGAAAGTGAAGACTCCTGGCAGATGTTCTTTGACGGGGCTACAAATATGAATGGAAATGGAATTGGTGCAGTATTAGTGAAGCCAGATGGTTCACATATCCCAATCGCAGTGAAATTGAGGTTTCAGTGCACGAACAACATAGCAGAGTATGAAGCATGTATAATCGGATTGCAAGCTGCTCTAGATCATGATGTGCAAGAACTTGACGTATATAAGGATTCGAGTCTTATCATCTTCCAAACAACTGGTGAATGGAAAACCAAAGATCATAAATTGATCCCATATCACCAATATTTGGAAGAAATAAGTACCAAATTTACTCGAATTTCTTTTAGCTATATGCCAAGATCTAAGAATCAGTTTGCGGATGCCTTGACGACATTGGCTTCAATGGTTAGTATTCCAGAAGGGGTAGACATACAACCACTCGAAATTGAAGTCAGAGACGAGCCAGCTTACTGTCTTGTTTTAGAAGGAGCGCAAGAAGTAGAAATACCATGGTTTCAAGATATCAAGAATTTCCTGAATAATCGAGGTTTTCCAGAAAGCGCTAATCCTACTGAAAAAAGAACGATACAGAGGTTATCGGGGCAGTTCCTCCTAAGTGGTGGGCAATTATACAAGAGATCTTACAGTAATGTTCTACTTAGATGCGTCACCAAGGTTGAAGCAGAAAGGTTGATTGAAACAGTGCACGGAGGAGTTTGTGGGCCGCATATGAATGGACACATGCTCACAAGGAAAATACTGTGATTGGGATATTATTGGTCTACAATGGAGCACGATTGTTGCCTACATGTTAAGAGATGCCATTTGTGCCAAATATACGCTGATAATAAGCATGCACCACCAAGTGAACTGCACAGCATGACCTCGCCATGGCCTTTCTCTATGTGGGGTATTGATGTCATTGGGATGATTTCTCCAAAAGCGTCTAATGGACACCGGTTCATCCTAGTGGCGATCGATTATTTCACGAAATGGGTTGAAGCTGCTTCATATGCAAATATTACAGGAAACCATGTTCTTAAATTTCTGAAGCACAACATAATTTGTCGCTATGGGTTGCCGAAAGCCGTAGTTTCAGACAATGCTTCAAATATTAAGAACAAGGATATGAAGAAGATGTGTGAGCAGTTTCAGATAACTCATCATAATTCAACCCCTTACAGGCCAAAGATGAATGGAGCAGTAGAGGCGGCGAATAAGAATATAAAGAAAATAATCCAGAAGATGGTAGTGAGCTATAGAGATTGGCACGAGATGTTACCATTTGCTCTCCAAGCTTACAAAACCTCAATCCGAACTTCTACTGGGGCAAGGCCGTATTCCTTGGTTTATGGAACGGAGGCAGTCTTACCTGTTGAAGTAGAAATCCCTTCATTGAGAGTGCTTATGGAAACAGAACTCGAAGAAGCTGAATGGGTTCAGTCTAGATATGAGCAACTCAATTTGATAGAAGAAAAGTGTTTGAATGCGCTTTGCCACGGTCAACTGTATCAGAAGAGAATGGCCAGAGCCTACAATAAGAAGGTGAAGCCCAGAACATTCCAAGTGGGTAATTTAGTTTTAAAGAAGATATTGCCATTTCTGGAAGACCCTCGCGGAAAGTTTAAGTCAAATTGGGAAGGACCTTATGTAGTGAAGAAGGTCCTGTCAGGAGGCGCTCTCATCTTGGCAGAAATGGATGGGACAGATTTTCCTGAGCCAATCAACTCCGATGCAGTCAAGCATTATTTCCCTTGAAGGAATATCACAAAGAAATGATCCGAGGCCATTTTTTTCTTTATCCCTCAAAAATTTTAACATCCCTAGATTAAACCAAGTTGAGCCTGTTTGTGTTTTAAAGAACCCAAACTGGAGCTTACAGTTGCAACTGGGGCAAAGTTAATAGAAAAAAAAAAAGAAGGGAAAATAGCAAAGAAAGGCCAAGTACAAAGAAGAAAAAAAAAGGGGGCCAATATTGGGAATGGGGAGTCACATCCATTATAACTGTAAGCCCAGTTGTCCCATTTCAAGATGTCAAAATTTTGAGCCTATAATAACTTTCTTTCATAAACTCAACCCATCCTTCATTTCATCCTATTGGTCAAGTCCTCGGTGATCGGGGTGTATTCCTTCAGCTCGCGGTGTTGAAAGGGTAATGACAGAATAAATGAGCCGGCCCTAGTGAAAACCGTAACAAGCACTAGGGGCAATATTGGCAAAGAAAAGGCAAAAGAAAAACGAATAAAAGAAAAGAAAGAAACAAGAAAAAAGGTCACCAACCGCACTTGGGGTGCAGATTGAACCAAACCGCCCTTTAACTACGGTTTTGGCCAGAGGGCTATGCAACCGCATGTTGGAGACGGTTTCGGCCAAACCGTTCTGAATGCACGGTTTTGGGCAGCAGAATTGAGTTGAGCCAATTTTCCACACAGGACTGAACCAGTAGGCTGTGGCATGCCCCCTAGAGGTGGGAATGAAACTTGGGGACGAGTCTAAAGGTTCCAAGGGGGACGGAATGGCTTCCTCCTCATTAACTAAAATACCCTTTTTGCCCAACTTACTTCAATTCATCCAACTATATGGGATTAAAGCATTATGGACCAATTTAAAACAAAAACACACAAAAATGAAAATTATATTTTGGCCGATGATGAGGAATCAGTGACTTTTCATTAAAACTGTCAGTTTTTACAAGCATATGAGAGTTCTAAGGCCAATAGTATAAAAACCTATTTTGTATTCTTTATCTTTCCACTAGTGGAGTTTCTCTTTGTACAAAAGTGTAAAAAAGAAAAAATACAATAAAAGGGGCTAATCTCTATCCCCTAGCCTTTCCTCAAGCTCTCTGATCCGAGCCGCCTGAACCGCAACAAGCCTTTCAGCCCCCTCTGCATCTGGGTCACTGAGGAATGAGATGACGTCGTCTGAGAGGGTCTTTCTGGTCCTCATATCTCTGAGCTTGGCCATGGTCTCATCATGCCTACGCCATGCGGCTCTAACCTCGAAGCGACGGGCCTGTATCTGCTCTAATAGCCGTCTCTCCAGATCTCCCTTCTCCAATCTCAAGGTTCGGGCCTCCTCCACCCATATATGCTGAAGCCGTCTATGAGAAGCCCGCTCAGTCTCCAAAAGGTCCTCATAGGTAGGACACGGGATAGCAGGAGGATCTATCGGTATAGAAGCGCAGCTCTGCACCTGCTCTCTAATCCAAAAGAGGTAGTCCTTCTCATGCAATTTGGAGAAGACAGGACCTCTCAAGAAGCAAGCCTGCGACCAATCCTTCACCAGACGGAAGCATAGCCCCATGGTGGCCGGTGTGAGCGGACCTATGAACTCTTCGTGCCCCTGAGGTACCAGAATCCCTTGCACCTCCTCTTCGAACTGCCGGATGACTCTCAAAGGCAAGTAGAGCAAGGCAGACCTCAAGCCTATGAGCACGGCAAAATTCCGATCAAGGAAGCTGATCACTGTCTCAGTGGAAGGCTGATAAGCACCAAGCCATCTCACCTGGTCATCCTGAAGCGTCCCCAAGAAAGTGAACCATCCCTGTTTGCCACCGTGGATGTTGGGACACCCCCTGTTGCTCATCAAAACAGGAATGTTTAATCGAGGGAAGAAGCGGCGGGTAATCTCTTCAACTTGACTCAGGTGGTCAAGTAGCCAGAGCTGCAAAGAAAAGGGAAGCATTTCTAACTTAGAAAATCTCAATTTTGCAATAAAAACTGTAATTCAAGAAAGAAGTTCAGATTTTACCTGAAGTATAGGGGCGCAGGCGAGGAAACTTTTCTGCTTCCGATGATAGCAGTCAGTCAAGGCCTGGTATATTTCAGCCAGGATCATAGGGGCAAGCCTTTCGCGCTCCCTAACTTGGCAAATGACTGAAATGAGGGATAAATCAACCTCGCTATCACCTCGGGGGAATAAAAGTTGATTGACCACTATCAAGGTCAAAGCATTGAACCGAGCCGACTGGTTTGAGCTATTCAACAGCTTTTCAGTCAAAAATGACTTTGATAGGGTCAATAAGGCGTCAGCTTCCCCTAGCTCTTTCTTGCTAATTCCTAAAAAGGTGGAGGCTTCCTTTTTGAAGCTTGGTTTGAGAGGTGGGTTGACTACTTTCTTGGAGAACCTAAGGTTGAGGATGGTTTCAACCTCCTCGACTGTAGGGGTCATCTCTTTTTCCCCAAACCTAAAGAGGTTCAATTGGGGTTCCCAATGCCCAATCAATGCCTCTATGATTTCCCATTTTAGGGGAACCTTTGGGATTGAGAGAAGGTGGCCTAGATTGGTGGAATCCCAATCTATCTCATCTTGTGGGGTCATTGAATCAACCCACCTCTCATAGTAAGTATCTACAATGGCATACCTAGTCAAATTGGGAGGTTTGGACCTAATTTTTGGCTTAGGTGCTAATGTTTCAGGTACAGAAGATGAAGAGGGCACAGAAGCTGAATCAGAAGCCATTAATGGGCAGAAATGGATTAAAGGCAGCTAGGAGAGAGAAAATCACCGAAAATGGGGTTTCTGACCTAAGCAATACGTCAAAATGACGTCCTGCCCGCAATTCGCGACTTTAAAATAACCTAAGGGCAAAAACCGCATACACAGAACGGTTATGCCTGAACCAAACTCAATGTGCGGTTGCATTCTCACAAAGTTTAAAAACCGCGGAACAAGCACGGTTCTCGCATAACCGCCATGTATATACGGTTTTTGCACAAAAATAGTTTTTCTTCTTTCTTTTAATAAGTCATGTTCCCAAAAATTACCTGTTACCTGTATAACATTGCAACATGATAAACATAAAACAAAAGAACAAAAAATTAAAAGAAAAGAAACAAAAATGAATAAATCATCTCCTTTCATATAAATGCAAATAGGATACATCATGTCATATATACATCAAATAAATCCTAATCTAAAACTATCTCCTACAGGTCAATCCCCCTCGCCTCTACCTCGCCATCGCTGTCAGATGAAGAAATGATCTGAGAAGCGTTGGCTAGGAGGAGAGGACGGCTCATCAACAGTCGAAAGACCAGCAGGAGGCACTGGGTCTACAGAAGGCGCCGGCTCAACTGTAACTGAATCATCCCGGGAAAGGTCCATGAAGCAGGAGACTGAAGTATCCATCGCCAAAGGGACCAGCTCCAGAATCCGGGAATCCTCAACAGGAGGAGATGAATCGATGGGATCCGCTGCCTCACACGCCTCTGCCACCTCGGGCTCAGCTACATCTTGCATACCCTCCTCTCTCACGGGCTCAGCCGCCTCGGGAACCGAAGGAACATCTGAGTCACCCTCCGCTGCCTCAGGAACGGTCTCCGGCTCAGGTACAGGAGCAGTCTCTGGCAGGGGTACAACCGCTGGCATCTCAGCTGACTCAGGAACTGCAGCGGCAGAAGTAGCCTCGGCCGCCACCTCAGTCTCTCTCTCTCTGGGATCTCTGCAGCTCCTAAGGAAAAGGATAGGGTACGAGAACTGGATGGTGAAGCTGCCACATCCTCCTGGAAGACAAAGACAGATTGATCAGAAGCAGAAAATATAAAGAAAAAAATACAGAAATTGGAAAAGACAGACCTGAGCTCCTGAAGGCCCCGCATGGCCCTGAGCACTGGCCAACTGGGCCCGCAAGTCGGCAATAAGAGCGACCTGCCCAGTGATGATGACGTCGCTCTCAGCTATGGCAGCGTCCCTCTCAGCCAGCTGGCGCTCCAAATCCGCATATCTAGCCCGGACCTCCCCTAGCTGTGCCTCCTGAAATGAGATAAGAAGAAAAAAGATATCAATAAACTTCAAACAAAGGAAGAAGACTAAAGGACTGCACAAGGAAAGGAGATTTGTTGTACCGTAGTGTCATACAAGCGGACCACCACCCCTCTGATCTCAGTAACTCTACCTCGAACGGGCATGGGCTGCATAAGACAACCCACTGAGACCTGCCCGAACCAAGTATCATAGTCACCATCAACTAAAAGGGCATCTCCTGCCTCCCAATCACCAAAATGGGCAGGGTCGAATGGACCAGGAGGGGTGAAGGGTGCTGTATCTGGAAGAGCCACTGGGATCCGGAGCTCGCCAGTATGCTGGAAGAAGAAGCGCTCGCCGAGGTACCATATGCTACCCAACTGCCCGATGAAGAATGGGTACCTCTGGCGCCGCTGATCCAAAGCAAAAGCGTCATCCACGAAAGGCTGAAAAGCCAACTCATCGTGCAGGCCATCGAGACGGGGAACAGACAGCTGAGGATAAACAGAGGAGAATGTCAGATTCTGGAAAAAAGGAGAAAAGGAAAAGAGAGAGAGAAAAGAAGAAAGTGCTTACCTCTCTCTTGAAGGTCCTATCCAGGTGAGCCCTGGCCGACCTAGGGCGACTCTTCTCTGAGTCGCGCCTAATCCGACTCCACCGACGGGCCAAGGGGAATGTCCCCTCAGGCAATGTGGAGGTAGGGCGAAAGTGGGCCACGTAGACCCGAGCAAAGAACTGAAAGAAAAAAAAAAGAGAGAGATAAGCAAAGAAAAAAGGGAAGAAAAAAAAAAAGAGAAGAGAGAAGAAGAAGAAAAAGAAAAGAAAGAAAGAAAATAATTTATACCTACAAAAAGGGCCAGAAGAACCTGCAACCCACTCCAGCCCCTCTGGGAGACGATAGGCCAGAAACCACTCGTCGTAGGCCCGCTAGCAAGGTGCCGTAGACAAGCTGGCCCCAAGCATATTCCCTCACTCGGTGCAGATCTTGGAGAAGGCTCAGGAAATGGGGACTGACCGAGGTAGTATCCTCCAAGCAGAAGCATGATCCCATCATCAGAAGGAAAAGAAATCGAAAGGCCACGGGAAAACTGGGATGCTCCGCTGCTAAGGTGCTGTATCCCCTCTGCAGAAATGTCTCCCTCAACCGTGTCCATGAAATACGGGTAATCCTGCTCCTGTCCCAAGCTGCCACGGGCATCTCATCATATCCCAAGAGTTCGGCGATCTCCAAATCCGCCGGCCGATCCATCTCAGTGATGACATCTCCAGTCATCCTGATCCCAGTAATGAGAGCGAAGTCGGAGGGGCGAATACCAATCTCCACATCAGGCAGATGAAAGCTCAGGGTCTCTGGAAAAAAACGCTCCATCAGGGCCAGGATCAAAGGCCAATCCTGGTGAACGCCGGTAATGGTGATGAAGGGGCCAAATCCAAAACAGCCCATCTCTCGACGCAAAGGAGTCAAACAGGTAGCTACTACATCGGCAAAAAGGGCCCAGCTCCCGCGGAAATGGGAAGATGGATAAGCAAGAGGAATGTCTGCCCTGACGCCCACCGAAGGATGCGTCCTCAAATCATGGAGGAGAGAGGTATCTCGGATCTGATCCGCTATCTCCGCAGGAATGGCAACACGAGTCACCCGGGCTCCTGCCCTATCCCTATGACGAGCTCCCCTGCGACCTCGGACCTCGGCAACAGGCTAGAAAAGCAAATGAGATGGATTCAGGTTGAATGTGGTAAAAGAGAGGTCTGGTTTTTGAAAAGAAGAGAGAATATCTCGGGTATCGACTCCTGCGAACCCCCAAATGCTCTAGAGTCTAAATCTGAAAGCTCCAGACTGTTGGGAGAAGAAGGATCAGGGTCCGGCTCGGCCCTAGAAGAAGATGCCACATCGGCCGGATCCCTCCGAACCCTCGAAGATGAAGGCTCATCTGCGGGACCCCGAGAAGCACGACGTGTACGAGCCATCTACAAGGCCAATTGCAGGGAGAAATTTATTATGTTTTATTGGAAGTCATTTTATTCACTTTCAGTTAATTTTTCTTCAGACTAATCAATTCTACTTGGTTTACAGGAAAAAAGAAATCAGAAGAGACACTGCAGGAAGTGCCTAGCCGAACCAAGACTTGATTTCCTTTTCTGTACTTCCTTATTATTTTTATTATGTATAAGAATTATATATAAGAAACAAAATCTCCTATATATCCTTCTTATAAACAAAAAGGAAAAAAGAGAAAATTTTTATTTTTTTAAGCAAGCTATTCAGAATTTTCAATTCATTTTAGAATTTTGATAAACCTATAAATTGCCTAAAGTCCTAAACTGTTAAATGTGTTCTACCTTGCAGGTTTACAGAAGGAAGGTAGTAAAAGGGATAGTCAAAGCCGAGTTCAAGCCAACTGGGAGTGTCAAGCTAGGTTCAATCCTGTTCATCCTAATAGGGTGTCAGCACTAATTGGGTCCAAGAGCAATCCATACCAGACATCCAAGTGTTCAGATCAAATTGAATATTGATAGAGCAAAACCAATGAAACCTTGGCAATAAGTCAGAACATGTACAGAAAATAGCCAGTATTCAGAAGCATGGTATGACTGAGCACACCAAATGCTCAAGTGACCAGAAAAGTAAGAGCAAATGCATTCGGACATGCATCAAGGCATGATTCCAACAGGAGCAATAGGACAATGTCATCAAAATCAATATGGCAAATCAAGGCACCACACTAAATGAAATCAAGTGTGCGTCCATACATTAGCTCGAGGTTCATGTTCTCGGATAAAAGTGTTGCAAAAAAAATGATCAAGATATGAGCAAGTTCGAAATCTAAAGTGCATTTCAATCAATAACAGGAGATCAAATTCCTACATGAACCAGGATCATTTACTCAGTGATTCAAGATGTTAGAGCTCGGATTGATTGCTTGCCAGAAAAATAAGTGTTTGGCCGCCTACCTGAAGTAGCTGAAATCGAAGTTCTGCAAAGAAAATGGAGTCTTGACCTCACCGGAGCTCCAGAAGAGACTGGCTGGATGATTGGCGAACTCAGAAATTCCTCGATCGATGAGGAGGCTGGGGCTGAGTGGTGGTAAGATGGCAAGAGGTCGCCGGAATCCACCAACACAAGAGGTTGTTGATCACTTCTCAAAACAGAAGTTGCCGGGGAGAGCAGAGTTCACCGGGAAGAGATGATGTTGCCGGAGGAGGTGTCGTCATCGGAGGAGAAGGGAAGAAAACCGGAGGAAAACCACGGTCGCCGGAGAAGAGAAACAAGATTGGAGTTCGAGGGTTTTTGCGAGCAAAGTGAAGCCAGCCGCGGTCGCGATCTCGGTTATATGCAACCTAGAAAACCGCATACACAGAACGGTTGGTATTAAAATCGTCTCAAACCGCACATACAGAACGGTTGAAATAGAAATTGCTAAAAACCGCATGTTCAGTACGGTTGGCACCCAAAAATGAATCTTCAAAACTTTTTCCAATCTCTTTCAAAAGATCTATGTCCAGGATAGTGTTGAATTGCAAGAAGCACCACCCTATCAACTTTTGCTTTAAAAATTTGCTCAAATCTCACTTCATAGCCACGAGTGCTTTGTGAGACGCGAGAAGAGGATTTGCCCCTTAAAGTTAGGGACTTTTCATCAGATCCTCTAAACAAATTCTTTTTCAAAAATCATGTTGGAGTTCTTGCAGCTCATAATTG
The DNA here is from genome assembly GCA_947561395.2 of Buxus sempervirens. Taxonomy (NCBI): domain Eukaryota; kingdom Viridiplantae; phylum Streptophyta; class Magnoliopsida; order Buxales; family Buxaceae; genus Buxus; species Buxus sempervirens. The sequence goes on from OX387183.1 coordinate 10,644,823, forward strand.
AATGGACATGATTTTGGGAGGCGCAATTTGTGGGTCTTTTGCTCTCTGCTGTCAATTGATTCCAATTCCAGCGAAGAGGGGGTAGTTGTAGACACCCCAAATTGCACCTCGATATAAGAGAATACTTAAAATGGGCTTTAAATGTCTTATTCGAGCATTGACATTTGTCAAAAACTCAAAAACTCTCAAAAGTGGTGCTAACCGTACTGAATGAACGGTTTTTGTATTTTTGGTCTCAACCGCTCTGTATGTACGGTTGCAACCGCACACACAGCACGGTTGATATCCATGCTTGTTGTGTGAGCTGCCACGTGGCTTCGCGAAGCTTCGGCAGTTGAGCCACGTCGACAACAATCATGACAAGCATAACTGAATTGAACCGCCCTGTATGTGCAGTTCGGTTAAATTTGCATGAGAACCATACTTATAATGATGGTTCTGTTGAAACCGTACTGTGTATGTGGTTTTGGCTGTTTCGAGGATTTACGAAATGACTCGATCTTTGAGCCTTATTTACGCATATTACCTCTCTCTCAGGGACTTGAACTCCCTATTTCACCTTCCGAAACTTCTAGTATTACACCAATTCAAGCCTTAGAGGAGAATTGGAATAATCTAGAAGGCTTTTTTGGCCTACCCTTGGGACTCTTCTACCCTTGGCCTGGCCTATAAATAGAGGGGTCCTCCTCTTGCAAATGGCTGATAATTTGAAGCTTGGAAGCTCTGCAAGAAGAGGGAAAAACTCTGCTGGATTGCTGCCTCAAGTATTCAAGCTACCAAAGGTAAAGCTCTAGTTGATTTCAGCATTCTCTTTACATTTCAACTCTCAACTTCTACCTTTCTGTAGCGTAAGGCCACTTTGTGTTGTTTTGTAGCCCCAAACCTCTTCCAAAGTACCTGGGAATTCTCTCTAGCCGTAAAACGTGAAGAGAGAGCCTTGGGAAAAAGAAGTAGGAATGGATCCTCTAGGCTTAGAACCTACAAGTTATGAAGAGCATGCTTTGTGGTTATTTTAAACCTATGGATGTTTATTTTCTGATGTTTTACACTTGCTCATGGAGAAATATGTGAATCCTTGCTCTCAATAGCAAAGGATTCCATCCTTCTCCTAGGGAGTGGATTTTCACATATTCACACACTTTTCACCATTTTTTTATCAAATAAGCTAGATCTTGGATTTCCATGTTCAATACGGGAAATCTGAATCCATTGGCTTCAAAATGAATCTTAGAACTTAATGAGATGGTTTTTGTTGATTTTTAAGAGTTTTGGTCGAATTCACTTGCACACATGCAATGATTTTGGTTTTTCTATTCAAAATCTTCAAAACAGGGCAGCACCTGTACCATGTCTTAGAATGCTCATAACTTCATCCTCCGGATGAATTTTTGAGTGATTCCAAAGACATGTGATAGATGACTTGGTCTATTTCATATCTGGAAAATTTCGTCCACTTCTATGTAACCAATTTTTGACACCATCTGTTCAAAGTTTGTAAGTCAGTTCAGCCCAGATTGCTGAACTTGCCGCTTTGATGGTGCACCGTTTGCTCAGTTTTAATCCGTTTTGAGTGATTCTAATTCCTGAGTGTTCCTTGAGAAGTCTATTTTTATTTCCAATTGGTTTCAGCAGATTTTGATCTGTTTTGTGCCTTGGGTGCTCAGTTGACTCAGAGGTGCTCGCTGGCATAGTCCAGAGCTAATCTGTGGTCTTCTAGGCCTGTTCAAGAGAACACACAAGTCACATCCGGATAGAGTTTGGTGTGAGGTTTTTTTCTTTGGAAATATGACACCACATACTTCCTTCATACCAATTTTCATGGATTTTTATTGAGCCAAACTCCACGAATAGGACTTTGAAAATGCCTACTCATTGCTTTTTCTGAGTTGTAACAGCAAATTTCAGATGTGGATTTCTCTCTTATTTTGAATCAGATTGAGTTGAAATTTTTACTGTACACCCTACTATATACCAGTTTTCAAATGGCTTTGGTTTCATTGGATTTGGATTTAAATTGAGTGAGTTATGGTTAATAGAAGCTTTCAAGCTCTTTTGATCTAATTTCTCCAGATTTGTCTTAGCTCGATTTTCTTCATTTTTACTTTGACTTCACTTCACTCATGAAGTTTTAGAAGTGATGAATCCACAAAGAGAGTCTAAGCTCATTAGACTTCTCATGTGGAATGGTCACACACATTGTGCTTGTTATAAGCACCTCTTTGTTCATTTTATTAGCAAACAATTTCTAGCATAAGCAAGCATGTGGCAACCATCTTAGACGGATGAGTGGGGGTGCCTAACACCTTCCCCCGCTCATAAATAATTCCCCTTACCCAATCTCTGAATTTTTCCTTATCTTAGAACTACTTTAGCTCTATTTGGTTTCTATGAACCCTTTGGTGTCCATTCACACCTTAAAATGGATGGTGGCGACTCATTACATTTATCGATCCCCGCGTGACGATATCGGAAGTCATCCGAGATGACATTTCCATGTCTCACAGATTGACTATAAATACATGTTGAATTCCACTCTTTACATGATTAATGAATTGCTAAGTTGAGTATTTGTTTCCTATTTTATATTTAATGGGTTTTCACAGTTGCTACCGTATTCCGTTTCAGTTAACCTGTTCTTGCTTCATATTTATCTAACATTTTATATTATTCTCTTGCTTTGGATCTCCATTTCAACGCTTGCACCCAAAATAAAATTTTTTTGGTTTTAATTCAAATTAAACAAATTAAAACCCAAACAAAAAATAGAACTGTTTTTATTTATTTTTATTTATACTGACAGCAATCCATTTCTGAATTCCACAATAAACTACACAATGGAGGAAAATTGCCAAAGGAGAGGAAAAAGAATACTTAGTTCGCGAACAGAGGCTTTGACAGTGTATCATCGGTGGAGCAAGAGATTCACGAGCCATGAAGCTAGTTAGCCAGAAGCACCGGTGACACACACCACCTTCCCTGCTCTAAGAATTCTCAGTAATTCTTTCTTTCGCTTTGTTTTCTGATTTTAACCTAGAATTTGCGATTTGTAGAGAAAGGAATCACCAAGAAATACAACGTTTCCAAAGCCGTGGAAGTACTGAATACAGTCAGAAATCACTACATTTGGCCGTTATGCACCGCCATTGAAGCCATACTAATAAAGGAAAAATTAGAAAAGGGGAAATTTATGAAAAAGGTTAATTTTCAACGGAATTTATAAAAATAGTCCATCAAAAAAATTATTTCTGAAAAAGGCTCACAATTTAAAATAATTAAATCATAGTATCACTTTTCAAAAATAATTAAATTATAGGGTCACTATACTTGAGACATTAGTGAATTTTACATGGGATACAAGTTTCCTTAAGTGGGATACAAACGCATCTTACATGGGACATGAACGCATCCTACGTAGGATATAAGTGCATTATATATGGATACAAGCATTTTTTTACCTCCAATAAAGTGATACTATCTTTTAATTTTTTTTAAAAGCGACCTTGTAGCTGTGTTTGGATAGCCGGATTAAGTTGGAAAGTCTATTGGAAAAGTGATATGTCAAAAAATGATATTCTGGAAAGTGAAAGTTACTTTCCTGAATGTTGTTTGGACGCATCAAGAAAATTTATAAAAACTAATAGAAAATCTTGATTGTGCTGTTTAGTTAATCAAAATGAATGGTAAAAGTGTTACATTTTCCTATTTTACCCTTTAATTTTGTCCATATAAAAACATATAAAATTGAAAAAAAAATTACTATAAACACGAACTCCTTATATGAATACTAGGGGGTGCCCGCACATGCTCTGCATGTGCAAATGAGGTTAAAATTGAAAAAAAAAAACAACAAAGATGCAATAATATGTATAAGTAAAAAAAGAAAGCAAATATAGGTACAAAAGTGATTTAGTTAACACAATTTCGTTACTTTTCTTCTAACAAATAAATTCCACATTTATAAACATTAGAGTATGATAACTAATGCAAAAAGGGCAAAGAGAGAAGATTTGCTGAAAACGTATTCCTTGAAAGCTTGGAAGACAAGGATGTTACACACGTATAACTTTCACCGAACTTGCAGAACCCCTTTCTAGTACCCAAACATGGGTTGCATCCACAACGGTCACTGCATGAACAACGCATGTGCTGCATCTCAGGCCCTCCCACACCAAAAGTCTCGCTTCAAGTGAAACTATTTAGCGGAGTTATTCAATACAAAGAATCTTCATTACCGGAAGACGGCAGATACAGAAATAGAGACCTGCAAGCAATGCCTCCGGGGCATGGAGAAGGACAGCCACATGTCTCGTCGCAAGCTTTTCGAGCCTCTATTGCTATTCCTCTTTGAAAAGTATCACTCAGAATCAATTTCCCCTTGCATGAGCAAATACAAATATATAAAGAAAAAAAAACTGTTACCCCCTATATAACAAAAACATCACTATTTTATCTATTATTGAAAATAACATGATTGAATGTGAAATATTTTTAAAAAGTATCACTTAAAAAAATCATATGTAAACAGAAAACTCTGACCGATGCCGTATAAAACAAAAAAAGTAGAGAAAATTGCAATTTAGTAATGCTTTTTAAAACATAATCCTAATTTAGTTACCAAATTCTTGGTAATTAAAATTAATGATAATTTATAGAAATAATTGTGAATATGTTAATTTACTGTTTATCAAAGAGTCTTTTCAAAAATGCTCTCAACATACTTGTAAAAAAATTTTTTTGTTATCATGTTTTAATAAGGTTAAGAAGTGTTTCAAGGGTATTTTTGGAAGAAGCCTTGTGTGAATAATAAAATGACATTTATCTCAGTTATTTTTTAAAAGTAATACTAATTCTTGATTATGAAGAATTTGGTGACTAAATCAAGATTATTTTTAAAAAGAAACACTAAATCAATCAAAAGAATGAGTAAATCTGAATTATATTTAAAAAGTATCACTTAAAATCAACATGACGCCGTACAAGATAAAAAAATATCAAAAGTGTGACTAAAGCTGAATTATATTTAAAAAGCATCACTGAAAATCAATTTCCTTTCCAATGAATTACCCTGCTATATATGACTAAATATGAATTATATTTAAAAAATATCACTAAAAAAGCTATTGCCCTCAAACAAGCATGTCTTTTTTTTTTTTATATAAAAGTTGTCATCAAGCAAGCAGGTCGCAAGGCCTTTTTTATATAGGTTATAGAAATATGAATAAACTTAACCTTTGGAATATATTTATATATTTCTTTTACTTAAAGTTTTTTTTGAAAAAAAAGGACACACAACACTTCACTCCTTTTTTTACTTTAGTTTTTATTTTTTTAAATGAAGTACACACAACACCCAACTCCTTGTCTTTTTTTTTTTACTTAAATATTTAATAAAAGACAAGTTAAACACCAAACAAGGAGGGTTTGAAATAAAAAAAGAAGGGGCAAATAGGTAAGAACATAAACAAGTTTTGATTTTCTGGCAAAATCCGACCATTTTGGTCGGAAAATGAAATGGGGGCAAGCAAAACATGCGTTGAAAGTGGTTTGACTGATTTTACTTTCTATGGGTATCATGTTTTCTTGTTAACCAAACACTCATTTTTTGAAGAAAAGTTGGCTTTTCGGCAAAACCTGGAACAATCCGGCTAATCAAACACAGCCTATAGGTCTATTACTTTTGAAAAGTGACTTTTTTTACAAAATAAGATTTTTGATTAACTGTTTTTATAAATTCAAGCCAAAATGTGACTCTTTTTCATAATTTTCCTAGAAAATTAGTTTTTAGTGAAACCTTTGAAAAGTAACCAAATTTTTGATAATTAATATAAAGTAGTGATGCTTTTTCAAATATTCTATAAATATCTCTATTTTCAAACTGTCAAGAATTAGTTAACTAAATATAAATTATTTTCAAAAAGTATTACTAAAAACGAATTATCACTAGAAAATTGCATTTGGCAGCTATATAATGATAAAATAATAATTAAATTTTAGTTTGAAATGTAACTTGATATAACCTGTTGTATTTGGTTCCTCTCTTCAATAGATTGAAACTTCCTAAAAGAAAAGGCAGGAAGAGGAACCTATATCACGTACTGAATGATTGCTTGATGTTCATGAATAGCTCTTTAAGTTGACGAATAAGGAGATCTATTACTTGATATTGATGAAGGAGAGATTTTAAAAGTTTTCGTTAATGAACAACAGATTTAGTTCTTTATTTTTACACGATGGCTAGAGTTTGCAACGGAGATAGGGAGCGTGACGGCTAGGGTTTGCAGATATCAAATTCACATAAGAGCCGGCCTCATTCTCTCTTTCTCTTTGCGATGAAAGGGAGCGTAACGGTTAGGGTTAGCAGCGGCTAGGGTTTGAAGTGGTTGTTTTCGATGCAATCTTCATCGGTTGTTGGAGGACCAGCTTCCGGTGAGTGGTGTTTGAACAAGGGTTGGCTCTCCAGCGTACAACGAGGGAACGGCTTTCTGTGGTAGGAGTTTTGGGTTTCGTTTCTGATGGAGATCAAAGGTGAAGAGGATGATGAAGGGGACGAGACTAACACCGACGACAGCGTCGGTTGGCGTCTATTAGACCTTGTTTGGTTTGGTAGCCAATGCCGACCGATAGATCACTCTTGGCCTCGAGGCTTCAATACTCTCGAAATCTACCTCTTTTTGTTGGGGTTTTGTCAAGATTTGTTTGGTCTAGGTGTCTATCCTCAAAGCGTAGTGTTTACTGCTAGATTCCTGGTTCAGATTTCAATGTCTGGCATTTGCCTTTTGTCAGTTCAGGTGAAGTTCGATACCGGATTTCAGTGTACTTCCATTACTCTAGGTTTGTCTCTGCACATTGTTTGGGTGAATATCAATGTTCTGATCTTTCCCTGTTCTGTCACCTTTCGGACGGCGATGTTTTCCCCTTTAAGGGACCTTTCAATCCGCAAGAAAGCGGACCCTTTCTCAGGCGTGTGTTATAGGTTTCCATTAGGTTTTCTAGATTTGGCCGTTTGTCTGCCTATGTTCTTTATTTGTGCAGACATAAACATGAAAGTAGTTGGTAGTGTTATTGTAAACCTGGTGATGGGTTCCTTTGGATTTTTTTGTGTTTATGGGTGGCTCCGGTCTTACTCCATGTACTCATCTTTTTGAATGAAATGAAGTAGTTCTTGCTTTTACCCACAAAAAAAAAAAAAAAAAGTTCTTTACTGCTACATCAGAGTTCTTTAGTTTTCAAATCGTTATTTGCATCCATAAAAGTGTGAGAAGTTGCAAATAATTAATTTTGTATAGTTTTCCAACCTACTAATGAAGAAAAAAGAAAGAATATGAATAAGAGGAAGAAGAAAAAAGCGCAAGGAAAAAAAAACATTACGCAAGATTCATGTTGCGGACCCCACTTTGGTGGAGAGACAAGATTCATATCACCGATCCCACTTTTGTTCGAACTAGCTTATGATGTGATGATGAAGACTTTTAAATATATAAAATTTATGGATTTTTTGTTTTACTTTACAAATATTATTATTATTGTTACCTATGTAATGAATTGGGATGCCTTAAAATTTGTTCTTTTTTATAACAATATCATTTAAAAAAATTTGTAGACTTTTATTATTAAGCGTGAGAGAAATTGTGCTTGGATTGAACTTAGGCAAACATGAAAGATTTTTAAAGAAATTCTCTGAGATAGAGATGTGAGACATCGAGGTTTGGGTGAGCAATTTTTAGGCTCACCATGCCATTAGTGTATGTTCATGGGCCGTTAGTGGTGTATCTATTACAAGAGTCCACATCCTCTATAGCACGCCGCATTGAGAGGCGGTGTAGGGCCCACCACGTGTGGGGTCCACACACCCTATCTCAAGCTACATTTGTGCAACATGCTGCAGGGGATTTTCATGGCTATTAAAAATCTTCATATTGGATTTACAAGTCTTTAAACTTGATTAACAAGTCTCTTAGCTGGATTTACAAGTCTATTAGAGAAATTTACAAGTCCTTAAACTAGATTGACAAGTCTACAAAATGGATTTACGAGTCCTTGAATTGAATTTACAAGTCTCATAACATGGTTTACAAGTCAATAAAGTGGTTGTTACAAGCCTTTGAAGTTGATTTACAAGTCTATAAATAAATTGAATTTACAAGTCACATGCACACCAAGGGCATTATTATCCATAAACATTGAAATGGCACTCATTTTCAAATATCTTGAAATAGTATCACTACTGTCCAATTACTCAAAATTAGATGACTGAATCTGATTTATGTTTAGAAAGTATCACTACAAGTCAATTTTGTCACAGAAATTGGAATGAAATCTTTTCCCACTTGAAACATAAGGATCAATAGCTTTTGCATCACAGATTCAACGATGTAGAGATAAAGCTGACCACTTCAAACAACGCGTCCAAACGTGTTGTTGTCGACTCCATTTTAATATGAGGAATGGCGTCCATAGTCAACGGTCGTTTCAATTTAAATTCATGAGCTCACTACAGACATGGAATCGAGACAAAAGGAAAAGTTGAGACGTCTTCCAATAACCATAGCTGTGTACAAATTTATGTGTTTAAGTAGGTTGTTTATCCTATAATCTATCAGAAAAACTGAAGTTTCAAACAAATACTGGAGAATAATCTTGACACGTTTGAGAGGTGTAATGATGAGAAAATTTCTGCTCTTCCTCTGTTTTTACTGATACTATGTTTGTGGGGAAGAGAATTGGGTTGTAATGGTGATATCCGTTTGGTTGGTGACGCCGGACAGAATAGCGATTATTCTACAGGCTAGTTCGAACAAATAATTAACAAGGAAGAATACAAGAAGTTTGCCCAAATAACAAAGAGAAAACGTCTCTAAGATTCAACTGAATATGATTTAATCAAGTAATACTAAAATCAATCCACAAGCCAGACTTTATAACCAAAAATCATCTGTATTGGAATGCTACTAAAAATGGCAAAATCCCCTAAAGCATGCCTAAATGAAATACATAATAAATTAAGCAACAAGTGAAAAATCTGGCCCAAATCGAGTTTAAAATCACTTCTTAATTGATAAACGAAATATTGCCAGAAATAGCAAAAAATAACTAAAAATAATGATTCGGAGGGGACAACAGCGGAATTTGAGGTCGGAAAAGATGCACATTGAATGTGAAATATTTATAAAAAGTATCACTTAAAAAAATCATATGTAAACAGAAAATTGTGACCGACACCATATAAAACAAAAAAAGTAGAAAAAACTGTGACCGACACCATATAAAACAAAAAAAAGTAGAAAAAATTGCTATTTAGTAATGCTTTTTAAAACATAATCTTAATTTAGTTACCAAATTCTTGGTAATTAAAAAATAATGATAATTTATAGAAATAATTGTGAATATGTCATTTTACTATTTATCAAAGAGTCTTCAAAAATGCCCTCAACATACTTGTAAAAAAAATTGCTTGTTATCATGTTTTAATGAGGTTAAGAAGTGTTTCAAGGGTATTTTTGGAAGAAGCCTTGTGTGAATAATAAAATGACAATTATCTCAGTTATTTTTTAAAAGTAATACTAAATCCTGATTATGAAGAATTTGGTGACTGAATCAAGATTATTTTTAAAAAGTAACACTAAATCAATCAAAAGAAAGAGTAAATCTGAATTATATTTAAAAAGCATCACTTAAAATCAGCATGACGCCATACAAGACAAAAAAAAATCAAAAGTGTGACTAAATCTGAATTATATTTAAAAAGCATCATTGAAAATCAATTTCCTTTCCAAGGAATTACCCCTACAATATATATGACTAAATCTGAATTATATTTAAAAAAATATCACTAAAAAGCTATTGTCCTCAAACAAGCATGTCGTGTTTTATTTTTTTATTTTATAAAAGTTGTCGTCAAGCGAGCAGGTCGCAAGGCCTTTTTTATATAGGTTATAGAAATATGAATAAACTTAACCTTTTGAATATATATATATATTTCTTTTACTTAAAGTTTTTTTGAAAAAAAAGGACACGCAACACTTCACCCGTTTTTTTACTTTAGTTTTTCGTTTTTTTAAAAGAAGTACACACAACACCCAACTCCTTGTTTTTTTTTTTTTTACTTAAATATTTAATAAAAGACAAGTTAAACACCAAACAATGAGGGTTTGAAACAAAAAAGAAGGGGCAAATAGGTAAGAACATAAATAAGTTTTGATTTTCCGGACAAATCCGACCATTTTGGTTGGAAAATGAAATGAGGCAAAACATGCGTTGAAAGTGGTTTGACTGATTTTACTTTCTGTGGGTCCCATGTTTTCTTGTTAACCAAACACTCATTTTTTGAAGGAAAGTTAACTTTTCGGCAAAACCCAGAACAATCCAGCTAATCAAAAGCAGCCTATAGGTCTATTACTTTTGAAAAGTGACATTTTTTTACAAAATAAGACTTTTGATTAACTGTTTTTATAAATTAAGGCCAAAAAGTGACTCTTCTTAGTAATTTTCCTAGGAAATTAGTTTTTAGTGATACTTTTGAAAAGTAACCAAATTTTTTATAATTGTAAAATAGTGATGCTTTTTCAAATATCCTATAAAAATATGACAATTTTCAAACTGTCAAGAATTAGTTAACTAAATATAAATTATTTTCAAAAAGTATCACTAAAAATGAATTATCACTAGAAAATTGCATTTGGCAGCTATATAATGATAAAATAATAATTAAATTTTAGTTTGAAATGTATATCAACCTGTTGTCTTTGGTTCCTCTCTTCAATAGATTGAAACTTGCAAAAAGAAAAGGCAGGAAGAGGAACCTATATCATGTACTGAATGATTGCTTGATGTTCATGAATAGCTCTTTAAGTTGACGAATAAGGAGATCTATTACTTGATATTGATGAAGGAGAGATTTTACAAGTTTTCATTAATGAACAACAAATTTAGTTCTTTTTTTTACGCGATGGATAGGGTTTGCAACGGTGATAGGGAGCGCGACGGCTAGGGTTTTGCAGCGGGATGATTGTGCTCTTCCCACTCGGGAGCGTGATGGCTAGGGTTTGCAGCGGCGATAGGGAGTGTGACGGCTAGGGTTTGCAGCTATCAGATTCGCATAAGAGCCGGCCTCAATCTCTCTCTCTCTCGGCGACGAAAGGGAGTGTAACGGTTAGGGTTTGCAGCGGCTAGGGTTTGAAGTGGTTGTTTTCAATGCGATCTTCATCAGCTGTTGGAGGACCAGCTTCCGATGAGTGGTGTTTGAACAGGGGTTGGCTCTCCAGCGTACAACGAGGGAACGGCTTTCGGTGGTAGACATTTTGGGTTTCGTTTCTGATGGAGATCCAAGGTGAAGAGGATGATGAAGGGGACGAGACTGACACTGACGACGGCCTCAGTTGGCGTCTATCGGACCTTGTTTGGTTTGGTAGCCAATGCCGACAGATAGCTCGCTCTCGGCCTCGGGGCTTCAATACTCTCGAAATCTGCCTCTTTTTGTCGGGGTTTTGTCAAGATTTGTTTGGTCTAGGTGTCTATCCTCAAAGCGTAGTGTTTACTGCCAAATTCCTGGTTTAGATTTCCATGTCCGAAATTTGCCTTTTGTTAGTTCAAGTGAAGTTCGTTACCGGATTTCAGTGTACTTCCATTACTCTAGGTTTGTCTCTGCACATTGTTTGGGTGAATATCAGTGTCCTAATCTTTTCTTGTTCCGTCACCTTTTCGGCGGCGATGTTTTCCCTTTTAGGGGACCTTTCAATCCGCAAGAAAGCGGACCCCTTCTCAAGCGTGCGTTATAGGTTTCCATTAGGTTTTCTGGATTTGGCCGTTTGTCTGACTATGTTCCTTATTTGTGCAGACATGAACATGAAAGTAGTTGGTAGTGTTACTGTAAACCTGGCGATGGGTTCCTTCGGATGTTTTTTGTGTTTATGGATGGCTTCGGCCTTACTCCATGTACATCATCTTTTTGAATGAAATGAACTAGTTTTGGCTTTTACCCAAAAAAAAAGTTCTTTATTGTTACATCAAAGAGTTCTTAAGTTTTCAAATCGTTATTTGCATCCATAAAAGTGTGAGAAGAAGTTGCAGATAATTAATTTTGTATAGTTTTCCAACTTGCTAATGAAGAAAAAAGAAAGAATATGAATAAGAGGAAGAAGAAAAAAGTGTAAGGAAAAAAAACATTAAGCAAGATTCATGTTGCCGACCCCACTTTGGTGGAGAGACAAGATTTGTATCACTGATCCCACTTTTATGGAACTAGCTTATGATGTGATGATGATGACTTTTAAATATATAAAATTTATGGATTTTTTGTTTTACTTTACAAATATTATTATTATTATTAGTACCTATGTAATGTATTGTGATGCCTTAAAATTTGTTCTTTTTTATAACAATATCATTTAAAAAAATTTTGTAGACTTTTATTATTAAGCATGAGAGAAATTGTGCTTTAGGTGCTTGGATTGAACTTAGGCAAACATGAAAGATTTGTAAAGAAATTCTCTGAGATAGAGATGTGAGACATCGAGGTTTGGGTGAGCAATTTTTAGGCTCACCATGCCATTAGTGTCTGTTCATGGGCCGTTAGTGGTGTATCTATTACAAGAGTCCACATCCTCTATAGCACGCCGCATTGAGAGGCGGTGTAGGGCCCACCACGTGTGGGGTCCACACACCCTATCTCAAGCTACATTTGTGCAACGTGCTGCAGGGGATTTTCACGGCTATTACAAATCTTCATATTGGATTTACAAGTCTTTAAACTTGATTAACAAGTCTCTTAGCTGGATTTACAAGTCTATTAGTGGAATTTACAAGTCCTTAAACTAGATTGACAAGTCTACAAAATGGATTTACGAGTCCTTGAATTGAATTTACAAGTCTCATAACATGGTTTACAAGTCAATAAAGTGGTTGTTACAAGCCTTTGAAGTTGATTTACAAGTCTATAAATAAATTGAATTTACAAGTCTACTAATATAACTTGCCAAGTCACATGCACACCAAGGGCATTATTGTCCATAAACATTGAAATGGCACTCATTTTCAAATATCTTAAAATAGTATCACTAGTGTCCAATTACTCAAAATAGATGACTGAATCTGATTTATGTTTAGAAAGTATCACTACAAGTCAATTTTGTCACAGAAATTGGAATGAAATCTTTTCCCACTTGAAACATAAGGATCAATAGCTTTTGCATCACAGATTCAACGATGTAGAGATAAAGATGACCACTTCAAACAACGCGTCCAAACTTGTTGTTGTCGACTCCATTTTAATATGAGGAATGGCGTCCATAGTCAACGGTCGTTTCAATTTAAATTCATGAGCTCACTACAGACATGGAATCGAGACAGAAGGAAAAGTTGAGACGTCTTCCAATAACCATAGCTGTGTACAAATTTATGAGTTTAAGGAGGTTTTTTATCCTATAATCTATCAGAAAAACTGAAGTTTCAAACAAATACTAGAGAATAATCTTGACACGTTTGAGAGGTGTAATGATGAGAAAATTTTCTGCTCTTCCTCTGTTTTTACTGATACTATGTTCGTGGGGAAGAGGATTGGGCTGTAATGGTGATACCCGTTTGGTTGGTTGTTTAGAATCTGATCGAAACGCCCTTTTGACTTCAAAAATGGTCTTCAAGATCCTGAAAATAGACTTTCATCGTGGCGAGGAACTGATTGTTGCAAATGGATGGGAATTCGATGCAAGAATAGCACAGGAGCAGTAATTGCAATTCATCTTCGGAACCCATACCCAAGTAAGTTTGATTCTGATTCTGTTAGGAGTTTGAGTGGTCAGATTCATCCTTCTTTGTTGAGGCTCAAGTCCTTGAGGCACTTAGATTTGATTTTCAACACATTCCAGGGCATCCCAATTCCAAAATTTCTTGGTTCTTTAAAGGAATTGCAGTATCTAAACCTGTCGAATGCCGGATTTATGGGTGTGATTCCTCCCAATCTGGGGAACCTCTCTAGCTTGAAGTATCTTGATCTTTCTTCTCAATCGTCTTCTTTGACTGCTGCTAATCTTCAATGGGTGGCTAGTCTTGGCGCCCTCAGACAACTCTCAATGAATGGTGTTGACCTTTCGATGATACAACCAGGTTGGGTCTGGGTATTAAATAAGCTCCCCTTCTTGATGGAGCTGCATTTATCTCAATGCAACATACCTGATCTCACTCTATCGCTTAGCTCTGTTAATTTTACATCACTTGCTAATGTTGATCTTAGTTTCAACAGCTTGAACACAAATTTTCCAGATTGGCTTGTGAATGTTAGCAGCCTTGTTTCGATGGATCTAAGTGACAACAATTTTCATGGGCAGATTCCTATTGGTATCAGCGAGCTTCCAGGGTTAAGAAGCCTAATTCTTGCAGGCAACAATAATCTTACAGCTGATTCCTCAAGATTATTCAAGGGAAGTTGGAGAAGGATCGAGATTCTTGACTTAGCTTCCAATAGAATTAAGGGCAAACTCCCCGCTTCCATTGGAAATATTACATCTCTTGTTGATCTTAATTTGTTCTCCAATGATGTTGAAGGGGGGATTCCAAGCTCCATTGGAAATCTTTGCAACTTACACAACTTAGATTTATCCGGTAATAACCTGACTGGGAGTTTGCCTGAGTTCCTTGAGAGAAGCATGAATTGTCCCTCTCCTTTTCCTAATCTGAGGTACTTGAGACTGAGCAATAACCGGTTAGTTGGAAATTTGCCTGAATGGTTGGGTCAGGTTAAAAATCTGGTTGAACTAAGTCTGAACTACAACTTGCTTCAAGGTCCCATCCCTGATTCTTTTGGTAAGTTGCTTCTTCTAACCGATTTGGGACTTGGAGGAAATGAATTGAATGGAACTCATCCAGAAACAATAGGACAGCTTTCCAAATTGATTACTCTGGATGTATCCTTCAATCATTTGACAGGTATTGTATCCGAAACTCATTTCTCAGATCTAAGCAACTTGAAGATCTTACATTTGTCTTCAAATTCCCTCATTTTGAATGTTAGCTCAAACTCGGTACCCCCATTTCAAGTACAGAATCTCGATATGGGATCATGTCAGTTGGGTCCTCTGTTTCCATCTTGGCTTGAGACTCAAAAGGAAGTCATGTATCTGGATTTCTCAAATGCTAGCATTTCAGGAGCCATACCTGACTGGTTTTGGGATCTTTCTGCTAATTTGTCTCTGTTAAATGTTTCTTTCAATCAGTTACAAGGTCAGCTACCAAGTCCACTCAAGGTTGCCCCATTTGCGGATGTTGATTTTGGCTCTAACCTCTTTCAAGGACCCATACGTCTTCCAGCATCTGAGATTGAACTGTTGGATCTTTCCAACAATCAGTTCTCTGGTCCTATCCCAACAAATATCAGTGTTGCCATGCCGAATTTAATCTCTCTCTCTCTTTCAGGAAACTATATATCTGGTGAAATCCCAACTGACATTGGAAAGATGGTACTTTTAGAAGTTCTTGATCTTTCAAGGAACAATTTAAAAGGCAGCATTCCTCCAAGCTTGGGGAATTGTTCTTACCTAAAGGTCTTGGACCTAGAACGAAATAAGTTATCTGGGTTGATTCCAAGGTCATTGGGTCAATTGAAAAAACTTCAGACATTGCACCTGAATGAAAACAAGCTATTTGGAGAGATCCCTTTATTCTTGCGGAATTTATCAAGTTTGGAAACCCTAGATCTTGAAAACAACAAGTTCTCAGGTAAAATTCCATCTTGGATTGGAGAAATCCTTCCCGGTCTCAGAATTCTCTGTTTGAGGTCAAATGAATTTTCGGGAATGATTCCCTCTCAGCTTACAAATCTAAGTTCATTGCAAGTTCTGGATCTTACAGAAAACAATCTGGTTGGCAGAATTCCTGATAGCTTAGGGGAACTTAAGGCCATGGCCCATGTGCAGAATGTAAACCGGTACCTATTTTATGGGAAGTACAGAGGTGTCTACTATGAAGAGAACTTGGTTGTGGCTACAAAAGGCCAGAAACTCGAATACACCAAGACTCTTTCCCTTGACACCTGCATGGATCTATCTGCAAACAGTCTGGATGGAGAAATTCCCAAATCAATAACAAAACTATTGGGCTTGATGATTTTGAACCCGTCTAGAAACCATATCACTGGTCTAATTCCAGAGAGGATTTTGGCTCTGCTGGAATTATCATCTCTTGATGTGTCAAATAACCAGCTCTCAGGTGCTATTCCTCCTAGCATGGTTTCAATGGCACGATTGGAATTTCTCAACTTATCAAACAACAACTTCTCAGGCAGGATACCAGCTGGGGGGCAGATGCAGACTTTCAATGAGTCATACTCTGGAAACCTGGGTCTTTGTGGCTTGCCACTTGAATCATGCTCAGGTGAGGACCCAACCGGAGGGGGAACTATTAACGAGGATGACAGTTGCAATGACTTCATTGATCAGTGGTTTTACTTGAGTGTTGAACTAGGATTTGCAGCAGGTCTTTTGGTGCCTTGTGCTATTCTAGCAATGAAGAGGAACTGGAGTTATGCCTACTTTAACTTCTTGGATAGAACAATTGAAAGAATACTGACAAAGAGAAACAGTAGAGCCACACACCATCGAAACAGACATCGTCTCTGACAGGTTTGTCTCATCAATACTCTTTTCTTTTTCTTCCTATGAGAACTTGCTTGAGGTAAATGTACCAGTGCATTATATATTCTCTCTTGATGTAATTATTCTGTTCATAGCTTGACACAGGAAGTATCTTTGTCTTTGCACAAGTGCTAGCTAGAAGAAGCTTCCATATAATTTTCACAATTTCCATCCTAATGCAAGGCTGTGTTTGGATACTTAAAAATCATTTCAAGGGATTCATGTGTTTCTCACAACGAGTTTTCTTCAATTTCTTCAACACCTGAACAGTATGCTATATAGCTATATAGCCATAAACTTTTCATTAAGTTTCTTCAAAGCAATGAATTCACTCACTCTCTTATTACCCAAAACCACACACAAGATGCAGGTAACCTAAGTTCTTTGCAATCTCTTGCATTCTCTCACCATCC
This sequence comes from Buxus sempervirens, assembly GCA_947561395.2. Classification (NCBI taxonomy): domain Eukaryota; kingdom Viridiplantae; phylum Streptophyta; class Magnoliopsida; order Buxales; family Buxaceae; genus Buxus; species Buxus sempervirens. The sequence continues at coordinate 10,661,855 of OX387183.1, forward strand.
AAATGCAACCCAAGGATGATTGATACTTTTATTGGATTATTAGTGTCCTTATTTGGAACATGCTACAGTGTGATAGGAGCAAGTTCTTTTATATGTGGTTCTGTTAGCTTAGGAGTTAGGACTTTTATTTGAAGGCTCTTTTATATTTTAGTTAATTGAATTAAAAGTTCTTTTCATGAATTAAAAGTTCTTTTATATGTGGTTCTGAACAATATGCTATATAGCCATAAACTTTTCATGAATTAAAAGTTGTTTGATTATGTTGGACAATTAGTTCTCCTATTCTATTTGAACGTACATTACTAGGATTGAGTTTTCCTTAAGAATTTGAGATTGACTATTATTAATACATGATGAATTCCACTTTTTAAATGGTCAAGGAATTAATGAGTTGAGCATTTGTTTTTCTGTTGATATTATAGGGAGGCGTAGTTGTTTGCCGATTGAATTTAAATTAACTTGTTCTGACTTTCTATTTATCTCACATTGTCCTAGTGGTCCCTTACTTTGGCACTCCATTACAAGTAAAATTTGTAAGTACTATAACAGAAAATTTGATGGTTGCATACTCTGGCGTGTGAATTAAAGTGTTGACATAACAATTTTTATATTTGCATAGGAGCATTAGTATGATGAAGATATTAAGATGGATCTATGAAATGACCAGAAAAGGATACGATAAGAAGAAAAATTAATGTGTAATAGGGTCTACATATGATCTGAATTAGGGGTGTAACTCGGTTCGGTTTGGTCTGGGTTCAATTGAACCCAAGACCAAACCAAATATATTGAACACCAACTCTAAACTGAACCGAACCGAAATAAAAACTGATCAAGTTAAACCAAAAACCGAAACATAAACCCTAAAACCAAACCGAACCAAACCAAATGTTCGGTTCGGTTTTGGTCTTTGGTTCAATTTTATCTAGAGTAATCAATTAAACATATTTAATAAAATCCATTTAATGAACCATGTTCATTGGCTCACGACACTATGACTTAGCCGGTTAAATGGTTCACCATGGGATGAAAAACAAGAGATGCCTTTATAGGCAATCACGAAGAGATACTATTACTTGGCCGATGCGGGACTAAGCTTAGTCCCACGTATGAACCAAGAGACAAAGAAGCAGCAAATATCGAGAATCCATTCTGGGTTTTTCTCAGACTTAAGAAGGGAAAGAGCAGCTCGGGATTTTTGCTTACTGGTAAGTGGAGATGTCGAGTCTGGGCTGAGGATGGACGAGAAATAGCGACGGCGGAGAAAGGATTTGAGACGCAAAGGAGGAGAAAAAGCAATGGATTTTTTATTGAAGTCCTAACCAGACGCCAGCTCTCAGCCTTAGCCTTCTCTCTTTCAAATCTGGTTTGCATGATCGGTGAAGATCCCATCGCACCATCATGATAGACGAGCACAAGGAAAGGTGCTTCCCCTATGTTCCTTATAATCTGATAAGGATAAATACAATATTCAGTTTAAATATACGAATTCAATGAGATTGGTCGCGCATTAGATTTGGATTAGAGCTAGTGCTCAATCCCCAGTGATATCGTCGATCAAGTATGAGGAACGAAAAGAGGCGCAGGTACCACTCACCTCTATGACGGAATCATTCATCCACTCATCAAGATTTTCAGGGCATATGGCTTCTTCAACAACCCTTTCACTTTTACCCAAGTCCTTCATCTCCCTTCTATCGCAGCACGTCTCGTCCATATGAAGCATTGGTTTAGAAGTTATCGAATTCGGAGAAGGGGAACTCGTAAAGATTGCTGCTCTCCCGCAGTTGCTGGCTTTGGCAATCAAGTGGGTAGAGTTTCGTTGGCCTGGATCCTCTGTGAAGCGGATCCTTTTCTTCACAAATCCTTTGTGAAGAGCAATCCAACGCTCCAAACATTGGATCAAATTAAATAAAGGCTATCAAATATGGGGTACCTCTCTCAAATACTGTGGTACCTCAGGCAAACATGGGGGTACCCGATCATCTTCATTGAGGTACTATCGGCATAACAATGGAGTGCCTCTATCAAATACAGGGTACCTCAGGTACCCCACTATAACCTGAAGCTACCTCCCTAAATCGTGATAGGTACCTTCCAAAATAAGTTTAAGGTACCCTACTGTAAGCCCAAGGTGCCCTCATGTAAGTCTAAGGTACTCCCATTTAAGCATAAGGTACCCCCCATGGTAAGCCATATGCAATCACCAAAATTAGCCTAAGGTACCCCCTTCTAAGCTTAAGGTACCCCAATATAAGTCGAAAGTACCCCAATATAAGCCGAAGGTACCTCCCTACAGAGAGGATCGGACCAAATTAATTTGGTCCGTTAGATTGCGCTTCACAAAGGATCCTCTGCGTCACAGAGGATCCGCTTCACAAAGGATCCATTGCAAGTTTCGTTCGCAAGGGTTTTAGCAAGAGAGCTTCGGAGGGGGTTTGAACCCGAATAAGTGTTTGGCACTCTGTCTTGAATAAGACAAAGTGTTTGGAAGATAGGACAAACGGATGTGAGGTTTTGTGAATGGGATCGACTTAAGAGAGTGGTGGGTCTGTAATTCTATTAAATTTTAAAGATAAACTTATAAACTTTAATATTATATATAATAATTCGGTTCTGTGTCGATTCGGTCTAGATAAATATACTAATTCGGTTCGGTTTAGTTTAACTGAGCACCTAATCCAAAACTGAACCGATCTCATTTGGGTGAATGTTTTATGGACCAAAACCGAACCGAACTTTAAAAATACCAAACCGAACTTGAAAAATACCGAACCAAAGTCAGTTTGGTTTGGGTTTGTTTCAGGTTTACCCAGACCGAGTTGCAACTCTAATCTAAATTAGAGATGAAATGAAGTTAAGATATTTCAATTTTTAGGGTACTCATTAATTAAGGATGTAAAAAAGAGTAAATTCTAAGACCAAAAGGCCTTAATTGGATCAATGAAAAAGAATGTTGATTCTCTTAAGGTGATTGAATAAACGATTTTTGATAAACTAGGATTAAGGAACAAGATTCGTGTTCTATAAGATCCTGTAAATTTTAAGTATTTTTAATTAATAATAAATAGAGGTTAAATGATTTAATTTGATTACTTAAATCAAACTTAAAAGAAACAATTGGTTTGGTCTGGTTTGGTTTGATTTGGTTTATTTTTAGTGGACCGGTTTAATTGGTTTAAGTTGTTTTATAAGTTACTCGAGGAAATTCGAAGGTTCTGTCACTCGAGGAAAGGTAGTAAACTAAAGAGCAAAACCAAGAGAAGAAGAGTAGAGGAAGAAGAAGGGGGAAGAAGAAAAGAAGCAGCTGGATCTTTTGGATCTGTAAGTAGCATCTTTTACTCTTAGAATGTGTAGAAGTTTTGGTATAGAAAATATTGTTCGTTTTGTTTTAGACGAGATTTCGGTAGTTCAGACATTTTGATTTGGATCTAACGAATTATACTATGCAAATCAAGTTGTAGGTTGTTTGGTTTTGATTCCTGCATTCTTGTAAATGTTTGTTAAGTGATATAGAGTGAAGAAAATCACTTTTGTAGTTCAAAATCGGAAAAATAGAGGTTCCATAAAATTAGGTTTTTCAAGTCACTCAACAATTGTGTTAAGGGAATCAAAATAATAAGGAGCGCTCAACCCAATCACCTAGGCGATGGATCAAGCGCCCATGAAACATTAATTATGGAAGGGGCGCTCAACCCGATTGCCTAGGCGGTGGGTGTAACGCCCCGAACCCGGGTCAGTGCAAACCGGCACCCAACCCGAACCCGGTTCGCTACTGTAACATCCCAAGTACGGTTCAACAACCAAACTCGAGGTGTTACCACGAAGCTGGGTCAGATACAAACCAAGATTCACAATAATTTTAAACTTTACTAATTAATTAATTACATCAGAGTTATGGTGGCCAACTTTAAACCTAACCGAACCAAAATAAAAACTGATCAAGTTAAACCAAAAACCGAACCGATACAAAACATAAACCCTAAAACCAAACCGAACCAAACCAAATGTTCGGTTTGGTTTTGGTCTTTGGTTCAATTTTATCTAGAGTAATCAATTAAACATATTTAATAAAATCCATTTAATGAACCATGTTCTTTGGCTCACGACACTATGACTTAGCCGGTTAAATGGTTCAACATGGGATGATAAACAAGAGATGCCTTTATAGGCAATCACGAAGAGATACTATTACTTGGCCGATGTGGGGCTAAGCTTAGTCCCACGTATGAAACAAGAGACAAAGAAGCAGCAAATATCGAGAATCCCTTCTGGGTTTTTCTCAGATTTAAGAAGGGAAAGAGCAGCTCGGGATTTTTGCTTACTGGTAAGTGGAGATGTCGAGTCTGGGCTGAGGATGGACGAGAAATAGCGACGGCGGAGAAAGGATTTGAGACGCAGAGGAGGAGAAAAAGCCATGGATTTTTTATTGAAGTCCTAACCAGACGCCAGCTCTCAGCCTTAGCCTTTTCTCTTTCAACTCTGGTTTGCATGATCGGTGAAGATCCCATCGCACCATCATGATAGACGAGCACAAGGAAAGGTGCTTCCCCTATGTTCCTTATAATCTGATAAGGATAAATACAATATTCAGTTTAAATATACGAATTCAATGAGATTGGTCGCGCATTAGATTTGGATTAGAGCTAGTGCTCAATCCCCAGTGATATCGTCGATCAAGTATGAGGAACGAAAAGAGGCGCAGGTACCACTCACCTCTGTGACGGAATCATTCATCAACTCATCAAGATTTTCAGGGCATATGGCTTCTTCAACAACCCTTTCCCTTTTACCCGTGTCCTTCATCTCCCTTCTATCGCAGCACGTCTCGTCCATATGAAGCATTGGTTTAGAAGTTATCGAATTCCGAGAAGGGGAACTCATAATGATTGCTGCTCTCCCGCAGTTGCTGGCTTTGGCAATCAAGTGGGTAGAGTTTCGTTGGCCTGGGATCCTCTGTGAAGCGGATCCTCTTCTTCACTGATTCTCTGTGAAGCGCAATCCAACAGTCCAAAAATTGGATCAAATTAAATGAAGGCTATAAAATATGGGGTACCTTAGGAAAACAATGGGGCACCTCTGTCAAATACTGTGGTACCTCAGGCAAACATGGGGGTACCCGATCATCTTCATTGAGGTACCTTCGGCGTAACAATGGAGTGCCTCTGTCAAATACGGGATACCTCAGGTACCCCACTATAACCCAAAGCTACCTCCCTAAATAGTGGTAGATACCTTCCAAAATAAGTTTAAGGTACCCCACTGTAAGCCCAAGGTGCCCTCATGTAAGTCTAAGGCACGGTAAGGTACCCCCCATGGTAAGCCATATGCAGTCACCAAAATTAGCCTAAGGTACCCCCTTCTAAGCCTAAGGTACCCCAATATAAGTCGAAAGTACCCCAATATAAGCTGAAGGTACCTCCCTACAGAGAGGATCGGACCAAATTAATTTGGTCCGTTGGATTGCGCTTCACAAAGGATCCTCTGCGTCACAGAGGATCCGCTTCACAAAGGATCCATTGCAACTTTCGTTCGCAAGGGTTTTAGCAAGAGAGCTTCGGAGGGGGTTTGAACCCGAATAAGTGTTTGGCACTCTGTCTTGAATAAGACAAAGTGTTTGGAAGATAGGACAAACGGATGTGAGGTTTTGTGAATGGGATCGACTTAAGAGAGTGGTGGGTCTGTAATTCTATTAAATTTTAAAGATAAACTTATAAACTTTAATATTATATATAATAATTCGGTTCTGTGTCGGTTCGGTCTAGATAAATATACTAATTCGGTTCTGTTTGGTTTAACTGAGCACCTAACCCAAAACTGAACCGACCTCATTTGGGTTAATGTTTCATGGACCAAAACCGAACCGAACTTTAAAAATACCGAACCGAACTTTAAAAATACCGAACCAAAACGAACCAAAGTTAGTTTGGTTCGGGTTGGTTTCGGGTTTACCCGGATTGAGTTGCAACTCTAATATGAATTAGAGATGAAATGAAGTTAAGATATTTCAATTTTCAGGGTACTCATTAATTAAGGATGTAAAAAAGAGTAAATTCTAAGACCAAAAAGCCTTAATTGTATCAATGAAAAAGAATGTTGATTCTCTTAAGGTGATTGAATAAACGATTTTTGATAAACTGGGATTAAGGAACAAGATTCGTGTTCTGTAAGATCTTGTAAATTTTAAGTATTTTTAATTAAGAATAAATAGAGGTTAAATGATTTAATTTGATTAATTAAATCAAACTTAAAAGAAACAATTGGTTTGGTCTGGTTTGGTTTGATTTGGTTTATTTTTAGTGGACCGGTTTAATTGGATTAAGTTGTTTTATAAGTTACTCGAGGAAATTCGAAGGTTCTGTCGCTCGAGGAAAAGCAGTAAACTAAAGAGCAGAACCGAGAGAAGAAGAGTAGAGGAAGAAGAAGGGGGAGAAGAAAAGAAGCAACTGGATCTTTTGGATCTGTAAGTAGCATCTTTTACTCTTAGACTGTGTAGAAGTTTTGGTATAGAAAATATTGTTCATTTTGTTTTAGAAGAGATTTCGGTAGTTCAAACATTTTGATTTGGATCGAACGAATTATACTGTGTAAATTAAGTTGTAGGTTGTTAGGTTTTGATTCCTGCATTCTTGTAAATGTTTGTTAAGTGATATAGAGTGAAGAAAATTAGTTTTGTAGTTCAAAATTGGAAAAATAGAGGTTCCGTAAAATTAGGTTTTTCGAGTCACTCAACAATTGTTTTAAGGGAATCAAAATAATAAGGAGCGCTCAACCCAATCACCTAGGTGATGGATCAAGCACCCATGAAACATTAATTATGGAAGGGGCGCTCAACCCGATTGCCTAGGCAGTGGATCAAGCACCCATGTTAAAACTCTTTACAAATGGTCGCTCAACCCAATAGTCTAGGCGATGGGTCAAGCGCCCTATAAAAATATGATTTTATAATTTTAAATTAGTTTACATCATAATAAAGTTTTAATGTTTAGTCAATTGGATAATAAAATTTAGTTTGAGTGCTTAATATATATTGAAATAAAAAATGAATTCATATTTTGGTAAACACACTTGAACTATTAAATGGTTAATATTTAATAAATAATTAAGGTTTAGTCACAAAATGAGTTAGAAATTAATAATCAATGAAAACCTTAAATTATGCCATAAATTATACATTTTCTATATAAAAGTGATATTTAGTAAATAATTAGATCTAATAACACTTACATTGAGATGTTTGGAAGTGGTTTCTCGTGATCTTGGGCATGTTAAGAATTTATTCAGAAAGTGAATAGATTTTCAAAATATATTAGTTATGCTATATGGGAATCTTGTTAAATTAAATTTCCAAAATCAAAGTTTGTTTCATCAGTAAATTGTGTAAGTATAGCATATGACATACTTAAGTAAATTAGTATCTGAAAGGTTGTTGGCCTATAACATTTAAGTAACAATGACATATTATATATGTGTATAGTGGACTACCGTTCACCCTTACTGTGAGAGCTGAGGTAGTGAACTCGCATCTACCACAGACGTGGATATTTGTGGATAGTTGATTGCTGTTCACCTTAGTTGGGGGTAGTGGATTGTTATTCATCCTAAATGGGGGTAGTGAACCTACATCCACAAAAAATATAGATTCTGGGGGTAATGAACTTAAGTTCACCACATGCTTTGAGGCATTTTGGTTAGTGAATCTAAATTCACTCGAGAAGCTCAGAATTGTAAGATTGTTTATAATTGAGTATATGGAAACAGTGGTTTGTTTTTATGGTCTAATGTGCTTGGTTATAAAGTTGGATCTATGTCTAAACCAGATAGTGTTTTGGAGTGACTTGTGTGGAATTAATACTCTTATCTAGCATGCATTTCACTGATTTGTGGGTAGTGGACTGTTCACCCTAACTCGTGAGGAACCGGAGGTAGTGAACTTGCATCCACCACAGAATTAAGGCCACCGTATGTGCGGGTGAGCTGGAGCAACCCGTTCCCGGTTCCACTGTTCCAAACAATGAGATCAACTCGATAGTTTAGTATATTCAAATATGCTATAATCACTAACTCCTACTAACTAGTTGACTGGATTATACTTGCCAACTCATGCGTGTCTCATGCTTGAGTACTTCACTTTGGAAGAGCAACCCTAGCTAGGTCTTCCCTGTAAGCCGTGAAGTGGCGAATTGGACACTAGTGTTAAATCACCCAAGGTATTCTAATCTATGAGTCCTACGTTGACACATCTTTGTTATTGGTTTGTGGTTTACTGATACTATGGTTTGGATTAATTTTGATTTTATCTTCTCATTATTTTATGACTCTTGAATATTTTGGATATTGTTTAAATAAGGATGATCAGTTGCATTGTATTATAAATTGCATAAATGTTGTTTATCATGCATTCACTACTTACACGGAAGAAATTCTCATGTGTTTTGTTTTATCGGTTTTGTTTTCAGAAAATTTTGCAGAGCAAGTACATGTTGAGGTAGACAAAGATAATGGTTTAGACATTTATTGTCCAGAGGATTCTTATTTTCTTGGCTAGGACTGTATTTTTTTTTTATAGTTTTTCTGTCTTTTTGGATCATGTAAATATTGTTTATAGAGAGAGAGAGAGAGAGAGAGAGAGAGAGTGTGTGTGTGTGTGTGTGTGTGTGTGTGTGTGTGAAACTTAGTGGAACTATATCTGTAGACTTTTATTTTTGGATATGTATATACATGTTTAGATTTCGTCAACACATATACCCACGCTTTATTTGTTTTAAATTTTAGTGCACTTTGATGTTAACTGTTAATCAGGTTTAGGAAGTGCTACTAGGAACCGGCATATATATTTAATGAACATGTCCAGGTTCGGAACTTCACATGTTCCCAACTCATAACTAATTTGGATAAGGCAACCTGTGTGACGTACACCATTTCAATCCTAGAATCTTATGGCCTAAACCACAAAACTACTAGAATTGGTATGTCGGGCGACAAGTAAATCCGGATCTTAATTAAAAATTAAAATAATAAATTCTAATTCACTCATCTGTGAGCATTACCAATTAATCATCTGATATCAACGGATAACTCATGCTCATTGAATATATCAGAGTGCGTCAAATAAAATAATGATAAAGCAGAAGACGAACAAATATCTATCTCAAAATTGACAATATCTAAAATGGAATACAGATAAGTACAATAAATGAGGATGATAATAGCTATAGCTCTAAATCTGGATCTACCCGATACCAACTACCAAGACTCTGGAATCTGCACAGTCTATATAATAAATAATTAAATGAGATCGGAGATCTTAGTAACTTATCACGTAATAATTAAATACACATGTGGATATATCTCAAATCATAATACATCACAAGTAATCAAGTGCAAAGTGAGACAACCCCGTATCCCACTAAATAATATGAATTTAACACAAGGTTCAAAACACTTACAATAATCATTAACTGGAATATATAAATCAATTTATAACTTAGAACCAAACCAATTCTATTAATCTGATAAACCATTCATGTTATATTACAAGGCTAATCAATGTAATGTTCAGCCAGAACTATAAACATTGCCCAGACTACAATTATACTATTCAGACTGGGATGCACAGTCCATTGGATCACAAGATCATCACACACATCCATTTCGGGTAAGTCCCCTTCTACTGGGAAATACCAATCACATCGCTCACAATATCAGGATGAATCACATATTTGTACTAGCTCTCATCACAAAATAAATAAAACATGCTGGGAGGAATCCTCAACTCAACCAGCTTCATCGCTACAATCATTATGATTCCCTCAAGTTCCATACTGAAGAGCCCTTACACACTTAACTTTTAATTATCTTTTTAAGCATCCACACAAACTATTGGATATCCAAAACATAATAAGGATCTCTCTTGAGATCAAATAGTGGAGTTCATTTTCCCTTTACTAACCAATAAACTACTAACCTACTATTGATAAATCAAACTTATCACAGCGTAAAACTAATTTAATAAGGGTGCAATATATACAATTCAAAATTAGAAATACTCATGTGTGTGTCATCTTATTCAAATATGCGTATTTTCCCAAATATATGATATAATAGATATAAAACTATAATATGTCAATAAAAGCATTTTTTAAATGTCTAAATTAGATATCTGTGTGTGTATATATACAATGTTTTCGAGCTGAATCAAAAGTTGAAAAAGCATTGGGCTAAGGGTAATCATGAAGCTCTATTTAATTAACGATTGCAATAGCTATGCACCTAGAATTCCTAAAATCATCTTAGATAAGGGATTCTGATTTTGAGTTAAATCATACATTTGACCTTATAAGCTAGGTACAAAGATTGCAATAGCTATGCACCTAGAATTCCTAAAATCATCTTATATAAGGGATTCTGATTTTGAGTTAAATCATACATTTGACCTTATAAGCTAGGTACAAAGAATAAACAATATTTGTTTTTTGGGTGGGTGAATTTATGAACCACAACCAAATTCCATAATTAAGATAAGTTCAAAAATGGAAACCAAAGTAACAATGTTCACACCATAATTTTAAACCATAACATTAATTACACACCATACTGACACTGTTTTAACTATAATTTTAAACCATAACATTACTTACACTTTTTCCTGTTAGCAAACCTTGAAATCTCCAAAGCCTAAAAGGAGTTTAAATCTCAATCATTTCTATAGCAATCTGGACTAACCACATTAATTACATGACAATTAAACCATCATTAAAGATCCAAAGAAAGAACAATGCCTTTAGAATCTCTATACGTAATTGTGCAGTGTCAATTTTAGTAATCAATTCATAGTGTGCAAATCTAAATCTGCCACTTTATTTTACGCTTTGATAAACATTATTCTAAACATCAGTTTTTCATAGGCATAAAAAAATTTGAGATGAGATACTCCAACAACATCATTAACGAAAATGTGAATCTTATATATTGAAAATCACTGCTAAAAGGGAAAGAAAAATGTGAGCAAAAATTTATCAAACATGTAAAAGAAGAAGAAAAAAAACCAGTATCGCAAGAATCAAACATCGTCTGTCTCTTGGGATCTATTAAGGAATATATTAAATATATAAAGTTCATCTCCAACTATTAGCTTGAGCTGTTGGAAGGAACAGTTATATGGTATCGGAGCCTTAGGCAAATGCCGAGGTCTTGGGTCCAAACCTCAATTCCACCCGTTGAGAAAAAATATTCCACGTGTAAAGCCTCCCTAAAAATGGATTCCCTAAAAAAATGGGTTTGAGTCCGACCCAAGAGTAGGGGAGTACAAAGGAATATATTAAATATATAAAGTTCACCCTCAACTATCAGCTTGAGCTATTGGTAGAAACAGTGTTTTATAGGATCTTCAACAACATGGAATTATTCGAGCCATCTCGCCTGGTAGCTCATGTAAAAAGACGTATTGAACCGAAATCTGTTCATTTGTTCAAAAGAATTAATTTCTAGTATGTAATTTTCTAAATGGAAAAATAGAAAAACCCTTCGTAAGATGAGACGGACGAGAGAGAAGTCCGGAGCAAATCTTCGGCGAATTTCACAGACGAGTGGCAGACATCATCAACTGTAATCTCAAAATTCTCAACGGAGCAAATCTTCTACTCCTACTTGGATTAGGTTTGAGAGACTCAATCACTAAGACACGATCAAAGCCCCTACTCCTTATTCGACCGTTAGGATCGACAGATTCATTCGAATTAAAACTCTAACTCAAATTCCTTGTCCTAATTCTACTTGGGAAAGGATGGAGATGGAGATAAATATATCCTTCCCCCATACCATTAATATAAGACCGAGCCTCTCTTAGCTTAGAGCTCCTCGTTCGACTATCACTCTATTGGCTTAGAGAGATAAAGAGATTCTTCCCTGGTACCATGGACAAAGGCACCTCCAACGACTCCAATGGAGAAAAATCTAAACGCAGTTCTCCTAACGAAGACATGACTGAGAACGATCATAACAAAAGACGAAAGGGATGTAACTGTAACTGTAACTGCAAGAAACGAGAAGAAAGCATGGACGATGGCATTGGCACCTCCAACAACTCCAATGCAGAAGGCGATGAAGAATACTTTGCAACGATGCCTCCTAGGAACAAGTTCGATCCCGACGACCACCAGATCGTGGTGGATTACTTAATGCCAAGGATTAAAGGCCAACCTCTACCAAGAAATAAAATTAGAGAAGTTAACCTGTACAAATATAATCCGGAAGACCTCACAGGTTTGTTTACACATACATATTTTTCTGCTTCTATACCTATTATAGCTTCTTCTTTTTTTTTACTTTTTTTTTATAAGGAACGTAGATCATGGTTTGTTTACACATACACATATACATGTTTGTTTACACAAATAGGGCGATCCCGACCCAGATCGGCAGGCTCGGTAAACCATGTCGTAGATAGATGGAAAACACAAAAAGAAAAGGGATCAGAGGAAAATTTTGTTTACTTAAGTTTTAAATAAATTGAGATTGGTATGACTATTATACTCATTGTAAATTTTCTTTTGAGGTGGTGGGGTTTTTTATTTGACAGCACTGTACAACAAAAGGGAAGACAAAGCCTGGTTCTTCCTGACATCAAGAGATCGGAAATATGCAAACGGGAATCGACCTGATAGAGCTGCAGGCATTAACAAACCTGGTGAAGGATACTGGAAAGCCACAGGATCTGTTCACACTGTGTATGACAAAGGTGGCAATGAGGTGGGAAAAAGGAATGCACTTGTTTTCTATAGGGGGAAGCCAAAGAAAGAAACGAAGACGGACTGGATAATGCACGAGTTCATTGCAAACTACGATAATTGCAATTCAGACCCTGTGAAGGATACGTACGCAGATAAGATGAGGGTAATTAATTAAGCTTAGATTCTTTTCTTAACATATTTTACTCATGATTTTACTTTATTCAGTTTATTGTTCCCAGATGGAAACTGATGAAATCCCGGTAAGTTCTTACAGTGTTTTTTCTGACTCTTATACCTTACCGGTATTTCATCTGTTTCCGATGTAGAATCAGGATATCACACTTCTTCACTCACTAAATTTCGATGGTATTTGCAGTTGGATGACTGGGTACTTTGCAAAATTTACCGGAATTCAAGACCTTGCGCTGCTAATGACAATCGGGTGAAGAATGATGAGTCGGCACCACCAGATACCAACGAGAATGATTCATCCGTGGTGCTTGAGTCCAATATTCAGGCCGACGAACTATTTCTCGAAACCATCCAGAATCTGTCACCTATTGGGTCACTCTCGCCTCGTACTCTTTCGGGATTTCATTCGGGTTATGATATTCACCAGAATTTGATGACCACCAATGTGGATAACCAATCTAGCAATCATCATCTTCATCTTGATGCTGCTCCTCAGTCCTCTATGGATCCTTCTTTGAGTTCGATAGATCCCACATCCCTGTCCCCTGGAAATGATTTTTGGTACAATCAAAATTCTTTCATGGCCCACTCGGATGACTCCGCCGGGTGGCACTGGGACAACATTGATCCGAATATTTTTGATACGCTGACACCCATGGTTCCTACACCTTTATTAATTCATGAGAATCCTCCTATCAACAACGGTGATAACAATGGTGAAGGTTACAGCAGTTCCGGCCAAGGATGGACATATTCCGAGGATGGTAACAGGCCTTATAGTCACAACATTGATCCGAATATTTTTGATACGCAGACACCCATGGTTCCTACACCTTTAATAATTCGTGAGAATCCTCCTATCAACGATGGTGAAGGTCCTCCTATCAGCAATGGTGAAGGCCACAGCAGTTCCGGCAAAGAATGGACACATACCGATAAAGGTAAGAGGCCTTTAATTGAAAACAATGGTGAGGGTCCTACTAGTTCCGAGCAAGGATGGAGACATACCGAGCATAAAAACAGGCCTTATATTTACAACAATGGTGAGGGTCCTAGTAGTTCCATGCAAGGATGGACACATTCCGAGGGTGCTAACAGGCCTTATATTTACAACAATGGTGAGGTCCCCAGTAGTTCCGGACAAGGATGGACACATTCCGAGGGTGCTAACAGGCCTTATATTTACAACAATGGTGAGGATCCCAGTAGTTCCGGGCAAATATGGACACATTCCGAGGATGCTAACAGGCCTTATATCGACAACAATGGCGGTGGTCACAGTAGTTTCGGGCAAGGATGGTCACGTTCCGAGGATGGTAACATGCCTTGTCTTGACAACAATGGTGGTGGTCATAGTAGTTCCGGGCAAGGATGGACACATTCGGAGGATGGTAACAAGCGTTATATTCACAACAATGGTGAGGGCAGTTCCGGTCAGCATACTGAGGATGGTAACAGGCCATATTATATTGACGATAATGGTGGTCACAGAAGTTCCGGGCAAGGACAGACACATGGCGTCTGGAGTGAGCGTCTAGGGCGTCTGAGGCTCTGCTCCCTGGAGAGCCGTCGGCAACCTGGAGGTTGCGTCAGTGGCGGCAAATGAACCAGTACCGTGTTTGAAGCAAGTCCGCGTCTGTCTGGGGCATCTGGAGCGAGCATCTGGACCTGGAGGGACCATCTATCGTATGCGACTGAGGATTCTTTGGGGCAGGGCTTTTCGCAGCAGGCACGCTTCGAAGAGAGATTAAGGTGAGGCGATTTGGGAGATTAGCTTGAGGATTTCTGTTAATGGCCATTAACATTCAAGGTGGGTCCTCTTCTCTCCCTCCCGACAAAACAAGAACATTTGCAGCTGTGGTCTCTGGCTCTGTTTTTGCTGTTGAAGACATTCAGGTGCCAAGAAAACCGGTTTCAAGCTTCCATGGTTTCCCTGCGGTTGAATTCTCAGATGTAGAAATCAGGAAATCCATTAGCCCTTTTTCGTTCTCCTTAGTAGCAAAATTTATTAGCGGACGGCCTTCTGTGGATGTGGTTCGTGAAGCCATTCAGAAAACATGGGCAATCCAAGGAAGCTTCCATGTTGGAGTTTTAGACAAAAGGCATCTCCTCCTTCGTTTCAGAGAAGAAAGGGACTTCATTAGAGCTTGGACGAGAGAGAGTTTTTCGATTAAAGGGTTTCATTTTCGTCTCTTTCAATGGAATATGCGGTTTGATCCCTCGAAAGAGTCATCGCTGGTGCCAGTGTGGATTTCTTTGCCCAATCTCCCCATTAACCTATTTCCTGAATCCTTCATCTTTTCTATAGCAGGGGCTGTCGGCAAACGTCTAACTCTTGATGCTCCCACCAAGAACATTACTCGTCCTAATTTGGCAAGGGTATGTGTTCTGTTGGATTTGCTTAAGGAGCATCCTGATAGAGTGTGGGTTCGTATGGGTTCGGAATATGGAAGATGGCAGCGAATAATATATGAAAAAGTTCCTTCTTATTGTACTGGATGTTTCCATAGAGGGCATGATATCTCTTCCTGTCGAGTAGCATTGAAGAAGAAACACTCAGATGTGCAGAAGCAGCAATATCATCGTGTGGGGGTTTTTGATGCTTATCCATCCTTAGAGAACTACATTGAGCTCCTTCCTTCTGAGAAAGAGGATACGGGGGATAATGAGGCAAACAAGGAGTCGAACACCTCTAATTGCTTCGAGGAAGACCTTCAACAACATGATCAGTTACGCCTATCGACAAGGCAAGATAATCTGGAAGTAGTTGCTTCTCATGAGAAGGATGGTATTCAACAAGATCCTGAATGTTCCCAAGAAAAACACGGCAAGCATAATGCTCAGTCTCAAGGTGAAGATGCAGTTCCAAAATTACAGCAATCCAAAAGGGCTGTTGATGGCATTTTAGAAGCAAGACACATTGATTTGGAGGATGGACTATTTCAGAAAAGTAGAGAGGCTATGGTGGATGGTTTGAATGCCAATTCTTTAAGAAGGAAGCAGCGACCTCTTTCTAAATCGCAGGAAATACAACAGAAAAACTCGGAAACTAATAGACCAGCTGCTTTGGAAGCTCCCAAACATTCGGAATCCACAATACATGCCCTATCATTGGGGTCGTGTAAATCAGATTCATTTCAGGAATTTTCATCCT
Source organism: Buxus sempervirens (assembly GCA_947561395.2). Classification (NCBI taxonomy): domain Eukaryota; kingdom Viridiplantae; phylum Streptophyta; class Magnoliopsida; order Buxales; family Buxaceae; genus Buxus; species Buxus sempervirens. Next base: position 10,677,932 of record OX387183.1, read on the forward strand.
TGTGGGAAGCCAAGAAAGCTTTGTTGCATGACCAGGAAATTTTAGCAAGAAGAATGGAGATAACTTTGACTAACCTGGAGGGGCAGCCAGATCAATCTCAAGGAGAAGTCTCTAGCTTGGCTCTATCGCCTCAGAATACTAAGAAGAAGTGCAGCAAACCCTCTAGAAGTTCCACAAGGCCAAAGGTAAAGACCTCTACTAAACTCAATCAATTTGTTTTTTAATGATCCCCACATTGATATGGAATATAAGAGGAGTGGCGAACTCTGACTCTGTTAACATGCTTAAGTCTCACATTGTTAGTCATAAGATTCAATTACTTGCTATTCTTGAGCCCATGAGTAATGAAATTAGATGCAAAAAGATTGCCAGGAGAATCAAAATGAAGCATTACTTTTGCAACCAAGATCAAAACAGCAAAATCTGGGTTCTTTGGACTGATTTATTGAAGTTGGACTTTATTGCCGTATCAGATCAATATGTAACAGCTCTGGTAAGTTTAGGGAACAGCTCTTCCTTCTCCCCTTATTTAATGTCTTTTATTTATGCAAAGTGTGATGTGCTGGACAGAAGACACCTTTGGAATGATTTGATGGTTTTTTCAAGCTCTGTGAATCACCCCTGGATCTTAGGAGGGGACTTTAACTCCATTCTTGCTGTGGAAGAGAAACACGGAGGCAGGAGCCCTGCTAACAGATCAATGTATGAATTCCAGGACTTTATACAATGCTCAGGCTTAAAAGATCTGGGTTTCAACGGCGATAAGTTCACTTGGTGCAATGAACAAGGTGGTCAACGGCGTATTTGGGCAAGGTTGGACAGGTTTCTCATTAACCATCAGGGCTTGCCTCTAGTTGCTTCAATCAAGGTGCTTCATTTACCTCGGGTATGCTCAGATCACTGTCCTATCGTATTATCAGTTGTTCAGGCTTCGGGGAATCCAGTCTTTTCTAATTTCAAATTTCAAAAGATGTGGTTATCTCATCAAGGTTTCTTGGATGTCGTTAAGAGCACATGGAACACTAATACAATGGGACCGGCCTCTCACTTGGTTATTTTTTCAAGAAAATTAAAGCAGTTAAGAGCTGTCCTTAGAAAGTGGAATTGGGAAGTTTTTGGAGATGTTCATGCTCGTATTAAGAATCTCTCTTTAAAAGTTTCTGAGTTGGAAAATGGTCTTCAACTTCAATGGAACCAGTCCAATGCTGATACTCTTCATCTGAATAAAAAGGAGCTCATTAATAGCATATCCCAACAAGAAACCCTGTATAGGCAGCAATCCAGAATTAAATGGCTTCAAGAGGGGGATAGGAATTCAAGATTTTTTCATGCCTCTTTACAAATTCGAAAGCAGAATCTTTGGCAAGGTAATGAGTGGCTCTCTTCAAGCCCTAACATAAAAGAGGAAGCTGTCGATTACTTCTCTACTTGTTTCTCTTCTGCTCCTCACCTCTTAAACAACAGCGTGGATTTCATTCCTCATATTCTAGATGATAACACTAATGAGAGGTTGGTGGCTCCTCCTTCCTTGGATGAAATTAAACAGGCTGTTTTTGAACTGGACCCCGATAGTGCTCCCGGCCCTGACGGCTTCACAGGTTGGTTCTTTCAACGCTGTTGGGATATAATTGTTGTTGATCTTGAGGCCGCTGTGGCAGAATTTTTTTCTGGAAGTCCGCTTCCTACCTCGTTTACTGCCTCCCATATTGCCTTTATCCCAAAGGTGGCCATGCCTGGTTCTTTTTCTGACTTTCGCCCGATAAGCCTTTGTAATTTTTCATACAAGATTATTTCCAAGATTCTTGCTTCCAGGCTCTCAACTATCCTTCCTCTCATTATTAGCAGAGAGCAGAGCGCTTTTGTCAAAGGGAGGTGCATATCTGATAGCATATCTTTAGCTCATGAGCTGTGTCAGGACATTAACAGAAAATGCTTGGGGAGCAATCTTATCATTAAGTTGGACATGACCAAGGCTTTTGATCGTATGGAATGGGATTTTCTCATTGAGGTTTGTAGACGGTTTGGTTTCTCGAATTCCTGGTGCAACCTCATTATTCGGTGTTTAAATAACAGTTGGTTTAGTGTCCTTCTTAAAGGTACTGCTTGTGGCTTCTTCAAATCTTCTCGTGGTCTTCGTCAAGGAGACCCTCTATCCCCCCTGCTATTCATTATTTCTGAAGAGGTCCTTAGTAGAGGTTTGACGTCTCTAGTTCACGATGGTTCTATTGGCTTTTACCATACAGGAAGAATGCCTCTTAAAGTTTCCTATCTCCTATTTGCGGATGACATCCTTATATTTTTGAATGGCAAAAGATCTTCCTTGGTTAATCTCCTAAAGCTTATCAAGTCTTACGAGGAAGCTTCAGGCCAACAGGTGAACAATTCAAAAAGTTGCCTAATTGCATCTTCTAAAATTTCTCCGTCGAGATTGGATATGATTCAGTCTCTCTCTGGCTTCACCAAGGTAAGTCTTCCTATTAAATATTTGGGGGTTCCGCTATTCCATGGTCGTGCCTCTTTGCCCATGTTTGCTGAAATTTTAGAGAAGATTCAGAGTCGAATGAGTGGTTGGAAATCCAAACTCCTTTCTCTTGGAGGGAAAGTAACTTTAATCCAAAGTGTTCTCTCAAGCATTCCCATCCACTCTCTTTCTGCAATCCCATTCCCGAAAGCTATTTTGAAAAGAATTGAAGCTTGCTTTGCTAATTTCTTCTGGGGAGAGAGCTCTGATTATGCATCTAAAAAGCATTGGCTCAGATGGGACAAGATTGCCCTTCCAAAATCAGAAGGTGGTTTGGATATAAAGTCAGTTGAGGATGTCATGAGAAGTCTGCAAATCAAAATGGGATGGAAGGCTTTGTATGGGGAAAGCTTATGGTCTGATTATATGCGCGATAAGTACTGTGCATCGAGGCAATTCCAGAATATTCAAGATAGGAGTGGAAGCTCAAAGATATGGAAGGCAATCCTGAAGGTTAAAGAGGTTATTCTTGACAACACAGTTTGGGCGGTTGAAGAAGGTAACGTAAGTTTTTGGTTTGATCATTGGTCCCATCTCGGGAAGCTGGTGGATTATGTTCAAGATGAGGATACTCCTCATCCAGAGTTAAAGGTGATTGACCTTATTAATCCCAATGGCTCATGGAATATTGATTTACTTAATGATGTTCTTCCTCAGGATGTGGTTGCTCAAATCACTGACATCAGTTATCAGCCTACCAATCTCAAGGACATACCTATTTGGAAAGCAGCTTCTACAGGTAAGTTCTCCACTAGCTCAGCTTGGAACATAATCAGAAAACGTGGGAATAACTTCCACTGGAGCAAGATCATTTGGGTTAACTTTATTCCAAATAAAATTGCTGTGTTTTTCTGGAAAGTTTTGAAGGGTGCTCTGTCTACTGATGATCGGGTTCAAAGCTGTGGAATTCAGATGTGTTCCCAATGCAATTGCTGTAATAATCGAAAAATTGAGACTTTGAATCATCTATTTTCTTTTGGAGGAATTGCTCGTGCAGTTTGGGAGCATTTTGCTAATAGTTTTAAATGTCAATTTCATGCTCTTCACGACTTGGCTTCTAAAGTTTCTTTCTGGTTTAATGAGTACTCTAACGATCAGTTTGGATTACTATTCAAATCAATTCCTCTGTTAATTTGTTGGGAGATATGGTTATCTAGATGCAGGAGCAGATTTGAAGATATTCCTATGACTTCAAGCCATATCATCAGCAGTATCCATCATTGGCTTCAAGAAATTTCATATCTCACCAAGCCGTCCAGAAATTGCAAACCTCTTGGAGCATTGGTGCTCGAACAAATGCATTTGTTCACTCCATTCATTAGCAGCCCAAGGACCCGTTTTGTTCGCTGGCTAAGACAAAGGGATCCCCATCTTATTTTGAATGTGGATGGTGCTTCAAAAGGTAACCCAGGAATTTCAGGAGGAGGAGGAGTTATTCGAAACTCTTCAGGTTTGTTTATTGTTGCTTTTTCAGTGCATTATGGAATTCAATCAAACCTTATGGCTGAATTGCTTGCTTTAAGGGATGGTCTTAGAATGGCCGATAGCTATGGAATCCAGCAGTTGATCATTGAGTCCGACTCTCAGATTCTTGTTGACATTATAAATGGTGTGGCCCTGGTCCCTTGGAAATTTTTAATCTGGTGGAAAGAGATCAAAGGAAGAATCAACTCTCATAATCGTCTGATTCAGCATGTTTACAGGGAAGCCAATACGGTAGCAGATGCTCTGGCTAATGAAGGTTGTGTTCAATCATCAAAGACTTTCTATGAGTCTCTTAACGTCACTTCATCTCAGGTTAGAACTTGTTTGTTTCACGATAGAACTGGTTTGTATGCCCTTAGGCACTAGATTTTTCTCATTATTGTTTTGTAGGGGTAAGGTTTTATGCCCCCCCCCCCCCCCCCCCCTTCTTTGGTGTACTTTTATTGGAATTAATCTACAGGTCAGGGGCTGCCTCAACCCTCCTCCCACCGCTGGAGTGCCACTAAGGTTATTCATGCCTTAGTGGGTTTTCTTTAAAAAAAAAAAGGACAGACACATACAGAGGATGGTAACAGGCCTTATCATATTCACAACAATGTTGAGGGTGGTTCCGGTCAAGGAAGGAGACCACGGTAGTTGCATGTGGCCCACATTTTTACAGTTTACATTAGATGAGGAGTTAGGTTTTTTTACAGTTTTTCTTATGTTTGAAGCCACCTTTCTTCCTATTATTCAATGATACACAATTTTGTATTTCTTGTTTGCATAATCTACAAGAACATCCTCAAATAGTATTTCTTATTTTCAAATGTATTGCTTCTCTTTCTTGCTTAATATGGGGTGGGGATATGACCAATTCGGAACCGTTCTTCTGGTTTTGAGCTCCACTAGTATTCCATGTTCAAACACAGACAAACCTGAAACTCACAACATTATAATATGCCGTGCAGATTATCAATCTGGAATGTAGTCGATGAGGCTCTCATCAACTGTCAAGAAATTAATCAGGGAAAACAAGTCATTGAACTGACTTTTTCCCTTACAACCACACCAAATTTCAGAGAAATTACAGCACTGATCAAGTGCTCTCCAACATTAGTTGACACTTCAGTAGAATCGATGTTAATGTACACTCATCCAGGTTGTGCATGGTTCCATCTAAAAAGGCAGAAACATGTTAAACAGCAGAAAAAATAGTATAAATAAAACATATTGGCCATAACCAATCCGGGTTCACATCGTCTGCCGCCGTGCCCTGCTGTGGAACCTGCCGCTCGTATTAGATGCAGCCGCGTGGAGCGTATGGCCACTTCATGGAACGCCTCCCGTTGAGTGCCGCTAAGCACTCATCTCTTACGATCCACCAGAACTCCAAACAGAGAGCTCAAAAAATGAAGAACTCCAGAAACAGAGAGCTCCAAAAAATTTTGGAGAAGAAAAGACAACTGATCTCTCATACTAATATCAAACACCCAAATAAAAAACTCAATATTCTTCACGAAATCCTAAAATTTCTAAGCACACAATTTAGTTTCAATCTCTCCAGTGAACTTTCCACAACTAAACCCTTTTTCAATGTCTTACAATCAACGAAGTCGCTGTCGCATCCGCAGAGAAGAAAACCCTAGGCCCTCTCACGAATGAATCTCTTGCCATCGTCTCACAGCACAGATTTGTCATCACCCCGTCACAATCACATCCGTAATCCCTCTCTCCACCAGAAACTCCTCCAAGTCCGTTCCTGAACGCACTGTATGTGTTCTTCTCCACCACCTTGTCGTCGCTCCTTCGGTCAATCTCCGACAACAGCTCGGCCCCCTTGTCCCGTCGATGATCAGGTCGCTGTTCCACCACTCTCCGAGCATGCTGCAGTCGACGGGAGATTTTTGGGAGTGGCGAGAGAAGAGGATGGGCATCGAAGCAGCTCATCAGAGATTGATTATGGCGTTGATGGTGGGAATGATTGGTTTTGCCATGGACGAGAAGTGGTTTTGCATGTCAAACGGAGGCTTTGGGATCTGGCTTTCTCTTTCTGATGACGAATTTCTGGTACGAAGATGAAGAATCCGCCATTGGTGAGCTGTGGGTGAGTCTTCGCAATGAAAATTGGGCTTCTCGCCCTTTCGATTTTAACAGAGCTGAACGGAGAGGCGTTAACGCCTCTGAGAGTCTTTTGTGGTTGTTGGTAATGTGTGTGTACAAGCTTGGGGGTGTTTCAAATAACAACGAGATTTTGGATGCACCAACATGACGCTTCTCATAGACGGTAAACAGGAAAATGGATCCTCTGTGAAACGGATCCTTTGTCTCTATGAATCGTAATTCAACGGTCCAAATGTTGGATCAAATTAAACGAAACCTCTGTCAAAATAATGTGGTACCTCAGGCAAACATGGGGTATTCGATCTAACAATGGAGTACTTCTGTTAAATACAAGGTATCTCAGGCATCACACTGTAACCCGAAGTTACCTCCCTAAATCGTGATAGCTACTTTCCAAAATAAGTTTAAGGCATTGTAAGCCCAAGGTGCCCTCATGTAAGTCTAAGGTACTCCCATATAAGCCTAAGGTACCCCCCATGGTAGGCCATATGCAGTCAATAACAATTTCAACACCAAGAGAGAATCATGGTTAGATACGTATGGATGTTTCTGTAATGGCGTGCGACCCATGCAGTTTACATTATATCATTACTACATTATTACTATATTTTTAGATGTTCAAGAATTTTATGACATGCAGGATTAAATATATGTAGGGGTGCAACCTACTTCGGTTCAGTTTGGGTTGGGTTTCAAAAGTTTTAGTTCGGTTTTGGTCTTATAAATGCAAAAACAGATTACTTTGGTTTGAAAGAAAAAAAAACCGAAACCGAATTGAAACCCATAATATATATATTATTTATATTATAATTTAATTTAAATGGTTTTGGTTTGGTTTTGGGCGTGTATGTAGGCGTCCATGTGGGCGTCACTCACATGGACGTCTCCACAGGGGAGATCACAAAGGCCTTAAGCCTTTATTAAAAAATTAGCTAAGTCTTCAGCATCGATGCATAAGTGGGACGAAGCATCAGTTGGCGAAGCCTTTCCTTACATCTAGCAAAAATCAATCTAACCCGAGTAAACAAGTTTGGGTTGACCCGTTTAATAGTTGAGTCAGTTTTAGGTTGGGGATTTAGTAACCCGTTCGTATTTGGATCAACCCAAATCTGACCTAATTATCACCAATTTATCCAAATAATAAGGGCAGATAAAAAGTAATTTAGAAAAGATTGAGTTTATTTAACCCGATAATGATCCATTTAACCCTAAATTATATCACTAATTCACATTCTTTTCTATTGGTGTATTTTTTTTATAATTAAAAAATATTAATCAAGTTGGCGGGTTGGGTTCAGTTTTGGGTTTTCCCAACCCGCCAATAACAGACCTTATTATTGCTCAACCCAATCGTGACCCACCCAAACCCGACCCATTTCCAGGTCTAACTTTCTTCTCGAGCCGACTCCTTTTAAAGCCTTCAAAGGGCTTAAAGCCCTCTTTGCTTTAATTGGTCCAAGCATAATGGCGAAACAATTTAAAATGTTGAACTAATTTTAACTAAACCATCTAAATGTCGATGACTAAAACCAAACCAAATTTAGATTCGGTTTGGTTTGGGTTTAGCACTTTATATTTCAAATCGGTTTGGTTTTCAGTTTATCAGTTTCAGTTTTTATTTAGGTTCGATTTTGGGTTGATGTTCAACGCTTTTGGTTTGGTCTTGGATTAAGTTCAACCAGGACTGAACCGGCTCGAATTCCACTCCTACATATATCGCTCTAGTAACATGTCATAAACTTTCTAGACAAAGATAAATTTTTTAGGTTTAAATGCATGTGTGCGTGTGTGTATATATATATATATATTCCACATCTACATTTTGGGGATTGCTGCTTCTACATTTTGGGGATTGCTGCTTCAACTCCCCATATTCATGTTAAAGCATGACACTCGTATTTGGTGTCCATAAATCATGGTTTGGATTGTATATATCTAAGAAAGAAAACCATGTGATAGTTTAAAGGGACCCAAAATCATTGCCCGGGAGAGTGCGGCTTTCTAAAATTTATCAATGATTCAAGAATCCTATCTTTTTTTAGGGAAAAGATGGGATTCTTCAATACTGATTATATATTTATACACACCCACCCTATTCAATCATTCAATCTATGGTGAAGAAGAGGAAATAGCGCATGAATATTTCTATGTGAGATGGAATCATCTATGAAGTTGCATGTAGCATGAAAAGGCATATGCAAAGCAACTCCCCTATACAATGTCGACCACCTACTATTACGAACAATGCCAAGTCTTCTACAGCTAAGCCAATCAAAGTAGCATATAATTATTTCCTCCTATCGAACACTGATGTAGGACGAATTTCGGACCTCCTGTGATCATCAAACAGCATTTTCCGAACCGAGGGCATTTTGATTAGAAACGGGGTTCGCTGTGAAAATTGGTAATCTGATTAGAAACGCGGAGAAATCAAAACTCACTGGTTTGCCGTGACATCAAGGAAATTCCTGGAAACTCTTATTTTTAACTATATTTTAAGAATTTGTGATTATCTTGAATTTTACTCTTTTTAGTAAAATTCGATTTTTATTATGTTTAGTAAGTTTCGTTATTTTTAATGTTTTCTTGTAATGCCTATATACAGGCTTTTTAGGTAGTTCGTTTGATTTTTTAATGAAGACTTCTTATTGAAGTCTAGAAATTATTTGTGTTCTTGAATTTTGTCGTCTTCTAGAACGACATCTAGACCAATTCGTTACTTAGAACGATATCTGATCTATTCCCTTCCACCTTCCCCACGTCAAACACCATGCATAACTCAATCAACTATCGTTTCTTTTGTTACACATTCTCTATGCCGGGTGTGTTACACTACTAAGAGCTTAATACGTGTCTAGAAAAATGGGATCCATCTATATTGATGCAACATTTTTGTTACACGATCTTTTTATCTGCATATACCAATTATTCATCAGCTTAATATCTATTTTGTATCAAATGTACCAGCGTATTCATCATTGCATACCAGCTTGATGCAACTTTTTTGTACTATCTTCCCCTTAAATACCAATTATTCATCGCATATATACTTGTTTTTCATCAAATATACCAACATATTCATCGTTGCATACGCAATGTTTTTGTTACACGTGTGGGCCCCATTTTTCTGGACACGTGTTAAAATCTTATGAACGTAATACGCTTGGCATAGAGAACATGTAACAGAAGAAGCCGCTCCATATTCTTATGATGGCTAATCTGAAAAGAGAAGAATAACTCTAATCATATATAGGGAAATCTATTTAGCAAGCTGATATCCTATTATACATCTTGTTAACTATGGATCCGAATAACAAAGTTTGTCCAAAATGACTGGTGATTGAAGAAAAGATTTGAGATGAGATGCTCCAGCAATATCAATAAGAAAGAAAATATGATATCATAAACTGCAACCTCAATGGAGCAAATCTTCAAGAAATGATCCTCAAGGTTCTTGCCAGCCATAGAAATGATTGATCACTAATACACGATCAGGCTCCTACTCCTACTTCGACCGTACGCTAGGATAGAGAATTCAATCACTAACACACGATCAAGCTCCTAATCCTTATTCGACCGTTAGGATAGAGAGATTCAATCGCGCGAATTAAAACTCCCAACTCAAATAGATTCTTCCCCGATACCATTAACATAAGACCGAGCTTCTATTCGCTTAGAGATTCTTTCCCAGTACCATGGACGAAGGCACCTCCAACAACTCCACTGGAGAAAAATCTAATCGCAGGTCTCCTAACGAAGACAGGCTCAATGACAGGACTGAGAACGATCATAATAAAAGACGGAAGAGAGATAACAGCAAGAAACAACAAGAAACCATGGACGATGGCGTTGACAGCTCTAACAGCGGCAAGAAACGACAAGAAACCATGGACGATAGCATTGGCACCTCCAACAACTCCAATGCAGAAGGCGATGAAGAATACTTTGCAACAATGCCTCTTGGGAACAAGTTCGATCCCAACGACCACCAGATCGTGGTGGATTACTTAATTCCAAGGATTAAAGGCCAACCTCTACCCAGAAATAAAATTAGAGAAGTTAAACTGTACAAATACAATCCGGAAGGCCTCACAGGTTTCTTTACATATATCATATATGCATATTTTTCTGCTTCTGCCTATTATAGCATTTTTTTTAAATTTTCAAGGAACGTAGATAGATGGTAAGAAAGAAGAGATCGGTGGAAAGTTTTGTTTGTTTTCTTTTGAAGTGGTGGGGTTTTTTATTTGACAGCACTGTACAAGAAAGGGGAAGATAAAGCGTGGTTCTTCCTTACATCAAGAGATCGGAAATATGCAAACGGGAATCGACCTAATAGAGCTACTGGTATTGACAAACTTGGCGAAGGATACTGGAAACCCACAGGATCTCTTCAGACTATGTATGACAAAGACGGCAATAAGGTGGGAAAAAGGAGGGCACTTGTTTTCTATAGGGGGAAGCCCAGGAAAGGAACGAAGACGGATTGGACGATGCACGAGTTCACTGCAAACTATGATAATTACAATTCAGAGCGTGTGAAGGATAAGAACGCAGATAAGATGAGGGTAAGTCATTAAGCCTGGTTTCTTGTTTAACAAATTTTTTAATCTTGATTTTACTTTCTTCTTCTTCACTCACTGAATTTGGATCGTATTTACAGTTGGATGACTGGGTAGTGTGTAAAGTTTATCAGAAACCAAATAAAGGCTCAAAGGGTCGACTTTGTGCTGTTAAAGACAATCAAGTGAAGACTAAAGAGTCTGCATCGTCACCAGCTACCAATGTGAATGATTCATCTGCAGTGCTTGAGTTCAATTTCCCGAGTGAATCCATGGAACTGTTCGACGAACAATTTCTCAACGACATCCAGATTCCTTTTGGATATAATTCTGGTTATGGTATTCACCAGAATCCGATGACCACCAATGTGGATAACCAGTCTAGCAATCATCTTCATCTTGATGCTGCTCCTCAGTCCTCTATGCATCCTTCTTTGAGTTTGATAGATCCCACATCACTGTCCCCTGGAAATGATTTTTGGTACAATCAAAATTCTTCCATTGCCTACTCAGATGACTCCGCCGGATGGCACTGGGAAAACATTGATCCAAATGTTTTTGATAAGCTGACACCCATGGTTCCTACACCTTTAATAATTCGTGAGAATCCTCCTATCAACAATGGTGAAGGTCACAGCAATTCCGGCCGAGGACGGACATATACCGATAAAGGTAAGAAGCCTTTAATTGACAACAATGGTGAGGGTCCCAGTAGTTCTGGTCAAGGATGGACACATTCCGAGGATGGTAACAGGCCTTATATTCACAACAATGGTGAGGGTAGTTCCCGTCAAGGATGGACGCATACTGAGGATGGTAACACAGCTTATGATATTGACAACAATGGTCGTGGTCACAGAAGTTCTGGGCAAGGATGGACACACACAGAGGATGGTAACAGGCCTTATCATATTTACAAAAATGGCGAGGGTAGTTCCGGTCAAGGAAGGACACCACGGTAGTTTACACTTGTTACATATGAAGCTCAAATTGGATCCTTTCCTTCACATTGGCATTACGAATCTTAGCAGATTATCAATCTGGTATGTACTCAGACGTGGCCCTCATCAACTGTCAAGAAATCAAGGAAAAGAAGTCATCCAACTGACTTTCCCTTTACCACACCAAATTTCTGAGAAAAGACTGCGCGGATCAAGTCCTCTCCAACATTACTTGCCACTTCAGTAGAATTGATGTTAATATACTCATCTAGGTTGTGCATTGTTCCATCTACAAAAGCAGAAACATGTAAAATTGCAGAAAAAAGAGCATAAATAAAGCATATTGGCCACAAGAAATCCATAAACATGATAAATATAAAAGGAATATTAATACAGCATCAAATTAACTTAAACAAATAAAAAAGTAAAATATTGTATTTCTGTGTATGTATGTGGTTATTGGTTATGGGTTCGTACAGGCTTGGGGGTGTTGAAAATAACAAACAGATTTTGGATGCACCAAGATGACACTTCTCATAGATGGTAAACACATCAATAACAATTTTAACACCAAGAGAGGCTCATGGTTAGATTTCCCTGGATATTCTTATCATTTTTGTTACTTCTACTGGAATAATGGCGTGCAACCCATGCAGTCTACATTATATTATTACTTCGTTTTAGATGTTCAACATGTATGATTCTACACTACTGCTAACATGTCATCAACTTTCTAGACAAAGATAATTTTTTAGGTATATAATATATATATATATATATATATATATATTCGTCATGGCTACATTTTGGTGATTGCTGCTTCAACACCCCATATCCATGTTGAAGCATGACACTCATATTTGGTGTCCATAAATCAATGTTTGGAGTGTATCTAAAAAAGAAAACCATGTGATAGCTTAAAGGGGAACCAAAATCATTTCCTAGGAGAAAGGCTTTCTGAAATTAACCAATGATTTCAGTTCACACAACAGCTTCATCTTTTATACAGACAGTGACCTCAATACTCTTCCGAATATCATGCATGACTCTTTGAATTACACTGCCTCCTAAGAGCTTCGTATCTAGGCTTTTCTACCTTGACATGTTCATGCCTCACTGCATTGTAATTCATTGAGGCATACATATGCATAAGTGATTACAATTGGTTTAATGACACCTACAGAACCACATATCAAGTAGACAAATTAAACAACATATTCCAAAGAATTAGATATGTAAAACTAAGTCCAAATTACAAGCTTATTAAGAAATGTTCCTTAATACATGTCATGGAAGAACTATATGTGCAATTAATGATACAAATATCAACTCAAATTGCTCCTAGAATTTACCTTCGGAAACTATGGGTTCATATGGTGGAGGCTGAGAAGTCCAGTTTCCAGCAGAATCCTTCATGTGTCTTCTATCCGATGCAAAGAAACGAAGGAACATTGGAGCATGTACAATCCGGAAGAGTCTGGAAATAAGAACAGGTCATTCAGTCAAGAGTATGAAAAGAATATGTTCTTTCTCAGGTTGACAATATATCTAATTTGACCCACATTGATGTTACTTTTAGCATGTATCAGGAGGAGGATACTATGTGCCATAAATCTTGTTATATCAATAGTGTTACAGCATATACAAGTTAATGGAAGAAAAATAGTAAGACGAAAAACTGGAATTAATCGTTCAGAAATAATACTTTCCAAGAGCATGGCTTCTTCCTCATCATTAGAAAACATTTTGGTAAATGTAAAAGCATATGGCAAGAAAGAAATTCATAGTAAATCTTCCAGAAACATACTCAAGCTTAATTAAGATTTGGTAACTTAACAGGATGTTAGAATAATTGTTACCAATCTTCTGTAGCAGGGTTCCTTTCCATGGTTAAGGGTAGAATTCTGTTTCGTCAATTGAAAGGAAACAAGCCCAAAGGGTAGAGATGCATGTGTATGTGTATGTGTATGCTTGTGACACAGAGAGAGAGAGAGATGGGAGACATGAGAAGGAAAGAGACTTACCAAATGGGAAAATCAACAGGGTACACGTAGTGATTCAGGGCACTAAGGGTTTTCTCAGTTCATCATTTCAAAACAGCATTCATGGTTCTAGATTTTGTAAATTTTACCCACTGTATGTAGCATAGTACTTCTCTTTTTGTTTATGGTGTAGTTAATTCTATTAAGAAAAAAAAAAAGAATTGAAAACGGAAATGAGGACCGCAGGATTACGTCTGACATAACATCTTTTAGATGTAGAAGTATGGTTTCAAATTTCAGTCCGTGGGAGAGTCTTGAGTTAGGACCCAATTTCACCATTGTTTACATCACGATCCTTTTACCTATTGTTTATGGTAGATTCAGTGTATTACAAAAACAGAAACAAAAACAAAGAGGAAAAACACCCGCGAGAGAAAGTACGAGACTGACAAACAAAGATGAGGTGGATAGAACTTTGTTACTTCTCCAAAACACAACGGTTGAAGGAGCCACCACAGTCTAAAGAGTTGTGCAGTTAAAGTCTTCAGAAAATTCTCTTGATGGGAACCATGGATATTGAAAAGCATCTTGATTCCCAGTTAGCTGTGTTTTAAATTAAGGACTCAGGGAGAAGGCTAAGATGATATTGTACTTGGTACTCGAGCTCCATTTCCCTTAAAATGAGATCTATTTTACAATCGTCTATCACATTCATATATTACACTTGCTTATCTTTACATAATATAGTGTTGTATTAATCATCATCCAATCCTTTGGTTTAAGACTTGAATGTATGACACTTAGAATCAGGTGGTGCTTTTTCTAGCCATTCTAATAACAAATGAGAAATCTGCTTCAGCATTTACAAATATGTGAACAACACAGGTTACTAAGATGTAGGGTGCGGCCACAATGAATAAAGTCGCAATGGGTGGATTTAGAAATATTCCACAGGTAATACAGAAAAATTATCGACAAAAAAACTTCGGGAAAAGGACCCAAGACAGAGAGGTCAGATTTTCAAAAAAAATTGGAGTATAAAATGAAATTCGGAAATTTTTTGTCCCCAAAGCCAAATTCAGGGTGGGACCAGGGATAAAATCTGTTTCGAGGAGGAGGAATAGATTTGTGAAAGGGACTTTATGCAACACTTTGGATCCATAAAAGATTTGAAGCTAATTCGTATTAGAAAGGAATTTCAGGGGTTTGGAGAGCTTTATTTCCCAAACCCAAGGTAGGACAAGGTACAAAATATGGTTCAAGGAGGAATGGAGTTATGGAAGGGATTATATGAAATATATTCTCAGCTATATGGCGTGGGTCCATGAAAGACATGAAGCTTGTTGGTATTAGAAAGAAAGAATGTAAAAAATTTGGAAAGCTTCAGCTTGAAGAAATTTGTGTGGAAGGAACGTGGCCATCTGGTTGCATCCACAGATTTGTTCATACACATGAGCCTTTCTGAATCCATAGAAGACGCATGAAAATTGAACTTCACAGTTAAGCGCATGTTCAACAGCAAAATATTGGAAATATTAAACTCAAAAAGAACAACAGCTATAAAATTCAAGAACAACAGCAATAAAATTCAAGGAATGTTTATTATCCACAATGGATGTTTTATATATTTCAGTGAAATTATTTAAAATTCAAAAGGAATTCTGTTGCACAAGAATTAAAAGAGTGCGCTCCTACTGATACAAAAAAGAATTCATGGACATTCCATGGCCAATTCAAGTAGGTACTGCTCATCAAGCTCTTACAAAATGGAGCACCATATACAAAACAAATACCTCTTATACTCAGGGAAGAGCTTGAATGAAGGCCGGACAGCTTCAGATATATAGTGGCGTATAGGAGAGGGGAGAGAAAGAGTTGAATCTAGATCCCGAACTCCATGGGGGACATCGCCCCCCTTTCTCTGCAAGTTTTATAATGATTTTCAGTATTGCTCAGGGTTAACAAATTGCTATATCAATATCAAAGAAAGAAAAAAATTTGATCCTGGATTTATTAAATAAACTCAACCATTCTTGTAGTCCATGTAAAATAAACCTGATTTACCACATCTCCAATGCATATTTTCAAAGTGTCAAATGGAATTTTCTTCCCCCTGAATGCAGATGACATGATAAAGTGTCAAATGGAATTTTCTTTCACCTGAACACAGATGACATGATAATCCCAGAGAATAATACCATCAGCTCTTTTACTAGCCTTCTGATGCCATAATGGAATCTACATAATGGCATAAATTAGTACAGTCACCAGAAATAAAGAACCTCTCA
Organism: Buxus sempervirens; assembly: GCA_947561395.2. NCBI lineage: Eukaryota > Viridiplantae > Streptophyta > Magnoliopsida > Buxales > Buxaceae > Buxus > Buxus sempervirens. The sequence goes on from OX387183.1 coordinate 10,693,814, forward strand.
CTGACCAAATAAATTGTTTCATTCTTTGATATAATACAATTCATCTCAAACAGATCAACCTCTGTTTCATATTTAAATGGATTATCATATAGCATCATTGATGTCCTAAGAAAAAGATTTTCAAGACATACAGACATATAAACAAACAAAAGCAAATAAGGGGGTCACGAACATACAGGAAAAAGAAAAATAAAACTCTAGCATATGTTTTAGGATATAAGATATCATTTATATGTGAAGTAAGACTACTTTGTTCCTAACAGAAAGATTCTCAAAACACACACACACACACTTGTTCGTTTAACTGAATGGGCATTGTTTATATCAAACTGTCTTTAAAAATATATACCCCTATATACTATCGATATTAAAGGTAAAAAGAATAAATTAAGTTTTGAAAAAACGTTTTTACAAAGCAACAAATAGAATCAGAGAATGGAGTTCATCAAATCTGGGGAAAATTTCTTTATCCTAAACATTTCTCCAAACATGGAATAGGAAGATCTCAAGGGGACAAGAGGGGCTTCCATAATTCGTGCTTAAGTTATATACCTGAAAACATAAAGCAAGACACTAAATGCAAGGAAAACATAATGCAGAACAAATGAATCAGCATGTCATTAAGACCTCCGCTAAATGGTATAATCCTTCAAAACTTGTTTCATTCTGAAAAAAAAAATGTAAAGAATATCCTCAAGCATGTTAAGAAGACATCAGCACGGCACAATGCAGTAACACATAACATTTGTGTCCGTTTACAAAAGATCTAAAGATTCAAATTGTATTGTGGCAGCCAACAGTTCCTTGTTCCTAACTCCCAATAACTACACTGGAGCAAACCTAGCAAGCTGTTCAAAAATTTTGCATGTTAACACTCATGTTATCCTAATATCACCAACTTTCTCCCAGAAAAACATCAGATAACTAACAAAGATACAATAGACACCATGAAGACATCTAGAAAGTTTAACAGTTTTATTGTCTGAAACAAACTAGATTATAAAGTCCTTGCTTCTATAATTAGAAAACAAAAAGAAAAGAACTTCTGAAAGAGTTCGGAAATCCTAAATTGCAACAGCTGAATTTCAATTAATATGGAAAAAGCCTATAAAGCGATTAACTCACCATGAGAAATAGTGCTGAAACTCGCGCTTCTCCAACTTGTTCTTGTTCTCCCCAATCCAACTTATTATGCCCTACATGTTTTAGCATTCGGTTTTTAACAGCAGCATATGGTTTAAACTTTAAAGATCCCAACCACTATCAAGTGAAGAAGTACCTGAATCATTTCATATAAAGGTTAGTAAACCAGTGCATCAGCTAAGCACAGTTGCCCCAACTTAGTCTGCAATACTTTTATAAGAATGACAAAAATTAACATAATGAATTTTATATAATACAATGGAGAAAAGATGGGGCCATGGCTTACCAAATAGGACATCTTCTTCAACATCTACACTACCAGCATCTCGTGCCATGTCCTCTATATTGCTTTAAAAAAGGAAAAAAGAATTGTGAACAAGAGCAAATTATATACATGAACAAGCAAATTTAAAGTTTACTTGCTATAAGTATATGATATACAATTTTCTTTGCAATCTCCACATATTCCATAACACTGGTGATCTCCATATTTACAACTCACAACTTATGCCTCCCCAAGGAAATCTACAATAACAATATTAAATAATAAAAAAATTCAGATCATATCCTGTTCATATATATTCTCAAGAAAAAAATATTTGCAGCATCCAAGAGAATTGTGGCAACAACGCACAAATATGTACAACATCCAAACTCCATTTAATATAATTTTTAACTGGGATTCCTTTCAGTCCCAGAGAGTAAGTATGACCTTTGTTATTTGTCTATCTCTAGGAGAATAACATTGGTGAGGAATGCTCCAGTGCCGATCCTTTTGGAAAAAAAAATGAACAGAAATTAAATTGTATAGCAGTACTAGAAGCAAGTATATAGCACAAAATAAATAAATATGGTATTCCTGTTTTATTTATTCCACACTAATAAGAAACCAAACATTGCATAGCAGTACCAGAAACAAGTATTTAATACAAAATAACTAAAGAGAGTATTCTTGTTTCATTTATTCCACACTACTAAGAAAACAAACATTGTAAGGCACCTTAAGAATTTATTGAATCTGCTGCTCAAGCCATGGTAGGAAGGACATTTGTAAAGAAGCAAATGTCCTTCCTGCTGCAATTCCCTCCTACAGCACAAACAAGTTCTGGAATAACTAGGCAAATGAAACAGTTTTATTGGTATAATAAGAACTCAAATAAGTTTAGAAACTACTGCAATGTCCATCATTTCTTTATTTGTATGTTATAAACCTTTATTAGTAAGCTAATTTAACATAGCCATCATTAACCTATATTAGGATGATTTCCTTTTAATTTTTCGTGTAATTTTCTCCTTTCTTGATCAACAAAACAAGAAGAAGAAGAAGAAGAAATACGAATTAATGAATGAATAAAAGCAGATCCCCTTATAGTTAGTCCCAGGTTCATGAGATAAGCTAGAACTAAGATGCAATAATTAATCAAGAAGAACAACAAAAAAATGAAGTAATTTTTTAACATGACAAAGATACAGAATCATGTTTTTTATTCCAGCAACCATGATTTCTCAAGATAAGGAGCTAAAATAAGTATCCATGACTCAAAAGAGACTCCCATATTATTGAATAGAAAAACCTCCAGAGAAAAACCCTAATTTATCCATGTCATGAAAAACAGAAACAGTTAGTAGGACAAGAGACAGGAGTCACAAGGACCAATTTATTTACCTTGAAACATGCTCCCAAGTGAAGTCCGGAAACCAATTCTCCATGTTAGATCTGATCCTCAACAGCGCATGGACTTCATCATTAGACCACGGATCCATGGAGTCTGAAAGGGATCTCAGTCCACCCTAACGAAATTAGTTATGAAAAATTATAGAAATCAAAACCAAAAATTCGAAAACAGATCTAAATCTTCGGATAAGATGAACTTAGGGAAGAGATTTAGAAAAATAACTCATATGAAAAAAATCTGTTTAAGAAATCGAAACTCTATAAATGTACATTGAGAAAAGAGATGATTATAGTTGTAAATCTTCAGTATATGGACTCACGAAGCAGCTGACAGGCAAGCAAAAACCAATCGATAGCCACCGTTTGAGAAATCGCAAGTTGCAGGAATCAATTTGTCATCCAGATTTGGACCGACTTTTATCCTTTTTGTGATCTTCTGCACCAAAAGAGATCAGCATGGAAATATATCTGCCTTGAACAAATTGTATGACCATCGAAGCTCTTTGATCTCGGATTTCGCAACAGAGGGAACAGAGAATGGAGAAAGACAGAAAGAGAGACAGAGGAGACATGGAAGAGAGAGAGAGAGAGAGTGAGATAGAGGAGACATGGAAGAGAGACACCGAGAGAGAGTCGCCAGGGAGAGAGAGGAGACGAGGAGAACGGAGGGAGGGAAGTGAAAAAAAATAGATTTTAGCGGCGGTCGTTTAAGGACCGCTGCAAGAAGACCAATAACGATCCTCAAGGTTCTTGCCAGCCATAGAAATGATGGATTGGGGTTAGGAAAGAGAGATTCATCGCCAATGCACGCGCGATCAAGCTCCTGATCCTAATTCGACAGTTAGGATAGAGAGATTCAATCGAACTAAAACTCCCAACTCTTAGGACAGAGAGATTCAATCCAACTAAAACTCCCGAAGTCCCAACTCTTTATCTCTCTAAGCTCCATCGAACTAGAACTCCCAAGTCCCAACTCTTAGCACAGAGAGATTCAATCGAACTAAAAGTCAAACTCCCAACTCTTTATCTCTCTAAGCTCGGTCTTAACAAAAGACCCCAATTCTGAGAACGATCATAACAAAAGACGAAAGCATGGAGGATGGCATTGGCACCACCAACAACCCCAATGCAGAAGGCGATGAAGAATACTTTGCAACGATGCCTCCTGGGATCAAGTTCGATCCCGACGACCACCAGATCGTGGTGGATTACTTAATGCCAAGGATTAAAGGCCAATCTCTACCCAGAAATAAAATTAGAGAAGTCAACGTGTACAAATATAATCCGGAAGACCTCACAGGCTCGTTTACAGATATACATATTTTTCTATTTCCGTGCCTATTATTGCTTTTTTTATACCTTTTTTTATAAGGAACGTAGATCATGGTTTTTACCCAGAAATAAGAAAACTCTATGATTACACGTTTGGCTTGGTCTTGATAGCCTTTGTTACATGCCCTAACCCGGATCAGAACACCAGCCTTTGTAAATTTTCTTTGCGGTTTTTCATTTGACAGCACTGTACGACAAAAGGGAAGACAAAGCGTGGTTCTTCCTCACATCAAGAGATCGGAAATATGCAAACGGGAAACGACCTAATAGAGTTGCTGGCCGTAACAAACCTGTTGAAGGATACTGGAAAGCCATAGCATCTGTTCTGACTGTGCGTGACAAAGACAGCAATGAGTTGGGAAAAAGGAGGGCACTTGTTTTCTATAGGGGGAAGCCGAAGAAAGGAACGAAGACGGACTGGATCATGCACGAGTTCACTGCAAACTATGATACTTACAATTCAGAGCCTGTTAAGGATAAGAACGCAGATAAGATGAGGGTTATTAATTAAGCCTGGCTTCTTGTTTAACACATCTTTTAATCATGATTTTACTTTCTCCTTCTTCTTCTCCACTCACTAAATTTGGATCGTATTTACAGTTGGATGACTGGGTAGTTTGTAAAGTTTATCAGAAACCAAATAAAGGCTCAAAGGGTCGACCTTGTGCTGTTAAAGACAATCAGGCGAGGACTGAGGAGTCTGCATCGCCACCAGCTACTCCTGTGAATGATGATTCATCTGTAGTGCCCGAGTTTAATAACTCGGGTTATTCTATTGGACCACATGTCGACGACTTCCAAAATCTGTGGCCTAGTGGGTCACTCTCGCCTGCCACTCTGTCAGGATTTCATTCCATTAACCGGAATCTGATGACCACCAATGTGGATAAACAATCCAGCAATCATCATCTTCATCTTGAAGCTGCTCGTGACTACTCTACGCATCCTTCTTCGAGTTTGATTGATCCCCCATCACCGTTCCCTGACATTGATTTTGTGATTGATCCCCCATCACCGTTGATTGATCCTCCATCACCGTTCCCTGACTCTAACTCTGATTTTTTTATTGATCCCCCATCACCGTTCCCTGACTTTGACTTTTTGATTGATCCCCCATCACCGTTCCCTGACTCTAACTCTGATTTTTTGATTGATCCCCCATCACCGTTCCCTGCCTCTGACTTTGATTTTTTGATTGATCCCCCATCACCGTTCCCTGCCTCTGACTTTGATTTTTTGATTGATCCCCCATCACCGTGCCCTGCCTCTGACTCTGATTTTTTGATTGATCCCCCATCACCGTTCCCTGCCTCTGACTTTGATTTTTTGATTGATCCCCCATCACCGTTCCCTGCCTCTGACTCTGATTTTTTGATTGATCCCCCATCACCGTGCCCTGCCTCTGACTCTGATTTTTTGATTGATCTCCCATCACCGTTCCCTGACTCTGATTTTTTGATTGATCCCCTATCACCGTTCCCTGACTTTGACTTCGATTTTTTTATTGATCCTCTATCACCGTTCTCTGAGTTTGGTTTTTGGCACAATCAAATTAATCCTTCTTCCCCTGGGTAGGGGTAGGGTTTCTGATTTCTAGATTGTCGATTGTAATTTGGATTGTGACAATCCAGATTCTTGTTGTTGATTTTTTAAATCCGAAATCCTATTTTAGAATTTGATTTTAGTGGCTAAAATCCAAATTTCTTTTTGGATACCCCAATTTCTCAAGTATCCAAAAACTTGTTTGGTTGGCCTTTTAATTGTAATAAATTTTATAATTTTTATACTAATTAGTGTAATAGAAATAGAATAGTCGTTATGAATGCTTTGTTCATACACATGAGACTTTCTGATTCCATAAAAGATGGATGAAAATTGAACTTCACAGTTAAAGCGCATGTTCAACAGCAAAATATTGGAAATATTAAAGTCAAAAAGAACAACAGCTATAAAATTCAGGGAATGTTTATTATCCGCAATGGATGTTATATATATTTCAGTGAAATTATTTAAAATTCAAAAGGAATTCTGTTGCGCAAGAATTAAAAGAGTGCGCTCCTACTGATACCAAAAGAATTCATGGACACTCCATGGCCAATTCAAGTATGTACTGCTCATCAAGCTCTTACAAAATGGAGCACCATATACAAAACAAATACCTCTTATACTCAGGGAAGAGCTTGAATGAAGGCCGGACAGCTTCAGATATATAGTGGCCTATAGGAGAGGGGAGAGAAAGACTTGAATCTAGATCCCAAACTCGATCAGGAACATCCTCTCTCTTTCTCTGCAAGTTTTATTATGATTTTCAGAATTGCGCAGGGAAACAACTTGCTTTATGGATATCAAAGAAAGAAAAAATTTTGATCCTGGATGTATTAAATAAACTCAACCATTCTTGTAGTCCATGTAAAATAAACCTGATTTACCACATCTCCAATGCATATTTTCAAAGTGTCAAATGGAATTTTCTTCCTCCTGAATGCAGATGACATGATAAAGTGTCAAATGGAATTTTCTTCCTCCTGAATGCAGATGACATGATTAAGTGTCAAATGGAATTTTCCTTCACTTGAATGCAGATGACATGATAATCCCAGAGAACAATACCATCAGCTCTTTTACTAGCCTTCTGATGCCATAATGGAATCTACATAATGGCATAAAATTAGTACAGTCACCAGAAATGAAGAACCTTTCACTGACCAAATAAATTGTTTCATTCTTTGATTTAAATGGATTATAATATATCATCATTAATGTCCTAAGAGAAAGACTTTCAAGACATACATACATATAAACAAACAATAGCAATAAGGGGGTCACGAACACAAAAAAAAAAAAAGAAAACTCTCTAGCATATGTTGTTGGATATTAAGATATCATTTATATGTGAAGTAAGACTATTTTGTTCCTAACAGAAAGATTCTCAAAACATACACACACACTTAAGACTACTTTGTTCCTAAGACATGCTTTACACGTTAAGTAAGAATACTCCGCTATTAAATTAAAGTAAAATTACTCATGCAGTGTCTTTCAAAACAACCTCTCCACAGTTTGAATTTTAGGATTCTTCAAATAAATTTATCCATTCATTAACTCAGTCATAGGCATGCACACCTAAGAAAAATAATCCTTTACTTTTTTATATTTTTCCCCCATTTTAGTCTGATGATTTTATATTCAATCTTAGATCCAATATAACTTGAATAGAAAACATTGAATGCAAGTCTGCATAATTAACTAAAGATATGAATCTTGACGTCTATTGAAATCACTAAAAAGTACTAATGTTGCCAGCTTAACTACATGGTAATATGGCATTGATGCATTGTTGTTGTTTTGCTCAGAATTCTAAACAAAAGATGGTAAAAGAAAAAAATGCTATTTGGGAGCATCACATCCAACCCGAGCACATCTTGATCTAAAGGGACGTACAAAGTTAATTATTGTAGATATTTATACATGCATATATGATGGCGGTTTTAGCATCCAAAAAAAAAAAATGCATTTTCAAAAAACATGTTGAACTACAGAGGAAACATAACATCTCCATACTTCAATATATTTTTTGAAAAACTTATGTTGAAAAGGCATTTAGCTATTGATTGATTGGGAAAATAAATAGTAAACTTTACCAAAATAAAGAAAAAACAAAAACGGGAGACTGAAATGCTATGATGACCAAAATGAAATCAGGTTGAAATCTACTATTATAAAATCCAAAATTGTTCGGTTTGGTTTCTATTTTGGCTGTAATATTTAACTTTGATTCGATGTTCCAATAAATGACGCTAGTACGCTCTTCGAGAGATACTATTATTATCACTGTTGGCTACAAGCCAAGGATATCAGTCAAATCATCGTAAGATACTAGCACGTTATTTGTAAGGCATTTATGGAATAGAACAGTAAGCTACAGGATGATTCAAATGATATCCCACAAAAATGTCAATCAGACGTCAATTAATCAAATACATCTATAATTAATGAGCAACAAAAAAACCATTGATCAATCGAACACATCTACAAATAATGGTAAAAAAAAATTTGATTGATCGAGCAAGTAAACAATTAATCGCTATTGGGGATTAATAGTTGGATACTAGTACGCTCTTTGTGAGATACTATTTTTATCATTATTGTTGACTACAAGCCAAGGATATCAGTCAAATCATCATAAGATACTAGCACGTTCTTCGTAAGGCACTTACGAAATAGAACATTAAGTCATAGTGTTTTTTGATTTATTGGCAATTATTTAGAAAAGTGGGTGTTTTGGGACCATTGGCTTTTTAAAGCATGTTTTTGTAAATAGGTTGGAAAAGTAGCCTCTTTCAATAATTTTCCCTTTTAAACTTTTTTTTGAAATGTCAAAGACAAAAAATCCAACCCAATTTATAATTATGCATTGTGGTGCTGAGTGCATTGTAGATACTAGTGGGGTGCACATGCAATACTAAACGTTCTAGATTTTAAATGAATAGGTAGATAGAGTTTTGACTATTTTAACCCTATATTAATGATGCTTTTACAACGAACAATAGAACTTTTTGGAGAAGTTGCGCATGATTCTTGGCAGGCTTCCCAATGGGCCTATCATGGTTTTTTAGACCAAGATCGGAGACCCGACCCGCAAGATTGGCTGGTCCTTGCCAATCCCAAAAAAAAAGAATGTGGCCTCTAGAAAATGCAAATCCGACGTGTCTCTCAATCTCTCTCTCTCTCTCTCTCTCTCTCTCTCTCTCTCTCTCTCTCTCCACTGATCTACAAGATGAAGACTACACAAAAAGATAGTAAGTCACTCCCTCTCTTGCTCTCTCCTTCTCTCTCTCTCTCTCTCTCTCTCTCTCTCTCTCTCTCTCTCTCTCTCTCTCTCTCTCAATATATATCTCTTATGGATGGCAATAGGTCGAGTGACCCGCCCGGCTTGAATGGCGCTGCCCAATATTTGATTGGGCTTGGGCAAGGTTTTTGAGCCCATAGGGTTGGGTCGGGCCTCATATTTAAGGGTCATATAAATTATAGGGCGGGTTTGATCTGAGGCACTTATGGCCCAACCCAACTCGACTCGATCTGCTCTAAAGATCTAGTTACTTGTTTAGGAATATTTTTACACTTGTTATATAGATTTCTAGATATATATTACATAAAAAAGGTTGTCGCAATAATGTTTTAATATTTTTTATGATTGTATAATAAAGTTAATGTAATATAATAAGTGTAGCTTGTACTGTTTACTATTTATTAAATTAGTGTGTGTATATATATTCAAATGATTTATTAAGTTTATTAAAATTAAAAAAATAAACAATTATTATTAAGCAACATATATTTTTGTTATTAAAAATAAGTAAAGAAGGGTCGGGCTCAGGTTTAATAAGAATTTATGAGGCCGGGCTTGGACAAGCAATCCTAGGCCCAATGTAGGGCCGGGCTGGGCTTGGGCATATATAAGTTGTGTTGTGCTAATGCCTTGGCCCGACCCAAGCCCGCTTGAGCCCAGCCCATTGTTAGCCCTAATCTCTCTCCCTCAGTCTCCCTCCCTCTCTCATTCTCTCTCACTCTCCCCTCTTTCTCTCTCAAGTCTCAAAGTCACTCTCATTCTCTCTCTCTCTCTCTCTCTCTCTCTCTCTCTCTCTCTCTCTCTCTCTCTCTCTCTCTCTTGTCTCTCTCTCGACATCGGCGATAGTAAGACTCTGGTTCTAACTCTTGCCCTCTCTTTTTTAATTTTTTTTTTTTGTACTTTTGACTGACTTAGCCTGCAAATTCACTCCAAAATTTTTTGAAAAAACAAAAACAATTAAATATCCTCCCTTAAAATGTCATTTCCCGGACTACAATATCGAATTGGAACAAGACGATCCCGATTTAGACCGGCTGATTGAGTAAACCATGGGCTATTCTCATTACATCTATTATATAAAGGGAAAGAGGCTCGGGTTGACGTGGCTGCCTCACTGCCCGAGCCTATATTAAAGCAAAATTTCAACAAAGAAAAAACTATTTTTTCTTAGGCCAACTGAAAACCAGGTGCATAGAGAAACGGAGGTGTTAGGCCAACTTTGGAGACTTGACACTTCTAAATATTTTACTCTAAATATTTTATAATTTTCAACTTCAATTATAATTTTCAACTTCAGGTGCATAGAGAACAGAGAACGGAGGTGTTAGGCCAACTTTGGAGACCTGACACCTTTAAATCTATTATATAAAAGGAAAGAGGCTCGGGCTGACGTGGCCGCCTCACCCAGCCTTGCCGCTCAAGCCTCTATTAAAGCAAAATTTCAATAGAGAAAAAAATATTTTTTCTCAGGCTGACTGAAAACTAGGTGCACAGAGAACAGAGGTGTCAGACCAACTTTGGAGACCTGACACTTTTAAATATTTTACTCGAAATATTTTATAATTCTCAACTTCAGTTATAATTTTCAACTTCAAGTGCACAGAGAACGGAGGTGTCAGGCCAACTTTGGAGACCTGACACCTCTAAATATTTTATAATTTCCAACTTTGGAGACGTTAAATAAGAATATTTTATAATTTCAGACACGCGTTTTTTCAACTTTGGAGACCTAAAATAATAATATTTTATAATTTCAGTCCTGACACTCATACTTTTCCCTCTCCCTCTCAGTCTCTTGCTCCGTTCTCTGCCCTCTCCCTCCATTCTCTGCACTCTCCCTCTCGGTCTCTCCCTCCGTTCTTTACATTCTCCCTCCGTTCTCTGCACTCTCCCTCTTGGTCTCCAACGATTCTGATCTCCCTCTGTCTCACCTCTCTCCGTTCTAATCTTTCACTGTCTCTATCTCTATCTTCCTCTCATTTTCTCACACACAATCGATCCTCTCTCTTGTAAGACCCCGAATTTTCCTAATTAATAAAATAAATTAGTAATTAATATTTTTGAGGATTTTAATTGATGGAAATGGTTTATTAATGTAGGTGATATCGTTATTAGTGGAAATATGGAGTTTGGCTCAGATCAGACCGTCTGATCGTGGGATATCGCAGTAAGATCGATATTTTAATTTAAATGTATTTTAAATGAGCGATGTGCATTGAAATTGTTGCACGTGCGTTGCGTGGGATAGAAGGTATATAAATGAGTTAAAATAACCTAGTAGAATACGAAGGGTATTCTAATCGTATTCGCTTGGTATCTGTAAGCACCTCATTTTTGCGCTCCCATAAAAACCAGAAATGCAAACCTTGGACAGAAAGTCAAACCCTAAGGGGTGAAAAGTTGATTTTTTGATCAAGTGAAAATTGGCTACCTCGCTTTATGCCATTGGATAGAGAATCTCGACATGGTTCTAACGCAACTGAGTTTGCAGGAATCGGGGTCCAGATGAAGGTTCTGCGGGCGGTCAAACTTGAGCAGAGCCAAAAGTTGACTTTCTACTAAAATCCGATCCAGAGGCCTACCCCTAGGTCATTGGATAGAGAATCTCGACACGGTTCCAACGCAACTGAGTTTACAGGAATCGGGGTCTGGATGAAGGTTCTGCGGGCGGTCAAACTTGAGCAGAGCCAAAAGTTGACTTTCTGCTAAAATCCAATCCAGATGCCTACCCCTAGGTCATTGGATAGAGAATCTCGACACGGTTCCAACGCAACTGAGTTTGCAGGAATCGGGGTCCGGATGAAGGTTCTGTGGGCGGTCAAACTTGAGCAGAGCCAAAAGTTGACTTTCTACTAAAATCCGATCCGGAGGCCTACCCCTAAGTCATTGGATAAAGGGCGCCGATACAATTCTAACGAAACTGAGTTTGCCCAGATCGGAGCCCGGATGAAGAAAATATGAGCTGACAAAGTTTCCGAGCAGCAAAACCGGCGAACTGCGCACGTGGCAAACAGCTGCACACGTGGCGAGTTGCGCAGGAAAATATCTCCGGGATCAAATCCGTAAATATCCAAACATTCGAAATATCCCAGGGACTAAATCTGTAAAAATCCGAGAATATCGGATTAAATTGAAATTTGCCAGGGACTAAATCCGAAAATTCGGATCTTCCGACCAAACGAGCGGCGGCATTTAATGAATTTTCATCATTATGCCGCTCGCGCAGACGTGGCGAGCGCCATGCGCTCACCTCGAGCTGGACGCCAAAGTGAGCGGCACCCCTTCTCCCTTGCCTATATAAGCCGCGCGACTTTCTCGCGCAAAGGGTTGGGACATTTTTTTTCTGGGGTTGGGATTTTTGAGGGTGCGAAGAGTTTTTGGGGTTGGAAGATTTCTAAAAAAAAGTTTAAGGTTGGATTTTCGGGGCGGGAAAGATTTTTTGGTTGGAACTTCTTCTTCTTCCACCCGAGGCCCTCTCTGCTGATCCCTCCCTGCCTCCGAAAAAAAAAACCCAAGCACTTCACTCCCGATCGTTGGGACTCTCTTCCCTTCTCTTGTTCTTCCCCATTTCCACTCAAGCAAGGGAAGGCATGCTGCTGTCGGCGCTGTAAAAGGGGACGCTCCCGCCGCTGTCCACCCTGCTCCAAGAACCATCAGGTGAGGCTCTTGTTTACATCAGATTGCACATATATTGAAATGAAATTTTTCTAAAGGGTTTCATAGTTTACCTTCTTCCTTTTGCACGAGCTCATTCCCATGATGCTCCAAGCCCGTATCTGTTCCCATCTCACCCCATGAAGGCCTCCAAGTAAGGGAGAGGCATGCATGTGCACTTCCGAGAGAGAGTGAGAGGTTTTCTTGCCATGTCCTTTGGCCATTTCTGCTGCTGACATTATGCCTGTTTTGTTTATGTTAACCAGGGAGCATGTTCCCCAAGTTCCCGTCATCTAATGTACCCCTGTAAACCCCCCTCCTCCTTCCCTTCTCCGAATGTCTGCATGCATGCACAGAGCTTAGGGACATGCGTAGGTGAAAAAAAAAATTAGGTTTCCATGTTGCATAGGCAATCTCTGTTTATTAGTGTTTTTTTTTTCTTTCTTGTTGTTTTATTGCTTGCTATACTTGCTAACATGCTCCCCCAACCCCCTGCCGTATGCTGCTTGTTCCTTGATTTGTCCCTGTAAGCATGCTCCCATCACCCCAGTAACTGTCTGTAGTTAGGCCTGTGTTGTTTTGTGATAATCAGGTGTGTTTTTTTTCTTTTTTTAAGAGATATGGAGTTGTGTCTTTAAGCAGTTAGATTAAATCCAAAACTAGTTGGGAAGTGTTCTGGGCATATTAGGAGACTAGTGGAACAATTACAGGCCGAAAAAGATCGGCCAGAGATGGATATCTCGAAGAAACAGAGAGTTGAAAATCGCAGTGAGCAGCCGCCCACTTGGCTCTTACTTGCGCTCACTTAGGAAGTAGGCGCCCTTTTAATTTCACTGCCCGCCGAGCTGGCGCCCACTTGGCGCTCAGCTCGCGCTCACTTAAGACCATGCGCGATTCTCGCGCTAAGCTGGCACCCATCTCGCGCCCACTTGGCGCTCAGCTCGCGCTCACTTCCCGCCCAGCTCGCGCTCACTTGGTATCGAGTGAGCGCCAGCTCCAAATTTTGCCTGGTTCTTAGCCGCCTACTGGCGCTCACTTCAGGAAGTGAGCGCATACCCCTAAAACAGGCCGAATTGCTAGATTTTTGAAAAATTCCGAAAATACCCTTTACTGTACCGCGGGGGGTGAAGCCCCCCGCACCCCCCACCCCCTTTGTTCGCTGCGCGTCCAACTCGTACCTTGGTACGGGGAGGTACCCCACCCCGTGGGCTCCGCTTCGCTCCGCCCACAGGGCCCCCGGGTACCTCCCCTTGGACCCAGCACAATGAGCCAATTTTTTCCTGATAGAGTGTCAATCTTGTGTATTTTCTTGTTGTGAGTATTACTGGATGTGAGTGCCATTTCCGAACCGAACCAGATAAACCAACAGGGTTTTCGGGTCACCCGGAAATCCGACATGGGACTTGGACCCCCGGTCCAACTTGACTTCCAGTGGGCCTTCCAACGGGGCCCACCAAGCCCAATAAACACCAAAGCATGCCATTATATAACTTAAGTAAAATGAACAATTTGAACCGGGCGGGCCAAACCCAATGCGGCCCACCCGAGCCTTGTTATGTGTAATGAACATGAGAATTGCATGGTTTGGCCGAGACCAAGGGCTAGGGCCTGTCGGGCCCGCCAAAGCCCGCTAACAGAACCAAGTTATGGTGCAAGCCCTAAACTCCAAAGAACTGGGCTTCCAAGCCCCAAACCTGGATCACGGGCCCCAAGCCCAGTGACCAGCCCAGTGTGGCAAATTAAAAAGAGAAAATAAAATTACTTGGCCACCACGTGGGCCCACGTAAGGGGCCCACAAACCAGTCCGGCCCACTTGTGCATGAAAAACACTTAATCTTCAAGTCTGAACTTAAAGTAAAATCAATGCACCAACCAAAGCCCAAAGGGCCTCCTAGGATAGGCCGAGGCCCACAAGGGCACACGGGCTTGACTAAGCCCACCAAGGATACCGTGGGCCTTCCAACGGGGCCCACCCAACCAGACTCAGATCACCTAAGTAATCAAGATAAAAGCAATTAAAGGGACCCACACCACTCAGGAGGTCCCGCCAGACTTAACCAAACTGCATATCGGATTAGGAATCGGGTGAGACCAATGTAATCTGACTCAAACCAGGGAACCCACGGGACCCGTCGTCCGACGGGTGGACCGGGGTGTCTACGGACTTCCCCGGACCGCAACCGAGACCCTACTTAGAATCTCAAAGCCGCAGACCAAAAAGCCCTAATAGACGAGATTAGGCACCCAGGTGTCCGCCTGCACCCCATCAGGCGGTGGCGACTCCGAATTTCCCCGTGCGGCATTTCCGACCCGCGCACAGTATCCATTAACTGCAAAGGAGAAAAACGCACACAGACGCACGACCAGAGAAGAAGAAGAAAAGAGAGAAAGAGAGAGACCTGTTTGTGTGGTTACCATTGTCTCAGAACCTGTTTGTCTCCTTGAAGAGGAGTGATCACCGCTGGTTAGAGGAAACGATCGTGAGAGGTAATAATGCACGGTTTTAACGTTCGTGTTTGTATTTCATGGTTAATCGATTCGTTTGCATGTTTTTATGTGTATTTATATGTATTTAGCTTGATAATCATCTTATATGTATGTTTGAAGCACTTAGAACACAAAAGTTTGGTTTTTACACAATCGGATTGACGTTTTCCATAGAGTGCCGACCTCCCTGTGCTCAGCGCTCGTACAAAAATTTAGAATGCCGTCGACTGCTAACTGACAGACAGTTGGCGCTCAATTTAAAACTACCGCCGACCTAGAACGCCTGAGCGATCCTAGACGATCCTAAGCACCCAGTGCAGAAAAATCCAATTTTTCCAAATTTAATCCCTGATTCAATTCTAAACCATTTTAATCAATTTTAATAATTAAATAAGGTGTTTTAAAACCAAAATAAATTACCAATTACTTGTTTTACAGAAAAATAAAAATAGAGAAGTATTTAGGGTATTAGTTGCCGAGTTTTGTAATTAATGAGAAAATCTAAGTTTATGACTAATAGACTTACAAATTTGGAATAAATAACTATGAGACATGCAAATTTATATTATCAACCAAATTATTATATAAAGGATTTCCATATCAGAATTTCAAACCTAGTTACTTTGGAGGCATGTATTTGATACTATGGTTGGATGTGACTGTTTAGTACATCCCGGTTTTATATTGGATTCCGTTGTTGAATTCTGAATCATGATCTTTGATATACATGATATTTTTCACTGATACTTAAATTGTTTTATATGCTGTTTTATATTCCATGATCATTATGAATGTTTATACGAGCCTGTTTATTCAAGACTGCTTAATCGTGCATGAACATCTATTTTTGTATATATGAACTGTTTATAGCATGCATGTGTTACCTACTGAGATATTCATATCTCACCCTACTTCTCATCTTATTTTTCAGTTGATATGTGAGAGGGGGATCCTAGTGGGGATTTCCAGAGTAAGCTTGCTGATTTTTCACCGGAGGAGTACTATTATCCGGATCAGATTTGAGGTTGAGGAGTGATGAGGACTTATGATTTTAGACAATTTATTTTATTTTGTTTCTTTTATTTGGCTTTGATGTATCTAGAGACAGAGAGATTGAGAGATTAGAAACCTTTGATTATTACCAGACTTGATGATGTGGATTGGATGGTTTATTTACTTCTTTTTTATGAGGATGTTAGACTACACTTCCGCACATTGATGGTATTGCACTCTGATTATTAATATTAAATGGCTTATTTATTTGTTCTAGTCTGGTTTATTCTTGGTGATTGTTTGATATGGGCTCAGTAGCATCTCGAATTTGGTTGTTGAGTTGGATTTGGGTGATTCGAGTCAGGTGCCAATTTGCATTGACTCGGGTTTGGGGCGTTACACTCTCTCACACACGACCTTCATCTCTCTCGCCGTCTTTGCCAAACCCTAACCGTTCGAGCCTGGATTTGAAGTACGATGAGAAGTGGTGAAGCAATTAATTTTACGTTCGTTTTAACAAACTCTACAGTTTATTTTGTATTAGGTTATATCTCTATGACCGGTTGATCTCTCTCTCGCTGTCTACAGTATAGCAGTTGGGTTTTTGAGAGAAAGTTTCTCCTCACCGTTCTCTCTCTCTCTCACACTTGTTTTTCTAACCTTCTCCTAACTGGTCTCTCTCTCTCTCTCTCACACCTTTGTTTCTCTCTCTCACTCTCTTGCTCATCGTTCTGGTCAGTATCTCTCCCTCAACCGTCATTCTCTCTCAGCTATCATTCTCTGTCTCACCCTATCTCTCACTCTGTCGCAATCTTACCTGCTCCGTCTTTCTTCTCATCTGCAGTGACCTCCTCTTCTACAATGTTCCAATTGCAACTCATCTTCTCCGCCAATCCATACTCTCACAGTCGATTCCGGTCCCTAATTGTTCTTCAGCCACCAAAAGACACCCCTCCTCAGCCAAACGACATCCTAATTTTGCATGGTCCGAACAATCTCAACCTTTTTTCTCTTATTTTATTTCTTATTGGGATGTCATACTCTATAATTTTCCATTATACATTAGGCATTTGAGAAAGAGCGAGATTGTCAGCATCAACATCACACAAGCGCTTGAACTGTCAAAACACTGCAACATCACGCCGAAATCAGTTGCTGCCAAAAAGGTTCTTTTTAATTTAATTTTTCTTGATTTTCTTCCTTCTTTGCCTTAAAAATGAGCGACAATTGGAAAGTTGGGATTTTTTTTGGTATCTCTCAGACATGATCAAAGAGGAATTAGAATGGTTTTCGGAAAACACCAAGCATCCTGTTAGTTGGTTAATATAAAAAAAGTAAATAAATTCCTGTTAGTTGGTGTAATTGGTTAGATTTATTAATTTAAAATTTTCAGTTATTATTCTCATCAATTGCTTACAGCCATCTCACAGAACCATTCTTCCAACCATCTGTTCTTGCAGGGTGTTGGTTTTCTTCTGTAATTCTTAGACGTATGTTTTTGCACACCCCTGCGTTTCCTAGTATATTCTCATACAGCCTCAACAAAAATAGATTTCACTTCCATAATGAAACTAATAGTACCTTGATATTAAAATTATTTTTCAGGATCCAGATTTTGTAGCAGAAACTTCAAGTAGCTCAGGAAATAAGTGAAGATGGAATTCACCAACTCATGCACAAGAAACTACGTCCATGGTATTTTTCTCACTTTAATTTTTCTACCAATCCACAATAAAGTTCCAACATAAATTCTTTTTATAACTCCCACTATATTTCTCAAACTATAGAACAAACTTTGTCAACAAATTTTGTCCATAACTTCAAGTATACTAGTACTTACAACTAAACTAATACTTGCTTTATTTTTTCACCATTTTTCAGGAACACTATCTTCCAAAAGAGACTGCCAGTAGCCCAGGACGTAAACAAAGATCAAATTCAATATATTCTAACTAGAAAGCTGTTCTTTTTTGTTGAACAATACAAACAAGGGCATACGAGCGTGGCCGGAAGAAATGTCAAACCTGAAACTTGGTGAACCAAATCCTGGTCCTAGCAGGGTCAGCTAAGCCGCATTGAGGCAGAAAAAAGCTCCATACCTACACCTCAAAATCTAAATGAAGCAATGCTCTATGTATTTCTATCTGTTCGTTTGATGATGTTTTGTCCGACAGGTGTAGACACCCCAAATTGCACTACAAAATGAGAAAATAATTGAAAATATGTAATTGGGATTTGAAACAGGTCAAAAAAGTATAAAATTTAATCAAGCATGCAATGCCCACAATTTCTCTACGGGCTGGTCGGGCCCGCAATTCATTTAATTACGGGCATGCGATGCCCATATTAACTCTACGGGCATCACGCACCCACAATGTATATACGGGCATGGGGTTTTTGTGCGAATTTATCCTTTCTCGATTTTTGAGCCTTATTTGCCCCCAAATATCTCTCTGGGATATGTGAATTCTATTATTTATCCATTCGAATTCTCTTATTTATCTTATTTGGCAATGGATTGGCATTATCCCTTTTCAATTTAATCTAAAAGATTTAGGTATATCCCTTTTGACCAACCATACCCCTGGGCTTGCCTATAAATAGAGGGCAGATCCTCAAACAAATGGCCATTAATTTGAAGTCTGAAGAGCTCCAAGTGAAGAAGGGAACCCCTGCTGCTTTGCTTTCAGAAACCAGGTAAGTTTCTTTTCCCTTTTATTTTCTGTTTTCAATTCTAGAGATAGTATTTTCTTCTCCATTTCTGTAGAATAAGGCCTTTTATATTGTATTCCCAAACCTGCCTCCAAGTACCTCAAGAATCCTTTCTAGCCATAAAACGTGAAGAGAGAGCGAGGGGAAAAGGGAACAGGTGGATCCCTAGAATAGCACCTCATAATCTGTTGTTATTATTTTCTGTAGAATAAGGACATTGATTGTGTTTGTATCTCCAAATTTGTCTCTAAATACCTCAAGAATCCTTTCTAGCCGTAAAACGTGAAGAGAGAACTAGGGGAAAGAGGAACAAGTGGATCCGTAGGATAGGCCCCTATGTGCTATAATCTGATATCTGTGGTTGCTTTTACTATTTTGTAAAGGTTTTAATTGTTTTATTTTGAATCTGGAGGAATCCTATGGACCTATGCTGTTTACAGCATAAAATCCTCTTTTTCTCCCACAGTTGAGATTTTTCACCACTTTTGCACCTACAGCACTGTTTTTTCGATTTTTGTGATATTAGGCTAAGATCCTGAATCTATCATGATCTATATGATAGATCTGGATTCAGAAGCCTGAAAGTAACCTCTAGGGTTTCATGAGGTAGTTTTTGAGTCATTTTTCATTTTTAAGAGAAGACCTTACGGTCTAAGTTCTCCCCTTTTGATGTTCTTCATCAACGTGGGTTTTTTTTTGTTTTTATTTCTTGATCTAGTGTGAAATATGGGCTATATCAATGTCCTGGACTGTTCAAGTTCAATTCTGAAATATTTTATAAAAATAATATTTTTTCTAGATTTCCAGAATTTAACTTGAAGCCAGATTTTTTAAGTTTTCACTTTAGATTTGTTTTCTTTATCTTGATTTCAGTCAATCATGAAGCCCAAATAAATGGCTCTTGTTTTCATAAGAAGGATCCAGAATTAATTGGATCATTCACATGGTAAAAACCCATACATTCTTTTATTGTTCTTTTTTACTTTTGTTTTGATTAGCAAGCCTTTTTTTCCTTTGAAAAACATGAACAATACCTGGCAACCACCTTGTGTGGATGAATATGGGTGCCTAACACCTTCCCCTGTTCAAAACCTAATCCCCTTATCCATCTCTGGTCGTTTTTATTGTGTTTTTATTTTAGAGTTAGTTTTACTCTAATTTTTGTCTTCTTTATTTGATTTGATATTTTGGTGTCCATTCACACCTAAACAGAATGGTGGCGACTCCTTGTTCTAATTAATATAAACGTTAACCTCCTGAAAAGCATGGAGAAAATGATGGAAAATGCAATTTTCTGGCCTGCCCGTAGTTACATTCCGGGCAAGTGATGACCGCAATTTTAATACGGGCGCAAATGACCGTATTACCTTTGCGGGCTTCTGTAGCCCGTGCTTCTTCTACGGGTTTTAGGGCTTTCTTATTCGCGGCCGCAAATGCCTTTTCTCATTTCTGCTCGCATTTCACCCTAAATTACCTGTGCCCGTAACCCTCTTCCAGTCTTCGATCCTCACTCTCCGTCAGCACTTGTCTTCTCTGGCGGCAACTTCATCTTCTCCGGCAACGTCAACTATTTTCGAAGACCTCATTTTCGGCAACAATCATTCAAACATCCTTCAGAGAAGACCAACTTTCCAACGGCTGTTCTTGTTTCTTCCTCCATTGCTTCAACCATGATCAAGCTTTTGGTGTACTTCGAATATTTTCAAGCAACCTTGAACACTCCTTGGAGCTTCGGTGAAGTAAAGGTTTCCACTTTGCTTGCAAAAATTCCTATTTCGATCGAAACAGGTAAGTGGCCGAACCTCTCTTCAAGCAAAACAGTGATAGCATCCATATAATTGAACAAATCTAATTCATGCACGAATTTGACTCACTATCCATGATTTGAGAATAGTCTTCAATTCCATATTTATTGTTTAGTAATTTTATCTGTATCTCTGCGACCAGGAATGCCCATCTGTTTCCGAATTTCTGATAAATTCTCAATTCATGTTTGACCACCTGAATTCATTCTTTGCATTTTTCTGCTCTTGATTGATTGCATTCTTGAATGATCGAAAGCTCAAAACGCCAGTTTATTGATCATTGTGACCTGCTGAATTTTCTTGCAAATGACACATCTGAACTAATGCTTGAAATTTTTCTGATTGAGAAACTGAATTTCTGCTTTAATCTTGTATGCTTCCAATTGTAGTTCTGGTTCACTTTTTCCATTGGCCATTTTTGAGCATTATGAATGCTTCTGTTTCTGTCCATGGCTTTGTTTCTGCCAGTATCTTATATGAAGATTGTTACATGGATTATATGGATGAGTGATTCTTACTTGCTTTTCTGCTCTTTGGTCTTTGAGTGTGTTTGAAGGCATTCACTCTTAATGCTATAGGTTGCCTCAATCTTCTTGTATACCTTGGTAGTCTAATGAAGTGGCTTCTTCATTTTTGATTATCTGTTGACAACCTATGCATGCTTTTGCACTGTTGTAACCTAGAGGCTTGATTTTAACCTTCTTGGATCTGCACTATGTGAGCGCGCTTCCATTGCAAGTTAGTTTGCTCTGGGAAAGTCCTATGTCTGGAGGGACACCCCGGTGAGCCGCTGGTGATTCCCTGTACATGTGGATAAGCGGCCATCTCCATGTATTGATTCTGGTGCTGCATGCTGGTGGTATGTGCCAACTCTGTTGAGTTCATGCGCAATAAGTCGGTGACTACGACTCTTGTCTAAGCTACACTGCATGGGGCTTGAGTATCATTAAGTAGCACTGCCCCTAAGTCTTATGGTGGTATAGCATTTAGTTCAGTGTCATCTCAAATACTTATCATCTTTGTGAGTCCTGCAATGGCACGTGTTTTATCGCTTTTGTCGGTTTTACCCCGTTAACATCAAGTTACTGGTATTTATACATGATCATCTGTTTTATCGCTTTATTTGGAATTTCCATGGATAACTTGGATTTCTCGTCTCATCGTTGATTAATCGAATACCTCATGACTATTGCTTACATTGGACTGTTTCAAATTGCATGCACCTGCTACTTGCTGAGATGTAAATCTCACTCCGTTTTCCCCTATTTTTCAGGTTGCTTGGAGAGATCGCAAAGATGGGGTTTATCTGATGGGTAGAATTGTAATTGATATAAAGGTTCACATGTTAAATGATAAAAGTGATTGTAAAATGAATTGAATATATTGATTAAAGAATTGTTTTTATTGGTCACCAGAACTCTGATATAATTCATTAAAGTTTTAAAATTATTGTGAATTTTGGTTTGTATCTGACCCCAGCTTCGTGGTAACACCTCGAGTTTGGTTGTTGAACTGGACTAGGGTTGTTACAGTAGCGAATTGGGTTCGGATTGGGTGCCGGTTTGCACTAACCCGGGTTCGGGGTGTTACAATTATATTGTACAAAAACAATTAATCATGCAAAACATGCTTGAAAACCCCAAAAATATCCATTCAATTCCCAGATTTCATGCTCAAAACATATCATCAGTATTCCCGAATTAAAGCATGTTATCATAAAATACAGCCAAAATCATGGTTTAATAAAACAAGCCCCCTACACATGTTTCTAGAAACAATTCTAAAAATCAGATTTAAACATGTTTCTAACCCCACGAGCTTTTAACCAATAAATCAGATTTTAAACACATCAAACATGCTCCATAACACAAAATAGCAAGCAATCTAAATAAAGACCAAACATGAACAAATACACAAAACATGGCTTAAATCCACAGTGTCCCCAGCGGAGTCGCCAGTTGTAAGACATGGAGGAAAAAAAATCAATTCAATTACTTTCCTCTTATCATCACACCGGATCAATAAAATAAACATGGAGTCGCCACCATTCCTTTTTAAGGTGTTAATGGACACCCAAAATAATCAAATAAAAGAAATGATAAAAGAAAACAAATTAGAGTAAAAATAACTCTAATTCAAAAAAGTAAACCAGAGATGGGTAAGGAGATTAGGTTATGGACAGGGGAAGGTGTTAGGCACCCCCATTCATCCACACAAGGTGGTTGCCAAGTATTGTTCATGCTATAAAAATGCTTGCTAATAAAAATCAAAACAAAAGAAAAAGGAAAAAGAATGTATGGCTTATTTCCATGTGAATGATCTAATTAATCCTAGATCCTTCTTATGAAAAAAAATGCCATTTCTTGGGCTTCATGATTGACTGAAATCAAGACAAAGAAAACATTTCTAAAGTAAAAACTTCAAAATCTGGCTTTGAGTTAAATCCTTGAAATCTAAGAAATAAAAAATATTATTTTTTTTTACAAAATATTGAAGAATTGAATCTGAACAATCCAGAGCATAGATCTAGCCCATATTTCTCATTAGATAAAAAAATCAAAACCAAAAATACCCACGTTGATGAAAAACATCAAAAGGGGAGAGCTTAGACAGTAGGGTCTTCTCTTAAGAATGAAAAATGACTCAAAAACCACCTCATGAAACCCTAGAGATTACTTGAAGGCTTCTAAATCCAGATCTACCATATTGACAATGGCAGATCCAAGATCTTAGCCTAAACGACTAAAAACATCAAAAAACATAAAAAAAAGGGTGAAAACAATGTAAAAAATCAGAATATATGAAGAAAATGAGATCTAATGCTATGAATAGCATAGATCTATAGTATTCCTCCATACTTCATCACCAAATCATCACACAATCTAAACAAAATATTATATCTACACATTTCTAAGATTACAGCATATGGGGGTCTACCCTACTGGTCCATTCCTATCTTCCTTTCCCTTAGAACTCTCTTCACGTTTTACGGCTAGAGAAGATACTCGAGGTACTTGGATTAAGGTTTGGGGTTACAATTGCACACATGCCTTATACTACTGAAAGGGAGAAGATTAGAACTATCCTATAAATTAAAACTAAAAAATAAAGAGGTTGAGAAGCTTACCTGGACTTGAGAAAGCAAAAAGTCAGGGGTTTTCTTCTTCACTTGGAGTTCTCTTCTCAGCAATTCTTAGCTACAATTCCACAGCAATTTCACACTAATTGTTTCTCTCCTTTTTCCAATCATTTGCTTGAGGAGAGGCCTCCTATTTATAAGCAAGAGCAGGGGCAGGGTTGGTCCTAAGAGGTTCTAGAATGTTCCCACTCAATTTTAGAAACATGAATTAGGGCAAAACAGCCGCACGAAACCCTAGAGAGATATAGAAATAATAACAATGCTTAAAAAATCAAGCAATTAAAAATTCGCACAAAACTGCCCGTGTCCGAATTTGGATTGCGGACATGCTTTGTTCGCATATCAAATGCGGACATGCCTTGTCCGCATACCAAATGCGGACAACATAGGTTTGTTCAATTTTTCACATTTTTTTACCCTTACCTGCACAGGCAATACTTATTTACATGTAATATCATTTAATTAAATGTCCTCATATTTTTTAATCTCCATTTACTTAAGATATTACATGTAAATAAGCAAACACCCCCAATTTGAATCCATTAAAAATAGTTCCAGACCCAAATTCCAACTGAATAAAAAGTCAACTTTCTAGTTTTTCAGGTCCTGTGAGACATGGGAAAAAATCAATTTTCCATTGACTTCCTCTAATCATCACACGGGATTAAAATAGAACAAAGAGTCGCCACCATTCAATTTAGGTGTGAATGGACACCAAAATATTAAATAAGAACAAAAGGCAATTTTAGGGTAAAAATAACCCTCCTAAAAAAAACAACCAGAGATGGGTACGGGGATTAGGTTATGAACAGGGGAAGGTGTTAGGCACCCCTATTCATCCACACAAGGTGGTTGCCAGGTATTGTTCATGTTTTTCAAAGAAAAAAGGTTTGCTATAAAAATCATGAAAAATCACAAAAAGACAAAATATATGGTTTTTTCATATGAATAGTCTGATTGATCCAGAACTTTCAAATATGATCATACCATTCCTAGGGTTTCATGATCAAAACAAAATTGAGATAAAATCAAATAAATTTAAAGTGAAAAATCCAAAAATCTGGCTTCAAGTCAAATTCTAGAAATCTAGAAAAATATGATTTTTATAAAATATTTCAAAATTGAACTTGAATAGTCCAGGATATAGGTATAGCCCAAATTTCACGTTAAATCAAGAAATAAAAACCAAAAATACCCACATTGATGAAAAACACCAAAAGGGGAGAACTTAGACCGTAGGGTCTTATCTCAATAATGAAAAACGATTTAAAAACCATATCATGAAACCCTAGAATTTATTTTCAGGCTTCTGGATTCAGATCTACCATATTGATCATGATAAATCCAAGATCCTAGCCTAAAACCACAAAAATCACGAAAACAGTGCTGTAGGTGCAAATATGTGAAAAATCCAAATTTTATAAAAAAAGTGGGGATCTCATGCTATAAACATCAAGGATTCATGTTATTCATTCAGATTCATCATAAAAACCATTAAAACATGATCAGGATATTCAAAGCAGCCACATCTCACAGATTAGAGCACATGGGGTCTACCCTACGGATCCACTTGTTCTCTTTTCCCCTAGCTCTCTCTTCACGTTTTACGGTAGAGAGGATTCTTGAGGTACTTGGAGATAGGTTTGGTTACACAAACACAATCAAAGGCCTTATTCTAGAAAAAAGGGAAAAATAGATATGGGGTTCTATTCTAGGGATCCACCTGTTCCCCTTTCCCCTAGTTCTCTCTTCACGTTTTACGGCTAGAGAGACTCTTGAGGTACTTAGAGACAAGTTTAGGAAGACAAATATAACAGATAGCCTTATTCTACAGCAATAGAGATGATCCTATTTGTTTACACCCTATATAACCGACGAATAAGAGAAGGACACGTGGTGCCTAGGTGGCTTGGTTAGGCCACGGCCCGTAGACTTTGAAGGGTTGAGCAGGCCACGTCAGCACGCATACAGAAGAATGCGGTTCGAGCCACGCAAGCCAATACGACAAAACCATAAATATCAGAGGATCGTGCCATCGGCCGTTCAAGAATAAAACTATTTTTAGATCATGGCCCGGCGGTTATCACTTTGAAACAGAGAACTGAAGATAACCAACTGCCATGAAGATCGTGCGAGAGTAGGACATTGAGCAACCGTCAAGGAGCGGCTATAAAAGGCCCCAATTCGAAGAGCTCAAGGACACAATCCACACAACCGCAACCGGTTATTATATTATTTTGATCATCCGTGATCCTTTATCCCCTCTAATACAGACGGATAAACTAGGACTTCTCTCACTGCTTCCAGTCGCAGTGACATCTTCGACCCCTCTTTACTCCGACTAACACCAGAATCCTGCCACCGGAGGGTAAGTTGAGGCCGCCCCTGACTCGCAGTTCTGTCCTTACAGAATCCCGAGCAGCCAGTCCCGAGACTCGCTCTGTTCACGCCAGGTGACTCGTGTATTTTCGGGTAAGCAGTAATCCAAGGTGAACCCCCTGAACCGACTTTGTAAGCAGCCGCCCCCTTCCTCCTGCGCTTATACCCGATTATGGCTATAAGACCAGGACAGACCGGTCCTACAAGCCTTGTCGATTTTCTTTTGTACTTTTGTTTCCATTTTGAGGATTATCTGTTGTCGCTTTCGGCTATTCGGCCGATTTTATAATAAAAGGATTTGTGTGCCATTAGTTGCTTTCGCTTTCAAACGCTTACAAGAACCCAAACGAAGACCGGACCCCTAGTCTTCATAACATCGCCTGACCCGTTTTATTACAGGTGACTTGCAGTACGACTGGACCGATTCCGATTCAGATTCGGAACAGGTGCCCGGGGTCAGGGTTCAACCCAAAATCATTTGTATCAAACGATACTGGCACGCCCGCGTAGAGACACATCACCACCTTCGACACGTGTCCACACCGGCCCATTTTTGGAGCAACATCCCTTTTTGGCACGCCCGGTGGGACCATTAGTCTTTGAAAGAGCACTAATGGCGGCAAGAAGAAGTACTCGGCATGCTAAAAATGCAGCGCCAGAGGAACCTGCCGAATCTCAGGTAAATCCTCTTTATGCTCCAAAGGTCCCGGGAGAAGGACCTTCGAGTTCTCAGCCGGACCTTAATGAGCGACTTATTCAGGCCATACAAGGTCTCAGCCAACAAATGGCAGGCTTTGGCCAGGGCATTAACAAAATTTCTTCTGATAATGGTAGAATCCTAGCGGTTTTACAGGAAGGTTTCTCTACAATGGCAAGACCGGTCATGATGACCGAACGAGCCGAAACATCGGCTGCTGGGTCAAATGCTCATGAAAGGATAAATATCCCGGAGCAGCCACCGATCATGAACCTAGGTGTAAACGGCCGAAACGAACAGGCCAACACCGCCGCTTTTAGGGGAGAAATACCTCCTGGTGTCCCAGTTCATCCCAATGTGCCTCCGATCGAGGTGCGACCCATGGGACAAAGGGAAGCACAGGAGAACCATAGAGAAGATATCGGGGTAAGAAATATGGCCGTAAACCGTAAGTACATCCAAAATGTAATTCAAGAAATGATCGGAGATCAATATCACCGACGAATGACTAGGCCAGTTTATAGGAAACCTTACCCAGGCTAGATTGACCAACAATTTGATTTCCCTAGGGGATACAAAATTCCCGAATTCACTTTGTTTTCAGGAGAAGGTCAACAATCTACCATTGAACACATTGGCCGATTTACGGTGCAATGTGGAGAGGCGTCCGGTAATGATTTCCTTAGACTTAGACTATTTGGAAACTCATTGACCGGACTGGCCTTTACATGGTATATTACCTTACCGGCCAATTCAGTTACAAATTGGGGTATGATGGAAGAGAAATTCCACTCCCAATTTTATCATACGGAGCCCGAAGTGACCATGGTTGATCTTGCTCGGTTAAGACAACAACCGGGGGAATCGGCCGATAAATATATTGCTCGCTTTAAATATATGAAAAACAAATGCCGAATTCTTTTACCAGAATCGGAATTTGCAAATTTGGCTTTAAACGGACTACACTTTGAACTTCGAAAGAAATTCGAAGGTGAACAGTTCGAAGACTTATTTGAGTTGTCGGCTAGAGCCACTAAATACGAGTGGCTATTACAGGAAGACAACGAAAAGAAAGTCTCGTCTTACGGGTCTTATTACAAAGACCCGAACTTTGAATACGGAGTTGTAGAAGTCGTAGGAAAACAGTCAATCACCTGTCCGATTCTTATCCGAAAAACCAAGGATACAGAAGCAACAAAGGAGACGAGTACTTTTAGCCGAAACTATTCCTTTGACATAAATAAGATGGCTGAAGTATTTGAATACCTTTTGAAACAAGGATTCTTCAGACTGACCAAAGACCATCCTTTTATCCCAGCCAATGTGGCGGCCAAGGGTAAAGCTTGTAAATGGCACGGGGTGAAAACTCATGAAACTAATGAATGTACTGTGCTTCGTAATGTGATACAGGAGAATATTGATAAAGGGCTCCTGAAGTTTGCAGAAACCGACAAAGAAAAGATGCAGGTTGACACACAACCATTCCCTAAAGAGGTGTCGGCGAATATGGTTACCATTGGTTTGCCAAAACGCACTCCAGCAGTTAAAATCGACCTGGATGGATCTTCCTCAGGGAAATGGGGGAAAACAGCACAACCAATGCAAAACCAGGTGAATTTACGACCAAGAAACCATTGGAGGTATCCACCTACACAAGGACGGTCATGGCGTCAAGAGAGGAAAGGTGAAATCTGGGGTGAGTGGTGGCATAAGCCTAGACGCGAACCCAGGATAGAAGAAGACAGGAAACCAGACCTCAATGAGAAAACAACAAAGAAATTGGCTTCGGTTCCTTCTGAATTGTCTTCCAATCAAGCCGCAACCAAAAGGCGACCGGAAACGGTTGCTAAATCCTCAGAGGAATCTTCCGTTAATAAAGATACATCATGCAAGATTCCGGAGAAAATAGAAATGTCACCAGGCCTCCTTTGCCAAGACTGCAAGCAAAAAGTAATAGCAGAGTACCGGTATTCCCAATACAAAGGGAAATCAGTCAAGTATGAAGATGCACGCCACACTCAGGGGGGCAAGAAACCTTTGTACTTAACTTCTGGAAGACAAGTAGGCTCGCCGACAAGGACGGCCGCTACCTATAGCTCCGCTAGGGATAGCGGCTACATGACTTACGAACAATATAGGATGGTAAACAGGGTCAAACACAGAATGGTAAAACCACCTATTATGCAGGATGGTCACTGGAACAGATTGACTCATCCTAAATTTCCTTTCCATGCGCAGGCAAGTATCGCAGAACTGACCAGAACGCAGAAGCGACGCTGGCAGCGACAGCAAGCTAAGAGACGATACCAGGAACAAAGTACTGGATCATCCGAGCCATATTGGTCGTCTAGGTTTGTTGCCAAAAGGCGCATTCCGAAACCACAAAAGCTCAAAAAGAGCCCGCCTGATTCGCCAATCCCTCCAGATACTACGCTCGAACACGATTCCAATGCGGTGACCGAAAGGTTGGTTTCGGACGAGGAATTGACGGACAATTTCGCCGGAGGAGAAGGAGAACAATTGTTAGTTGAACAAATGTTAACAGAGCACAGTAGGATCTCAACTCCTTCTACGGTAGAAATAACAGAGGAATTGACGCTCGAAACTCCCAAAGACGAGATCAGTGAGTCTCTGAGTCAACCTCCTTTGAGTGCGGATGCATCAATCGCCGAAATCTGTTTCGGTCGGATGCCCCCGATACCACTTGACTGTCATATGGTCCTCACTTTACCTATGACTTTTGGGGCCAGCATGGAGTTACCACGTTTAGAGGAGATCCAGGAGGAGGAAGACCCAGTAGCTTTGTATGTGATTGATCCAGAACATCTCGAAGAAGAGAAAAAAGACCAGAAACCAGCCGATGGTGACAAAATCGGTCTGGTGGGAGAGGTATGTTTCGTTGAACCATCCTTAACCATGACTCAACATCTGAAACCTTTATTTATAAAGGCGCACATGAACGGGATCCCTATCAATAGAATTCTAATTGATAATGGGGCAGCAATAAATTTCATCCCAATATCCACATTGAAGAAATTAGGTCAGTCTTATTCGGATTTAATTTCTTCCGAGATCACCGTCACTAACTTTGCAGGAGGTATTACAGGAACTAGAGGAATCCTCCCAATCGAACTAACGGTTGGGACACAGCAGTCTCTTACGGCATTCTTCGTAATTGAATCATCCGCCAGATACAACGCATTGCTGGGAAGAGATTGGATCCATTCGAACAAATGTGTACCATCTTCTTTGCACCAATCGTTGCTGTTTTGGAAGGATGGCAAGACCGAAGAAGTAAAAGCCGACCAGCGGCCATTTGCCGTGGATTCCAATGCCGCACATGCATCCCTTTATAACGAAGGGGTAAAACCAATTTCATTTAGTGGATATGACAAAAATGGGCAGCCGATCACTTCAAGTTCGGCTATACTACAAACGGCGCAACTACAGATTACAGAGGTAGCTGCAGTCGCCGAACTCAAAGAACTACCAAATGATGGTTAAACCATCAGAAGTCCCAGAAGCCGTCGTAAGAAAGATGACGGCTTACATGCAGGAAGAAAAGATAGGGAAGTTGCAGCAGGAACAAGAATGGCTGGAAAACGGCGAGATAATGATAAACTCGGCCGAATTCATTAATGAACAAGAAGATGAAAGGGTACAAGACCGGAATGAGATTACTCTCGCCGACCTACAAGCAGCACCAGCCAAATTAGAAGATTTGAAGGTAGATACCCAAGATCCATTAGAAGAAATCAACCTGGGGACAGAGGCGGAACAAAAGCCTGTTTTCATAAGTAAGCTACTACCACCTTCGGTCAGACAAGAAATGAGACGATTGCTAACCGAATATTCGGACTGTTTCGCCTGGACTTACCAAGAGATGCCAGGATTGGACCGAAAAATGGTAGAACACAGCCTCCCTATCAAGCCAGAATTTAAACCATTCAGACAACCTTCGAGGAGGATGGGTCATGACGTGGTATGTAAAGTAAAGGTTGAAATAGAACGGCTTTTATCAGCCGGGTTTATTAAGCCGATACGATATGCCGAGTGGCTTTCAAACGTTGTACCCGTAATTAAAAAGAATGGTCAAATTAGGGCATGTATTGATTTCCGCAATCTGAATTCTGCAACGCCCAAGGATGAATATCCAATGCCGATCGCAGACCTCTTAGTTGATAATGCATCACGGCATAAGTTTTTGTCATTTATGGACGGCCACTCCGGATATAATCAAATCTTTATTGCCGAGGAAGATGTAGCTAAAACGGCGTTTCGATGCCCTGGAGCATTAGGAACTTATTGTTGGGTGGTTATGCCGTTCGGATTGAAGAATGCTGGCGCAACCTATCAAAGGGCAATGAATCTTATCTTCCATGACATGATCGGTCAAATACTTGAGGTATATATTGACGATGTTGTGATAAAGTCTCAGACCGAAATGGACCACTTGCAGCATTTAAAACAGGTTTTTGAACGACTTCGTAAGTACAGCTTGAAAATGAATCCATTAAAGTGTGCTTTTGGTGTATCGGCCGGAAATTTCCTAGGCTTTCTCGTACACCAGAGAGGAATTGAGGTCGATAAAAATAAGGCAAAGTCGGTCATAGAAGCCAAGCCACCAGCCAATAAGAAACAGCTACAAAGGTTGCTCGGCCAGGTGAATTTCTTGAGAAGATTCATTTCAAACCTGGCCGGGAAGATCAGGGTCCTATCCCCATTATTGAAAATCAAGAATACTGAAGAGTTTATCTGGAATGAGGACCATCAAGCCGCTTTTAAAGACATCAAACAGTATTTGGCAACCCCACCGGTCTTGGTGCCACCTTCAAAAGAACGGCCGCTAAAACTTTATATAGCGGCTGCGAGCGATTCAGTTGGAGTCTTGTTGGCCCAAGAGAACGATCAAGGATATGAGCAGGCTATTTATTACCTCAGTAGATTCCTGACTCCAGTGGAAGAAAGGTACACTAATCTAGAGAAGTTGTGTCTTACACTCTATTATGCAGCTATCAAATTACGACATTATCTCCTGTCGGCCAAAGAAATTTTCGTCATAGCAGCTGTCAGCACCTCATTTTTGCACCCCCAAAAATGAAAGAATAAAACCCTAATTGAAAAAGTCAAACCTGAAGGGGTCAAAAAGTTGACTTTTTGATCAGGTGCAAATTGACCACCAAACTTCATACCATTGGAAAGAGGATTCCGATACGGTTCTAACGCCACTGAGTTTGCTCAAATCGGAGTCCGGATGAAGAAGTTATGGGCTGGTCAAATCTGGAAATAGCAGAAATCGGCTTTCTGCAGAACTCCGAATTAGCTGCTCAATTGGATATCAGCAGAAAGGGCGCATCGACACGACTCCAACGCAACTGAGTTTGCTGGAATCGGAGTCCCGGATAAGGAGATTTGAGCAAAACTGGCTCCGGGACGCGAGTCTGCACTTCTGCTAAAAAGCTCGAGTTTGCTGCCAACCTTTAGCTTAGCGGATAGGGAATCTCGAGCTGATTCCAACGCCACTGAGTTTGCTGAAATCGGATACCAGATGAAAGAAATATGAGCAGTCAAAGTTTCAGAAAATCTGCACATGTGGCAAAAACAGCAAAAAGAAAAGAATCTTCAATTAAAATAATAATATTTTCATACAACACCTAATTAAGAGGTTTAAAATATAGGAAAAAGAAAATAAAAAATCAAAGCATGCATGTGCTCAAAAACCAAAACAAAGATCTAAATAAAATAATAAGAAAATCTAAAAATATCTAGTAATTTAGATAATTAAAAAATAAAAGATATTAAGAAATAATAAAATACTAAACATTTTGCACATGGGGGATACGTGTCCCCCATGAGGTGTCCAAGATAAGAATAAAACTTATTTAAGTTTTAGTTACATTACATATAAAATTAAAATTTGGTCAACAAATGTGATTAGAATTTACTTTTGGTTCATTTTTTTCATTATAAAAGGGGGGCTACCCCCATTCTTTGGAAAAGCATCAAACCCCTTCTCCTCTCTCCCTTTTGCTCTCTCCTTCACTCACCCCCTCCCTTCTCTCTCCCTCCTTGATTTCCAATCAAGAGAGGCTGACCTCCCTTTAGCTCTGTCCTTTTTTTTCTCTACGTCCAACCCCTGCCCAAACTCTGCCCCACTCAAAACCAAAACCCAAAATACCCTTGGATTGCACCATCCCCCTTTCCATTTCATTCCTCCATTTCATTCCTTTCAACCCAGAAGTGGGGAATCCCTTTTCAAATCCATTCTTGGAATTCTACGAGGGTGCGGAAGCGCTGCCGAAATCATCGGAGAACCATCACCTGTCAAAAACAAGAAGGTAACAGTAAACAGTAGGTTGTTTCATTCAATACATATCAAGTTTCTTTTCTTTTCTTTTCTTTTTAAGCTTGATTTATTACTTGTTTTATTACTTATTTCTCACCTCCATTTGCTTCTAATGTGTACGATACTGAGCATCTCATGTTGAAAACAAGATCCAATTAAAGGGTGAAAGGAGAGAATTTTGTCAAGGATATAATGAGCAAAAGTCATCTAAGATAAGATGTCATTAGTCCTTGCAAAATAAAAAGAGACAAATCATCCTCTTGCCAACTTTCTATCTTCGCGAGCAAAGGTGAATACGTGGTTATGAACATAGCAAGATGGTAAAAGAATCTCTGGTGCCTCTCTTGATTCCCATGCAAAGAATGACTACATGAAGAGCAAAGGAAAAAGGAAGAAGAAAAGAAGAAAAATATGACTAAGAAAGGAGCTTGCGTGTTGTTGTGAAGATGCTAAAAATCCCGACGGACGTCGCCGGACCTCCCTGAAAAGCAAACGAAGCGATCCCGGCCGAAATCGGAGCAAAACAGCAAATTCGGGCAAAAACCGCATACTCAGGGCGGTCTGGACTTGACTGCACTTGGTATGCGGTTTGGTCTAAATCGCACTGCATCTACGGTTCAGACCAGACCGCATAGTAAATGCGGTCAATTCAATAAACAACCAAAAATTATTCTTTTTGACCCGGTTGGATCCAAATCCGACCCGAATTGGTTTTGACCCGACCCTATGAGTAATTTGGACTGTTTTAAGTCCACTTTTGGACCATGGGCCTAGATGGGCCCACCAAGGCATCCCCTGGGCCCACCTATAGGGCCCACCTTTGACCAGCCCAAACCAGGCCCGTTTTTAACAAATGGGCCCAAGGCATCTGACCCTTGGTTAATGGGCCAAATCCAAGCCCACTAAGCCCTTAGCATGTTTAATTTAATTAGATAAATAACCAAAATGGGTTACCCAATAACCCTGCTGGGCTCAAGCCCAACCTTGGCAATCCATGGGTCTTCCAACGGGACCCGCCTCCGACCCACTTCACTTTAATGGATAAAAAGATAAAAATGAATAAAAGGGACTTACACCTGCAAAGGTCCCTACTAGACTTAATCTGATACATGCTGGGCTAGGATCAGGGTGAGAATAAGTTGACTCAGAACTAGGGAAACCCGAGGGACCCGTCATTTGACGGGGCGGACCGGGGTGTTTTCGGACTTCCTCGGACCGTAACCGAGAACTTGCCCGAATCTCTAAAAAAGCCGCAGACCAGCAAATCTTAGACCTGTATAGGCACCCAAGTGTCTGCCTGCACATCTCAGGCAGTGGCGACTCCGATACCTCGAAACCCCAACGCATTCCGTGCGGCGCCTCGCTGGGACGTGCGCACAGCAGCCACTGACGTGGTCAAATACATGCTCACTCGGCCTACAGTGAGTGGTAGACTCGGAAAATGGACCCTGACTCTGATGGAGTTCGACCTCAAATATGTATCGCAGAAAGCGGTAAAAGGACAAGCATTGGCCGATTTTTTGGCCGATCATCCATCTAGTGTGCAGGAAAAAGAATTGGATATCCCAGTATTTCATGCCAGTTTTTGCTATGCCGAATTCCAACCATGGACACTGGAATTTGATGGCTCAAAAACAGAGTTTGCTTCTGGGATCGGAGTAGTAATAACTTCACCCACTGGTGACAAGCACGAACATGCATTTCAGCTTGAAGAATTATCCACAAACAATCAGGCAGAGTTTGAAGCTACAATTATAGGGTTGGAAATTCTATGGGAAATGGGTGCTCGAGCGGTTAATATTGTTGGGGATTCCCAACTCGTCTTGAAGCAAATGGAGGGCATATATAACTGCAATAGCGAGTCATTAGTACTGTTGCTACGAAGGGCGAGATTCTTGGCCCAGCAGTTCAATAGAATTGAATTCGAACATCGGCCAAGGAAGGAAAACTATCAAGCTAATGAACTGGCCCAGTTGGCATCTGGACTCAGACTGCGCGATTCAGTTAGAACGGTGACCATACAATCTCTCCCCAACTCCGAGAAAAGACCGTTTCTGGTGGATTCACTAGCATGTTGTAACCAGACAATAAGACAGGATTGGAGAGGTGAGATCTGGGGATATCTTAAAGATCCTACTATAAAGACTAGCAGATCGACCAAAAGGAAAGCTGCCAACTATTTTATTCTGGGCGATGAGTTGTATAAAAAGAGTATTGAGGACATCCCACTTAGATGTGTCAACCCAACAGAAGCCATGTTAATAATGGCCGAAGTACACGAAGGGATTTGTGGCGCACACCAAGCAGGAGTCAAGATGCGATGGTCATTACGTCGGCATGGTTATTACTGGCCGTCAATCTTGAAAGATTGTCAGATGTTCGCTGCAGGATGTCAGGAATGTCAGAAACATGGACCAGTTCAGAGGGTGCCGGCATTCGAATTACAAACCATAGTCAAGCCATGGCCCTTCAGAGGTTGGGCAATGGATTTAATTGGAAAAGTGTATCCTCCTTCGACCGGTCTACACAACTTCATCATAGTAGCCACCGATTACTTCACCAAATGGGTGGAAGCCAAACCTTTGAAAAAAGTGGAACAATCGGATGTGATTGAGTTTATCAGAGAACAGATAATTCACAGATACGGTATCCCCGAAACCATCACGACTGATTCAAGTACCGTTTTTGTAGGACAAGAAGTGACTGAATTTGCCAAAACATATGGCATCAGAATGATTCAATCTACACCTTATTACGCACAGGCAAACGGACAAGCTGAAGCAACAAATAAGGTGTTGAAAAATATCCTAAGAAAGATGATTGAAGATAAGCCAAGAAGTTGGCATAAACTCTTATCTGAAGCATTGTGAGCGTATCGAATGTCTTACAAGACGTCTATTGGAACTACCCCTTTTGCCTTAACCTTCGGTCATGAGGCAGTTATTCCGGCCGAAATCACGGTCAAATCGTTAAGGGTGGCTATTCAGAATAATTTCACTCCCAAGGATTACACGGAAGCAATGTTAGTTGAATTAGAAGACTTGGGAGAGATGAGGAGGCTAGCCCTGGATCGGCAGAGAGCCCTCAAGCAAAGGATTGCAAGATCCTATAATCGCCGAGTAAAACACAAATCATTCGCTCAAGGAGATTTAGTGTGGAAAACCCTTCTGCCAATAGGGAAAAAAGATTCCTTATATGGAAAATGGTCCCCCACGTGGGAAGGACCATTACAAGTCAGCAAGGTATTGCCCGGGGGGCATACCATATACAGTCATTGGATGGCCAAGAAAAGAAGATTATCAACGGCCAGTTTTTGAAACGGTACTTTCCCACTCTATGGGAATGCCGCAAAATCAATAACCAACCTGAGGAAAATCAGGAATAAAATAAAATATCTACTGTTCGGTACCTGCAACGCCAAATAAATGGCATTGTCAAATCGAGGAGCCGACATACAGTGCGGATTAGACTAAAATAGGAAATCTCTTCGAGATCCACTCAGACCCATTGATCTTCTTTCTAACGATCGGTCTATAAATACTAAGGCAATGCTCGCCATTCTTTCAAGAAAGGGAAGAAGAGAAGAAATGGCGAAAGATCAAGAGCCGACGACGGAGACGATCGGAGAAGAAGAAGTCAACAAAGCCGATGACTTCATGAGAATGGACGGGATCGGAAAAGGCGACTCTACTCTCGCTGACCCCATCACGGTAGGTCTTCTCCCACCGAGTTCTGGGTAGATACGAGAGTTCTCTCCTCCGACCAACATTTACGCCGGTCGGAGTAGTCGCCATTCCCCCCTCTTTCCTCTTGCCCCTTTGGTTAAATTGGCCCTCACTCACACCATCTATGGTTGACGTGTGGAGCAATTTCAGGGGCATATCGGCCCCGGCTGTATTATCAGGCCCCGGCTGAAACATCTGGCCTTGATTTTTTTGAAAGAGCCAGAAGAGCTCGGCTTTGGTTGTATGAAAGATCAATGTTGAAATAATAACATTCTTATTTTTTAAGTTCTAGTCTTTCCATGACGAGCAGTAGATATAAAATAAAACGAGTATGTTACATATCCAAAAAGCATGCAAAAAACTACCGTTTAAATAAAAAGCCGAGAAGTCGGCTGAATAAAGTTTAAAATGCCAGCCATATGGCATTATCATCAAAAAGTGAATACCGAACAAACGGTATAATTGTTTAGAAAAGGTTTTATAACCTTACCTTTCGAACCAAGTTTTGAATCGGGCATGATCATACTTCGCCCGCTCCAATAATAACTGCATCTCAGCTCGACGTACCTCCACTTCCCTTTCATCCCTCATGTGCTCCTCCAAACGGTGACGGCTCGATTCGATCAGCAGCATCTGAGTCTGGATAGATTCTTTAAGATGATGTTCCTCAGATTGTAGCCGAGATAAGTCGTCCGGAGCAGTATCTGATGGGTCACAAGCAATAGAGCCCTGGCCAAGAGAATTTTTATGAAGAGACCACCTCAAAGTTTCCAACTGGCAATTATGACCATATACAGCACGAATTTCTTGACGAAAATCGGAACATCTCACGTTGACAGAACGGAGAAAGTCCATGGCTTCCCTTAGCTGCGGCACGGCACTATAAAAACCAAGCATGGACAT
This sequence comes from Buxus sempervirens, assembly GCA_947561395.2. Classification (NCBI taxonomy): domain Eukaryota; kingdom Viridiplantae; phylum Streptophyta; class Magnoliopsida; order Buxales; family Buxaceae; genus Buxus; species Buxus sempervirens. The sequence continues at coordinate 10,731,653 of OX387183.1, forward strand.
CAGCCGATCTCCGGTTGAACGATCCCCGCGAGAATTCATCACTACGGCTCTGCATATCAACAATCGAACTTCTGACAATTCCTCGTCAGAAAGTTCTTCAGGCCGACGAAGAACAAAAGAGCGGAGTTCGTTCCAACTGTCAAAATCCGAAAGAAATGCTGGATGAAGGTCATGAAATTCTGGAGATGAAAGACAACGGTCTACTTCCATGAAGCAAAATCTGACAAATCCGAAACAAGTACCAGGGAGGGGTCTATAGTTTTCTTCTTTGGCCACAGGAATTTTTGGCTCAGAAGGTAATTCACCAAAAGAAGAACCCGAGGAAGCAGCACCAGGAAAAGTGGACGGACCGGCTTCATCCACCACGAGACAAGGACAGAAAGGAGCCGGCCTAGATGCACTAGGCGACGGATCGGTCGGAGGAGTGACAAATCGAGTTGAGGAACGGGATGAGGGACTAACATAATGAAATGCACGGGGAGGAGTCGGCATGGGAGTTGATCTACCACTACTTCCAGAATGAACTGGGGGCCCATGCTGAGGACGAAATAAATCGATATCTTCTTCCTCGTCCGAAGAATCGTCAGCCACGACGACGCGCTCACCAGAATGCTGAACTCGGAGTCGCAAACTGGAACGAGTAACGTAAGTACGACCGTCCGATACCTCACCAATCTTCCGTTTTTTCAAAGACGACTATTTGGAGGAAGGGTTGCTCCGACTGGCAGAAGCCTTGGAAGGTCGCCTCCAGTTAAAGGTGACCGACGCCTCGGCTTTCTTTTTCTTACTCTTCACATTGGAGGATCGAGGATCAGCTAATAAAGAAAAAGAAAGTCAGACACGACCGAATAGAAAAGATCAGTTTACAAGAACATAAAAGAAAGTTACCTGGGTAATGGGCCTCATAATACCCGCGAAGTTTGCCTATACTCGCTATATCGACCGCATTCGGTCGAAAAAGCGCAATATACGACTCTGAATCAAGCCGGACAAAGTCAGAGTAAAGCTGAGCCCACCATCTACGAAAGGAAGGTTCGACTGAAGATTCTCGGGGAAGAGGATAGTTGCGGAAACGATCAGAAAGATCGCGAAACCGACTAGTTGCTAATGACAGATAACTAGGGCTCAAAACAGACCGAGAGCCACCATTGGTAGATGAAAACACCACCAGAGGAATGCCTTGGCCATAACCAAGCTGCCGACTGACGAAATGCGGCAGATATATTTCCACCCCTTCTCTTCTAGAAGTGGCAGGAGCATCTCGGTTATGCAAGCCAAAAGGGAGCTCCCGGGCAATAAGAAAACTGGCCGTAGCACGTCGGCGAGCCTCTGGAGAAGAATTGATGGCGGCATAAAGGGGAGACCCATGAAATTGGTCTAAAGAAAAGCGATGGAATAAAGGAGGATTATTTTCCTGTAGACCTACCAAGAAGAAATCAAGAACAGCCGTGAAAGACAATTGCATGGGCGTCGCGGTAAGCCAGCGACGACCGGCATAATAATAATTAGGAAAAGGATTGTCTACGGCTGTACAGAAAAAGCCGGGGAAGTATTCGTAAAACCAGAACTGTAAGAACCAAAGAGGGCCACTGGCAACCCCTAATCGGCCGGAAGACAGACTGTGTAAACCACGGTAGACCTGGCTGAGAAAGAAAGGGGCTAGAGCCAAACGGCGACCCTGGGCAAGGGCTACCGCAATACCGGCAAACTCCTTTACCATCTGAGCAGATGGGCCACAACAGAAAAAATGGCAAAGAAAAAACAGCAAGAAAGAGCAATGCTCTTGAAAGGAAGGAGGATTATCGGTATTTGAAACTCGCTCAGCACGGACGAAGGTGCCGAAAGCAGAAGAAGCATGAGCGGTGTTAAAAACAGAAGATGAGAAAACGGACAGGGTAGAATCTATTTCTTCCCCAAGGACCGAAAGACCTGTGATGCAGCAAACATCCAGCAGAGTAGGGGTCATAGGTCCATGGTAAAAAGAGAAGGTGTTGGAACCCCGACACCAGAAAAATGAGGCTACCCCAAGTAAAATAGGGTTGAAGGGAATGTAGAAGGTGGAATAGAAGATCATCTCCGCCAAACCTAGCCTAACCCAGGTCTCCATATAATAAGACCGTAACCGCTCAACCCATTTGTTCCACTCAGGGGAACACTTAGGCCAGGAGCGAGGAAGAGTAGTCAGACTACCCCACCTCACAGGATCAGAGGCGCCGATCAAGTGGTAGGAAGAGTGCAGGACTTTTGGGGCCTTTTCCGTATCTTCATCAGTGCATGGACCAAGAACAGGACCATCCTCACCATCAAGGAACAGATTCAAGTCATTAGGGTTGTCGTCCGCCATGATCGATATCAGAAACCAGAGAAGAAAAGCTCGAAGGAAGAAAAAGATGAAACGAAGCAAGGAAACGTCTGCAGGAAGGAGAGCTCGTAATGATTCAAAATATCGAGAAGGGCGTTGATAAGACTGCTGTCTTCCCGAAAAAGGTGTTGATAGTACGATCGCCTTCCCGAAGAAATCGAAACGGCGGCTCAATATCTTCTCGAATAAAGCGTTTTTAAGGGTAAAGATCATACGGACGAATCAGATTGAAAAGATGAACTTTGTCGAAAAAGGAGCCGATTCTGACGGCTAGGACAGTTGGCAAAATGGATTCTAAAAAAGAATTTAATTCATTAAATGCTTTACAAAGAAGTATTTAAAATGGCAGAATATATACGGTCAAAAGACTCTTGGGTAGACCGTCTTTCTTCAACCAAAGTGGACCGAAGCAGAGAGGAACCTCGAGCCAACTCTATCTCCGATTTCAGCTCGTGGGAGATCTCGATGCACTGACGGGTCTTCTCTTTCAGGGTATCATCAATAGCGTTATTCGTACGAAGAAGTTCCTCCCGTTGATTTACAAGATCAGACCTCCTAGACTGAAACTCAGCAATCTGACGGTCGACCGCCGAAATATCATCATCAATAATGTTTATACGGTGGACCGTTTCAGTAAACTGATGATGACAAATCTCGCGCTCATTCCTCAACTGTTGCAAAAGTTGATATCGGCCATCAACAGAATCGGCCGTATTACTCATTTCATGTAATTTGGCCGAAAGATGGTCAAAGACAACTTTATGGGGGTAAAGGAGAGTAAGTTGAGAGAACACCGATTTGACGTCAGGAGATACAGAAGAGAGATCCCGAAGCTGTGCAGCCAACGCCATCACACGGGTAAGAGTCTCTTCGGAAATACCAATTATTCCTGGAGAAAGGAGACGGATAATCTCCGATCGGATACTCGTTGGAGATAAGGGCTCAGATGAACCATCCGATGAGAGAGTAGAACAGACATCGTTCAATATAGTGTCCAATCGGCCATCACCAGGGAGTGATCCCGCAGCAAAAGAAGGAATAAGCGATGAACTGGAACTCCCCAAGTCAATAAGCTTTTGCTTCGACCGATCAATATCAACTTCCGCTGCTGCAACAGGAGAATCAGGAGGAATATCGACCAAGGCAGAAGGGCCGGAAGGCCCAATAGAAATGGTAGACGTTGCAATCCCAACTACCGGTAAGGCAGCACTCTGCTCATATCCAGGAGGTAAGTCGGGAGACGGACTTCTTTCTGAAGAAACCTCTCGAATGGATAAATGCTCATGACCTTCAGAAAGTGCTAAAGGGGCTGCTGCAACGACACTACCAGGAGAATCTAATGCTTCGGTAGGAACAGAGAAATTGGCCGAATCAAAAACAAACATGGGATCAACAACTAGATCCGAAGAAGATTCCATGACATTGGAAGAAAAAGCAGTTGGACCCGAGGAACTCGAAGCCTAGAAGAATGAGGTGTCAGAACGAAAAATAAAATTAAGAAGATGAGCAATAAAGATTCAGTACCTTCCGAGGACGCCGTCGTAGTGGGACATCATCGGGATCCTCATCATCTTCATACGGGACAATCGAGAGAGGACATTCTGGTGACAACGCATCATCTTCGGCCAATTCCCCGGAAGGGGAAGCATGAGCCTCCAAGGTAAGAAACGGCATTTCACCGGGTGACCGAATAGCTGAACTGATACCTTCTTAGACAGGTTCAGCCAAAAGTTCAAGTGGACTAGCTTCCAAAGCTAGAGGCGGAACTTTACCTAATGACAGAAAAACTGAGTGAACATCAAGCGGATCAGAAACAAGAAAGATAAGAATGTACCTTCTTGGATAGGTGAAGCCAGAGGCTCAAACAGACCCAGTCTTTCCAGATAATAATCGGTTGAATAACAGCAGATGTTGTTCCATAAAGATTTCCACCAAACATGGAAATCACAGCGACAGTCGTGACGACGAGGAAGAAAGGGAAGTCGAAATTCAACGGCAGCAACTCTATAAGCATCTTCCATGTCGGCAGCTTCGGCTACAGTGACAGACGGCCGATCAACAGATTTGGCATTAATTGTGAACAAACCATCTACATCAAATAAGGGGATCCTCTGTTCACATTGAAATTGCCGGCCGACACAATTGGGCAAGTATACCTCAAACCCCGGTTTCTTGTTAATTGACTTCACAGCATAATTTAAATTTCGAGCCTTCAGAAAACTGGCCCAGATAAGATGCTGCTCGTAAGTTATGTCATCTGCCATTGAAAGGAAACCGGGAGAATTTGCGGAGACTTCAAAAGGAGGAGTAGGAAAATGATGAAGATTGAAAAAGAAACGGAAACAATCAGAAAAAGATAGAACAGCTGGAGTGGCATCCAAACAGGCGTAGCCACCAAAATCAGAAGGCATGTTGGGAGTGATCGGTACTTGAGCATAAAACTGGGATGGAAAATAGTGATAAGCCCAAAATTGGAGGAACCACAATGGCCCCCCAGGATTCTGAAGGGTGCCATGAACAAACTCTTGAAGTGAACGATATAAAACCGATAAAAAGTAAGGAGCAAGGGCAACTTCATACTCACCCAGAATTAACTTGACCAATGAGTAATACTCTTTGGTAACTGCTTGAGCCTTGGAACAGAATACAAAGTTGCAGAAAAAATAAAGGAGAAAGTAAAAGTGTTCCACCTCATCTGCATAAGCTGGAGGCCGGAATTGGCACAGTCCTTGATATAAGACCGATAAGAAGAATGAATTGAAGTTGGCGGAGATTCGCTCTCCGACGGTGGAGGTTCATGCTCAGACAACACAATACCTTTTGGCCGAGAAGATCGTGCCTTCTTGAAAGCCCTGTTATTCTTCGTTGAGGGTTGCTTTCTTTTCTTTTCTACCTCTTTCCCTTTGTCACCCACTTCCATCGGAGGTAAATGCTGGTAATCCTTAAGGTCCGCCATACCAACCCGGATCTCATAACCAGTCGCGAAGAAACCAGTAATAAAGCAGACATCCATGACAGTAGGAGTCATCATCCCGCAGGGGAAATTGAAGGTATTGGTCTGAGCATTCCAGAATGAACTCATGGCACAGAGAAGATCGCGATTGCAGGGAATAGAGCGACAGGAAAAGATAATCATGTCATAAATACCTGTCTTACGCCAAACTACGGCAAAACGATCCTTCATGCGGTCAACCCAGGCTTTCCATTCAGGGTAAGCAGTCGGCCAATTTCGAAAGCGAAGAGGTAGATGGAGATTCTCTTCGTCAGTAAAAAGTAAAGGACCCCTCACTTTCTCAGTTGGGGCCTCCAAAGGAGCATTACTGGCGCAAATGAAGGGGCCTACAGATATCGAGCCGCCGAAAACTTCGACGGTAGAAGGATAGTATATGAGAGTGCCCGCCATTGAAGACAAAGAAGAAGAAAAGACAAACAGCAAAAAAGAAAGGGTAAAGTAAAATCTCGGCTGTGGGACTTTATAGAAGATGAAATCCGAAAGGTTTCATCATTACGATCGTAGGGAAACGGCGCGATCTTTTCACATCAAACAACGGACAAATTTTGAAAAACCCGAAAATACTTACTCATCACACCGGCCGATGACGGCGTCACAAGTAAGTAGGGGGGCAATGTTTACACCCTATATAACCGACGAATAAGAGAAGGACACGTGGTGCCTAGGTGGCTTGGTTAGGCCACGGCCCGTAGACTTTGAAGGGTTGAGCAGGCCACGTCAGCACGCATACAGAAGAATGCGGTTCGAGCCACGCAAGCCAATACGACAAAACCATAAATATCAGAGGATCGTGCCATCGGCCGTTCAAGAATAAAACTATTTTTAGATCATGGCCGGGCGGTTATCACTTTGAAACAGAGAACTGAAGATAACCAACTGCCATGAAGATCGTGCGAGAGTAGGACGTTGAGCAACCGTCAAGGAGCGGCTATAAAAGGCCCCAATTCGAAGAGCTCAAGGACACAATCCACACAACCGCAACCGGTTATTAAATTATTTTGATCATCCGTGATCCTTTATCCCCTCTAATACAGACGGATAAACTAGGACTTCTCTCACTGCTTCCAGTCGCAGTGACATCTTCGACCCCTCTTTACTCCGACTAACACCAGAATCCTGCCACCGGAGGGTAAGTTGAGGCCGCCCCTGACTCGCAGTTCTGTCCTTACAGAATCCCGAGCAGCCGGTCCCGAGACTCGCTCTGTTCACGCCAGGTGACTCGTGTATTTTCGGGTAAGCAGCAATCCAAGGTGAACCCCCTGAACCGACTTTGTAAGCAGCCGCCCCCTTCCTCCTGCGCTTATACCCGATTACGGCTATAAGACCAGGACAGGCCGGTCCTGCAAGCCTTGTCGATTTTCTTTTGTACTTTTGTTTCCATTTTGAGGATTATCTGTTGTCGCTTTTGGCTATTCGGCCGATTTTATAATAAAAGGATTTGTGTGCCATTAGTTGCTTTCGCTTTCAAACGCTTACAAGAACCCAAACGAAGACCGGACCCCTAGTCTTCATAACATCGCCTGACCCGTTTTATTACAGGTGACTTGCAGTACGACTGGACCGATTCCGGTTCAGATTCGGAACAGGTGCCCGGGGTCAAGGTTCAACCCAAAATCATTTGTATCAAACGATACTGGCACGCCCGCGTAGAGACACATCACCACCTTCGACACGTGTCCACACCGGCCCATTTTTGGAGCAACACTATTACATCTAGAATTGAAGACAGAAAATAAAAAGGGAAAAGGGACTTACCTGGATTGAGCAAGCATAGCAGCAGGGATTCCTTTCCTTCTCTTAGAGCTCTTGATTCTTCAAAATTTCGTAGCCCTTAGCTTAAGAATCTCACCTCTATTTATAGGCAAGCACAGGGGCAAGGCTGGTCCAGAAGGATATATCCTGATCCTCAGGATAGAGTGAAAATTGGAGATAATGCCCATCCATAGCCAACCAAGGTGGCTTCAGCGAATAAAATACGTAATTCGCTCATTTAAAGATATATTGGACTAAAGATAAAGCTCGGAAATCGAGAGAAGGACAAAACTCGCACGTGTCTTTAGTGACCGTAAATGCACTACGGTCCAATGGTGACCGTATAGTTACTACGGGCGCGCCTGACCGTAGAGAATTTTCGGGCGCGACGGGCCCGTGAAGGAAATATGGGCAAAGTCTGCTTAGTCAATTTTTATGCATTTTTGACCTGTTTTAAGCTTTAATTACATGTTTTTATTATTTTCTCATTTTGTAGTGCAATTTGGGGTGTCTACAGGTCCGGTAAAAAGATTCAACATGTTAATACCAAGGTATTCGTCAAGATTTAAAATCTCAAAAAATTCATTTATGCAATAACATGGCTAAAAACCTGATTACAGGAAAAATTATCTTGAAATCTTGCCTTAAAAATATTTCATTTTTTGGGGTCAAAAGTCAACAAAATTCAACCAAAAAAAGTTTGACTTTGCGCAAAAGATTGAATTTGGGCATTTTCCTTTAGGGCTTTGGATTCAAATGGGTTAAGGATTTCAATCCTAATGCTAAGAATTGAAAATTTCAATAAGATATTTCTCTCTTTCAAGATTTATCAAAAATCGTGCAATTTTGGGGTGTCTACAGGTTGCAGGTTTTCCATATATGATCGATTTGGGGATTTCGGTTCCAAGGTCGGTTTGGTTCGGTTTTGGGTCTATCATCAATAACCTTGGTTTGGTCTTGGGTTGAGGATAACTTAGATCAAGCCGCATCGAGTTGCAGCCCTAGTATATGTAAATTGAGGTGATTGTTGGGAAGTGTGTTAGATATTACATCCGTTTTTCCAACATGTCCTTATATTTCATTGTTAAGCTTCATTCTTATGAGGGTTAAATAGACATACCTATCTCATTCATTCAAAACTTAAGCAGTTTGCAAAACTATTCCTTTCTACTTCTTCCCTCACCATCATCCCTTCCTTATACGTGCATTGTCGCACATCCACCCTGTTAGTTGTTATAGTACGGATGGTGGTCCTTTAGAATATTCGTAAAGTAAATAAATAAATTGTTACAAGTGAAGTTTAGGAGTCTATAAATGGCTATAAATGGTTTATTGCAAGACTTTTAACTAGGTTTCAAGTCTTATAATTGGACGTTATAGGTTTGTAAGTAATTTAATTTATGCAACTAAAGGCATTATAATTTATAAGTAGTAAAATCATATTTATTTTCAAATATTCTATAAAAGTATCATTATTTTTAAATTATTATTACTGAGGCCACTGGATATATATTATTTCCAAAAATATCACACAAGAACAATTTTACCCAAAAAGGAACGTTCGGCGGTCAAAGCCACTTTAAATTTTCTTATTGTCATTCTCATATTTTTACATTTCAATACTTAGAATTATAAAATAATAGTTAAGATGTATCTATGTTTTATTTTACTTAACAAATATTATATTTTTATGTATGTAATGAATTGGATACCTTAGAATTTTGTTCTTTTTATAACATTATCTCACAATGTCTAACATTTTAAATTTTAAAGGGTGGCCGAAATGCAGTATTTGTGGAATCGGCCCAAAACTTTGGAACAAGAGGGATCCGAAATGGCCATGATTTCGGTAAAAGGTGAATGGCCATGAATTTAACTAAAATCGGTAAAAGATTGATTTACCGAATAAAGATGAATGGCCATGATTTTCTTGAGAAGGAGAATAAAGGTGGCCAAAACACCTTTTTACCTTTTAGATAAAGAGTGACCATATCACTCTTCTTTAAATAAAAGTGGCCGGAACACTTTTCTTTTATTAAGTAAAAAGTGACCGGCGCAGCTTGCCTGAATTGAATGAAAAGTGACGTGGAAGGGGATGTCTTGATTTCTTTAGAAACTCCTTCCAAACATATGCCGAAACAACACTATTTACGTAGCCGGCCACAAACATATAATTTTATACAGCCACGCCACGACCGATTATAAGATCAAAGACATGCCGAAACAACACTATTTACGAAGCCGGCCACAAACATCTATATATTAAGGGAAAGGGGGGTGGCGATTGACGTGTCACCCCCCAGTTGCTTCGGAGGCTCGGGACAGCCTCGCGTGCTTCGGCGTTCCCGAGCCTCCCAATAAATCAGACAAAAAGAGGCAGTACTTTTTTATTTTGGTTTCAAACGACAAAAATAATTCACATTCAGTGTTTAAGTTTTTTTTAATTTAAAATCAGGCGTATCTTCTAATAAAGCGCCGCAATGTTTGACTTTTCGGTTTTAAAAAATAATTTAGATTTAGTCATATACTTTTTATAATAATTCCAAATCAGTAATAAACAAAAAAAACTTTCGTTTTTCGGTTTAAAGCATTTATTTAACTGCCGTAACTTTTGACTTTCTTCGGTTTTTAAAAATAATTTAGATTTAGTCATATCATTTTATAATAATTTCAAATCAGGAATAAACAAAAACAACTTCCGGTTCAGTTTTAAAGCATTTATTTAATAATAAAAAAAAACGTGCCGCAACTTTTCGTTCTTCGGTTTTTGAATCCCTCTTTGTACACCTCCTTCTGTCTCCCCTTCTCGGTCTCTATCCTCCTTTCGTCCCTCTCGCTTTCTCACTCACTCCCATTGTGGAGGGGGGATACGGGAGCGGGGGTTCCTTCTCCCGCAAGTTTCCACCTGCAGCCTCCGGGCTCTTCTTGACTGTTCCAGAGGCTCTTTCTTGAAACCTCTTTCGAAGGTCCTAGAATTGCCAGATCCCTTTCCTTCCTCTCTATCTCCTATCTTCCTTTCTGATCTTCTCTCTCTTTTCGAAAGCCCTTGCTATATTTCCCTGGCAGTGACGAAGTCATCGGCGGTGGTTGCGCAAAAAATAATAATAATAAACTTTTTTTCTTCATTAAGTACACAAAGCATGAGTGAACTTCTTTTCTATATCATCTGAAACAACTATTTTTAAAGAATTTAGAACCACCCCGGTGACGTTTCGTTTGCCAAATCTAGCAAACTCTTTGCATTAGAAATCTCATTGCCTTGATTAGGAGCAGCACCCTCTGACATGGCTTCAACTTATCAGAAGCCTAAAATGGCAATTATGGAAAAGTGCCAAGATTTGGGATCTGAATATTGAATTTATCGTGTTGACCCCAACTATTTGGGATGTGGCATTTTTTCTAATGTTAAGACTTTGTTATTGTTTTCAATTTTGAGTTTGCTGTTTCCTAATGAGCTATTCAACTATTTATTAATATGTTATTATTATTATTATTTTGGCAATGTAGACAATTCAATTTTTTCACCAAAAGTTTTTTTTTAATAGTAGTAGTACTCTAATTAGCTGGACATCTTTCATTGCATGGATAGACATTGATTCGCATTGTCAAACAGATCAAACTACTGCCACTCCTATGACTTGATATATTGCTTCCTAGAAAATCCCACAAAATTCAACGTTTACAATTTATGAAATTATCAGATCTTTTAATAAACAACATTTTTAATGCTTAATAGTAGTCACATATCTTTTGGTTTTACTTTATTCTTATTCTATTTCATTTTCATTTCAGGACCTCACAACTGTTTCATGGAGCTTGCAATGTTTTATAAGAAGGGAATTCTTATATCCATTTTCAAGACAATATATTTATAACTACTACTCCTATGACTCACACTTTTGAAGTTTCCTGTACATAGCACATACTACTAATCCATGTATTTATATCCATTTTCACGTTCATGTAACTATATGAGGTTTGTCACACCAGGTGTATTTTAAAGTTCTTATGAGATAGTGTTTGCCGTTTAGATAATTAATTCTAATTCTGTTATATATTGTTAATATATTAACTTTCAAGTTCTACCAAAAAATAATATTAACTTTCAAGACAATATATTAAATAATTTATTTTTTAATAATTTTTCGAACCTATTTGCCCGTGCAAAGCACGGGCAGAATGCTAGTATATTTTTATATAGCCACGGCCGATTATAAATCATGATCAATTTTTAAATTGGTCATGTCATGTTTCTGACCAAAAACGCGTAATTGCCCCACCGAAACTAAAAAACGCGTATTTATAGTTTAACCCTTTAGTTTTAGACAATCCTTCTTTTTCCCTAGGATTTTGAAATACCAGTTTACATCTCAAGCTTTGCTAAGTGCAATAGTTTCCTCCTTTCTAGAAATTATCCTTACAATTTTAAGAGTGTTGATGAAGTGGAAATAGATAAAACATATATTGATAGTTTTACCCTTTTTATTTTGATTATTTAAATTAAATACCAAGATTACCCTTTAGGGGATTGATTCAATGTTTAGCTCAAATGAAAAAAGGCTAGACTCAATTTACATTTGTTCCTTAATTAATTATGATTTTAACAGTCAAATCTCTAAATGAGGAAGATTGTTATAATACCTAAAAGTTGTAACCTGGTATTTTACAAATGTCAGGAGGTAAAATGGGATTGTTAGAAACCTCAAGGGGTAAACTATAAATATCCAAGAAAAAAAATAATGGTTTGGGCCCAAAGCCTTCTAATATTATCTTTACTTTTAAATGCATGAACTTAATACCCAAAATGTGTGGGTTTTTTTTTTCGTGAAAAATATTGTATTTTTATGTATGTTAAAATAGCATTCAAAAATTGTAGATTTTTATTATTAAGCGTGAAAGAAATTGAGCTTTTATCGCTTGGATTGAATTTTGCCAAACATGAAAGATTTGTAGAAAAACCCTATGCGAGACACCCGTGTTTAAAATAAGTCAGATGACTCATTTCTTTGGATTGAAATCATCTATTATTGAATCCGTAAATAAGGGTAGACAATAGCCAACAATTGCTTGCCACGCCAACAAATAGTTGTAATAAGAAAAATAAATAAAAAAATTAATTCGTAGAGAAGACAGACATGCTTTGGGTAAGCATGAAGCTCTATTTCAATTTTTTTTTTATTTCTTTTAAATTTAGTTTCTATTTTTTTTTCCTCCAATGCCATGATCCGTATTTAATTAATTACCATAGAAGCTAAGCACCTCCCCGGATCCCTAAGAAAGGGACTCTGATTTTGCGTGGTATTCTACATCTAAAGGTACAAAGGCATGGTCTATTATTTCAAAGTTGTCTTTGAGAGTGCTTCTTGGAAGACTGAAGCGTCAAGGATAAGGATAGAGAGTCAAGTGATATCTCGGTTGAGAAACGTTAATAAAGCCGAGAAATAAAGGAGATGGAAATGGAAATTAATCATTAAACTTTTGGGAGTTCAACAAGTTTTTGGATGATGAATTACGGGATTAATTACATCTACATATTTTCTTAACTAATTCTTTTATCTGGTTGATTTTCTCTTATCTATATTTTTATGGGAAAATTGGTTTTTAGTGATACTTTTTCAAAACAATTCAGATTCAATCGGTTAAATCTTTGTAATTGATTTTTAGTGATACCCTTTTAAAACAATTGAGAATCAGTATTATTTTACTATTCATTGAAAATTTCTTCCAAAAATGCCTTCATAAAGACTTACAAACCTCACTTATAACAAAATGAGTGAAAAGGTTTTCAAAGTCTTTTGAGGGCAAAAAACTCTCAATGAACAGTAAAAATGAAACCAATTATCTATTCTGTTAAAAAGTATCACTAAAACTAATTACCAAGAATTGGTCAACTCAATCTAATTATGTTGAAAAAGTATAACTAAAAACCAATTTCCCTTATTTTTATTTCGTCCAAACTCAAACTCTTTCCTTCTTAATTTTTCTTATGAAAAACACAAACTCTTTCAAAATCCTTAAAATTTCTCTGTCTAATAGGAAATGACCTGGTATGCAATTCTATTTTAAAGTGAATTGTGGCCCCTGCCGTGAGCGTTTTTTCATGTAACCCCCTCCTGAAACATAATCCCTGGCTTTTGCATCACAGATTCAATGATGTAGAGATAAAGATGACCACTTCAAACAACGCGTCCAAACGTGTTGTTGTCGACTCCATTTTAAAATGTGGAATGATGCCCATAGTCAACAGTCGTTTCAATTTAAATTCATGAGCTCACTACAGACATGAAATTGAGACAATGAAAAGAATGAGACGTCTTCCAAGAAGCATACCTGTATACACATTTATGAGTTTAAGGAAGTTGCTTATTCTGTGATCTATCAGAAAAACGTAAGTTCCAAACAAAATACTGCAGAATAATCTTGATACATTTGTGAGGTATAATGATGAGAAAATTTTCTGCTCTTCCTATGTTTTTACTGATACTATGTTCGTGGGGAGGAGAACTGGGTTGTAATGGTGATACCCGTTTGGATGGTTGTTCAGAATCTGATAGAAGCGCCCTTGTTGATTTCAAAAATGGTCTTGAAGATCCCGAAAATCGACTTTCATCGTGGCGAGGGCATGACTGTTGCAAATGGAAGGGCATTCGATGCAATAACAGCACAGAAGCAGTGATTTCAATTGATCTTCGAAACCCATACCCAAGTACCTATGAAGTTGATTCTACTAGCAGGTATGGATCTTGGAATTTGAGTGGTCAGATTGATCCTTCTCTGTTGAGGCTCAAGTCCTTGAGACACTTAGATTTGAGTTTCAACACGTTTCAAGGCATCCCAATTCCTGAATTTCTTGGTTCCTTCAAGGAATTGCGGTATCTAAACCTGTCCAATTCCGGGTTTATGGGTGCAATTCCTCCCAGTCTGGGGAACCTCTCTAGCTTGAAGTATCTTGATCTTTCTTCTGCTCATTATTACCGTTCTTTGACTGCTGATAATCTTCAATGGGTGGCTAGAATTGGTAACCTGAGACAACTTTCACTGAATGGTGCAAACCTTTCGATGCTAAAACCAGGTTGGGTCGGGGTATTAGATAAGCTCCCTTTCTTGAGTGAGCTGCATTTATCTTCATGCAGCCTGCTTGATCTCACTGTGTCTCCTAGCTCTGTCAATTTTACATCACTTGCTGTTATTGATCTGAGTTTCAACAAATTGAACACAAATTTTCCAGATTGGCTTTTGAATGTTAGCAGCCTTGTCTCGGTGGATCTGAGGAACAGCATGTTTTATGGACAGATTCCTCTCGGTATCAGTGAGCTTCCAAGGTTAAGAAGCCTAATTCTTGCATACAACTATTATCTAATAGATGATTCTTCAAGATTATTCAAGGGAAGTTGGAGAAGGATTGAGCTACTTGACTTAGCTGGCACTGAAGTTCATGGGAAACTCCCTGCTTCCATTGGAAACATGACATCTCTTGTTGATCTTAATTTGAATGGTATTGACCTTGAAGGTGAGATTCCAAGCTCCATTGGAAATCTTTGCAACTTGCGCACTTTAGATTTAGGCCAGAGTAACCTAACTGGGAGTTTGCCTGAGTTGCTCAAGCGAAGCATGAACTGTGTCTCTCCTTTTCCTAATATGAGGTACTTGAGTTTGAGCAGGAACCGGTTAGTTGGAAAGTTGCCAGAATGGTTGGGTCAGGTGGAGAATCTTGTTGAACTCCGTCTGGGCGACAACTTGCTTCAAGGTCCCATCCCTGCTTCTTTTGGTAAGTTGCAGCATCTAACAATGTTGGAACTTAGAGAAAATGAATTAAATGGAACACTTCCAGAAACATTAGGACAGCTTTCCAAATTGGTTACTTTCGATGTTTCCTTCAATCATTTGATTGGGATTGTATCAGAAAATCATTTCTCAAAACTATGCAACTTGAAAACCTTAGATTTCTCATCAAATTCCCTCATATTGAACGTAAGCTCAAACTGGGTACCCCCATTTCAAGTATCGAGTCTCGAAATGGGTTCATGTCAGTTGGGTCCTCTGTTTCCATCTTGGCTTGAGACTCAAAAGGAAGTCATGTATCTGGATTTCTCAAATGCTGGCATTTCAGGAGCCATACCTGACTGGTTTTGGGATCTTTCTGCTAATCTGTATCTGTTAAATGTTTCTTTCAATCGATTACAAGGTCAGTTACCAAGTCCACTCAAGGTTGCACACTCTGCATTTGTTGATTTTAGCTCCAACCACTTGCAAGGACCCATACCTCTTCCAACAGCATCTAAGATGGAGCGGTTCGATCTTTCCAACAACCAGTTCTCTGATCCTATCCCAACAAATATCATTGAGGCCTTGCCAGAATTAAACTCTCTCTCTCTTTCAGGAAACCATATATCTGGTGAAATCCCATCCTCCATTGGAAAGATGTGTAATTTTTTACAAGTTCTAGATCTTTCGAGGAATAATTTAGAAGGCAGTATCCCTCCAAGCTTAGGGAATTGTTCTTCCCTGATGGTCTTAGACCTCGGAAGAAATAACTTATCGGGGTTTATTCCAAGGTCATTTGGTCAATTGACATATCTAGAAAGTTTGCACCTGAGCGACAACAAGCTATCTGGAGAAATCCTATTATCCTTGCGGAATTTTTCACGTTTGGAAATTCTAGATCTCGGTAACAACAAGTTCTCAGGTAAAATTCCATCTTGGATTGGAGAAAGCTTTCCTTTTCTCAGAATTCTACGCTTGAGGTCTAATGATTTTTCAGGAATAATTCCCTCTCAGCTTACAAATCTAAGTGGATTGCAAGTTCTGGATCTTGCAGATAACAATTTGGTTGGCAGAATTCCTGATAGCTTGAGGGACCTCAAAGCCATGGCCCATGTGCAGAATGTAAGCCTATACGTTGATGTTTGGTCCAACGGTGCCTACTATGAGAACTTGGTTGTGGCTACAAAAGGCCAGCAACTCAAATACATCAAGACTCTTTTCCTTGTCACCTGCATAGATCTATCTGCAAACAGTCTGGATGGAGAAATTCCCGAATCAATAACGGAACTATTGGGCTTGTTGATTTTGAACCTGTCTAGAAACCATATCACTGGTCTAATTCCTGGGAGGATTTCGGCTCTGCGGGAATTATCATCTCTTGATGTGTCAAATAACCAGCTCTCAGGTGCTATTCCTCCTAGCATGGTTTCATTGGCACGATTGGAATTTCTCAACTTATCAAACAACAACTTCTCAGGCAGGATACCAGCTGGGGGGCAAATGGAGACTTTCAATGAGTCCTCATACTCCGGAAACCTGGGTCTTTGTGGCATCCCACTTGAATCATGCTCAAGTGAAGACCCAACCAGAGGGGGAACTGTTAACGAGGATGACAGTGGCAATGACTTCATTGATCAGTGGTTTTACTTGAGTGTTGGATTAGGATTTGCAGCAGGTTTTTGGTGCCTTGTGCTATTCTAGCAATGAAGAGGAACTGGAGTTATGCCTATTTTAGCTTCTTGGATAGAACAATTGAAAGAATACTAATAATGAGAAATAGTGGAGCCCCACACCATCGAAACAGAAATCGTCTGTGACAGGTTTGTTTCATCAATACTCTTTTCCTTTTCTTCCTATGAAAAGTTTTCTGAAGTAAAATTATTAGCTGCTTTATGCTATAAAAAATCCTTCAAAATGGAAGAAATGAACTCTTAGATTTTGTTGAAAAAATGTACTAGTGCATTATAGTCTCTCTTTGGATGTAATTATGCAGTTGGTACTAGCCACGGGAGGTACCCTCATCTTTGCACCAGAACAATACAGAATCACAGATGAAGATTATTTTTGCAAGAAGAAGCTTCCATATAATTTCAAAGAAACTGACCGTAGTGCTCATGAACCTTAACGGTGCATTTGGATACTGAAAAGCATGTCAAGGGATTCCCGTGTTTCCCACAAGGTGTTAATTTTCTCGCATTTCCTCGCCTCCCGAACAAGATGCAATCTGGTAAGCATATGCTTATGTTAGCTTAGGACTTTTATTTTGAGTGATTTCTATATTTTAGTTAATTCAACTAGATATTTTAGTTATATATTTTGAGATTGATGTTATAGTGTATTCATAGCTGTTTTCCTATTTCATTTCAGTTAACCTGTACTTATTTCTAACCATTACTTTTGGACTCTAATCCCCTGTTGCGCATCTTGCATACACCCCCTCACATTCAGTTTTTTGGTGTTTGGACTCGCAACCCCTGTTGCGCCCCACCATTCATTTGGGGGGCCCTACATGGTTCATGTGAGGGGTTGTTTACAGCGTGCATTGTGGACGATGCCCATTACTTTCTATTGTTCTTTTGCTCTGGCACTCGAATGAAAATACGAAAATACATCTTTGCAATTTGATAGTTGCATTTTATGGACTATGGATTTTTGAATGTCGGACGATAAGGATGCAATAATCACAGGACATACTGTAAGGATGGACAGCTTACGAATTTACAAAGCCACATCCAGAAGTGGGATCCTTCAGTTTTCGAGTTTGATCCAATTAAACGACTTAAAACCCCAAAAAAATAAAACGTCAGAACTCTTTCTTTTTTTTTCCTCCTTAATGCACTCCATTCCTCCAAGACTACATTCCGTTTTCAAAGCGTGAGAAAGCATAATTTTAACAGGAAAAAGGAAAAGAAAGAAACGGGAAAAGGAGATATTTACAGTTTGACCCTTAGTTTTATACAATCCTACCTTTTCCTTGAGGTTTTTGAAATATCAGTTTACACCTCAAGCTTTACTAAGTGCAACAGTTTCCTCCCATCTAGAAATCATCCTTACAATTTTAAGAGTGTTGATGAAGTGGAAATAGATAAAACATATATTGATAGTTTTGCCCTTTTTATTTGATTATTTAAAATTAAATACCAAGATTACCCTTTAGGGGATTGATTCAATGTCTAGTTCAAATGAAGAAAAAAAACTAGATTCAATTTTCATCTGCCCCTTAGTTATGATTTTAACAGTCAAATCTCTAAATGGGGAAGATTATTATAATACCTAAAAGTCGTAACCTAGTATTTTAAATATCCGAGAAAAAAAAATAATGGTTTGGGCCCAAAGCCTTCTAAAATTTTCTAATATTATCTTTACTTTTAAATGCATAAACTTAATACCCAAAATGTGTGGGTCTTTTTTTTTCTGTGAAAAATATTGTATTTTTATGCATGTTAAAATAGCAAAGTCAGATGATTTATTTCTTTGGAATGATATCATCTACCATTGGATCTGTAAAAAGGAGCTGACAATAACCAATAATTGCTTGTTACGTCAACAAATAGTTGTAATAAGAAAATGAATAAAAAAAATTCATTCGTAAAGAAGAGAGACAGATGATTTTGGTAAGCATGACGCTCTATTTCAATTTTTTTTGTTTTCTTTTTCATTTCTTTTAAATTTAGTTTCTATTTTTTTTTTCCTCCAATGCCATGATCCGTATTTAATTAATTAACCAACAATTTGGGAGTGCTTCTTGGAAGGAGAAATAATTACTTCAAAATTGATTCTTGTTATTCCCTCCATATGATATATGATGTTTGCTAAACTCCTAAAAATGCACTTTCATGTCAAGACTGAAGTGTCAAGGACAAGGATAGAGAGTCAAGAGATATTTTGGTTGAGAAACGTTAATAAAACAGAGAAATAAAGGAGATGGAAATGGAAATTAATCATTAAACTTTTGGAAGTTCAACAAATTTTTTGGTTGATTAGAGCAACTTATTTCTTTTATCTATATTTTTATTTCGTCCAAACACAAATTCTTTCCTCTTTTTTTTTTAATTGAATCACAAACTCTTTCAAAATCCTTAAAAATTCCTCTGTCTAATAGGAAATGACCCACTTGAAACATAATCCCTGGCTTTTGCATCACAGATTCAAGGATATAGAGATAAAGATGACCACTTCAAACAACTCGTCCAAACGTGTTGTTGTCGATTCCATTTTAAAATGTGGAATGATGCCCATAGTCCACGATCATTTCAATTTAAATTCATGAGCTCACTACAGACATGAAATCGAGACAAAAAGAAAAAAATGAGGCCTCTTCCAATTAAGAAGCATACTTGTGTACAACTTTATGAGTTTAAGGAGGTTGCTCATCTTGTAATCTATTAGAAAATTTGAAGTTTCAAACAAATACTGGAGAATAATCTTGATACATTTGAGAGGTGTAATGATGAGAAAATTTTCTGCTCTTCCTCTATTTTTACTGATACTATGTTCGTGGGGAGGAGAACTGGGTTGTAATGGTGATACCCGTTTGGTTGGTTGTTTAGAATCTGATCGAAACGCTCTTTTTGACTTCAAAAATGATCTTCAAGATCCTGAAAATAGACTTTCGTCATGGCAAGGGACTGATTGTAGTAAATGGATGGGAATTCGATGCAATAATAGCACAGGAGTAGTGATTGCAATTGATCTTCAAAACCCATACCCAAGTAAGTATGATTCTATTAGGATTTTGTTGAAGACGACTCAGAAGACTGTTACTATTTGATGTAGGGTGTCTTTATGTTTAGAAGATGCTTTATTTTATTGACTTATTGATTTACAGATTTTATTTCATTGTTAGTAGAATTAATAGACAGTTGACCTGGTTTTCAGATTACTATTGAGGATTTTATTTAGTTATTGGATGTCATGATTCTACATTTTAATCAAGGTATTAATAAATGGTTTTATTTTTTGTGTACTCTGATGTATTTAATCTTATAGTCTAGATTTAGTTATTATTTTGGGCTCACAAGGTTCATGTTTTGGGCTTGGATTTATTTTATTTAGAATAAATTTAGGTCCGGGGCATGACACCTAAAGGTGGTATCAGAAATAGATTAGGGTCCAATAGTCTAAGGCTGGTGTGGGTCCTGGCATTGCTCGTAGGAGGTGGCTGGACCGATGATAGGTGGCCACTGCACAGGGATGTGCAACTTGGGGGGGGGGGGGGGGGGGGGGGGTGGAGGAGAGAGATTGTGATATCCCTATCCCATATTGGAAATAGATGAATACTTGATATGGTATACGAGTCAGGGAGAACATTCAACCATGCGATGTGCCTTTTGAGGATCAAACCGTGCGGGCTTAGGCCCAAAGCGGACAATATCTCGTTGAGTTGGGTCGTTACAAATGGTATCATAGCTAGATCCGGGTCCAGTAGTCCATGGCTGATGTGGGTCCTGGCGTTGCCCGTAGGAGGTGGTTGGATCAACAAGGGTAGGCCCATGAGGGGCTGGTAGGCTTCTAGGTGGCCACCGCATAGGGATGTGTAGCTCTGAATGGGGGAGATTGCGATATCCTGATCCCACATTGGAAACAAATGAATATCCGGTATGGTATAAAAGTTAAGGTGAAAACTTAGTGAAGTGTCTTTTAGAGACAAAACTGTGCAGGCTTAGGCCCAAAGCGGAAAATACCTCGCTAGGTTGGGTCGTTACACTAAACATAATTTAGATTTAGTCACCTAATTTTGAATAATTAGACACTAGTGATACTTTTTCAAGATATTTGAAAACGAGTGCCGTGATACTATTCATAGACAATATGCCCTGGTGTGTATGTAACTTGGTAAATTATATTATTAGACTTGTAAATTAAATTTATTTATGGACTTGTAAATAAACTTCAGAGACTTGTAACAATCACCTTAGTGACCTGTAAACCGTATTATGAGACTCGTAAATTAAGTTCAATGACTTGTAAACCCATTTTATAGACTTGCAAATCCAGCTTAAGGACTTGTAAATAAGAGACTTGCAAATCAAGTTTAAGCTCTTGTAATATCCAATATTAGGACTTGTAATGGATACACCACTAAAGGCATTGTTTGTCCATTAACTCACTTGTTTTCGGTGATTGGATTTGGATTATGTTCAAAAAGTATCACTAAAAATCAATTTTCCCTTTGTTTGCCAACTATATATCCCAAAGCCTTGGCCTTGAATGATGCAAACCTAAACCGATATTACAACAACCTCCACTTGATAACTCAATTGCTTGTCACGTCAACAAATTGTTTCAATAAGAAAAATGAATAAAAAAATTCATTCGTAAGGAAGAGAGACCGGTGCTTTGGGTAAGCATGACGCTCTATTTCAAAATTTTTTTTAAATTTAGTTTCTACTTTTTTTTAAATTTAAAATTTTTTTTAAATTGTTTTGTTTTTCATTTCTTTTAAATATAGTTTCTATTTTTTTTTCCTCCAATGCCATGATCCGTATTTAATTAACTATCGTAGAAGCTAAGCACCCCCCGGATCCCTAGGAAAGGGGCTCTGATTTTGCATGGTATTCGACGCCTAAAGGTGAAAAGGCATGGTCTATTATTTCAATGTTGTCTTTGGGAGTGCTTCTTGGAAGGAGAAATAATTACTTCAAAATTGATTCTTGTTATTCCCTCCATAAGATATACGATGTTTGCTGAAGTCATAGAAATAAACTTTCATGTCAAAACTGAAGCGCGAAGGACAAGGATAGAGAGTCAAGAGATATCTCGGTTGAGAAATGTTAATAAAACAGAGAAATAAAGGAGATGGAAATTAATCATTAAACTTTTGGGAGTTCAACAAGTTTTTGGATGATGACTTACGGGATTAATTACATCTAAAGATTTTCTTAACTAATTCTTTTATCTGGTTGATTAGAGCAACTTATTTCTCTTACCTATTTTGGGAAAATTAGTTTTTAGTGATACTTTTTCAAAACAATTCAGATTCAATCGGTTAATTCTCTGTAATTGATTTTTAGTGATACCCTTTTAAAACAATTGAGAATCAGTGTCATTTTTATTGTTCATTGAAAATTTCTTCCAAAAATGCACTCATAAAGACTTACAAATATCACTTATAATAAAATGAGTGAAAAGGTTTTCAAAGTCTTTTGAAGCCATTTTGGGAAAATACTCTTAATGAACAGTAAAATGAAACCAATTATCAATTATGTTAAAAAACTATCACTAAAAACTAATTACCAAGAATTGGTCGACTAAATCTAAATTATGTTGAAAAAGTATAACTAAAAACCAATTTCCCCTAATTTTTATTTCGTCCAAACACAAATTCTTTCAAAATCCTTAAAAATTCTTGTCCAAGAGGAAATGACCGAGTTGAAATCCTGTGGATCCTTTATCTAGACTCCTTACGTGGATCCTCCACAAGATTGTGCCATGTGCTCCTTAAAGTAGTTAAGAAAATTACATTTACACCATTCAAGGGACACATGACCCGGTATGTTTCTTCCATTTTAAAGTGAATTGTGGCCCCTGCCGTGAGCGTTTTTCATGTAACCCCCACTTGAAACATAATCCCTAGCTTTTGCATCACAGATTCAACGATGTAAGAGATAAAGATGACCACTTCAAACAATGCGTCCAATCGTGTTATTGTCGACTCCATTTTAAAATGTGGAATGACGCCCATAGTCAACGGTCATTTCAATTTAAGGCTCCGTTTGTTTTGATGTAAAATCTAATTTAGAAAATGTTTTTGACGGAAAATGGGTTTTCCACGTGTTTGTTTCCATGTAAAATATAATACAATGTAAAATGATTTTCTTAAAAGATAGCTATTTTCCGAAAAATGACTTACCAGTGAAAATCCTGTATGTCATTTTCCGGAAAATGACATACCATTTAAATGTAAGGGTGCAACTCGGGTCAGTTCGGTTTGGTTCGGGTTAAAGGCCAACCCAATACCAAACCAAAAATATTTATAGTCGAACTGAATTGAACTGAATTGAAAACCGAACCGAGAATAAACAAGAAAACCAAAACCAAACCGAACCGAACCGAATTCCATGAAATCAATTATGTTCGACTTGGTTCAGGTTAGTCCAACACATGCTTGTGCCCGAACGGAACCGGATTGAAAACCAAACCAAAAATAAACTGAACCGAACCAAATTCCATGAAATCAATTCTATTTGGTTTGATTTAGGTTAAACCAACACAAGTTTGTGCTCAAAGAAGAGTTTGTTTGTAATATCCTTAAAGTTTAAAGACAAACTTTCAAATTTAATATATATTCTATTATATATATAATATATTGGGTTGGTTCAATTTGGTTTAGCCAAATATATGAATTCGGTTTGGTTTTGGTTCTGTTTCATCGAGCATCGAACCCAAAACTGAACCCACTTGGTTCGGTTTAGAATTTTTGGACTGAAACTGAACCGAACAACTATCCACACAGAACCAAAGTCAATTTAGGTCGGTTTGAACCGGACAGAGTTGCACCCCTATTTAAATATATATATTTTTTGTTAAGTTTTCCTTTATTTTTTTCATTTATTCCAAACATAAGAAAATAAAATTTTCTCATTTTTCATTTTCAATTCTATTTTCCAATGTCTGTCCAAACAATTGAAAAACTTTGATTTTCCTGAAAATATTTTCCGACGTAAATGTTTTCCAGAAGAAAACGTTTTACACCAAAACAAATGGAGCCTAAATTCATGAGCTCACTACAGACATGAAATAGAGACAAAAAGAAAGATGAGGCGTTTTCCAAGAAGCATACCTATGTACACATTTATGAGTTTAAGGAGGTTGCTCATCCAATGATCTATCAGAAAAACGTAAGTTTCAAACAAATACTGGAGAATAATCTTGATGCATTTGAGAGGTATAATGATGAGAAAATTTTCTGCTCTTCCTCTGTTTTTACTGATACTATGTTCGTGGGGAAGAGAATTGCGTTGTAATGGTATACCCATTTGGTTGGTGACACTGAACAGAATAGTGATTATTCTGCAAGCTGGTTCGAATAGATAATTAACAGGGAAGAACACAAGAAATTTGCGCAAATAACACAGAGAAAACGTCTCTGAGATTCAACTAAATATTATTTAATCAATTAATACTAAAATCAATTCAAAAGCCGGACTTTATAGCCAAAAATCATTTGTATTGGAAAGTTACTAAAAACGACAAAATTCCCTAAAGACATGCCTAAATGAAATACAGAATAAAATAAGCAACCAATTAAAAATCTGGCGCAAATCGGTTTTAAAATCACTTCCTAATTGACAAACGAAATATTACTAAAAATAGCAAAAAATAATTAAAAATAGTGATTCGGAAAGGACAACAGCGGAATTTGAGGTCGGAAAAGATGCACACCCACTTAGGTGGGTTTCCATGGCGGTGCGCGTCGAAAATAGCTTTTCAAATTGATGTCATATACACAATTCTGATACCCGTAGCCAAAGTTATGGCCAAAATACTAAAACGCACTCAAAACTAAGGGTGCAACTCGGTTCGGTTTGGTCCGGATTGAGGTCAATCCCAGACCAAACTAAAATTACATGTAACCAACCCAAAACAAAACCAAACCAAAAATAAATTAAAAAACCCAAACCCAAACCGAACCAAATTTCATAAGGTCAATTCGATTCGGTTTTGTAGACACCCCAAATTGCACAGAAAAAATGATGAATAATTGGCAAAAATCATTATCTCCTTTGAAACCAGCACAAAATTTGAGAAAACAAGTTTTTTCCTTGTATCCGACAACTCAGGTCGGATACAAGTATATCCCTCCGTATCCGACATAAGTTGTCGGATACAAGCAAACCTTAATGTATCCGGCAACATATGCCGGATACGTATAGGCGCTTGTGTATCCGACCTGATATGTCGGATACATGATGTTTGCTCAAAATTAGGGTTTTCCGAGAGTTTTCACTTTTTACCATCATATCCTTCATTAAAGGAGTGGAAATCTCGGAAATAGCCTTAGGGTTAAGGTTGGTGGACTCTAGACATTATTTTGTGTCTACCATCATGCAAACCCTAACCCTAACCTTTGCCTATAAATAGGAGGCTCCTCCTTAAGCAAATGGCCATAAGTTGGAGATTGAAGAGCCCCGAGTGAAGAAGGGAACCTGTGAGACACGGGAAAAATCACCGGAGTGATCTCCCTTCCGTCAACACACGGGCTCAACGCAAAATTGGGAGATTCGCCACCATTCAGAATTTTGGGGTGTGAATGGACACCAAATGATTCAAATATATGCAAAAAGTGCTAAAAGACCAATTCTAGGGTGAAAATAACCCTACTTGAAAATCAAATCCAGAGATGGGTAAGGGGATTAGATTATGAACGGGGGAAGGGTTATAATCTAATCCCCTTACCCATCTAAAAAAGAAACTATGAATCCAACTGGCCTCATACAAAAACTAGTTTCTTTCAAACATTCAAAAGCTCATTCGGATGTGCCTTGGGTGACTTCCCAAGGCACATCTAGTTTCTTTCAAAAACTAGATGTGCCTTGGGTGACTTCCCAACTCATTCAAAAACTAAAAAAGAAACTATAAAAAAGCAAGCTAGTTTCTTTCAAAAGAAACTAGCCTCATACAAAAACTCATTCGGATGTGCCTTGGGTGACTTCCCGAACAGCCCCCGAAGATAACAGATTTACCCAGAAAAGTGCCATTGAGCAGTTCTGAGTAAATCTGTTACCGATAATTCAAATGGAGTCAAAAAATTATGAATCCAACTGGATTTGAAAATAGACTCATAAATAAGTGCCTAGAAACAAAAATCACTCGAATCGGACTTAAAACGAACACATGGCGCTCCGTCGAAGTGACAAGTTCTGTATTTAAACCCGAACTGACCAATCAACTTCGACAGAGAGGTGTCAAAAATCCGCTTGATAGAAATTAATGAAATTTGGTGGACATAAACTAGATAGCCTCACCTTTCCCATGGTTCTAGAATCACTCCAAAATTCATCCGGACGATGAAGTTATGGGTGTCCGAAGTCGGGGTACAGTTGCTGTCAAGTAAAGCCCATTTTGAGTAAAACCAATGTAAAAATGTGACAAAGTGTGTGCAATTCGTGCAAGATGAACACAAAAACTTTAAAAATCATCCAAATACATTCCAGAATTGATTGAGGCTATTTATTTGAGATTTATCACAATGAATGTAATAAATCCCCAAATGTGAGCCTATCCCACCAAAATAGTGCTATGTATGTGCAAGTGTGAAAAATCATACAAGATCAATATAACAATATAGCATGCATACATATTCATCAAAATAAGGTTCTAAAACAGCCTAGGGTTCCGTTCCATTATCGTTTCCCTTTGTTCTCTCTCCCCGTTAAACACGGTTCTTCAAGATAATTGTGCGCGCGTCGGAAACGCGGCACGGGGAATTCGGAGTCGCCACCGCCTGATGGGGTGCAGGCGGACACCTGGGTGCCTAATCTTGTCTATTAGGGCTTTTGGTCTGCGGCTTGAGATTCTAAGTCTGTTCTCGGTTGCGGTCTGGGGAAGTCCGTAGACACCCTAGTCCACCCCGTCGGATGACGGGTCCCGTGGGTTCCCTGATTTGAGTCAGCTTACATTGGTCTTACCCGATTCCTAATCCGATATGCAGTTTGGTTAAGTCTGGCGGGACCACCTGAGTGGTGTGGGTCCCTTTAATTGCTTTTATCTTGATTAATTAGGTGATCTGGGTCTGGTTGGGTGGGCCCTGTTGGAAGGCCCACGGTGTCCTTGGTGGGCTTAGTCAAGCCCGTGTGCCCTTGTGGGCCTCGGCCTATCCTAGGAGGCCCTTTGGGCTTTGGTTGGTGCATTGATTTTACTTTAAGTTCAGATTTGAAGATTAAGTATTTTTCATGCACAAGTGGGTCGGACTGGTTTGTGGGCCCCTTAGGTGGGCCCACATGGTGGCCAAGTATTTTTATTAGATTTATCTTTTTAATTTTGCCAAAGTGATTTGGACCCTGGGCTTGGGGCCCGTAGTCCAAATCTGGGCTTGTAAGCCCAAGTTACCGAAAGTTAGGGTTTGTACCCTTCCTTGGTTCGGTTGGTGGGCTTTGGCGGGCCCGTTAGGCCCGTGCCCTTGGTCTTGGCCAAACCATGCATTTCATACATCAATTTCACAAGTCTGGTTCGGGTGGACCGCCTTAGGTTTGGCCCGCCCGGTTTTATCAGTTAATTTTGCTTATCTTGATTAAGTTGCATGCATACATGTTTATTGGGCCCGGTGGGCCCCGTTGGAAGGCCCATTGGAAATCAAGTTGGACCGGGGGTCCAAGTCCCACATTGGGTTTCCGGGTGACCCAGAAACCCTATTGGTTTATTCGGTTTGGTTCGGAAATGGCATTCACATCTAACAATAATCACAGAAAAAACACAAGATGGACACTGTGTCAGAAAAAAAAACTGGCTCATTTTGCTGGGTCCAAGGGGAGGTACCCGGGGGCATTTTTGGAATTTTTGGAAAAAAATATCAATTCGGCCTGTTTTGGACCTGGCGCTCACTTCAGGAAGTGAGCGCCAGGTGAGCGCCGGTAGTCGCTAAGAACCGGGCGAATTTTGGACATGGCACTCACTCGATACTAAGTGAGCGCGAGCTGGGCGGGAGGTGAGCGCGAGCTGAGCGCGAGATGGGCGCCAGAATTCCACTTGGTTTTAAGTGAGCGCGAGCTGAGCGCCAAGTGGGCGCCAGCTCGGCGGGCAGTGAAATAAAACGGGCGCCCACTTCCTAAGTGAGCGCCAAGTGAGCGCCAAGTGGGCGGCTACTCACTGCGCTCTGTTTTTTTCTCTCCAAACTCAATTTCCGACTGGTTTTAAGCTCTGTAACTGGTTTTTAAGCTTTGTAAGCACTTTCTGGGGATCCTTAGAACCCCAGAAGACTTCTAAACACAAATGGAAATTAACCTAACCTAACATATCCTCACCACTCACCACTCAAATCTCTCTGGAAACTTACAAATCCGAAACAAGGTATTAACAGAACATGAATAAGCTTCCGAAATCAAAACCCTAACTAACTGAACATGATTAAACTTCCGAAATCAAAAGACCCTAACTAACTGAACATGATTAAACTTCCGAAATCAAAAAACCCTAACTAACAGAACATGATTATGAAGAAGGGAACAGGGGGATTTTATGGGGTTACAACAACAGAGATGGAGAAATCATGGGGAACATGCTCCCGTTTCGAATCAAACACAAGTAATAGCAGTAAATAACAAAAATGCTAGTAAACAAGATATCACACTGAACTTATTTATTTTGGGACAAGAGTTCATCGGGAACATTACCAGGGTGTTTCAACACCTCTCCGAAATGGGTGAAGCCTCCTTGGAGCGCGGGAGCAGCCGCCGGAACAACACCTCTCCACGCCCACAGCAAGCTCTTCTTCGGGTTTGATGAGGAATAAGAGGAAGAGAAGGGGCAGGGTCTCGAACCAGGTAGAGTGGGGAAGAGGGAAATGAAATCCGGCAGAGTCGTGCCAACCCAGAAAGAACCAAGCTCGAAACCCTCCAACCAAACTTTTTCTCCCCGAAATTTTTCCCCTTTCAATAAAAAATCCCAGAACCCTTTGCGCGAGCACTCGCGCGGCTTATATAAGGGAAAAAACGAGGGGCGCCCACTTGCTTGCCACCTCGGCTCGAGTGACCGCATGATGAGAAATCATTAAATGCGGCCGCTCGCTTGTCTAAAAAATCGGGAAATTGAGATTTAGTCCCTGGTAATTTTCAATTCAATCCAATATTCTCGGATTTTTACACATTTAGTCCCTGGGATATTTCGTATATTTGGATATTTACGGATTTGATCCCCGAGATATTTTCCTGCGCAACTCGCCACGTGTGCAGCTTTTTGCCATGTGCGCAGATTGCCGGTTTTGCTGCTTGAGAATTTCGTCAGCTCATATTTCCTTCATCCGGGCTCCGATCTGGGCAAACTTAGTTGCGTTAGAATCGTATCGGCGCCCTCCATCCCATGACCTAGGGGTAGGCCTCTGGATCGGATTTTAGCAGAAAGTCAACTTTTGGCCTTGCTCAGGTTTGACCGCCCGCAGAACCTTCATCCGGACCCCGATTCCTGCAAACTCAGTTGCGTTGGAACTGTGTCGAGATTCTCTTTCCAATGACCTAGGGGTAGGCCTCTGGATCGGATTTTAGCAGAAAGTCAACTTTTGGCTCTGCTCAGGTTTGACCGCCGGCAGAACCTTCATCCGGACCCCGATTCCTGCAAACTCAGTTGCGTTGGAACCGTGTCGAGATTCTGTATCCAATGACCTAGGGGTAGGCCTCTGGATTGGATTTTAGAAGAAAGTCAACTTTTGGCTCTGCTCAGGTTTGACCGCCCGCAGAACCTTCATCCGGACCCCGATTCCTGCAAACTCAGTTGCGTTGGAACCGTGTCGAGATTCTCTATTCAATGGTATAAAGCAAGGTACTTGGCGCGGAATTCGAGGAAAAGTCAACTCTCGGCTTTTCCTTAAGTTTGACCGCCCGCATAACCTTTATCCGAACCCCGATTCCTGCAAACTCAGTTGCGTTGGACTCGTGTCGGGATTCTATATCCATTGAGATAAAGCAAGGTGGCCAAATTTTATCTGATTAAAAGGTCAACTTTTCACCCCTCAGGGTTTGACTTTTTAGCCGGGTTTTGCATTTCTGGCTTTTCCGGAGCGCAAAAATGAGGTGCTTACAATAATCAAGGGTACTTTGAATATGAGACGGTTTACAATCAATCAAAAGGCTTTATGCTACATAGGTTCTAGCACTAGGGTCAATCCCCAGTCTCGTTTCTCCTAGATCCCGCCTTCACATTTTACGGCTAGGGGAGTCTCGAGATACTTTGAGCCGGGGAAGGATTTTCACACACATAGAAGGCTTTATTCTACAGAAAGGTAGAAGAAGAGATCTAGATCTAGAAATATAAAGACAAAATAAAAGAAAAGTTTGAGGCTTACCCGGGTTCTGGAAGCACTTCCGCAGCGGTTTCCCTCTTCTCTTGGAGTTCTTCTTGGTGAGAATTCAAAACAAGAGTTAATGGCCATTTGCTTAAGGAGGAGCCTCCTATTTATAGGCAAAGGCTAGGGTTAGGGTTCGTGAGAATAGTAGACACAACATAATGTCTATAGCCCACCAACCTTAACCCTAAGGCCGTTTCCGAGATTTCCACTCATTTAATGAGGGATATGATGGTAAAAATGATTTCTCTCGGAAAACCCTAATTTTTGAGCAAAACTTATGTATCCGGCATATCAGGCCGGATAAACAAGGGCCTTAAGGTATCCGGCATATAATGCCGGAAACACTAAAGCTTTCTTGTATCCGGCATTTTCCACCGGATACAAAGGAAAATACTTGTATCCGGCCTGAGTTGCCGGATACAAGGAAAAAAGCCTTTTTCCGAATTTTAACACAGGCAATACTTATTTACATGTAATATCGTTTAAGTAAATGTCCTCGTATTTTTTAATCTCCATTTACTTAAGATATTACATGTAAATAAGCAAACACCCCCCATTTGAATCCATTAAGAATAGTTCCAGACCTAAATTCCAAGTGAATAAAAAGTCAACTTTTCAGTTCAAGGCAAAATTCCGGTTTTTCAGGTTTGGAAAAAAAGTTCAATATGTTAAAACCAAGGTATTCGTCAAGATTTAAAATCTCAAAAAATTCATTTATGCAATAACATTGCTAAAAACCTGATTACCGGGAAAAATTATCTTGAAATCTTGCTTTAAAAAATATTTCATTTTCTGGGGTCAAAAGTCAACAAAATTCAACCGGAAAAAGTTTGACTTTGCACAAAAGATTGAATTTGGGCCTTTTACTTTACGGTTTTGGATTCAAATGGGTTAAGGATCTCAAACCCAATGCAAAGAATTGAAAATTCCAATAAAATATTTCTCTCCTTCAAGATTTATAAAAAATCGTGCAATTTTGGGGGGTCTACAGAACCGCTGTCGGACTGCTTCCAGAACCCAGGTAAGCCTCAAACCTCTCTTTATTTTTATGTTTTTTACATTCTAGGTCTAGCTCTCTTGTTCTACCTTTCTGCAGAATAAGGCCTAATATGTGTGTGTGAAAACCCTTCCTCTACTCAAAGTATCTCAAGACTCCCCCTAGCCGTAAAACGTGAAGGCGGGATCTAGGAGAAACGAGACTGAGGATTGACCTTAGAGTTAGAACCTCTTGTTGAATAAGCCTCTGATTCTGTGCAAACCGTTCCATATTCAAAGTACCCCAAGATTATCTCGAAGAACCGTTAAACAGGGAGAGAGAACTAAGGGAAACGATAATGGAACGGAACCCTAGGTTGTTTTTAGAACCCTATTTTGATTGATATGAATGCATGCTATCTTTGCTATGTTGTTGGAATGATTTTTAGACTTACACATACATAGCACGTGATTTTGGCGGGATAGGCTCATATTTCGGATTTATTGCATTCGTTGTGATAAATCTGAAATAAATAGCCTCAAGCAATTCTGGGATGTTTTTAAATGACTTTCAAAGGATTTTGATTCATCTTGCACGGATTACACACATTTTATCACTGTTTTGATTTGGTTTTATTCAAAAAAGGCTTAACTGGATAGCCGCTGTACCCCAACTTCGGACACTCATAACTTAATCGTCTGGATGAATTTTGGAGTGATTCCAGAACCATGGGAAAGGTGAGGCTGTTTAGTTTATGCCTACCAAATTTCATCAATGTTTATGAAGCAGATTTTTGACACCATTCTGTCGAAGTTGATAGGTCAGTTCAGGTCAAACTGTTGAACCTATCATTTCGAATGGGCGCCATCTGCTTGTTTTAAATCCGATTAGAGTGATTTTTGTTTCTGGGCACTCCTTTATGAGTCTATTTTCAAATCCAGTTGGTTTTTATAATTGTTTGATTTAATTTGTGTCGTGGGTAGCAGATTTACTCAGAACTGCTCAACAGCATTTTTCTGGGTTAATCTGTGATCCTCGCGGCCTGTTCGGGAAGTCACCCAAGGCACATCCGAATGAATCTTTGTATGAGGCTAGTTTCATTTGAAAGCTGGCCATACATACTTCATTCACACCAAATTTTATGGGTTTATATGGAGCCGATTTTTCTAGATGATTTTTCAAACTTGCCTACTTGTCACTTTTAATTATTTCCAGCAGCACTTTAAAGGAGGCATAACTCCTAGGATTTCAACCGGATTTAATTGAAATTTTTGCATGAGTCTCTTATGTATCATAATCTTTCAAATGGATTTGGTTTGATTCAATTTAAAATTGGATTTGAATGATTTTAAGACAAATGGCATTATCTTTTACCGAATTTTCCGGATTTGATTCAACTTGGTTTTGTGCAATCTTTGCTTTGATTTCCGTTTATTGTTATTATTCCAGAAGTGATATTGACATAAAAGAGGATCTGGAATCCATTTGGATTTCTCATGTGAAGATATCACACATTTGTTTAATTCTTTTTCAATGTTTTTAATGATTTTAGCAAGCTTTCTTACTCTTTTTGTATGAACAACACTTGGCAACCACCTTGTGTGGGTGAATGGGGGTGCCTAACACCTTCCCCTGTTCATAATCTAATCCCCTTACCCATCTCTGGATTTTATTTTCAAGTAGGGTTATTTTTACTCTAGTATTGGCCTTTTAGTTCTTTTTGCTTATTTTTAATCCTTTGGTGTCCATTCACACCCTAAATTTGAATGGTGGCGACTCCCACGTTTTTGTCGTGCCTGTGTGTTGACAGAGGGGGATCACCTCGGTGATTTTTTCCATGTCTCACAACTGGCGACTTCGCTGAGGACTAATGGATTTAAGCCGTTTTGTGAATTTGTTCATGCTTTTTATTTATTTTTGAATGTTTGCTATTTTGCTTATATTATTTGTGCATATTGTTGTATTTTAAATCTGATTGGGATGCTTTGAAATTTACATGGATAAAGGCATGTGTATATTATTGGATTATGCCTAGGATCATGTTTATGGTCATATCTTGGTGTGCATGCCTACTTGTTATATTTTCGTACCTTGGTTTGGGAGGTTTTAGTGCCATGTTTTGAGCATGAAAATGAAGTGCATAAATTCAGTAAACTCAATGGGCATTTTTGGGGTTTCCAAGCATGTTTACCCCAATTCAAACCTTTCTTGTGCCATATTTTAGTTATTGAATTTCTAGGCTTTGATTTGGGTATGAATAAAGAATGTTGAGCACCAAAGATGAAGAATACAAAATCTGGAAATTCAGTAGATAATTTTGGGCTTTTTCAAGCATATTTCCTTAAACAAAACATTTCTTGTACCATATGTTTAGGTGCTGTATTTTTAGGCTTTGATTTGGGCATAAAACAATGTCACTTGAGCACAAAAATGAAGAATCCAAAACCTGGAAATTTAGTGTAGTTTTGGGGAATTGTCAAGCATGTTTTACCTAATTAAAACACTTTTGGACCATATTGTTAGTTACTGAATTTTAGGCATCAATTTGGAGTATAAACAGGACACTTTAAGCATGAAAATGAGACCATAAAACCAAGAATTTGGTAGAGGTTTTGAGGGGTTTTTCAAGCATGTTCCCCGGTTAAAAGCTTCTTGTACAATGCATATAGGTGCTGTATTTTTAGGCCTTTAATTTGGAGGGTAAATGATACACTTTGAGCATGAAATCTGGAAATTTAGGGGATGTTTTGAATTTTACAAGCATGCTTTTCATGAGCTAATGGTGATTTGTGCAATATAATGCCATGCTTGTATACTACTTTTTGGGCATGTAATACTTGTGTGCATATTTAGTTGCTTTGGCTTTCTTGCTTGCTTATGTTTTGCTTCCAATATGATTGTCATATGCCTTGGCTTGGAATTGTATGCATGGCTACCAAAAAGAGTGGTAAGGGGCTGGGACGTTGTGAATTTACCTCAAAATTCAAAATGCACTTGAGCACTATAAACATTTTGCACAGCCTACCCATTACCTATAGGAAGTTGAACCCGAATGTGTGTAGCTTGGCGCACCGAGGTCGTTACTTCGAAAAGCGAAAGTGAAAACATTCACCTTAGAATTTGAGTCAATGATGTGATGACAATGGGATCTGTGATTCGATTCCGAGCATCACTAGACTTGAGTTCTAAGTTGCCAATTAAGCCAAAACCCAAAAACCATACGCTTGAAGGTGGAGAAACACTTTTTTAGCTAAAAGTACACAATTGAGTTTGGGGAATTGGGTGTAAATATGGGGAGGCCGTTTGCATGTGTCACAGGCCAAGGTATAATATGAATACCATATTGAAGGTAATACAAGGTGACCAGGTAAAGCCATGTTCTTTTTTATTATTTTCATGTAAATTAAAAGCCATGGTGTCCATATGCTTGGGATGAAATTTTTCCCAAAAATGTATATAGCCTAAGGTTGGTGTAACCTATAGGATGAGTTTCCAACTCAATTTAATAGTCATCCTACCCAAAGTCCATGTAGGAGGCAACCAAGTGTACAAAATCCAAGAATTGGTGTATAACTTTGGCGGGTACAAGTACCCTCATGAATTTTTGAATTTTGCAAGTATAGTGTCAAAGCCTAATTTGGGGCTGGATTTAAAGGCCAAGTCAAGGTGAACATCAAGTGGGAATGAAAATAACATGATCTGGTGAAAAAATGAGTCAAAAAGGGCCATTTCGGCCTTAACCGACAACTCAGGTCGGATAAGAAGAGTTTTATTTGTATCCGGCATATTTTATCGGTTAAAAAGACCTATGCATGTATCCGATCATTCATATAGGATACAATAAGACATAGCCTTAGCCGATATTTCATGTCGGGTACATGCAGAAAATGTCCAAATTGGTTTTTCAGCCCAAATTTTTAGAATAAAATGCCTAAAACACTGTGGACAATCCTTAGGCACCACAAAGAGAATATAAAAATGTTTCAAAAAATAAATAAATAAAAAAAAGCAAAAACAAAAAAAAATTTTCTTTCAGGATTTAACTTAATTTTGAAATTCATTAAGGCAAACTAAGGTGTCATATTTTTTGATACCAATTCAATTCAAACATATTTCAATCAAGCTCTTGAACTTGAAAACTGAGAAAATTCAGCAACTAAAAAAAAAAAACCTTTGGTTGGTTATTTTTATCAATCAAATCAAAACATTTGTGGGATACTTGGAAGCCCTAGAATATTCCAAGAAACCTTTGGTTGGTTATTTTTATCAATCAAATCAAAATATTTGTGGGACACTTGGAAGCCCTAGAATATTCCAAGAAACCTTTGGTTGGTTATTTTTTTCAATCAAATCAAAACATTTGTGGGACACTTGGAAGCCCTAGAATATTTCAAGAAACCTTTGGTTGGTTTTTTTTTCAATCAAATCAAAACATTTGTGGGACACTTGGAAGACCTAGAATATTCCAAGAAACCTTTGGTTGGTTATTTTTTTCCAATCAAATCAAAACACTTGTGGGACACTTGGAAGCCCCAGAATATTCCAAGAAGCTTTTGTTTGGTCATGAGAACCAATCAAAATCAAAAAATTTGTGGGACATTTGGAAGCCCTAGAATATTCCAAAAACCCTTGTTTGGTCACGAGAACCAATCAAATCAAAAAATTTGAGGGACACTTGGAAGCTCCAGAATATTCCAAGAAGCCTTTGTTTGGTCACGAGAACCAATCAAAATCAAAAAATTTGTGGGACATTTGGAAGCCCCAGAATATTCCAAAAACCCTTGTTTGGTCATGAGAACCAATCAAATCAAAAAATTTGAGGGACACTTGGAAGCCCCAGAATATTCCAAGAAGCCTTTGTTTGGTCACAAGAACCAATCAAAATCAAAAATTTGTGGGACATTTGGAATCCCCAGAATATTCCAAAAAAACCTTTGATTGGTTATGAGAACCAATCAAATCTTGTGGGACCATTGGAAGCCCTAGAATATTCCAACACTCAAAAATAAAAAATATATATATATAAATAAAAAAATAAAAAATAAAAAATAAAAATAAAAAAAAACAAATCCGGAGTGTTGTTCACCTAACCCACTTGTCTACATTTATAGGGGTGTGACTCAAGTTAAATGGAAGCTGACATGTTTCTTTGCTTTTCCTTACCCAGGTACACTTACTTGCAATCATTGCTCCCGTAACCAGATCGAAAGCCCGCACCATGAATCCTGAAGAGAATCAAGCTCAAGCTATTGTCCCAGCTCAGGACTTTGCTCAGCTGCAAGAGCAAGTGGCCGGACTGGCTAAGATGCTAGGAGATTTACTGGCGGCTCAGGCCCAACAGGGCCAAGCCCATAACCAAGCCTCAACTTCCCATCAAACACCGCCACCTCAAGCCTACATTCCACCTCCGGCTCAACCCATACCTGAGCCCATTTCTGAACCTGTCCCGGAGCCTATTCTGATCAGGGAAAACATTATCGAGTATGAGAAAGAGATGGAAAAAGAAAAAGCCAGGGAGGAGATGGAAAAGAAACTCCTACATAAGATAGAGAGAATTCAGGAAGAACTTAAGGAGGTAAAAGGGGGAAACAGCTATGGAGGTACCACCTTTGACGACCTGTGCATATACCCGGATGCATGCCTACCGGCCAAGTTCAAGTGCCCTGACTTCGACAAATATGATGGCACGGGCTGCCTGATGAGCCATCTAAAATTATACTGCGGGGCTTTGTGCCAGTTTGGCAGGAATGACAGTGTCAGCACCTCATTTTTGCACCCCAAAAAATGAAAGAATAAAACCCTAATTGAAAAAGTCAAACCTGAAGGGCTCAAAAAGTTGACTTTTTGATCATGTGCAAATTGACCACCAAACTTCATACCATTGGAAAGAGGATTCCGATATGGTTCTAACGCCACTGAGTTTGCTCAAATCGGAGTCCGGATGAAGAAGTTATGGGCTGGTCAAATCTGGAAATAGCAGAAATCGGCTTTCTGCAGAACTCCGAATTAGCTGTTCAATTGGATATCAGCAGAAAGGGCCCATCGACACGACTCCAACACAACTGAGTTTGCTGGAATCGGAGTCCCGGATAAGGAGATATGAGCAAAACTGGCGCCGGGACGCAAGTCTGCACTTCTGCTAAAAAGCCCGAGTTTGCTGCCAACCTTTAGCTTAGTGGATAGGGAATCTCAACCTGATTCCAACGCCACCAAGTTTGTTAAAATCGGATGTCAAATGAGAAAGTTATGAGTAGTCAAAAATCTCGGAAAATCTGCACGCGTGGCAAGATTGAAGAAAGGACAAAAAATAAAAATCTAAGAATAAAATAATAATATTTTGTAAATATCTAACAATTAAACTAAATCAAAAATAAAATGAAAAATAGAAAACACAAGTGTCTTCTAACAAACAAATCTTAAGAATAAAATAATGATAAAACTTAAAAGAATCTTAAGATTAAAATAAATAAAAAATAAACAAAAAATAACAACCACATGTCCATAATATGGATAAGAATGATGTGTTGGATGGATAAGGATGAAAATTAAATTTTAGTTACCTTGGTTATGAAATTAAAATTCAGTCAAGAAAGGTGATTAAAATTCAATTTTAGGACAATTTTTCAACTATAAAAGGGGGGCCACCCCCCATTCCATTTCAAGCAAAAAACCCCTCTCTTCTCCCCTTTCTCTCTTCCTCCTTGATCTCCCCTCAAGCAAGCTAGCCCCCTCTCTACCCTCTCTCTTCCTTGTCTAAACCCCTGCTACAGCCAACCCCTGTCAAACCCAAACCTCTTTTATTTTCTTTCAAACCAAAGATTGGTTTAGAAATCACCTTTTGAGCTTGAAGTAGAGCCGTTATGCTGTCCAAAGCCTCTTTCTAACCTTGCCAAAGCCCCCAAGTTCTGTCTAAATATACCAAAAAACCTCTCCATCATCCCCCCTTCATTCCAAACCCAAAAGAAGCCTAAAGTTCTTTCCCCAAAACTTGAAATAGAACTGTTACGCTGCCGGAGGAGCTTCAAAGGGATTCAACACCTTCAAGCAATCCTAGGTAAGCTTCTGGTAAGTTTTCACTGCAAATATGAAAAGATGAGATATTTTTATCAATGAAATTCTTCAGGAATCACTAACTTTTGTTCTAGCAAATGTGTTGGATTTTTCTCCCCTTTTCCTACATACAAAGAAGTCACCATGATAGAAAGATGATTCGATGGTATGGGGTAAAGTGTGATTCAAAGGCATTCTCTTTATTTTCAAAAAGGGAGCATGTTCCCTTCCTCATCTTCAAGTTCTAATGTACCCCTATTAAGTCCCCTTAATCCCTTCTTAATATGTTGTCATTTCATTTCTTTTTTTTTTTTTGGTTTGATTGGTAAGGGATCAACAAGGTTTTTTTTAAGTATTGCACCACTGTAGGCCCACACAGGGGCCCACACAATTTCAAGAATCCCCAAAAACCCAAAATAGACCTTGGATTTGACAGTCCTATTTGATCCACTGTGGGCCTTCCAACGGGGCCCACACCCGACTCATTTCACTCAAAGGGCAAAAAAGATGAAATCAATAATAAAGGGGGCCTACACCTTCAATGGTCCCCACGAGACCAAAAATAAGCATGTTGGCATAGGAAAAGGGTGAGATTAAGTTGACTCAAAACTAGGGAGACCCGAGGGACCTGTCAAATTGACGGGGCGGGCCAGGGTGTCTTCGGACTTCCCTGGACGTAACCGAGAACTTACCTCGAATCTCTAAAAAGCCGCAGACCAGTAAAAATAGACCTGTATAGGCACCCCTTGTGTCTGCCTGCACCTCTCAGGCAGTGGCGACTCCAAAATAGTCCCGAGGCGCGCATCGTCACGTGCGCCTCGTCGTGCGACCGATTTTAGGTGCGTACAGATAGCATACTGATCCAATTCTTCCAGAGAAGTTTGACTGGAGCGGCTCTTAGGTGGTTTGCCACGGTGGACCACGGCAAAATCAGAAAATTGAAGGACTTGGCCGACGCCTTCTTGGACTAGTATAAGTTCAACTCGGAGATCGTGCCAGACCGGTACGACATGATGAGAATGAGTAAGGGAAAATAGAAATCTGTACGTGTGAGACATGGGAAAAAATCAATCCTAATGATTTCCTCTATCATCACACGGGATTAAATAAAACAAAGAGTCGCCACCATTCAATTTAGGTGTGAATGGACACCAAAATATTAAATAAGCACAAAAGGCCATTTTAGGGTAAAAATAACCCTCCTAAAAAAACAACCAGAGATGGGTAAGGGGATTAAGTTATGAACAGGGGAAGGTGTTAGGCACCCCTATTCATCCACACAAGGTGGTTGCCAGGTATTGTTCATGTTTAAAATAAAGGAAAAAGCTTGCTATAAAAATCACGCAAAATCACAAAAAAGGCAAAAATATATGGTTTTTTTCATATGAATAGTCTGATTGATCCAGAACTATCAAACATGATCATACCATTCCTAGGGTTTCATGATCAAAACAAAATTGAGATGAAATCAAATAAAATCAATTTAAAGTGAAAAATCCAAAATCTGGTTTCAAGTCAAATTCTAGAAATCTAGAAAAATATGATTTTTATAAAATATTTCAAAATTGAACTTGAATAGTCCAGGACATAGATAAAGCCCAAATTTCACATTAAATCAGAAAATCAAATCCAAAAAGACCCACGTTGATGAAGAACACCAAAAGGGGAGAACTGAGACCGTAGGGTCTTCTCTCAATAATGAAAACAATTTAAAAACCATATCATGAAACCCTAGAATTTACTTTCAGGCTTCTAGATTCAGATCTATCATATTGATCATGATAAATCCAAGATCCTAGCCTAAAACCACAAAAATCACGAAAACAGTGCTGTAGGTGCAAAAGTGGCAAAAATCCAAATTTTATCAAAAAGTGGGGATCTCATGCTATAAACATCATAGATTCATGTTATTTATTCAGATATATCATAAAAAGCATTAAAACATGATCAAGATATTCAAAACAGCCATATCTCACAAATTAGAACACATGGGGGTCTACCCTACGGATCCACCTGTTTTCTTTTCCCCTAGTTCTCTCTTCACGTTTTACGGCTAGAGAGACTCTTGAGGTACTTGGAGATAGGTTTGGTTACACAAACACAATCATAGGCTTTACTCTAAAAGAAAAAGAAAAAAAAACAGATATGGGGTTCTATTCTAGGGATCCACCTGTTCCCCTTTCCCCTAGTTCTCTCTTCACGTTTTACGGCTAGAGAGACCCTTGAGGTACTTAGAGACAAGTTTAGGAATACAAAAACAGATATGGCCTTATTCTACAGCAATAGAGATGATCCTATTATTTCTAGAATTGAAGACAGAAAAATAAAAAGGGATAAGGGACTTACCTGGATTGAGCAGGCAGAGCAGCAGGAGTTCCTTTCTCTTCTCTTAGAGCTTCTTAGAATTCCTTGACTTCAAAATTTCGTGGCCCTTAGCTAGAGGAGAGAGCCTCTATTTATAGACAAGCACAGGGGCAAGGCTGGTCCAGAAGGATATATCCTGATTCTCAGGATAGAGTGAAAATTGGAGATAATGCCCATCCATATCCAACCAAGGATAAATGAGATAATTCGAATAGATAAATAAGAGAATTCGATTATCCAAGAGAGATATTTGGGTGCAGATAAGGCTCAAAAATTAAAAAGGTAAAATTCGCACAAAGACCCCCGTGCCCGTATATATATTACGGTCGCGCCCTGCCCGTATTATTAATACGGGCACGCCGTGACCGTATATCAACTGCAGATATGACCAGTCCGTAAACAAAATACGGTCATGACTAGTTTGGCCAGATTTTATACTTTTTTGACCTGTTTCAAATCCCAATTAATATTTTCAATTATTTTCTCATTTTTAGTGCAATTTGGGGTGTCTACAGTACGACAATATGCTAAGAGGTGGAGAGAGGCTGCCTCCCAAGTCAGGCCGCCTATGTTGGAGCTTGAGATGATCTCAACGTTTATAGGTACATTGGGGCAGCCATTCTACAATAACCTGGTGGGTTAGATCACCACCAATTTTGCTGCCCTGGTACAAGTGGCCGACAGGATTGAGGATGGGATCAAATCTGGCAAGATAATTGATCATTCCGCCATGATCAGTCAACAAGACTCCACTCATAACAAGGGAAATGGTAATGGAAAGAAAAAATCTGAGGAAAGGAGAGAAGTAGAAGTGAATATGGTGCATCTTCTCAAGGGACCCGTTCAAATCAATGCCCATCCAGTTCCTTTGCTGCCTATCCAAATTAATGTCCCTTCTGCACAGCCTGTGAAGGAGGAAACAGAAGTAAGGAAGAGAAGGGAGTTTTAAAAACTGCCTATGAGACCATCTGAACTTTTGCCTACCTTACTTCAAAAGGGTTATGTGACTTTGAGGTTGCCAAATCCTCATGCAAGAAAGGGGAAGGGTTATGAACCATCTGCAATCTGTGAGTATCATATGAGCACTTCAGGGCATACCACTGATCGTTGCTTGGCCCTAAAGCACGCAATTCAGGATTTGATGGATAATAACTCTTTATCATTCAATTCAGTCACACCCACTCCTCTTCCCATCGGCAACAATGGGGCAGGCAGCTCAAATGCAATAGGGTTAATTTTTTTAGGAAAAAAAAGATTTGACCCTTCTCAACTTATTGCCCCAGTTGGTACCACAGTCCGGGTTTATTTTGAAAAAGAAGATGAATGGGGCCATATGGAGAAAGAGACTCACACAGGGGCAGATTTTAATATAAAGGAAAGGAAGGAAGAAGAAGCAGAAAAGCTAAAATTGAAGGAAAATACGGTTGAAAGGGCAGAAGAAGTGCAAAAAATTCCATTTAAGCAGTTTGGGGGAACAAATGGCATAGCATTGGATGTTGAACAAGAGTTCAGTTTGGACGATAAGGATTGTCTGAAGGGTATGGAATCACTCTTCATATAAGAAGGAAATGAAGCAGAGGTAATGGAAGAGGGAGAATCCCACGAAAAGAAAGAAGAAGATTTAAAAGAAAAGATTGAGGCTAGGTTTAGACTTCCATTGATTGACTGGGCTGCTATCCAAATTCCGTATAAAGGAATGTCATTTCTTTCAGAAACCAAGCACAATGCCCCAGAGAAGGAGATCATCCCAAATCATGAAAAGAGAAACTTGCCTCACTCAGCAGGAGAAAGAAATTTTCTGAAAAAGGGTGAAAAGTTAGCTTTTGCCTTTGAGGACAGGGGCAATTTTCGAATTCACATGTTCTTTGAAAAGACACCCCCATAAAAAGGATGCACATTTCCTGAGGGCTTTAAGGAGCCTTGTCCTCAGGAAGTGATTTCAATAAAGGCTCTTTCAAAAAAAAAAAGAGTTTTCCTTTAAGATTTTTGTAAAAATAAATAAATAAATAAAGATTTTCCCCTTTAACATTTTTCTAAAAAAAAAAAAAAAGTTTTCAACAAGGTCCTGTTTTACTTATGAGTCATATCTCCTATTGAATTTCATTAAGTTGAATATAACTTCAACATTGGGCTCAATTTTGAGACCAAAATCGAAGAAAAAGACATTTTATATGAAAATTCAAATCTTTTTCAGTGTCATGAGAAGAATATTCTACAAAATTATGAAATGACCAATTTTATGGCCTTTGGAACCAAAGGTGATCCACAGTCTTCAACAGAAAAGATAGAAGAAGATTTGAAGTTTTTTCATTAGAATACAGAAAGGATCACACCACTTGCTGATTCGTTCAAAGGGAAGTTGATGATATTGTTTGAAGAAATTTTGGGGCTTTGCACTTGAAAATATTGAAGAAGATTTGACCTTTTCGTTGGAAATCAAATTGGGCTTCATTTGATGGAAAGAATCCAAATCCATAAGATTGATCAAAAGGTGAAGAACTTGTTCATAACAAAGGTTCTATTTGAAGAGGCTTTCATGTTGATAGAAGGTGATTAATAAAAAAAAAAAAAAGAAAAAATTCTTGAACTAGTCATGTAGTGCAACTCTACCAAGGCTGAAAATTCAAACTTTTCTTAAAATGATAAGAGGCTTTTCTTTCTTATATCCCCAAAATTTTGAAATCCCTAGTTAGACCCTTTGAGCTTGATAAATTTTTCCAAGTAACCTAAACTGAGAATTGTAACCCCACACTGGGGCAAATCTATTAGGGCATAAAAAAATGAATGAAGGCATTATGGAAGTTCAAAAGGGATTTTGAAGATGTTTTCAGAAAAGGGGGAAAAGAAATGAAATAAAAAGAGGGAAGAAAGAAGAAAAAGAGATCATCAAATGCTATATCTTCAAAATTGTGAAGGGAAGAATGAGAAAAGAAGTTCAATACTGGGGAATAAGTTTCAAATGAAGAAATCAAAGTAGGGGAAAAACTTCATTACTGGGGGCAATTTTGTATTCATTCCAAAGAAAAAAATGCCTTAAGAATTACAATTTCAGTTAACCCATTTGATCATATGGTATTTGAGCATTTTATTCCTTTTCTTTCTAAACAAACACCAAGCCTTCGTTTCGTCCCATTCATAAGTCCTCTTTGATTAAGAAATTTTGAATTAAGGCCGTTTTGACTATATAGTTATTGGTGATGAAGGATAAAAAAAAATGAAAAAAAATGAAAAGAAAATGGAGGAAATGTAGTGAAAACCCAAAAGGGCGCTACATGGCAAATAATCAGCTATCTACAAGAAGGAAATCGTCAGATAGGAAAGCCTAGAATTGGCATAAATCCAAGTAAGGTTCTCATGTTGGTGGTTATTTTGAGATGCATCCACTCTTCAAGTGATTGAGGAAATTCTCTTTTCAAGACTGAAGCAACATAATCAGAACCATGATATGAAGCATCTGTGAACAAATCGATGGCCATCAAAATTGCCATTAGGAAATTATTACTGAAGTTGAAGTCATAAATTCTCATATCATGGATGCAATGGAGAAACAATTGCTCTTCAATTGGATGAAGGAAAATGTCTTTCTAGACTAGGGCAAAATGGTCAGATTGAAAGAGTCGTCATATCTGGAACATCAATTGACAAGCCAATGATCATGGGAATGATTCTAAAGGTTCCGAATGCTTATTTTGGTCTTTCTTCATTTTCTGAAATAATCTTCTCATTATTCAACTTGATTTTAATTCTTTTGGACTATATGCTAATAAGTGATTGGATCATTTTTCAAAAGAAAATATATAAAACACAAAAAAGCAAAAAAATATATTTTTGGCCTATGATGAGCATCTATGTCTTTTCATAAAAACATTGGTTTTGCAAGTATTAGAGAATTCTGAGGCCACTAGTATAAAACATATTTTCTAATTTTTGCATTTGCATTCTTTTATTAGGGTTTCTTTTTGGCAAAAGGTAAAAAAAAAGGGAGGAAAAGAAAAAAAAAAGAGGATTATCTCTACTGAGGGGCAAATATTTCTTCAAGCAATCAAAACTCTAGCATGCTCAGTGTCTTTCCCTCTGGGTTTTCATTGAAATAAATTACAGCATCTGGAAAAAGCAGTCAGGCCTTAGTCTTTGAATTTGAAAAAAAAGAAGTTTCGAAGTAGTTGCATGTTTTCTCCTTTAAACAAAGGTTTCCAATTTTGAAGAAGGATTTTACTGGAGCAATAAGA
This sequence comes from Buxus sempervirens, assembly GCA_947561395.2. Taxonomy (NCBI): domain Eukaryota; kingdom Viridiplantae; phylum Streptophyta; class Magnoliopsida; order Buxales; family Buxaceae; genus Buxus; species Buxus sempervirens. The sequence continues at coordinate 10,776,161 of OX387183.1, forward strand.
AGGCATGAATGAGAGGTCATGGGTTGTAAGGGCATGAGGTTAGATCAACAGATCATGATTTTCAAATCCATCAATCAAGAAGAGGCATTCACTTGGGCAGTTGAAAAGAATGAAGGCAGGCTATGGGCAGAAATGGCACATACATCCTTATTGAGAGAACAAGAAGATGAAGAAGCAAAAGCAAGTTGCAGAATATTCAAGCACAGGTTTGGGCATCAAATGGCACCCAGGTAAATCAAATAAGAAAATCAATCAAGAAAATTCAATAAAATATTTCCTTCCTTATTGTTGAAAAACATCAAAAGCAATTGAGTTTGCAGAGGTCAATTTTAAATTCACATTCTTTTCAAAATTTGCTTGTCTCAGATTTCTTTTCATAGCCACGAGAGCTCAAAGAAATCTGAGATAAGGAAGAGACGCCACCCCCGTCAGACTATAAACAGCAGGGGTTTCATTGGCTATCTTCAAATCCATGTTTTTTTATCACTCATTTGTTTGACCAAAGCAAGTTCAATTAATGAGGTGTCTTTCAAACGTGCAATTTTGAGTTGTGTATATTCTTTGCAGCTCATTGCTTCGCGTTGTGTCTATTCTTTGCAGCTCATTTCTTCGCAACTCCCGTAAAGAGAGGCAGTTGTAGACACCCCAAATTGCACAGAAAAAATGATGAATAATTGGCAAAAATCATTATCTCCTTTGAAACCAGCACAAAATTTGAGAAAACAAGTTTTTTCCTTGTATCCGACAACTCAGGTCAGATACAAGTATATCCCTTCGTATCCGACGTAAGTTGTTGGATACAAGCAAACCTTAATGTATCTGGCAACATATGCCGGATACGTATAGGCGCTTGTGTATCCGACCTGATATGTCGGATACATGATTTTTGCTCAAAATTAGGGTTTTTCGAGAGTTTTCACTTTTTACCATCATATCCTTCATTAAAGGAGTGGAAATCTTGGAAATAGCCTTAGGGTTAAGGTTGGTGGACTCTAGACATTATTTTGTGTCTACCATCATGCAAACCCTAACCCTAACCTTTGCCTATAAATAGGAGGCTCCTCCTTAAGCAAATGGCCATAAGTTGGAGATTGAAGAGCCCCGAGTGAAGAAGGGAACCGCTGTTGGACTGCTTCTAGAACCCAGGTAAGCCTCAAACCTCTCTTTATTTTTATGTTTTTTTACATTCTAGGTCTAGCTCTCTTCTTCTACCTTTCTGTAAAATAAGGCCTAATATGTGTGTGTGAAAACCCTTCCTCTACTCAAAGTATCTCAAGACTCCCCCTAGCCGTAAAACGTGAAGGCGGGATCTAGGAGAAACGAGACTGAGGATTGACCTTAGAGTTAGAACCTCTTGTTGAATAAGCCTCTGATTCTGTGAAAACCATTCCATATTCAAAGTACCCCAAGATTATCTCGAAGAACCGTTAAACGGGGAGAGAGAACTAAGGGAAACGATAATGGAACGGAACCCTAGGTTGTTTTTAGAACCCTATTTTGATTGATATGAATGCATGCTATCTTTGCTATGTTGTTGGAATGATTTTTAGACTTACACATACATAGCACGTGATTTTGGCGGGATAGGTTCATATTTCGGATTTATTGCATTCGTTGTGATAAGTCTGAAATAAATAGCCTCAAGCAATTCTGGGATGTTTTTAAATGACTTTCAAAGGATTTTGATTCATCTTGCACGGATTACACACACTTTATCACTGTTTTGATTTGGTTTTATTCAAAAAAGGCTTAACTGGATAGCCGCTGTACCCCAACTTCGGACACTCATAACTTCATCGTCCGGATGAATTTTGGAGTGATTCCAGAACCATGGGAAAGGTGAGACTGTTTAGTTTATGCCTACCAAATTTCATCAATGTTTATGAAGCAGATTTTTGACACCATTCTGTCGAAGTTGATAGGTCAGTTCAGGTCAAACTGTTGAACCTATCATTTCGAATGGGCGCCATCTGCTTGTTTTAAATCCGATTAGAGTGATTTTTGTTTCTGGGCACTCCTTTATGAGTTTATTTTCAAATCCAGTTGGCTTCATAATTTTTTTATTTAATTTGTGTCGTGGGTAATAGATTTACTCAGAACTGCTCAACAGCATTTTTCTGGGTTAATCTGTGATCCTCGGGGCCTGTTCGGGAAGTCACCCAAGGCACATCCGAATGAATCTTTGTATGAGGCTAGTTTAATTTGAAAGATGGCCATACATACTTCATTCACACAAAATTTTATGGATTTATATGGAGCCGATTTTTCTAGATGATTTTCCAAACTTGCCTACTTGTCACTTTTAATTATTTCCAGCAGCACTTTAAAGGAGGCTTAACTCCTAGGATTTCAACCGGATTTAATTGAAATTTTGCATGAGTCTCTTATGTATCATAATCTTTCAAATGGATTTGGTTTGATTCAATTTAAAATTGGATTTGAATGATTTCAAGACAAATGGTATTATCTTTTACCGAATTTTCCGGATTTGATTCAACTTGGTTTTGTGCAATCTTTGCTTTGATTTCCGTTTATATTTATTATTCTAGAAGTGATATTGACATAAAAGAGGATCTGGAATCCATTTGGATTTCTCAAGTGAAGATATCACACATTTGTTTAATTCTTTTTCAATGTTTTTAATGATTTTAGCAAGCTTTCTTACTTTTTTTGCATGAACAACACTTGGCAACCACCTTGTGTGGGTGAATGGGGGTGCCTAACACCTTCCACCGTTCATAATCTAATCCCCTTACCCATCTCTGGATTTTATTTTCAAGTAGAGTTATTTTTACTCTAGTATTGGCCTTTTAGTTCTTTTTGCTTATTTTTAATCCTTTGGTGTCCATTCACACCCTAAACTTAAATGGTGGCGACTACCACGTTTTTGTCGAGCCCGTGTGTTGACAGAGGGGGATCACCTCGGTGATTTTTTCCATGTCTCACAGGTTTAACTAAGGTTAAACCGACAAATCCCCTCCCCTTCTCTCTCTTTTCTCTGCCCTCTCCCCTTCCTCTTTCTCCTTTTTCTCTTCATCTTCACCCTCCAGGCCCCCACAACAGCAACTATTGCTATAAAAAAAAAAAAAAACCACCCAACCCCTTCCTCCTTCCCCTACCCTTCTCTTCTCCTCACCCCCAACTCTTCTAACGCTTCTCATCCCAATCCAACATCCCCCCTTCCTTCTCCTCTCAATGACCCCCAAAAAAAACTCTCCGAAAAAGTGTTGCTGGGTTGAATAACAGTATCAGGCAGTTGCTGCTTACCCAACCCAACCACACACAACACGCACCCCCAAATTCAAGAAATCAGAAAGAACTTATTTGTTTTTGAAAAGTAAAGGAGGATCCTTGAGAAGATAAAGAGATAGATTGATGGAAAGAGAGAGGCAAATTACCTCCGTATAAATGGTAGCACCAAAACGATCCTGCACCACTATTCATTTAAACAGTTCAAACGACGAAAAAAAGAAGATAAGCACTCCCAGAAGCAAAAAACAAAAAAACAAAATGATGAAAAGAAAAGATTTGTAAGAACTGGGGTGGAGAGCTTATCAAATCGTAGTGGTAGCATATCTCTCAAAAACATGAACAGAAAAGTATAGAGGATCTAGTACAGTCAAAAAGTCCATGCCAACATCTCCTGGTCTTCTCCGAAGGATCTTTGCCTCTGAAGTTTCATCTCCTTATGGTGAACTCTTCCGGTCTTATCTACTCCTTCCAGGTCCTGCATAGCTAACGCAAACCCCGGCAAACCAATCAACGTCCATTCCCCTGTGACAGCTCTAAGAAAGATGAGAACCAGGAAGGCAACCTTCAAGAAGAGAAACACACAATTTCGATGGACAAGATTGAATAAGGAGAAGAATGGCGGTGGCAGTCGGAACTCTGCAGTCGTTGGGCCGAATGGCATTGAGCATGTCTTAGGGTATGGGAAATGGGGATTAGGAGTTTGGGGACAATTTGGTCAAGGGTTTCGGTTGTAATATCTTAAATGTTTAAAGGTAAACTTAGATATGCATAATTTATATTAAATATTTTTTTATTTATTGGATTGGTTCGGTTTAACTGAGCATCCTATCCAAAACCGAACCGATTTAATTCGGGGTTGGGAATTTTGGACCAAAACCAAACCGAAAATGTAAAAAATCGAACCAAACCGAACCAAAGTCATTTTGGGTCGGTTCGGGTTCCGTTTTAACCGGACCTAGTTTCAGCCCTACTCAAAACTGCCCAAATTAAGAAGATATCACAATCACTTCCTGCCTTTGCGCTGATCTACCAACTCATGGTATTTCAGCGCCATCAATATGCAATCTGACAGCTCAGCATCATCTGTTTCGGATCCCCCTGCATCAGTTGGTTGTTTAGAATTTGATCGAAACTCTCTTTTTGACTTCAAAAATGATCTTCAAGATCCTGAAAATAGACTTTCAACTTGGCAAGGGACTAATTGTTGTAAATGAAGGGGAATTCGATGCAATAATAGCACAAGAGAAGTGATTGCAATTGATCTTCGGAACCCATACCCAAGTAAGTATGATTCTGTTTGAAGTTTGAGTGGTCCGATTGATCCTTCTTTGTTGAGGGAGAAGTGATTGCAATTGATCTTCGGAACCCATACCCAAGTAAGTATGATTCTGTTTGAAGTTTGAGTGGTCCGATTGATCCTTCTTTGTTGAGGCTCATGTCGTAGATTGATGGTAAAAAAAGGGATAAGAGGAAAATTTTTGTCTTTGCACCAGAGCAATACAAATGAAAGATTAGTTCTGCAAGAAGATACTTCCATATAATTTACAAGAAATTCATCCTAATGCCCATGAACCTCAAGGCTGCGTTTGGATTCTAAAAAAGCATTTCAAGAGTATCACCTGTTTCTTGCAATGCGTTTTCTTGCATTTGGATTCATCCTTACGTTTTCTGCAACGTCTCACATTCTCTGGTTATCCAAATGCAGCCTAAGGATGATAGATATGTCTAATGGATTGTTATCCTGTTTAAATTTTAGTTTATTACTTTATTCAACTAGAAGGTATTTGATTAATTGAGTATATTGGACAGTAGGTCTCCTATTCTATATGAACATCTATCATTAAGATCAGGTTTTCCTTTAAGATTTTGAGATTGACTATAAATACATGTGGAATTCCACTCTTTACATGATTAATGAATTGCTGAGTTGAGTATTTCTTTTCCTATTTTATATTTAATGGGTTTTCACAGTTGCTACCGTATTCCATTTCAGTTAACCTGTTCTTACTTCATATTTATCTAACATTTTCTGTTATTCTCTTGCTTTGGCTCTCCATTTCAACGCTTGTACTCAAAATAAAATTTTTTTGGTTTTAATTCGAATTAAACGGATTAAAACCCAAACAAAAAATAGAACTGTTTTTATTTATACTGACAGCAATCCATTTCTGAATTCCACAATAAACTACACAATGGAGGAAAATTGCCAAAGGAGAGGAAAAAGAATACTTAGTTCGTGAACGGAGGCGTTGACAGTGTATCATCGGTGGAGCAAGAGATTCACGAGCCATGAAGCTATGTAGCCAAGGCATCGGTGACACACACCACCTTCCCTGCTCCAAACATTCTCAGTAATTCTTTCTTTCGCCTTGTTTTCTGATTTTAACCAAGAATTTGCGACTTATAGAGAAAGGAATCGCCAAGAAATACGAAACGTTTCCAAAGCCGTGGAAGTACTGAATACAGTCAGATATCACTACATTTGGCCATTATGCACCGCCATTGAAGCCATACTAATAAAGGAAAAATTCGAAAAGGGGAAAATTATGAAAAAGGTTTATTTTCAACGGTATTTATATAAATAGTCCATCAAAAAAACTATTTCTGAAAAAGGCTCACTATTTAAAATAATTAAATCATAGTATCACTTTTCAAAAATAATTAAATTATAGAGTCACTATACTTGAGACACTAGTGCATTTTACATAGGATACAAGTTTCCTTAAGTGGGTACGAACGCATCTTACGTGGGACACAAATGCATCCTATATAGGATATAAGTGCATTATATATGGATACAAGCATTTTTTCTTACCTCCAATGAAGTGATACTATCTTTTAATTTTTTTTAAAAACGACCTTATAGTTGTGTTTGTATAGCCGGATTAAGTCAGAAAGTCTGTTGGGAAAGTGATATGGCAAAAAGTGATATTTCGAAAAGTGAAAGTTAACTTTCCTGAACGTTTTTTGGACGCATTTGGAAAATTTATGAAAACTAATGGAAATCTTGATTGTGCTGTTTTGTTAATCAAAATGAATGGGAAAAGTGTTACATTTTCCTATTTTACCCTTTAATTTTGTCCATATAAAAACATATAAAATTGAAAAAAAAATTACTATAAACACTAACTCCTTATATGAATACTAGGGGGTGCCCGCACATGCTCTGCATGTGCAAATGAGGTTAAAATTGAAAAAAAAAACGAAGATGCAATAATATGTATAAGAAAAAAAAGAAAGCAAATATAGGTACAAAAGTGATTTAGTTAACACAATTTCGTTACTTTTCTTCTAACAAATAAATTCCACATTTATAAACGTTAGAGTATGATAACTAATGCAAGAAGGGCAAAGAGAGAAGATTTGCTAAAAACGTATTCCTTGAAAGCTTGGAAGACAAGGATGTTACACACGTATAACTTTCACCGAACTTGCAGAACCCCTTTTTAGTACCCAAACATGGGTTGCATCCACAACGGTCACTGCATGAACAACGCATGTGCTGCATCTTAGGCCCTCCCACACCAAAAGTCTCGCTTCAAGTGAAACTATTCAGCGGAGTTATTCAATACAAAGAATCTTCATTACTGGAAATCGGTAGATACAGAAATAGAGACCTACAAGCAATGCCTCTAGGGCATGGAGAAGGACAGCCACATGTCTCGTCGCAAGCTTTTCGAGCCTCTATTGCTATCCCTCTTTGATAAGTATCACTCAGAATCAATTTCCCCTTGCATGAGCAAATACAAATATATAAAGAAAAAAAACTGTTACCCCCTATATAACAAAAACATCACTATTTTATCTATTATTGAAAATAACATGATTGAATGTGAAATATTTTTAAAAAGTATCACTTAAAAAAATCATATGTAAACAGAAAACCCTGACCAACGCCGTATAAAACAAAAAAAGTAGAGAAAATTGCAATTTAGTAATGCTTTTTAAAACATAATCCTAATTTAGTTACCAAATTCTTGGTAATTAAAATTAATGATAATTTATAGAAATAATTGTGAATATGTTAATTTACTGTTTATCAAAGAGTCTTTTCAAAAATGCTCTCAACATACTTGTAAAAAAATTTGTTTGTTATCATGTTTTAATAAGGTTAAGAAGTGTTTCAAGGGTATTTTTGGAAGAAGCTTTGTGAATAATAAAATGACATTTATCTCAGTTATTTTTTAAAAGTAATACTAATTCTTGATTATGAAGAATTTGGTGACTGAATCAAGAATATTTTTAAAAAGAAACACTAAATCAATCAAAATAATGAGTAAATCTGAATTATATTTAAAAAGTATCACTTAAAATCAACATGACGCCGTACAAGATAAAAAAATATCAAACGTGTGACTAAAGCTGAATTATATTTAAAAAGCATCACTGAAAATCAATTTCCTTTCCATTGAATTACCCTGCTATATATGACTAAATATGAATTATATTTAAAAAATATCACTAAAAAAGCTATTGCCCTCAAACAAGCATGTCTTTTTTTTTATTTATAAAAGTTGTCATCAAGCAAGCAAGTCGCAAGGCCTTTTTTATATAGGTTATAGAAATATGAATAAACTTAACCTTTGGAATATATTTATATATTTCTTTTACTTAAAGTTTTTTTTGAAAAAAAAGGACACACAACACTTCACCCCTTTTTTTACTTTAGTTTTTCTTTTTTTAAATGAAGTACACACAACACCCAACTCCTTGTCTTTTTTTTTACTTAAATATTTAATAAAAGACAAGTTAAACACCAAACAAGGAGGGTTTGAAATAAAAAAGAAGGGGCAAATAGGTAAGAACATAAATAAGTTTTGATTTTCTGGCAAAATCCGACCATTTTGGTCAGAAAATGAAATGGGGGCAAGCAAAACATGCGTTGAAAGTGGTTTGACTGATTTTACTTTCGATGGGTAACATGTTTTCTTGTTAACCAAACACTCATTTTTTGAAGAAAAGTTGGCTTTTCGGCAAAACCTGGAACAATCCGGCTAATCAAATGCAGCCTATAGGTCTCTTACTTTTGAAAAGTGACTTTTTTTACAAAATAAGATTTTTGATTAACTGTTTTTATAAATTCAAGCCAAAATGTGACTCTTTTTCATAATTTTCCTAGAAAATTAGTTTTTAGTGAAACCTTTGAAAAGTAACCAAATTTTTGATAATTAATATAAAGTAGTGATGATTTTTCAAATATTCTATAAATATCTCTATTTTCAAATTGTCAAGAATTAGTTAACTAAATATAAATTATTTTCAAAAAGTATTACTAAAAATGAATTATCACTAGAAAATTGCATTTGGCAGCTATATAATGATAAAATAATAATTAAATTTTAGTTGGAAATGTAACTTGATATAACCTGTTGTATTTGATTCCTCTCTTCAATAGATTGAAACTTCCTAAAAGAAAAGGCAGGAAGAGGAACCTATATCACGTACTGAATGATTGCTTGATGTTCATGAATAGCTCTTTAAGTTGACGAATAAGGAGATCTATTACTTGATATTGATGAAGGAGAGATTTTAAAAGTTTTCGTTAATGAACAACAGATTTAGGTCTTTATTTTTACACGATGGCTAGAGTTTGCAGCGGCGATAGGGAGCGTGACAGCTAGGGTTTGCAGATATCAAATTCACATAAGAGCCGGCCTCAATCTCTCTTTCTCTTTACGATGAAAGGGAGCCTAACGGTTAGGGTTTGTAGCGGCTAGGGTTTGAAGTGGTTGTTTTCGATGCAATCTTCATCGGCTGTTGGAGGACCAGCTTCCGGTGAGTGGTGTTTGAATAAGGTTTGCTCTCCAGCGTACAACGAGGGAACGGCTTTCTGTGGTAAGAGTTTTGGGTTTCGTTTCTGATGGAGATCAAAGGTGAAGAGGATGATGAAGGGGACGAGACTGACACTGACGACGGTGTCGGTTGGTGTCTATCAGACCTTTTTTGGTTTGGTAGCCAATGCCGACCGATAGATCGCTCTTGGCCTCGAGGCTTCAATACTCTCGAAATCTATCTCTTTTGTTGGGGTTTTGTCAAGATTTGTTTGGTCTAGGTGTCTATCCTCAAAGCGTAGTGTTTACTGCCGGATTCCTGGTTCAGATTTCCATGTCTGGCATTTGCCTTTTGTCAGTTCAGGTGAAGTTCGATACCGGATTTCAGTGTACTTCTATTACTCTAGGTTTGTCTCTGCACATTGTTTGAGTGAATATCAATGTTTTGATCTTTCCCTGTTTCATCGCCTTTCCGGAGGCGATGTTTTCCCCTTTAGGGGACCTTTCAATCCGCAAGAAAGCGGACCCTTTCTCAGGTGTGCGTTATAGGTTTCCATTAGGTTTTCTAGATTTGGCCGTTTGTCTGCCTATGTTCTTTATTTGTGCAAACATGAACATGAAAGTAGTTGGTAGTGTTATTGTAAACCTGGTGATGGGTTCCTTTGGATTTTTTTGTGTTTATGGGTGGCTCCGGTCTTACTCCATGTACTCATCTTTTTGAATGAAATGAAGTAGTTCTGGCTTTTACCCACAAAAAAAAAAAAAAAGTTCTTTACTGCTACATCAGAGTTCTTTAGTTTTCAAATCGTTATTTGCATCCATAAAAGTGTGAGAAGTTGTAGATAATTAATTTTGTATAGTTTTCCAACCTACTAATGAAGAAAAAAGAAAGAATATGAATAAGCGGAAGAAGAAAAAAGTGCAAGGAAAAAAAAACATTAAGCAAGATTCATGTTGCGGACCCCACTTTGGTGGAGAGACAAGATTCATATCACCGATCCCACTTTTGTTCGAACTAGCTTATGATGTGATGATGAAGACTTTTAAATATATAAAATTTATGGATTTTTTGTTTTACTTTACAAATATTATTATTATTGTTACCTATGTAATGAATTGGGATGCCTTAAAATTTGTTCTTTTCTATAACAATATCATTTAAAAAAATTTTGTAGACTTTTATTATTAAGCGTGAGAGAAATTGTGCTTGGATTGAACTTAGGCAAACATGAAAGATTTGTAAAGAAATTCTCTGAGATAGAGATGTGAGACATCGAGGTTTGGGTGAGCAATTTTTCGGCTCACCATGCCATTAGTGTCTGTTCATGGGCAACATGCCGTTAGCGGTGTATCTATTACAAGAGTCCACATCCTCTATAGCACGCCGCATTGAGAGGCGGTGTAGTAGGGCCCACCACATGTGGGGTCCACACACCCCATCTCAAGCTACATTTGTGCAACGTGCTGTAGGGGATTTTCATGGCTATTACAAATCTTCATATTGGATTTACAAGTCTTTAAACTTGATTAACAAGTCTCTTAGCTGGATTTACAAGTCTATTAGAGAAATTTACAAGTCCTTAAACTAGATTGACAAGTCTACAAAATGGATTTACGAGTCCCTGAATTGAATTTACAAGTCTCATAACATGGTTTACAAGTCAATAAAGTGGTTGTTACAAGCCTTTGAAGTTGATTTACAAGTCTATAAATAAATTGAATTTACAAGTCACATGCACACCAAGGGCATTATTATCCATAAACATTGAAATGGCACTCATTTTCAAATATCTTGAAATAGTATCACTAGTATCCAATTACTCAAAATTAGACTACTGAATCTGATTTATGTTTAGAAAGTATCACTACAAGTCAATTTTGTCACAGAAATTGGAATGAAATCTTTTCCCACTTGAAACATAAGGATCAATAGCTTTTGCATCACAGATTCAACGATGTAGAGATAAAGATGACCACTTCAAACAACGCGTCCAAACGTGTTGTTGTCGACTCCATTTTAAAATGTGGAATGACGCCCATAGTCAACAATCGTTTCAATTTAAATTCATGAGCTCACTACAGACATGAAATCAAGACAAAAAGAAAAAATTAGGCGTCTTCCAAGAAGCATACCTGTGTACACATTTATGAGTTTAAGGAGGTTGCTCATCCTGTAATCTATCAGAAAAGTGTAAGTTTCAAACAAATACCAGAGAGTAATCTTAATACATTTGAGAGGTCTAATGCTGAGAAAATTTATGCTCTTCCTCTGTTTTTACTGATACTATGTTTGTGGGGAAGAGAATTGGGTTGTAATGGTGATATCCGTTTGGTTGGTGACGCCGGACAGAATAGCAATTCTTCTGTAGGCTAGTTCGAACAAATAATTAACAAGGAAGAATACAAGAAGTTTGCCCAAATAACAAAGAGAAAACGTCTCTGAGATTCAACTGAATATGATTTAATCAAGTAATACTAAAATCAGTCCACAAGCCGGACTTTATAGCCAAAAATCGTCTGTATTGGAATGCTACTAAAAACGGCAAAATCCCCTAAAGCATGCCTAAATGAAATACATAATAAATTAAGCAACAAGTGAAAAATCTGGCCCAAATCGGGTTTAAAATCACTTCTTAATTGATAAACGAAATATTGCCAGAAATAGCAAAAAATAACTAAAAATAATGATTCGGAGGGGACAACAGCGGAATTTGAGGTCGGAAAAGATGCACATTGAATGTGAAATATTTATAAAAAGTATCACTTAAAAAAATCATATGTAAACAGAAAACTATGACCGACACCATATAAAACAAAAAAAAGTAGAAAAAACTGTGACCGACACCATATAAAACAAAAAAAAGTTGAAAAAATTGCTATTTAGTAATGCTTTTTAAAACATCATCCTAATTTAGTTACCAAATTCTTGGTAGTTAAAAATTAATGATAATTTATAGAAATAATTGTGAATATGTCATTTTACTATTTATCAAAGAGTCTTCAAAAATACCCTCAACATACTTGTAAAAAAATTTTTTGTTATCATGTTTTAATGAGGTTAAGAAGTGTTTCAAGGGTATTTTTGGAAGAAGCCTTGTGTGAATAATAAAATGACAATTATCTCAGTTATTTTTTAAAAGTAATACTAAATCCTGATTATGAAGAATTTGGTGACTGAATCAAGATTATTTTTAAAAAGTAACACTAAATCAATCAAAAGAATGAGTAAATCTGAATTATATTTAAAAAGCATCACTTAAAATCAGCATGACGCCGTACAAGACAAAAACAAATATCAAAAGTGTGACTAAATCTGAATTATATTTAAAAAGCATCATTGAAAATCAATTTCCTTTCCAAGGAATTACCCCTACAATATATATGACTAAATCTGAATTATATTTAAAAAATATCACTAAAAAGCTATTGTCCTCAAACAAGCATGTCGTTTTTTATTTTTTTATTTTATAAAAGTTGTCGTCAAGCGAGCAGGTCGCAAGGCCTTTTTTATATAGGTTATAGAAATATGAATAAACTTAACCTTTTGAATATATATATATATATATATATATATATATATATATATATATATATATATATATATATATATATATATATATATATATATATATATTTCTTTTACTTAAAGTTTTTTTGAAAAAAAAAGGACACGCAACACTTCACCCCTTTTTTTACTTTAGTTTTTCTTTTTTTTAAAAGAAGTACACACAACACCCAACTCCTTGTTTTTTTTTTTTTTACTTAAATATTTAATAAAAGACAAGTTAAACACCAAACAATGAGGGGTTGAAACAAAAAAGAAGGGGCAAATAGTTAAGAACATAAATAAGTTTTGATTTTCCGGCAAAATCCGACCATTTTGGTTGGAAAATGAAATGGGGCAAAACATGGGTTGAAAGTGGTTTGACTGATTTTACTTTCTGTGGGTCCCATGTTTTCTTGTTAACCAAACACTCATTTTTTGAAGGAAAGTTAACTTTTCGGCAAAACCCGGAACAATCCAGCTAATCAAACGCAGCCTATAGGTCTATTACTTTTGAAAAGTGACATTTTTTTACAAAATAAGACTTTTGATTAACTGTTTTTATAAATTAAGGCCAAAAAGTGACTCTTCTTAGTAATTTTCCTAGGAAATTAGTTTTTAGTGATACTTTTGAAAAGTAACAAAATTTTTTATAATTGTAAAATAGTGATGCTTTTTCAAATATCCTATAAAAATATCACAATTTTCAAACTGTCCAGAATTAGTTAACTAAATATAAATTATTTTCAAAAAGTATTACTAAAAATGAATTATCACTAGAAAATTGCATTTGGCAGCTATATAATGATAAAACAATAATTAAATTTTAGTTTGAAATGTATATCAACCTGTTGTCTTTGGTTCCTCTCTTCAATTGATTGAAACTTGCAAAAAGAAAAGGCAGGAAGAGGAACCTATATCACGTACTGAATGATTGATTGATGTTCATGAATAGCTCTTTAAGTTGACGAATAAGGAGATCTATTACTTGATATTGATGAAGGAGAGATTTTACAAGTTTTCATTAATGAACAACAGATTTAGTTCTTTTTTTTTACGCGATGGCTAGGGTTTGCAACGGCGATAGGGAGCGCGACGGCTAGGGTTTGCAGCAGGATGATTGTGCTCTTCCCACTTGGGAGCGTGATGGCTAGGGTTTGCAGCGGCGATAGGGAGTGTGACGGCTAGGGTTTGCAGCTATCAGATTCGCATAAGAGTCGGCCTCAATCTCTCTCTCTCTCTCGGCGATGAAAGGGAGTGTAACGGTTAGGGTTTGCAGCGGCTAGGGTTTGAAGTGGTTGTTTTCAATGCGATCTTCATCGGCTGTTGGAGGACCAGCTTCCGATGAGTGGTGTTTGAACAGGGGTTGGCTCTCCAGCGTACAACGAGGGAACGGCTTTCGGTGGTAGGCATTTTGGGTTTCGTTTCTGATGAAGATCCAAGGTGAAGAGGATGATGAAGGGGATGAGACAGACACCGACGACGGCCTCAGTTGGCGTCTATCGGACCTTGTTTGGTTTGGTAGCCAATGCCGACAGATAGCTCGCTCTCGGCCTCGGGGGTTCAATACTCTCGAAATCTTCCTCTTTTTGTCGGGGTTTTGTCAAGATTTGTTTGGTCTAGGTGTCTATCCTCAAAGCGTACTGTTTACTGCCAAATTCCTGGTTTAGATTTCCATGTCCGAAATTTGCCTTTTGTTAGTTCAAGTGAAGTTCGTTACCGGATTTCAGTGTACTTCCATTACTCTAGGTTTGTCTCTGCACATTGTTTGGGTGAATATCAGTGTTCTGATCTTTCCTTGTTCCGTCACCTTTTCGGCAGCGATGTTTTCCCCTTTAGGGTACCTTTCAATCCGCAAGAAAGCGGACCCCTTCTCAGGCGTGCGTTATAGGTTTCCATTAGGTTTTCTTGATTTGGCCATTTGTCTGACTATGTTCCTTATTTGTGCAGACATGAACATGAAAGTAGTTGGTAGTGTTACAGTAAACCTGGCGATGGGTTCCTTCGGATGTTTTTTGTGTTTATGGATGGCTTCGGCCTTACTCCATGTACTCATCTTTTTGAATGAAATGAACTAGTTCTGGCTTTTACCCAAAAAAAAAAAGAAAAAAGTTCTTTATTGTTACATCAAAGAGTTCTTAAGTTTTCAAATCGTTATTTGCATCCATAAAAGTGTGAGAAGAAGTTGCAGATAATTAATTTTGTATAGTTTTCAAACTTGCTAATGAAGAAAAAAGAAAGAATATGAATAAGAGGAAGAAGAAAAAAGTGTAAGGAAAAAAAAACATTAAGCAAGATTCATGTTGCCGACCCCACTTTGGCGGAGAGACAAGATTTGTATCACCGATCCCACTTTTATGGAACTAGCTTATGATGTGATGATGATGACTTTTAAATATATAAAATTTATGGATTTTTTGTTTTACTTTACAAATATTATTATTATTATTATTACCTATGTAATGTATTGTGATGCCTTAAAATTTGTTCTTTTTTATAACAATATCATTTAAAAAAATTTTGTAGACTTTTATTATTAAGCATGAGAGAAATTGTGCTTTAGGTGCTTGGATTGAACTTAGGCAAACATGAAAGATTTGTAAAGAAATTCTCTGGGATAGAGATGTGAGACATCGAGGTTTGGGTGAGCAATTTTTAGGCTCACCATGCCATTAGTGTCTGTTCATGGGCCGTTAGTGGTGTATCTATTACAAGAGTCCACATCCTCTATAGCACGCCGCATTGAGAGACGGTGTAGGGCCCACCACGTGTGGGGTCCACACACCCTATCTCAAGCTACATTTGTGGAACGTGCTGCAGGGGATTTTCATGGCTATTACAAATCTTCATATTGGATTTACAAGTCTTTAAACTTGATTAACTAGTCTCTTAGCTGGATTTACAAGTCTATTAGTGGAATTTACAAGTCCTTAAACTAGATTGACAAGTCTACAAAATGGATTTACGAGTCCCTGAATTGAATTTACAAGTCTCATAACATGGTTTACAAGTCAATAAAGTGGTTGTTACAAGCCTTTGAAGTTGATTTACAAGTCTATAAATAAATTGAATTTACAAGTCTACTAATATAATTTGCCAAGTAACATACACACCAAGGGCATTATTGTCCATAACATTGAAATGGTACTCATTTTCAAATATCTTGAAGTAGTATCACTAGTGTCCAATTACTCAAAATTAGATGACTGAATCTGATTTATGTTTAGAAAGTATCACTACAGATCAATTTTGCCACAGAAATTGGAATGAAATCTTTTCCTACTTGAAACATAAGGATCAATAGCTTTTGCATTACAGATTCAACGATGTAGAGATAAAGATGACCACTTCAAACAACGCGTCCAAA
The DNA here is from genome assembly GCA_947561395.2 of Buxus sempervirens. Taxonomy (NCBI): domain Eukaryota; kingdom Viridiplantae; phylum Streptophyta; class Magnoliopsida; order Buxales; family Buxaceae; genus Buxus; species Buxus sempervirens. The sequence goes on from OX387183.1 coordinate 10,792,095, forward strand.
CGTGTTGTTGTAGACTCCATTTTAATATGAGGAATGGCGTCCATAGTCAACGGTCGTTTCAATTTAAATTCATGAGCTCACTACAGACATGAAATCGAGACAAAAGGAAAAGTTGAGACGTCTTCCAAATTTATGAGTTTAAGGAGGTTGCTCATCCTATAATCTATCAGAAAAACTGAAGTTTCAAACAAACACTGGAGAATAATCTTGACACATTTGAGAGGTGTAATGATGAGAAAATGTTCTGCTCTTCCTCTGTTTTTACTGATACTATGTTCGTGGGGAAGAGGATTGGGCTGTAATGGTGATACCAGTTTGGTTGGTTGTTTAGAATCTGATCGAAACGCCCTTTTTGACTTCAAAAATGGTCTTCAAGATCCTGAAAATAGACTTTCATCGTGGCGAGGGACTGATTGTTGCAAATGGATGGGAATTCGATGCAAGAATAGCACAGGAGCAGTAATTGCAATTCATCTTCGGAACCCATACCCAAGTAAGTATGATTCTGATTCTGTTAGGAGTTTGAGTGGTCAGATTCATCCTTCTTTGCTGAGGCTCAAGTCCTTGAGGCACTTAGATTTGAGTTTCAACACATTCCAGGGCATCCCAATTCCAAAATTTCTTGGTTCTATAAAGGAATTGCAGTATCTAAACTTGTCGAATGCCGGATTTATGGGTGTGATTCCTCCCAATCTGGGGAACCTCTCTAGCTTGAAGTATCTTGATCTTTCTTGTCAATCGTCTTCTTTGACTACTGCTAATCTTCAATGGGCGGCTAGTCTTGGCGCCCTCAGACAACTCTCAATGAATAGTGTTGACCTTTCGATGATACAACCAGGTTGGGCCTGGGTATTAAATAAGCTCCCCTTCTTGATGGAGCTGCATTTATCTCAATGCAACATACCTGATCTGACTCTATCGCTTAGCTCTGTTAATTTTACATCACTTGCTGTTGTTGATCTTAGTTTCAACAACTTGAACACAAATTTTCCAGATTGGCTTGTGAATGTTAGCAGCCTTGTTTCGATGGATCTAAGTGACAACAATTTTCATGGGCAAATTCCTATTGGTATCAGCGAGCTTCCAAGGTTAAGACGCCTAATTCTTGCAGGCAACAATAATCTTACAGCTGATTCCTCAAGATTATTCGAGGGAAGTTGGAGAAGGATCGAGATTCTTGACTTAGCTTCCAATAGAATTAAGGGCAAACTCCCCGCTTCCATTGGAAATATTACATCTCTTGTTGATCTTAATTTGTTCTCCAATGATGTTGAAGGGGGGATTCCAAGCTCCATTGGAAATCTTTGCAACTTACACAACTTAGATTTATCCGGTAATAATCTGACTGGGAGTTTGCCTGAGTTCCTTGAGCGAAGCATGAATTGTCCCTCTCCTTTTCCTAATCTGAGGTACTTGAGACTGAGCAACAACCGGTTAGTTGGAAATTTGCCTGAATGGTTGGGTCAGGTTAAAAATCTGGTTGAACTAAGTCTGAACTACAACTTGCTTCAAGGTCCCATCCCTGATTCTTTTGGTAAGTTGATTCTTCTAACCGATTTGGGACTTGGAGGAAATGAATTGAATGGAACTCTTCCAGAAACAATAGGACAGCTTTCCAAATTGATTACTCTGGATGTATCCTTCAATCATTTGACAGGTATTGTATCCGAAACTCATTTCTCGGATCTAAGCAACTTGAAGATCTTACATTTGTCTTCAAATTCCCTCATTTTGAATGTTAGCTCAAACTGGGTACCCCCATTTCAAGTACGGAATCTCGATATGGGATCATGTCAGTTGGGTCCTCTGTTTCCATCTTGGCTTGAGACTCAAAAGGAAGTCATGTATCTGGATTTCTCAAATGCTAGCATTTCAGGAGCCATACCTGACTGGTTTTGGGATCTTTCTGCTAATTTGTCTCTGTTAAATGTTTCTTTCAATCAGTTACAAGGTCAGCTACCAAGTCCACTCAAGGTTGCCCAATTTGCGGGTGTTGATTTTAGCTCTAACCTCTTTCAAGGACCCATACGTCTTCCAGCATCTGAGATTGAACTGTTGGATCTTTCCAACAATCAGTTCTCTGGTCCTATCCCAACAAATATCAGTGTGGCCATGCCAAATTTAATCTTTCTCTCTCTTTCAGGAAACTATATATCTGGTGAAATCCCAACTGACATTGGAAAGATGGTACTTTTAGAAGTTCTTGATCTTTCAAGGAACAATTTAAAAGGCAGCATTCCTCCAAGCTCAGGGAATTGCTCTTACCTAAAGGTAATAGACCTAGAAAGAAATAACTTATCTGGGTTGATTCCAAGGTCCTTGGGTCAATTGAAATATCTTCAGACATTACACCTGAATGAAAACAAGCTATTTGGAGAGATCCCTTTATTCTTATGGAATTTATCAAGTTTGGAAACCCTAGATCTTGGAAACAAGAAGTTCTCAGGTAAAATTCCATCTTGGATTGGAGAAAAACTTCCTGGTCTCAGAATTCTCCGCTTGAGATCAAATGACTTTTCGGGAATGATTCCCTCTCAGCTTACAAATCTAAGTTCATTGCAAGTTCTGGATCTTGCAGAAAACAATCTGGTTGGCAGAATTCCTGATAGCTTAGGGGAACTTAAAGCCATGGCCCATGTGCAGAATGTAAACCGGTACCTATTTTACGGGAAGTACAGAGGTGTCTACTATGAAGAGAACTTGGTTGTGGCTACAAAAGGCCAGCATCTCAAATTCACAAAGACTCTTTCCCTTGTGACCAGCATAGATCTATCTGTCAACAGCCTGCAAGGAGAAATTCCTGAATCATTAACAGAACTATTGGGATAGATGTTCTTGAACCTATCAAGAAATCGTACCAAAGGTATAATTCCTGGGAGGATTTCGGCTCTGCAAGAATTATCATCTCTTGATCTGTCAAATAATGAGCTCTCAGGTGGCATTCCTCCTAGCATGTCTTCATTGACAAGCTTGGCTTCTCTCAACTTATCAAACAACAACTTCTCAGGCAGCATACCATCTGGGGGGCAGATGGATACTTTCAGTGAATCGTCATTCTCTGGAAACCTGGGTCTTTGTGGCTTGCCACTTGAATCATGCTCAGGTGAGGACCCAACCGGAGGGGGAACTATTAACGAGGATGACAGTGGCAATGACTTCATTGATCAGTGGTTTTACTTGAGTGTTGGATTAGGATTTGCAGCAGGTCTTTTGGTGCCTTGTGCTATTCTAGCAATGAAGAGGAACTGGAGTTATGCCTACTTTAACTTCTTGGATAGAACAATTGAAAGAATACTGACAAAGAGAAACAGTAGAGCCACACACCATCGAAACAGACATCGTCTCTGACAGGTTTGTCTCATCAATACTCTTTTCTTTTTCTTCCTATGAGAACTTGCTTGAGGTAAATGTACCAGTGCATTATATATTCTCTCTTGATGTTATTATTCTGTTCATAGCTTGACACAGGAAGTATCTTTGTCTTTGCACCAGTGCTAGCTAGAAGAAGCTTCAATATAATTTTCACAATTTCCATCCTAATGCAAGGCTGTGTTTGCATACTTAAAAATCATTTCAAGGGATTCATGTGTTTCTCACAACGAGTTTTCTTCAATTTCTTCACCACCTGAACAATATGCTATTTAGCCATAAAATTTTCATGAAGTTTCTTCGAAGCAATGATTTCACTCATTCTCTTCCTACCCAAAAACACACACAAGATGCAGGTAACCTAAGCTTTTTGCAATCTCTTGCATTCTCACACCATCCAAATGCAACCCAAGGATGATTGATACTTTTAGTGGATTAGTGTCCTTATTTGGAACATGCTACAGTGTGATAGGAGCAAGAATTAAGCTTGACCTATGATCTCTTGCATGACGAATTCCACGTTTTAAATGGTCAAGGAATTAATGAGTTGAGCATTTGTTTTTCTATTGATATTATAGGGTGTCGTAGTTGTTTGCCTATTCAATTTAAATTAACATGTTCTTACTTTCTATTTATCTCACATTTCCTAGTGGTCCCTTACTTTGGCACTCCATTACAAGTAAAATTTGTAAGTACTATAACAGAAAATTTGGTGGTTGCATGCTATGGTGTATGAATTAAAGTGTTGACATAACAAATTTTATATATGCATAGGATAAGCATTAGTATGATGAAGATATTAAGATGGATCTATGAAATGACCAGAAAAGGATACAATAAGAAACAAAAATTAATGTGTAATGGTGTCTACACATATGATCTGAATTGGAGATGAAATGAAGTAAGTTAAGATATTTCAGGGTACTCATTAATTAAGGATGTAAAAAAGAGTAAATTCTAAGACCAAAAAGCCTTAATGGGATCAATAAAAAAGAATGTTGATTCTCTTAAGGTGATTGAATAAGCGATTTTTTGATAAATTGGGATGAAGGAACAAGATTCGTGTTCTATAAGATCCTGTAAATTTTAAGTATTTTTAATTAAGAATAAATAGAGGTTAAATGATTTAATTTGATTAATTAAATCAAACTTAAAAGAAACATTTGGTTTGGTTTGGTTCAATATGGTTTATTTTAAGTGGACCAGTTTAATTGGTTTAAGTTGGGTTATAAGTTACTCGAGGAAACTCGAAGGTTCTATCACTCGAGAAAAGGTGGTAAACTAAAGAGCAAAACCGATAGAAGGAGAGCAGGGGAAGAAGAAGAGGGAGAAGAAAAGAAGAAGCTAGATCTTTATGATCTATAAGTAGCATCTTTTACTCTTAGATTGTATAGAAGTTTTGGTTTCAATAGAAAAATACTATCCGTTTTCTTTCAGACGAGATTTCGGTAGTTCAAAATTTTTGATTTGGATCAAAGGAATTATACTATGTAAATCAAGTTGTAGGTTGTTAGGTTTTGATTCCTACATGCTTGTAAATGTTTATTAAGTGATTTAGAGTGAAGAAAATCAGTTTTGTAGTTTAAAATCAGAAAAGGAGAGGTTCTGTAAAATTAGGTTTTCTTGTCGCTAAACAATCGTGTTAAGTAAATCAAAATACTAAGGGGCGCTCAACCCGATCGCCTAGATGATGGATCAAGCACCCATGAAACATAATTTTGGAAGGGGCACTCAACCCGATTGCCTAGGCGGTGGGTCAAGCTCCCATGTTAAAACTCTTTATAAATGGTCACTCAACCCAATCATCTAGGCACTAGGTGAAGAGCCCTATAAAAAAAATGATTTTATAATTATAAATTAGTTTACAGCATAATAAAGTTTTAATTTTTAGTCATTTGGATAATAAAATTAAGTTTGAGTGCTTAATGTATATTGTAATCAAAAGTGAGTTCATATTTTGGTAAACAATTAATATTTAATAAATAATTAAGGTTTAGTCACAAATGAGTTAGAAATTACTAATCAATGAAAACCCTAAATTATGCCATAAATTATACATTTTCTATATATAAGTGATCTTTAGTAAATAATTAGATCTAATAACACTTACATTGAGATGTTTGGAAGTGGTTTCTCATGATCGTGGGCATGTTAAGAATTTATTAAGAAAGTGATTAGATTTTTGAAATATATTAGTTATGCTATATGGGAATCTTGTTAAATTGAATTTGCAAAGTCAAATTTTGTTTCATAGGTAAATTGTGTAAGTATAGCATATGGCATACTTAAGTAAATTGGTATCTGAAAGGCTGTTGGCTATGACATTTAAGTAACAATGACATATTATATCAATGTATAGTGGACTGCCGTTCACCCTTGCCGTGAGAATTGGGGGTAGTGAACTTGCATCCACCACAAACGTGGATATTTGTGGGTAGTGGACTATTATTCACCCTAAGTGGGGGTAATGAACCTGTATCCACCACAAATATAGATTCGGGGGTAGTGAACTCAAGTTCACCACATACTTTGAGGCATTTTGGGTAGTGAATCTAAATTCACCCCAGAAGCTCTGAATTGTGAGATTGTTTATAATTGAGTACATGGAAACAATGATTTGTTTTTATGGTCTAGTGGGCTTAGTTGTAAAGTTGGATCCATATCTAAGCCAGATAGTGTGTTGGAATGACTTGTGTGGAATTAATACTCTTGTTCAACATGTGTTTCACTAATTTGTGGGTAGTAGACGGCCATTCACCCTAACTTGTAAGGAACCGAGGATAGTGAACTTGCATCCACCACAGAATTAAGGCCACCCTATATGCGGGTGAGCTACAACAACCCGTTCCACTGTTGCCAATGATGAGGTCAACTCGATAGTTTAGAATATTCAAATATGCTATAATCATTAACTCCTACTGACTAGTTGACTGGGTTATACTTGCCAATTCATGTGTATCTCACGCGTGAGTACTTTGTTTTGGAAGAGCGACCCTAGTTAGGTCTTTTCCTGTAAGCCGTGAGGTGGCGAATTGGCCGGATACTAGTGTTAAATCATAATATATCACAAGTAATCGAGTGCAAAGTAACCCTGTATCCCACTTAACTAATATGAATTCAACACAAGGTTCAGAATACTTACAATAATCATCAACTGGAACATATAAATCAATTTATAACTTAGAACCAAATCAATTCGATTAATCCAATAAACCATTAATGATAAATTAGAAATACTCATGTGTGTGTCATCTTATTCAAATATGCATATTCTCCCAAATATAAGATATAATAGATATAAATGCAATTTGGAAACCATGTTAGTGGAATTCACATAAAATATTTAATAACAAGGATAAACGTTATTGTTTGAAACGTAATATAGCTATATAATTGATAAAACACGATTTATGATTCTCTAATGTAATTAAATAAATTACTAAATCATCTTACACATTTATAAAAAAAAGTTTCCTATTTTGGAATTGATTTGGTGCGACATAGACCCCACAAAACCACTGTACGACCTTCTAAGTACAAATTAAATACAAGTACCCAAGTAAGAAACCCCATGGTCCAACCACTAAACACTGGGAAACATCATCACGACCTCTAAATCCTCAATTCGTACAGAAGTTAAGAGAGGAGAGAGAGAGAGAGAGACATGAGCTGTCTTTTTATAAGAAGACATTAAGGTCCGAATTAGCAATACTATTGGAGTGTACTGGACTACTCGTTAAGTAAACCCCAATTTTGCACCTACTTTATCAAAAATTATAATTTTTACACCAATAAATTAGCATAATAATAGCATAAAATAATTTAATACTTGTCATCAAATAAAATACCAAGTTAGCTCCTAAATTAGCAACCACATTTATAATTGCACAAATTAAGCAAGAAAAGTCTTGAGTTCAAATTAACTCCAATAAATCTTCAAATACATAAAAATTAATAGAAAATCAGTAGAATTAGTAGAAAATCTTACACTTAACACAAAGCACCAAATTTGAAAATTATGGGATGTTACAACCTACAATAAACAATATGAAAACATACCCTAGACAGTTGAATAATTTTCAAAAAAACAATTAAAAATTTCAGACTTCTAGATAAGAAAGATATAAAAAAAAACTCAGCACAAGAATAGATTTAAGCGTGAACAATGTATTTGTTGTGTATGCTCATACCAACCAACCAATCAAGAAAGGGGGAATATTGGTTTTGCAAATATAGGTTCCATCTTACCTCTATATATATATTTCCTCCTTTTTTTACTTATTTTTCTTTTAAGTTTAAAATATTTTTAGCTAGTCAAATTCTTTTTTTTTTTTTTTGTGGGGAGATAAAATATAGATTCCATTGTGTTAGAAGAGCGCTTTTTTTTGTCTCTGTTTTGTCCCAAATTTGATTAATTTTTGAGTTCTAGCCACTTTCAAGAGAGAGAAATCTTGAATACTCTATATATATACATGCACACAAGGAAATAGTGCATCGATATTTCTATGTGAAACGAAACGTACCATCTATGAGAAGTTGCATGTAGGATGATAAAGGCATACGCCAAGCAGCATGAGGGGCATATGCAAACCAACTCCCCCATACGATGTCGCCCACCCGCTGTTATTTAGCAAGCTGATATCCTACTATACATCTTTCTGGGGATTTGAATCAAATTAATAGTGCTTACACCTAAATGGTTTGTCACAAATATTGGAAACTTAACAGAACAAATCAACTGGGACCATGTTAACAAAATTTCAATTCTCGGATGAATTTGATGTGCATGTATGGGTTCACATTGTTTACTCAAAAGTTGAACAAGCATTGGTCTAATTTTTTTTATTTATTTTTTTATAATACCATAATCCCAATTAAATTAACGATTGCAGTAGCTATGCACCTAGAATTCCTTAAATCATCTTAGATAAGGGATTCTGATTTTGAGTTGAATCATACATTTGACCTTACAAGCTAGGTACAAAGAATAAACAATATCTGTTTTTTGGGTGAATTTATGAACCACAACCAAATTCCATAATTAAGATAAGTTCAAAAATGGAAACCAAAGTAACAATGTTCACACCATAATTTTAAACCAGAACATTAATTACACACCATACTGACACTGTTTTAACTAGAATTTTAAACCATGACATTACTTACACTTTTTCCTCTTAGCAAACCTTGAAATCTCCAAAGCCTAAAAGGAGTTTAAATCTCAATCATTTCTATAGCAAACTGGATTCTGGACTAACCACATTACATGACAATTAAACCATCATTAAAGATCCAAAGAAAAGAACAATGCCTTTAGAATCTCTATACGTAATTGTGCAGTGTCAATTTCAGCAATCAATTCACAGTGTGCAAATCTAAATCTGCCACTCTGTTTTACGTACACTTTGATAAACATTATTCTAAAATCAGTTTTTCATAGGCAGAAAAAAATTTGAGATGAGATGCTCCAACAATATCATTAACGAAAATGTGAATCTTATATATCGAAAATCACTGCTAAAAGGGAAAGAAAAACGTGAGAAAAACTTTATCAAACATGTAAAAGAAGAAGAAAAAAAACCAGTATCACTAGAATCAAACATCATCTGTTTCTTGGGATCTATTAAGGAATATATTAAATATATAAAGTTCATCTCCAACTATTAGCTTGAGCTGTTAGAAGGAACAGTGTTCTATATGATATCGGAGCCTTAGGCAAATGCCGCAGTCTTGGGTTCAAACCTCCATTCCACCTGTTGAGAAAAAATATTCCACGTGTAGGGCCTCCCTAAAAATGGATTCCCTAAAGTAGTAAGGAATATATTAAATATATAAAGTTCACCCTCAGCTATCAACCTGCGCTGTTGGTAGAAACAGTGTTATATAGGATCTTCAACAACATGGAATTATTTGAGCCATCTCGCCTGGTAGCTCATGTAAAAGGACGTGTTGAACCGAAATCTGTTCATCTGTTCAAAAGAATTAATTTCTAGTATGTAATTTTCTAAATGGAAAATAGAAAAACCCTTCCTAAGATGAGACGGACGAGAGAGAAGTCCGGAGCAAATCTTCGGCGAATTTCACAGACGAGTGGCAGACATCATCAACTGTAATCTCAAGATTCTCAACGGAGAAAATCTTCTACTCCTACCTGGATTAGGTTTGAGAGACTCAATCACTAATACACGATCAAAGCCCCTACTCCTTATTCGACCGTTAGGATCGACAGATTCATTCGAATTAAAACTCTAACTCAAATTCCTAGTCCTAATTCTACTTGGGAAAGGATGGAGATGGAGATAAATATATCCTTCCCCCATACCATTAATATAAGACCGAGCCTCTCTTAGCTTAGAGCTCCTCGTTCGACTATCACTCTATTCGCTTAGAGAGATAAAGAGATTCTTCCCTGGTACCATGGACAAAGGCACCTCCAACGACTCCAATGGAGAAAAATCTAAACGCAGTTCTCCTAACGAAGACATGACTGAGAACGATCATAACAAAAGACGAAAGGGATGTAACTGTAACTGTAACTGCAAGAAACGAGAAGAAAGCATGGACGATGGCATTGGCACCTCCAACAACTCCAATGCAGAAGGCGATGAAGAATACTTTGCAACGATGCCTCCTGGGAACAAGTTCGATCCCGACGACCACCAGATCGTGGTGGATTACTTAATGCCAAGGATTAAAGGCCAACCTCTACCAAGAAATAAAATTAGAGAAGTTAACCTGTACAAATATAATCTGGAAGACCTCACAGGTTTGTTTACACATACATATTTTTCTGCTTCTATACCTAATTACCTATTATAGCTTCTTCTTCTTCTTTTTTACTTTTTTTTATAAGGAACGTAGATCATGGTTTGTTTACACATACACATATACATGTTTGTTTACACAAATAGGGCGATCCCGACCCAGATCGGCAGGCTCGGTAAACCATGTCGTAGATAGATGGAAAACACAAAAAGAAAGGGATCAGAGGAAAATTTTGTTTACTTAAGTTTTAAATAAATTGAGATTGGTATGACTATTATACTCATTGTAAATTTTCTTTTGAGGTGGTGGGGTTTTTAATTTATTTGACAGCACTGTACAACAAAAGGGAAGACAAAGCCTGGTTCTTCCTGACATCAAGAGATCGGAAATATGCAAACGGGAATCGACCTGATAGAGCTGCAGGCATTAACAAACCTGGTGAAGGATACTGGAAAGCCACAGGATCTGTTCACACTGTGTATGACAAAGGTGGCAATGAGGTGGGAAAAAGGAATGCACTTGTTTTCTATAGGGGGAAGCCAAAGAAAGAAACCAAGACGGACTGGATGATGCACGAGTTCATTGCAAACTACGATAATTGCAATTCAGACCCTGTGAAGAATACGTACGCAGATAAGATGAGGGTAATTAATTAAGCTTAGATTCTTTTCTTAACATATTTTACTCATGATTTTACTTTATTCAGTTTATTGTTCTTACAGTGTTATTTCTGACTCTTATACCTTACCGGTATTTCATCTGTTTCCGATGTAGAATCAGGATATCACACTTCTTTCACTCACTAAATTTCGATGGTATTTGCAGTTGGATGACTGGGTACTTTGCAAAATTTACCGGAATTCAAGAGCTTGCGCTGCTAATGACAATCGGGTGAAGAATGATGAGTCGGCACCACCAGATACCAACGTGAATGATTCATCCGTGGTGCTTGAGTCCAATATTCAGGCCGACGAACAATTTCTCGAAACCATCCAGAATCTGTCACCTATTGGGTCACTCTCGCCTGGTACTCTTTCGGGATTTCATTCGGGTTATGATATTCACCAAAATCTGATGACCACCAATGTGGATAACCAATCTAGCAATCATCATCTTCATCTTGATGCTGCTCCTCAGTCCTCTATGGATCCTTCTTTGAGTTCGATAGATCCCACATCCCTGTCCCCTGGAAATGAGTTTTGGTACAATCAAAATTCTTTCATGGCCCACTCAGATGACTCCGCCGGGTGGCACTGGGACAACGTTGATCCGAATATTTTTGATACGCTGACACCCATGGTTCCTACACCTTTATTAATTCGTGAGAATCCTCCTATCAACAACGGTGATAACAATGGTGAAGGTTACAGCAGTTCCGGCCAAGGATGGACATATTCCGAGGATGGTAACAGGCCTTATAGTCACAGCACTGATCCGAATATTTTTGATACGCAGACACCCATGGTTCCTACACCTTTAATAATTCGTGAGAATCCTCCTATCAACGATGGTGAAGGTCCTCCTATCAGCAATGGTGAAGGTCACAGCAGTTCCGGCCAAGAATGGATACATAGCGATAAAGGTAAGAGGCCTTTAATTGAAAACAATGGTGAGGGTCCTAGTAGTTCCGAGCAAGGATGGAGGCATACCGAGCATAAAAACAGGCCTTATATTTACAACAATGGTGAGGGTCCTAGTAGTTCCATGCAAGGATGGACACATTCCGAGGGTGCTAACATGCCTTATATTTACAACAATGGTGAGGTCCCCAGTAGCTCCGGGCAAGGATGGACACATTCCGAGGGTGCTAACAGGCCTCATATTTACAACAATGATGAGGTCCCCAGTAGTTCCGGGCAAGGATGGACACATTCCGAGGGTGCTAACAGGCCTTATATTTACAACAATGGTGAGGATTCCAGTAGTTCCGGGCAAATATGGACACATTCCGAGGATGCTAACAGGCCTTATATCGACAACAATGGCGGTGGTCACAGTAGTTTCGGGCAAGGATGGTCACGTTCCGAGGATGGTAACATGCCTTGTCTTGACAACAATGGTGGTGGTCACAGTAGTTCCGGGCAAGGATGGACACATTCGGAGGATGGTAACAGGCGTTATATTCACAACAATGGTGAGGGCAGTTCCGGTCAGCATACTGAGGATGGTAATAGGCCATATTATATTGACGATAATGGTGGTCACAGAAGTTCCGGGCAAGGACGGACACATACAGAGGATGGTAACAGGCCTTATCATATTCATAACAATGTTGAGGGTGGTTCCGGTCAAGGAAGGGCACCCATTTCCTCTACGGCAACGTTCTCTACGGCATTTTTACGGCTTCAATAGCAAATGGACGCGTGGATAAGAAGGTCTCGTGCATCTCACGAGACCTTCTTACTCGTTTAATTGTCTAACGAACGGTTCAGTTGGTCGAGCCGTTTGTTCTTTGACCCCATTGCTCCTTCCGAAACCCAGGAGAACGCCATATCTGAAGCAACTTGCCAACTCAAATTGCAATTAGTGCTCCATCAGGACTGAATTTAATTGCAGAGGCGGGCTTCTAACTGAAAGGTTCCATTACCATGTAATGAACAAGGCATAGATTACAGATAGTTTCTCAAATCAGGGAGATAAATCTCCATACCCAATCCTCCAGTCCGGCATTGTGACTTGGAATCCATAGAGAGTCATGAGAGGAAGAGAAGTATCAGGTCTGCTCTTGATGGGTTTACTGTTAGGGTGGTCTATGACGGTCTTTCCAAGGATTGAATGGAATGAAGAATTTGTTGAAGACTACTTATGCAAGAGTACAACTTGTGCTTAGGTGTCTCCACCTCCCAAGATTGACCGTTGTAGAGATGCTGGTGGCTGTGAACCAAAGCCAACGCCCAACAGGAGATTTAAGGGTGGATGTCCTCTGTTAGTGGCACCAGAAACAGCTCCACCTCTCCCGCTGCAGCCACAACCACCAGCAGTGCTGCCAACAAAGTTCGAATCACCTTTTTTTGCCAATGTCACCAGTTGCTTCAGAGGGTTTTTATGCGCCTCCACCACCATCCAACATCTAGAGATGAGAACATATTCAATTTAAACTAAAATACGCAAGCCTCCTTTATTTCATTTATATTTTGGCGTTGATGAGAATAAAAGTTTATGATACTAGAAGAGGCTCCATTTTGCGGTAATCCCATCGCTATATTTGTACTTAATTTTAGGTTATAAAGTTAGTTGCAAGCATTTTCACACCAAGACGAATGTAAATTTGCAATGTTAGTAATCTCTGTTTTTTTAGTTATTTCCTTGTATTGCCATGGCAATACTTTTGTACGTATTTTTTTAGGCTATAAAGTTAGTTTTAGATATCTTTCACGCGAAGATTGTCTACGCCTAATGAGCACGTGGAGGAGTCAATTTTCATCCTATTCCCATTTTTTAGGCTATAAAATTTTCTCATATCAAAATTATCATTAAGGAGCAAAACCACTATTGTAGGGAATTAAATCACAAGAAAATTTATATAGGTTCAAATTAATCATTTAGGCTTTTTAACTATGGCAAATGATACAGTTACTGACAGTAATAATGCTTGGTTACAAGTCCCACTATGCCTAGTTACAAGTCCAACCATGCCTCGTTACAAGTCAAACCATGCCTAGTTATAAGTCAAACCATGCCTAGTTACAAGTCAAACCATGCCTAGGTACAAGTCAAACCATGCTAGGTACAAGTCAAACCATGCCTAGTTACAAGTCCAACCATGCATGCCTAGTTACAAGTCCAACCATGCATGCCTAATTACAAGTCAAACCATGCCTAGTTACAAGTCAAACCATGCCTCATTACAAGTCCAACCATGCCTAGTTACAAGTCCAACCATGCATGCCTAATTACAAGTCAAACCATGCCTAGTTACAAGTCCAACCATGCCTCGTTACAAGTCAAACCATGCTAGGTACAAGTCAAACCATGCCTAGTTACAAGTCCAACCATGCATGCCTAATTACAAGTCAAACCATGCCTAGTTACAAGTCCATCCATGGCAGGGACAATGTATGAGGTTATAAAATTTTACAAGTACGACGCTTTAGGCGCGATTTCACGCCGCTCGAGCGGGAGGGTCCCAATTGGCCAAGGTTTTTAAAATTTTCTTCGGGTTTTGCGCCGCTCGAGCGTCAAACGTGCCATGCGCAAACCCAGAACACTCTAAGTATGGCGCTTTCGGGGCGATTTCGGGCCGCTCGAGCGTCAAGACTAAATTAAAAAAACCCAGAGAACCCGAGAGTGACGCTCTCGGAGAGACCTCGGACCGCTCGAGCATCAAGGCAAAATTGCAAAAAACCACAGAGTGACGCTTTCTATGCGATTTTGGCGCGCTCGAGCGTCAAGGCAAAAACTCAAAAAACAAAGAAAACCCGCGCATTTTTTGTTTGGTCTCGTGATTTTGGTTTGGGACCAACCGGTTGGTCCATTTGTTTTGGGTTGGAAGACCGGTTGGTCTTTGTCAACCCGCGGTAAAAAATGAACGAAGGTCTCGTGATGTCACGAGACCTTCATAATCCACGCGTCTATTTGCTATTGAAGCCATAAAAATGCCGTAGAGAACGTTGCCGCAGAGGAAATCGGTCGCAAGTAAGGAGACCACGGTAGTTGCATGTGGCCCACATTTTTACAGTTTACATTAGATGAGGAGTTAGGTTTTTTTACAGTTTTTCTTATGTTTGAAGCCACCTTTCTTCCTATTATTCAATGATACACAATTTTGTATTTCTTGTTTGCATAATCTACAAGAACATCCTCAATAGTATTTCTTATTTTCAAATGTATTGCTTCTCTTTCTCGCTTAATATGGGGTGGGGATATGACCAATTCGGAACCGTTCTTCTGTTTTTGAGCTCCACTAGTATTCCATGTTCAATCTGGTATGTAGTCGATGAGGCTCTCATCAACTGTCAAGAAATTAATCAGGGAAAACAAGTCATTGAACTGACTTTTTCCCTTACAACCACACCAAATTTCTGAGAAAATACAGCACTGATCAAGACCTCTCCAACATTAGTTGACACTCCAGTAGAATCGATGTTAATGTACACTCATCCAGGTTGTGCATGGTTCCATCTAAAAAGGCAGAAACATGTTAAACAGCAGAAAAAATAGTATAAATAAAACATATTGGCCATAACCAATCCGGGTTCACATCATCTGCCGCCGTGCCTTGCTGTGGAACCTGCCGCTCATATTAGATGCAGCCGCGTGGAGCGTATGGCCACTTCATGGAACGCCTCCCATTGAGCTCCGTTAAGCACTCATCTCTTACGATCCACCAGAACTCCAAACAGAGAGCTCAAAAAATGAAGAACTCCAGAAACAGAGAGCTCCAAAAAATTTTGGAGAAGAAAAGACAACTGATCTCTCATGCTAATATCAAACACCCAAATAAAAAACTCAATATTCTTCACGAAATCCTAAAATTTCTCAGTGCACAATTTAGTTTCAATCTCTCCAGTGAACTTTCCACAACTAAACCCTTTTTCAATGTCTTACAATCCACGAAGTCGACGTCGCATCCGCAGAGAAGAAAACCCTAGGCCCTCTCACGAATGAATCTCTTGCCATCGTCTCACAGCACAGATTTGTCATCACCTCGTCACAATCACATCCGTAATCCCTCTCTCCACCAGAAACTCCTCCAAGTCCGTTCCTGAACGCACTGTATGTGTTCTTCTCCACCACCTTGTCGTCGCTCCTTCGGTCAATCTCCAACAACAGCTCGGCCCCCTTGTCCCGTCGATGATCAGGTCGTTGTTCCACCACTCTCCGAGCATGATGCAGTCGACGGGAGATTTTTGGGAGTGGTGAGAGAAGAGGATGGGCATCAAAGCAGCTCGTCAGAGATTGATTATGGTGTTGATGGTGGGAATGATTGGTTTTGCCATGGAGGAGAAGTGGTTTTGCATGTCAGACGGAGGCTTTGGGATCTGGCTTTCTCTTTCTGATGACGAATTTCTGGTACGAAGATGAAGAATCCGCCATTGGTGAGCTGTGGGTGAGTCTTCGCAATGAAAATTGGGCTTCTCGCCCTTTCGATTTTAACAAAGCTGAACGGAGAGGCGTTAACGCCTCTAAGAGTCTTTTGTGGTTGTTGGTAATGTGTGTGTACAGGCATGGGGGTGTTTCAAATAGCAACGAGATTTTGGATGCACCAGCATGACGCTTCTCATAGACGGTAAACAGGAAACGGATCCTCTGTGAAGCGGATCCTCCGTCTCTTTGAAGCGTGATCCAACGGTTCAAATGTTAGATCAAATTAAAGGAAAGGGAACCTCTGTCAAAATATGAGGGTAAACAATGGGTATCTCTGTCAAAATACTGTGGTACCTCAAGCAAACATAGGGTATCCGATCATCTTCATGGAGGTACCTCTGGCCTAATAATGGAGTACCTCTGTCAAATACAAGGTATCTCAAGTATCTCACTGTAACCCGAAGTTATCTCCCTAAATCGTGATAGGTACCTTCCAAAATAAGTTTAAGGCATTGTAAACCCAAGATGCCCTCATGTAAGTCTAAGGTACTCCCATATAAGCCTGAGGTACCCCCATGGTAGGCCATATGCAGTCAATAACAATTTCAACACCAAGAGAGACTCATGGTTAGATACGTATGGATGTTTCTGTAATGGCGTGCGACCCATGCAGTTTACATTATATTATTACTACATTATTACTATACTTTTAGATGTTCAAGAATTTTATGACATGCAGGATTACATATATGTAGGGGTGCAACCGGATCGGGTTAAAACCGAACCTAAACCTACTTTGGTTCAGTTTGGGTTGGGTTTCAAAAGTTTTACTTTGGTTTGAAAGAAAAAAAAAACCGAAACCGAATTGAAACCCATAATATATATATTATTTATATTATAATTTAATTTAAATGGTTTTGGTTTGGTTTTGGGCGTGTATGTAGGCGTCCATGTGGGCGTCACTCACATGGACGTGTCCACAGGGTAGATCACAAAGGCCTTAAGGCCTTAAGCCTTTATTAAAAAATTAGCTAAGTCTTCTGCATCGATGCATAAGTGGGACTAAGCATCAGTTGGCGAAGCCATTCTTTACATCTAGCAAAAATCAATCTAGCCCGAGTAAACAGGTTTGGGTTGACCCGTTTAATAGTTTAGTCAGTTTTAGGTTGGGGATTTATTAACTCGTTCGTATTTGGATCAACCCAAATCTGACCTAATTATCACCAATTTATCCAAATAATAAGGGCAGATAAAAAGTAATTTAGAAAAGATTGAGTTTATTTAATCCGATAATGACCCATTTAACCCTGAATTATATCACTAATTCACATTCTTTTCTATTGGTGTATTTTTTTTATAATTAAAAAATATTAATCAAGTTGGCGGGTTGGGTTCAGTTTTGGGTTTTCCCAACCCACCAATAACAGACCTTATTATTGCTCAACCCAACCATGACCCACCCAAACCCGACCCATTTCCAGGTCTAACTTTCTTCTCGAGCCGACTCCTTTTAAAGCCTTCAAAGGGCTTAAAGCCCTCTTTGCTTTAATTGGTCCAAGTATAATGGCGAAACAATTTAAAATGTTGAACTAATTTTAACTAAACCATCTAAATGTTGATGACTAAAACCAAACCAAATTTAGATTCGGTTTGGTTTGGTTTGGGTTTAGCACTTTATATCTGAAATCGGTTTGGTTTTCGGTTTATCAGTTTCGGTTTTTATTTAGGTTCGATTTTGGGTTGATGTTCAACGCTTTTGGTTTGGTCTTGGATTAAGTTCAACCCGGACTGAACCGGCCCGAGTTCCACTCCTACATATATGGCTCTAGTAACATGTCATAAACTTTCTAGACAAAGATAAATTTTTTAGGTTTAAATGTGTGCGTCTGTGTGTGTATATATATATATATATATATTCCATGTCTACATTTTAGGGATTGCTGCTTCAACTCCCCATATTCATGTTAAAGCATGACACTCGCATTTGGTGTCCATAAATCATGGTTTGGATTGTATCTAAGAAAGAAAACCATGTGATAGTTTAAAGGGACCCAAAATCATTGCCCGGGAGAGTGCGGCTTTCTGAAATTTATCAATGATTCAAGAATCCTATCTTTCTTTAGGGAAAAGATGGGATTCTTCAATACTGATTATATATTTATATACACACCCACCCCATTCAATCATTCAATCTATGGTGAAGAAGAGGAAATAGCGCATGAATATTTCTATGTGAGATGGAATCATCAATGAAGTTGCATGTCGCATAAAAAGGCATATGCAAAGCAACTCCCCTGTACAATGTCGACCACCTACTACTACAAACAATGCAAATTCTTCTATAGCTAAGCCAATCAAAGTAACATATAATTATGTTATATGTGATCATCAAACAACGTTTTCCGAACGGGGGGCATTTTGGTCATTTTTCCTGACTTTGTTAGGATGTGCTAAAAATTTGTAGTCTGATTGGAAATGATGTGAAGATAAAAAAAAACTCACTACTTTGCTGTGACGTCAAGAAAATTCAGTTTTAATTTATTCGTTTGAGAAAACTTTTATTTTTAGTTATATTTTAGGAATTTTTTATTATCTCAAATTTTACTATTTTAGGAAAATTCGTTCTTACTATTTTTAGTAAAATTCGTTTTTACTAATTTAGTAAGTTTTGTTTTTTGTTTTTAGAGTTTTTTTGTAAAGGCTTTTTAGGGATCAAGTTCATTTTTTTAATGAAAAATTTTTATTGAAGTCCAGAAATTATTTGTGTTTTTGAATTTTCTCGTCTTCTAGAATGGTATCTAGACCAATTTATCAATAAGAACGATATCTGATCTTTTCCCTTCTACCTTCCCTACGTCAAACACCATGTATAACTCAATCAGCTATATTTTTATGATGGCTAATCTGAAAAGAAAGGAATAACTCTAATCATATATAGGAAAGGCTATTTAGATACAGAAAGATTGTAATAAGTGCTAAAAGAAACAGAAATAATACAGAAAAAGAAAATGAAATTGGGCTTAGACCGGAAGGTCTGATAGTATCCCATCATCTGTCTCCTGAGATCTTCAACAACATGGAATTATTCAAAAACCCTTCGGCGAATTCCACCGACAAGTGGCAGCATCATAAACTGTAAGCAACGGAGCAAATCTTCAAGAAATGATCCTCAAGTTTCTTGCCAGCCATAGAAATGATCGATCACTAATACACGATCAAGCTCCTACTCCTACTTCGACCGTTAGATTAGAGAAATTCAATCACTAATACACGATCAAGGAGCTCCTACTCCTTATTCGACCGTTAGGATAGAGAGATTCAATCGCGCGAAGTAAAACTCCCAACTCAAATAGATTCTTCCCCGATACCATTAATATAAGACCGAGCTTCTATTCGCTTAGAGCTCCCGTTCGATTATCACACTATTCGCTTAGAGAGAGAGAGAGAGAGAAAGAGATTCTTTCCCAGTACCATGGACGAAGGCACCTCCAACAACTCCATTGGAGAAAAATCTAATCGCAGGTCTCCTAACGAAGACAGGCTCAATGACAGGACTGAGAACGATCATAATAAAAGACGAAAGAGAGATAACAGCAAGAAACAGCAAGAAACCATGGACGGTGGCATTGGCACCTCCAACAACTACAATGACGGTGGCATTGGCACCTCCAACAACTACAATGCAGAAGGCGATGAAGAATACTTTGCAACGATGCCTCCTGGGAACAAGTTCGATCCCAACGACCACCAGATCGTGGTGGATTACTTAATCCCAAGGATTAAAGGCCAACCTCTACCCAGAAATAAAATTAGAGAAGTTTAACCTGTACAAATACAATCCGGAAGACCTCACAGGTTTCTTTACATATATGCATATTTTTCTGCTTCTGTCTATTATAGCATTTTCTTTTTTCAAGGAACGTAGATAGACGGTAGGAAAGAAGAGATCGGAGGAAGGTTTTGTTAATTTTCTTTTGAGGTGGTGGGGTTTTTTATCTGACAGCACTGTACAAGAAAGGGGAAGATAAAGCGTGGTTCTTCCTGACATCAAGAGATCGGAAATATGCAAACGGGAATCGACCTAATAGAGCTGCTGGCATTGACAAACCTGGTGAAGGATACTGGAAAGTTACAGGACCTGTTCAGAGTCTTCAGACTCTGTATGACAAAGACAGCAATAAGGTGGGAGAAAGGAGGGCACCTGTTTTCTATAGGGGGAAGCCACAGAAAGGAACGAAGACGGATTGGAGGATGCACGAGTTCACTGCAAACTATGATAATTACAATTCAGAGCGTGTGAAGGATAAGAACGCGGATAAGATGAGGGTAAGTAATTAAGCCTGGTTTCTTGTTTAACACTTCTTTTTAATCATGATTTTACTTTCTTCTTCTCCACTCACTGAATTTGGATCGTATTTACAGTTGGATGACTGGGTAGTTTGTAAAGTTTATCAGAAACCAAATCAAGGCTGAAAGGGTCGACCTTGTGTTGTTAAAGACAATCAGGTGAAGACTGAAGAGTCCGCATCGTCACCAGCTACCAATGTGAATGATTCATTTTCAGTGCTTGAGTTCAATTTCCCGAATGAATCTATGGAACTGTTCGACGAACAATTTCTCAAGAACATCCAGATTCCTTTTGGATATAATTCTGGTTATGGTATTCACCAGAATCCAATGACCACCAATGTGGATAACCAGTCTAGCAATCATCATCTTCATCTCCATCTTGATGCTGCTCCTCAGTCCTCTATGCATCCTTATTTGAGTTTGATAGATCCCACATCACTGTCCCCTGGAAATGATTTTTAGTACAATAAAAATTCTTCCATGGCCTACTCTGATGACTCCGCCGGATGGCACTGGGAAAACATTGATCCTCCTATCAACAATGGTGATAACAATGGTGAAGGTCACAACAGTTCCAGCCAAGGACGGACATATACCGATAAAGGTAAGAAGCCTTTAATTGACAACAATGGTGAGGGTCCCAGTAGTTCTGGTCAAGGATGGACACATTCCGAGGATGGTAACAGGCCTTATATTCACAACAATAGTGAGGGTAGTTCCCGTCAAGGATGGACGCATACTGAGGATAGTAACGGAGCTTATGATATTGACAAAAATGGTGGTGGTCACAGAAGTTCTGGGCAAGGATGGACACACACACAGGATGGTAACAGGCCTTATCATATTTACAACAATGGTGAGGGTAGTTCCGGTCAAGGAAGGACACCACGGTAGTTTACACTTGTTACATATGAAGCTCAAATTGGATCATTTCCTTCACATTGGCATTACGAATCTCAACAGATTATCAATCTGGTACGTACTCGACGTGGCCCTCATCAACTGTCAAGAAATCAAGGAAAAGAAGTCATCCAGCTGACTTTCCCTTACAACCACGCCAAATTTCTGAGAAAAGACTGCGCTGATCAAGTCCTCTCCAACAGTACTTGCCACTTCAGTAGAATTGATGTTAATATACTCATCCAGGTTGTGCATTGTTCCATCTACAAAAGCAGAAACATGTAAAATTGCAGAAAAAAGAGTATAAATAAAGCATATTGGCCATAAGAAATCCATAGACATGATAAATATAAAAGGAATATTAATACAGCATCAAATTAACTTCAACAAATAAAAAAGTAAAAGATTGTATTTCTGTGTATGTATGTGGTTATTGGTTATGGGTTTGTACAGGCTTGGGGGTGTTTCAAATAACAAACAGATTTTGGATGCACCAAGATGACACTTCTCATAGATGGTAAACACATCAATAACAATTTCAACACCAAGAGAGGCTCATGGTTAGATACGCATGGATATTCTTATCATTTTGTTACTTATACTGGAATAATGGCGTGGCATTTTTAGATGTTCAACATGTATGGTTCTACACTTCTGCTAACATGTCATCAACTTTCTAGACAACGATAATTTTTTAGGTATATAATATATATATATATATTCGTCATGTCTACATTTTTGGTGATTGCTGGTCAACACCCCATATCCATGTTGAAGCATGACACTCATATTTGGTGTCCATAAATCAAGGTTTGGAGTGTATCTAAAAAAGAAAACCATGTGACAGTTTAAAGGGGAACCAAAATCATTGCCTAGGAGAAAGGCTTTCTGAAATTTACCAATGATTTCAGTTCACACAACAGCTTCATCTTTTATATAGACAGTGACCTCAATCCTCTTCCGAATATCATGCATGACTCTTTGTATTACACTGCCTCCTAAGAGCTTCATATCTAGGCTTTTCTACCTTGACGTGTTCATGCCTCACTGCATTGTAATTCATTGAGGCATACATATGCATAAGTGATTACAATTGGTTTAATGACACCTACAGAACCGCATATCAAGTAGACAAATTAAACATCGTATTCCAAAGAATTAGATATGTAAAACTCAGTCCAAATTACAAGTTTATTAACAAATGTTCCTTAATACATGTCATGGAAGAACTATATGTGCAATTAATGATACAAATATCAACTCAAATTGCTCCTAGAATTTACCTTCGGCAACTATGGGTTCATATGGTGGAGGCTGAGAAGTCCAGTTTCCAGCAGAATCCTTCATATGTCTTCTATCCGATGCAAAGAAACGAAGGAACATTGGAGCATGTACAATCCGGAAGAGTCTGGAAATAAGAACAGGTCATTCAGTCAAGAGTATGAAAAGAATATGTTCTTTCTCAGGTTGACAATATATCTAATTTGACCCACATTGATGTTACTTTTGCATGTATCAGAAGGAGTATACTATGTGCCATGAATCTTGTTATATCAATAGTGTTACAGCATAACAAGTTAATGTGTTGGAAATTTAAGATGAACAAAAAAGGAGGGAGCTGATATTGATATTGATATTGATAGCGATATTGAGAACCTGTGTCTCTCATACAATAACGGGGTTGAGAGCTCATATCTCACTTACATAGATTGTGAGAGTCCGTATCTCTCACAAAAGTGATGATAGAGTACGTATCTCTATCATCGTATCTAAGGTCAAAAGACCTTTAAGATACCTCTTGATATCCAGGGCTATGGCCCTTTTGGATATATTAGTTAGTTGTTATACAAAATGAACAATGAGCCATATTTATAGAGTTGCTTAACCGCCCAACAGCCCACAATTTTTTGACTTTACTCAACCTCCTTTGACCACTCTCCAAACCGACCTACAAAACCAACTTATTACATAACCTCTTTTGACTCTTCAAAACAATGCATTTATTATTCCAACATAATGGAAGAAAAATAGTAAGACGAAAAACTGGAACTAATCCTTCAGAAATGATACTTTACAACAGCATGGCTTCTTCCTCATCATTAGGAAACATTTTGGTAAACGTAAAAGCATATGGTAAGAAGGAAATTCATAGTAAATCTTCCAGAAACATTCTCAAGCTTAAGATTTGGTCACTTAACAGGACGTTAGACTAAATGTTACCAATCTTCTGTAGCAGGGTTCTTTTCCATAGTTAATGGTAGAATTCTGTTTCGTCAAATTGAAAGGAAACAAGCCCAAAGGGTAGAGATTCATGTGTATGTGTATGCTTGTGACAGACACAGAGAGAGAGAGAGAGATGGGAGACATGAGAAGGAAAGAGACTTACCACATGGGAAAATCAACAGGGTACACCTAGTGATTCAGGGCACTAAGGGTTTTCTCAGTTCATCATTTCAAAACAGCATTCATGGTTCTAGATTTTGTAAATTTTACCTACTGTATGTAGCATAGTACTTCTCTTTTTGTTTATGGTGTAGTTAATTCTATGAAAAAAAAAAAGAGTTGAAAACAGAAATGAACTATACCACATCGGGGAATCAAAAAGGTAGATGTGGTGCAGGACCACAAGATTACCTCTGACATATCTTTTAGATGTAGAAGTATGGTTTCAAATTTTGGTCCATGAGAGAGTCTTGAGTTAGGACCCAATTTCACCATTTTTTACATCATGATCCTTTTACTTATTGTTTAAGGTAGATTCAGTGTAGTACAAAAACAGAAACAAAAACAAAGAGGAAAAACACCCGAGAGAGAAAGTACAAGACTGACAGACAAAGATGAGGTGGATAGAACTTTGTTACTTCTCCAAAACACAATGGTTGAAGGAGCCGCCAATACCAAGAACGAATCACTCCTCAGGAAATCAACACTTTGAAGGCATCCAATGTTGCATAAATTTAAAGCAGCATAATGTGATTTAGTAGAATGACTAACAACCCTAGGAAAGGATAAAACGGAACATCACATAGCAGAACAAGCAGCCCAACCCCAGGCTAAAGAGTTGTGCAGTTAAAGTCTTCAAAAAATTTTCTCTTGATGGGAACCATGGAAATTGAAAAGCATCTTGATTCCCCGTTAGCTGTGTTTTAAATTAGGGACTCAGGGAGAAGGCTAAGATGATATTGTACTTGGTTCTCCAGCTCCATTTCCCTTAAAATGAGATCTATTTTACAATCGTCTATCACATTCATATATTACACTTGCTTATCCTTACATAATATAGTGTCGTATTAATCATCATCCAATCCTTTGGTTTAAGACTTGTATGACACTTAGAATCAGGTGGTGCTTTTTCTAGCCATTCTAATAACTAATGAGAAATCTGCTTCAGCATTTACAAATATGTGAACAACACAGGTTACTAAGATGTAGGGTGCAGCCACAATGAATAAAGTCGCAATGGGTGGATTTAGAAATATTCCACAGGTAATACAGAAAAATTATCGACTAAAAAACTTGGGGAAAAGGATCCAAGACAGAGAGGTCAGATTTTCAAAAAAATTGGGGTATGAAATCAAATTCTGAAATTTTTTTGTCCCCAAAGCCAAATTCAGGGTGGGACTAGGGGCAAAATCTGCTTCGAGGAGGACTAGATTTGTGAAAGGGACTTTATGCAACGCTTTGGATCCATAAAAGATTTCAAGCTAATTCGTATTAGAAAGGAATTTCAGGGGTTTGGAGAGCTTTATTCCCAAATCCAAGGTAGGATAAGGGACAAAATATGGTTCAAGGAGGAATAGAGTTATAGAATGGATTATATGAAATATATTCTTGGCTATATGGCGTGGGTCCATGGATTATAAAGCTAGTTGGTATTAGAAAGAACGAAGGCCATTTGGTTGCATCCACAGATTGTTCACACACAAATGAGACTTTCTGATTCCAGAAAAGATGAATGAAAATTGAACTTCACAGTTAAGCGCATGCTCAACAGCAAAATATTGGAAATATTAAACTCAAAAAGAACAACAGCTATAAAATTCAAGGAATGTTTATTATCCACAATGGATGTTATATATATTTCAGTGAAATTATTTAAAATTCAAAAGGAATTCTGTTGCACAAGAATTAAAAGAGTGCGCTCCTACTGATACCAGAAAGAATTCATGGACACTCCATGGCCAATTCAAGTATGTACTGCTCATCAAGTTCTTACAAAATGGAGCACCATATACAAAACAAATACCTCTTATACTCAGGGAAGAGCTTGAATGAAGGCCGGACAGCTTCAGATATATAGTGGCCTATAGGAGAGGGGAGAGAAAGACTTGAATCTAGATCCCAAACTCGATGGGGGACATCGCCTCTCTTTCTCTGCAAGTTTTATTATGATTTTCAGAATTGCGCAGGGAAACAAATTGCTCTATCGATATCAAAGAAAGAAAAAAATTTGATCCTGGATGTATTAAATAAACTCAACCATTCTTGTCATCCATGTAAAATAAACCTGATTTACCACATCTCCAATGCATATTTTCAAAGTGTCAAATGGAATTTTCTTCCCCCTGAATGCAGATGACATGATAAAGTGTCAAATGGAATTTTCCTTCACCTGAATGCAGATGACATGATAATCCCAGAGAATAATACCATCAGCTCTTTTACTAGCCTTCTGATGCCATAATGGAATCTACATAATGGCATAAAATTAG
Source organism: Buxus sempervirens (assembly GCA_947561395.2). Classification (NCBI taxonomy): domain Eukaryota; kingdom Viridiplantae; phylum Streptophyta; class Magnoliopsida; order Buxales; family Buxaceae; genus Buxus; species Buxus sempervirens. The sequence continues at coordinate 10,818,218 of OX387183.1, forward strand.
TACAGTCACCAGAAATGAAGAACCTCTCACTGACCAAATAAATTGTTTCATTCTTTGATTTAATACAATTCATCTCAAACAGATCAACCTCTGTTTCATATTTAAATGGATTATCATATATCATCATTGATGTCCTAAGAGAAAGACTTTCAAGACATATATACATATAAACAAACAATAGCAATAAGGGGGTCACGAACACACACAAAAAAAAAACCTCTCTAGCATATGTTGTTGGATATTAAGATATCATTTATATGTGAAGTAAGACTACTTTGTTCCTAACAGAAAGATTCTCAAAACATACACACACACTTGGCAATGGAGGTCACAAAGAAAAGGATATTCACTTGCATATGTTGTTGGACACTAAGACATGCTTTACACGTGAAGTAAGAATACTCCGCTATTAAATTAAAGTAAAATTACTCATGCAGTGTCTTTCAAAACAACCTCTCCACAGTTTGAATTTTAGGATTCTTCAAATAAATTTATCACTTCATTAACCCAGTCATAGGCATGCACACCTAAGAAAAAGAATCCTTTACTTTTTTATATTTTTCCCCCATTTTAGTCTCGTGATTTTATATTGAATCTTAGATCCAATATAACTTGAATAGAAAACATTGAATGCAAGTCTGCATAATTAACTAAAGATATGAATCTTGACGTCTATTGAAATCACTAAAAAGTACTAATGTTGCCAGCTTAACTACATGGTAATATGGCATTGATGCATTGTTGTTGTTTTGCTCAGAATTCTTAACATAAGATGGTAAAAGAAATAAATGCTATTTGGGAGCATCACATACAACCCAAGCACATCTTGATCTAAAGGGACCTACAAAGTTAATTATTGTAGATATTTATACATGCATATATGATGGTGGTTTTCGCATCCAAAAAAAATGCATTTTCAAAAAACATGTTGAACTACAGAGGAAACATAACATCTCCATACTTCAATATATTTTTTGAAAAACTTATGTTGAAAAGGCATTTAGCTATTGATTGAATGGGAAAATAAGAAGTAAACTTTACCAAATTAAAGAAAAACAAAAACGAGAGACTGAAATGCTATGATGACCAAATGAAATCAGGTTGAAATCTACTATTATAAAATCCAAAATTGTTCAGTTTGGTTTCTATTTTGGTCTGTAATATTTAACTTTGATTCAATGTTCCAATAAATGACCATTAGATCAAGCAAAGGGAACTTACTTCTTTTTATAAAGCATAGGTTGGGAGAGAGCCTCTCCCAAGCCATGTAAGACTAAATCCCCATGCAAAGTTGCATGCTTTTATTTATTTTAATTTCTTTTTTAGTTCAGTTTTCAGTTTACACATACATAATTTAACTTTGTTTAATTTGGTTTAATGGCAGCTTTAAGTATAAACTGAACTCAACTAGTTCGTTTTTTCATATTTAAAAATATAACCAAAACAAATCAATTCTTATTCGTTCGGTTCCTTTAGCTTCGTTTAGCTTTCAAATTAAACAAAACCAACGGATATCCCAACTCAAAAGTTCTACTCCACCTCTTGAACATCAATTAATCTATCCAACATTATCAAGTCTCATTCTGATTTCATTCAAGTTTAGTTTATCAAAGCTCCAAGAAGAAACTTTTATGTCCGTGAGAAGATGACTTTGAGTGTAACTAAGAAAAAAGTGATCCTTGCATCCATCAGTCCCCTTTGGATGAATAATAAAAAATTTCTACCCTCGTAGACAAGCAGAGGCTCAAACAAATCCCCCAATCTCATTATATTGTGCTTTCACAAGACTTCTGGTAAGCCATTTTACTCCTGATAGCAATATGAAGACACTCCATCCCTGCTTGTTAGTCAGTTTGACCTTAAATTTTGTTTGGTTAGCATAATTTTTCAAGATTGAATGTCTTTGCTTCAATTATAAACACCTTATTTCCTCCAGCAGAAGTCTGATGCCTCCCCCTGTAGTGGTCAAGATTTGTTGGTGATTGATCACATTTCAAAACTATTGTTTGGTGTTGGTGGAAGGCCAGAGGAGGAAGTCATTCTATAAAGAAGATAATGCTTCAACGATGACTAATGATTTGATGATGATAAGATACCATCAGCAAAAGGTTACAGTACTGAAGTTAATGGTTTGTGCTGAACTGCTGTTGGTTGATGGTGGGGAGACAAGGATTTTGAGGTTATGGAAACGACAATCAACACTGAACGCAAACTAGTGTTTAGGAATAATGGCTCTGTAATTATACCTAAAAGGTGATATGTAATGGCAAATGTAGCTTAGGTTGAATTGTATGTGAAAATGTAGAGGTGATGTAACAAAGTTTGTCCAATGACTATGGTGATTGAAGTAAAAAGGATTAAAGGAAGGGTTGTGGGCTATGAAAGACTGAAGAAATAGAAAGATGCCTGAAGGTGCTCTCACTAGCAAGCTCCATCTTTTTTTTTTTTTCTCCTGCCTAAGACATTTATGTTGAAATAATGTGGTGGCTTGCAAAAATACAGGTATATCATCCATCACAACTTCACTATATCTCGATAGTGAACTCATTAACATTTCAAAAAACATGACAGAGATTTGAAAAATGATCTAAAACTGTTGTTAGCAATCTTACTTGCACTATCGTAGAATAGAATAAGTACAACAAAACCAAAAAATAAAAAACCAAAACAAAACAAAATCATTTATCCAAAGTAGTTGAAAACAATAACATAAGTCATTTTACTCAATCTCAATCAATCAAAAACCATATTTTCAATCAGATTGAGTATATAAATCCTTGCTGACAAACTCTATTCAAGTTCCTTTAAATCCTTTTTGTTGGCCATGAAAAATTCTAAAAAAATATAGAAACCAATTCTAATGGAATGAGATTTTAAAACCCTAGAGTTAAAAACTTACAAAGTCTCCGACGCAAATTTGGAAAATCTGGTTAAGAAACCTTGTATAGATGGAAGGATGACCCTTTCTGGAGAATTAGAGAGAGCTCTCTGGCTAAATGGTTTTCTGTCTCTGGTAATCAATCTCTGGTCTCTTTTTCTGACTTCTCTTCTGATCCAGCTAAGAGAACATTGGATACTGTCATGTTTTTTTCTTTTATCTGTTGCTTATTTTAATAGAAAAGAAGTGGCTGAAAGGTTTTTGGTAGTATAACAGCAGACCTTCATTGAATTTAGATGATCTTTGTAACTAGATTTGAATAAGAATATGCAGAAGCAGAAGTATGAATATGCATATTTTAATTTGATAAATTCATCGTTTGTTCTCTCATTCATCTTATGCTGCAGGTTTTTGGATTCTCAGGACTCAGTTAATTCTTACCTATTACACGGAATCTAATGCATATTAAAATCTATTGTCCCATGATTCTGTGAATGTAGACATTGTTCATATCTAAGAAATTTTTGATTTTAGCAGAGAATCAATGAAGGGTTTCAATAGAACAATAACAAAATTCCATTGGTACTGAATTATTTTTACATGGGTCAGTTGCTCAAGTGCGCGAACTTCATACTTCAAAACATGTTTTTTACTTATTTAATTATTTATTTTAATTTATAAATTAGTAGAATAGGTCTGTAATGCAAAGAGGTTTAGGAAATTTTTATTGTTGGTTTCTTGGCCAAATACATGAAAATAAATTTACTGTTTTGTGCTAGAATAAATGTAGAATGAAATTTTTTATTGTAGGTTTATTGTCCAAATACTTAAATAAATTTACTGTTTTGTGCTGGAATAAATGTAGAGATGAAATTCTTAAGTACCTTATTTTGTGATAAATTCACTGGTGATTTGTAAAAAATAATAGAAAAAATAAAAAAGAGAAATGGAAAGTATTAGGTACTTTAGAATCTTTTAAATTTGTTTTTTTTTAAAATTTGCATTTTTCAAATTTTACAAATCCGTACAGGTCAGGATTTTAGAAATCTTTAAATTTTAGAGATTCTTGGAAATTTAGGAAATTTAAAAATAAATTATTTAAAATTTTAGTCTTCTTGAAAATCTTAGGTACTTTTAAATTTTTAGAAATCTTAACAATTTAGGATTTTAAATTTTTAGGAAACTTATAAATATTAGGATCTTTAAGGTTTAGGAATTTTAGAAGTTTTAGATATTTAAAAACTTTTAGAAATCTTGCATATTTGGAAATTTAGGTTTTTTTAGAAACTTGGCAAATTTTTAGAAAATTTTGGATGCTGTAAATTTTTTAGAAATATTTTTTCCTAGAAAATTCTTTTTCTAAAATTTGTAAATTTTAGGAATTTAGTAATTTTTCGAATTTTAGGAAATTTTTTACATAAATGTTTAATTATCATTATTTTTTTAAAAGTAGTAAACTTTGGATAAGAAAACTCATTCGCTAAACAATGGGGTGGTTGGGTGCCCAATACCTTGCCAATCATTTAATTGAACCACCTGACCCGAATGTTCGTTAGACCAATTGTTTTTAATTTAATTGTAGCCATCCACACTTGATTGGACCATTGTATTATAGTGACTCTCTTGACTTGAACCAAACAATTGGTTGCGTTCGCATAATGTTCATTCCTTATCTTTTCTAGTCTTCCAATATATTCATCTCAACGTCATTATCTCGATATTGTTCATCTTTACATGTACTAGTTCATTGTTGCATAAAATTCCAATCCATGAATCCTAATAGGCTCAGTCACTTTCCTATAAATTATTTTTCTCCGATTTAAGTGGAACAAATTGGTCACATGACACTATAGAACCATAGAAGTGCCTAACCTCTTGAGCCATCCAACTCTAATTCTATGTACAATATCCTCGTCAATATCGCCTCTTCATAAATAATTGAGTCAAGCCTCTAAGGTTACAAAATTTATTGCTTTTAAGAATTTCATTCCTAACATTGCTTCGTCTTTATCAGTTCATGCGCACAATCTTAATTCAAATTGTTCAATCTTAATTCAAATTGATTCAAAAGCTTTTTATTCCAAGGTATCTCCACATAATTCTAACTTTTCATTTACTCCCTGTCTAGTTTGCTCCACCAAAACTACATTATTTACAAATAGATATGCTAAGGCAACTACTTTATATAAGAACAGTATAACAAGCACTATGCTTCAAAGGGTATATAATGTCATGTAACCACGACGCACTCTATCCAATGGATGATTGTAGCCCATACGAAGATGTTGAAATGAATAAATGGGAAGACTATAGATGAACAATATGGAAAAATCAATTTCTATGGCTTTGACATGAAAAACAAAAACCAAGTGTCAAGGGGTTATTTTGTGCAAATTGATGGAAATAAAGGGTGAGAAATTGTCAAGGAGGACACAAATGGAGGGGACTTGCAAAATTATGAAAACGCACCCTCCAACGAAATAAACTGCACTTAATACACTAACATGGCAAATAAAAAATCACGCTTATGGGATTAGTCGATTGAGCGTAAGCGGGCCCGGATACCCTGAGTTCCAAGAAAAAAAAATCACGCTTCTGAGCAAATTAGTTGGCATAAGGTTTTTATCATGACAGTGATATAAAGATATCATCCGATAATCATAGTATTTTGTTAAACGACCATTGCATCCAAAAGCTTAAGCCGATAGATGAAGGCAAAACTATGTATATAAGAAGGCCGACATATGATATTTCAATACTTCCCCGAACGTGCGATTTCGCACAGGATCATACGTAGAGAGGACAAACACAGAGTGTGAACATCCTATACACAAATAAATGCCAAGGCAAACTTGCCCCCGGGAGTTGAACACAACACCTCTCGCTATGATACCATGTTAAACGACCATTGCACCTAAAAAGCTTAAGCTAATAGGTGAAGGCGCAAATATGTATATAAGAGTGCCCAAATATAATATTTCAACAAATTTTTTAATTTTAAAATAACTCTTTCAAACATTGCAACTCAAACTATTTAGCTACAAAGTTAGCAAGATCCAAAGATCAGGCAATACCACACACATACATATACATCTATTGCAAAAAACTATGTAACTACAAAGTCAGCATGATCCAAATATTAGGCAATAACACACATTCATATGCATCATAGTGTTTAGAGCCTTTTTTTTTAAAGGTGGTGGGTCCACGATCAAGGTCAAGCATTGAATGGAAGGCAGAGGGGAGGGGATTTTTGGTGGCACAAAGATCATAAATGACTTTTGGCCATCAAGTATTATCTTTAGTGCAGGTGACGATCAAGCATGAAGGATCTTGGCCGCGGCAAGTTCCAAACGGATTCAGAAGAAAAAGCAGACTGATGAGTGTTTGCCCAATACAACTCAACCTAGATATTTGATTGGACAGGTCCCCAAATATCCAATTTGTTGCTGAACACATTGACCCAGTTTAGAATAGATGGGCCAGAAGAGAGGAACTTGGGGCAACCACAGGCAACCAATGGAAAACTTAATGTTTAAAGGGATTGATGGATATAAAAGGCTTGCGTCATGTATAATAACAATGGATGAAAGTTCGACATGGATGGTCTTCAAGGATGAAGCAAAAAAGTGACTATTGCACAACATCAAGAAGGGATGTCAAAATGGAAGCAGGAGAGCCCGTTAGGCTCTTTCCAAGGGCAACAGAATGCCTTTTTACTGGAATGTGGCTCAAATAGAAGGGGAAAGTTCCTACGTACAAGCTTGTTCTCAAACAATCGAAAAAATTCCGTGTAGATTCTCCCTGCAGATGTAGATGATAAAGACTGGGATTATATTAAGAGGAGCTTACAAGCAATAATAGGATCATATAAAAATGAATCTCATGTCAAACGTTTAGGGAATAGAAGATTTTGAGCAAAAAAACAAATTAAGAAACAAGGTAGACGGAACACCGCTTACTGAACAAAAAGAAAACTACAACAAATATCCTCCATGAACAGTTGTTAGGATCAACTGGTTCTTAGAGATTTGATCATATGATTCGTTTGGTCAGATTCATATCTTGTGGCTGGAACATTCAGTTCCATCATATCCCTAGATCTACCAACAAACATGCAGATCAGCTAGCTAGACTTGGGGTGGCCAGCAATTCTTTGATGGGTGGGGATTGGCTGGATATGGGGTAGTTGTTGTTGGCTCACACTTGTTGGTGTATTTTCATCTTTCTAGATTCCTGTTGTATGTTACTTTCCTGTACTCCTCTCTTCATCCCCCTTCTTGGCGGGTCTAGATAGTTCCATGTACTTTTTTTCTCATATATATATATATTATTACCTATCCAAAAAAAAAAAGCCTCCATGAACAAACGCTTTTTCAGTTAAGTATAACCCATGAATGAACAATTGGATATTTTAGTGCTCTGGTAAAATAAAAGGAAGGCTCCATTTCTTTTGATGTAAAATCTAATGCGGAAAATGTTTTGGGGGCAAAATGGGTTTTTTCACGTGTTTGTTTTCATGTAAAATATAATACGGTGTAAAACAATTTTCCTCAAAGATAGCTATTTTCGGAAAATGACTAACCATTTAAATGTAAGGGTGCAACTTAGGTTGACGTCAACCCAAGACCAAACCAAAAATATTTGCAATCAAACTAAACCGAACCGAATTGAAAACTGAAATTATAAAACCGAACCGAAAATAAATAAGAAAACCAAAACCCGAATCGAATCGATCTGAACCGAATTACATGAAATCAATTCGATTCAGTTTGGTTCAAGTAAGAACAACACATTCTTGTGCTCAAACAAGGGTATTGTTTGTAATATCTTCAAAGTTTAAAGGTAAACTTTCAAAATTTAATATATATTTTATTACATGTATAATATATTAGGTCGGTTCAGTTCAGGCAAAAATATGAATTCGGTTCAGTTTTGGTTTACTTCGGCTTAATTAAGCATCCAACCCAAAACCGAACCGACTTAGTTCGGTTTAGGGTTTTATCAATCAAAACCAAACCAAACAAGGGTTCAGTTTTAACCGGACCAAGTTGCACCCCTATGTAAATGTATATCTTTTTTTCCTTGATTATTTTCATTTATTCCAAACGTAAGAAAATGAAAAATTCTCATTTTCATCTTTATTTTCCAATGTTCACCCAAATAGTTGAAAAACTTTGATTTTCCTGAAAATATTTTCCGATGTAAATGTTTTCTAAAAGAAAACGTTTTACATCAAAACAAACGGAGCCAAAAGATCTGATAAAACAATTGGACGCATGCTACTGCTATCTGTCTGCAATATAAGAGCTGGAGGCCTAGCAATCCTATATTCTCGACTTTTTTTTAAGGTCGAATGGGAGGGGTTAGCCAAGGATTTGATGAGGAAAGTTTGCAACAAGTAGGTCCCACTTTGTAAAACCATAGACCAAAGGCCTGCTTTTTTTTCAATATCAGAATGAAGCCTGAATAGTCAATCAACATACAATGAAGACATTTAACTTTACTGTTTTCATATGGGATGAGTGCTGGAAATTGGCAAAGTACATAATTGAGGTGTTAGAGTGGCTGTGAGTAGCCTGCCAATGCATTTGATAGTCATTGAAACTCTAAGGCAGATGGGAAGCACCATGTGAGGGTTGATAGAAATTGGTACAGTAAGAATTTTGGGTAACAACGTGGTACAAGTTGAGATTAGATAAAGGAAGGAAGCTTGAGGAATATACAGCAGTCAATATACATTTGGGATGGCTCTTGCAACTTTGGAGCTTATTTGAAGGTTTTACCTGAAGCTGCAGGTAAGCCAGAAGGATGGGGAAGCGCTATGCTGAAGGTTGAAGATGAAGGTAACAGGAACTTGGGCCTACACATGTTACACACATACCATATTCCTTGCAAAAAGTTGATCAGAGGCATGTGGGTCCAAATGAATGGTCCTATGTCATTTCAACAATCTAACACGGAATTCATCTAGGAGTAAAAGGTAATCTCATGATAGAAAAATCGCTACATACATGCCTGTTTGTTCTCATTCGATATGAACACAACAAAAAGATCAGACCTCTCTACATCTGTCACCCCGTCTGAGCATAACTTCTTGCAAAGTAGGTACACATTCTCCTCACTGCAAGAAAATGAAAAAAGCTCACATAAACGAGAACATAGGGCAGCCAGGAAATAATATGCACAAACAGACAGCAAAATAGAAGTAACAAATCAATGGCTCAAGAACTAGCTAAATTGTTTCTTAAGATGCAACCTAAACAGCACATCAGATGGCTGTCTTGGGCAAGTGATACCACTTAACCTTTCTAACATCCAAAAAACTGACCCCATATGAGGTCATGTCCGGGCAATAACGTCCCCCTACCATTTCCTACATTAGTAGGACTACATATGTTCATCAAGCTACATGTAAATAAGAAAAGGGGATCAAATCCTTAAAATTATTAATGGAAACCTCCACTTTTCAAGAAAGCCCATGAAAAAAACTAAGCAAATAAGCACCAAATTTTGATAACATGTTGTCTCCACAATCCAACTGCATTGACAAGCATCAGTTGCAGTTGACAATTCCCTAAAATTCTCACCTTAGTCTTATGGCCCAATTCACAATCTCCAGAAAGTCGGAGCCTTGGACCGCTAGCTTACTAGCTGGACTTGTAATCAGTTTCTGAAAAAAATCATTTTCCCATACTCATAACACAATAAGAAAATTAAGGGCCAACCTGCCCTTGTTTATGGTATTTTGCCCTATTTTAGTGGAATGAAGCATGAAATTGACTAAACAAGCCATACTGGGTTGATGGATTGTCAAGAAAATATAATCACCGTGACAAAGGTTCTTAAACAGCAGCCAGGAAGATAACTAGAAGATGAAACTTTGGAAATTTTGCATAACTTATAGGAGATGTTCCTAATTTTCGACTTTGAGGACAAGATTATTTAAATGTGATGGTCTATTATGAGAACAAAAGGTAGATTTCATTTTTTTTCTCTTTTTTCCTACGTACTCAGTTAGGTTATCTTGGGATTGAGTTGAATTGGAAAGGGAATCATTTGTGAGAGGAAACCATGCAGTTAATTAAGACAGTAAGAACCTCAAAAATAAGGGATGTGAATGAAGAATCTTCTCTCTCTCTCTCTCTCTCTCTCTCTATGATCAAAGACTGAGATGAATCTAACTCCCTATCACCTCATTCTACTACACTCAAAAATTATCACTCAAAATGATCTGTTTCTACCCAAAAAAAAAAAAGGAATGTAAAGAAGGATCTTCTCTCCCTATGATTAGAGTGAGGCTGACATGAATACCACTTCCTATCACATGGTTCTAAAACACTCAACAATTCTAACTTGAGATTCTCTGTTTCTTCAAAAGCATATTATCAATTTCCTCTTCAATATAATCAAACACATTCAAACCTAAAAAAACACATCACATACAAATATCAAAGACTCAACATAGCATTTCCACCATCACAAGTCGTACACAATTAGATACTTAGGGTTGAAAAGAACACAGAATTAACAGTGAATATCCCAAAACCTACAACGTTTAACAAGACTTAATATTTAAATTTTAGACGGCCATGAAGTACAAGTAATATCGATCGGATTGATAATAGATCAAGATCATAAAGACCATCATTTTGGAAATTTTAAACTACAGACAGTTTAAGGAACTTTTCTTCAACCATTTGACATTTAGCTCCAAGTTCTAATCAAAGAATGAATCAAATCAATAACAACAACGCTGGTAGATCTTCCTTAAAATCTAAACGACATGAAGAGAGGACATACCAGTAACCAGGGGTATACTGGAAGGAGGTATCGACGGACGATGAATCTTCCATATTCGATGTCGCCATTTTCGACGGTCTTCCTTCATATCCCCGAAAGCATTGCCTTTAATTAATCTTTAGCCTGTAACGGGTCTGGATTACACGACGGACCGGATTTTTTGAACTGATCTTAATTGTGGAATTTGGTTATGGTTCATGAATTCACCCAAAAAAACCAGACATTGTTTATTTTTGAACTCTTTTTGTTTTCCACTTTCCATGCCTTTGTACCTAGCTTAAGGTCGAAGATATAATTCATGCGCACCCTTAGCTCACTGCTTGTTCCACTTTTGAGTCAATTAGAAAACATTGTATATATATGCGAACACAGATATCTATTTGTATATACATTAATTTTAATTATAAATGCTTTTATTTGGTTAATTTGGTTAATTTGATTAAACCCTTTGAGTTTAATTTGATTAATTTTGAATTGGTGGGAACATTAAGATCCGATTTGAGATTTGATTTAGTTTGGCAACAATTCTAAGGCGTTGGACCATGAAAGATCGTACCCAAGTTGAGTCATTTGATTAGTTGATTTGATTTGGGTTAAACCACAAAAAGAAAACAGCTTAATTTGATAGGTTTGATTTAGTTTGATTTGATTTGATTTGAATGATTTAATGTTGAAGGCATTGGACGATACGTAAAAGATCATACCTTAGATTAAACTAGTTGATTAGTTTGATCTGGGTTAAGCCAAAAAGGTGAAAATGACTTCATTTAAAGGGTTTAATTTGATTTACGAACCATTAATTGGTTTGGTTCAATTCCGATATTAAAGTAGTGGACCACACATGATCATATTTTAGATTGAACCATTAAGATTTAATTTATACGATTTGAAATGAGAACCGTTGAGATATGGCTCAATTTGGGGATTATTTGATTTAATTTGGTTTAATTTTAGGGGCAAGGAATCACAAACAAGTATAACCTTTCTTTATGATTCCTTTAATTCATTTATTTTGAGCCCAATTTAGGGACTTTGTTTGATTGGGAAGAATAATGAACCTTAGGAACCCTTCAATTTTATATGTTGGACCATTTCGCTCCACTTTTATTTGGGTCTTAACCTATTTTGGATGAATTTGCCTTAATTACAAGGCTTTGGATAAGCCAATTGACAATTTTTTTGGACTTTAGGGCCTTCAATTTCTTTTTCATTTGGTATTGGGTTGGTTTGAGATACTTCGATTCCAGATTGAACAATTTTGTGAAGACTTTGGATTGGTTCAAAGCACTTAATTTTGGGTGCTTTTAACTGATCGCTTCAAGAATTTTTATAAAATTTTCCACTTTTTTCTAGGGTCAAATTGGGCTTAAAATAGGCAAAATATGCACTTTTGAACCAAACCGAGCCAATTTTATGGTTTAGGAGATGTTGATTCAGGTGGTTTGGGCCTGGTTGCACGAGTCAACAAGCTCCAGGTTAGGCAAAGCAGGCGAGGGTGCCTGGGCTTGGTTTTGCAAGGAGCCGGGCTGGCGCATGGGTTACTCAATGGGTCAAATCAGCAGGTGGGCGCATGGGCTGGACTTGACTGTTTATGGGCCGTTCCGAGGCTTGGTTTTGCGCGCGGGTCCATGGAAAGGTAGGCAAATAAGCCGAACATGGAATTGGGCCCGCACGTGGGCCTCATGACCAAGGCGCTTGAGTGCGTGTGGGCCTTAGGCATGCTTGGGTCGTACATGTGCACGACCCATTTTTTTTTTATTAATACTAGCAGGGTGTGCGTGCTTCACAAAGAGAGAGAGAATAGTTTTGCATGTCTAGATTTTAAACAAATAGGCAGAGTTTTGACTATTTTAGCCCTATATTAATTATACTTTATCAACGAACAATAAGGGCTTTTCAAAGAAGTCGTGCATAGTTGTTAGCACGCTTCCCAAGGGGCCTATTCTCATTATATATATTTATTATTTTTTTTATCCTTTTTCCCCTTTAATTTAAATATATATATATATATATATATATATATATTTTTGGTTGATTTGTTTTGGACATCATCCAAAATTAAATTTCTGTTTAAACAAAAAATATATATATATATATTATAAACCTAGCTACTTTTACTAGAAAGTTGATTACATGTTAGTTAGAAGTGTAGAACCATGCATGTTGAACATCTCATTACCAAATCGACTACATACCGCATCGATAATCTGTTGAGATTTGTACTGTCGACGTGAAGGGAATGATCCAATTTGAGCTTCAAATAATGCCTGTTACCATCCTCGGAATGTGGCCATCCGTGACCTGAACTACTGGGACCCTCAGTGGGAAAATTCGATAATATCCTAATTTATATTGTTTATAAATAGACATTTAAAAGGCCTTTTTCTAAAAACGTTTGTTTATATCACGTGAGGAAAAAGGCATACGGCCTCCCCATTATATAAAGGTGATCGGTTGGGAACCAAATGTTCCCAGCCGATGTGGGATTAATGGGAAAGGACCCCTTCCCATTAATACCAAGTCCCACACGCGGTTCAACCGAGTTAGACCGTGTTAAACCAAGCCGATTTAACCGGAAATACAAATCTTTACAATTCTAATCGACATCTTTCCATTTCTTCAGTCTTTCATAGCCCACAACTCTACATTTTTACATACAATTCAACCTTAGCTGCGTATACCATTAACTTCACTACCATAACCAAAATGAATAAGAATTGATTTGATTCGGTTATGTTTTGAAATGTGAAAAAACGAACTAGTTGAGTTTAGTTTATTGTTCAATTAAGCTTCCATTAAACCAAACTAAACAAAGTTAAATTATGTATGTATAAACTGAAACTGAACAAAGCACGAAATTAAAATAAATAAAAAGCTGCAACTTTGCATGGGGATTTAGTCTTACGTTGCTTGGGAGAGGCTGTCTCTCGCAACCTACGCTTTATAAAAAAAGGAAGTTTCCTTTGCTTGATCTGTCGATCACTTATTGGAATATCGAATCAAAGTTAAATATTAGAAACCAAATTGAACAATTTTTGGATTTTAAAATTGTAAATTTTCCAAAAAAATATATTAAATTATTGAGATGTATCACACCCGATAGGGCATTCAAGCGTTCAGTCGGGTGTTCTATGATTTCCAAGTTTTGAATCAACGTTTGATTGGGCGCTCAATGCAACGCTCGAAGTTTGACTGCTCTGGGTGGTTCAACATGTTTTTTGAAAATGCATTTTTTTGGATGCTAAAACCACCATCATATATGCACGTATAAATATCTACAATAATTAACTTTGTAGGTCCCTTTAGATCAAGATGTGCTTGGGTTGGATGTGATGCTCCCAAATAGCATTTATTTCTTTTACCATCTTTTGTTAAGAATTCTGAGCAAAAGAGTGACAACAATGCATCAATGCCATATTACCATGTAGTTGAAGCTGGCAACATTTGTACTGTTTAGTGATTTCAATAGATGTCAAGATTCATATCTTTAGTTAATTATGCAGGCTTGCATTCCATGTTTCACTTGAAATGGGGAGGCACGTTTTCTATTCAAGTTATATTGGATTTAAGACTCAATAGAAAATCAAGAGACTAAAATGCCTATGACTGAGTTAATGAATGAATAAATTTATCTGAATCCTAAAATTCAAACTCTGGAGAGGTTGTTTTGAAAGGCATTGCATGAGTAATTTTACTTTAATTTATTAGCAGAGTATTCTTACTTCACGCATAAATCTTAAGCTTGCGTATGTTTCTGGTAGATTTACTATGAATTCCCCCTGTTGCCATATGCTGTTACCTGTACCAAATCGTTTCCTAATGATCAGGAAGAAGTTCTGCTGTTGTAAAATACTATTTTTGAAGGATTAATTCCAATTTTTTCTCTAATTATTTTTCTTCCATTGAATTGTATATGCTGTAACACTACTGAGATAGCAAGACTCATGTCTCATGGTCCAATGTTCCTTCGTTTCTTTGCATCGGATAGAAGACACATGAAGGATTCTGCTGGGAACTGGACTTCTCCAGCCTCCAATATATGAACCCATAGTTGCCCAAGGTAAATTGTAGGAGCAATATGAGTTGATATTTCTATCATTAATTAATTGCAACATATAGTTCTTCCATAACATGTCTTAGGCTGTGTTGGAGTCTTGGATTTGGGGAGAAAAGAAAAGAAAGCTAAAAAAGAAAAAGAAGAGAAGAGAAGAAAAAAGAAAATTCTTTCCTTTTCTGATGTTTGGATGAGATGAGAAATGAGAAGAAAAGAAAATTTTATTTTAGTAAGATGATGGGTTGGGGTGGTGGGTGTTGGTGCCGGGTGGAGGTGGGTGGTGGTGGTGGTGGGCAGCAGTGGGTGGTGGTGTTGGTGGGCAATGGTGGCAGCGGCTAGTGGTGGTGGTGGTGGGCGGTGATAGCGGCTGGTGGGTGGTGGTGGCGACTAGTGGTGGTGGTGGTGGTGATTGGCAATGGTGGGTGGTGGTGGGCCGTGGTGGTGATGGGTGATGGCCGGTGGTGGTGGTAGGTGGTGGATGGTGCTAGTGATGGGGTGGGTGGGTAGTGTGAATAGTGATAAGCGATGGTGAATTTTCTTTTTTTCAAAATTTCTACCTTTTTGGAGAGAAAATTTTTTACATTGAAGAAAAAGATGGAGAGAAAATCTCATTTTCCTTTATCTAAACCAAACAAGAGAAAAGAAAATTTTAACATTTTCTTTTTTTTTCTCCCCAAATCCAAGGTTCCAAACACAGCCTTAAGGAACATTTGTTAATAAGTATGTAATTTGGACTGAGCTTTACATATCTAATTCTTTGGAATACGATGTTTAATGTGTATACTTGATATGTGGTTCTGTAGGTTTCATTAAACCAATTGTCTTCAGCAAAAGAGAAGCAATATATTTGACATTAAAAAGCTTTTAAAAAGAGAGAATTTCTTTGAACTTGAATCTGGGGCTTTGAAAAATTAAATCCACATGAGAAAATGATATCGTTGATAAATTTCTATTCAGGATGTTCTTGTAGATTATGAAAACAAGAAATACCAAAGTGGATATCATTGAATAATTAGAAGAAAGCTAAGGTAGTTTCAAACATAAGAAAAACTGTCAAAAACCAAACTCATCTAATATAAACAAACATATTCCACCACTAACTCATCAATGAAGAAAGGTGCTCTGCACCCACATGTAAACTACAGTGGACTCCTTCCTTGATGGGAACTACCATCACCGTTGAAGTGAATATAAGTCCATTTACCTTTCTCGGTGTATGTCCATCTTCGACTGCAACTTCTGTGACCACCACCATTGTTGTCAATATAAGGCCTATTAGGTCAATCCCCGTTTGCATATTTTCAATCTCTTAATGTTTTATCACGTTCCGAATACCAATCCTTAATAAATACATATGCTCGTATCCCAAAGCATGACTTCGCTCGTAAGCCAACAAAAATATTAGAACAAATGTACCAATTAGATTAAAATCAATAATAAAATTCAAAGATTCTAATAACATCTCATAGTGAAAATCATAGAAAATACCATGAATAAAATTCCTACCACAACTTTTCTGCCTAATCTATATCCCAATAAAATCCTATCACTACAAGAATGTTCAAACCTACCTATCACAAATAAAACTAGTAACTTAAGAAAAAGGTCTTTCATTGTCCTCCTGATTCTGCATTCTTCTCAATATCTGAAATTAATTAGTAGGAATGAGTACGACGACTCAGTAGATGGAATTATTTCACTCCATATAATAAGATTCACAAAAATATAATAGCAAATCTTTATATTTAGTATCTAATAGGTATATAATAGTATACAGAAATCAATAACATTATCATTAACAATTTCATTACATATCATGTGCTACAATCATTGTTTTAAGAATCCACATGTACATACCACATGCAAGCTTCACACATATAATCAATCACACACAATTTGAGGTTTTTCTGCATCAGCAGGTCTTTCCCCCTGCCACCTTGTCATATTTCATAAGTCTCATGGGTCCTCTCTTGCTACCCTACCAAACTTTACAAATCTCAAGGGTCCTTCTCCCCCATTATCCTGCAAGACTTTACAAGTTCCATTAATCAACAGTTTAATAAACAAGCAGGTTTAAAAATCACTTTCTCAAACTTTAAATATTTAAAGAAAGATTTAGTTACCTAATCCTTAAATATTTAAATATTCAAAGAATGATTTTCCTTGAACGAAAAAGTTAGGAAGACTTAAACTCAAAATATTTAAAAGTAAGTTCATGATACCTAAATTTAATCATTTAGATAATCAAAGCATTCTTTCTCTTTTGCCAAAACCAAAAAAAAAAAAACGTAAAACGGGATCCTCTTTCTTCTTTAAACTTAAAGAATTTAAAAATAAGTACATGATACCTAAAAAATAATTTTATTTAAGGAATGGTCATGGACCTCCCCAATGAAAAGAAAAGTTTGACGTCCCATACACATTTTCTTTCTAACTTTCTCTCTTAACTTTAAATAATTTAACTAAGTTGATTTATTGAAAGTATGACATCATTTTTTCTTTCAAAAGTAATTAAATGGCAGACGTCCTTGGAAAATTCGGGAAAATTGGATTTTAGTGATACTTTTCAAAATAATTCAGATTCAGTCAGCTAAATCTTGATAAATAAATTTTAGTGATACGTATTAAAAATAATTGAGCATTTATGTTATTTTACTATTCATTAAGAGCTTCTTCTGAAAATGCCCTCAAAAGACTTTGAAAACCTCACTTATAACAAAATGAATGACAAGGTATTCAAAGTCTTTTGAGGGCATTTTGGGAAGAAACTCTTAATCACCGATTCTCAATTAATTTTAAAAAGTATGCTAAAAACCATTTACCAAGATTTAGCTGACTGAATCTAAATTATTAAAAACTAATTTCCCTTAGAAACTTCTCTCTCCTAAATATTTATAAAAACTTTAAATATAAAATTAATTTTATTTAAAGAAGAGTCATCATTTCTTTTTCCATAACTAAGAGGCCTGGTTGATTAACAACAACAACAAAAAATCTAAGAGGCCTGGGTTCCTTTCTCTCTTCTCTCTCTTTTGTTCCTATCTCTAATTTTCTTTTTCTTTTTCTTTTTTTTTTTTTTGTCTGGGGCTGAAGTCCCCTTCCCCGGTCTTTCTCTCTTTTGCCTATTCTTTCTCTCTCTCTCTCCCCAAAACAAAAAAGAACCGACGTATCCACAATCTCTCTCTCTTTTTACCAAAACAAAGAATGGGCATCACACCCTACTCTCCCTTTTATCAGAACAATACATACATTGAAATAAAACGAAAGAAGACATACAAATTTAATAAAATAAAACAAAAGAATTCACGTGGACTCATGCATTCATGAATCAACATCATAGGGTTCTAACACATGGATTCAAAAATCATACCATATAATCTATAAATCAAACAGTTAACATCAAATTCTACTATATTCTAGCAAATTAAGATATAGGGAATGGAATAATAACACATACCTGGATCTTTGTGAAGATCAAAGCAAGAACTCAACGTCAACTTTTCCTCCTTCTCTCTCCTAATCGTCACACACAATTCCTTAAATCAATGATGCCAAAATAATAAAATAACCCTAATTCCTTATTTTATACTTATGTTGTAAAATTCCTTTAATATCCTTTAATTAATTTCCTAATCCCCATCTAGTTCTTAGGGTGTGAGACTTAATCTCAACCCTCTAATTTAATGTTCACGTAGGATATTTGATTAGCCAATAGGGTGAACCCTTATCAACGTTGAAAAGTTGACCAGGTCCTTACAAGAAGTACCATGCTTTATCTCTCCCTCTTTTGTACTGTGCTGTCAAATAAAAAATCCCACCATTCCAAAAGAAAATTACTAGAAATAAAAAATCATTAATAAAAGGGTATAATAGTCATACTAATTTCAATTCATTTAAAATGACAAACTTGGCTACAGAAATGAAGATTGACATTTCAAAACAATAATAATAATAATTAGTGTTCCCCTCGCATTAGTCTCAAGAGCATTTCACATGGTGCCAAACAGCGGTGCCAGCGTGAAACGCACGGATGGATGCCAATGTCAGGAGGGGGCTCCACAAATCCAAACTACATCCCAGTCAGTGGTTTCACGGAACTACCGGATTTTGGCTCTAGAGACAATGCTTTCATTAGTCTCCAATAAAAATGGAATGCATTTCCTCTCCAGCGTTTCATGGTACCATCCATGAACATATGAGTTTATGTTTTGGGGTGTGGGCCCCCTATTGACATGGGCATGCTGTCCATGCGTTTCAATGCGGGAGTGGAATCCATCTCATAAGAATGACACACATACCCCATGAGTTGGTAAGCTTTCCGTTGTGTTCTAAATTTCTTAACTAATTCATGGCCACATGTATCAGTCATTGGAGACAAGGGGAGGAAACAATTTCATTACCAAAAAAAAAAAAAGGGGAGGAGACAAGATCTTTGCGCCTCTGTCTCTACCATGAGTCTACATCCCTTCCCTTTCAACACACCTAATATATAAATGAAATGAGTCTGCATCCCTTCCCCTTTCAACACACCTAATATATAAATGAAAAACAAAGAGGCCTTCCCTTTGAACACACGTAATATATAAATGAAAAACAAATAGGCATAGAAGCAGAGAAATATGCATATATGTAAGCAAACCTGTGAGGTCTTCCGGACTGTATTTGTACTGGTTAACTTCTCTAATTTGATTTCCGGGTAGAGGTTGGCCTTTAATCCTTGGCATTAAGTAATCCACCACGATCTGGTCGTCGTCGGGATCGAACTTGTTCCCATGAGTCGTCGTTGGGATCGAACTTGTTCCCATGAGGCATCGATGCAAAATATTCTTCATCGTCTTCTGCATTGGAGTTGTTAGAGGTGCCGACGCCATCGTCCATGTTTTCTTGTAGACATGAGGAATATATATAACTAAGAAATTATCTTTGTCTAGAAAGTTGATGACATGTTAGTAAAAGTGTAGAACCATACATGTTGAATATCTAAAAATGCAGAAATAATAAAATGTAAACTGCATGGGTTGCACGCCATTATTCCTGTACGTAGAAGTGACAAAAATGATAAGAATATCCATACGTATCTAACCATGAGCCTTTCTTGGTGTTCAAAATTGTTATTGATGTATCTAACCATGTTGATGTATCCAAAATGATAAGAATACAATCTCTTACTTTTAATTTGTTTTGAGTTAATTTGATGCTGTATTAATATTCCTTCTATATTTATCATTTCTATGGATTTCTTATGGCCAATATTCTTTATTTATACTATTTTTTCTGCTGTTTAACATGTTTCTGCTTTTTTAGATGGAACCATGCACAACCTGGATGAATACATTAACATCCATTTACTGAAGTGGCAACTAATATTGGAGAGGACTTGATCAGTGCTGTATTTTCACAGAAATTTGGTGTGGTTGTAAGGGAAAAAGTCAGTTCAATGACTTTTTTTCCCTGATTTCTTGACAGTTGATGAGGGCCACATCGACTACATACCAGATTGATAATCTGCACGGCTCATTATAATGTTGTGAGTTTCAGGTTTTTCTGTGTTTGAACGTGGAGTACTAGCTAGTGGAGTTCAAAACCAGAAGAATGGTTCCGAATTGGTCATATCCCCACCCAATATTAAGCAAGAGAGAGAAGCAATATATTTGACTTGAATCTGGGGCGTTGGAAA
Source organism: Buxus sempervirens (assembly GCA_947561395.2). Taxonomy (NCBI): domain Eukaryota; kingdom Viridiplantae; phylum Streptophyta; class Magnoliopsida; order Buxales; family Buxaceae; genus Buxus; species Buxus sempervirens. The sequence continues at coordinate 10,838,630 of OX387183.1, forward strand.
ATTAAATCCACATGAGAAAATGATATACTTCATAAATTTCTATTCAGGATGTTCTTGTAAATTATGAAAACAGGAAATACCAAAATGAAGATCACTGAATAATAAGAAGAAAGGTGGTTTCAAACATAAGAAAAACTGTAAAACCTAACTCATGCATCTAATGTAAACAAACATATTCCACAAGAACTCAATGAAGAAATATTCTTTCAATGCCCTGTTCCTAAACAGTAACATTTAAGTATATCAAATCTACGCACCAACATGTAAACTACCCTGGTCTCCTTCCTTGACCGGAACTACCCTCACCATTGTTGTGAATATGATAAGGCCTGTTACCATCTTCTGCCCGTGTCAATTCTTGCCCAGAACTTCTGTGACCACCACCATTGTTGTCAATATGATAAGATCTGTTACCATCCTCAGTATGCGTCCATCCTTGACGGGAACTACCCTCACCATTGTTGTGAATATAAAGCCTGGTACTCCTGTTACCATCCTCGGAATGTGTCCATCCTTGCATAGAACTACTGTGACCACCAACATTGTTGTCAATATAAGGCCTGTTAGCATCCTCGGAATGTGTCCAACCTTGCCCAGAACTACTGGGATCCTCACCAATTAAAGGCCTCTTACCTTTCTCGCTAGTAGAAGGCCTCCCATCATTGTTGCCAGTAAGGGGATCCTTATCATCATTGTTGGTAGGAGGATTCTCATGAATTATTAAAGGTGGAGGAACCAAAGGTGGAAGTGACTCAACAATGTTCGGATCAAAGCTTTCAGGGTAACATTCGTCCAAGAAATCTAAGTAGTCCATGGAAGAAGGATTAATTTGATTGTACAAAAAACCAATGCCAGGGAACTGTGATGGGGAATCAATCAAACTCGAAGAAGGATACGTAGAGGAGTTAGGAGCAGCTTCAAGATGAAGATAATGATTGCTAGACTGGTTATCCACATTGGTGGTCATCAGATTCTGGTTAATATCATAACCAGAATGAAATCCTGAAAGAGTAGCAGGCGAGAGTGACCCAATAGGCGACAGATTCTGAAAGTAGTCGACAAATAGTTCAATAGAATCACCCGAGTTATTGGACTCAGGCACTACAGATGAATGATCATTCACATGAGTAGCTGGTAGCGATGCAGACTCCTCAGTCTTCGCCTGATTGTCTTTAACAGCACAACGTCGACCCTTTGAGCCTTTATTTGGCTTCTGATAAACTTTACAAATTACCCAGTCATCCAACTGTAAATACGATCCAAATTTAGTGAGTGGAGAAGAAGAAGAAGGAGAAAGTAGAATCATGATTAAAAGATGTGTTAAATAAGAAGCCAGGCTTTATTACTTACCCTCATCTTATTTGCGTTCTTATCCTTCACACGCTCTGAATTGCAATTATCATAGTTTGCAGTGAACTCTTGCATTATCCAGTCCGTCTTCGTTCCTGTCTTTGGCTTCCCCCTATAGAAAACAAGTGCACTCCTTTTTCCCACCTCATTGCCGCCTTTGTCATACACATCCTTAACAGATCCTGTGGCTTTCCAGTATCCTTCACCAGGTTTGTTAATGCCTGCAGCTCTATCAGGTCGATTCCCGTTTGCATATTTCCGATCTCTTGATGTCAGGAAGAACCAGGCTCTGTCTTCCCTTTTGTTGTACAGTGCTGTCAAATAAAAAACCCCACAACCTCAAAAGAAAATTTACAATGGGTATAAAAAAACCGTGATCTACGTTTCTTACAAAAAAAAAGTGAAGAAAAAAAAGCTATAATAGGTATAGAAGCAGAAACCTGTGAGGTCTTCCGGATTATATTTGTACAGGTTAACTTCTCTTATTTTATTTCTGGGTAGAGGTTGGCCTTTAATCCTTGGCATTAAGTAATCCACCACGATCTGGTGGTCGTCGGGATCGAACTTGTTCCCAGGAGGCATCGTTGCAAAGTATTCTTCATCGCCTTCTGCATTGGATTTGTTGGAGGTGCCAACGCCATCGTCCATGGTTTCTTGTCGTTTCTTGCAGTTACAGTTACAGTTACATCCCTTTCGTCTTTTGTTATGATCGTTCTCAGTCATGTCTTCGTTAGGAGAACTGCGTTTAGATTTTTCTCCATCGGAGTCGTTGGAGGTGCCTTCGTCCATGGTACGTACCGGGGAAGAACCTCTTTATCTCTCTAAGCGAATAGTGTGATAATCAAACGGAGAGCTCTAAGCTAAGAGAAGTTCGGTCTTATATTGATGGTACCGGGGATCGAAGGATATATTTATCTCCATCTCCATTCGTTCCCAAGTAGAAGTATGACTAGGAGTTTGAGTTGGAGATTTAGTTCGAATGAATCTGTCTATCCTAACGGTCGAATAAGGAGTAGGAGCTTTGATCGTGTATTAGTGATTTGAGTCTCTCAAACCTAATCCAAGTAGGATTAGAATAAGGAGTAGAAGATTTGCCAGTCGTCTGTGAAATTCGCCGAAGCTGTGCCATTTTGGAGAAATTGGTTTTTAGTGCAACATTTTTAAAATAATTCATATTCAGTTGACTAATTATTGAAAATTTGGAATTAATGATATTTTAAAAATAATTAAAAATCAATGTCATTTTACTACTTGTAAAGACTTTGAAATCTTTTCACTCAATTTAGATACAAGTGAGAGGTTTGCAAGAGTTTTAAGGATAGTTTTGGAAGAAATTACTCGTCACTAGTAAAATGATACTAATTTCTAATTATTTTTAAAAATTATTATTAATTTTCAATTTTCAAGAATTGACCTACTGAATTTGAATTATTTTGAAAAGTATCACTAAAACCCGATTTTCCCTGCATTCTTTCTTTCTGACTTCTTCCTCGTCTGTCTTATCTTGGGAAGGGTTTTTCCGTTTTTTTTCATTTAGAAATTACATACTAGAAATTAATTCTTTTGAACAGATGAACAGATTTCAGTTCAACACGTTCTTTTACATGATCTACCAGGCGAGATGGCTAGAATAATTCATGTTATTGAAGATCCCAGCACACAGATGATGTTTGATAAATCATCAGCGAGATACTGGTGTTTTTTTTTTCTTCTTTTTCATATTTGATAAATTTCTGCTCACGTTTTTCTTTCCCTTAACTTTTAGCAGCGATTTTCGGTATATAAGATTCACATTTTCGTTAATGATATTGCTGGAGCATCTCATCTCGAATCTCTTCTTCATAGAAAGAAGAAACTGAAGCAATTTTTAATAGGAAGCCTATCCCCCACTTATTTTTCCTTTTCCAGCGCTCTCCCTCGTCATTAGCCATGCCGAATCAAAAGGATGATTCAGAGGAGTCGATCTACATAAAAAAAAAAAGGGAGGTGTTTCTGTATCTCACTTGATGTATGCAGACTATGTCGGCATATATGGTCACGCTACTGACCCAGAATCAAATACAATGGCAATCCATTAATACCACCAAATCATTGTTGCACTTCACAGCAACACACCTCATTTGCATAAGGTCAAGGTGATTCAAATTATGAGTATCTCAGGTTAGGATAGTCATTGTAAGTACCTTGGTTTACTTGTTTTTAATAGGAAGCCTAGAGCAAAAATTGTGAGGACCTCCTGAACAGAATCTCGAATCGGCTAAATGGTTGGAAAGCTCTTCTTTTGTTGCAAATAGGTAGAGCTGTATTGATATAAAATTTGTTCTTATTGCCCAACCTACTCATTTCATGAATTGTTTTCTTATTCCCCAGTAATCCTTGGCAACAATGGATGTAATGCTCAGACAATTCTTCTGGAGAAAGAGATCGAAATGGATCCCAATCCATTCACACCATCTGTTGGGAACGAATTGCCTTACCTTGGAGGAACGGCGGATTGAACATCGAGAGAATTGGACACATGAACAAAGCTTTAACTTCTCAAAGCGGCATGGCAACTAACCAAGTGTGTTCTCGGTTTATTTGATGCCTAAGCCACTCTGTCAGAGCAATTCTACTATGCTCAAACCTTTAACAATTTGGGCAAGGTGGGTGTTCGATTGCTATTGGCTTGGGAAAGCTTGTGCTAGCATGTACTCGACACACGCTCACAAACGAGTCTAGCCATGCAAACGAGTACTACCACGTTAGGTTGATTTTAAACCATGTAATTTCCTATCGACCGCCCTCCGGCAGCGGTCTGTAATTTTGGGATTGCCAACCGCTCAGTCTCAGCAGTTTGGATCTCTACACCCTTTTTTATTAATTTGGTCACCTAGCTTTCCAGTTGTTTTTAAATTCTTTCCTTTCTTTTATTTGGCACAAATTAGGGTGCTTACACTATATATTTGGAAAATTTATTCTGTTCTATTTTTTGTAATTTAAACTCTTTGTAGGTTGTGGGATTTTCAAATTGTGCAAAAAGGAAAAATTCTAAGTAATTTATGGTTTAAAATTAAAGTGCGAACAGTGTTACTTTGGTTTCCATTTTTGAACTAATGATTTTATTATGGAATTTGGTTATGGTTCATGAATTCTCCTAAAAACAGAAATGGGATAGATGGGATGTTTTTGTTGACTGTGAAAGAAAAAAAAAGGAAAAACTTATTGCCAGTTTGAGTAGTCAAATGCAGCTTCTTAAACATAGTTTTTTTTTTATACGAACAACAAAGTATATTTACTACTCAGTTCCAACAATACAAAAACAGGGGCTTTTTCTCCCTACAACATATCGTCCATAGCTAGTCTTCTAATTGACTCTGGCACTTTCTTAAACCAAAAACAAGGGTACTTGTCGAGTGCGAAGTTAGCCAACCTGGTTGGTCTCTCTAAATATCTTTGAAATCTTGACACCGAGACAGAAATTACAAAGATGAAGAGCTTCTTTGATAAGGAGTTCTACCTTCCATGATTCACAAGATTGCTTGTTAAGGCTATTGATGATCACCTATGAGTCGCTTTCAATCCAAAGGCGCTTGCAATTCAAAGCTAACGCCATCTTCAAACCTTCCACTAGGGCATTCGCTTCTGCAATAATTGCATTTGTAGAACCTATCCTTCTACAATAATTTCATTTGTAGAACCTATCCTGTGAGCCAGTGCTCCCTCAATTCTTCCTTCTTTGTTCCTGATAACTGCACCAACAGCACCAGGTCCTGGGCTTCCCTGAGCATCTCCATCAATATATGTTTAACTTCCACCAGTTTGCACTTGGGCAAGTCCACCCAACTAACACTTCTTCTTTTTATTTGCCCTGATGACCTTTATTCTTGTGGCTTATACTTTTCGAATCCTCCTGCATTTATTGGAAAAGAGAAATTATAAGTTTCATAGAAGGATTCAAGTTTTCAAATATTACCTTATTTCTGCTGTTCCATACAATCCAACACATAGTAGCCCATGCTGCAACCAAACTTCCTTGCTGTAGGTGGTGAGATTTCTCCATCTCCATAATAACACTAAGCACCCACCCTTTGCAACTCAAGTGTTGAAGATGTTCTGGTATTCTGCCCCCAGTATAGCCAAACCACACAGCTCTTAAAAAGTCAGTTGCTGAAGAGATGTGTATTTGACTCCTGTTCCTTATTGCACATAACACACGCTTCTGCCTGAACCCCCAGTCTGCTACTAAGGATGTCATTTGTCAAGTTGCCATTTTGCATGCTCTTCCAAAGCAAAAATCTAACTTTCTGGGCACATGGGATGTGCCATAATTTTAACCATCTCCTTTCTTCTTGAATATTGCTATGGCTGTGAGAAAGGAGTCTATAAGAAGAAGCAACTGTATACTTGCCAGATGAAGTGCCACTCCAAATAAGCTTATCCCTTTCGGCAAATTTACTAGTAGGAATTGTCATTACATGCTCCACCTCCTGTTCCGACCACACTTCTCTTAGTTTGTCAGCATTCCAGCTCCTTGACTGTTGATCAATCAAATCAGACACCTTCATGTTCCTATGGAAGACAACTGTATTTGTTCCTTGTTGGCATGTAGCAGGTAGCCAACTTGAATCAGCTATTGGGATTGATTGCCCATTTGCAATGCACCATCCTTTCCCAACCTCCAGAACTTCCCTTGCTCTACATATCTGCTTCCATAACCATGAATTACCTGCCTTCGGTTGAGCTTGGAAAAAACCCTCTCTGTTTAGGTACTTTGGCTTCATTAATTTCACCCACAACTTTTCCTCATCTCTAGCCACTGCCCATGCAACTTTTGCAAACATAGCTTGATTGGTTTTCTTGCTACACTTGATGATCAGCCCACCAAGTCTTTTTGGTAGACAGATTTTTTCCCAACAAATTGTATGAAGAGTCCTCTTCTTACTTGGTTTGTGGCAAAAAAAATTTCTAGCTTCTCTGTCAATGCTTTCTGTGATAGCTTCTGGGATCTTTAGGCAAGCCATATGATATTGAGCAGTGCTATGCAACACTGCATTAATCAAAGTAGCCTTTCCTGCCTGGGTAAGACACTTAGCCTTCCACCCATTTAATCTCATGCTAATTTGATCCATTAATTCTTTAAACCGGCTGATTTTGGGGGCTTCTAAGAAATGGGTATACCAAGATATTTTCCAGGGTGTTTGGTAGGTCTAACCCCAAAGATTCTAGCTAATTTGCTTTTCTCTTGTCCTTTAACACAAGGACTAAGATAAATATATACATATATGTACATCCATATATATGTACCAAACAACAACAAATCATCAGCATACATTAAGTGACTTATAGGGTCAGCCACCCTATTCACTTTTGTAACAAAAATGGACTGATTTAATTCCGTAGTGCCTAGAGCTATAGAAAGGACTTGTTGAATTAAAATGAAAATGTAAGGAGAGAGAGGATCTCCTTGCCGAAGTCCTCTCGAAGGCTGGATTTGACCACAAGGTTTTCCATTAACAAATATGCTATATGTTATACATGTGATACACTGCGTGATGAGGTCCACAAATTTCCTACCAAAACCAAAAGCATACAAAGTCTTCTCAATAAACTTCCAATTAAGACTATCGTATGCTTTTGTTAAATCTAATTTCAAAGCAAACAAACCTTTTTTGTTCTTCTTTTTCCCTTTTATTGTGTGGTATAATTCTTGGGCAGCGAAAATATTTTCATGGATACTACGCCCAGGAACGAAAGCACTTTGATGGGGGGATATTCTCTTGGTTTTTAAGGGCTCATTCTATCCACTATAAGTCTATTAATAATTTTATAACAGAAATTACATAGACTTATTGGACGATACTCACTCAGTCTCTTAGGATTATTGTTTTTCGGAATGAGCACAATGTGGGACTGATTCAATTGGTTATCAAAAGACCCAGACTCAAAACAATTTTTGACCATCTGACAAACATCATTTTTTATAATATCCCAATAATTCTGGTAAAAAATCCCTTGAAACCCATCAGGTCCCGAACTCTTTAATGCCCCCAACTTTTTCACAGCTTCCCAAACCTCCTGATCCATGACGAGTCTCATGAGAATGTCATTCTCTGCCTCCGAAACGACCTTATTCACATTTTCCAACAAGGAGAGGTTTCTTTGAATCCCATCAGCCATAAAGATCACTTGAAAGTAATCCACCGCCATAGATTCTATTTCTTTTATATCTGTAATTCCTTCATTCAACTAATTTTTTATGGTTACTATTTTGTTTTTGTGTCTTCTGTTTATAGTAACCATATGAAAAAAATTTCTATTTAGATTCCTATCCTTAAGCCATTTAACCCTAGATTTTTTATGCCCAAATTTTTTCCTACACATTTAGGGCCTCTAGATATCTTTTTTGCAACTCTTTTTCCACTTTTAAATCTTCTGGGGTTTCATTGATTTCAATCTTTTTTTGAATTTCTTTGAGATTATAGTGAATTTCAGCAACCCTCTTATTGATATCCCCAACCCTCTCTTGATTCCACTTACTGAGACAACCTCTCAAACATCCCATTTTACTATGAAATTTTCCTCTAATGCTTTCCCAAGAACCCACAATCACCTCATGACATTGCGGCTCATCTATCCAGAACTTTTCGAACCTGAAAATTTTATGGATTTTAACCTTCTTATTATTCAGGTTAAGGCAGAGGGGGCTATGATCAAATCCAAATATCGGATCCTAGCACAGGACAGAGTTTGGGAAGAGTTGGTACCAATCTATACTACTCAGGACTCTATCTATTTTTTCCTTTATGTTACCCTGACCCATCCTACCATTATTCCATGTGAACTTCATTCCTTTACATGGTAAGTCAATCAAGTTGCATTCATTAATAAACTTAAGAAATAAATCAGCTTTATGCACCTGAACTTTGTTTCCTCCCTTTTTTTTCATGGTTGAACAGCACAACATTGAAATCTCCCACGCAACACCATATAAGAAAACAATTTCTGCCTATTCCTTTTAGCATCTCCCATTGACCAGCTTGGATTTGCATATGGGAACTAGCATGAACGAATGACAGCTCGAATCCTTCTCCCGACTTGGGTCTTACACTCATGTGTATACACCACGCCAATTCTCTTTCAATTGTAATAGTACACTCCTCATCCCAAAGGATCCAGTATTCTTCGGCTCTCTCCATAGCTGGGCTCCACCACACATTCGGATACCCCATCGATTTGGTTAGCCTTTAAAATTTTTTGTCGCTCATTAAAGTTTCGGAAATTAGAATGACATTAGGCCTGTTCATGCATAAAAGATTATGCAAGTGGAGTCTAGTCGGGGCACGGCCAAGTCCCCGACTATTCCATATTAGAATTTTCATGGATACGGACCCTGCCGGGGAGACCAAGCAGCAGAATTCAAAAGGGGAGAAGATGAAGTAGATGACTCCGAGGAAGAGAACTTTGACCCTTGAGGTTCTATGAGTTCAGAGATTTGGATCGAATTGGCTTTCCTTTTCTTAGATGGGTATTGGTCCCCCTTTTCTCCCGGATCCCTATGGTGGTCTGGATTTATTAAACTGTTGTTCTGGTGGACTCCCAGGTTTCTGTTATGAGCAAGAGACTTTGGCTTATTAGGTTGGGCCCTGGGTTTGATTTCTCTAAGAGTTAAGTGAGGGGAAGCACGAAGAGAAAAGGCAGGGCCCTCTTGATGGGCCTCAAATTTGAAGAAGCTGGATATAAGGAGGTTTGTCTCTGGCTAATCGGTTCTCCTAGGAGCAGGCCCACAACCCATAACCCAAATATTACCATTGGTGAGCTGATCTGAATGCATATTCTCTGGTTCTCTAGTCGTGCCTCGGGCCACCAACTTAGGCCTGTCCTCTATCTCATCATGTTCAGAGGGAGAGACACTTTGTGTGGGAGTAGATCTCGAGGGACTCATTGAGTCACTGATTTCAGAACTCTGTCCGTGACTCGGCATCTTCTTTATTTTCTGAGGAGTTTTCAGCAAAGGATTTCGCCGGTGGACCATTGGAACCAATAGGTGACCTAAGTACATCCTGCACTTAGAACTGATGTTGCTACCATCCTTATTAACAAAAGGGTTAGTGCAATCAAGAATGCCATGACCTATTACAGCACAAGAGAGAAAATTTTATGAGATTCTCGTACCTGTATTCCAGCTAGACCTTGTTACCTTGATTAATTTCAAACCAAATGCCCGGAGGAATCGCCTGATCAAGAGGGATTCTAACTCTGGCTTTAGCAGTGGCTTTACTCATCTCTTCTTTGTCAATTTCCACATCCAGACCCTCCCCATAGACCTTGAGTAAGCTCATAATGATCTCCTCATCATGGTTCTTACAAGGGAGATTGAGGATATGTACCCACATAGTAGCATACTTGAATTGGAACTCCTTTGCTTGCCCTCATCTTCAATATCATCCATCAAAAGAAGGGAGGATCCAGCTATCCAAGGTTATGTGTCTAGAATCCTTCCTTTTTTCTCCTTTGAACCAGAGGCAATCAGGAATCTCTTGGGGGATACCTTTGCAACATTAACCACAGCAATATTACTCCACAAACGACCAAGCATACCGCAGAGGGAGTTGACCTGCAAATCCTCTTCACAACTTTCGCAAATCACTAAGTTGTGCCATTTCTTTTCTATTCTTCTCTTGTCATCTCCCCATATTTTGAAAGCAATCTCTGGTCTCGAGGTTATAAGGAGTTTCTTGAAGTTTTTTGTAAGATCTTCCATGGAGTAAGACAAAGGGGGCAAATCAAAGAGATGGGGCCACCACAACAAATCGACAAAAACCATCCAGATCACCACTAGAATTCGGGACCACCAGGGAGGGGAGAAAAGGGGGGCCAAACGAGCTTAGAGCTGCATCTAGAAGGGAAATCGGCAAAGAGAGGGAAGAAACCCTAGAAAACTCTGGAGCAGCTCTTTGGACTTTACCATGGAAGCTTCCAGGTCTTCAAGATTTCTGTTAAAAATTAACTTCTTAAACACAGTTGGCATTAATACAAGAAGCGAAGAGAGCAAAAGTAATAAATGCTATGCCAAAAGATCTGTGTGGCTGTAATTCACAAATACATATCCTGAGCTAATAATCTAATAATTTAATAATTTACTGCGTAACAAATCATAATACATAGCACTGGAAATATAAGGAATTATTGGCTATGGGGTGATTTCATAAGTAATAGTTCTCTTATTATAAAACATAAGAAATATTCTTTTTTCTAAAAAATAGGTGTAGAAATGAATTTAATATACGCAAAGATGAATGATAGTTCTTGTTTTGAAGACGAAAAGTTATTTTGGAAATTTGAAGTTAGCATAAGTGTGAAGTTTTAACTGGTTTCCATGATTGATTTGATTTTGGTTATGGCATTTGGTTCATGTTTGATGAATTCAGCTTGAAAAATAGACAGGGGAATGAAAGGAAATTAGAAAAGTATATATTTTTTTGAATTTATAGAATAAAATAAAAAGACTAAAAAATCCTTGATTTTTAGTTGAAGTATGCAAAAGCAGGGTTTTTAAAAAAAGAAGAAGAAGCTTATAACTGCTACATCAAATGATCAATGTAGCAAGAATTGAAGAATATATTTACTGAGGTAATAATTTGACAAGGATGCGAACAAAATAACAAATAGTATAGCATTGGAAAAGAATAAGACTATGGATTTAATTTGGTGAGAAATTGGATTTAAAATCAAATCATTGATATTAAAGTAGTGTTTATCAAAAAACTTTGTGGGCTCTGTGTACAAGGGCATTTTAGGTAAGTCGAACATAATACATTATCATGCTTTATATAACTAGCAAGATGCACGTGCTCTACATGTATATAGAAAGAAAAAGGAGGGAACAGTTTTGCAACTGCTGAACTTTTGAATGAATTGAGTAGAGCTAGCAATGGGTTGGGTTAGGGTCGGGTCATGATCAGGTTGGGGGTTAATCGGGTCAGTTTCGGGTTGGAATAAATTAAGGTGGGTTGGAAAACCCCCAACCCAAACCCAACCCGCCAACCCGTTCATATATATTTTTATTTTTCAAAAAATATGATTAAAATAAGGTTGGGGGTTAATTGGATCGGATTATACCGGGTTCGGGTCAGGTTGTGGGTTAATCGGGTCGGGACGATACACTTTTGGCATCTTTTTTTTTTTTTTTTAAATTGGGTTACCCGTCGGGTTGGCGGGTCATAATCGGGTCAATCCAACCCGTTTATTATCGGGTTGGCCCATCGGGTCGGGTCACATTTTGCTGGCTCTAGAATTGAGGCAATTATGACAATTATACCCCTTTAATTAATGAATCTTAACAGTTTCAGTGAATGTTCATATTATGGTTTTCACACTTCCCAAGAAGCCACCTCGCGTTATATAGTATAGACTAGTAAAGTGCATGTGCAATATTGCACGTATATAGAAAAATAAGAGAAGGAACAGTTGTAAAACCGTTGAAGTTTTAAAAGAATTAGGCAGTTATGACTTTTAAACCCCTTTATTAAAGAATCTTAACAATGATTTGTAAAGGTTTTTTAGGAAAGGGACACATTAAAATTGGCATGCTTCCCAAGGGACCTCTTCTCATTATATATTGTATAGATATAGATATAAATATGCAAACTTCAATGCCATTAGAGTCTAGGTTTTAATGCACATGATTGTTATAGTATATAGGATGGTAATGGGTCGAGTCAAATGAGTAACCTACCTTGCCCCTATTGGTTAGGTCTTGTATTATCAAAATGGGGGTTAAGGACGAGTTTGATTTTAGCCCAACTCACCTGACCTAGCTTGAACCCGCACTGAATATATTAAAATTAAAATATTATTTTATATGTTTTAACATTATTTTAATATATATCATGTATAAAAATACAATTTTAGTTGATAAATATATTGTTAATATTGAAATATTTTATTTAAAAATAGATTTTTTGTAACTTTAAATACCATCGAGACAATTGTGACCTACCCAACTTGATAAGGTCAAGTTAGGGTTTGGCATCGACTAAACCCTTGTAGGAGAGTTCGGGTTTACCTAAATCCATTCGCTGTGGTATAACACGCTTTCAGCTCATAAGATGTAAGACCCTGATTTTTGTGAGTTATTTATTTATTTATTTAGTTATTTATTTGGATGTATAAACTGTGTTTATCAGGTTATTTTGTGGTTTGAGGGCTTAGCCCATACTCGTATGTACAGGCGTTATATAGCCATTTTTCTGGAAAATTATATTATTATTAGTATTAAAATATATATATATATATAGCTTGGGCACTTGTTAACTTAAGTGATCGGAACATGTAGGATGTTTTCAGTGGGCCAGCGTGCATGGGATCAAGGAAATGGGAGAAGGATCGAGCGGCGTATGTATCAAGGTAAATATACTAAAAAGGGTAAGTAGGGTTTTGGGGTTTATGAGAATACGCCTATCATACTTACGGAAACATTGTTCGTTAGTCTGATACTTGGAGCTCAGGAGAATCGGCTGGAGTGGCGACTAGGGTTCTGTGCTCGTGAAGAACAAGTATCGCGAGGGGTAAGAGAAGGGTTTCGGAGTTGGAGTTGAGTGGGTTATTTCTCCCTGCTCGAGACGAATTGTTTGGGCAGATTCTGTACTCGCGTGCGTGGCCGGAGTGGTGATCGGCCGAGGTTTTGGGTATTCCGGAATAAGCGATTTCAGGTGAGTAGCACTGATTTACAACTGGGGTTTTGTGTTTTATGTTTTCCCGAGATTATTCTGATGCATGGTTGTAGTTTAAATGATCTCTTGAGTTTTCTTTTAGTTTTCTGGAATGGCAAGAAACAGAGTCGGAGACCGAAATTTATCTTGAGATTAAATGTATTTAGATTAAATCCAAACATGGTTGGGAAGTCTTCTGGGAGTATTAGGAGGGTAGTAGAACAATTACAGAGGTAAACAAACCGGCCAGTCTTGTAGATCTTGGAATAACAGAGAAACAAAAATCACAGGGGGTATCCGCCCACCTCGCGCTCATCGGCGCTCACCTAAGAGGTAGGCACCCCGTTAAACACGACCCACCGCCGAGCTCATGCCCGGCTGGCGCTCAGCTCGCGCTCAGCAGAAAACCTTGCGCCCATCTTGCTCGAATCTCGCGCCCACCTCACGCTCGTCTCGCGCTCACCTCACGCTCACCTAGCGTCGAGTGAGCGGTAGGTCGATTTTACCCCTTTTCTTCACCGCCGATCGGCGCTCACCTCGCGCCCACCTCAGTAAGTGAGCGGCAAACCCTATTTTGCTTACTGAATTGGAGATTTGATTTAACTAAGGGTATTTGGGTTACTTGAGGATTAAACCACTTCACTATTCACTTGTTTGGGAACCCTGGGAATCTATTTTGCCTAGGAAACTATTAGAGGAAAATTTAGTGAACTTCTTAAAAGCTTTCAAGTTGAGTTTAGGTTATTCATGAATGTTATGCCGGGTACCAAACCACTAAGAGTTACTAGTTACATTTCCTCTGTTTTATACACTGTTTTGATTGAGGAGTTATTCTATTCTGGTTTCACTGGTTTGGAAACTTTAAATGTATTGTAAAGATTTCCTTGGTATGAATGAATTGAGTTTTACTTTCATATGACTTGTGTTACGGAAATGAGAAAATACTGAAAGTACTTGAGGTACTGCTTGGTCCAGAGGGACAGGTGATGACTTGTGATGGGTTTTTACATGATGTGGAATGAATGGTTTTATTTTGATATTGGTATTGAGATTATACGATGTTTTACTGTTTTGGTCTAGCTTGTCCTGGATCCAGATGTTTAAGCTTAGTAATGTGATGTTATTGTTGGTTGTTGGAATTGCATGGCCTTGTGTGTTGCCACGACCGGTGTAGAGCAGCCAGAAACCCTGAGTAGGCCTGGTTGTCAATGCAGAAACCCGGGGAGTAGGCCTGCATTGGATGACGAAACCCTGAGTAGGCCGTCATTTCAGAGTTCCGAAACCCTGAGTAGGCCGGAACTGTGTACATGGAGGTGTGGAGTGTCTACTTGGCATGTTTAATTTATCAACTAAACGATAGTCCTGACATTGACCAATCGATGTGTTACCGTACTTAACTGAGATGTGATTTGTTTGATTAGAACCAGTCTTGAATTTCGATTTGAGAATTGATGTTGATTGTTTAACCGTATTCAGCGTTTGTCGATGCATAGTTTAAATTGTGATCAACTATTTCTGGATGCATGTGCTACTCGCTGAGATATTCGTATCTCACTCCGTTGTTTGTCTTGTTTGTTTTTCAGATACTCGTGGTGAGGCGATTTCTGGGGTAGATCCTGCTGAGGCTTATAGGGAGGAGGATTACTATTACCTTCCTTAGACTTGTAGGTTATCTGTTCTGAACTTGAGAACTTTGAATAAATTGAGATGTATTAAAGTTTTAATTGGGGTTGAACCATACGATTCTAGTTCAGTTTAAATGTTACAATTTTGCATAAATGGAAATGTCCACTCTGTCAGGTTATAGATATATGATTATCCAGCGGTCATAAATTGATTAACGATCCTTGCCTAACCTCCGTGAGACGTGTTATATCTTTATTGAACAACACGGATCCGGGGCGTTACATAAGAGTATATATATATATACTGTATGTAGATAATTAAAATATTAGATACCAATAATTGTTTGAGATATCACTAAGGATTAAAAATTAAAAGTACATTTTTATTTTGGAAAATTATTTAAATGGGCTACTTTTCAACCTATACAAAAACATGCTTGGAAAAATCAATGGTCCCAAAACATCCTACTTTTCCAAAGTAATGGCCAATAAGTCCAAAAACATTGTAGCTTAATATTTTATTCCCTGAATCCTTTACGAAGAACATGCTAGTATCCTATGATGATTGTATTGATATCTTTGTCTTGTAGCCAACGATGATAACAATAGTATCCTATGAAGAATGCCTACATGTATCCCACTAATGCATCAACTAGTATCGTAGGAAAATTTGGCTTGTAGCCCAGGATGATAACGCCAGTAGCTCATGATGATTTAAATAATATCCCAAAAAATGTCACGTCAATTAATTAAATACACTTACAATTAACGAACAAAAAAAACGTCGATCAATCAAACACATCAACAAATAAGGGCAAAAAAGCATTGATTGATTGAGCAAGTAAATTATTAATCGATATTGGGGATTACTAGTTGGATACGAGTACGCTCTTTGAGAGATACTTTGTTATCACTGTTGGCTACAAGCCAAGGATATCGGTCAAATCATCATAAGATACTAACACGTTCTTTCTAAGGTATGTATGCAATAGAACAGTATGCTACAGGCGATGATAACACTAGTACCTCAAGATGATTTAAATGATATCCCACAAAAATGTCAATCAGATGTCTATTAATCAAATACATCTATAATTAATGAGCAAAAAAAACCATTGATCAATCGAACACATCTAAAAATAATGGTAAAAAAATTGATTGATCGAGCAAGTAAACAATTAATCGATACTGGGGATTAATAGTTGGATACTAGTATGCTCTTTGTGAGATACTATTGTTATCATTGTTAAGTACAAGCCAAGGATATCAGTCAAATCATCATAAGATACTAGCACGTTCTTCGTAAGGCACTTACGGAATAGAACATTAAGCTATAGTGTTTTTGGACTTACTGGAAATTATTTAGAAAAGTGGGTGTTTTGGGACCATTGGCTTTTAAAGCATGTTTTTGTAAATAAGTTGGAAAAGTAACCTCTTTCAATAATTTTCCCTTTTAAACTTTTTTTTGGAAATGTCAAAGACAGAAAATCCAACCCAATTTATAATTGTGCATTGTGGTGCTCAGTGCATTGTAGATACTAGTGGGGTGCACATGCAATACTATACGTTCTAGATTTTAAATGAATAGGTAGATAGAGTTTTGACTATTTTAACCCTATATTAATGATGTTTTTACAGCAAATGATAAGAACTTTTTGGAGAAGTTGCGCATGGTTCTTGGCAGGTTTCCCATTGGGCCTATCATGGTTTTGTAGACCGAGATCGGAGACTAGACCGGCAAGATTGGCCGGTCCTTACCGATCCCAAAAAAAAGAATGTGGCCTCTAGAAAATGCAAATCCGACGTATCTCTCTCTCTCTCTCTCTCTCTCTCTCTCTCCACTGATCTGCAAGAGGAAGACTACGCAAAAAGATAGTGAGTCACTCCCTCCCATCTCCCTCTCTCTCTCTCTCTCTCTCTCTCTCTCTCTCTCTCTCTCTCTCTCTCTCTCTCTCTCTCTCTCTCTATATATCTCTTATGGATGGCAATAGGTCGGGTGACCCACCCGGCCTGAATGGCGCTGCCCAATATTTGATTGGGCTTGGGCAAGGTTTTTGAGCCCATAGGGTTGGGTCGGGCCTCATATTTAAGGGTCATATAAATTATAGGGTGGGCTTGATCTGAGGCACTTATGGGCCAACCCAACTCGACCCGGTCCGCTCTAAAGATCCAGTTACTTGTTTAGGAATATTTTTACACTTGTTATATAAATTTCTAGATATATATTCCATATAAAAGGTTGTTGCAATAATGTTTTAATATTTTTTATGATTGTATAATAAAGTTAATGTAATATAATAAGTGTAGTTTGTACTGTTTACTATTTATTAAATTAGTGTGTGTATATATATTCACATGATTTATTAAGTTTATTAAAATTAAAAAAATAAACAATTATTATTATGCAACATATATTTTTGTTATTAAAAATAAATAAAGAAGGGTAGGCTCGGGTTTAATAAGAACTTATGAGGCCGGGCTTGGACAAGCAATCCTAGGCCCGATGTAGGGCCGGGCTGGGCTTGGGCATATATAAGTTGTATTGTGCTAATGCCTTGGCCCTGCCCAAGCCCGCCCGAGCCCATCCCATTGTCACCCTTAATCTCTCTCCCTTAGTCTCTCCCTCGGTCTCCCTTCCTCTCTCATTCTCTCTCCCTCCCCCCTCTTTCTCTCTTGAGTCTCAGAGTCACTCTCATTCTCCCTCTCTCTCGACATCGGCAAGAGTAAGACTCTGGCTCTAAATCTTGCTCTCTCCTTTTTAATTTTTTTTTAACTTTCGACTGACTTTGCAAGTTTTAAAAAGCATTTTTTAATTTTTTTTTTGTACTTTCGACTGACTTAGCCTACAAAGTCACTCCAAAGTTTTTTGAAAAAACAATTAAATAAAAACAAAAACTACGTTAAGGGTTAGTTTGACTCAGGCGGTCCCAAGTTAAATGTCCTCCCTTAAAATGTCGTTTCCGGACTGGAATATCGGTTCGGAACAGGACGATCCCGATTCAGACCGACCGATCGAGTAAACCATGGGCTATTCTCGTTATATCTATTATATAAAGGGAAAGAGGCTTGGGCTAACTTGGCTGCCTCACCCAACCTCGCCGCCGGAGCCTCTATTAAAGCAAAATTTCAACAGAGAAAAAAAATATTTTTTTCTCAAGCCGACTGAAAACCGGGTGCACAGAGAACAGAGGTGTCAGGCCAACTTTGGAGACTTGACACTTCTAAATATTTTATAATTTTCAACTTCAGTTATAATTTTCAATGTCAGGTGCACAGAGAACGGAGGTGTTAGGCCAACTTTGGAGACCTGACACCTCCAAATCTATTATATAAAGGGAAAGAGGCTCGAGCTGACATAGTCACCTCGCCCAGCCTCACCGCCCGAGCCTCTATTAAAGCAAAATTTCAACAGAGAAAAAAATATTTTTTCTCAGGCCGATTGAAAACCAAGTGCACAGAGAACGGAGGTGCCAGGCCAACTTTGGAGACCTGATACTTCTAAATATTTTACTCTAAATATTTTATAATTTTCAACTTCAGGTGCATAGAGAACAAAGGTGTCAGGCCAACTTTGGAGACCTGACACCTCTGTAACGCCCCGAACCCGGGTCAGTGCAAACCGGCACCCGACCCGAACCCGGTTCGCTACTGTAACAACCCGAATTTAGTTCAACAACCAAATCCGAGGTGTTACTGGCCCATATCAATTACAACATCAATAACATACCAGACCAAAGAAAGAAATCCAATCCATATATTAAACTATCAGAGTGCGGAAACAAGTATGTGCGGAAGTGTAGATCAAAATCCTCAAACAAGCATAAAGCTTGACCATCAGTCAATAGTATCAAAGTCTGGTAGAATGAACTGGTTACTAACTCTCTCTTGTCTCTCTCATACATCAAATCCAATAAATGATAATAAACCAATTAAAATGCTAAGTCTATAACATCAATCCACCTCAGATGAGATCTGGATAATAATAGTCCTCTGGCGAATACTCGGCTATCTCTCCCTGGAAGTTTAAGAGATCCCCCTCTCGCGTATCAGCTGAAAAAATGGAATAGAAGTAGGGTGAGATACGAATATCTCAGTAGGTAACACATGCATGATTAAACAGTTAATATAAGCAAAGTAACATTTCATGCACGATAAAGCAACATCGATAAATCAGGCTCGCATAATCATTTATACCATTCATGAACACAAAACAGTTTGATAACAGTTCTAGAAATGATTTTCAGCAAGTTTTAATATAAGAACTCAATAGGCAAATCAATAGCATAATCCAAGCATTGCCAGGATGTACTAAGCAGTCACATCCAACCAATATCCCAATCACATGCATCCCGCACGTGCACAATAGTAATCATATCAAGTGTTATGTTTTCAGTGTCATTGTAGGACTCACAAAGTAAGATAAACCTTTTGAGATGATTCTCAACCAATTGCTATACCACCGTGCGACTTAGGAGCGATGCTACTAATGATACTCAAGCCCCATGCAGCGCAGCTTAGACAAGAGCCGTAGTCACCGACTTATTGCACACGTACCCATCAAAGTTGGCATGTACCACCAGCATGCAGCACCAGAATCAATACATGGAGGTGGTTGCTTATCCACATGTACAGGGAATCACCAGCGGCTCACCGGGGTGTCCCTCCAGACATAGGACCTTCCCAGACAAACTAACTTGCAAAGGAAGCACGTCGCATATAGGAGTAACTCAACCCAAATGACATATCCCTCAGCTATCTAGCTACGACTATGGATCCATAACCAGCTATGCCCACTAGACTCCAAAATTCCCTAAAGTGTCATATTTCTATAAGGGTTGGTGCCTAGCGGCATATAATGGTTATATCTGTACATTCACTTCATTATTCCGTCATTCGGATTCTGAATTCTCTTTATAATGTCTTATGATTTATAATGTCATTTAGAAGTGTTTAGATAATCAAAGGGTAGTTAGGCTTTTCCAAAATCACATTTCTCATATACCTTCAAAACTTGGCAACTAATGTCCTAAATATCTCCCTAATTTGTTTTTCTGTAAAACAGGGATTTAGGTAGTTTATTTTGGTCTTAAAGTACCTTAATTAATCATTAAAATTGTCTAAAAATGGTTTAGAATTGATTTAGGTTCGAAATTATGAAAAATTGGAAATTCTGCTGAGAGCGCCTGGGATCGCTCAGGATCGCTCCGGGCGGTCATCAGTCGGCGGTAGTGCAATTTCGAGCGCCCACGGTCCGTCGTCCCGCGGTCCACGGCGTCCTCAAAACTTTAACCAGTGCCTAAGATCGCCGATGAGCGCCTCGCACAGTCGAGGCCGGCGGTCTCACCAAATCGAGCAGAAACAGTTCTAAATCACGATTTTTCTCGTCTAAACTCATTCTAATGTATTTATAACATGCTTAGCTAACTAAATACAACTTTACATATCATATAAACATGCGTTTGCGATTAAACAGAGATAAATCCGAATTTAAAACCAAAACGGTGTCACCTACCTCTTGAACGAAGGTTCCTCTTCCTCTCTTCTCTCAACCACGCTTCTCTATCACCCAGCAACACTCTGGAAGATGAAGAACTCCAAAAACTCAAGCTTTTCTTCTTCCCCTTCTTCTTCTTCTCCTTCGGTCGCTTGTCGCTTGCGGCTGATCAATACGAGCGAGAATACACGCGTATAAATTTAGGTTATTAAACTAATACTTATACTCACTTATCCCATGTGTCTCACCTATACCAAATTCCATACACACGCCCAATCAGAATACATACCTTGATATCTCATGATCGGACGGTCAGATCTGCGTCTAATTCTGGATCTCCGCTAAGTTGATCACCCCCTACAATATTAAAATGTTTCTATCAATCATAACTCTGGGTAATATTATTTACTAATTTAATTTATTATTTAAGGGAAATTCGGGGTTTTACAACCTCTAAATGTTTTATAATTTCCAACTTTGGAGATGTTAAATAAGAATATTTTATAATTTCAAACACGCGTTTTTTCAACTTTGGAGACTTGAAATAATAATATTTTATAATTTCAGTCCTAACAAGCGTACTCTTCCCTCTCCCTCTCGGTCTCTTGCTCCGTTCTTTGCCCTCTCCCTCCGTTCTCTGCACTCTCTTGTGACATCCTGGCTGTCTGAGTGGGCGGCTGTGATGTGAGTGGGGTGAGAGACCTGGGCAAGCTACCGCAGTGGTGAGCTACTAGGCGAGGATGTGCATATGGTTTGGATCCCACAACGCTTGGGGACGCTATAAGTAGTCTTAAGACCCCCAAATTAGCAAGAGGCCTTTTAAGGAGCAACATGAAACTAAATCCCCTGGGAACCCTAAAGTTAAGCGTGCTCGAGTGGGAGCACTGCTAGGATGGGTGACTCCTAGGAAGTTTTCTCGTGTTGTCCCTTAAGAACAAATCCGTGAGGGCCCATTGGGCCCAGAGCGGACAATATCTTGTTGGTTATGGGTCTGGGGCGTTACACTCCCTCTCGGTCTCTCCGTCCGTTCTTTGCATTCTCCCTCCGTTCTCTGCGCTCTCCCTCTCGATCTCCCGCGGTTCCGATCTCTCCCTTTGTCTCTCCATTCCGATCTTTCACTGTCCGGCGGTTCCGATTGTGTGAGACGAAGATAAGCTCTCTCTCCCTCTGTCCTGCTTCTCTTCGTTTTGATCTTTCACTGTATCTATCTTTATCTTCCTCTCATTTTCTCACACACAATCGATCCTCTCTCACACACACGACCTTCATCTCTCTCGCTGTCTCTATCAAACCCTAACCGTCCGAGCCTAGATTTGAAGTACGATGAGAAGTGGCGGTGCAATTAATTTTACGTTTGTTTTATGAAACTCTATAGTTTATTTCGTATTAGGTTATATCTCTATGACCAATCGATCTCTCTCACGCCGTCTACAATATAGCAGTTGGGTTTCTGAGACAAATTTTCTCCTCACCGTTCTCTCTCTCACACAAACCTGTTTTTCTAACCTTCTCCTTACCGGTCTCTCTCTCTCTCTCATCATTGTTTCTCTCTCTCACTCTCTTGCTCACTGTTTTGGTTGGTATCTCTCCCTCAGCCGTCATTCTCTCTCAGCCATCATTCTCTGTCTCACCCTGTCTCTCACTCTGTTGCAATCTTACCTGCTCCGTCTTTCTTCTCATTTGCAATGACCTCCTCTTCTACAATGTTCCAATTGCAACTCATCTTCTCCGTTAATCCATACTCTCACAATCGATTCCAGTCCCTAATTGTTCTTCAGCCACCAAAAGACACCCCTCCCTAGCCAAACGGCATCCCTAATTTTTCATGGTCCGAACAATCTCAACCTTTTTTCTCTTATTTTATTTCTTATTGGGATGTCATACTCTATAATTTTCCATTATACATCAGGCATTTGAGAAAGAGCGAGATTGTCGGCATCAACATCACACAAGCGCTTGAACTACCGAAACACTGCAACATCAACAGCAAAATCAGTTGCTGTCAGAAAAGTTCTTTGTAATTTAATTTTTCTTGATTTTCTTCCATCTTTGCCTTAAAAATGAGTGACAGTTGGACAGTTGGGATATTTTTGGTATCTCTCAGACATGATCAAAGGGGAATTAGAATGGTTTTCAGAAAACACCAAGCAGCCTGTTAGTTGTTTAATTTAAAAAAAAAAAAAATAAATTCCTGTTAGTTGGTGTAATTGGTTAGATTTATTAATTTAAAATTTTCAGCTATTATTCTCATCAATTGCATACAGCCATCTCATAGAACCATTCTTCCAACCATCTGTTCTTACAGGGTGTTGGATTTCTTCTGTAATTCTTAGACGTTTGTTTTTGCACACCTCTACATTTCCTAATATATTCTCATACGACCTCAACAGAAATAGATTCCACTTCCATAACGAAATTAATAGTACCCTGATATTAAAATTATTTTGCAGGATCTAGATTTTGTAGCAAAAACTGCAAATAGCTCAGGAAATAAGCGAAGATGGAATTCACCAACTCATGCAAGAGAAACTACGTCCATGGTATTTTTCTCACTTTAATTTTTCTACCAATCCACAATAAAGTTCCAACATAAATTCTTTTTATAACTGCCACTATATTTCTCAAACTATAGAACAAACTTTGTCAACAAATTTTGTCCATAACTTTAAGTATACTAGTACTTACAACTGAACTAATACTTGCTTTATTTTTTCACCATTTTTCAAGAACACTATCTTCCAAAAGAGACCGCCAGTAGCCCAGGACGTAAGCGAAGATCAAATTCAATAGATTCTGACTAGAAAGCTGTTCTTTTTTGTTGAACAATACAAACAAGTTTTGTTTAACAATACAAACAAGTTTTTTGTTCAACAATACAAACAAGGGCATACCAGCATAGCCGGCAGAAATGTCAAACCTGAAACTTGGTGAACCAAATCCTGGTCCTGGCAGGGTCAGCTAAGTTGCATTGAGGTAGAAAAAAGTTCCATAC
The DNA here is from genome assembly GCA_947561395.2 of Buxus sempervirens. Lineage (NCBI taxonomy): Eukaryota > Viridiplantae > Streptophyta > Magnoliopsida > Buxales > Buxaceae > Buxus > Buxus sempervirens. The sequence goes on from OX387183.1 coordinate 10,861,784, forward strand.
CCAGACCTCAAAATCTAAATGAAGCAATGTTCTATGTATTTCTATCTGTTCGTTTGACGATGTTTTTTCCGGCAGGAGATACGTATCTTTATTGGTTTGGCTTAGCACCAAGGGTCTACGTCGCAGAGCCTCATCTGGTAAAAGAAATTATGTCGAACAAGTTTGGTTTCTACAACAAACCCGAGACAAGGCCTTCAATTACAACCATGATAGGGAAGGGATTAGCTCTGATCAATGGATTGGATTGGGCTAAGCACAGGAGGATTGTCAACCCTGCCTTCAATGTAGGCAAGCTCAAGGCATGCAATTTTTGTACTAAAGCATAATTAACAAACTCACTCACATTAATACAAGCATGCATGAACAACATATAACATATCACCACCCACTCTCAAGGTCGAGTGTCCTTATGCTCTTCGACAATTGGAGCATGATACAATTCACTGCACCACTGCTTAACATGGATGATTGCAGTTCCTCATGATGGTTCGATTGTAACATAGACGTGTTTGTTATACTCCACTTCTCTAAAGAGAAATTTAATCCTTCACCTAATGCACCAAAATAAGCATTGCCACTCTATGAGAATTGAGAGTGACATAAGGGGCATTTTTATGTAGTTAATGGCTTTATGACAGAAACATTCTTTGTTTCTTTTCAAATAAAGAGTGGAACTTTGAACTTTGAACTTTGAACACAAAGAATCCTAGAGTTGAACCTTGAACATGAAGAATAAAATAAAGAGTGCAAAATACATTACTATTAAAAAATAGGTCAACTACTCATTAAAAATACATTAAACTTTACATGTCAAATAGATTTCGATCATTTGAGACCCCAAGACTTTATTCTTTCATAAATATTACCTTAAGGATTAATTATAATGATTTTATATGTTAATTAATTAATATACTAAATTTTAAATATTCTAATGAATTCATCACAATATAATTAAAATAAATTCCTTTTACAACTCCTATTCTAAGTAATTTCCCCTGCGTAGTACGGGTTCAATGCTTTTTTTTTGTTGTTGTACAGTACGGGTTCAATGCTAGTATGGTATAATAGATCGTTCCCAAGAAAATAGAGACGGAATGACCAGATCTGAATCCTCTCTGTTCCCCTCAGCCCTAAATGGAAGGAGAAGCGCAACTCACGCAATTTGAACTCGAAGAACAGAATCTGAAAAATCAGATCGGAGAAGAAGAGAAGCGCGTGTTATGCTTAAACGGCTGCGATCGCCCTGCTAGCGTGTGCCTCTGTGACGAGCTTCCTCCCGAACCGTTCTTAACATCCACCCAGATCCTTATCCTACACCACCCTCACGAGCGTCGCCACAAGCTAGCCACAGTTCCTGTCCTCGCCAAATGCTTACAAAACTGCGAAATCATCGTCGGACGGCGTCTCCGTCTCGGCTCATCTCCACTTCTCGATTCCCTCCATGCGGCCTCCGTCGACGACCCTTGTCGACCACATCAAGCGATCTACCTCTTCCCAGGTACGGATTCATCTCCTTCTGTTGAATTGAATGAATGGAGAACCTTGAATTCGGATGAGATAAGCAATTTGGTTTTGATTGTGTTTGATGGGACATGGAATCATGCGAAGGAGATGGTGAGTGCTAGTCTTACGTTTTTGTCGAAGTTTGCGAGTCGAGTTAGTTTGGATTATGATATTGGGGTTGACGGGGGGACAATTTTCGATTCGGATTTGACTCTTAGGAAGGAACCATTTGGTGGGTGTATGAGCACAATGGAGGCTGTTGCTCGATCTTTGGGGGTGCTTGAGCCTGACGGAGTTGAGATTGAGGAGCGTTTGATATCAGTTTTGAGGGCTATGGTTCGGTTTCAGGCTTCTTACCTGAAGCCTATGAAGCCGAGGCAAAAGTTGTTGAAGAAGGGGAAGGATGAAGAATGGAGAAAGAAGCAGTGTTTTGTGTCTTTGGGTTAGCCAAGTTGCTTACATTTTGATTAAGAAGGAAAAGAAAAAGATTTGATTTGTTTGTTATTAAGTTTAATCGATGAGGGTTATAGGTTCTTTTGTGAGCTTGATGTGCCTGGGCATACAAGTCATTCTTTGCTAGATAAATTCTATGCTGTTAATAGTTGCCTAATTGGTCTCTTAGAAGGGGCTTGATCTTATGGTTTGAAGAAGTTAGAAGCTGTGTGACAATTGAAAGAAGATCTAAGAAAATGGGAATCATGGCTATGGTAAAGCGTATGGTGGTAGCCATGAATCTGAGCATGACCAGTTGGCCTTACTACTTTCTTTAGCAGAGCAGGTGGTGCCATAGCAATTATCAGTCAATATCAGTGAAGGACCACCACCCTGCAAATCAGATATGATAAAGTTGACTTCCCTCATTTCAATGGGAAAAATCTACACCATTGTGAATGATTGTTTGTTTCAGTTACATCAATGATACTCAGAAAGTGCGGTTGGCATCGATACATTTGCTGGACAAAGAGATCCAGTTGTTAACTTGTTATCAATGGTACATAAGAACCAATAAAGGAATATTATGGAGTAACTTTGTGCAGGCTATATGCACACGCTTTGGGTTGACAGCATTTGATGACCCCATGAGAGAACTCACAAAGCTTCAACTAACAGTTATGGTTAAGTTGCACCAAGAATTCTTTGAAGAGGTTGTTTATTGCACGAGGGGCCTACCAGAATATTTCTATGCTAGTTGCTTCCTTTGTGGCCTTAAAGATGAGATTCATGTTGGGGTCTAGATGTTTTAACTGACATCCCTCACCTAAGCAATTGGGTTAGCAAGGTCTGTTACTCCTTTCAAGCAAGATGTTGCCATGGCACCAGCTCATAAGCCACCTGCTAGTAATGCTTTACCGCCGGTTCAAGGATTGACTCAGACTGAGATGAATGAAAGGCGTGAAAAAGGACTATGTTACAATTTTGATGAATTTTACACCTTTGGCCATGGATTCAAGAAGAGACAACTATTCTTGCTAGTAGGAGATAGGCTGGAGGAAGCAAGTCAATTGGATGAGCCATAGGCTGGAGAACCTGAAGAAGAAATCCAAATTTGTTAAATTAAACGTAGACTGGTTCTTTTGGATGAGCCATAGAATGGTTAGTTGCAAGGCTCCATGGAGAAGAATTCGTCCTTGTTTCCTTTTATCTCTATCTTTTTGCTGATACTGTTAATTACAAATGGCTTGCATTCATCTGTTCAGAACAATTCAAGTATGACTTTCCAATCTTTCCAGCCTAGCTCATCTGTTAAGTTGTAGAAGATGGGGGATTTCACGCTTTTCAGGAAAATTTCACAGGAAAATTGGCCAATGAGAGGAAGGCCAAACGATTTTCGTAAAATTAAGAAGACATTGCAATCGATGCTACAAAAATAAAAATTTGTATTATATATAATAGTAAACTAATGTTTGAAGCATACTATGATGATCATATGCGTAAAATATCACCCATTTAGTTGATGAGAGACATTAACACGATGGACATCCCATTTCTAAATTCTTTAAGCCCTTTTTTAATTATTTGATTTTATTAAAAAAGGATTTAGCACAAGCCACTTTCTTTGTAATTTTTTATAAAAGTCCTACTTCCACTTTTTGAATCTAGAACCTCCATTCTTTGATCCCTTAGGTTGCACACATATGCAAACCAATGGTTTGTATAACAAATTATAATGAACAACTATATTCAAAAATACATTTTTACGGCTTTGTTTCATATGCTTATTATATTTTATGATTTTGGGTAATTCTCATCCATAGTATACCTACTAAGATAATTTTCTAATCAATTTAATTATGTAACATAATATGCAATCCTATCGCACATTATGGGTGTCTATATATTTGACAAGTTTGCATGTTACAAGTAACATAGAAAATTAGCCGACGTCTACTATTGGTACAATAATTAAATAATGTGTTCCTACAAGCCTACCAAAAAATGAAAAATGTATCAAAAAAGTGTCAAGTCTCTATGCCACCTTTTTTTTATTTTTTTTGTTGGTTGTATCAATTAGTTTAGACATCGTATTCACTACTTGCATATTAAAAAAATCCCAATTTTAGGGCATAGTACTTGTCTAATATATCCTTTAGAGTTAGCATAGACAATAAGCAAGAATAACACTGACATTATCATCTTGTCCATTAATAAGCAACATAATTCTTTCCTTATGACGTACGTGTTGTCTATCGATAATACATCTATAGTAGGGGTGCAACTCGGTCCGGATAAAATTGAACCCAAACTAACTTCGGTTCGGTTTGGGTTGACAATAAAATATAACCAAACCGAAACCTAATACATACATATCTATATATATATATATATATATATATATATATATATATATATATATATATTATAATTTAATTTAATTATTATTTTTTAATAATATTCACATGGACGTGACCGCTCATGACATCGTCTGCCGTAGGCGATGCAGCTGCCACATGCAGCAATCTTATGACAGCTGTGCATTTCACATTTTTCAATGTGAAATGACAACATCCTAGGGCAATTGCATCGTCTATGGCAGCATGCCTGCGGTAGACAATTTCAACCCATCAAATAGTTTTGGTGCCATACGCCAAGTCCAGGTAAGTTTTTGGACTTGCCATATCTAAAATTATGTTTTAAAATCAAAATTTTTTTTGCATCCGTATCCCACCTCTTGTTAAATATGTGAATCTTTTGCTGCAGTTTTGCTATAGGATGGTCAAGGAATTTCTTATGTTGCTTGGATTTTGAGCTAGGTTCAAGTATAACGTAATACAGTGTGCCAACTTTATGAAATAAGGGACCTCATACAGCCTTTCATTTGATGTGCTAAATTCGAGCATCGTGGTCAATATAATTATTTTTAACTAACTTGCATATTGTTATGGAAAAAGAATGGTAAAATCAAATGTTATCTACGTTCTCTAAAGCTTATATTAGGTCTACATCATTTAAGATAAAACATGGTAGGGAGTGCGATAGACAATCTAGATTAACCTAATCATTCATCCACCAAAAAAAAAAAAAAAAAAGGTCCTATTACTCTAACCCTGTTAGGTTGGCAATATAGGTGAACGGAGTTGACTCGACTGTGTTATAAGAATTATAATTGTACTATAAATAAATTTAAATAATATGTAAATTAATTATAAATTTATCTTTAGAATATGCTTTTCTATACAGGAGTTATATGGAAAAATATATATTTGAATTAAATAAGGTCGGATTATGGGTTGGGCAGGATGGGATTGTGCTGTACTCTAACCAGATTTGTGAAATGCCAAGCACTAACCATTAGGGGGTTGATCCGGATGGGCTAACCGGTTGACCCAACCCATCGTAATCCCTATAACGATCTAAAGTTAAAAAGTCTTTCATGGCAAAGGGCAAGACAAGGTCTGGCCTGGCCAAATTCCCATCTGGCCCTAATCAAATTTAATTTTTACATCTTGCCAAAAATCAACCATGTTTGGGCTGGGCTGAGATGAACAGTCTCAGCAGAAAGTTCCCAACCAGTTGTCGTTTCTCTGTCTAAAGGTTGAATGAGAATCTAGTCACCGTCGTCAGAATTGACAATTGCCGGAAGGCCAAATCAAATTCAAACCCTGAGCGTTCCACAACGGTCCAAACGCAACCCCACGACATAAAAACTTCAAACCTACCCTGGCGTTGCTTTACTTCGCGTCGTACTCACGACGGATTTTCCAATCGCATCACTAGCACTAACCGACCAACAAGCAGGTCTCCTTGCTCTCTCCCTCTCCCTCTCCCTCTCCCTCTCTCTCTCCCCCCCTGTGAATTGGTTTAGAGAGAGTGGGAGAGAGAAGCCCACAGAATTACATTGACCTCTCTCATGGCAATCACGGCCAGTTTCAGTCCGTCGACACGCTCTTTGGGTTTCTCGAGACTCAATCACCAACCTTCGTCTCGTGGGTCTCACCCCATCAATCGCCAGATCTCCCCCTTGTCCAGGGTCTCCTGCTCCCCGCTGAAATGGCAGGCAAACCGAAGCTGGAAACCGGTGGTCGTGGTTTTCTCAGGCGGTGATGGTATGGGAGGTGGAAATGTCGGTAACCATGGTGGTGGTGGAAGTGGTGGTGCCAGAGGAGGAGGAGGAGGAGGAGGAGATGCCAGTGATAAGAACAAGGCGGAGGCATTTCTCGCTCTGGCTGAAATTGGGAGGTCTTTGGATAATGTTCCGAAGGATCTGGCTTCGGCGATTGAGGCTGGAAGGATTCCTGGATCGATTGTTTATAGATATTTCGAGTTGGAGAAGTCGCCGTTGTTCCGATGGTTGCTTCAGTTCGGAGGGTTTAAGGAACGGTTGTTGGCTGATGATCTGTTCTTGGCGAAAGTTGGAATGGAGTGCGGCGTCGGGATCTTTACTAAGGTATATGATTAGTTGCCTGCATTGTTAGATTTTGGGTGATTAATGTAATATGCTGGCATAAATCGTTTTTATTACTTTAAATCATTTCTCTCGTGGTATGATCTTTTCGTTATTTTTTTGGTTCCGTTCTTCCTCTTCTTCTTCTTCTTCTTATTTCTCTGGGGTTTTGTTATGGGGTTGTTTTTCAGTAGATATTCCTTCAGGATTTGGTTTGAACTCGAATTAGTTTATAGTCTCATATGTTGAAGTGTGCTTTTGGAGTTTTCTTTTCAACTGTTTAAAATTTAAGCATCTTACCGTCAGCTCTAATTTCGGCATCTGTCTATTCAATCACTGTGTTGCCCCCTTGTGAGAGCAAATTTTGAGTGTGGGAAGGAATAGGGTCAGGGAGTCTTTGGAATTTAATACAAAAAGGAAATGAAAACCAGGAAAAGTAATGTTACATGTTGAGGATGGGCAAATCTGTTGTCATTCAGTGGGATATCCTGAAGGCTTTGGATGACATAGTTGAATGGTATCAGTTTAGATCCTCATTTGTAAAACGTGGATGTCTTATTATAAATGAAATTGAGGGGTGTTGATTGTTACAATTTTTCTTTATGTGGGCTTACATTGATTGTGTTTTTTGTTTTATAAAAACAGGTTGAATATATAGTCTATGATGATATTATAGGTGATCCAATATTGTGTGTGATCTAATTAATTGGGTTTTGTGCACGTTAGATAGACAGGAATATTTTCTGTATAATTAACATGTGATATGAGTTGTATATAGACCAAGAGACCGTATTGCATTTGGAGTCGTCATAGAATCCTAGCCAGGATTGAAGTTCTTAATGGGAGGACTGTTATATCATAAATATTCTAGGTCCCTTCTCCTCTCCTAACACACAAAACATAAAGTATACTAAAAACGTTCCCATCTGACGTCTAGTTCTGATCAAGAGGAGCAGGGAGAGGAAGAGCTAGCCATAATTAAAAGTTTTTTTGTTGAGAATATGAGAAAGCAAATCGGCCATGTCTTCTGCAAGTAAGTCTGAAAACTCAGTTTGATCTTATTATAGATCAAGCATGTGAATGATATTGAAGCTAACATTGAATAGAAGCCATAAGTTTGATAAATTCCGAGCCAGAGATGCTGAAACGAACTCACTTGGTAAATTAGTTAGAATCAGCAATATCTGCCAATTTTTATGTTTTTCTACATGTTAACATGTCCTTTTAATGCAGTGGACCTTCAAGGGAATGATTCTCCCATAGTTCCCTTAAATTTTCATTTGAAGCCCTTGATTAGACTAGGGGATGATAGTGGATTCTTTCAATAGGTTGCTTAGTATTTTACCCTTAACATTTATTTTTTAATGTTAATGGAATTTCAGTCTACCTGATGACGATGCCATTAATTTTTCGAGTGTTTGCATTATGTTCATTTCCTCAATTCTTTGTATTTATGCTATACATAGATTGGAACAATATTTTTTTTAAAACCATGGATAATCTTTATCTGTCTGGCTGATTTCCAGACCGCTGCAGAGTATCAGCGACGTCAAGAAAATTTTATGAAGGAGCTGGATTTTGTTTTGGCGGACCTGGTATGTTTGTTTTTGTGATATATGTGACTATTTAATTTGCAACTTATGTTTCTTTCAGTTTTGATATTGATACATTAGTCGGTTAGTTTCAAGCAACATTATGCTTCTGATCCAGCTTAAATTATATATGATTATATATGTCATCGAGGACCTAGCATCAAGCTTGAATATCTCTTTCTCAAATGTGGCAAAACAAGGCAAGGATGTCATGTATTCCAGATAATGCGTGTATAGATTCTCTGGAGTTTGTTTTACTTCTTTTTTGGTCACCATAGGATTCTCAAAGGTTTATCTTTTGACCTTTCCAGTTCTATTTTTATACGAACATTTTATAAAAGAAAAGGGATTTCTAGTTTGAAGGTAGGCATCCATGTTTGAATGAATTTTTCCATGTTTGAATGAATTTGATTTTGTAAGGAAGAATTAATTTGATGTTGTCTGATGTTATTCACACCGAACAGTTGTTCACTACTTGTATAAGAAGGGTATAGTATGAGATAAATAGATTTTGTTGCCCTCCATTGAGCTATCAGTCAACTGCGCTGATTATTATGAACTAGTTAGGCCTTTAAACTAATCCCAAGCCAATTTTGTTGGCCGTATCCGTATGGAAGAAGCCTATGCTTGACCAAGGTTTTAAGGCTATGTTTGGAACCCTAGATTTAGGAAGAAAAGAAAAGAAAAGAGGACAAAATAGCAAAAGAAAAGAAGAGAAACGAAATGATTTATATTTCCTTTCAAGTATTTGGATAAGGTAAGCTATATAAAGGAAAGGAGGTAGATATTTTATGATTTCCGGTGATTTTTTTGGTAGCACCTTGTATAGTCCAACAAGGTTGGATCATGTCCATAGAAGCTAAGAGAGAGATTGATTTACTCTAGGAGTATTAAACGAATTTATATTGTCATTTTTTTTACACATCAATGTAAGTTATATTTCTAGGCTTTTTTTGTATGTATTTTGCTTTTTACACTACGTTTTTATATTATCTGGTTTAGCTGTCCAGCTTAGATAGCATACATGCTCACTGCTTCTTTTATATGTATAAATATTTTTTTGTTATTTTAAAAAAAGCATAAATATTGGATAATATCATAATTAAGTGCTAATGAACCCACTGATCATAAAATGTTATAAAGTAAAGACGAAGCAAGATGTGTCATAACTTACAGGTGCAGTACCTCAAATCCATAGGTGTTGAAGAAGCATATAATCATCACCTCATCTCTAGGTTGATCATAGTGTGTCTTCTTTATATAATTTTGATAATATGTTGAGCTCATAAGTTGATGGTATCGGCTATATACTGCCTGACATATCTGCGGTAGACATTCATTCCATTATTAGCCATTATTACCATGAGTGACTATTGGGGATTGGTCGTGGTAGTAATTTTAGCAATAGAAGGCGGACAAGAATATGTATATGGATCATATCATTGGGGGGAAGGGAATTTTTTTGAAAGATCTTATATCCTTCTCACTAGAAAGAATGACGTTTTAGCCATGTGAGGCAAACTCCTAAATCATAACTATTAGATGAGCAAGTAAGTCCTTTAGCTCCAGGATTGTGCACTTGACATCAACGTTCATGCCCTATAGTATAATAAATAACTAGCTCCTTAGTGGTAACTAGCTATAGGGTAGTGCTTTATATTTCCAGCATGCTGTCCATGTTCTCCATACCATTGTGCTACAGTTGAATTCACAAACATCTCTAGAACCAAAGCTATAGGAATGTATATGCCTCCTCATACAATTATAGATGCTTTTCCCCTTATATGTTGAAAATATTGTGATTGTAGACTACCATGGATCACATCCAAGCTGGCATAAATCAAAATTGGCCTTTATGGAGAAGAGACTCAGAGGCATTTGACTCCCTATCAATGCACCAATACTTATAAAAAAAAATAGAACTACTACTATCAGCATCATTGCTACTATTTGTGTTTTGGAGTCGTCGTTTATTTTTTGATGAATAATGATAAAGCTTATTTAAAAAAGATCAAAATGAGATAAAAATGTTCCTTTTCTCAAGTTTAATATAAACCTTTATCATTTATATAAAAAATAAATAAAAATGAAATCAAAAGTACATCAAAGATGAAAAATAAAAACAAAAGATAAGACTTTAAAGTAAGGAGCAAAAAGGTGGAAAAAAAATGGCAGAACGGAATTCATAAACTGCCTAAACGAGCTGAAACATCACTACTCCACAACAACAAAAGTACATCAAAGATAAAAAAGTAAAAACAAAAGATAAGGCTTTAAATAAGGAGCAAAAAGGTGGAAAACAAGGGCAGAAAAGAATTCATAAACTGCCTAAAGGAATTGAAACATCACTAGTCCCCAACAGGTATCTCGGATGATGGTATACTAAACAAGAAAGATGTTGTGCTCCTCTCCTCGCAATTCTATCTGACAGATTGTTATCATTGTGAGGTAGATGATAGAATGAGGTATTCAAAGTTCAAACCTTGTGCCAAATGACATGCTAGACAATAGGATGGATTAACTTCTAGGAGCATGCATGCCCAAGACCAACTCAATATATGATCTTAGATGAGTTACCTTTATTCTTTAATTTTACAAATATGTGACCTGGCCTCATCCGAACTAACTATGAGTGCTAACCACTCCAGTAGGTCCAATAAAAGCATGAATAAGTAAGCCCTATTGTATCAAAAGATGCCATTAATATAGTGTCAGGGTCTGGGCGAAAAGCGGGCGAAAGTTTTGGCTCACGTTTTCCAATCGGAGCTCTACATTCTGCAGCTGTTCCTTGTTTGATTGGAGACTGCCTGGTTAAGAGCGCAATCTTGTGGCTACTACTAGGGTTGGTAGTTTATGTTGGTGCATGTGCTATTTAGCATTCTGATGGAGGTTGTGACTGAAGATGACGAAGGTGACGGTGACGACAAAGATGACGACAGCGATGGAAGGTGCCTACTTGGTTCTGGTTGGACTAGTGTCTGCTGGATCATCGACCATTCTCTTCCTAGTTTTTCGGTGCTGTTAGTTGTAGGTCTTTTTTGGTTTGTCCATTTTCAGGGTGTGGGCGTGCATAGACGGGAGGTCGCCATGGCAATGTTTATATTCAACGGCGTTTTCTTGGGGTTGATTTCCAAATCCGGCGGGTCTTGCTTGGTGATTTTGATGGTGCATGTAATTGGTCCTCATGTTGCTCTCCTACCCTACCATTTGCCTTTGCTACGTGCTCGGGTTGGTATAGTTCTTGTGACTACCACCCTTCTCCCCGTCGCCTTTCCGTCATCAAAGACAGTTTCCCCTTCATTGGGGTTATCAATCCATTCCTATTTGGACCCTTGTTCAGGCACTTCCATTAGTCCTCGTGGCTTCGGCCATTGGCCTGATTTTTATTTGTGTAGTTGCAAGTGTTATGTTTTATGGCAGGAATCATGTGTCACTGCTTTATTGCATCTTTTTTTACGATGTTTGTTCAGTTTGTGCTTATATAGTTTTGGCCCCCCATGATGTAATATTGATCTTTTGGGATGAAATTATCTAGGCTATGCCTTCATAAAATAAAAAATAAAAAAATCAAAAGATGCCATTAATACCAGAAAGCCCTGGGTTGACCATACTACCGCCGTCAAAGTTAAGTTTGAGGCTGCCCACCCGGGTGAAGACCAACAAATCTGTGTCGGATCAATAGGTGGAGAGGTAAAGGAGATGGTTGTCCATTATAAGATGATCTTTGACAAAGATATGCTTCGAAATTTTGACAAAATGGAGGCCTAGGAAGAACAAAGGCTGGTGATGGAATCAATTATGGCACTATTGGTGGACTTTAATCATTCAAAAATTCTTTTGTTCTGCTCTTTCCAGATAAGCCACAAAATGGCATAAAAGAGAAGCTCATCTATCATCATCACATTGTCATCCCCACTACTATCATCACTTGTCTGCGCATATGCTGATTTTTTTTCCATATCAATACAATTTCTTTGTAGGTGTATGATGTGAAAAACGGGTTTATTTATCATATTTTTAGCTTATTTTTGTATCCAAATAGGTTTTGTTTTAAGCATCCATCATTTTTTGATCTTATCCACCATTTTATTGCATATCCTATATGTATCTTTATATGTATCTATTTTTGGATTGGTCAATATGCCACATCAGTGCAATACTGACCATCGAGACAATATTTTAAACCATGGAGGGAGGCTAAAAGGGAATGCACTGCACTTACAGAGGGAGGGAGGGTTCCACTTACAACCCTATTTACCTTGCGAGCTTCTTTATTGTCAATAACCAAATATCCTGGGGACTATAAGGCTGCATTTACTTGGTCAACTTCCTCTTTATTGAAAGATGGAATAGCCCACAAAATATAATCTTTCCTATGAAGACTCATCTACCACACAATTCAAAATTTCAAGGAGGAAAGGTAAAAACCTTAATGGGATCCTACAAGGAGGTAGAAAGAAGCTCCAAGGCTAAAGCAATGAAGTAGATTGACCAAAAAAATAGTTTTTTTCTGGTTAATTTTTTTTTCTTTTAATGGAGTTGTAGAATTTTGCATATTGTTTCCTATGGCACCTCCACCCCCAGTGCAAAGAGAAAAAAAAAAAAAAAACTCGCTATGTACCAAGGAATTTTCATTTGAAGTGCAACCCACAAAATTCTTAGGTTCTTGAATTCCTCACCTAGGAAAGGTACTCTGGTTGCTCACCATGGTCGCATAAGAATGGAAGCCTATTCTAATGCAGATTAAGGATAGGTACTCTGTTAGGGGTCTGTACCTGAGACCAAGTGATGGGTTTGTGGACAGGAAGGGAAGCTGGATCGTGCTTCCTAGGCTTCCCTATTTTGACAGAAATTGATGGTTTCGGGATAGTTCGAGGCACCCCGAGTCCTCCTAATCAATTCAAGTTGAATTTAAATTGCTTGCTTTTATTCTCGAACGATGGCTCTTTAAATAGAGCTTAGAAACGTAAGTAAACAAACCTCCCTAGCTAACAGAACGGAAACAACTTGATAATTCTAAATAAACCTCCCTAATAAATCTCTAAATAAACCTCCCTAATAAATTGGAATAAAGATATCCGTATTCACCCATGCTGATGCTTATCTTCATCTCCTACTCTTAAGCATTTTATTCACCCAACTGTATTTGCTCATATCATCTCCCTCCCCCTTCGAAATGGCCCTTGTCCTCAAGGGCATGTGATGGAAATCTGAGGCGGAATGCAACTAGCTCCTCCCAGGTGGCATCTGCTGGAGATAAACCTTGCCAATGAACAAGTACCTCCTGACAGCGGTTGTTGCGGCGAGTATCTAGAATAGCTTGAGGCCACACCGTTGTTTCAGCATCCTCTATTGGAGGCAGTTGGTGCTGAGAAGGACTTTCTTGTCCTACCCACTTCTTGAGAGCTGACACATGGAACGTTGGATGAATCTTGGACTCTGGAGGCAGCTGAAGCCTATAGGCAATGGTACTAATTTTCTCCACAACCTGGAAAGGTCCGTAGAACTTGGGTGCGAGTTTAGTACTTGAACGATTTGCCACTGTTCGCTGGCGATAAGATTGAAGTCGAAGAAGTACCCATTCGCCCACTTGAAATTCACGTTCTTGGTGCCCTTTGTCATAGACTTGCCGCATTCTGTTCTGGGCATCCAAGAGATTAGTCCGCACTTCCTTCAACATCTTGTCAGTTTCCAAGAGAGCTTGTTCAACTGCTGCTACCTTGGTGGTTCCTTCAACATAAGAGAGTAAAGTAGGTGGAGACCGTCCATAGACGATCTCAAAAGGAGTCTTGCGTGTAGCAGAGTGAAACCCAGTGTTGTAGCAGTACTCAGTCCAAGCCAACCATTTGGTCCATAGCTTCGGATTATCCCCAACAAAACAACGAAGATACATCTGTAAGGTGCGATTTACCACTTCGGTTTGGCCATCCGTCTGAGGGTGGTATGCCGAACTGAAGTTAAAATGAGTCCCTTGGAGGCGGAAGAGTTCTCGCCAAAATGAACTTGTGAAAGCTGGATCTCGGTCACATTCAATGGAGGTGGGCATCCCGTGCAAGCGGAAGATGTTGTCAAAGAAAACTTGAGCGATGGTGATTGCTGTGTAAGGATGGCGGATGGCAATGAAATGACCATATTTAGAAAGACGGTCAACAACTACTAAGATGGTTGTTTTACCTTGAGATGGTGGAAGTCCATCCACGAAATCCATGGAAATATCACTCCAAATTACAGTTGGAATTGGTAGAGGTTGAAGCAAACCATTGGGTTTGGTGCGATATGATTTTTGGCGTTGGCATGTGTCACATTGGCGTATGAATTGCTGGACATCTCTCTTAAGTCCCTTCCAATAGAACACCCCACGGATTCGTCGAAGGAGTTTGTGAACGCCTTCATGAGTGCTGTGGTGGTATTCTGCAACAATGGATTTGGATATCTCTGTGTTGGGCTTTATGTAGATTCGTCCCTTGAAATAAATAAGTCCATTTGAATAGTGCCAAAGGCCCACAGCTTCTCCCCTTTCTATTTTCTGACGTAAAGTCTACAATTCAGCGTCTTGTTGATTGGCCTCTTTTATGGGTTGAACCCAACTTGGAAGAGGCTGGGATAATGCCAAAAGTGTAGCCTCATCCATGCGTGATAGTGCATCTGCCACCAAATTATCACACCCTTTTTTATATTCAATAGAGAAGACAAAGCCAAGTAGTTTTGCCAGCCATTTTTGCTGTGCTGCCGTGAAAGCATTTTGACTCCAAAGGTACTTCAGGCTACGCTGGTCAGTTCTAACAACAAATTTGCTACCCAACAAATATGGACGCCACTTTTGTACTGCCGAGACTAATGCAAGCATTTCCTCCTTGTAAGTTGATAGCTCCAGATTTTTTCCATTCAATGCACGGCTAAAAAATGCAACAGGGTGATTATCTTTCATGAGAACTGCTCCTATGCCCAATCCAGAAGCATCACATTCGATAACAAATTGCTTAGAAAAATCAGGTAAGGCTAGTACTGGGGTTTGAGTCATGGCTTCCTTTAGTTGATCAAAAGCCTATGCCGACCCCTCATTCCATTGGAAAGAATCCTTCTTAAGCATCTGCGTTAGTGGCCCTGCTAGAGTGCTGTACTGTTTCACAAACTTTCTATAGTACCCTGTAAGTCCTTAAAAACCACGCAGAGCCTTAATACTTCTGGGTTTTGGCCAGTTACTCATAGCTTCTACCTTATCTTGGTCGACCATAACTCCTTGTCTGGTGATTATATGACCCAAGTAAGCCACCTTGTCTTGTCCAAAGTGACATTTCTCTCTTTTTGCATACAAAGAGTTGACTTGAAGGATTTTGAGAACCTCCGTCACATGAATCAAATGATCTTCCCATGTGCGACTATAAATTAGAATATCATCAAAAAAAACTAACACATACCTGCGTAGAATTGGACCAAATATATCATTCATTACCGCTTGAAAGGTGGATGGGGCATTAGTAAGCCCAAATGGCATTACGAGGAATTCGTAATGGCCATGGTGAGTGCAAAATGCCGTTTTTTCCACGTCATCAGAATGGACCCGAATTTGATGGTATCCGGATCATAAATCCAGCTTGGAAAAGAATTGGGCTCCATATAATTCATCTAGCAGTTCATCAATGACGGGAATAGGGAACTTGTCTTTAACCGTTGCTTGGTTGAGGGCCCGATAATCCACGCAAAACCGCCACGAGCCATCTTGCTTTTTGATCAATAAGACCGGTGAAGAATAGGGACTAGTGCTCGGTCTGATAACTCCGGTCTTGAGGAACCTAGCTACGAGTTTTTCAATCTCGTTCTTTTGGTAATGTGGGTACCTATAGGGTCGCACGTTCACTGGCCCATTCCCTGGTGTGAGTGGAATACGGTGATCTTGAGCTCGTGATGGAGGTAAGTGAGTGGGTTCCTAAAAGATAGCTTCAAATTCATCTAACAATTGACACATAAGGGGATCTATGTGTTCCTTTGCATTCTGTTCCACACCTAATTCAATGGCCCACATCTGTAACAATAGACCCCTTTTTTATTTTTTCCATTCCTTCATGATTTCATGCCCCTCCAATAAACGATTAACAGGTGTTGCTATCCCATTTAATTCAACCTTCTTCCCTTGCAACGTGAATTGCATCTTTAAGTTTGAAAAGTCCCACAAGATAGGGCCCAACGTTCGAAGCCATTGGGCTCCTATGATGGCATCATATCCTTCTAATGGCAGTAGGAAGAAATCGAACATCAGCTCTGTGCCCTGTAATTTCACCTGAACACCTTGACACCTACCCATGCTTAGAATCTTATCACCGCTTGCTATTGCTACTTCAAAGCCTTTTCCGCCTTCGCTTTTCAATCTCAATTTCTTGGCAACCTCTGTTCTAAGAAAATTATGCATGCTTCCTGAATCAATGAGCATCACCACCCCCTGTCCGTTGATAATGCCTCTGATACGCATTGTTTGTGGCGCTTGAGAACCCGATATAGCATGCAGGGAAATTTCAGGAGCCTCTTCTTCCTTTGTTTCTACTCGGAAATCAACACTTTCCTCATCTTTTGCTGGTTCCTCATAGATTCCTTCCAAGAGAAATAGTTTTTTGCATCTGTGGCCTGGGGTGAACTTCTCATCACAATTGAAGCATAGACCTCGCTCACGCTTGTCTTTGAGTTCGTCAGGACTCAACCTTTTGATGAAAGGGGGCTTGGCTTGTGTGAGGTTTGCTGATGGCTGTGGTGGTACGGGTGAGTAGACTGCAAAGCTTGAAGTCTTTTTAATCTCTGGTGTTATTGAGCATTGCAGGCTCAATTGTTTGCCTTCATACAGCCGTGCTAGCCCAATTGCCTTTGCCAAATTCTCAAGTCGTGCCGCTTGGACATCTACTCTTATTCCTTCCTTCAAGCCACTCACAAAACCGCTGACTTGTTGTGCTATTGAGAGGTGGCCGGCTCTACCCAAGAGCCTCTCATAGCTGCTTTGGTATTCACGAATAGTTCCCAACTGCTTCAGTTTGGTGAGATCTCCATAAAAGTCCTCATATTGGGTTGGTCCATATCGGTGATGAAGCCCCGCCTTTAAGTGATCCCAACTAATGTTTTCATTTTCTTCCTTCAACCATTGGTACCAGATCTGTGATTCTCCCTCCAAGTGGTATGCCGCCATGGGAACTTTATCTTCTTCGGGTGTTCCCTAAAAATCAAAGAATTGTTCCACCCGACAAATCCAACTAATTGGGTCTTCATCACCTCCCCCATACCTTGGAAAGTCTAGTTTGGTCACCTTTGATACTGTGGATCTGCTTGAATCATTGTTCAGTAGCCCCTTCCCTTTATTTATTGTGGAGGATGCTTCGCCTCCATCTCCATGTGATGATATCTGCTCTAGACGCACGTTCATGTTGGTGAACATCTGCTCTATATGTTTGAGCATATTTTCTTGTCCAGCACGTATCTCCCTCTACAAAGCAAGTTGCTCAGAGTTGAGTGAACCTATCTCCGCCTCCAATCGATCCATTCTTCCTGGAACCTGTGGATTAGGATCCATTCTTCCAAGCTTTGATACCAATATGTTAGGGGTCTGTACCTGAGACCAAGTGATGGGTTTGTGGACAGGAAGGGAAGCTGGATCGTGTTTCCTAGGCTTCCATATTTTGACAGAAATTGATGGTTTCAGGATAGTTCGAGGCACCCCGAGTCCTCCTAATCAACTCAAGTTGAATTTAAATTGCTTGCTTTTATTCTCGAACGATGGCTCTTTAAATAGAGCTTAGAAACGTAAGTAAACAAACCTCCCTAGCTAACAGAACGGAAACAACTTGATAATTCTAAATAAACCTCCCTAATAAATCTCTAAATAAACCTCCCTAATAAATTGGAATAAAGATATCCGTATTCACCCATGCTGATGCTTATCTTCATCTCCTGCTCTTAAGCATTTTATTCACCCAACTGTATTTGCTCATATCATACTCAAATGGTGTTTGCTATTTTTTATCTCTTCACATTCGCATCATTTCCTTTATAATGTGTCTTATATTATTATTAATTGCTGATAATAACAGGGGAATTGAAAGAATTTGGATTCCTATGTTCCAATAATTTCATCGTATACTTTCTAGGATAAACTTAGAATGATTAATCTGAAACATACAAAATAGAATAATTTGGTAAAATTTTCATGCAACTCTCATCTCATTTTAGTGTATTACTTGAGGGAGTTTATTAAGGGTGTTTTTGTGGGTAACTGGCAAATGTTAAGGTTCAATTGAATTGTTTGTCATCCATGATGTCATTAAATTTTCTGAAGCAGTTTCAGGGCTGCTAGATGGTCTCTATTTGTAATTGTGCATCTTTTTCAATAAAAATTTCTCAATACACACATACATATGTTGGATGCATGGTGGCTAGGTGAATCAGAAGATTTGAGATTGAGTTTTGTATCCAAGTTACGGTTCTTTTATGAGCAACATACCAGCAACATACCAGCTTAGATTTGAGATTGAGTTTTGTATCCAAGTTACGGTTCTTTTATGGCAACTTTTGTGTATGGAGCAAATGACTTGAATCAAAGGAAGGTGTTGTGGCATGATATGAAAGCACATATCCCAGCATGTGCTTGGCTTATAGCAGGGGATTTCAATTGTGTTAGAAGTTCAGTAGAGAAGGTGGGGGGTAAACCGATAAATAGAAAAGCCTCAAAAGCCTTGAACTCATTTATCGATGACTGTATGCTAGTGGAGCTCAAGCACAAAGGCCTATCACACTCGTGGAGCAATAAGAACTCAGGTGATAATCTAATCTTTTGTAAGTTAGACCGGGTGCTTGTTAATCATGAATGGTTGCAGGTTTTTCCAATGTCTGAAGCTGATTTCCTCCCTCCTAACATATCTGACCATTCTCCAATTCTGATATCTGTCTTGAGTGAGGAGTACAAAGGAATTAAGCCTTTCAAGTTCTTTAATAATTGGACCAATCATGAAGAGTTCTTGCCACTTGTGGAGCAAGCATGGCAGATGAATGTAGTGGGGTCCCCAATGTATAGGTTGGTTCAGAAGTTGAAGAATGTTAAAAATAAATTAAGAGAGTGGAGCCGATCAAAGTTTAAGAATCTAGATGTGCAGGTTCAAGAGGCAAGAGAGGAGTTGAACGAATGTCAAAAGAAGTTATTCAATAATCTTGGAAATTCAGAATTGGCAAATGTGGAGAAGGGTTTATCACAAAAGTTTGCAAAGTTGTCTGCTGATTTGGAATCACAAATGAGGCAGAAATCAAGAGTACAATGGCTCAAGGAAGGTGACTCTAATACTTCATTCTTCCACAAATCACTTATGAGCAGAAGGGCAAGTAATAGAATACCAAGTGTATATGGACAGGATGGCACAAAGATCTCAAAATGGGAAGAATTAAAAGCTGTCTTTAAATCATACTATAAGTCCTTACTAGGGGGACAAGGAACTAATTGGAATAGTTCAGAAGGTGAGGTCTCAAGATATATTTCAAGAAAACTCGATGAACACCAAGGGGGGGAACTAACAAAGGAGGTGATGGCAGAAGTGATAAAGGCAACTCTATTTAACCTTAAGGAGGACAAAGCTCCAGGTCCTGATGGGTTCACGTCAAAGTTCTTCAAAGTGGCTTGGGAAATTGTTGGAAATGATACAATAGAGGCCATAAAGAGTTTTTTCACTTCTGGTTCGATGTTAACACAATTCAACACCACTCTAATAACCTTGATACCGAAGTGTAGTAATCCCTCATCCGTGGTGGACTACAGGCCCATATCATGTGTGAATACGATATACAAGTGTGTATCGAAGATCATTGACAACAGATTGAAAGAGTACATATCAGACCTAGTGGGTCCCCACCAAAGTGCCTTTGTACCGGGAAGATCATTGTCAGATAATATCCTTATTGCACAGGAGCTGCTCCACAATTACCACCTGAATAAAGGTAGTCCAAAGTGCACACTAAAAGCAGATATCATGAAGGCATATGACTCAGTCCGATGGGAAGTGATTCCATGCATACTTAAAGCCATGAATGTCCCCCAACAATTTATATCTTGGATAATGGCTTGTGTGTCATCAACCTCATTCTCTTTGGTTATGAATGGATGTGTGGTTGGATATTTCAAAGGAATAAGAGGCTTGCGGCAAGGAGACCCCATATCCCCGTACCTCTTTGTGCTTGTTATGGAGATCTTCTCCGGTATCTTGAACGAAAAGTCAAAGGAAGGATTTACCCATCACTTTAGATGCAAGAAGGTGGATATCAAAGAATTATATTTTGTGGATGATCTCATGGTATTTGCAAATGGTGATGAGAAATCAATGAGCATTGTATTTGACAGCCTTGAAGAGTTGGGGAGGATAACAGGACTTCGTATGAACCCAGAAAAAAGTGTTATCTACTGTAGTGCTATACCCCACCAAGTACAAGAAAATATTGTGAATGAGGCAAAGGTGGCTATAGGATCCCTTCCTATGAGGTACCTGGGTTTGCCAATTATTACAAAAAGACTTAGAGCTGAGGACTGTGAACCACTCATCTTAAAAATCCAAGGGAAGATACAAAGTTGGAAAGCAAGGGTGCTATCATATGCAGGGCGTGTGCAATTAGTGAAATCTGTCTTATTTTCTACAGCAGTGAATTGGTTATCTACTTTTATTTTGCCAAGGAAGGTGATATCTGTTATGGAAAAATTATGTAGAGCTTTCTTGTGGGCAGGCCCAGGTATGCAAAGAAAAGTAGTTCCAATTGCATGGGACAAAGTTTGCAAACCACTTGAAGAGGATGGACTTGGTTTGATTGACATGCAGCAATGGAATAAGGCAGCAACAGCAAAGTACATTTGGAGGCTCCTTACACCTGATCACTCGATTTGGGCACAGTGGGTAAAGGCTTATTTGTTGAGAGGAAGAAACTTATGGCAAGTCCCAATCCCGTCTACAGCTACTTGGGTATGGAGGAAGATACTAAAGCAACGAGATGACACATTTTCTTTGATCAGGTACGAAATAGGAAATGGTGAAAATACGTGGTTGTGGCTGGATAATTGGCATCCTATGGGCTCGTTGATAAGGAGGTATGGTCACAGACTTTGTTATGATGCAGGTATCCCGTTGAATGCAAAAGTTGCAACTATCATTGATGGACAGACATGGGATCCGCCTATTACTCAAAGGCAGGTCCTTAATGAAGTATGGCAAGCATTATACTTGCTACCGCCTCCCAACCAGGTACGATGCGATAAAGTAGTATGGAAACCATCACCTTCAGGAATCTTCTCCATTAAATCAACTTACAATGCATTGAGGATGGTCTCTCCGAAAGTGGTATGGAATAAGATTGTGTGGTTTAAGGACAATATTCCACGACATGCATTTATTCTTTGGACAGCCATTCACCAAAGGATTCTTACTCAAGACAGGCTTCAACATTTGAATATAATTGCTAGATCCCGATGTGTACTATGTCAAGCAACTCATGAGGACCTTGACTACCTCTTTTTCCAATGTGATTATTCAAAACAAATTTGGTCAAGAGTAATGGGAAAAAATGGAATTTCTGTTCGGCCAACTCATTGGGATCAAGTTATTGAATGGGCAGTTTTGAATCTTCAAGGTAAAGGTCTTATACCATCGGTAAAGAAGGCATCACTTGCAGCAATGACTTATCATGTTTGGAGAGAAAGGAACCGAAGACTATTTCAAAGCAAAGCTACCCCGGTGGAAAATCTGGTGGGATTAATTACCATGGACATAAGCATGAGATTTTTATATATCCGTGAAGGAGTTAGAGACAATAGCTCAAACAGAATTTTTTGTACAAATTGGAATCTACACCCGAATTTCATCTAGATTGGGGTTTTAGTTTTTGTAAGTGTCTCTCTTGAGTGGGAGCGCTATGTTTTTTTTCTTTTCTTGTAACCCCTTGTAAATCTTTACTGATATATATACATTACTAACTTTCCAAAAAAAAAAAAAAACATACCAGCTTAGTAAAATATCTGCATTATGTGGCTACTGATTTTGACATGGTATGAATTGATCACTAGAAATTTCCATAGCCTTCCTTTTTTTTTTTCAAAATCACTTGATAAAAGCTGGATTTTCTGGATATTGGTTTCATATCAGTTCTAAATCTCTTTACCATTGTAGTATCTATATTATCCTTGCAATAATTAAGTCAACATGCAAATCACCAACTTCTGTAATCATTTCTCTTCTTGTAGGTGATGGCCATAGTTGCAGATTTTATGCTTGTTTGGCTACCTGCTCCGACTGTTTCTCTGAGGCCTTCACTTGCAATCAGTGCTGGTCCTATTGCTAAGTTCTTCCACAGCTGCCCTGATAATGCATTCCAGGTTCCTTCTTCCTGGAACATAACTTTTTGTTTCAATGTGACACTGAATTTATAGAATGCCTTTTCTCTTTTGTTTATCACTGAATTTATAGAATGCTTCTATAAACTGTCTGGAGTTAATTATTTGGTATTTGAATCGTGTCTTTAGGTTGCTTTGTCTGGGACACCCTATTCAATTTTACAAAGAATAGGGGCTATGGTGGTAAGACAACAGCTTATTTAGTTTCCATACACTTTAATAAATTAATTATTTGTTGATTAATCAATAAATTCTGTGTTATAATAAATATATCTCTTCTGCAGCGTAATGGGGCCAAGCTTTTCGCAGTTGGGACAGTTTCATCACTGGTTGGCCAATCTTTTTCTTTGTATTTCAGATTCCTTGTTGATTTAGTGCTGTTAGTTTTACAATATTTTATATCTGGAGGTTATTATTTCCATGAAAGTCAACTGAAAGTTATTTTGTCAATTTCTGGTAACCCATGTTTTCCTAAATAAAATAATGGCCATTTTGGTTCTTTACTGTTCTCTAGGGGGCTTATGAGGCCTGTCTGCAGACTTGCCATGAGTAGATCAAGGAAAATACTGTGAGGCTCTACAGAAAATTTAGATTAAGGTTGTCTTTTCATAGAATTAGAAAATATAAAATGTGCATTATGTGTAATGATGGCTATGGGGTTCAGATCTTTTCAAGCTTTCATATTAGGGATTTCGTTGAAGGTGTTTGATCAAACCAACAAGGTCCACCATGGATCAACTAGAAGCAGTGATGGGCATTTTTTGGTGGAATTAAAAGAGCTTGTCATTCAGTGGAAGATTCCTCGGTTGAGAGGAAGTGATTTCAATTTGAACAGATATCCTTGCAAAACATTGGGTGACAGGGAATATTCTTTTTCTACAAATTATAGTACCAGTCATGATCGGTACCGTGACTGGTTCTGTGTTTTTAAATCCTGATTTGACCAAGATTTTTTCTACTGTTATAGGCTACTAAATGTTTAACTTCCTTTTGGTTAAAAAAAAAAGTTTTGCTTTTGCAAGATCATAAAGCTACTGCAAATTCAAAAATTGCTTTCCTCATCTCATTCCTAGGTCCAAAGCTCTAACACCCATGTGTTCTATCATATCCTCTATTCTCCATACCAATATGACCATTTGGATCTCCACTTATAAATATCTTTATCTGTCCTTCTATCCATGTGCCTTATCCAAATTATTTGTTTTTGGCAAACTGAATTTTGCTCCTTCATCACAATCTACCGAGAACCATATCTTCGTTTGGATTATGAGTTTCCAAAACAGTTCTAAATATTTCTATTTAATATCTTTTGGTCCTCCTTTCACTTTCTTAGTTCCTTACTTGAATACCGCTTTACTTTCTCATAGTTGCCTCCTTGTTTCTTCCTTCTTTATATGCTTAAACCATCTTAATATACTTTATTTTGTCTCCAATCTGAATAATACCTAGTATGTTCTTTCTTTGCCTTAAGTTTTTTAGTGTTCGCACACATCCATTTTATTATCCTTCGCATAGTGACAGTCATCCTATGCATATGTTGCTTGTTTCTTGCATAACATTCTAATTCAAACATCATAGTAGGTCTAATGGCTTGAGAGGAGCACGTTGCTCATAAAACACTCAAGAATTGCTTCTCCACTTAAGCCATTCAGCTCTAATTCTACATGCAACTTTCTTATTAGTATTTCCCCTCTCTAACTTGAGGTTTAATGTCAGCCATAATTGAAGTGAAAAGATGAGAGGTCATGGGGAGCCCTTGGTGTATACCTGTTGGTGTTGGGACTCGGGAGCACATTTTGTCTTGCTATCATTGTAGTTCATGCTCTCTCGTAATTTTTTGACCTCTATACATTTAGTTAATACTCCTTTTTTTTCTTTTCTTAAATATTTCTAAAACCCACATGATCAAAACTCTTAGAACTCTATCATATGCTTTATCTAGATCAATAAAAGTCATGAAGTTGTCCTTTTTTTTCTAAACTTCTCCATCTGTCTATGTAAAAGAATTCCCTTGAACAGAATCCCCTAGTATAAAAACTAAACTGATTTCGTGGCACTGATTGTTATTCTTATCCTTTGTTCCATCATTATTTCTTGTAATTTCAAGGTCTGACCTTAAGCTTAATGCCACGATAATTAGTATAGTTTTGAACATCTCCTGCATTCTTATTTTTAGGTACTATCATCATCTCCCTCCAAAGAGTTTGGCCTTTTTGTGGGCCTTATAATTACATCACCTTTTCTTTTATTTCATCTTCTCTTAATATAGATTCAAATCTTTGGCATTAATACATCCAACTTGACCTAAATATCTTCTTATTATATCCCTGTCTTCCAAGTATGCACACATACATATGTTTATATATGTGTGTGTGTATATTCACCTCCTCTCATACTTAGCTTATTATATAGTTTTTCATATAGTTGTTTTGACTAACAATTTTATCTTTTTAGTTTGCTCTTTTAAGAAATTTTTTTTTTCGGTTGTCTTGATTTCTATTTCTTTGCCAAGTCATAGAAAAAAATGTTATCTTTTTAATAGGCCTTAAACTTTATCATTCCACCACTAAGTTTCTTTTTAGGGTTGAATACGTTCCCTCCTTTGTTAGTTTATCATTAAAAACAATTAGTTTCTTGTGCTTTTGGATTTCATAATTTTTTCTTTTGGATCATTTATATATATATATATCGGAGCCATTTCTTGCCCAAGGATAGTAAGTTAGGATTTTAAGTTTTTTAACCATTTCTTGGTTAGAAGTTTCTTGACTCCGTCTGACCCCAAATCGCGTAGCTGTTTAAAGGCCGTGGATGAGGCCGTGTTTGGCGTAAAACGTTGACAGTCCGGGAGAAGAGATACTTATTTCTAAGAAAGAAATTAAAAGACCAAAAAACCCTTATGAACTATCTAAGGAAAAGTATGTCTCAGAAAACATTAAATCTGGGTCAAACTTTAAATTTAGAAAAAAATAATCTAACAAATATAGAAAAAGATTTAAACAATTGGACAATTCCTAAAATCCCAATAGATCAAGTTTACAAAAAAGGAAGCTTTAAATTTGTTTCAGATTATATAATTAAGACCGTAGAATAAACAATTTCCTTAACCAATGAACATGAAAAAGTTCATTTATTAAGCCAAAAAACTTTAGAAAAACATAGGCAAAAATACAATTATATATACATAGGTATGATACAAGTAGCCGTCAAACCCCTAACAAGACAAGGATTAAATACTGCAATCTTACTATGTTTAAGAGACTGTAGGCATAACCAATTTAATAATATATATATATATATATATATATTTTCTTCCAATTCCTAATACAAACATCCATTACCATTAACTTCCATTATGGAGCAAGAATTTATTTTGGAAGAACTTTGTAATTTTAGCAAGTTCCTAATTCATTTCTCCAAAGTCCAAAAAATGAAAAGTAAATTTGACTCCAATTTGTTCCATTCTTGAAAGTTATTAGACGTGCAGATCTGTTTTGGAAGAATGTATTTGCTACTACAATAATGTATTAGGTGGTGTTACACTCTTCGTGTACACACCTATCTACTAAGATTATATGTTCTAGTAAAACTCCCATTACCTATTAAAGTAAATACATTTAAGGAGGTTTTTTTGGAAGAATGTATTTGTTAATACCATTTCCTTGTAACAGTACTGGTTAGAGTCAGCTTGGTCTCTTCTGTTAGCGTCATTAAAGATGTAAATCAAGAATATTTGGGTATTTGTTTTCTATGAAATTTCTTCGGAGGTATATCCTGTATTTTCATCAAGTTCCCCTCATACACATTTGTGGCCTTCTCTATCATTAATGGAAGTGGATCTTATTTCTGTTATTGCTGTAAATAATACATCTTATTAACAACAGATGCCCCTGTAGAAATATCTAATTAATAAGATATTATTTTGAAATATTAATTAATAATGTAAAGGATATTTGAAATTTTCTTTAGAGATTGTTATCCAATAGCTGTCATCATTATTAATATGATAATATCCACAAATCTAACTAAAAGAATTTCAATAATTGGAAATGCTAATAAATCCTACTAAATTAGACTTCTTCTTTAGTTTCACATAAGCAAATTGCAGTTGCTAAAGGCCTTTGTTGTCCTTCGACTATCCTGTTGCCTATTTACTTCCGCTACTGAAATCATGTTATCAGTTTATTCATCAAAAAAAGAAATCATGTTATCAGTTATTATTTTCTCTTTTATCAATTAATTAATAATCTAATTTAATTTCTCTGACCAATTTAGTTCTCTTGTGATTATTGTTGTTGTTGTGTATTCTTGTTATTTTCCCATATACAAACACGCTACTCTTCTCTAAGAAGCCTTCTGAAATATAGGAAGGAACATCAACATATTCTGCATATTTTAAGTTAAGACATCTATATCTATTACTATATTTAGATTGATTTACTGATATTAAAAGAATAACATTGTAATAAAATTTAAAATGAAAATTATTTAACAAAAGTCATACGTGATTCTTTATAGATTTAATTGTCATTTAGAAGGTATTTAAAGTGTTTTTTGCTATTTTTAAGTTTTTTTTAGGTATGGATATTAATTTAGGCCCTATTTATGTGTTTATAGTTTGGAAATAAACATATATTAATGCTTTATATAGGCATAATAAAAAATAACGAATTTTTTAAATATATTAATTTTAGTTGAAAACAAAATAGTTATTTTAGTATAGTAGAACTCTCTTTTTCTCTTTCATTAAGATTTATCTAAATAAATTAGGACTCTAAATAGGAGTAGGATTTTTGCTAATAAATTAGGACTCTAAATAGGATAAGGATTTTCGTAATTAGATGTTTGAATAACGTTATTTTGATATGTAAAAATAAAAAACACATTCTTTTTAAGTAATAAGTATTAGAGAAGGAACATATAATTAGTTTTATATATAAAAAATATTTTTAAAGGAGATTAGTACAAGTTGTAGAGAAAAAGTCTATAGCCTAGTAATATAATATATATAATTATGTTTTTTAGTGTAAAGAAAAAATTAATAGGCAGTGATTGGTAATTTACTTTTTATATTAGAATTCTTTTAAGTAGATAAGTATTAGAAATCGAAAATATAATTTACTTTAATATTTTTATTAAAATTCTTTTAAGTAGATAAGTATCATTTATAATTGGAATTATTAATATGATAATGCCCAACGATATAAATAATGTCATACAACAAACTATACTCAAGGTTAATAATTAATAAGATGTTAAAATAGATATTTATCTTAATAAATAATTAACTAATTTATATAGTATATTAATAATATACTTAATCGACTTGCATCATATAAATAAGGGTCTCAAATTTTATATTAGTAATTACAATATGAAAATTCTTTTGGTTAGATAAGTATGAGAGAAGAAATGTAATTCAATATATTATCCATTAATGTAATTATAATTTAGTTTTCAAAATAAATTATACTATGTTGTGTATTAATAGTATACTTATTGACTTGTATTATAGGAATAATTTTGTCATAGAAAATAAATAATAGTATACTTGTATCATAGGAATAATTGCAATAATATTAATATATTATATGAATAATATTCTTGTTTATCCGTAATTCTAATTGTAAAATTATTTTATGTAGACACGTATTGGAGAAGAACTTGATTGGCCAACTTCTATCAAATTTTTTTGGTGTAATGAGAAAATTTAATTGATAACGGTAGTTTATTTATTTATTTTTAAATTTATTTTTTGGTAGATAAGTATTAGAGAAGGAAAATATAATTTGTTTTTGTATTTTTTTATTAAAATTTTCTTTTAAGTAGATAAGTATTGAAGAAGATAGCTATAAACATGTAATAATTTAATTTTTTGTTCTTACTAATTTTTTTTTAGTAATAAATATCTGAAATTAAAGACTACAGAGAAGGATATTTTTGGTATGTGAAAATGAAAAAAACTTAATATAGTTCTTGCTTTTAATAGTAGTATAGATTAACCTTTTGCTAATTCTTCTTGCTCCTATAAAATTATCCTTCACGTTCTTTTTACAGTTTCTATATTGTTTCTATTGTTACACTTCCTTGCATACTAGAGTTTTACTCGTCAACCATTTTGCATTTAGTCTCTTCTAGAAACATGAAACTAGTTTTCCTTATCTTCCTCATATAAATTGACTCTAACCTCTTGTCAAAGTCTCTACGTACCAGTTTGTTAAGTGAATATTACTGTCTAGCTTCATTACTTAGTTCATGCAGTTGGAGATCTTTTGTATGTACTACTATAATTGAACAATGCTATTAAATACTTCAGCTAATTGTTGGTCACTTATTAATATCATAAGGTTTTGTTACAGTGCATAGTTTTTTAAGGATTCCCTAGCATAGATTGGGATAGTAATTTAGGATTCATGTCATGAAGGATCTAAAAAAGGTCCCATGTTGGTCGCCAACCTAACAAGACCCTCATTTACCCAGATTTGGGATTGGAATCCCAAAAGATGTAGTAAAGCAAAACAACATTTGCAAAATTATATATAAATTTAAATTTAGAGATAACATTTTAATAGCTTAAAAATGACTTTATAATGTAAGTGTCAACCATCAACAATCACAAAAGCTCATGCTGATAGGTGACGTTGTAACAAAGTATGGAAAAGGGCCTAAAACAATATAATGATAACATTTTGGACATGTGTAGGGCTTTGAATAGGAACACAAGGCAGACCCCTTGAAACGGAAACAAAAAATAACAAATGGCATAAATGTCACTTTGCCTCCAGGATTTGAATACTTGACCTCCTGATCTGATATCATGGTAAAAACCAATGACCCTAAAATCTTAAGCTTTCGGTTTTGTTGGTTGCTAAAATAATATCAGAGTAGTAGGTCTAGTGTTTGACTCCTGGGGGTATGTTATCATGGCATTTGATTGTCTGTTTCTATATTTGAGGTGTGCGCATTTTTTTTTTTTTTGATGAATAATGAGAAAATTCATTAAATATCAATTGGGGAGAAGTGTGTGTGTGCCTTGTGTTTATTCCATTACAAAGTGGCATATGGGGAGGAGTGTTGAGTTATCGTATGTTGGGCCTGTATATGTACATTACACCATTACCTATCAGTGTAAGCTTTTGGGATTGTTGTTGTTAAGATCAAGAAATCAATTTAACGATGAATTTATTACCTAAACTAGTTTCTGTATATGCAACAACTATTAGATACTAATCAAAAAAAAAAAAAACAACTATTAGATAACCAATGAAAGTTTATAATTAATTGAGGGAAGAAGAGTAGAAAAGCAAAAAACAAATGGAAATGGAAAACAAAGAGAAACATTGTCCTCAAGGGAGGAAGAACTAGCTAGAATCTCCTACAAGATAATGATCATAAATTGAGTTTTCATTTCATTTGTTTCCTTTAGCATCTGGTGCATTTTTTTTTTCTGATTTAGTTGAACTCTATATATAAATGTACATATGTATTTTGATACGTAATTAGATTAAATAAGAAAGAAACCAGCAAGTACACCAAAGTTGCATTCTGAATTTACAAAATAACTCATTAGTACATTTGAATGACAGAGGTGGGGATCATAGTGAGAAGGGAGTGGTCTAGGTTCTCAAGACGATCAAGAGGATTAGGGTTCCATGTTCTGTGCAGGTTTCTAGCAGTTTATCGAGTCTGGCGTTGAGATTGTTGTGAATGAAAGAGGAAAGGATGTCCCTATTCCTCAAGTGTTGCAGCACTATAGGAGGGGTAAGGCTGGTGATAGGGTGAATGTTAGCTGAAGATTATAAGTTGGAACATTGGGGGGTTGGTAAGTCATAGAACAAGGAAATTTGCAGTCGCTTTGAGCCAGACGTTTTCATCGTCCTAGAAACCAAAAAGGAAATTATTGATAGAGGGATGATAAGTAGAACTTGGAAATGTTCTGATAGAGATTGTGAATGATTGTCCTTGATTTGTTGCTTGATTGTAGGAGAATAATCTAAATTAGCGCATGAAATCTCTCCCTCAATACTAGGCCTGATTATATTTACCTTAATTGGGTGAATCTGTGACTGATTTTTGTTTCTTTTTTTCACTGTTCTCATATGTGTATAAATTCGTGGCCCTGTCAATGGAAAAATGCACATCAGAATCTCAATACCTCTCTCTCTCTCTCTCTCTCTCACATTTCAACATGGTATCAAAGCCTCTCTGATCTTAGGGAGGAGTGTTTTAGTCTTTTTGTAGTGGTTGTTGGTGTTTCTCACTGCTGGTTCTTCAATCCTCATTCCTTCTCACTCTATTTGAGTCACCTGAAGCTTATATGATGTTTTCCGGCATCCTCTGGTACATCTGACATACATTCTTGGTGACAGCAGGTGGATTCGGTGGAGGTTATCATGGCCTAGTTAGACACCATCTTACATTCACCGTCCTATATAAGGTTTTTTCATAGATTTGGGTGTTGCAAAGGGTTATATGACTTTTTCTGGGTAATTTTCAGCCGCTGGATACAAGGTGCAGCAGTCAGAGCTCTGGCAATGCCTAAACTACTTGTAGCTTTTTTGCTCTTATCCTAAACTACATGTAATTTAGCCTCTAAAAATTGCTGAAATGGTTTTTGCTTGAGCTGTTTGTTTACAGATTCTTTTTGATGAATAATGAAAGATATAATATATATATATATATATATATATATATATATAGAGAGAGAGAGAGAGAGAGAGAGAGAGAGAGAGAGAGAGAGAGAGAGAGAGAGAGAGAGAGAGAGAGAGAGAGAGAGAGAGCAAAGAGAATACAATCCAGTCAAGTGGACCCATGAGGAATGGGACCGCTAGAAACCTTATGGCTACTCAAGAGATACACAGAATACAGCAAGAGCTCTCCATAATAATTACCTTGCCAACCAATATGGGAAATGGGATGGGGGATGAGTAACAACATCCTTGCCAGTCCCTGAAATCTTAGGAATACTCAATCCATTGAACTCTGGTCGAACAGACACCCACGATGCAATTGCCGCTAAAATACACTCCACTACATGCTCCACACTCGCCCTCCTATCCTGGAAGATTCTGTGGTTCCTCTCTAGCCAAATGTGCCCTCTCTTCTCAAGTTTGTTGAAACGCCACTGGTCTAGCATTTGGATCACAGAATTCGGCATAACCCATTCGATTACAATGATGCTAAGAAGTCTCGCCCATATGGCCTATGCAAAGTGGCACTCCAAGAATATTTGGTCAATGCTTTCTTCCACCTCTATGCACAACACACAAAAATGAGGGGATAAGGCCATCCTCTTCCACCTCCTCTGAATCCGGTTAGCCGTATTAATCCTATAAAAGAGTACTATCCATAGGAATGCCTTAATCTTAGGAGGAACTTTAGGTTTCCATAACCGAGACACAAAGAAGGATGATGGAGGATCTGAGCCCTTTAGATGAAGAATATTGAAGAATGATTTACAAAGAAAGGACCTCGATGGGGGAGGCGACCACGCAGTTTTGTCAAGACTAAATAGGTCAATGAACACCTCCTTAAGAGCACTAGTAGCAGCTTATTCAAATTCCTTATTTTGAGGAATCTGGGTCATTTTTCTATTATAGGGATTGTCTTCTCAGCAAGTCACTACATCAGATTCCTTATTTTTTTCCCTAAATCATTAAAATATTAATTTTTTTTTAAAAAAAATATTTTTTAAATAAAAAATATTTTTTATTATAAAAAATATTTCTAACAGTTATATTCTCCAACGATATTATATTTAATTTTTTTAAATAAAATAGTTTTTTAAAAAAAATATTTTTATTAAAAAATATTTTTTTTAAATTCACATAATGTTTTTAACAGTTATATTCTCCAACTATATTATATTTTAAAAAAAAACTCTAAAAATCATTTTCAATAGCTATATTCTCCAACGGGTATAATTTGAACGATTATATTCTCCAACAATCATATTTCGAACGGCTATATTCTCCAACAGTCATATTTCCAACGGCTATATCTCTAACAGTCATATTCTCGAAAAGACATTTCCAACAGCTATATTCTCAAATGGTCATATTTCCAACAGACATATTTCCAACGGCTATATTTTTTCCCTATAAAATTGAGTGATTTCTTTGCAAATCATTCTCCATCTGAAATTGTGATAATAATTATACTTACATTGTCTTTATGGATTTCTTTTCTGATGATGACATTGTCTATGAATCTTCTTCTGATGATGAAGAGGCAATAGCAACTGCTATTGAACAAGAACATTTGAAGACAAAAAGAGGCTCAACATCTGATCATGGTTCTATTCAAAGGCGTATGTTCATCAATCGCAATTCGATGGCTGGCCACCAACGTCTAATTCAAGATTATTTTGCTGAGCCATCAGTTTATCTTGAAAATATGTTTCGAAGGAGATTTCGTATGCGCCGTGAGTTATTCCTTTGTATTAAATATGTAGTAGAAGCGTATAACCCATATTTTTTGCAAAAAAGGAATGCCGCTGGGAAGCTTGGGTTATCCTCTTTGCAAAAGATAACTGCTGCATTTAGAATGCTTGCTTATGGAGTAACAGCTGACTTGACAGATGAGTATGTTAGGATTGGAGAAACCACTACAAGAGAAAGCATGAAGAAATTTGTGAAAGCAGTGGTTGCAATTTTTTCAGATGAGTACTTGAGAAAACCGAACAACAATGACACAGCTAGATTGCTAGCTGAAGGCTCATGACGAGGAACCCCGGGAATGTTGGGGAGTATTGATTGCATGCACTGGGAATGGAAGAATTGTCCCACTCAATGGTCAGGTATGTATACTGGTCGTGGTGTTAAGCCAACACTTATTTTGGAAGCTGTTGCTTCATATGATACTTGGATATGGCATGCATTTTTTGATTTACCAGGGTCTCATAATGACATCAATGTGCTGGAACGATCTTCTTTGTTTAATGATCTTGCTTAAAGGCGGGCTCCTCAGGTTAACTATTCAATTAATGGTCATGATTATAATATGGGATATTATCTAGCAGATGGTATATATCCCACTTGGGCAACTTTTGTAAAAACAATTCCAATACCGGTAGGGGTGAAGAAGAAAAATTTTGCTGCAACTCATGAAGCTTTGAGGAAGGATGTTGAACGTGCATTTGGAGTATTACAATCAAGATTTGCAATTGTTCTTGGACCTGCATGTTATTTTAATCAGGATGATCTAAAAGAAATCATGATGGCGTGCATAATTATGCATAACATGATTGTTGAAGATGAGAGACATTTGTATCAAAATGGAGCAGCCTTCTCAAACTATAAGTATGATCAAGACAATGAGGGTCCACCCCAAGTAGCGATTTCGACTACAAAGACAAATGAAGTTCGAAATTTCATTATGCGCCACCTGGAAATTAGAGATAGAGAGGTTCATACTAGACTCTAAGAAGACCTCATCGAGCATTTATGGAAAATTTATAGTGAATCTTAGGAAAAGAAGAGTAGAGTATAAGAACTACTACTATCCATCTTGTCTGTTTTTAATTTATTCAATTCAATCATGTCATTTTATTCCAGCATAACTTGTCTCAATATTTCTGTGTAAATGAACAAAAATATCCCATCAGCAAAGAGTATTGCATTTGAAGCTATGTGATTTCTAACTTCAAAATTAAAATCAAGCTATGCTCGTTGTAGTGTGACAAATCAATATCTTTATGAGACTTAATTAAAGTTAAGGTTCACATAATTACAAAAAACAACTTTAAATAACTAACACAAATAGATTAACTTCGAGTATTCTGTCTTTGCTTTTCCAAAATGTCCCTGCGAAGTAATTGAAAATATTCTCTAGTTTCAGGGTCCATCGTGCTTGTATCTTTTATCATGATTTCATGGCGCGCTCTTTCGGCCTCTTGACGCGATCGCTCAAGTTGAAGTTTCTCATTTTTTATATGGTTCGCTTCTTGTGTTTCCAATAGTTGCGCTTGTTGGATTTGAAGAAGCTTTTCTCGTTGTTCGGCATTTGCATTAAGTTTTTCCATTTTCTCTTCATGAGCTTTTTTCTTCTCATCTCTCAACTCAACTAGAACACCTGAAAGTTGAGTACCATCACCTAGCAAGCTCTTTCCTTGTTTTTTCCTCTCCTTCGCAGCCTTTCTTCCCATGGGTCTCTCCAATTCTACAAAACTACTTGGTTCGGATTGGTCTTTGCCTAAATCTGTGGATTCTGGAGTTGAAGGAGAAGATGGTGTAACAGATCTTCTTTTAGAACATGCTTGCTTATTAGGCTGAGACCGTTGGTTCCATTTAGGTTGGTCCTTCAAAAGAACCCAACAATGATCATACCGAAAATGTTGTTTGGTCAAAGCATGGAACATTCTTCGAGCTTCTTGAACCTATGAATATTTAACAAAACAAATTAGAAATCCTTAAATTGTAAAAGAGTAGTTAACGAAATGATGAATCAAAATACTTACATTGTCTTCCTCACTAACCCCGCTTCTATGTTGTGCTTCAACTTGACTTAAGAAACCACAAAACTTATTCATTGCTTGTTGAATATTCGACCACCGATGGCTTAACGATATGAGTGAGCGTGCAGGCCAACCCGTCTTTTTCTCTTGATTATAGCTGTTTTCAATTCTTTTCCAAAAAGTATCCCATTTTGCATTAGTTCCAATTATAGGATCCAAACTAGTATTGAGCCAACAAGAAACTAGTAGTTTGTCTTCATCCGGACTGAAGTTTTGACCACGTTTTTTATTAGAAGACCCTACTTCATGAACTTCAGGTGAAGTTTGTTCAACTTGTGTAGAATCCTCATTAAATAATTGGGAGCCATCTTGCAAAGGGGAGCTCATTGTAGAACCTTCTTGTGTTTGTATGTTCATTCCTAGAGAAGAAACAATTAGCTACTTGATCAATAAGAGGGTCATCAAAAAATTAATGTATTATATTAATATATAAAGTGTTATTGTGGCATGTTCCCCTATAAACAATATGCATACAAAGAGCTAGCTAACAAAGAAAAGATAGTTAAGAACATGGTCAACTTTCAAAGAGCTAACAAAGACCACAGGTTGATGAACATGCATAAAGCAGAATGGAGAAAGCAACACTAGGATATGCTCCTTGATCAGAATTGTTAATGCCACATACACAGTTGACTCTGTTTCAAGTCTCTTGATTCAACAACATATTTATTGTAGTCATCCATGATACCATAGACACTCCAAAGCTCATCTTAATTTGCTCTAATAATAAGATAACAATGATCAATATATTTACTCCATAAAGAGGACTAACGATGGATTACTTTTTTCAAGATGAGGATGCTATTTTGCATCCAAGCACTTCTAAAAAAGAATGAACTTAAAAAAAATAAATAAATAAAAAGAAAAGAAAAAAGACACAAACTGATTCATGTATTTACACCATAAAGGAAAAAAATACCATGAACAACATTATGTCTTTAAAAGCCATCCATTGACATATAAGCTAGCATATGATCAGGCGCAAGGCAAACCAGCAGTTTATATAGTATAAAGCTTTTTTTTTTTTATAGGATGATTAATGGCAGACTTTATTGAGAAAAAAGGAGAGTTGAGATATGGCATTTTGCTATTATTATAGTAATTAGATATAAGACAAGTTATTAGGATTTGTTCTGTGAAACAGAAATTTGAATCTCAAGTGACATTGATTGCATAGAACATTAAAGTTTCTATAATTATAGTAATTAGATATAAGACAAGTTAATAGGACTTGTGCTGTGAAACTGAAATTTGAAATCTCAAGTGACATTGATTGCATAGAACATTAAAGTTAAAAATTCACATATCAAACACCGACCATGCCTAGAAGCTCACTCCTTGTTATGTAAATATTTTAATGTGCATATGAAATCATATTCACATAAGAGTCACGAGAAACCTTTTCAATAACTTTTGGATATTATTTATGTTTTTCATAACTTCTAAGAGATTCTAAGAGATAATTCTCCAGTGGGGATTACATTATGACAAAGTTTTTAGTTTTGATTTCCCTTAGCTTTAGGCATTTTACCCTTTCCTTCTATTTTATCCATAAAATTCCACTTCTTTACAATCCACAAGGGGGAGAATGAGAATTAACTCTCGGATCTAACTCTCTTCCTTTTGGGCCTGGCCTGTGGGAAGATACTTTAGTCATTGATATCCATATGAAAAGGCAGGTATTCCCACAAAACAAAAGTGCTAGACCCCTGGTGACTTCCCAATTCACCAAAATGAATTATAACTTAGAGTTCTCCAAGTAGAATTGGTGGTTTCTGGTTTGTCTTTATGTGCTTAGCGCGCCCATCATGATGTATATTTGTAGAAATATAGAGTTATCAAAATCTTACCTTAAAAGGAAAAAAAAGAAGAAGAGTAGGACCATTCAGAATCAATATAGGAAGTTGGAAGATCTGTATAGAAGTTGCACAAGAATTTCCTAGGGTATTGAGACCCAAATGATGTAACTCTTTTGGCTAGTTTTGATCAAATAAAATCCACAACATCATTATGAAAATCAATTAAATTCAAAAATTCTAAGGCTTAAAACTCAACCATAATTTCATCATTATCCACATAAGAGACATACAAAAAATATTGTGTAGGCATTCAACCATCCCATTGGGCTGAAGAGGGAAAAAAGAACCTAAAGAAGACCCATGGTCTGGACCAGATTCATAGGTCACAGGTAGGAGTTAAATCATATGGTTCATCGTGCAATTTAACACTCAAATATTATGGTTCAAATTTTAATCCTATGATCCTAGTCTTTTTCAATCCAAGAGAGCAATCTGAAAGGTTTTATGTGGGATTTGATTTAAGAAAAACCAACAACGGAAGCAGCAAAAGAATATGTAATGATAGCACAATATAAGAAAAATTAACTTTAAAAATCTTGAAGAGATACGGATGTTTATTACTCAACAGAATAAACCAACAACGGAATGCACAAATATTCTGTATAAATTAAAACCAAATCGTAAAGGTGATAACAAAATCAAATAAAAAATCAACAATCTCTCTTGAATTCCATATATGTTCTATTAATAAGAAAGCAAAACATAAAGTTTGTGAACAAAGATGACAGGCACCAAGGTAAGATACCTTTAAGGCATGACAGATTTACTAATAGTGGCAAGAATTCTTAGAAACCAGCCGAACTTGCCTGTCTGTATGCACATGCCTGTCATCTGACTTAGAAAAGTCTCCCTGACCTCACATTTCCACTGAATCCAAGAGCAAATCCAATATAACTGACTCAAAGCCAGATAAAAGAGAACAATACGAGTAAATTTCATCTTTCTGACACTATCTTCAATCACTTCGCTTCTTGTCAACCTTTTCACAAACATATCAAGTGCATGATGAAATAACTATTGACAAAACAGACCAATTCATACTAAAATCGTCTAAATGCACCTGAAGAAGAAACTATACTGGATAAAACAATTCATATTTAAAAAGGGAAGAGCGAAAACCAAATTGCTCCTGAAGAAGAAACCACTGATAAATGCACCAAAAATTGTCTAAAACGCACTGTTGATCGTGCTTCAGACAAAGAGACCATGAACATCTCCGTCCAAATTTCCCGAAAAATGGAAGGCAAAATCAAGGGAGGGAGAGAAAGAGAGAGAGAGAGAGGGGGTTGGGCTTACTGTCGACGGCAGCTGACCGGCAGTTGATATTCGAAGGAGGAGAGCTGCGTTCTTTTCTTCCGCAAGCTCCGTTCAGAATTTTCTGCGCAAGAGGCCTTTTGTTTTCTCCTTTGAAGAGTCGCAATCTCGCGTTTAAGTCGCGCTACAGTGACGACCTAAAATTAAGTCGCTACTGTAGCACAAGTTAAAATTTTAGGTTTTTAAATAGGGATGGGTAAACTGCTGCACGATAATTTTTGCCAAAATCCTTATTTTCATTCCTTGTTTTAAGGATGGGGAGGATTATGGGTAGGCTGTTGCTAGTGCTCTAAGGCGGTCAAGAAGAGAAGCTAGCTCCTCAGCCTCGGACGATCTAAGATCCTTATGAAGATGTAATTTCAAGAGAGCTTGGTTAAAGACCAAGAAATAATATCAGACAAATGACTGCGGTGGCAAACAAGAGAAAAAATGTGTGGGAAAACAAGCGATAAGGCTTCGCTCCCCTCATCGGGGTTCATGCCAAAACCGGATAGAAGAATCAGAACCCAAAACCAAATGGATATGAGGATAAAAGGAAGGTGCAATAGCAACCATGGCTTTCCAAGGGCTACGTCCCATCGGATGCGCCTTTATATTAATGGATCATCCATTATCTCCCGACCCATATAGTCTAACAATCTCTTGGTGCTAAAGACTAGCTTGATTTGTGCTAAATCGCCAAAACCACTTAGCCAATAATGATGAGTTGTGCAAGGCTAAATTACCAATGTCTAGACCCCCCCCCCCCTCTCTCTCTCTCTCTCTCTTGCCTTACACACTTGGTTCCATCCAACAAATGTGTCCTCTTCAACCCTCTTCCCTCCCACAAAAATTCCTGTTACGCTTTTTCAAGAATATCAACTACTCTTTTAGGCATATGAAAAAGAGACATGAAGAACACGGGAAGGTTGGCAAGAACATACTTCATTAGGGCAATCCTTCCCCCAAAAGATAAGTAGCTTCTTTTCTACAAAGCCAACCTTTTTTCCACTCTTTCAATAATAGGATCCCAAAAGGTAACGGACCTAGGGGATGCACCCAATGGAAGACCCATGTAAGACAACGAGCAACGGCCAACTTGACATCCCAAAATACGAACTAAAAACCTTAGCCTCCTCCTCCCTTGCATTCATTCCCACAAGTGTGCTCTTACTCCAATTAACTTTCAGACCCGAAACCATATAGAAGGTGTGTAGGATGTTCTTTAACCAAAAAATTTGTTCCTTTCCACTCTCATAAATACCAGAGTATTGTCTGCAAACTGAAGGTGGGATATGCTAAGGGACCCTGTTCCTACTTCAATCCCTTGCAACAAGCCCATCTTGAGGGCGCATTCGATAAACTCATGCAATGCCTCGGACGCTAAAGTGAATAGAAAGGGAGAGAGCGGGTTGCCCTGAGCAGACCTCTAGACGAAGGGAAGAATCTAGCCACCGAACCATTTGAAATGAATGAAAAATCAACCTTGTCCACACATCCCATAATCCATTTCACTCCAAATCCCTTCCATTCTAAGGCAGAGTCTAAGAATGGGTCAGGCTTTTCTATCAAACTTCTTTTCTATGTCTAGTTTACAGATAACTCTAGAAGCATTCGATTGGGTCAGGCTTTCTACGCATTCATTAGCAATGAGAGCACAGTCTAATATCGGTCTTCTACAAATGCGCTTTGACTCGTTGAGATGATATTTGGAAAACTCTTTTCATCCTGAGGTATAACACCTTGGCTATGATCTTATATAAATTCGTTACTAAACTGATGGGTCTAAAATCCTTGATACCTACCGCCCTTGCCTTTTTTGGGATAAGAACAAAGAAAGTTGTATTGGTAATCTTGTGAATGATGCTAGTCAAGTGGAACTCCTCAACCACCTTTATTTTTTTTTTTAACAGTTTCCTTATTCTTTTTGAAAAATGCAATTGTAAATCCATCAGGCCCCGGGGCCTTGTCCCCATCCAGATTCATCATAGCTTCTTTAATTGCATCTTCATCAAACTCTCTTTCCATCCTCTCTCTCTCTCATTGATTTGTCTAACATCATTTGGCCCCTGTCTTTCAATTGAAATCAAGTCTCTTGTTCAGATTTATATAGCTTTGAATAAAATTGGATCAAACATTCTCCTATTTCCTCCATGTACTCTATTCCTCTTCCATCAACAACTAATTTTGAGATCATGTTCTTGCACCACCGCCCATTCGCTATCCTGTGAAAAAAGGCTGTGTTTCCATCTCCCTCTTTTAGCCATGACATTCGTGACTTTGTTTCTAGTGGATTTCCTCAAGCTTCAGCACCCTTTCCAAGGTGGATTTAATCTCCCCTCTCCTAATCTTATGATCAATGGTCCATTCCAAACCCCTTCTAAGCTAGTTTGTTTACATATTCTACTGATAATTTCTCTAATTATTCATAAGTTATTGTTTGAGCCCAATTGTGTTCTTTCATTTCTTTGAGGCTATATAATTGGATACAGTGTCTAAGATGACGGACGAGAGTCAAACATCAAAAAAATTGCAAAAGGGGAAGAGAGTCAGGTGACCTCCCTAAGTGAGATTCCAACTCTTCAAACCACACAACTTTTAAATTAGTTGGGCTTAATTACTTGGCTTGGTCATAGCCCGTGTTGCTCTATATTCATAGCAGATGAAAAATGGAGTATTTGAATGAAAAGACTCCATAACCAAAAGAGGCTGGGCCAGCTCTTGATAAATGAGAAATAGAAAAATCCACAATTATGTCATGGTTATTGAACTCCATGCAATCCGTCGTTAGCCAAGGTTTCTTATTCCTTGGCACTGCTCAGGATATTTAGGAGGCTATGTAGAAAACTTACTTGAAGAAAGGGAATGCTGCAAATAATTACGAGTTGAAGCATCAAGTTCACAGGATGACTCAAGGAGGCCAAGATTTTGCAATATATCTCCATAAACTTTGAGCCTTATGGAAAGAGATCGATCATTACCAGAGTTTTGAGGCTGAATGTGCTGCAGATGCTCTGAAGCTTCAAAAATTGGTGGAAAGAGAATGTCTCTTTGAATTTCTACCAGGCTAGAGATCTGAGTATGATGCTGTCTGTGTTCAAATCTTGGGAACAAAGACACTTCACTACGTGAGGCATTTTCCTATGTTCAAAATGAAGAAAGTTGCAGAGGTGTGATTCTTCCTTCACTCTTATAGGAACAGTCCACTTGATCTCTCATACTTCTAAGTTCTAATTCAGGAGCCGTGATGGAAGTAGAGTAGCAGAAACTGATGAGAAGGACAAATTATATCGTGATCATTGCAATTGACCACGGCATACTAGAGAGACTTGCTGGAAACTTCATGATAGACCAACAAGGGGTAGAGGAGGTCGTTCTGGAGGCGAAATCGACCTAGAGCCAATCACACTTATATGGTACAACCAGTTATCTTCACACTGGAGCCTAATTCTTCATCCAACTCTGTTGCTCTTAGCCAAGATGATTTTGATATGCTTTGTTGGCTCATGACTCGACCGGACACACCAAGCACTGCATCGTCCTCCCTTGCTTGCACAGGAAATTTAGCTACATCCCTAAATGCATCTATTACTAAGGATCCTTTGGTCATTGACTCAGTTGCTTCTGAACATATGATGGGTACTTCTACCTCCTTCGCTTTATATAATCCTTGTTTAGGTAGAGAAAATGTTAGGATAGCCGATGAATCCCTTTCTTCTGTGCCTGGTAAAGGTTCTATTCCTATAACTTCTGAAATGACTCTAAAATCTGTTCTTCATGTCGCTAATCTTGTTGCAAATCTGTTGTCTATTGCTTGTTTCTGTTGAGTTAAATTGTCAAGCTACTTTTTATTCATAGCGTGAAGAATTGAAGAAAAATTGTTCTCTTTCTTTCTTAAAAATGTGCTGTACAGTTTCTGACTTTATACACTTAGGGAGAAACTAAAAATAGGAAACTATTCTAACTTAAATCTCCACAATTAAGGGATTGTTACAACTACAAAATCCTTTAATTAAAGCAGAATAATTTGCACCATAAATACAAATATTTCCTGATTCTCTGATTTCCTATTCACACACATAGTTTCCTTTGAAGAAGAAAACCATGTTTTCCCACACTCCCCTCCAAGCTGGTGAATGGATGTTATCCATTCCAAGATTGCTAATCATCCTTTGAAATATCACATTGGTTTGTTCCTTGATCAGTACATTCGCAAGTTGTCCTTCAGTAGAGACGAAAGGAATACAAATCAGACCACTGTCTAGTTTTTCCTTTATGAAGTGCCTGTCAACTTCCACGTCGTGGTAATAAAACTGTTGTATTTCATCGTGTCGATTTTAATGGTAGCTCAGTCACAGGCCCTTTCCAAAGTGAGGGTTTTTTGAATCACTGTTAAAGGAATCCCTTTGCATTTAGCTGCATATACAACCTTCGCAATGATAGGTGATGTAATGGGGGGTCTGTTGGAAGTGGGAACTCCAGTGATGGTGGGTAATGGTTCAGTCAGTGTGGACCTCAGAGTTAGAGAGAGCTATGCAAGACGAATCCCTCGGATGATCTGTCTTTGGGATGGGAGCTGCGCTTTTGAGCTATATTTGCAGGTTCATACTTATGCAAAAGCTTCCTTTGGGAGAATTCTGGGTTATCGGGTGTTTGGAGAAGATGATGACATGGCAAGCTTTCCTACACGTGTGGAGAAGGAAAAAGGGGTAGTCAAATCAGCTGCTGCTGGCTTCAAATTTAAATCCACTGCCATTAAATGTCAAACGCATCTGGGTTGTGTCATGAGTGTCTTACCACTAAGGAGAACATGGGCCCAGTGGGTGCCACACAAATGGGTATTGAGCCAAAGCTGGACCGTGGTTACTGTCCCACCTTTAAGGAGAATTTGGGCTTAGTGGCCGCCCCACATAAGGGTGTCGGATATAAGTTGGACTGTCGCTATGGTCAGGAGCTCCTTTGGAGAGTCCCGACAGTAATGAACAGGGTTATTGAGAAGGGGCGATTGTTGGAAACAGAGATGTTGTTCAAATCAAGTTCAGGAATACCTGCGAAGGATCACGACCAGGCTTCTTCTACGTTTGACAGCAAGTCTTCTTCAGATATGCCGGAAAATCAGGTGAGGGCGTTGATTTCACAAGAGCTTCAACGTATCCTTCTCCATGCCAATGTCTCTCCAAGCAGTGGCAATCTCGCGAGAGCGCCTGTAGCACATGCGTTGCTGCAATCAGGTGATGCTGTTGGAGTGAAAGATTTGATGGTATCCTTGATTTCTTCGACAGTGGCGTCTGGAGAAACCGTGGAGGATGGGGACGTCCCGATTAATGTTCATCAACAATCTGAGGACAATGACTTCTGTTCTTTGATTCATGATGACGTGTCAAGTTTGGAAGATGATATAGACGGTTTATGCAGGATCTTCTCCTCATATCAAGATGGAGAGATTGTGATGGAGGGGAACCTTCAGTTGCTGTCAGCGGAGGGTTGTCAAGAAGTGAATTCAAAATGTTATTTCTCCGAGGGAGGACGGGAAGAGATAAGATCCTTAGAATTTGACAATTTTCCTCAACTGAGAGTTGTATCAACAGAGGGCGGGGACCTTCCAACTTATATCCAGATTATTAAGTATTGGGATGCAGGAATGCAGTAGTCAGTCCTGTCCTTTCTATGCTCATTCTCCTCTTCCTTTTTCCTTGTTGGACTTGTTGCACTCTCCAGGTATGTCCTGTGGGGCTTTCCGACGGATTGTTTCTTGTCCAAATTTATACAATGCTGATGCTTCTGCTGTGAATTCCATAGAGTCTCTAGTTCCTACAGCTAAGTCTCCTAGAATCTCTTGTGATGGGATGGGTGGGGATTTAGAAGATAATGTGCGCCTGCCTAGTAGCCCTAGTGTAAGTGGGGGTGCTAGACCAGAGTTGGAGTTGGGAAGTGAGCGTGATATTTCTGAGTGGGAGGGAATGGAACAGATATTATTGTTGTTTTAGTTGGAAGTTAGGGGAAAAAATGGCCAGGTAGTGTCTGTTAGGGAGGCATGGATAGGTTTAGAGAGAAGAAGGAAGCTCTGAATAAGGGAAGTAAAAATCTGTCCAGAGAATTAAAAAAGCTAGAATGTTCAGTTCAGTACAAATCCAGTGATCGGAGAGCTGGAGCCTGGAGGAAGGGGTGCCCCTTATGTTATTCCATGATTAAGATACTAAGTTGGAATGTTAGAGGGTTGGGGGCCCTGAGAAGAAAAGGGCAGTTAGGGAGGCATGTAGACTGGTTGCTCCAACCTTTCTCATTGTTCAAGAAACAAAGAAGGAAGCTTTTTCAGAAAGATTGGTAACTTACCTTTGGGGAAGTAACAAGAGGGGATGGTTATTTAATCCCTCTCTAGGGAGTTCAGGAGGACTCATCATTGTTTGGGATTTGGATGTTGTTGAGATGGTTGATAGCAAAGTTTGATGGTTCTCATTATCCATTCTCCTTAGGTGTGTTGAGTCTAGGTTCGAGTGGCTGCTTTCAGGTGTGTATGGCCCTCCAAGGCCTGGCAATCATTGTAATTTCTGGAGGGAATTGGATATGGTGAGAACCCAGTGGAGTTCTCCTTGGTGTATTATGGGGGATTTTAATGTTATAAAAGAAGTAAAGGAGAAGAAAGGTTGCACTAGGGTCTCTAGAAGTATGAGAGAGTTTCCTTGTTTCATGAATAGACAGGAGTTAGTAGACTTATATCTGTTGGGAGCCAAATATACTTGGTCTAACTTGCAAGAAAACTCAATTTGTAGCCGGTTGGATAGAGCTTTAGTTTCTATGGATTGGGAGGATCAGTTCCCACACGCCAAGCTGTCCACATTCACAAGGACAGTTTCGGACCATACCCCTGTAGTGCTGTCTACTTCTTGTCCTTGGTATGGTAATC
Source organism: Buxus sempervirens (assembly GCA_947561395.2). Lineage (NCBI taxonomy): Eukaryota > Viridiplantae > Streptophyta > Magnoliopsida > Buxales > Buxaceae > Buxus > Buxus sempervirens. Next base: position 10,906,720 of record OX387183.1, read on the forward strand.
CCCCTTTTAGATTTGCAAATATGTGGTTGGAAGATAAATCCTTTAAGGAGTTGGCTATGAAATGGTGGTTGGAGGCCTCCCAAAGTAGAGGGGGTGGGAAGGCTTCAGATTTATGAGCAAGCTTAAGTACTTGAGACATAATAAAAAGGCGTGGAACCGAGATGTTTTTGGATGTGTCATAAAAAAGAAGAAAATGCTGATGGAATTGATTGACAAATTAGACAGAGAGGAAGAAGCTAGAGATTTGAGGGGTGATGAACTGAGATGTAGGAATGATCAGAAAAGGAAGTTGGAGGAGACAATGGAGGAAATTAATTGGAGACAAAAATCTAGAATTAATGGCTTAAGGAGGGCGATGGGAATACTAAGTTCTTTCATCGAATTGCTAATGGAAAAAGGAAGAAAAATGCATTAAGCCAAGTGAGATTTGAGGGAAGATTATTGGAAAATCAAAATCAGATGGTAGAGGGATTTAAATCATTCTATTCAGCCTTGTTCTCTTCTGAGGCAATGTTCACCTTTAATCTGAATGAGGAAAAAAGAACTTGGATGGAAAGAGCCTTTGAAGTGGAGGAAGTAAAAAAGGTGGTGTTCTCATTAGGGAAAGACAAAGCACCTGGGATGGATGGTTTTACCATGGCCTTTTTCTAGGAGTGTTGGGATGTGGTAAGTGCAGATCTTGTAGAAGTGCTCAGGGAATTTCATGAGTTTGGTATTATCAATAAGGTGACCAATGCTACATTCTTATGCCTTATCCCTATATGTCATGATGCTATAGATTTCGAGGACTTTCACCCCATAAGTTTGACAAGTAGTTTATACAAAATCATTGCAAAGGTTTTGTCCTTGAGATTGAAAGAGGTTGTGGGTTTGCTCATTTCAAAAAACCAAAGTGCACTGGCCAAAGGTAATCAAATTTTAGACAGCGTCCTAGTGGCAAATGAGTGCATTGAGGAGTGTTTTAGGTCAGGTATAAGTTGCAAAATAGGTCTGGAGAAAGCTTATGAGCGGGTAGAGTGGGGCTTCTTGGACTCGGTGTTTAGATGGAAAGGATTTGGCGATAGATGGTGTAAATGGATAAAGGGGTGTCTTCAGAATGTATCCTTTTCCTTCATAATTAATGGGTCAATGGCTGGCTTCTTTCTGGCATCACGTGGGTAAGGCAAGGTGATCCATTGTCTCCGTTTTTATTTATCTTGGTGAGTGATGTCCTTAGTCGTTTGTTTTCTTTGGGGGAGAGTGCTGGGCTCATTAGTGGTTTAAAAGTTGGAGGCTCTAAAGTTCGAGTCTCTCATTTGCAATTCGTAGATGATACTATGGTGTTCCTAGAAGTCTCTCAAGAACAAGTTTTTTGGACCAAGTGCCTGCTAAAATGTTTTGAGTTACTATCTAATCTTGAGGTGAATCTTGAAAAGAGCAAAATGTTAGGAATTTTGGTAGACTCAGACACCCTTTCAGAGTGCTCCTCGATTATGGGGTGTCAGTCACGAGAATGGTAGATTACTTATCTTGGCCTCCCTCTTGGAACAAGGTCTAATTTTGTTAGTTTTTGGGATCCCATCGTGGAAAAAATGAAAAATAAATTAGCCACTTGGAAAAGGAATTACATTTCTTTATGAGGAATGGTAATTCTTATTAAGGTAGCACTTATGAACCTTCCTGTGTACTACCTCTCTCTCTTTCGGGCCCCAAAGAAGGTGATAAGTGTGTTAGAAAAATTGCAAAGGGAATTTCTTTGGGAGGGGCGAGAATCAAAAAAAGATCACTTAGTTAGATAGAGTAAAGAATGCCCTTCTTAAACACTAAGGGGGTTTAGGCTTGGGCAATCTTTATCTTAGAAATTCTGCCTTTCTGGCAAAGTGACCTTGGAGATTTGGAGCAGAAAAAGAGAAACTATGGCATAAAATCATTGTAAGTAAATATGGCACCCATAGAAATGGGCGGGAAATTAATCCGAAGGCAAGCATCCGCGGTGGTAGTCCATGGAAAGCGATTTCTGCTCTTACGTCTCAATTCTATCCTTTGGTAAGGTATATCCTCCATTCTGGTTCCTCTTTGAGTTTTTAGGAGGGTTGGTGGTGGGGCTCATGAAGCTTTTCCATTACTTTTCCCAGGCTGTTGCGGGTACATATACTACCCTATCCTTTTGTTTCCGATATTCTTTCTTGGGATTCTGAGGGTTTGTCTTGGAACTTGCAATTCCGTCGGGATTTGAGTTTTCTAGAAATAGAGGAACTTGTCTCCTTGTTAGATCAGTTGAATCATATTTCTATTGATTGAGCCTTATCGGACTCGCACCGCTGGTCTTTGTCTTCTAGTGGGTTTTTTTCTACTTGCTCTTTTTTTATACATCTGTGTTTAGATAGTAATGTTGGCCCTTTTCTTTTTCTCCATCCTTTATCTGACATGCTTCTACCCCACCCAAAGTTCTTACATTCCTATGGATTGCTCTTCAAAATGGTACTAATACTCTTGATAATCTTCAAAGAAGAAGGGTCTTGCTATCTCGCCTAATGTTTGCATACTTTGCCTCAAATAAGAAGGGTCTTGCTATCTCGCCTAATGTTTGCATACTTTGCCTCAAAGAAGAGGAGTCTGTGGATCATATCTTTGTGCACTGTGAGTTGATTTCAGGTTTTTGGTCTTACTTCCTGGGACTTTTAGAAGTTAGTTGGGTTCAGCCTAGAACCCTCTCTGAATTTTCTTATCAGTGGCGATTCCCATTTCTCAAGAAAAAGGGAAAATTGATGTATCAAGCAGTTTCTTGTGCTACTATGTGGTTGGTTTGGTTAGCTCAGAATCAGTGCATTTTTTATGGAGGTACTGTTGTAAAGCATAGGATTCAGGAAGACATTTCTATCTTGGCAGCTGGTTGGGTTAGCAACAGGAAGGAATTCAGATCTGTCTCAACAATCGACATATTGCGGGGTTGGGTTATAGTTTATTTTTTGGATTAGATTACTTCAGTTTTGATGTTTTGCTGTTCAGTTTTTTTCTGGTTTGTAGTCTTATTAGTGGGTCTTGGTAGCTTTTAGCTCTTTTTTCTTGATGTTTTCCTATATCTCATGGGTTCTTATACTTTCTATCTCTTTCTCAGTTTTAATATATTTTTCATTATTTATAAAAAAAGAAACTTCCACATGTTTGTTCCGGTCATGTTGTACAGGATTGTGTGCTATGCTGATTGCTGACTTGTTATCGCAATAGAGTCTCATTGGCATCTCCCATTCTATCTTGAAATCTTCTAGGATGATCTTGATCCACAATAGTTCGCAAATCCCTAGAGCCATTGTTATAAATTCTGCCTCTGCACTAGACCTTGCTACAACACCTTGTTTCTTCTCCAGGTCACAAGGTTGCCAAAAGGAAATGTACAATATCCTGATGTTGATCTTCAGTCAATTGGAGAGCCTGAATAGTCAGCATCTGTATAAGCTTCAAGAGTTATTTTCTCTCCTTTCTTGAATAGAATTCCTTTCTCCGGAGCTCCCTTGAGGTACTGCAAGATCCTGTTTACAGCTTGAAGATGCACCTCCTTGGGATTGTGCATAAATTGACTTACTGTACTAACTGCATAGGCAATGTCAGTCTGGTATGTGACAAGTAGATTAGTCTTCATACTAGTCTTTGATAAGCACTTTTCTCAACTGTGGCATCATCAGGAGCTTCTCCAAGTTTGTGATTAAATTCTATAGGAGTCTCAGCAGGTTTACACCCCAGTTTTCCCGTTTCCTTCAGCAAATCCATCACATATTTTTGCTGTGAAATAAAGATTTCATGCTGTGATTGAGCAACTTCAATACCATGAAAGTATTTCAGCCTACCAAGATCTTTTATCTCAAATTCCTTGATCAAACACCTCCTTAAGGCTTCTCTTCCTTCCATATCATTTCCAGTTACTACAATATCATCCACATATACCAACAAGGCAGTTACTCCCCCTAACACCGAGTGCTTAACAAACAGAGTATGGTCTCCTCGGCTTTGTTTATATCCCATTGCTGCAATATCTCCCAAAACGGGCCCAAGGTGACTTGTTTAGACCATATAAAGCCTTCTTTAGTCTGCACACCTTGTTTCCTTCTGAACCAAAGCTAGGAGGAATCTCCATGTAGATTTCTTCATCAAGGTCGCCATGTAGGAAGGCATTCTTGACATCAAGTTGCTGCAAACTCCACCTGAGATTAGCAGCAAAAGATAACAATATTCTCACAGTGTTCATTTTTGCAACTGGGGCAAAAGTTTCTAGATAATAAACTCCATAAGATATCCATTGGCTACCAACCTAGCCTAATATCTTTCAAAAGACCCATCCGCTTTATACTTAACAGTGAACACCCATTTAGACCCCACTTGACCCTTTTCCTTGGGTGTCTCTACTAATTCCCAGGTTTTATTTTTCTCAAGAGCTTCCATTTCAACCCTCATAGCATCTCTCCATTCCTTATGACCTAAGGCCTCAAGCATGGTTTTGGGGATGGTTATGGCGTTCAGGTGTGTAAGAAAGGTTTTGTGACTATGTGATAGTTTCTCATATGGCACAAAGTGGGACAATGGATATAATGGATATTGGGTGCATTTTCTTGTGCCTTTCCGAAGAGCAATAGGAAGACTATTGTCACTGGCATCATGAGAGTTAGAAATAGTTTCTTGAGGAAGTGCAAATAGACTAGTTACCTCATTACCAAGGGCTGGTTCAGAATCTTGGATTTGCATAGGTTGAATGATGGGCTAGTAGAACTTTAAACCTGATTATATTTTGCCAGAGTTTGTGATTTAGGAGTACACGGTGGCTCGGATTCAATAGAAACAGGGGGCGGAAACGGAGTTTGGACTATTAGAACTTTGAGAGGTTTTAGAAGACGGAGTAGGAGAAGAAGAGTGAGAATCAAGTTCCATTAAGAATAAGTCCTTGTCCTTATCTTCCATACATGTTATCTCCCCTTGAAGATAAGGCTGTGTAAAATAGCTTTCCCTTTCAACAAATGTGACATCTGATGACACATAGAATTTTCGAGTTGGAGGATGATAACACTTGTATCCTTTTTGAGTGGATGAATATCCTAAAAAAACACACTTAAGTGCCTGTGGATCAAACTTTCCCCTGTTATGGGAATGGATATGGACAAAGGACACACAACCAAAAATTTTTGGAACAAGATTATTGATAGTTGAAGTTGGAAAAATGTTCAGATAGAACTTGCATAGGACTATTAAACCAAGGACTCGAGAAGGCAACTTATTTATGAGATGAGCAGCAGTTAGAACACCTTCTCCCCAATAACTTTTAGGAACATGTTTCTGAAATAAGAGGGCTCGAGTAGTGGCTAACAAGTGGTCGTTTTTCCTTTTTGTCCCCCCATTTTGTTGGGGTGTGCTGACACAAGATGACTCAGAGATTATTCCTTCTTTCTGGAAAAAAGATGATAGAACTTGATTGAAGAAATCCTTAGCATTGTCAGATCTGAACTTTTTGATCCCAACCCCAAACTGATTTTTTACCATATTGTGGAAAGTAGGAAACACTGAACTCACCTCATATGTATTCTTTAGAAGAAAAATCCATGACACACGGGTACAATCATCAATAAATGAAACAAACCAATGAGCCCCAAATATATTAGGAACAGTAAAAGGCTCTTAGATGTCACTATGGATGAGTGAAAAAAGAATAGATGTGATTTTATTGCTTGTAGGAAAAGAAGCACATTTGTGCTTTGCAAGTTCACAAATATTACAATGAAGAAATTTCTCATCAATCCTTTAAAGAGCACTGGAAATATAACTTTAAGAGTGCCAAATGAAGGATGTCCTAAATGAAGATGATAAAGCCAAATCTTGTCTTTATTTGAAAGTGAAGACTCTGAAAGAAATGACAAAGATAACTTATTCTCAGTTCTATTTTTCTCACTTGATTCTTCAAAATAGTAAAGTCCATCTTTCTCCCTAGCATGTCAAATCATCTTCCCCATTCCCTGGTCCTGAAATACACAATTTGAGGGAAAGAGAGTCACACTACAATTCAAATCTTTTGTGAGCCTATGTATGGGCAAGAGGTTAGTGGACAGTTTTGGGACATGAAGATCATTGTCAAGTTTCAAAGTCTGGTTTATTAGAACATTTCCTCGGCCAGCAAATATTATTAAAGCACCGTCGACTATCGCTATTTTCTTATTGCTTGGACATGGACTATAAGAGGTGAATTTGTGTGACGAATGGGCCATATGGTCAATGGCCCCTGAATCAATGACCCAGGACCTAGAAAAAGAGGTTATGCTTGAGACACTAGGGACACAAGGGGAAGGATACTTACCTGAGAGTGCTAAGAAAAATCACCTATAGTAGACTTGGAACGTAGAGGTGGAGGACCTTGTACTCAATGCCTTTTCATACCACTGTGTGGCACGTTTGGAGAGAGAAATCTTAGAATATTTGAATGGCGGACTTCATCTATTGCTTGTACTTGGGAGGCCATTATGGTCTTATTGACCTCTTGGGCTTCAACTATACCTATTTTTAGAGGACTATTCATGGTACATATTTCTTGGGAATGTCTTCATATATATCTTGAGAATGCACCATAGATTTCCGAGAGTGTGGCCTGTCTTCTGCCCCCCATGGCATTTTAAGCTTAATATTGATGGTTGCTCCTTGGGAAATCCCAGGAGAATGAGTATTTTGGAGTCTTTACAAATGAGTTTAGTTATATACTTTACTTTTTTTGGCCCCGTGGGAGTTGGTAATCTGTTGAGGTTAAGATGCTAGCATGCTTAGTAGGCATAGTGCATACTAAACAACAAGGTTTCCAAGACTCTGTTGAAAGAGGATTGTGATACTATTATGGAGTGAATGGTTACAAAAGTCCTCTTGGCGTCTCAAGCATTTTGTAAGGAAGGTTAAGAGAATGGCACTAGAGTTGAATATTTTATTCAATTTATTGCCTACCCAGACCCGCCTCCTTCCTCACTGTTATCCCCACCTCTAAGTCATCAGTCCTTCTATGTATTTGATCGAGGTAGGAGGATTTCCATGGTTGGGTAATGTACATATTGGGTTTAGCGGAACTCTCCATTGTGTTCGGGAGGGAGTATTGGGTGGGTGATAGGTTCTCCTTTGTATTCTAACCTTTTTTCTCAATGAAATTCTTTCATGAATTATTCAAAAGAAAATAAATGAACAACCTGCTGGAAGCTATAAGAATCCTATTATACAGTGAATCTGTGAATCCCCTTTTCCATTCTATTAAAAGAGTTAATTATCTTTTTCTTGGAAGCTAAGTATGTATTGATGTTTTAAAAGCGTACAAAAACAATTATGGATCAAAGCCAACACAAAAAATTGGACGACCTATACAAAACCAGGCCTATTTTTCCGCAGCACCCCAGCCACAGGTACTGTTGTAAGGTACACAAACATAGCAGCAACTACTAGAGAGATACAAAAATGGGACCTATACCCCACTTTTAAATTAATTTCCTGTTCAGCCGTGTCTTTGAGTACTCCTTAGAGGCAAGAAACTTGGCCCTAACGTTTTTTTTTTTTTTAAAATACTCTTTCAGAACTTCCATGATAGTCGTGCTTTTGCATTTGAACACTTTATTGTTCCTCTCCCTCCAGATAAAATATTTTCAAATTGAATCCCTTGAAATCAAATAATGGAGAAGCCAGAAAGAACAAATTGTGCATCTCATCTCATTATGCTTCCAACTTAGTCTCCTCTTAAAAAAATGCAACTGGTGCAGTCTTTCCAAATATTCCTGCACTAAATGAAGGGAATGAAAATCCAGGTCCTATTCAGATTACTATTATCGGAGTAATGTCCTGCCCTTCCAGTAACTCATATAAGCTTCTTGGCATTACACATAACAGACCAAACTTCATATAAAAAATTCCAAACCTATGATATGAATGGACAGGTGTACTGAATTGTGGTTTGCCGTTTATTCTGAGATTTATGATACAAACTCCTACTAGGAATATTCTACCCTCTTGAAGCAAGACTGTCTATTGTTTCAATCTTGTCCAAAGCTGCTGCCTAGATGGAGAAAATTATGCCAGGGACATTGTCACATTCTCGATGAGAGTGCTGGGGTTAAAGCATGGTTGATTATTGTGCAGATGGTTTTAAGCCGAAACCGAAAAGAATCAGCTGAGTCAACTTGTACTGACAATCGATATGAGAGATTCCATTTGGAACCCTTGAACTTGGCCAAACTTACCCAAGGCGTAGTGCAATATGACTTGGGCGACTCTGTAGAGGCTTTGAATAGCCTCTGTTGAGCTCAGGACACCATTCTAGCAATCCCAAGCTTACATGTTTGCACCCACTTCTTCATTTTTAAAAAAATTTCACCCATCCTATTTTGAAGTGCTCTTCTATCTCATAACAATCCTAAAGTAGACTGGTTCTTTGTTTTTGCAAATTTAAGATTTTGAATAAGGAAGAACAGTTTTCCATAAAATTCAGGGAAAAAAAACTGAGGAAGAAGAGAATGCATATCTGTGCATGTGAGGATGGAATTTCCAGGAATGTGAAACACCTCGATTGAACAGCTTCTTCTTTTCCTCCCCTTCTCCCCTTAGCAGCGAAGCGTTCTTTGGTTTTTCCTCAATGCATATCCGTGCATGTGAGGTCAGAATTTCCAAGAATGTGAAACACGGTCACACCTCCATCGAATTTTTTCTATTCCTTTTCTTCTCCCCTTGCAACGAAAGCCATTCTTTGGTTTTTCCTCCTCCCCATGGAAACAAAGCCATTCTATACTTTATTTTCTTGTAATGAATGAAGAGCTGCACGATCAGGTCTTATTCTTCCTTTTTCAGTTTCTGGGCCATCTGGGTTGGCCTGACCTGGCTCGGCCATTACTGCATATATTGACTGTGTTAACTCGGACTCGGGCCTGGTTGATACCGAACCCAAGTTCAAGTTCTGGAACCTTGTTTTTGCATGACTTGATTAGACATTTTGTTATCACTTTTCCAACCAAATATTCCTCTTGCATGGAAATCCTTCCATTCCACCCCATATTATGTTGTGTCAATATGCTTTCATTGGACCATCTTTATTGGTAGTGATAGAATGCACAAAGGCCTTATACATATATTGTCCAAAATTTAATTTTACCTCCAGCTCCAAATCTGAAGTGTGTATATTTTGAAGTCAACTATTAGATTTTGGTGACCATATACTAATTGCATAAGTGCCGCTAACTATTTTATTATACCGGCTCCACTTTTGCTGTCATATTTTGCTCTCTGTAGGTAAATAGTTCTACCTCAAATCCACTCTCATTCTCTTACTGTTGGAAACTTGTAATTTTAAATTTCCTGGTTTCACTGTAGCTCTTGAGAATCTGAGATTAGCTCCTTGCCAAGCAAATTTGATTCTTATTTTTCTTCCTCCTCTGTTTTGCCCTTTGAAATTTTTTTGCAAAAATAAAGTATAAGTTGACACGAACACCAACATTTTCTAAAATGGGTACTTTTTCCTTTTTTTTTTCATCAGCAAATGTCTTTAAGACATTAATTATTGTTGGCATCAATAGCTCTACTTTTTATTTTTCTGTAAATGACAGTCAACATGTACAGTGTATTTGTTATTGAATTACTTCTGTTACGTCTCGCTTAGATTTTGAAATGATATTTTGGAATTTCAAATTGGTGAGAGATAATTGTCATGCATTAAGTTAATGCTTCAGATGAAATTGATGGTATATGACAAATGTCACCTTTTTCCAGGTTGGCATTGGTGTAACGAATTCATTGATAAGCGCAAGAAAGTCTGTTGATAGGTCTTTTGCTGATGAAGCAGAGGAATTGCCTCTATTGTCCACTAGCGTTGCTTATGGTGTTTATATGGCAGTTTCTAGCAACCTAAGGTATGTTTGTTGATAAAGTTTTCAAAGTGTTTTAGATTGAAAGCTCGTTTTTCAGTTGATTGACAAGACTTTCAAAATTTATGCTATGTAAAATGTCGGATTGTGTTTGCATGTATCGATATCATGGCTTTAAATATCAATATAGTGAACGAGATATCCCCTTTTCCTTGGGAGGCAATGGAAATCCAAAATGTAATCTTTTGTCTTTTCCTCAAGTGATATATCTCCTTCCCCTTTTGGCGATATATGTAGTAACATCAATATTTAAAACCTTGATTGACATGCAAAGGCAATTCTTCTTACCTTGGTGTAAATGTGAACAGAATGATGAATATTACTTGTATTACCTGGATATGAATTTTCATCAGTAAGAATATGAATTTAGTTCCAAGAATAAGTGTCAGGCTGCCCAAGCATTGTGAAGATATTGCCACTGCAAATACTACCCCAATTCCCCTATTTTCCGAATCCCAAAAGATTTATACTCCAGGAACTTATCTTTTCGTTTTCTAAATTAATAAAAACCAAATAAGGTCTATCGTTTTGTTTCAAAACATTGCCACTGTGAAGTAAAAGGATAATCTCAATGATATATGAAATCCAATTTCCAGTAATAGATATATCCACCATCTAATTGATACCTTATTGTGTTTCTAGAATTGAAACAAAAAGCGTAGATCTGTCATTTACTGTCATGCAGGAATCAAATGAACACCTCCTTTCTTTTGCATCGTACATGTGGTGTAAGAGCTTCAGGAAGCTATGCTTGGAGTGGTACATTTCTGGAAAATTAAAGGATATCTTATCTTGAAAAGGCCAAGGAATGTGGAAATCTGTATGGGAATTTTTCATATGTTACCCTTTCTGATTTTCTGACATCTTCTGAAAGAAGGGAACAAAAGGACATGGGAAGTTGGATTGGAGGGTGTGGAATCTATCAATCATAAAGTGGTTTCTGCACTACAATAATGGAATATGCTGCAGGAATGCAAGATACAGGAACATGTGTGTTAAATTCTAACATTATGTTCATGTTATATTGCCATTCATGGTGACATATTTTTCAGCTGCGTATGCCATTCATATACACTGGTTGTAAGATTTGACTTTTACAATTTTACAGTATTGAATTCATTATTAACAAATGGGGGATCTGAATTGAGGATTTGGTTTTGGGAGGATATTTGGTGTGCAGATGGTACTTTCTTGCAAATTTCCAGAATTTTGCTGCAGCCTGGGTTTTTGTCGAGTTATGGTGCAAGATATGTTCTGCTTTTGTGAGTCAAGGGAATCAGATTTAATGGAGTGATTATTCCACTTAGATGCCCTTCTTTTGATTGGAACTAGAGCCTATGGCTGAGTTGATTTCTGTGATTTGACCCGTGAGGTTGTAACCATGGAAGAAGGAGAAGATGTCAAGAAGTGGGTATGCGAGAGCATGGAACCTTCTTTGTCCATTCCTTTCGTCTTGCATTTTTAGAGAATGGAGTTAGTTTTGGCCTTCCAAAATTGTCTTGGAATTCCCCTTTCCCACTGGTTATCACAGTTTATTTTAGGACATTTCTTGGCAACATTTTGACATTGAATTGCCTTATTGGTACGTGTTGGAATCTGCGGTGATGAAGTGGAAAGCAAAAGATTGACCAACTCCAACCTTTTTTCGTGGTGGCTGCATGTATCTGGTCCTTTTCATTTTGGGACATTAGGGGAAACTAAGTACTTCCTAGTTCCCAAATCAGTTGAAGTGTACTTCCAACGTGGGTTGGAAGGAATGGAGGATCTTTTAGGTTTTGTGCCAGTTTTCTTTTGGCTGGTCGATATGGGAGAAAGAAATTGAGGAATATCTGATAGCTGGGAGCATTTTACTTGCTGTGATGGTGAATAATGCTATGTTTTAGCTTTGCTACTGGACTTTTATTCTACCAGAACTGAAGGATTTTACTTGCTGCTTTGTTGATGAAAGGAGATATGGGTATGTGAGTAGTTGGTAGGTTGTGGCCCTTGTGGATGGGTGAGTTTTATGTTAACCCCACTGTATCCTTTCCATAAACATGGATAACTACAGTGTTGGAGGGTGAGGCCAGAAGGGGGAGCAAAAACAAAAAATGCTCTACCCATCAGGGAAAAAAAATGAAAAATTAAATTGTACCTTTCTTCATATTATGGTAATGATATTTTCCTTTTTTTTTTCATGGCTGAAACTTTCCATTAATGAAGAGATATAAATATCAAGCAGGGAATTAATAATCTCCTGGCCAAGATACAAGAGCACATGGCTTCATTCAGGGATCTGTAATAATGAAATCCCAATTATATTTAAAATTCTCTACATTTATATCTTTGAAGATACTAACAGGAGAAGCAACTCACCAAGAATGAGCCCCTTATATAGTATTTATCTGATATTTCAAAATAATTGGAAATTTGTTCTTTCAATTTTCTGTTCTCATATGTCACCAATAAATATTCATGAATTGCTAACCATTACAATGTTTGTTAACCCGTCTAGACTTATTTTATGGAGAGTATGGGCACCACACCGAGCTTATGAATAGGAGTTTGATTTTAGCCATAATGGACTGAGTTTGTATGCGTATGAATTTTTTGGAGAATCTGAGGACGATTTTTATTCATCAGGTACCAACTACTGGCTGGTGTCATTGAACAACGGATTTTGGAACCCTTGCTGCACCAACACAAGGTGGTACTCAGTGCCGTTTGCTTTGCATTCCGAACAGGCAATACGTTCTTTGGATCATTGATGTGAGTTTCTAAGCTGCGTACAAATTACTATAATAATATTAATATTTTTTTTTTTCAATTTCTAAAACGCATATGGATTCTTCGAACAGGTGGGTTGATTATGCTCGTTTGGTGGGAATTCAAAAGGCTCGTGAGTAGAAAACAAGTCGATTACATAGGATATTTTTGTGTGACCTTTTATCATTTTATTCTCGTTCTTGCACTAATTATAGATGTTTTTGATTTTTCCAAATTTGTTTTCCTTTCATATAAATGTAGGTATTTATAAATTGAAGATGGCTACCATTTGTTTTGCAATAAAATAGAAACAAGAGAAAAATATCTTTCTTGAAAATAGATTCTGAGATATGTAACTCCTTTTTTTTGAATAGGTAAAGAAAAAAGGAAAAAGGGGAATGAATCCATGCATATTTCATATTTCTGAAGACAACAATCCAGCAGTAGCGATAAACCCATGTTCTGTCATCTTGATCTTGATTTATTCCTTCAATTTCCTTTCTTCTATAGAAATCTAATACTATGCCCAGCTGAATGAATCGAACTTCATGTTATCTTTGGCTGCACAGTTAGTGAAGCTACGATGATCTTTGCAGGAGCTTTTAGACATGTTGAACAATGTACAAACGCATAGATCTTTTCCTTCTTCCTTTTTTTTTCCCTGTGAATATGAGCACATCAATTGCAACCTAGAATGACGAGTCAAAAATCAACTGAGCAAGATGACTCATTGAGTTCTGCTGGAATATGTTGCTAAAAACCCTTACCCACAAGGCCCCAATGAATGATCTGAAACTTTTGTAGACTGATTCTATTCAGAATCGTTCGGATAAGTTCACCACTGAAATAATTTAGCTTATTCTGCTTAATATACATATGTTTATTTACTTTAGGTTTTGACAAAGGCCTCATGAGTAATAATAGTATATTTTCAAAATATTTAGGTCAGTTGATGCCCAGTTGAAATCCCAAATCCCCAAAAAACCTACATATAGCAGCAACAGGCATATTGGAATGCTGAATAAGTTGATCATCTGCTAAAATGGTTAATAGGCTCTTGAATAAGTTACATATTTCATATGTTTGGGAGTTTTGATATTGGAGATTTGCCCCTTATGTCCCATATATGCAAAGCCCAATTTGAAGGTTGAGGTTGCTTTTGAATCATTTTGCTTCTCAGTTTGAGTTTCAGGACAGAAGATTGTATTGCTGGTTTATATTTGTACAGTTAGACCAACGCAAATCAAGCAAAATGTAATCTCCACTAGATTAAGGTGGCGTTTGGGATCGCTAGTGCTAAAATGATTTTAGGTCTGTCTTTATCACATAGACCTAAAATGCTGCTTCCTCCTGTACAAGGAGGAAGCTTCTCAAATATCCCAGCTCTCTTCAGCAAATGTACGGACACTGCTATTTGATTTTATTCCTTTAGGGCCTTTGACGTTAGTTTGCCTTTTACTTTTTTCTTAAAGTATTTTGCAGGACCTTCAGATGTGGACGTTTGGGGACCAACGTCTTAGAATTGGAACCATCACATGTAAAGTGGTCTTCTTTATGGAAAGGAGTTGTTGCAAACTGTCCCAGAGTGGTTATTGCTCAATGGGGGCACTCTTGTAGTCTTGTGTCATTACTTGCTAGAAATCTCAGCCACTAAGAACACTTACCCATAATACCTACCAAAAAGGAGTAAGAGTTTATCATTTATTTATAGAAATTCCCTTTTCATGGCTTTATTTATTGTAAAGATAATCTTCAACAACTATTCATTCCCAAAAAAAAAAAAAAAATCACATCTTTATACTAACTATCTTAGCCAAATCATATAGATATATTCTCTATATTCTGTTGACAGATACATTAGGTCTCATTGGGCTACATCTGAATCATGGGTTATCTTCTGGCATGTAATATATTTACTATTGAGAGGGAAAAGTTAAGGTTACACCCTTATAAGTTAGATGGAAATGATAAAAAGAGAGGCAGAAAGTTAGGTAGGCCTAGCTGTTTGAAATTATGATATTCACATGAAATGTTATGATGTCATTACTCATCACATGTAGCCTCCTATTTGGACTCATAAGACATCCGTGAAGTGTTTGATGTAATGTCATTACCGATCAGGACTTGTAAGATGCTGCAGTCATCAGCACATCCATTTCTATTAACAGACAATATCAACTTGAGGTACCTATCTTCCATTATTGTTTCAATAAGATGGGGACATCTATAATTAGGTACTATAAAGGGGAAATTGGTTTTTAGTGCAACTTTTTCAAAATAATTCATGTTCAATCAGCTAATTCTTGAAAATTGGAAATTAGTGATACTTTTTTAAAATAATTGAAAATTAATGTCGTTTTACTGTTCATGAAGACTTTCTTCCAATAATACCCTAAAATGATTTTGAAAACATTTTCATTCGTTCAAGTACAAGTGAGGTTTGCTAGTCTTTTGAGAGTATTTTTGGAAGAAATTCTTCATTAATTGTAAAATGACATTGATTCTCAATTATTTTAAAAAAGTATCATTCATTCTCAATTTTCAAGAATTGATCGACCGAAACTGAATTATATTGAAAAAGTATCACTAAAAACCAATTTTCCCTACTATTAAATGCCAAATCACTGTCTATATATGTCTATATATATATATATACATGTATGTGCGTGTGTGTATGTCACATGGGGTTTACAGATGTTCCAACCATGGCCTGTCAAGGGACACATGGCACCTATATAACCCCTTGTGGGGTCTAACATGGGGATGGCTCAATCAATTGATTATGTTGCCATTTGGAATGACTCCATGTCCTCATTCTATACTGATAAGAATCATCAGTTATTTTCTATCAGGGCATGAAGATCCGCTCTAGAATAATCAATATTGATTAGAATAATAAGCGAATAAAGTCACTAATGAATGCAGCGTACGCTAAGTAATGACTTAATATCTTGTGAATTATTCCATGTAAAGGACTTATCAGACAGTATTCTATTACTGATTGAGAATCTAGAGGTACAATTTAGCTTTTGTTTAATGGAAATTTAAGTTGAAAAGAAAAGGAAAGACTCTTTTAGGGCCCCGTTAGCTCAAGAGAGCATGTTACGCTTTTTGTAAAGACAAGCTAAGATGGAACTTTAAAGTCAATTTTTCCAAGCGAAAAGAAAATCACTTTTGAGACTTTTTATAATTAATCCAGCTTGGACCAAACAGTGAGTTGGCTTTTATTGTGTTATTCTATGGTTGAGGGGCCCCAGGCATCGGTGATGTTGATATAATATTCATCCATCCAAACAGTCTCTTGTCTTCCATGATAAGCTTTGCAAAAGCAAGAATCACATTTTCTTTTTCCCAAACAGTAAACCCTTTTGAGAGAGACATGTGGATTGTGGCTTACAGTAAACATTCTGAACTTTGTTGAGTCATTTTGGATAGAAATCTCACCAAATTAAGTTTTTGTTCTCTTCTGCTCTTGTATCTATCTCCCCACAATCATTGTACAAAGAATCCAATGAAAAATGAAAAATCTCTCTTTTTAATTTTTTTTTTCCCTTTCTAATACATTCATTGCAAGCATGGTTCATGGTCGGTATACACACACCTACTGCACACGTCTTTTTGAGAAGTGCAATTTCAAATAAGATCATGACTTAATATACATTAGAATATTAAGACAATCCAATTGACCTGTAAAGCTTTATGGTTTGAGGCAAACTGTTGAGTACATTCCTTTTGATTCGGTAAAAATGGGTTTTAAATTAGGCCCCTTACCACAATCACAAGTGCTCCTCTCTCTCTCTCTACGTTATCCCCACTTACTCATTCTCTTAGCTCAGTCGCAAGAATTCTTAATGTTCCAATCTCTTCCTCTCTCTCTCTAAGTTGTACCCACATTACCCTTCTCTTCAACCACTCATAGAAAGCTTGAGGTCCCAATCACTCAAAACACTCTTTCTTCGTAACCTCATCCCACATTATATATCGTCCTCACAACTCTCTCTCTATCTATAGTGTCCTCTCTCTCTCTCTCTATCTATAGTGTCCTCTCTCTCTCTCTATAGTGTCCTCAGTCAGCAACATCATCTCAACTTCCTTGCCTTTAATTTACGTGCCACTAATAAGTGTCGGTGCGGCACTGCCTTGCCTTTAGTAGGAACGGATTTCATCAGAGACTTGAATGTGAGCACCTAAGAGGTACGAGCTGCGAGTGGGTATTCGTTCACTTAATAATAGAAAAGGGAAAATGTCAGCTTTAGGAAAAGGAAACCAAAGAAAAATAAAATTCAGTTTTGACCTTTTGAGAATAACAAGGACAACTTCCACTCTCCTGAATCATTACAGCCAATTTTCTTATGAATTTAGTCCTACTTTTGTGCCTTTAAAGTTTAGAACTGTTTGGTTGGCACAGTTTGAAAATTAGCACGTAATTCCCATGTTTTATTCCCCCCCTTTTTTTTCTCCTCTGGCTCTTAGCACATGGGTTTCTCTTCTCTATGCTTAGTTGCTTCACAGTCCCTTTATGACTTTCTCTCTCTAAAGCATTTTTGTTTGATGTTTTCTCTCTCTAGAAACCTTTCAGTTCAGTCACTCACACACGCTGGAGCATCTGCTGGTCCAACAGTGGAGGGTGTGTACACATAGGCTTCATGTACCTATGTGGACACACATTTCACGGGTGTGTACACATATGCTTCATGTACCTATGTGGACACACATTTCACCGTAGCACTAGCAGATTTTCCAGCCAAGGGCTCCAGCAGATTTCACGGTCCTCGAGACACCCATGAACAGCTCATAAAAAGAAAAGAAAAGACACTAGAGAAAGGAAGTCTTCTACCTCAAGTAAGACACCTCAGGCTCGGTGCACTCACCGAGTTAACTCAGTTGAAGACTGTTCTGCTCGAGCTTAAACAACCAGAAAAAAATGGGGGAAAAGTAAAAGAATTATTAAAACCCATTAGATAAATAGAGTGAAAAATGAATTTATTCCAATAAAAGAAGAAAACTTTGCTGTATACTGATTACAAGAGAGAGAAGCATGAACAGAAGTGAGAGCAAAATTACTTCGTATGTTTTTCTTGCTAACAATCGCTATAAACAGACGAATCCAGTTGAGATGAACAGATTTCTTTGAGAATAATTGAATTGAGATTGAGATTACTATCACCACGACGAACCATTGAGTAACCCCAAGAGCTTGGGTTTCGATGAGCGAGTGAACTCGCCTCCGGAATCGACTCGGTAGACGTGATTATATCTATGTTCTTCAACACCGAGCTACTGTGAACGAGTTGGTTCAGGAGCCCAGACTCGGAAACCGAGTTCTTCTTCTTGTGTTGAATCGCCGCTCGAACAATCTCTGTCAACATGAAAGATGATAACCTCCGAACCCCCCGATTTCCGCCCATGATCACTGATGGAGTCAGTGGCTTTGATTGATGATGATTGGATTGGGTTTGAGTTTTCTCTGAATTCTTTCTGATGTGCTTTCCATGTGACTTCTCCGAGGTGGTTGTTAGAGAAACTGACTCGGGACTCCGATTCCTGACTCGGGAAAGCGAGTCACGAAATATAACCACGTCTTTCACGTCGACCAGCATGAGATGCTTGAAGTTCCGCCTGACTCGGCCGAGCAGCATTGAATAACAAGCCCATCTCCTCAACCCCATCGGCACCGAGTCCAAGAATCCGGCCAGCGAGTCCTCCGGGTCAAGCTCTGCCGCGTCGAAACCCACCACCGATCCCCAATTGAACTGGGTCAACTCGGCTTGTTCTTCTGTTCCTTCTGGGGTACTGTAATTTCCGTGAATCCTTCGACCCCACAAAGGCTCTCCTCCTTGCTTCTCCTTCTTATCAGATTTGACGAACTGGGTCACGTCGAAACCAATCACAGACTTCGATTTCACCTTACCATGACCAGATTCACTGTAATGGCGAACGAGTCTCAAGAACGACTCGTTTTCTTCTAGAATCACTTGAGAAAAATTAGAAGACCCAATTGAAGACGAAGAAGGGAAGATGAGCACAACATCTGATCTTGCAGTGAGACCTGATCGATGTAAAATCCTCATGAACAAACGCAACTCGTCTTCCCCTGTTCCTTCTGGTAAGTGACCAACTACAAGATCACTCATGGCTTTAGTTCCTCTCCTGAACAGAGTACCCATTCTCTGCAAAGCGAAGGAATGATCAAAGCCACTTCCTTTCTTCTCTTCCTTATATGAGCTTCTCCAAAGTTTAAGAAACGAAGACAGATTAGACGAGGAAGAAGAAGATCTCTTAGTCTTGTATTTAGCATTGAACCCCTTTGAAGAATTCTCAACAAGCCATCTCCGAGAAGCTCTGACAGTGCTTGTGGTGGTGGTGGCTGTAGTGGGGAGGGTGGGCTCAAAAGTACAGAGAGTGAAGAGGAGCAAACTGGAGAAGACGATGAGTGCACAAATGGAGATGGTTAATTGCGCTTTACTGAGAAGGAGATTAGAACTGCTACTACATCTACTGGTGGTAGATTTGAAGGAAGAAGACGCAGAAGAAGAGAGGCTTTTCTTCTTGTCCATGTAATGGGAGTCGTCGTCTTCAGGGAAGAAAACCAAGAGCAAACCCATCCCCCAACCTTCAACACTGCTTTTGGACTTCCCAGAGAAACCCATCTCTGCTTCAACCTTTCTTTTCTAATGCTCTTTTTGTTAGAGGTCATAGAAGGAGAGAGAGAGAGACAGGGCGAGCGGATAAATGTGGAAACTAATTTTTAGTAATACGTTTCCAATATAATTAAGATTCAGTCAGCAAAGTAATTAATTATTTCTTCTAATAATTATTGCTTCTAATAATTATTAATTATTGCTTCTAATAAACCTTTATCAAAATAATTAATTTTTTACAAACTAATTCTTTCAAGAATTATACAACTTACTCCCACGTACAAATAATAAATTGACTTGTATAAACCATTTTAGACTTATACAAACAATAAAGTTACTTATACAAGTCAATAAATTAGTTTGTACAAGTTAATAAAATGACTTGTACCTAGAGTAAGTGATTTGTACAAGCCATTATGACGAGTGATGTAAGGGTATTTTTTGAATATTAACTTGTACCTTGAGTGATTTGTACAAGTCAATAAATTAGTTTGTACAAGTTTAATAAAATGACTTGTACATGGAATAAGTGATTTGTACAAGCCATTATGACAAGTGATGTAAGGGTATTTTTTAAATAGTTGATTTATAATAATAAAATATTATTAAAAGTTAATTATTTTAATAAAAGTTTACTAAAAATTAAAATTAAAAACATTGCTACCGAATGTTAATTATTTTCAACAGTATCACTAAAAATTAATTTTCCTGATACGGAAACCGCGTCGGTGCGTGTGAAAAAGAGCAGGGTGGGAGCCGCCTGAGGAGTCAGGACAAAATGGGGAGGTGGAGGAGGAAATGGTACATAGTCATACACGTGGCAGACATGTAGTGGAATGAAATAAATATCACATTGGGTCCCACTTTTTTTTTGGTATTTGGCAACACTTGGTAGGACGAAATAATGCGGTTCTGAACAGGAGAACACGACACAATATCAAAAGCTGTTATCTGTTGATGCAGATAAAATTTGTATTGACAATGCAGCAAGGTTGTAGAGCGAGAGAGAGAGAGAGAGAGAGAGGTCACATTGAATAGGAAAGCCGGAAGAAAGAGCTCACCACGTGGTGTGCAGGGGCGCTGCATAGCATCAAACTTTAATTACGGCTCTCTCTATGGCTTTATGGTTGTGTCTACCAACTCACTTGCAAGGGAATGATCTGGTACTTCACATTGAGTGCACTTCAAAGTCAAAACTTAGTGAGCCATCTGATCATTTAACTTTGATGAAATGATGACCCACATTCACTGGTATGTATTAGCATTTAATGGTGCCGTCTAAAACCTACATTTCAGGATTTGGTTTAGAAAGTTTACCCAAAAAAAAGGGGATTTGGTTTAGAAAGAAGATCAGGGTTTCTGTTTACGGTGATCGAGAATATTACGAGATCCGAGTTGAACTCTGTTAGCTAAAATAGATCTCAGCCAACTTTAGTCATAAATAATGCATTACCCAAAAAACTTTAGTCATAATGTCATACTAGCAGACAGCCCGTACGATGCACGGGCATCGAATATGGAATTCAATATGGTAGGTATCCCATCTTTTGAATAGGAAAGTGGACCTATTAGTTAGTAAGATAATTATAAATTAATAGAGAAAAGATAGATTAGGAATTTAATTATATAAGAAAATAATTATTTTAATTATATTAAATTAAATTATAATATTTAAAATTTAGTAACTTAATTAATTAAGACATAAATTTATTATAATTAATTAAGAATATTATATTATAACTGATTATATTAAATTTTAAATATAACTTCATTATACTAATAATATAATAAAGTTTATGTTTAATATTTAATTAGTATTTTAATTTATATCTTAATTAAATTAACTTCTATTGCAGCTTGCTGCAAGCTCTAATCTAGATGGCGAAGAAGAAAGCCATGGCGGTACCATTTATAAATATTGCCTTAGCCATTCTCGTTCTGTGCTTGATCCATTCTGCATTCTTCTATGATGAACTAAGAAATTACGTCGTCCACATGTTAAGATAAGAAAAGCCAGTCATCCTTGTCACTCACCATCATTGGTATGCCTCGATGCTTTGATCTCTTTCTTTCTCTCTTTGCTCACTCTCCAAGATTCTCTACAGCTATAGACATGCCATCCATGGCTTCTCCATCTATATTTTTGTAGCTGTCAATTTTTGAACCAACACATCAACCTGTTTGAACCCAACCCGAATAAATGAGTTCGAATTGACCCATTTATTACTTGGGTTGGGCTTGGGTTGATGGTTTTCCAACCCGCTTGAAAATGGGTCAATCTGAACCAAACCCGTCAACTTGTTGGGTACCTGACAATATACCATTGTTTTTTTTAATATTTTTGGTATAGATATTATAAACCATTAATCAAACTTACACATAAATAGAAACCTAAAAAAATAATTTAGTAAGTATAAAAAATAATTTACTTTTTTACTAAAAATAACTTAGTAAGAGAAATAAAAACCCAAAAAAATTATACCCTTGTTCAACACGTGAATAGATTTGCACCTTCTTCAACTGCCAAGTTTTCATTTTTTCAATCAAGTGGCTTCTTGTTGGTTAAGATAATAAGAAAAGATTGAAAATATGCTTAATCCTCACTCTTTGCTGATCTACTAAATATTATATAATTTATTAATGAGGATAGCACATTTAAGGAAAAAATGTCTCATGACCTTTATTTTCTCAATTTTCAAAAAATAAATATATAATTTCAAGTTAAAAAGGTTTAAAACATTTATGTTAAGAAAAAAAAATTGTCCACATCTCCATTATTTCTAAAAAACATTGCTAAATTAAGAAGAATTTTCTTTAAAAAAGGTCCAAAAAAAAAAAAAAAAGTTGGGTAGGGTTCAACCAGCTTATTTGCAAATTAGGTTTGGTTCCATGATTTTTGAACCCATTGGTAAACGGGTCGAACCCCGGTCCAATCCATTTAAAGCTCAACCCATTTACAACTTGCCCAAACCAAACCCATGATTCTCAAGTCAATTTTCAAATCGATTGGTCCAGTAAAACAAGTCCATGCAGCTAAAATGTTAACCCCCAAAGCTATTATGTTCGGTTTGAGGATTTCTACTATTAGATGGTTCGGACCACAGCTTGAGAAGGCTGCGACTTAAGGTGTAGAGGGTGAAGGCCCTATCACCATCCCTCTAATGACAATTGTGGCTATTGTGGATAGCCGCAATTTTAGCTATTAGCATTTTTTTTTCTTTACCATACTCAAGGTGTTGGCAAAATTAGGTCTAAGTGATACTCTATTAAAATAATTAAGTAAATGAAGACATTTTTTAAATAATTAAACTTTGGTCCTATTAAGTAAAACTATTTTTTACTTTTAGAAAATAAAATAGTTTTCTTTTAATGTTAAGAGATCATTTTTATTTATATCTTTTATGAAATTTGACCAAATTTTAATTAATTAAAAAAAATCCTCCTTTTACTTAATTATGTGAGCGGAGTGTCACTCAGCAACAGTAAAAAAAAATCAGCAACAGTAAAAAAAAAAAAAAGAAAAAGAAAAGAAAAGAGCGTAGACAACAAAAAGCAAAAGAGCCGTTGTTGGGCTTTGCGGACTTGACCAGACCTCATCTATGCTCATGCATACCTTTCTAAATTTGAATGAAATAGCACTAAAAACTAATTTTCCTATTCGCATTGAATTAAATTTGAATGAAATAGCACTAAAAACTAATTTTCCTATTCGCATTGAATGGGAGAGACTCTTATTTGACACGTCATCCGTGTTAACGTCCATACCTCATTAAATCTGAATTATTTTGAAAAATATCACTAAAAATATCTCACGTACGCTGCACAGTCTACCTCACATTAAAAGTAGAGAGAGATGGGAGAGAGTCTAATGATAAGGAGAATTAAATGGGAGAGAGTCTTTTTAACACGTCATTGGGAGAAAGTCTATTTAACACGTCATCCATGCTAACGTGGATACCTTACCTAATCTGAATTATTTTTGAAAAACATCACTAAAAAACCAATAACGATAAGGAGCATAAAATGATGGGAGAGTGACTATTGACACGTCATCTATTGAAAATCAAACGTACATATCTTACTAAATCTGAATTATGTTGAAAATTATTACTAAAAACCAATTTTTTCTATTTCTTTTGCTGTCCTAAGCAAGCCGCCAAACCATTATTTTGAAAAATATTACTAAAAACCAAATTTTCATATTTCTTTTGCTGTCAAAGCAAGCCGCCAAACCACCCGAACGTTACACATCGGCCCCCAACCTTAGTTACACCTAATTTGGAATTACAGAAAAATAAATCACTCAATAAAAATTACTTTTAAACCCCGAGGCTGACACATAAGCTCGAGGCAACCCGAACCTGACACATCAGATGCCACTTCTGATTCGCTTCATATATAAGATACTCACCAGAAAATAGAACAAAATTTGCCTCAAAAACTACTATTTTCGACGCCATCAGAATATTAAGGAGTAATCAAAATTTCTATGCCTATAGGGTTGGCCGACCTCCGAACAGCTATCCTACATTTGTTCCTGCACTTTGTGAGAGAAATGCTGCCACGTTTAGCATTCGACATTTAAGAGCTTTTTCCCCTTATAAGAGTAAGAATGCAGCATCTCCCTTAAAATGCAGGGACAGATATAGGAAAAATGTGCGGAGGACATTATTACTTTCAATAAGGGCATTGGATTACATTTTGACGAATTTACCCTTATTTAAGTATAAAAAGTGTAAGCTTGTGAGATTTTTAAAGGTTTAAAAGTCTTAATTAAAAATAAATTTTCAAAGGCTTAAAAGTCTTAATAATCAATGTGATTTTATTATTTAAATTTTATTTTTAAATTGATAAGGGATATAAAATTACATTTTATAAGTCTGACAAAGGATCTAAGTGTCGTTCGAGAAACCTTAGGGAAGTATCAGCAGTAATCATAAACTATAAGGGAGGTAAGTATAATTTACGCTAATTGAAATAATTTGTTAATACATAGTAAAAAAAAATATTTCAAACTTTTATTTTAGGCTAAAAACGTCATTTTAAAACTTCTGCGCTTACAGTAAAGAACTTCCACATTTAATTAGAATTGTTGATTACTACCAAAAAAATATTAGGATTGTTGATGAATCAAATAGTCCACCTAGCCTAGTGCTTCATGAGCCTGGGCCTGATACTCTGTAGAAGTGAGATGACTTTGATCCTCAAGAAATTTAACGTGCCAAATTCGGCTTCTTTCGAATAGGTTTAGTGTCTCTTTAATAGAGCAAAGCCTAAGCCCATCCAGTAATCAGCCTATATTTACACTTGCAACTTCTTTTGAAAATAATATTGCTTTAAGAAATTGAAACCATAAGTAAGAACTTAACGGGAGATGCAACTTTGTAAAGAAAGAATTGGGCTAAAGAATTATGAATTATATGTTTAGTGGAAGGTTAGGATTTAGAATTCAGATTCCCTAGATTGGGTCTTCCAAGTCAAACCACCCCTCTATATCTATATATAAAATAAAACTCCACGTCTAAGAACTGGGTAAAGTTCATAATATCTTTCAACTGCCTCAAGCAACCATTAGAAGCACCACCACTACTACAATCACCATCACCACCACAATACAACCACTATACAACCACTGCTACAATCAGCACCTCCACACAAAAATCATCAACAACACGACCACCCCTACAACCATCATCATCATCACCATTACCACAACCATCATCACAATCACCACCACCACACTACATCATCAGTAAATAGCCTCTTATTTTATTTTGTATTAATTTTTATACGAACCTTTTTTTTTTTTTTTTTTTGCTTCAACTAAGTATTAGATTTTGAATTATGATGAAATCAAAGTTTCAGAATATTTATTTTCTCCATTACAACCAAAGGGATTTGATTTCAAAGAATCGGAATTTAGAGAATTATACTGCCTAATCCTTTGTTTCAAACACACCCTTACAAACAAGTGCTTTCATAACTTGTCCCCCTTAAATACCAGGTTTCAAACACAACAGCAATTAACATTTCTTGGTGAAAACCCTATAAGAGATATCAGAAGCTTTCAACTTATATTTAACACTATATCTCATCACAAAAACCCACCTGGTTCAAAGCAAAAGCTAATAAACATCATCTCTCCCTGTGGCAATCAAACCCATATCTCATCACAAAAACCCACCTGGTTCAAAGCAAAAGCTATCCAACAATTGCCCTCCAAATGTTTAGTTTAAGGGCCTAAACGAGTCCCAATCTAGCTTATTACATTTTCAGCATGCACCTGAGCCCACCCCTCATTTCTTAGGCCCAGACCACGTTTTAAAGGATGAGAGCTGGGCACTTTTGCACCAGCTTGGTTTAACCAGAAAGCTACTGGGGGAGCACTACCTCTGCACACAACTGCTATCTGCTATATGCTTTTATTAAGATATGATATGAAGACAGAAAATGAAAAATGCAGTATAATATATACACTCATAATTTTTTGAGACAAGGAGGGTGTAAGCCCATACATACCAGCACTTAAAATTATGCCTTCGGACGAGGAGGCAGCCTCATCTATGCAAGCAGCCCCGGATAAATGCAGCACTTGATAAGGAATGCCACCAAATAGGCAATCATGGAAGTATAGACTCCACATCTTCAGCCTCCCTACTGATAGGTAATTCTCTGGGACCATCGAATGATTGTGGTTTCCTCAAATTCCAGTGAAGGCCCTCATGTATGCTGCGTAAGAAGTCACTTGTGGAATCAACTAGACATGCTGTTGGCACTGGCCAAGGCGCCATGCTGCAGATGAGTGCATCCCCAGCTGACAACTTTTTCCGGTCCTTGCCATCAAATGATGCCCATGCATGACCTCTGCTGTTGAAAGGCACTTGGATCCGCAGTGTTACATACTCCGGTAAAATCAGAGGCCTAAATGATAATGAATGTGGGCAGATTGGTGTAAACAGGATTCCGGGAACCTGCCGTTCAATAAAATGAGTAATTCCTTGATTACATCCTTCGGAATCATGTACAAAATGACACATCAAAGACATACTAGCAGAAACTAAAATGACGGATCTTTTCTGAGAGGAACAAAAGAAACTGATCCTTTTCAGTGACAATACTCTAGTATAGGTTTCATAGATCCTTATTCTGATATTAGCAACACAAAGAGCAGAAAAAAATATATATATGAAAATTATGTTTCATGTCACAATAAAATGTCTCCCACCAGAAATACCCAAAAATTCAATTAAATGAACCCACAGTAGCAAGAAAGGAACAAGTGACATGCTTCAACATACTTAAATGACCTGTTTATTTCCTGCACTATATTTTCTCTCACTCCCCATAATATTTCCATCCTGCTCATATTCCGATTACTCCCATTCTTATATTCATGATAGTTCTATCCTTATGTCCAGCTGAACCTATCCTGTGGACTTTATGGCCTCAGGTCTCTTGTCAGATCTCACAAAATGCACTTATTACTTGAAGGCTATTCTCTTTTACCATTTGTTACAGCATTTGGAAGGAGAACAACATGATTTCTGATTATAGGTGATCTTCCCATCTGGAGATTTGATCCTCCATTTGCAGAAATCTAGCTAATATGACTTCAAATTTTCCTGATTATGATGTTTCATGGTTGATTTTTTTCCTTCTTCTCTTGTATTCACTTAGCAATCTCTTCACAATGTATAATTTATTATTTCTTATAAAATAAACAAAATAAAAAAGTATGACCCAGATTCCTCATTGAAATATCCAAGAGGGTGACAAGAAGAGTGAAAAAACATGGATGCGGTTAGAAAGGATTTAAACACCCGTAAGCTAACTGAAGATATGGTTTTTGACAGATTAAGATGGATGAGCAGGATTCATGTTGTCAACCCCAACTAGTTGGGATAAAGCATTGATTATTGATTGGTTGATTGATTATGGAAGCTTGACAGTCCTGTCAGCCCACCTTCCTATGATATAGATGTTCTGAGAAGTTGAAGGAACTAAAATGGAGGATGACAAAATGATTAATTTCATAAATCATATAAGGTAAGCTGGGGCTAACAGGGGTATGGCGCTTTTGAAGGTACAAATATTTACAAGTCATCTTGTAATGAATGAGACTGGAAGCTTAGGTAAAACCTTTCATTATAAGGGTGTCTAAATTCCTGTAAAATCTATAGAACTGCCAAAACTAACCTATCACAAAGGAAGGATAGACACCTTAGGTACAGTTGATGTGCAATACTCATCTGACTACCGCACACTGGTGAGGAGCTGAGGACCAATCAAAGGATCTCACTCAGGCAATCAGACAATCTCCTCCAAGCAAGGACTGATACCAAGTTTCTTTCAGCAATCAAGATAATTAAAAAACCAAATGTCACATAAACATGAGCGCCAGAAGCATATCAATATATCTTGTCTATTATTTAGACATGAGCAGATACGTGGGTGCTATAAATGCATTTATAGGAGACATTTGAATAATTGGAGATGAAGGAAAAATTATAGGGATTTGAATATCATAAGCTGACTAAAGATATGGTTTTGACAGATTGGGAAGGAGGAAAAGTAGAGGATTAATGTTGCTGATACAAACTAGTTAGGGTAAGCCATTTGCTTATTTTTTTTCATTTACCGAAAATGATTAAACATTAATTTTAGATACCCTTAATGTAAGACAGATATCAAATAAAGATGACTTGGAAGATGTTATACATAAACGCATGCATGCTTATGTTAGATTGGGATGGAGGAACAATACAGGATTCATGTTGCTGATCTCAAATAGTTAGGATAAGGCATTTGGTTATTTTTTTCAATTCATAGAAAACAATGGAACGTTAATTTCAGTTCCCCAAAATGTAAGGCAGATATCAACTAAATATTGACTTGGAAGATTTTATATATAAAATGCATGCATGTATATGTTAACATGATGAAGGTAAAATCAAAATTTAAGGAATCTTAACTGAATCATGAGCGGAACACAACCCTTGGAATGTAAATTAATATTCAGAGGTAATGCAGGAAACTTGCTTTGGGTCACTGAATGTTCAGAGATAAAACACAAAACTCAAGCTTGAAAGGTAGTATCACTAGCAGACAGAAAAAAAAACAAATAAGAGAATTTTCTCTAAAACATGGTATATAATAAACAGAAGACATCCAACATACCTGTGGATGGACCATTGATCCCCCGGCTGCTAATGAATATGCAGTGCTTCCAGATGTAGTCGATATGATTAAACCATCCCCTTGTACACTTGTAACAAAGGAATTATCACAGTAGCATTCCAGATTTGTGAGGTAAGATGATATCCCACGGTCAATTGTAACCTCATTCAGAACAAGAATAGGTTCTTCAGTCTCTAGTTCATCTTTTGCTGCATCTCGTATAACATGGCACTGGAGCCGGTGCCGTAGTGTAATGCTGATGGGGCCCTTTAGGACAGCACCAAGGCACTCTCGGTACTGTTCACTTTCTAAAGGTTGTTAAAGATCACATCAATTATTAAAAATCTGAGATTTAAATGGGATATTTTTGGAAATAGCAATAATTTTGATGGATTTCAATAATGATGGAGGATACGGAATGGGGTCATGAAACCCAGAGAACCAAGAGAAATTGGGACAACAGGAGGAACTGGTCCTTTGAACATTGATGTAGCCTGCAAAAAGAAGTAATAACTAAGTGACGGCCAAGGTTTGATTACAAGAACCAAGAAAACATGCATTCCCTCTATGAGGCT
Source organism: Buxus sempervirens (assembly GCA_947561395.2). NCBI lineage: Eukaryota > Viridiplantae > Streptophyta > Magnoliopsida > Buxales > Buxaceae > Buxus > Buxus sempervirens. The sequence continues at coordinate 10,935,751 of OX387183.1, forward strand.
CGCAGCAATGTTCATGTTACACTTGGGGATTGAGAACCTGAAGATTCACATTATATGAACTTCAATGGCATCAAGATAAGTAGGTTACTGTCTCTTCACAAGCAATATACAGTGCTTCCTATTTTGAACTGATTAAGATGAATTTCTCTTCTTTCTATTGGATGTTTATTGTGGCTTGCCTGATGGGGCTCATTTGTAGGGGCAACATTCTGAGGAATTTATTCATTTTGTAATACATTGGTTGTATGAAAGGAGAGAAAAAAGAAAGTCTTTGAAGTTAGACAGAGGCTTTTATCATTGATTTCAGGTTTATCTGTTTTCTCAGAGTGTAGTACTAGTCCTATAGAGATTAGAGAGATATTGGATTTAATTGGGAGGACTTCCTTTCTGGCTGGGACAAGATAATTTTTGACATCCCCCAACATGGTTGCACAAGCTTTAGGAGGGGAACTGTCGGGCTTACTTTGCCTGGAATATCTAATTTTGTATTTCATAGATACCTCATTAGCATAATGTGATCTAGTGTTCAGAAGGTGGAGACATACACAATACTGTATCATGGAAAAAAAAAATATCAATAATGTTCCACTCCAGCACTTGCAAACAATAAGGAACCATTATAAGTCAACAAATTTGCCTCCCCAGTGGAAATATAGTGTGTGTGTATATATATATATATATAACATGCAGGTAAAATAAATATATGAAGCTATAAAAAATTTGATGCAATCTTTCTGTCAATTTCTGGAGGTATAGAAGGCACATACCCAAAGAACAGTTCCATCCCCACCAAGAGTTACAACCAGGTCAACTTTTGTGTGCAGGAGCGATATTTCAGTATCTAGGAGAGCAAAAAAAACATGAAATTGAAAATCATAAACAGCAAAACCATGATTATGAATAATCCTACATGACAAATAAAGATCTAAATGTCTTCTCATTATTGTTACATGATCAAAATTATAAAACATTCCATGAAAAATAACATTAAAAAAAAAATCTTCATACGGCAATGAAAGGCAAGGGATACAGAAACGGCTACAGAACTACTAGATATGGAAAACATTTCCACAAGTTCAATATGCTTGAAAAATAAAGCAGCTTTTACATATTTCTGAATACTGCCTTTGCATGATGAAGCATAAAAAGGGTGAGTATGCTTGGAGCTGATTTATAGACAGAAAAACAGAGCAAAACATCAAATAAAAAAAACTATGATACGATGTAAGAAGCTAATCAAGAGAACTTTCACAATAACAAGTTCCTTACAAAATTTCCAGTCCTCAAGATGGCTATTATAACCATTTTAAAGTGCTGGAATTGCTCCTTTGATAATCTCTCTAATAAATCGGGAAAAACAAATTAACTTCAGTAGAAGAATTGCATAAATTTGTCTTATTAGCCATCCTCATAACCATGTCAAATGTCACCACTTTTCCAGGCGTGCAAGACCTATTCCTAGCATATAATTGAAGTTCAAAAGGAAATATCAGGACCAAATAGAAACCTTCAGATATAAATGATTGCCTTATGTTTACAACGTATTTTTTCCCTAGAATGTGCAATGATCATCTAAGAAGTTTACAGATAACATTAGCATTAGAAGATTCATCACAGTGGTATTGTCTCTGACATCTCAGTGGAATATTAGAGCACATTATTCTGAGATAGGAAAATATGTATTTTTACAGCTGATTTAACCAGGAAAGGAAAAACAATAGCATTACACTTGCACAATACATATATGATCAAGATAAAATATTTAATCCAATGTGTGTCTAGATTTTTTGTTCTAGTGGAGTTGTTTTTGGCATGAAAGATGAAAGTTCATGAAGATTCCTCCAACAGTCCCCAGCTTGTGAGTAGAAGAATTTGTTAACATTGAGAGTGTTGCCCCATACTGTACAGATTACTTACTAAATCATATGGAAACATTACTTTGACAATGGCAATTGAGGATACATGCATCCAAGAGAGCTACAAAGCTAGGGAGATCATGGAATGCATTTTCAACCTTTTTCATCTTGAAAAGGGAGCATTTTGTGATTCCAGTTTCGAGCAAAAGTTGTGATTCCAGTTTCATAAACCAAAAGGTGTCTTCTTGGTGGATCCTTCTGTTTGGATCCTTCTGTTTGGATCCTTTTCAGAGTTATAGCTCTCCATTTGCTTCTATTGAGGTGATTTAGGTCCCTTGAGGATATCTGGCCAATTTTTATGGGCCAATAGCTAATCCAGTGCTTCCAAGCAGATTTCATGTGGGTATTTATTTTGTACCTTTGTCCTCCTGGCCTTTTGGGATTGGCATTTCAGTTCGTTATATTTTTCATAATTAACTTAAATCAGCAAGAACATGACCAGAACTGAGGACGCTCCTTTTCTCTGCAATTTCTTCTTCTCTTTTCTTCTCTTATTTTTCTCACAGTTTCTTCTATTATCACATACCGTGATAAAAGTAATGAGAACACACTTTACAAAATGTGACCCATATTTTTTCTGTTTGGAAAATATTACACCTAAGATATAATGTTCTAATAAAAAGGAGAATTAATGTTTCCAAATGTGCTCATTATGTTGCATAGGCAAATTGATGAATTCAAGCTTCTGATGATGAAAACTTGTTTTTTGAGAAATCACGTGATAAGAAGCAATTAGTTGCCCATAAGATAAGGGGTTATGGGGATACATTATGCTTCTATTTTGTAATTCATTTCTGGCATATTTGGTTTCTTATGATCTTTTTAGTCGTAGTTGTTGGTTGGACTTGTTTCAATTTCAGGAAATCTGAACAAGGATGTTAATTTCATTGTCAGTGTATCATACATGTCACATAGAATATAATTTTCTTCATAAATATAACATAATCTGCATTTGTAAAATGTTGACTTTGAAATTTCATTCAATTTCAATTCATAAGTCAAATTTCTCCTCAATTATTGAAATTTCCACCAGATCAAAATACAAAAATTTCTAGCGAAAACAATATTTATAGTCCTCATCAGGTATCATTAATGGAAATTCATTTTGACCACTCAAGACAAAAATTTATCTTGAATTATTATTATTTTTTATGATGAATAATGAAGATGCATGTATATATATATGTATGTATGTATGTCAAAGTATGGAGTAACAATCATTAACGCAAAAAGAACACTCTACAAGATCCTTACAAAACCCCATCAGACCCCAAACAAAAACAATCTTGATCCACTGTACATACCACCATCTAGCAACTCTCAAGACAACTTAATCTAAACCCCTAACCTTACCCCGCATCCTAGGTCAACTTCAGACCAAGAACATGTCTCAACCCCTAACCTTACCCCGCATCCTAGGTCATGTCTGGGACCAACCCTCTCATCGTGTCATCATCTACAATAAGAGATGAAAAGCACCACTTTTTCCACTCCTTCACAATCTCTGTAGGCCATAAACCCTGGAACTCTGGAAGAATTGATGCCCAAGATGCTACAACAATCAAAATAGAATCAAACACCTAGTCCACCGATAACCAGACATCCCTGAAGATCCTATTATTATGCTCCAACCATATGAACCAAACAAATGCATGGAATAGCACATTATACAACAAGTTCCCTCTCCTACCCAGGCCCCTAACTCGCCATTGATCAAACCATGCACTAAGAGTATTTAGTAACACCCAGGAGACTCTGATCATATAAAATAACCGCATCCAAATAATACTAGCGAAATGACACTAAACAAAAAGATGATCTACGCTCTCGCTAGCCTCCATACACATAAAGCATACCTGCAGGGATAGGGCAATCATTTTCCACCTTCTCTGGATTTGATCAGCCGTTTTTATCCTGTATAAAATGACAGTCTATAAGAAGGCATTAATCTTAAGAGGGACCTTAGGCTTCCATAACCGAGATACCGAGAAGGACACCCTAGGATGTGATGAGCTTTGAGTGACCGAATTGAAAGAAGATTTGTAAGTATACAAACTAGAGGACGAAAGAGACCATAATACCTTATCAGAACCTAGGGGATCAGGAATCACATCCTTTAAACCATCAATGAGCAAGGCTATCTCTTCTAATTTAGGAGGACGAAGATTCCTCCTAAATGGTAGATTCCAAGATGAACCTGCTAGGATCAAACACTTACCACTAGACCAATAACTTAAGTTATTGGTTAGAGCACAACTTTATTTCCTTAGACCATAGCAAGATGCTGGACCTTAGCCCAACATCCCCAACAAAACCAGAAGAAGACCAAGACAGGGTATCGGCCACAGAAGCATTCAAATGGAGAGCAAGAGAGAATAAACGAGGAAACTGGTTAGATAACGCCTGACTACCCACCAGTGATCATGCCAAAAACGAATTGATGAGCCAGATTCAACGATCAATCTAACATGAGGGTAAAACAAAGGTGCTAGTCCCATATTGGCCTTCCACGAGCAGTTTCTTGGAGGTTGTGCCCTCAAGTTTATAAACTATCTATTATCATCACTTCCATATTTGCTTGTGATCACTTTACGCCACAAACTTTCATTTTCTATGCTGAAGCGCCATAACCATTTAGCTAAAAGAGAGGAGTTTTGATTGGCTATATTACCCAAACCAATAGCTCCCTTCTCCTTTGCCAGACACACCTTTTCCCACCCTACTAAATGAGTCTTCTTTTTTCCCCCACCCTCCCACAGAAAATCCCTTTGGGCTTTTTCAATAATAGCCACAACTCTTCTAGGCATCCTAAACAAAAACATAAAATAAACTAGAAAATTTGCAAGAACGGCCTTGATTAGGATTATCCTACCCCTGAAGGATAAATAATTCCTCTTCCATAATGCCTCTCTTCTCAACTCTCTCAATGACCGGCTCCCAAAAACTGACATTACGAAGAGACGCACCAAGAGGAAAACCTGGATACGACATCGGCCAATAACCCACCTGACAACCTAAATCCAACTAAAAGACAGTGAGTCTTCTACCCCTAAATTCAATGCCACTATGGAACTCTTATCCCAATTAACCTTCAAACCTGAGAGTCTGAGACCATATGAAATGTGTCCAATATACTCTGCAACCATATCATTTGATCCTTAGATGCTTCAAGGAACACCAAGGTATCATTGGCAAATTGTAGGTGGGATATTGTTAACTCATCTCTTCTGACCTTAAAACCTTTGATCAAACCCCGACTCATACTGGTCATGAAAAAACTATACAACATATCAGCTACCAAAGTGAATAAGAAGGGGGATAGCAGATCACCCTAGAAGGTGGGAAAAACCCTTTCACCACTCCATTTACCAATATAGAGAAATGAACATTTCCTAGACACCCACAAATCCACCTCCCCAACCACTCTCCAAATCCTTTCCAATACTGAGTCTATAAATCCCCACTCCACTTTTTCATATGCCTTTTCAATACCCAATTTACACACTACTCCTGGATCCCCAGACATCTTCCTGCTATCCACACATCCATTTGCAATTAATGCACAATCCATGATTTGGCGCCCCTCCACGAAAGCACTTTGATTCATAGAAATAATCTTTGGCATCACCCTCTTGAATTTTGTCATAAGGATTTCCTTAATCTTTCAATTGTAATAATGTGTTGTTAGAAGTGTTTGCCTTTGCAGTGAGGTGTTTTTAAAGCAAATTCTTGCTAGAACTAGGCAGTTGCCCAGTGACCAAGTGGACACCTAAGAAAGGTTTTCCACCTACAAGAAGGGGGGGGGGGGGGGGGGGGGAGAGAGAGAGAGAGAGAGAGAGAGAGAGAGCTCTCTATTTAGTGAAAGTAAACAAGTAAAACGAGGTATGTGCTAGCATATACCTCTAGTATAGATAGTTTCATTCCAATGCTTAGAACACTTAATTTAGTTTATATAATTAATTTTAAATGAATAATTAGCAATTAATTTAATATAACATACAAATCATAATTTAAGTAAATATAGTGTTTTATGTTCTTATTGGGCTATTACTATTTTCATATTTGTCGCCCTCCCAGATTCGATTTCTCGCTCCTACTCTTGCTCTATGCTTAGTGTCTGAGAGGGGCACAAACGACAAATATAATGACAATAATACAGCAAAAATGAATGGATCACTACGTAATTGTATCTAATAGTGTCTTCACATTCAAATTTTTAATTTGATAATTTTAACTGATTACTAGCATTTTTAAAATTAACTTATTGAATTTATAATTTAAATTAATTTGTGCGCCATCAAGTTATTATTCAAAACTTTTTCTTGATTATATATTAACATGACTTTTGTTTTGTACTAATTAGACATATACAATTATATTAACAATTATACACAACTAAAATGTACCTACTCCTTATTAATATAAAATTATGTGATTTGTGTGAGCTGGTCCCCGTGTTAATATAGTTAATAAACTAAATAGTTATATTAGTTTATTACTTATCCAATCACAGTTAAAATATTAATTATTCCTTATAGAATATCACTAGAGCTAACTCAGAAGCTTTACCTTTAATTTATTGTCGCTATGGCAAATGCCTAATTGTGAATGCTAGTGCCTTGGTAACAAGCATGGCCAACTCCTGGTCTAGTTGTTTTGATAGTTATGCCATAAATGCTCTTTCATATTTTGCACTTCAAAAATTACTAAAAATAACTCAATCAGCACAATATAGGGAAACAAGAAAGTGCAGTGTCTAATAATTTTGCAAGAGAGAAAAGTGCTCTAAATATTAAGTTAAAAGGCAAGTGAAGAAGCACTTCACAAGAGTAGTTTCAAATCTTTGGAATTCTTGCAAAATTCATTTAACATACTGATAAGATCTTACTTCTCACCATCCTTCCATGTCTCTACAAAGTTGAAGTAAGAAGATTCAGCAAGCAGTTCAAGTTTAACTCGTGGTTCCACAAAAATGTCCATTTTCTGATTCTCTTTCAGCCACCTGAAAAGGCATCAATTTTTTTTAAGTTACAATATTAGGCAATAGATATCATTAATACAAGATATTTCATGGTAAGTTCAAACAAATTTCCAGCAGCTTTAAAATGGAGACAGGAGAACAAATTGCCTTAACAGTTTATAGAAGCAACTAGTGAATCATCTTGTTGAATACTCAGCCTAGAGCATCCTTAATTTTAATTAAAATGTTAAAAGTCCAGAGAAAGGAATCTCAATACTATTCAATTGTGTGAAGAGGCAATTAACGAAATTTTTAGCAGACAAAATGACCATTTATCTGCCATGTTCCAATGAATAACCAACTATCAAAGTGAATATAATACAGATTCATTACAAATGAAAAAAAAATTTAAGGGCATTGTGTTGCCCATGAATATATTGGTGATTTTGTTGTGACTTAAAAAAATTGTGACTTAAAAAAATAATGAAGACCTTGGAGGTGGAAGGGTCCCTAATACAAGATATTAGGCAATAATGTGCCTTTCCAACCATCAACACCCTCCCTTTGAATGGAGTCCACACATTCACTAACAATCAGAACACCATCCATAATTTGCCTCCCCCCTAAAAATGCATTTTGATAAGGAGAAATAACTTCCGAAAGCACCTCTCTCAATCTTTTAGCAAGGACTTTAGAAATGATTTTATAGAAACTCCCCACCAAACTAATGGGCCGATAATCTCTCAATGATGCCGCACCTTCCTTCTTAGGAATGAGGGAGATAAAGGTGGCATTCAAACTCCTTTCAAAATGAGATGAATTATAAAATTCTTGAACTGCTCTCATGAAATCTGCCCGGATATGGCCCCAACAAAGCTTGTAGAATTTGATAGTAAACCCATCCAGCCCCGGGGCCTTATCACCTTCCAACTCCTTGATAGCCTCCAACACCTCTTCTTCCCCCAATTGCCTTTCCAACCTATCCCTGTGATAATCAGAAATCAAATCAAACTCCATACCATCCAGCAAAGGTCTAACATGGACTTTCTCAATGAAAAGGTCTTCAAAGTAAGCTGCTGCCGCCTTCTTAATTTCATCTTGTTCAAGCAATAGGGACCCTTCCACCTCCAAGTGGTCAATGGAATTAGCTCTCCCTCTAGCTGAGGCCATAATGTGCCTTTCCAATGCCCTTAAAAAAATAATGGAAGGGTCCCTAATACAAGATATTAGGCAATAATGTGCCTTTCCAACCTATCCCTGACAACTTATCTCGATAAAATAAATAATGAACTCTATATTAAATAATAAAAAGTAAGTACAAAAGTTCAGGAACCAATATATTCATGGGCAACAAAATCACCACTCTCTGATCAGACTTCCTATCTGAGAAATATGACAGTTGAAGGAACATTCCTCTGTTATTTCTCCATGCTACCAGCATGAAAACCTACGTTTTGGGCCTAAAAGTATTCAAGCAGCCAATAAAACCCTTTTTCAGACTCAGGTTGTGTATAATTTTGGAGAACCACCTGGTTTTCCCATTGTCAAGTATCAACCAGTTTGAAAACTGGACAGCCATTTCTGAAATACAAAGCTGTGTTTGGATAGCCGGATTAACTTGGAAAACTCAGTTGGGAAAGTGATATGCCAGAAGTGAAATTCTAGAAAATACAAGTTCACTTTCCTGAAAGCTATTTGGATGTACCAAGAAAATGTATGAATATTGATGGAAAATCCTAGTTGTGTTGTTTGGTTAACAGGAATGAACAGATAAAATGTTAAGTTTATCCATTTTACCCTTCGTTGCACAAACCGATAGTTTTGTTCAATGTGGTTTTGCTCTGTTGTTCAAAGTGAAAGAGAAATGAAAGCTCCTTACAGTTGTAATGGCACGAAATAGAAGCTCCTTGTGGTTTTAACGGCTCCAAATTGAACAAATATTCTAATAAGCATGTTCACGGCTTTGAAAACTAGCTAGGGTTTGGATTAAGGAAAGAAGAAGCAGGTTTGCAAACTAGCTAGGGTTTGGAGATATGAAGTTGGGGAACATTGCCACTAGGCATATCATTGCTCAACAATGACGTGAAAAAGCCATGTGTCACCAGGAAATCCAAGCCACAACATTAATCCTTTCCGCTACCAAAAAATTTGATAGTCTATGGGTTGTTGAAAATTCCCATTTGATGATTCTCAAACACCTGCAAGGGAATCACATCATGGTGATCCTTAGCTTTCACCATTAAGAAACAGCAAACCCGTAGCTGACATCATGAGCTATGAGCATGAATTTTGCAGAGAATGTGAAGCGGATTCCATCCATATGAAAGGATATAGTTGTTCGGTGATTTGAGAAGAAGAGGCAATATAAGGTCAAACTCCCAATGAATCAAACTTCTTATGGCCTTCTTTTCCAAGCGATTCTTTCACTTCCATAGTCGAGATCTCGTAGCCTGCACACTAAACATGTTCTTCGTATCTTCCTTTGTCAAGGAAAACAAGAAGCAACGAACACAGAAGGGGTAAATAGGGAAGAGCCATTGTTGCATTCTGTTTTCCACCAAAATCGGACCATTTTGGTCGGAAAATTAAATCAGGCATTTTGGGCGTTGAATGGTGTATGGCTGAATTCATTTTCTGTGAGTCCCACGTTTTCCGACTATCCAAACACCAGGTTTTTGCAGGAAAGTCCAATTTCCTACAAAATCCGGACTAGTCCGGCTATCCAAACGCAGCCAAAGGGAGCTGCGAAAGCCATCATTACAACTTTTGAATGTTATCACTTTCCACTGAACATACAGTGAAGGACGAAATGTTTTGCCCACGTAAAAGCCAGAAACCCTAGCCATCTTTTTGATACAACAAAACACAAAGAAATAATTATGAAAAGAATAAAAAACAAGAAATTTTTTTTTCAGTAAAAAAAAAATATTTAATATCTCTAACTGACCGTGGAAACTCCCAAGACCAAGTCCTCACTTCATGGTAACATAGATGAAACATGTACAAATGTCATGATACCATATAGGTAAGCTATAAGGTACCATATGCTGCCTTGATGGTATCCACTTGGCTGCTGCATCATGATTTAATAAAATACACTTTCATATAGCTGGAATGATTGTATATGTAGGGCTTAAAAAGACTACTGCATGAACACAGTTGTTTCCAACAGTCCTAAGAGCATCCCTAGTATGACCTTAAAAACAGTTACTGCAAAATCTATATGTTTGTAGCCCTGCAAAAATCAGTAACTATGAATATTTTAAAAACCACACCTGACCATATCTGCACATATAATTCGAACAGAAATTGAGTTTGGTTTGGTCAAAATAAGAATAGTCTGAGGACGTGATTCCCACTTCAAAGATATCTGAAAATAAAAAAAGTAATAATAATAATAAGAGGGATAGAGAAAAAAAACCTTTTATTAGGCATGAATATGAAAGAAATGAGATGCAACCCAAGGCAATGACACTAAGCAGCCAAGTGATATAAGTTACAAGGAAAGAGCAGCAAAGGGAAAAAAATGGTGAAATACATGCCATCTAATAAATTAACAGCCAAATAAATAGATAACTAATATAATACCATAATAATACCTGTTTACTGCTACGCTCTGCAGTTGTTATGTTTCCTCTTTCAAAAGATACAATGTCATGCTTATGCTGCCCATTTTTCTCATCATCGCAGCCCCATGACAGCTTAAAAGATGCCTGCTCAAGAGTCACTTGTACTAATATTTCAAAACCATTATATATGACTAACAAAAAGGTCATAGAAAATGGATGTAAAAGCTTTCTTCTATAGATATTACCATGGATATGTAATAAAAAATGTCTTAACATATAACGAGCTGTTAATATACTCTTCCAGAAATAAAAAGGAAAGTAATGAAACTAAAAAGTTATCTAGAAGCTTAAATCAGAAGGGTAAATCTTATTTATAAATAGCAGCTCTTAAACACCAGCCAAAACTATACAAGGAAACAAAAAGAAATGTGTACAGATATGAAAATAATAAATGAATCTGCTAAAACCCTGGAAGTTGTTGGAATTTATACTATCTTAAGTTATTATCTCGTCAACAGAGAGGACGCACACAAAGTACCTTTCCCATCATCTGATTATAAGCTATATTGGATTCACAATCTGCTTCACCATCTTGCAGAACCTGATGTGAGCAAATTCCATGCTTTCCACAACAGTGTTCATTATCAGGATTCTTTTGCACTGGTTTGTCAGATAAGTTGTCCTTCCTCTTGGCCTCAGAATTACCATCATGCTGTGCGGCTAACCATTCTGAAACCAAACTCAGCACATACTTCAGTCAAATAAATTGAAACTTGGGAACTAGAAACTGATTATGAGAGTTATTGAGATGAAGATGCTAAGATGAACTTGTGGTAAAACTAAGAAAGACAAAATAAGAAATGAAGGCATTTGAAAGTGGTTATAAGCATAGCATGCATTAGAAATAAAATGGAGGAAAGTAGGTTAGTATACATATTGAAGGGCTGAAACGAGCAAGAGGGAGATCTAAAAAGACATAGATGGAGTCTATAAAACAAGATTTACAAAAACATAAATTAACTGAAAATATGATTTTTAATAGAATTGGATGGAGAGACAAGATTCGTGTCACCAACCCCACTTTGGTGGGAATTGGCTTATGATAATGATGATATTGATGATCTATAAAAATACTGAATTACTAAAGGAATAATTTTCTCGGATCAAAAGTGAACCTTTATGCCCTTGCTGCAGATTTCGTGTTCTCTCTAGTTCGTATTTACGCTTCCATTCAGCTGCCTCAGCTTGAGCAGAAGCCTTTCCTTCAGATACTCGTCGTAATGCCTTTGCAACAGCTAACAACAAATATAAAAAATTTAAGCATCAAAATTTTGTAGCTAAGTTCATGTCTAGAGCAAAAATATTAATAAAAGATGAAAAAAGGCCGATGTATTAAAACAAAATCATACTTCTCAAAGCCTCTGAGAATTCAATAAGATGGTCATCAACTCCCTTAGAAGGTGGCCATTGAAGGAGCTCCTGTACTGACTTTTGAGAATCGAAGAGAGAAAGTGAATCCGCAGAACCATTCTCTGACGGCGAGCACGTAAGATTGGCAGTCCCCTGCCCACAGGAGGCATGTGAAACCAAAGTAAACCAATATATGGTTGACACAAAACAAAATACACGTGGAAGTAATCAGTTTTAGTTTGAACTTTGACAAGGTGTGATTAATACCACCCATGGCATACTCCAACTAAAGCACATGTATACAAAAAACATATGATAAAAAAATAGTACTGATGTTCAACCATGAATAGAGAAGGGTGAAACACTTCGTCAAAAGACCATGAATTTGGATACCATGATAATGCTGTTCTTCCAAGTTTAGTTGAAATCTACGAGCCATGTAATCCATAAATATCTCAATCAAATTTCTTAGTTCAAAGGTCTGTCTAAGATAAGGAGGAAAAAAAATCTACTTTTAGCACACGGTGCACACCTCAAAATCACAAGGAAATGTGAAGTTGGACAATAAACAAATGTGTATGTGTGTCCACTGTCTACTAGGAAGAGATATATGAATATCCTTACATCTATTACCCTTCACCGATTTAAGAGGAAAAAAAGATGACATTCTTGGAAGTTAAAGGAGACGAGTGGGACATAAAATTAAAACTTGGGACTGGATCAGGGATCATTCCCAGTCAATCCCCATTGGATCGACTATCCATATATTGATTTTGAATACACACACACGCACACACAGAGGGACCATCACTTGGTGTGATGTTGAATGCCTCCGTCTACCAACATAAAAATGTGGGTTTGGGTCTGACCACAGTCACCTTGCATAAAAATGCCAAAGGTTAGGTCCGTTGCCAATTCACCTAGGTCATGGTCCTTTGTATGCATATATGAATGATGTTACATAATAGTCAATGACTCTGCATATGAGTCAAGGGTGATTCAAAGATGAGTTGGCATTGACAGTTTGGATTGGGATCATCCAAGACTTTAAAACTATGAACTGGGTGGATCATTTAGACTTGTACACCATTTTGAGCCTCTTAAATTGCTTAGTCCAAAAGTTAAATAAGAAGGAAAAAAAAAGTTATCCATGCACTAATAATGTTATAAATGGTGGTTAAAAAAGGAAGAATCTCAAATGCAGAAGAAATACAAAATTTAGGATGACGGATCATAGTCATCTTTAAAAAATCTCATGATAGATCTAAGTTTTTTTCATTCATTTTTATTTTTTGTCATCTTCTTTGCTTTTATTATAAATAGTCTGTACTGAAGTTCATTAAAAGTTAACCAAGGAAATATCTATATTTTCATTTTCAAGGTCATAAATTAGTTAATTACATATGCATATAGACGTTTCAGCTGTTGCAATTACTAACCCCCAGAAAACTCGCACACGCCATACAAAGCATATAGGAAATGAGATGGGAACCTTGCTAGATAATACCAACTCTATCCAAAGACAAAGATTTATTAAAAGAAAACATAAATAGGGCTGTAAATGAACCAAGCTAACCATAAGCCAAGCTGGAGCTCAAAATATAGGCTATCTTCTCTTGCTGGCAAGTCAGTCCTTCTGATAGAAAGGGGAATACTTACCGGTTTTGTGGATTGCTGAAGCTAATGGAAAGAGTGCAATAAAAGATATTTCAATGACAAAAAAAAAAAAGGATTTTTGCAAAGATAAAGCCTTAGCTAAGCCTAATCATTACAAATCAAATCACAAGTATTAGCCAGGCTAGCCAAATCTCAACTCATTTATGCACTTAATATAAATATTCTGAAGTGAATAAAACATTGGAAACCACAATAATGGAAACAAATTCGTCCACTTTTCACTAAAAGGAGTCAAGCTTATGATGTTAAATAATTAACAGCCGGTCAGTTCTAGTCAAACAAGAATCCCATCCCATGCCCCATGTCAAATCGTAGACTTGGGAAGTTTGAGAGGATTTAACTAGGACACATGATAGTTGAGGTCCTTATTTAAGGTTTAGTAGGGCATGAATTTAAGATGAAGGGAAAGAGCACTGGAAAAGAAGTATATCTTATAGAATAGAGTTGATTGGTAGTGCATGTGGTATCAAAGAAGAATGAAACGATGCATGAACTTCAGTCTTTGACCAGAAAAACAATGTTAATAGGAGAGAGAGTAAATAAGGCGCAACCTAAGGTTGTAAAATTGATATCGTCAGAGCATAAAGACTATATAATAATAACAACAGAAAGCTCAGGCTGGATATCTAACAAGCTTCTGATTGGGACAAAGTAGTCAAGATGGCACCAAAAGTCCAATATCAACTTCACCAAGAAATTTTATACTCTGGGAGACTTCATAAGTCAAATGTTTGCATGGACTAGAACTTTCCTCCCAACTAAGGAGAGGAATAAGCAGCCGGAGAGAAGTTTCAAGGAAGAGAAATTATTGGAATCTATTAGAGGTTCGAGGAACAAATCACAATGGCTTTTAGTTTCTGTCTTTCAATTTTTTGTAATATATACTGGGATATGGTAGTAGAAGCAGCTATCCGATGCAATGCATTGGACCAACCTGTCATCAAGCCACATGCCCAGGGAACTATGCAGTACAAGAGACGGTATACATGACCTAGCTTTTGTCATATATCTACTAAGATCCTTGACTATAGATAGACACATTTTCTTTACAAAACAAGGAACATGGAAGCTAACTATGGAGGCATAAATGCATGAAAGTCGCATGAAAAATCAGTCATGTATTAAAAATTCAGAATAAAAAAACAAAAAACTAACCTTGGATACTCAAACCAAGAATTCAATATCACAAAATGTCCTGATTAGACAATTAAATGTTTGACAACATCATATCAATGCATGCAATAAATGCAAAAAAATCATATTCCAATTATAATCTTACAAAACTCAAACAAACAGCCAAATTCTTTCAATAATTCAACTACATACTTCTAAACAAGTGTACCAGAAAGCAAATAAAACACGGGAAAACAAATTAATGAAAATTATAATATTAAATTATAAAATTATAAAAACAAAATAAACAACTCATCAATTCTCAATTCAATTTTTATTGAAAAAATTTCTCAAGTCAAAAATAAAAAATAACATAAGAAGAATATGATAGGAACTATGGTCAACACAATATATGAAAAATGAGATAGGCACCATCCTTGTAATTTATTTTTTAATGTTCATATACAAATTTTTACTTTTTATCCATACACTTATCCGACGCTTTTCAGTTCACCCACTGAATTTTGACTAACAAATTAATAACTGATAAGAAACTAGAAGAGTGGAAATTTCTGAAGTGGAAGCCTAAATCACTAGGAAAGATCCTAGTTTAAACTTGCCCATGACACCATGGGCTTATTCATAGTTGTGCAGCTGGATCTATATGACCACCTTTAAAAACGTTTGGCATTAGGATATCATGAAGGAGACCTCACAAAGCTGTTTGATGAGTTATAGTAGATTCAAGGGAGCCAAGGCATATAGGAACTGTGACACATTAAACATTCTACTTTAGTATGTATTTAACACAGGGATTATGCAAAGGTGATATATGCACTAATGAAATGAGGAAATGGAGGAATTGGAAAGGGCTTAGTAGTGGGCGCTTGTAAAGTGGAGATAAATTTATGAATAGGGTTCTACTTTCCAATAAATGTACCTATTACAGGATTCGTGTATAGAGCAGAATGGATTTATATAATAGTAATGGGAATGACTTGTGATCTAGAGGTTCATAATTACATGGAAAATGAGCATCAGTATGAGTTGAAGAAGTTGGATCCTGGACCACATTTCCATAAGCTACATTTCCATCATTATTAAACTGTCTCATTGCCTCATAATGAGCTCCGAACGGATGGGATCACCAGTGCTTCTTTCTTTTCATTGGTGGCAAATGCTCTTAACTAAGGGTTTAAAATTAAAATTTCACTGGACACAAAACCATCAGATGTAGGAAATCTTGATGGAAAGTTTTGCTTGGTAGACATTTTTGTCAATTTAGGGAAAAATTGAAATAAACATCATCAATTAAACTATGAGAAATGTCAATATATTTATGAGAATACAAAACAATAACTCATTCAGAAAACAACTGTCAATAAGCAAGATAATTTTAAGAAAAAAAATAAATGCAGTCCTCATGAATGATATTTACATGCAAAACAGCACCCACAATGTTCAAAAGCATCCAAAATGTTAGATTCAAACAATAAAGACATGTCAACAAATAAAGTTATTTCATTTATTTATTTTTTTCATTTGAATGGTTATATATAAATTATAAGATTAATTAATGGTAAGTGCATTGGTTATCGGTTCACAACCAGAAACTATTATGAATTATGCAATTCCCCCCACCCCACTTCTCTCTTTGGTTTTTCCTTTAAACCAACACACTATTCGGCCCAACCCCCTTTCTTTCTCTGATTTTTTTTCTTCTTTTCAATGAATGCCTTTGTCCAATAATCTAAGAAAACTCCTTCGCCTCTCATCTATCTCCAGTTAATAACGAAATAGGCAGAGTTTGCATAAAAAAAACATGGGTCAGTAGTAAATTTGGGTGATTTTTTTTCTTGGTTTTCTTTCTCAGCATTGGTTCCTAAGCTTGTCATGACATCTTCTATCCAAGTTAAGAAAATAGAAAAGGTAAATCTGAAGAATTAAATGAGATGCGTGTGAAATTTTTAATCATGACGTACTTTACGAGGAAAAGCTCCAAACTGAAACGGACAATAGATAAAGAGAAAGAGAGGTGGTCAGGTGGGAAGGGCAGAAGAATCTGAGCTGCCAATGCCGATTTATGTTTTACATCTTTAGGACATCTTCAAGAAGGTGTTTTAATTTCCCATTATGTCTTTTTGAGCATGTACTCTCTCTCTCTCTCTCTCTCTCTCCCCCTCCCTCCCTCCCCCTCATTGCTTTACTTTTTCAACTATTCTGCACGGCACGCCATGCTTGCCATGTGGAATCCGTGGGTTCCCTTTCGGAAACCACAGAACTGGTGCAAGCATGGAATACACTGTTTATACCCACCCAATCATATTCCATAAACTATAGAGTTGACATTTTCAAACACCAAAACTTTCACATTACACATCAATTTGTGCACCTACGTGTTTGTTTGTGTAGTAGTATTCTTCTTTTTCTAAAAAAACAGAAGGAACTGCTAATTGTAACTTTGTAAGAAAATTTAAACTAAGTATGAGAAGGACAAAAAAGGTAATAAAGATGCTCCAATGGAACAAGGGCCAGCCCATCCAACCAATGCAAAACTATAGCTCTATAAAATCCTTCCAATTACGGCATAGATGATCGAATAATTAATTATGAGAGATATGAAGACCAATTAAACAGCATTATGCCTATTCTGCTACAAAGTATTGGCAACGATAACTCCTTTTTCTATCACTTCACATAATCCAACAGATCCCAAAACAAACCATCCTCCAAATTCACAATCTCAGAGGCCAAAAGTCCCAACCATCCAAGAACAAAAAGTACATACCATCAAATTAACCAAAAATTCCAAACCAAGATAGAAAATAGGACAACACTGCAGAGGCCTCTTTTCATAAGCTGCACCTTCTACATCAGGCCTACATAAACTAGAATCAATTTGAAATGGTCAAGCCTCTCCTAATAAAATGGTGAATGGAGATGTTTTTATCCAACATCAAGCATGAGAATCCAAATGTTGGATTCTTCAACTATTAAATGTAAAACTTAATTTTTTGGAAAGAAATTTTCATGATTAATGTTCATTATTTTGTTCACACACACATCGAAAACTTGATTTAGTCACAATTTCAGATATTAGATTTCCGTAAATATTTGCCAGATAAGGAAGAATTGGAAGTACACCAAGATCAGAATATAGAAAGAAAAACCAATAGCAACAATCACAAAAAGGAAAATAATAACCCTTCCCAGTCAACCAACATAACCAATGGGATGCCTCTAAACAAGCTCGCCTTAGACCAATCTAAGGACAACCACGTTATCGGGTAGCCAACATTGAGAATGAAATATTCATCAAAGACACTACATTGTCACCCATATATGATAATCCACATAAAATAACAATCTGAAAACCCTTAAATATAGGACAAAGATATCTGGAATTCACCCTCTAGTATCAATTTCTAAATGTTCATGAGTTTGGCCCCTTTGAGTCCAACAAGAAGAGCTATAACCCTTTCTATGCAAGGTCTGATGAATCATTACATACAAATTGCCAATACCAGTACCAGCCCATAAGATTCACTCCGGACAGGGTTGGAAGAAATCTGATTTTTTTCAGTTTTTTATACTTTTAATAACTCTTTAAATGATAGATGTGAACTATACCAAAAACAAAAGGAAGAAAAAGATAAGTAGAAAGGAAAAGTAAAGAAAGTGAACGAGAGAAGGATAAAGGAAAAAGGAAGAAACTTAAAATCAGGGGAGTTTTTCTTTATTAATAAACATTTCTCAATCTCTCAGTCCCAACTTCTCAGTATCTGCATGTGTATTTTTTTTTGATAATTAATGATGTAGATTAAGAAAAATAGTTACATAATAAGTACAAGTATGTGTGAATCTCCCTTTCCAATCCCTTACTCCCAAAAGCACTAGCAGGGATACCACTCAAAAACCTATAACACTGTAAATATGGACAGGGACATGTACAAAAAGCCCGATACAAAAAGTACCCTACTCTACGCAAACTCCTACAAAATCCTCTGAAATTGGCCCCATATACATGTCATCTCTTGACACCCCAATTTTAGCGAGCCGATCAGCAATCCCATTTGCCTCTCTGTGCACATGGCTAAACAAGACGTTTAGCATTTGTGCCAAGGCTCAAGCTTTGTTAACAAAATGTGCTAGCCTCTAGGACCCAAAAATATTTCCATGCATCCATCTCATGACGGTAATATAATTTTGATTTCACCGATCATTTCTCCATGGGAAACAAACAAAAATGTTGGCAAAATTCAATCAACATGGAGGAAAATTTTATTGAAATGAGGAAAAAATGTGGAACTTTAGGAAGAATTTAGAATTTCAAATTGAAACTTCTAGGGGGTTTAAATGAGAGTAAGATACACCTAAAAGACCCGAAATATTAAAAAATACATATAAACATGTAATCACTTATAAACTTATAGGCAAGCAGGGCCATTTACCAGATAAGGAAAATGTATAGAAATTATGCTTAAAGACTTGAATTATATAGTAAATTTTATAGGTATACAAATAAGAGATAATAACATAGAAATAGCTGAAAATATGACAAAATGAATCCACATTATATATATCTAGATTTATATAGAAAAGATACAATCAAAGTAAAACAAAGAAATGCAGATTAAAAATAAGAATAGATTCAAATAACTCTATGAAACATAAAAGAAAAATCCAGTAGAATCTAACCATATAATTACAATAATAAGCCGCAATAAAGAGCGCCTAGCAGGCTCGAAGTCATTTCAATCAGCCTCACCCATAAGCTAATCATTAAGGTTCAACATACAAGTTTAATTGGCATGCCGATTCTAGCCTATCATGCCATTTTGCGAAAACATTGTTGGCATGCCTACTTGTTTCACTGACATGCTGAGATTTCAAAAAAATCCAAAATTTTTAAATAAAATTAGAATAAAAGTGAAAAATATTGTAAAAAATCAATAAAAATTAGAAAACTAACAATATGGTGAAATACATCAAAAGAACTCAACATATTAAATATTAGAGTGAAGATTCACATTAGCTATTTAGTTATTTTTAGATTCATTGTCATAAATTTATTGTTTTATTATATTTTACTGATCTTTAGTAAAATATGTGCTTAACCCCAAAAGGTTGGCCTGGTGGTCAAGGCTTGGGGCCTAGGGGTGTGCTCCCTCCTAGGTCTCAGGTTCGAAACCTCTTAGGTGTTATCAATTCTTTGGGGCTACCTACATAAGGCCTATAAGCCTTAGACTTACCCGGGCCATGAGGGTTGCAGGGTCTTGTACGGGCCCTCAAGGATTAGTTGGTTGAGCGTAAGCCGGCCCTGATACCCTGAGCTCCCAAAAAAAAATTTTGCTTAGAGAGCTAAATTAGGATATTGATATGACACAAATATGATTTTATATACATTTAGAAATCGTTTTACGTTTTTCATGTAAGAATTATTCTTTTGCCTTTTCATTTGTATAAAAGTAGTATGTGATTAATAGCATTTAGAGTTCGAATTTAATTAAGAGACAAGTAGGAAGTAATTTAAAAAAAAAAACAAGATTCTATATATATAAAAGAAGTTTTTCTTAAGAGAAAATTTTTTCATTTTTATATAAGTGATATATAAGATTTATAGTTTGTGTTGAATTTGGATACAAAGAAGGCAGAAACAAAAATTTATAAATATATAAATTTAGAAGATGTTTTGTTGAGAAGAAATTTTTTCCTTATTTTTTTTTTCCTTTTTAACCCCAAAGGATTGGCCTAGTGGTCAATGCTTGGGGCCTGGAGGTATGCCAAGGTCTCAAGTTCGAACTCTCTTAGGCTCAACTTCTTGGGACCAACCCCAAGGCCTTTGGCCTATAGTTACCTGGTTTGTGTGGGACGAGGGGACTACACAAGCCTCGGAGATTAGTTGGTCCCGCAAGCTGGCCAAACACCCTGAGTTACAAAAAATATATATATATGCTTTAGAGTTTGTGTTGAATTAGTAAAATTTTAGAGCTTTAATTGAGTCAGGAAAGTAATAGACGTTTAAATATGTCCGTTTTTCTTTCTTTTTTTTTTTTTTTTTTTTGGCTTCTTCTAAATACTTTTTCCTTCTTTTCTCCTTTATTCCCGTTTTTAATGGCACGAGCGCAAGATTCCATCAATTTCAGTGATACATTTATAGGCATGAGCAATAAAATGTGATCAGTCTTTCAACCTAATCAAGGTAGGGAAATGAAAGAGGGCATTTCATGCTTTAATTACTTGAAAGAATATGCAGACTTAGGTAACTCTTCTGGTTTTAATTATGAAAAAAGAGCAATAAATGTCTCCTTGCTTTTACAAGATATGCAGCCTAGGTTCAGGGTGACTCTTTTAGGTTTAGTTATGATTTATTACCTTAACCCAGACTTAGGCGACCACATCGATATCAGAAGGAAGGCCCCCATGACTTAAGGTGTTTATATGATCTATGTTGCTGGATTAGAACTTGACTGTTGATTCCTGATTCACAAAAGGAAGCACTTCCTGAACTGACGTAGTACTTAAATCTCCAAAAGGAAGGACTTGAGATATTTAAGAGCCTTTAGATTTGCATGAAAGGGATTAATTTTCCTTGCTCATCGGCTTATCTTGAAATTCATGTTCTTTTCTTGTTAGATCTGTGTGCTTTCTTCTATTGTCGACCTTGTTTCCATTTTATATTCTCCAGTTGTTTCTACTAGCTTGATTGTCTCATCCATAATTCAAAACTCAATTTTTTGATTTCAAATGATCTTTCTATTTTCAATAAAAAACATTAAAATCAACCGTTATATTCAACTCTTTTATTCAAACTGTACCCTGCTTTCATTCATCTATCCCAAACATGTTATGCTTTAATTTTAATTGCTTTCTGAAATTCCAGCTCAGACTTTCATTTAGGATCCCTAACTTGTGAAATCCCAGAATTTGATTTCTGTCCTACATCACCTTTCCATTATAGTTTTGTTAAGAACCTTCAGATTTCTACTGCTTTTGTTAAATAATGCCACTAGCCAACAAACCTCGATCCCAACCCCCTAGTTTTAGGGGAAGAATGTCATCTTATCTGTCTCAGACCACAGAATAGTGAGTCACCTAACCATCCTCTAGTAATGGTAATGGAAGATTCAATACTCTTGCAGTCATAAATATATTAAAAAGATTAAAAAATAATAATAATACACCATAGGATGTATTGCATAATGCATACCATAAATCAATACACCAATATTGCATACCATAAAACAACAATCTCTCTCCAAGCCAAAAAGGGAAAGTGCATATGAAGGAGAGAAAAACAGGCACCGCCTAATTTACCAGATTTCTTTCTCTTCTCTCACATGTAAGGTGAATGATTCAACAATATATATGCTGATTATTAGATCATATAGATTATCACTACCACAACATGTACCAATTAAGGCCATCATCATAGAAAATTGACAGAAAAGCATTAAAGTGGGAAATGATATAACTTCTCACTAAATCTAGCACAATCCATTAGTTGCTCTAAATTGTTAAAATGTCTGAAATCAAGCAATAGGTCAACATCCACCATTCTTTCCCACGTCATTACGCATGTTTGATTCTCACTATCCTTAAAATTTACATTCAGTTTTCTTGTTACAACCAATCGGGAGCAAAATCTAAGCTAATCTCCATAAATATTCTCAGTTCAACAAATACCCTAAAGATTTTAAGCTAAATCAATTAACATATGAAATTTGCCAACATCCCCAAACCAATCTCTTTAATCGTATCTTCCAAAGATAAAATTACTTTTTATAATCAACTACAGCTTATAAGTCTAAAAACATAATCAATAAAACTCAATCCTAACAAACATAATTTTGTCGCATCACTGACCAGGAAATGTAAGCTCATAGTCTGAATCAATTAATTGATGAAAATTTCATATATCAACAAATCAAACTCCTTGAATGGAAGATTCATAAGCTATGCATACAATTTGCCAACAATCACGGCTTCCCGTTTGCTCCAGTAAAGCCAACAAAATAGAAAAACGCGTCCAATTCAACCATTTACATAACATTTGAAACACTTGACCACCACTTATAACAACACAAAACTCAAAGTACAAAAGAAATGGAAATTGAGTTCCGGAATTCGAACGCAAGATCGATTTAAACAACCACGAATGCAAACACCAGAAATATCTACAGAGAAATGAAATACCGAGAGAGAGAGAGAGGCTTTACATGTGAAGCGAGCTCACGAGGAGACATGGCGTGCGGAGTAAAAGGAAGTGACGGCCGAGAACAATATGGTTTCGAGGACGGCTTCATTCAGAATTTTGCAGCAGAAACTGAGATTTATAGGAGAGAAGTACGTCTGGCGGAAAATTTACAGAAGAAAGCAAAGCGGAGATTTGGAGTAGTTAGGGAATAAGACAAGGAACGTACTGTGCACATCAACGTGGCGACCGAGAGAAAAAAACGGTAAAAAAAATGAAGCGTACTGTGAACGCGCTTCTCCCACAGGCCACCGCCCCCAATTCTTCCGTTACAGGACTTTGAACGGTTGAACCACGACTCCTCTCCAGGTTGTGTGGAACGTTATTATGAGTTTTTAAGAAAATTTAACCAAGCAAGTACTTTTCTGCCTTTTCTACCAAAAACAAAAGTACTTTTCTCCCTTGTTACCAAAAAAAAAAAAAGTGCTTTTCTGCCTAAGAGGAGGAAAAGGACAATATTCTGGTCTAAAGTCTATTAACTGAAATTAGGGTAATGTCCCATGTTGAATGCATCCATCCTCGTTTCACGCTGATATCACTCGGTGGTACGAGAGGAAATGGTCTCCTCATGTTTCATGAATGGTACCATGAAACATATTAGAGGAAGCGGTCTTGTTGATCTGAATTTATTTTTCCTTTTAAAGTTATCTTGCGTGCACCAACTAATCCTCAAGAAGTTGAACCTAAGAGGGTTCAAACCTGAAACCTTAGAAGGAGCATAGCTCCGGGCCTCAAGCATTGACAACCAGAATCAATATTTAAATTAATGTTAATAATTAACAAGGTTTAATTGGCAAAGTTTGATTAATTAAGGTATGATCACCTCATTTTCAATTATTAGAATGTTTAAAAGTCTTGGCCAGTAAAAGGAAAGATTCATGTAGAAAGGAAGAAAATTATTTTTATAGATAATTAAAGAAAAGAGGAGGAAAAAAAAAGGTTGTCTTCAAGGGGATCTTTTGACTTATGACATACAGCCAGAGGGGTTACACCAAATTTGTTCCCTGTGTGATCAATATCAAATGACGCTTTTAATATTAGTGCATTTGACTATTTATAGAAACTCAAGATATTCAAATGCTCTCAGCAACCACAAAGCTGGCCTTAGACAAGTTGATACAAAGCTGACAGAATAAAATTTTACAATGTGGTTAGTCGAAATGCTTGTTCATCAAACATCATGTTTAAATTTATAGTAAGAATTTTACACCAACTGCTAATCTGACACAATCCTCCTTTAATCTAGGCTTGGTTTGGCAGAGCATAAAAGATATGACAATAGAGCTAGATGGAAAGACAAGATTTGTACCGCCGACTTCACTTTGGTGGAAATTAGCTTATGATCAGTGGCGGAACCACCTTATGTCTAGGGGGGAAATTGCCCCCATTGAACTTTTTTTTTAATTAAAATTTTTTTTTCTATATGTTTTAATTGAAATTTATATTTTGCCCCCTATGAAATTTCTAGTTAGCCCCTCTTAACTCATTGAAATTTCTATATTTTATGAGAAAAGTTAATTGAAATTTCTATTTTGCCGCGAAAGATTTGGAGTCCTAGTTCTGCCACTGCTTATGATGATGATTTATATATAAAAAGAAAATGAATAAACATGGTAGATTAATATTTCTACATTCATCTCATTCTATAGGGAAAGAAATTCAATGCCTTGATGAAAGTGCTTTAAATTAATTCATTATCATTCTGATAATTGATAAACTTTCAAAATTGGTTTCTACTTGGTAAAGGCCAAAAATAAGTGAAAAATAAAAATAGATTGATTGATGGTCTATCACATATGCTCTAAAAGAAAAGTAGAAAATAAATTTATAAATATAGAAAAAAAAAAAGAACTTCTAAAACTTCCAAAAAGCTTATCAAAATGAAATTTGATAAATATTTTAAACTAAAATTTTCTAGTAGTAAGGAATTTGAGAATGATAAGTTTTCCAAGCGATTTCTCTTCTTTTTTTTTTTTTTTTTGTAATTAATTATTACTTTTGCAAGAATTGTGGGCTTAAAAAGCCTCCCAACCACCTATTTCACTTATATATTGGGGTTGGTCTCACATTATCTATTCTCCCATCATCAAGCAATTCCTCAATTGAACATCTTGAGCAATAGATTAGTCAAAGTAAAATGAGTTGTACCCATAGGCCATAACCATAATGCCAAAGTCTAGTCAAAGTAAGCTCCTTATACCAGTCAAATAATGCCTAAAGAAGTTCTAGGCCACCTAAAGAGAACATCCAACCAGAGTTTTCTAAGTTTCTACTCAAGTTTTGTAACCGACCTCATTTTCATAAAACTTTAGTAGGTTCCTCTCCTCCATTGATTTGATCCAAAAGGCACACCAAAACTTTATTGGTTGGCTACCTATTTTTAGGAAACTAGAGAACTATAAAAATAATTCATTTCAAGTTGTTAATGTACATCAAGGTTTAAAATCTTGGTGCCGGCCAACATATTGGTAGTACATGTACTGAGTTGTACTAATTAACCATTACTATCTAGTACAAACTTGTATTTATTAATATTTTATGATACAGGTATGAGCCGATATCGACAGTACTGGCTGGTATGACCAAGGGCGGAGCTGCATACAACTTAGGTTGGGCAATTAATATTTTATGATTGAACGTGTTACGTGTGTAGCAAATTTGTGGGGCCCATTTAGATAAACAGCCTACTCTAATAGATATCTTGCTATTCTAAATAGGTAGTTACAATATGTTTAAATTTGAGCGTAAGAAGAGTGGTACAACAAGAGGATTGTTTTGTTTAGGGAAGGCAATGTTTGGGGAAAAAAACAAAAGAGGGGGAGTGGAAGATTTTGGGAGAATATTCCCCCATCTTCTCTTATATATACACATTTTGCCCCCTATAAAGGTTTTAATCTGTCTACTATCCATTTAATCTCAATGATTCATCATTTATATTGTTTGCTCTGTCTACTATCCATTTAATCTCAATGATTCATCATTTATTTTGTTTGCTCTGCCAACCCTAGATGAAAATCCTAGCTACACCACTTGGTATAACTTGGCACTGGTGGATAATTAAAACCATCTCCACTTCTCTTGCTTTATCAATCTTGAGGACGCACACAAGAAAAAGGAAAAAATAGTGATGGCGGAAGCTCTAAAGGATTAAGAACAAAACGGCCTTTGGGTTTCCATTGAACTTACACCAAAGTTGATTTATTTTGTATTTTTATTAGTCTTTCCTTGAAAAGTCAAGTCTTTAACAAAGTGAATCTTATTTGTTTGCAAAACAGATTAATTTTATGGATTCTGTTGAGCCGCGATGATATAACGTTATTGACTATTTTCCATGTGGAATGACTGATTCCTCCTACGTTCTAGAAATTAATCTTCACGCGTCTTCTAAGTAGAATCCTTGAGTCCGGACAAAATTATTTTCCAAAATTTGTTCTGCATAAACTTAAAAATAAGGTTAGAGGTTTGTAAAATAGTGATATTTTTCTTTCAAAATAAAAATATTTAGCTTTAGGTTTATATATTGTATAAAAGCATAACACATTTTATTTGGGGAAAATTGGTTTTTAGCGATGTTTTTCAAAATAATTCAGATTCAGTTGACTAATTCTTGGGAATTGATTTTTAGTGATACTCTCTTAACAGAATTGAGGATTGATGTCATTTGACTGTCCATTAAGAATTTCTTCCAAAAATACCCTAAAAAGACTTGTAAACTTCACTTGTATCAAAATGAGTGAAATGGTTTTCAAATATTGTTGAGGGCATTTTCGGAAGAAACTCTCAATGAACAATAAAATAACACCAATTCTCAATTATGGTAAAAGAGTATCACTAAAATTCAATTACCAAGAATTGGCTTACGAAATCTGAATTATTTTAAAAAAGTATCACTAAAAACCAATTTCCCCTTTTATTTGCAATCGAGTCTATCTTTAATCAATCAAGTTCAACCTATCAAACTACGGTCAAGCTCAATTAACAAAAGTAACCATTTTTTTAGCTCAAGCATGATTCATCCAGGCTTTTATCAAATTCATGCTCTATTCTTGTGTAACCATGCATGACCTAAAGCACAAATGAATAAGCAATAAGCAGGATCAAGCATGAGCTCATCATACTTGGCTTTTTTTAATCCTGTCACATTAGTGTGGGTTGTTAGTTAAAATGAGAGAAAGTGAGTCATTAAAAAAAAATTTCAAAGGAGCTGTGGGTGGGTATTTATTTAGGAATATGCGAGTCCTTAAAAATTTTAGGAAATTTACCCTTACAACCCGTGACATTTGGGGCACTTACACCCCATGACATCTGAAAATGAGCATTAACGTCCCTCAACATTAGAAGAAATATGCAAGTAGCACCCCTGCCATTAACTAAAACTTCAACAACGTTAAAATTTAGTTTAAAATGATCAAAGTAACCTCAATTAAGCCCAAAGTTGTCTAAAGGGAGTTTCTCTATGGCATGAAATATATCTAATCATTGGAGAAAGAGGAAGAACAACCGGGAAAAAGAATTGCTATGACATGGAATGTGTTTAATTGATGTTATCTTCTAATGTCTTGGGTGTTAGTGCCCTTATTTAAATGTTAAGGGCTGTAAATTTTTCAAAAAATTTTTCAAAAAATTTTTTTTTGGCAAACTAAAATGTTAGGCTATGTAGATAGCTGGCATGTAAACATGGTCTATAGAAAAGGGTTTTTTCGCAGTTTTCTTTGTCTGGACACACCATATCTATAAAAGGACAACTATGAAAGTGGGTTGTTGGATGATGGTCACGTTCCACAACGTTGACTTTTTGTGCCATGAATAAAACAAAGTTTGCAACCAGAATGGTTGATTTCTAAACTTTCTCCGATTTTAATTACATATTTATTTATGTCCTTTAAAGCGAAGCCTGCCACATATGTGCAGCTCCACCTAAAAATAGGGACTGAAAGTGATGATAAGAAAAGGAAATTTGTTGGATGGATTAGGCTGGAATTGGGTGTTAATGAGCTGGTGCTCAATTCTTAATGTTCCTATTAAATTAATGGGTTGAAGAAAGTATAAATCTAGATTCAATTAATATGATCGATCAATCCGAATTGAATCCCTTATAGCTTACGTTGTATACACCCCCTCACATTTAATGGGGGGCCCACCTTTCATTTGGGGTCCCACCATTCATTTGGGGGCCCCCACACAATGAATGTGAGGGGCTGTCTACATCGTACGCTGTAGACGATGCTATTCCAATCAATCTCTGTGATCCACTTACCATATTTAATCGCTTCTTCAGTATACTAATATATAAAGCATATATTTGTACATAAATAATATGAAATATATTCTAAAATAAAATTCACATGTATCAGAAGATTTATAACCAAAGGAGGGTCAAATGGGGTAGCAAGAATAGATTTCACAGTTTGAAGAGTTAATTTCTTTTATTAATTTTCCAGATATAAGCATGAACTTTTCTACATTATTCTAGATGTAAAACATTTATAATATCCCAGTATCTTAAATATACATGATCATCAGAATTAATTGAATGTATATGATTGAAATAAAATAAAATAATCACATACGTGATGTATCCCACGTTCAGTTGTGAAATCTCAGTTTGTTTATTCATAGAGTATTTGTATCAAAGGTTTCTCTCACCTCACCTTAATTTCTCTTTGTTAAAATTGCTTTAATCGATGGAGATTATGTCTTTATATAAAGTAGAGAGGACAAATCTTAATAGGTAATAAGTTTGTTAATTTACCAAGATAACCATCAATGGACCAATAGGGTCATTCCTCTTTCTATCGAAGTAGGAAACGCTATGATTAGTTTCTCATTGATGAAATCAATAGATAAGATTAAAATAACTTATCCATCACAGTGCGTCATGTGGGTCATAAAAAAAATCTAACATGCAAGTCTCAAAATTTGGAAAAGAAAGTGGGTAGGGTTGCTTATCGGGTTGGGCTGGCATTACACGGTATGGCCCAGCATGCTTAAAGCGTGCTCGTGGCTGGCACCTATTAGTGAGCCGTGCCATGCTTAGGATACTGAGCACTAGGTCTGTCAAGGCACGGCCTGCCAGGCACAGTGATCTGCATAGCACGCGGGCTTGCATTGAAAAGAATGGGGTTTTTTGTCCTTTTTTTAAAATATTTTTTACCTTTTTTTTTTACAATTTTGGAGAAAATTGTATCCCAGTATATGTAAAAAAAATGGGGAAGTCCTCGCTTTTTGGGGGAGTCCCAGGTTTTGGGGAACACCAAATGGCTGCAGAAACAAAAAATGGTTTCAATCAAGATTTTAGATTGTCAATTTGGCATTTTGACGCATTTGATCTTTCTTTTTTATTTGGAATTTCTTTTTCTTCTTTTTATCTTTTCAGTTTTGACTGATGGCCATCATCATGGGTTAGAATCATTTTTTATTTTTTCTGATTCATTATTTTGGGCAGGGTCACAGCCGACTGATCTCACAATCTTTTTTGATTAACTTGGAATTGATTAAGGCACTGGAAGTTTGAGCTAGTCCCGGTGTAAGTTCGATGAACACTCAAGGGCAACTTGGATCTTGAAGATTTTATAAATTTCCCGACTAAACACGCTCATGATCCCAAAGTGTGTG
The DNA here is from genome assembly GCA_947561395.2 of Buxus sempervirens. Taxonomy (NCBI): domain Eukaryota; kingdom Viridiplantae; phylum Streptophyta; class Magnoliopsida; order Buxales; family Buxaceae; genus Buxus; species Buxus sempervirens. The sequence continues at coordinate 10,965,265 of OX387183.1, forward strand.
CACTTGATACATGAAGATGCTTGCATAAAATTAAAGCCCAGGCTTAAACGATATTACCATTCAAAAATCCAGTATCAAAAAAATGAATATAAAAAGTACACCAAAAGGGGTGTGTGCACAATCCTAAAAAAAGGTTGGTGCCTCGCGGGGCATGACCTCTAGACACACTTGTGTATGGAAACACCTCGGAGTCCCGGTCTGCTTTCTTTCATCTGTTCTTTCATCTGCCTTTGGTTTCAGGTGTCAAACCAAAAGAATTTACAACTTGCTAACGAAGGCAAAAATTACATGATATTCACAAAATTCTGCAAAGAATTCATCCTTAAGGCTATTGGGAACCAAAAGGAAGGATACAAATTTGCTTCCGAGCAAGTAGACCAAATTCATAAATCTAGGGTTTGGTGCCCCTGTTCTGTTCGTGTATGATTTCATTTGGTTGTCTGATCTGGCCGACTTTCATCTGCTCAAAAGGCCGACCAGGACTTAGGCTACTTCCAGCGGACACAAATGAGTCGAGGCCCATCACTCGCAGGACTCCATGCATGGATCTGAGGTGGTTCCCCTGATCAAAGTTAAGTTGGTTTCCTAAATTAGGGCTAAGGTAGCCCATTATCTAGGATTTACTCAATTTGATGCAAAAGCGGGGGTTGCTGCCCCTGATGGACTCTTGGGTTTTAAATTGCTCTTATCCTTCTTGTATTCATCATTCACAGCATATTTACAGAGTCCCGGATTATTCAGAAACGATAGGTGGGGAAGGATACCCAGCCCAAGACATAAGCCTACAAGAGTATGGACCAGTACTAGATCCTCGCGTGCCACGGCAAGAAACTTGTGGTGCTAATGGACTCCAGAAAACTGGGGGGATGGGTTTACCCTGCTTTCCTCGGCAAACCACGGGAGCGTAGGTGCTAATACCATCCCAAAAGTCAGTTCATAGGAATCAGAAGGGTGGCTGCTATAGAGGTCTAAGTTTTGGAAGAGAATATGCAATATCCGCATTTACTCATTCATTTAGGGTCGGATCATCCACGCAGTCCCCCTCATGCGTGTCACCCCACGCAGTTTATCACAAAACTGGAAAAGAAATCCATCCACGGTGTGGTGGTGTGCCCGTGTGTGCAATTGGGCTGAGTGCTGTGTCTAATCGGGTGAGATTTGACTGGATTTATTTGATAAAGGAATTTTTACCGTCTCGTATAGTAAGGAGCAGAATTGGCACGCAATACGAGGTTCTGGGAGAGTCCCCAAGCAAGTGGAGGATCATAGGGAACCACTTAAATTCCACTTTCCTTAGGCAATTATCTCATCCTTGTGACAGGACTCCCCAGAATACGCAGTTGCGTGTATTCCACGCCTTACTAAGCAAGGTAGTAAAAACCCTAAAATCAACTAAATCCCTCTTAGGTTGACTCATTCTAACCAGGGTTATATTGGGCTGAGAGGTCCCCAACAGAGTCACCAGGCTATGCGCACCTGATTTCGGTCGCACGACAAGGCGCATGCAAAATGATGTGTGCCTTGGGATTGTTTGGAGTCGCCACTGCCTGATGGGGTGCAGGCAGACACTTGGGTGCCTAAGTTTTTCTATTATGGCTTGGTCTGCGGCTTGAGATTCTAAGTAAGTTCTCGATTGCGGTCTGGGGAAGTCCGTAGACACCCCAGTCCGCCCCGTCGAGTGACGGGTCCCATAGGTTTCCCTGGTTTTAGTCAACTTTGGTCTCTCACTCACCCGATTCCTATTCCGGCATTCAATTTGGTTAAGTCTGGCGGGACCACCAAAGTGGTGTGGATACCTTTACTTGATTTTATCTTCTTTGGTTAAAATGATCTGAGTCTGATCGGGCAGGCCCCATTGGAAGGCTTGCGGATCCCTTGGTGGGCTTGGTTAAGCACACGTGTCCCCTGGTGGGCCTCAGTTTAGCCTGAGAGGCCCTTTGGGCTTTGGTTCAATGAATTGATTTTATTTTGAAATTCAAGTTTGATTGTTTAAGTGGATTTTCATGCCAAAGTGGGCCGAGATTGCTTTGTGGGCCCTTGAGTGGGCCACACAGTTGGTTGCCAAGTGATTTTGAGATTATCTTGATTAACTGTGCCAAAATGGGCCAGGTTTTGGGCTTGGGGCCCTTTACCTGGGCTTGGGCTTGAAAGCCCAAGGCTTCTTGAGTTATGGTTTTGGAAACCCTAACCTTGGTTGGGTTCAATGGACCCGACAAGCCCTACTCGTGGTCTCGGCCAAACCATCAAATAATTTGAGCATGCATGCCCCGAATTGGGCTTTAGTGGGCCTCAATGGGTTTGGCCCACTCAATCAATTTAATTGCCTTTATTTAACAAAAGTAAGTTTTATCGGGCTTGGTGGGCCCCGTTGGAAGGCCCACTGGGAATCAAATTGGGCCGGGTCGGTCCATGGCCCATCTTGGGTCTTCGGTGACCCGAAAACCCTTTTGGTTCATCCAGATAGATCAAACAAATAGAGAAAATAGCACAAGATTGTAAAAATAGCGAAAATGGCATTCTGGCAGTATAGCCGGCCTGAGATGCCGGTTACACATAAGGACTAGTGTATCCGACATCTTTGGCCGATTACGAACAAGGCCCTATTGATCCGACTTGAGTTGTCGGATCAACCTAAAAACTTGGTTTTTCAGATTTTTGCATTGGGTTTGGGTTCCTGGGTCTTCTAGGGTGTTCCAATGTTTGTGTGGGCCCCTGTGTGGGCCCACAGTGGTTCAAAGAGTGAGGGAATGCCCTAATTTGGTCACTTTTAGAGACTTTCCAAACCAAGCTAAGGGAGAAGGGTGGGGGCTTCCCTTCTTCTATCTCTTGGACAAAATCCAGTAAGGGAACAGAGGTCATGTGCCTTCATTCCGGGTGTTTACAGACAGATGGAGCAGTAACCAAGTATGAACAATAAAAAGAGAAAACAATGGATGAACATAAGCCTTACTTGGGGCATACTTCCATCAAAATGTGCATGCATGTGCTTGTGGTGTTCAAAGACCTTGAAGCACTGATTCCCGGACATATAAGGATCATGCAAACGATAGGACACTTGAAACATCTAAGGTAATTCCTAACAAGTAGATGTACAAACATGCAACGAGAGCCCATGACTAGAACAAGTGGGATGATCTCATGTGGTTGGAAACAGCAACCAACATGCATTGGAATCCTAACCAAGATACTTAAAACAGTAAAATCATGCTTGTCACCTACCATGCATACCTACCAAGCTTCGCTCACATACATGCTTTGAACACAATCATGTGGGTAAAGTCACATGCATGCCTACAACTATAATCATGTGCAAGAAAGTAAAGAAACAAATGCATCACATAATACTCATACCACAACCATGCAAGACCAACTCACACACCTAGCTAAAAAGTGTCTAAAGAAGGGAATAGGGGGATTAAATTGGGATACAATAGATGATCATGCTAAGGGGAACATGCTCCCCCACAAATAATTAAAACAAAACTCAAAATAGCAACTTAATGGGGCTAAAAATGAGATGGGCTCTATCTTACCCTTATAGACCTCCACATTACCAAAAAAAAAGAGAAGAAAAGGCATGCAAATGGACATCTATACCAGATTTATGCTAGGGAAAAGACAATATTAGAAAACTCTTCAGAAAAATCTCATTATAATATATATGCAACACAACATGATGGGGAGCCTCACCTTGAGGTTGGAATCCTCTTTGAGGATGTGCTTGAGTCTCCTCGTGGCACCACAGTCCTTGGGCAGCACCTCCTCCTCTACAAATGATCTCCAAGACCTCCTCTAAGTGATGGAAGTGAAGAAAAGTGGTAGAGAAATAGCTTGGGGGAAGAGGTTCAAGAGAGTGGGAGAGATGAAGAGAGCTTGGGGGAGATGGGAGAGAGGTTAGAGAAGAAAATGGAGAGACCAAAATGTGCTCAACCCCCTAATGCATCCCACCCCCTCCCCTTTTATACGAGAGGTTGCTTAAGGGTTAAGAAAGACCAATTTTTAAATATTTTTTTTTATCAAAAGTGACTTTTTTATTGTTATTTCTTACTTGTGACTTATTACTTTTTACTTAATGGTTAAGAAAGACTCTTTTGTTAATATTTTTTACTTAGGTGTTAAGAAAGACTCTTTTTGTTAATATTTTTGTTTACTTAAGGGTTAAGAAAGGGGACGTCCACGTGGCGCAGTTTGCCACGTGGACAGTTTATTTTTTAACAAGGATTGCCTATAACTCTTTCATTCGAGCTCCGATTCTTGCAAACTCAGTTGCGTTGGAACCGGGTCGACATCCTCTATCCACTGAGCTAGAGTTTAGTAGCAAATTCGAGTTTTTTAGCAGAAGTGCCAAGTCGCGTCACGGAGCCAATTTTGCTCATATTTCCTTATCCGGGACTCCGATTCCAGCAAACTCAGTTGCGTTGGAATCGTGTCGAGATGCTCTTTCTGTTGGTATCAAATGGGGTAGTTGATATGGGGTTTAGTAGAAATTCAATTTCTGCTTTTCTCAGATTTGACCAACCCATAACTTCTTCATTTGGACTCCGATTTGAGCAAACTCAGTTCCATTAGAATCGTATCGGAATCCTCTTTCCAATGGTGAGAAGTATGGTGACTGATATTGCACCAGATAAAAAAGTCAACTTTTTGACTTTCTCAGGTTTGATTTTTCAATTAAAATTTCATTTTCAGCATTTTGGGAGGTGCAAAAATGAGGTGCTTACACAATGTTTTAATCAAGAGATTTCAATCGGGTTTTTCAACCTTTTAATGGTTTAGCCTAAAGCTAGTTTTTCAGGTTATACTTTAGATTGGTTTTCTTTGATTTTCATCTCAATTTTATTTCAATCATGAAACCGTTAGAATGGTGTGATCATGTTGACGGTTCTGAATTAATCGGGATATTCACATGAAAAACCATACACTTTTTACTTTTATGATTTAAGCAAGCTTTCTTTGTTTTTAACATGAACAATACCTGGCAACCACCTTGCGTGGATGAATAGGGGTGCCTAACACCTTTCCTTGTTCATAACCTAATCCCCTTACCCATCTCTGGTTTTTTTTTTTGAGTTATTTTTACTCTAATTTTTGTCTTTTTTTATTTAATTTGATATTTTGGTGTCCATTCACACCTAAACAGAATGGTGGCGACTCCTTGTTTTAATGAATCCCGTGTGATGATTAGGAAGTCATTAAATTGATTTTCCATGTCTTACACACCTGCCGAAATTGAAGATGGTGGTCAAGCACCAGTTGACAACCTCCGAAAGATAAATCTCGGCACATTGGATGACCCAAAGCCAATCTATGTCAGCAATTTATTAACCAAGGAAGAATCTGAAAATTATGAAGCATTACTCCAAGAATATCGTGATGTTTTTGCTTGGGGATATCAAGACATGCCGAGTTTGGACCCTAAAATAGCAGTCCACGAACTGGCAATATCCGACCAAAACCGGCCTATCAAACAAGCTCAACGTCGCTTTAGACCGGAGTTGGTGACTCAGATTGAGGCCGAAGTTGATAAATTGATAAATGTGGGTTTTATCCGTGAGGTCAAATACCCAATATGGCTTGCAAATATTGTTCCAGTCAAAAAGAAAAATGGACAAATCCGCATTTGCATAGATTTCAGAGATCTAAATGAGGCATGTCCTAAAGACGAGTTTCCTCTGCCAATCACAGAATTGTTGGTAGATGAAACCACTGGCTTTGGCGCCTTGTCCTTTATGGATGGATTTTCGGGTTGCAACCAAGTCAAGATGGCACCCGGAGATGAAGAACTGATAGCTTTTCGCACTCCTAAGGGGATAAATTGTTACACTGTAATGCCCTTTGGATTAAAAAATGCGGGAGCTACATATCAAAGGGCGATGACGGTCATTTTTGATGACATGCTGCATAATATTATGGAATGCTACGTAGATGACTTAGTTGTCAAAACAAGGGAAAGAGGAGATCATCTTGACGACTTAAAAAGAGTCTTTGATAGAAAATATCAGTTAAAGATGAATCCCCTGAAATGTGCATTTGGGGTAACCTCAGGAAAATTCCTTGGCTTTGTCGTCTAGTATATCGTGGCATTGAAATTGATCCCACAAAAATCAATGCAATCATTGAGATGCCTCCTCGAAGTTTACGCGCTCCAAGGGCTACAAGGGAGACTTGCCTATATAAGGAGGTTTATCTCGAATTTGTCTGGAAGATGTCAACCGTTTTCCAGATTAATGAAAAAGGATACACCTTTTGTGTGGGATCAGGCATGTCAAAATGCTTTTGAAAGCATCAAACAATATTTGCTAAACCCGCCAATATTAGCAACCCCCATCAAAGGAAAGCTGTTGATTCTTTACATCGCAGCTCTGGAAAATTCCTTGGGAGCTTTACTGGCCCAAAATAATGATGAGGGAAATGAGAATGCCTTGTATTATCTGAGTCGAACATTGGTGGGAGCAGAAAGAAATTATTCTCCAATTGAAAAAGTTTGTTTGGCTCTTATATTTGCTGTTCAGAAATTACGGCATTATCTTCTGGCACATTCCATAACCCTTATCTCAAGAGCCGATCCACTTAAATACTTGATGTCTCGACCCATGCTGTCAAGAAGGTTAGCTAAGTGATCCTTGCTTTAGTCAGAATTTGAAATCAAATACGTTCCTCAAAAAGCAATAAAGGGACAGACACTAGAAAACTTTTAGCTGCACACCCTACTCCTGACGACACTAAGCTATCAACTCAACTGCTAGATGAAGAAGTTTTGTACATAGAAGAAGCAGAGCCTTGGTAGCTATATTTTGATGGGGCATCAAGAAAACGTGGGGCAGGTATTGGAATCGTGTTTATCACTCCCTCAGGTGGTTTAATACCACACTCCTTTGCTCTCCTCGAGCTTTGCTTAAATAATGTGGCTGAATATGAGGCTTTGATAGTTGGCCTCGAAATTGCTCATGAAATGCACATCAAAAACCTACAAGTATTTGGTGATTCGCAGCTGGTCATCAAGCAAATAAATGGGCAGTATGATGTCAAAAATGAGACTTTAATTCCTTATTATCAAAGATCCAAGGAATTGATTTCCCAATTCCCAGGAATTCAAGTCAATCATATACCACTAGCAGAAAATGATAAAGCCGATGCACTTGCCAATTTTTCTGCATCCCTAACTCTTCCAGATCAAAGAGACTTGCAAATAATAGTTGGTGAGCGGCATATTCTCCCACCATTGCAAGACTGTATGGAAGAAATGTAAGCAGCAAATATATCCACCGCATATCAAGTGGAAGAGGAAACAGATTGGCGACAACCTATTGTTGATTATTTGCAGCATGGAAGATTACCAACTGATCCCAGAAAAAGGGTCGATGTGCGACGACGGGCTCCTCGCTTCAAAATCTCTAGTGACACGTGATATAGGCGATCCTTTGATGGGATGCTTTTAAGGTGTCTATCAAAAGAAGAAGCATTGTATGCCCTCCATGAAGTCCACTCAGGGACATGTGGTGCACACCAAGTTGGCCCAAAACTTGCTGCACAACTCAAGAGGTTAGGCTACTATTGGCCAAACATGGTGCAAGACGCCATAAAATTTGCAACCACTTGCAAAGTATGTCAAATACATGGTGATTTCATACATCAACCACCACAACCTCTTCATCCCACTATTCTATCTTGGCCGTTTGAAACGTGGGGTTTGGATGTCATAGGTCCTTTTAAACCTCCTTCATCAATGCAGCACACCTATATACTGGCAGGGACAGATTATTTTTCAAAGTGGGCTGAAGCGGTTCCGTTAAGACAAGTGGGGGAATCAGAAGTTACAAATTTCATTCGAAACCACATTATATATCAATATGGGGTCCCATCTAAAATAATTTTAGATTGGACTAAATATTTCAAATGTAAAGCTGTCACCATGTTGATGGTGAAATATAAATTTCGCCAGGCACATTCATCATCTTATAATCCTTCTTCAAATGGACAAGTAGAGGCATTCAATAAAGTGCTTTGCAAAATTCTCAAGAAAACAGTGTCCAAAAATAAGAGGGATTGGCATGAGCATTTGCCAGAAGCTTTGTGGGCATATCGAACAACGGTGAGACCCTCCATAGGGTGTACTCCATTCAATCTCGTATATGGAGCAGAAGATGTACTCCCATTAGAGGTACAACTGCCATCACTTAGAGTCTCAATGCAGCTCACAAGGCCAGACGAAAATGTTGTGGTTAGATTGGCTGAGCTAGAAGTGTTAGATGAAAAGAGACTCGCAGTGCAACAACGACTAGAATTTTATCAAACATGAGTTGCAGGGGCATTCAATAAAAAAGTGAAGGCTAGGTCGTTTAAAGTTGATGACCTGGTTCTTACCATCAGACGACCCATTGTAGTCAATCGAAGAACTGGTGGGAAATTTGAATCAAAATGGGAAGGACCGTATGTTGTCACTAAAGTTTTTCCTAAAGGAGCATATGAACTTTCAAATCACGAGGGAAGATGTATATACTCTTGTGTAAATGGGAAATTCATCAAAAAGTTCTACCCATAGATCATACAAAATTCCACTAAGTGTCTGCATGTGGTTAAACTACTAGGACAACATATCCACCAAAAGTGTGCATGTGGTTAAACTGCTAGCACCAATGTATCCACCAAAAGTGTGTATGTGGATAAACTGCTAGCACCAATGTATCCACCAAAAGTGTGCATATGGTTAAACTGCTAGCACGACGTATCCACAATCGCCTGCATGTGGCTAAACTGCTAAGGCAAACAAATAAAAAAAAAGGCAGAGCATAGAACTACGGATGGCTTGATCCCATTTTATGGGTACGTAGGCAACTTGGCAATATGTACAAGTCTAGCCCCAATTAAAACAAATCATATGTTTCAACAAAAGTGACAAAATAAAATAAAATAAAAGTCACTAAATATAGCTTGATAACAATGACTGGTTCTACTTATTACAAAAAGAAACTAACAAATGCAATTGTTTCTTGTACTCCTCCTCATGTGAGGCCTTCAATGCTGTTACTTCATGAGATTCTATTAATTTTTGCTCTCCTGCTTCCAAACGTGCCTTGCAGAGATCTCGATCTGTCTGAGCATGCTTCTTTATAATTTGCTTCAAGTTCAAAGTTTGCTCTTGAATATTTCCTTTCTTCACAACTTCAGCATCATATTTTTCTTGGAGAAAACGAGCCTTAGCTTCCGCATCAAGAACCTCTAACTCCAAAGTTTTGAGTTCAGTTGAATCTTTTTAAAGGATCTTTCATTCCTCTACAAGTTTCATCTTGGCATTTACGCCTGCGTCATGACAATGAATCAATTCGTCAATATGTGCAGCATCCACTTCAGAACCTTGTTCCAAAACTCGGTCATCTGACACAATCAAGCCTGCGGACTCAAAAATAGAATTGACAACGTTAGCAAGGGTGTCCACAAATATATTGCCTTCAGCTATGTCGTCAATCGCAGCATGTAATATCCGAATGAAGTGCTCAAACTTGCCACGTTTGCTCAAGAAATCCCTATGAGGGAGAGATGGAGTAATATCAGCAACAATGTCCCGCATTATGCCTTCGATGTAACTACGAGTGGGGGTATCAACATCCTTCATAAAGGAAGTACCAAATGGACTGGTTTCAGACTTCTGAGAACTATGAGTACTTGCCATTGGATCACTTCCTGCATCAGTAGAATCTACCGGAACTTCCAAGCTGGCAATATGATCCTCTGATCCTTCAAAATCAAGTCTTTCTTCATCATCCCAATCATCCAATACTTGGCTGCAACCAGCATCAACAGTCGGAGGAGCAGGGTCTAGGATACCCAAATCCGTGATCTCAATACAATCATCGTCATCAGAAGATGATGACCTATTGTATCGAGCTCTCTTGAAATTTATATCCCGATCATCTTTAGCACGATGAACTCTTTTCCCTTTTTCTTTGACTTGCTGGACTGTGATATGAACGTCAGAAATGCCAAAGGCTTTAGCCTTAAGCCCAGGGATGGTTACAGCTCATTTCAAACCCGTAGAAACTTCACGCAAATTGGAAACAACAAAAACCGAATCTAGCAGAAGGGGCTTGAAACGGCCTCTAGTTAACATTGGAAGAATGCTTTTTATTGACTTACCCAAATATGTTGCAGTGCTCTGCGCCCACCACCTACAATACCACCATGTGCAACTTCCCGTACGGCTCATACGAGGCATGTGAAACAATGCTCCGGTATTCCTTAACAAAATAAATTTCTGAGCTTTAACAAGGTCTTCAAGACATTTCTACCCCCTCTGTTTAAAGCTGAAATGAAGCTGATTACCAGGAACGCCTTGGTCCAAACTGTAAGCACCTCATTTTTGCGCTCCCGAAAAGCCGGAAATGCAAACCCTGGATAAAAAAAGTCAAACCCTAAGTGGTGAAAATTGGACTTTTTGATCCAGTGATAATTGGCTACCTTGCTGTATCTCAATGGATAAAGAATCCCGACACGAGTCCAACGCAACTGAGTTTGCAGGAATCGGAGTCCGGATGAAGGTTCTACGGGCGGTCAAACTTGAGGGAGAGCCGAAAGTTGACTTTTCCTCGAACCCCGTGCCAAATGCTTAGCCCTATGTCATTGGATAGAGAGCTCCGATACGAGTCTAACGCAATTGAGTTTGCTCAAATCGGAGTTCGGATGAAGGAGATATGAGTTGTTGAAGTTTCCGCGCAGCAAAGCCGGAAGCTGCACACGTGGCGCAGGAACTGCACACGTGGCAGCCAACGCAGCAAAATATCTCAGGGACTAAATCTTAAATATCCAAAATTCGGAGGGATCAATCCGTAGATATCCAAAAGTGTCAAATCGGTCGAATCGGTCAAGTCGAAGGGCAAATCCGTAATTTTCCAAATTGTATCCGGTCAAATATGCCGGATACACTAGCTCCCCTTCATGACCGGACTTGAAGGCCGGATACAAGAAGATTTTCGCGCGAGATTCGCGCCGATCGCCCGATAAATTCGCGGCGGCATTTAATTTTCAAATGATTATGTTTGTATCCGGCATTGAAGATCGGATACAAAGGAGTGCCTGTGTATCCGGCCATAAAGGCCGGATAAGGGGAGACCTTAGTGTATCCGGCCTGAGTTGCCGGATACATTATGTTTGTCTATAAATAGCAAACAGCAGCTCAGTTTCGGGGTTGGCTTTTCTTTTGCTGTTTTTAGCATCCTCCTCCCACTCTTCCTCACCCGAATCCCTCCCTCTTCAAGCCCCTCTAGCCTCCATAACCTCATCACTTCATCCCAAGACCACCCCACCTCTTGCATCATCCTTCTTCCCCACCTCCTACTAACACAAAGAAGTGGTTCACTGCTGCTGCTGTCAAGAGGAGGAGTTCCAGCAGCCATCCAAGCCAAAATGAGGTGCCAACACACCCCAAAAAGGTTTTAAAACCTATGGTAAGGCTCCTCATCATATGGTGTTATGCATATATTAAAATTAGAATTTTCCAGAAATGTTTCCTACTCTTGTTTCTCTCTTGGCATGAAGTTATTTCTGTAATTGTTAGGCATGCAACTAGTTCCCTTCCCATGGCGTGAGGCCACCGTAAGTAGGAGGTCCATGTGGGATCCTTGGGGAATAGGAGAGCTCATGTAGCCCAATATATTTTGCTTGCTTGCTCTCTTTTAAGCCATTTTTTGGGGTGGCTGCTTGGAGCATTTCAATAGGAGCATGTTCCTACCTCCCCCTTCTAATGTACCCCATTTTAAACCCCCCCTCTATCCCTTCCTTTAAAGAGTTTCTTAAATGCTTCTAGGTGTCTGTTGAGCAGGGAATTAGGCTGGGTTTTGTTGGCATGTTTAAAGTATATCATGCATGCATATTTGTTTTGTTGTTGATTCATATTCTCCGTTATTCCCATGATAATTCCTTTCAAGCCCCAGTAGAGTTATGCATGCTTTCCTTTCTAATACATGCTCACTCACATGCATGATCTTATTTCACACGTAAGAGTCGGCAAGAATGGAGGTGCTGTCCACGTTTTAGGAGTATGCTTACTAGGTTTGGTTGAGAGACCGCTGCTTGCCTTGCCTGTCCACTGATTATGTGGAAGTAGGAGGATCAAACAGGGACACCTAAGTCCTTGTCCAGCCGCAGAGAGCATCCCAAGATTGGGAGGAGGTAGCACCTTAAGCCTCCTCCCCATTGCTTTGCTGAAAAATCCAGAAAAAGGAAGCCAAATGTGGCTTCTCCCAAACCTGAACCAACGTGGGCCCACCCAGGGGCCCACTAAACCTCAGAAAGCCTCCTGGGAATCTCTGAAAACCACCCCGAATGGCAGAAATCCCAAAAAGGCCATTCCAGTGTGATCCGGCAACTCAGGCCGGATCACCTACAGCCCATGTGTATCCGGCCACTCAGGCCGGATCACTTGCAGTCCACGTGTGTCCGACCTGAGTTGCCGGATACACGCAGAAATGTAATTTTTGTGTATTTTGATCCTTGGCCGAATTTTGTGATGGTTTGAATCAAACCAAATAAACCAACAGGGTTTCCGGGTCACCCGGAAACCCAACTTGGGGCATGGACCGCCGGTCCAACTCGGAACACCCGTGGGCCTTCCAATGGGGCCCACCAAGCCCAATAAACCGAAAAGCATGAGAAATAAGCAAGTTAAGCAAATTTGACTTATGGAACCGGATGGACCAGACCTAATGCGGTCCACCCGGATTTGTTCTACGGAGTGATATTTCAATTGCATGGTTTGGCCGAGACCAAGGGTAAGGGCCTATCGGGCCCGCCAAAGCCCACCAATCAACCAAGTTAGGGTGCAAGCCCTGGACTTCGAAGAAATGGGCTTTCAAGCCCAAATCTGGATCACGGGCCCCAAGCCCAGTGACCAGCCCACTTTGTCAAAAATAAATAAAGATAAATCAAAACATCCTTTTGGCAACCAACATGGGGGCCCACTCAGGGCCCGCAAACCAATGCAAACTCACCTATTGCATGAAAATCACATAAGGCTCCAAACTTGAACAAACTAAGTAAAATCAAATCACCTCACCAAAGCCCACAGGGCCTCCTAGGCTTAGACAGAGGCCCACATGGGCACATGGGCTCACCCAAGCCCACCAAGGGCACCGTGGGCCTTCCAACGGGGCCCACCCAATCAGACTCAGACAACTTAAATAAAACAAGATAAAATCAACTAAAGGGACCCACACCACTCAGGTGGTCCCACCAAGACTTAACTAAATGGCATGCTGGATTAGGAATCGGGTGAAAACCAACTAGAAAGCTGACTCAAACCAGGGAACCCACGGGACCCGTCATCCGACGGGGTGGACTGGGGTGTCTACGGACTTCCTTAGACCACAACCGAGACCCGACTTAGAATCTCAAGCCGCAGACCAAAGCCCAAAGTAAACAAACTTAGGCACCCAGGTGTCCGCCTGCACCCCATCAGGCGGTGGCGACTCTGAATTCCCCCGTGCGGCGTTTCCCACGTGCGCACACAAACCAAATTGGCGAGCAATCTATTCGGATAATACGGCTCTAATCGGGTCTCCATACCCACCCGTACAGGAAGCAACCGTGAGCGCATACACACTAGGAGTTCAAAATGATCATCAGACAAATCTGGTGTATCCTTAAAGTTACGCCCTTCCTCTTCAGAAAAAGCATTAGGGCGAAAAGAAACATACTAATCATCCCTAAACACCAGTCGCGCTTGAAAGGGATCTGTAATCTCTCCTTGCACACCTGCATACCTCGCCATCAAGGGATAGTCTGTAGGAAACTCAGTATCTGGCCGACCATGATATAAAGTGGGAAAGTGCTCCCCCATCCAGGCTATGACGTAGTGAATTGGAAAATTTGGGTTTGCCATACCAGGATTAGATGGATGCATAGCAACTTGACCAATCCGTGATATATGCAACCCAAAACTGTGGGAGCAAGTGATATCTTCACACCTCGTGCTAGTTATGAAACCATGACAAAAGTTTCTAGTCTGACTGCATCGCTGCCATGAGGTAAAACAAAGTAAGTTAGCCAAAAAGACAAGTATGCTGCCAAATACCCCTCCTGTGACACTTCTAAAGACAGGTCTTTTCTATTTTCTCCTTCATTTTGAAATGAAGATGGATGATACTTGTAACTCGTATTCAGCCAAGGTTCTCCAAAGGCTACATATATCAACTCCCCTCGATAAAAGTGTTCAATCAATTGGGTGAAACTTGCTTTCTTCTGCTCAAAGTAAGAGCATATGTGAGCATGGATAACTAGAAGCTCCGCCACTGTAGAAGGATATGTTGCCTTTGTCTTTCCACCCACATTGAACAAGGACTGGTTTGTGGGAATAAACTCTTCATAGGGTTCCCCTAAAATGGGCAAACCACCAATAATCTTCATATCATATAACAAGATCCCCATTTCACCACCACCATGGTGAAAAGTGTTGCTCAGAGGACACCTGGGAAACGAGGTCCAAAGTTCATATGGATATCTAGAAGCGGCAATTGCACCATAAATATGAGCATCTCTCAAAACATGCTCATAATCCCTCAGGATTGATTCTGTCCATTCAAGAAAATAGGGCTGAAATGCAGCCCGACCCCTAAACTTGAAACCATCCCATCCTTTGTTCTTTTCAATAAGGAAATGAAGAGCAGGATAAAAGCTTTTGTCAACTGCCAACTGGTTATCTCCATCTTTTTCATTATTAACATTCTCAACAAAGACACCTGGGAAACGAGGTCCAAAGTGTCAACAAACACTAATGACACTTTGATAATTTTTGGGGTCAAATTCAAACCATCCACTAGGAACATTATCAGTTCGGGTCTAACTCACTTTATTAGTTTCACTGATTCTTGTATCAAGTTCTTTCAAAGAAATAGACCTCTTATATATGGGACCGGTTTTCTGCTCACCACCATCATGACTTGGGGCTCGTTGTTGACATATATAACCACTTGTCTCCATTGAAACCTGCACCAAAAAAAATTGTTAGTGATTTAATGCCTACCTCCACAAAAGAGAGAGAGAGAGAGAGAGAGAGAGAGAGAGAGATTTAGGGGTCTACTCATTATGTTGGGTCTATCTTTCAACCCACTAATTGGTCTATCTACAGCATTGTGGGAGCAAAGCTGACTGGCTCATAAGTGAGATTTCTTATTGGAATGGAGTAGTTGGCGAATTGTGGAAGGTCATGAAGCACACTTAGTCATGGATGTTTGGTGGTGTCTCTTGATTGGGCATTTGCCCATTAGATGCCTCAACATATATACTAAGATTCTTATTATTCAAACAGGATGATCTTCATATTACACTACCAAAAAGGAGCTACAGCCAATGAAACTGATTCCCCACGTTTCTTTTAGTGGGCTATTATAAAGCCCGTTGACTCACATTTAAAAATTTGGAACGATTGCTAACTTTCCATTTGTATGAGTCTAAAAGTGGGTCAAATCAAGTGGGCTATTATCATACCCATTAACTTACGTTTAAAAATTTGGAGAGGATGCTAACTTTCCATTCGTATGGGCCTAAAAATAGGTCAAATAAAGTGGGCTATTATCATGCCCATTGACTCACATTCAAGAATTTTGAAAGGGTGCTTTTCCATTCGCATGGGTCTAAAAGCGAGTCAAATCAAAGGCTATCAAACCATTCAACTTTCCAAGTCTACCAAGCTTTGACCCTAAACATATAGAGTGTGTCAGATTGGACATCTCAAATCGTGATGAGAACAATTGTTTGGGAAAAGTGTTCATCTTATACTGTTGCATTCAAGGATCAGATGGATGTCATTAACTTTGGTTATCTACTAAAATTTTCAAAGATCTGGAGGACTTCAGAGCTAATGTTGTTCCCTTTTCAATAAAAGAACCTGACATGGCAATGAAATCAGGAACCATGAAAGTAATTGTTGTGGGGGCCAACTTCAGCTTTATGCTGGCCAACTACTTGCTGATGTTGAAATGGCGTTGCAAATCCACATGCCAATTCCTAAGAGAGCAAGTGAATGGGAGGAAAGATAAGTAAACACTGAATGTTTTCCTATTCTTGCAGGAACGGATATTAGCTCAGTATATTGGTGAAAATTCCACCGTGACGAGTTCGTAGAACCATGAGATGGTACTGTCGATATCTTTGACAGCATCATAACCCAAACATTCCTAACTCTTGATCATAGTGATATGGAGCCTCTCAAACTTTGGCTGTGGTGGTTGATCATCTCGAAAGGTAATGCCTAATAAAGGGTAATCATTTTAAAAGGCATTTGATTGGTTGATTTTTTGGAGGGTTATCTTGAAAGGCTAACCATCCTTATGGGTGTAGACACCTGATTTTTGCACCCCTAAAATGAAGAAAAATGAAAAGTCAAACCCTGAGGGGGTCAAAAAATTGACTTTTTGATTCAAGTGAATTTGGCCATCAAACTTCATCTCATTAAAAAAAAAAGCATTTCGACACGGTTCTAATGCAATTGAGTTTGCTGGAATCGGAGCCCGGATGAGAAAGTTATGAGTCGGTCAAACTTTTGGGGAGCGAAAAGTTGAATTTTTGCTTGACCCCAATTCAGCTGTCCAAAGTGATCCCAATGGATAGGTGGTTCTGAGCTGATTCCAACGATACTAAGTTTGCTGAAATCGGACACCAGATGAAGAAGTTATGGGCAGTTGAAGTTTCAAGAAAATTGTCCGTTTGGCAGAATAGCAGCAAAAAAGCAAAATGAATTAATAAAATCAATAAAAAACATTTAATAAAACATATCTTAATATTTTAAAATTTAAATAAAAAGTATTTTAATAATATAATCATAAAGAATCTTAGATTTTTTAATAAAATATTAAGAAAATCGGAGTAAAATCTTTAATTAAATCAAATTGAATAAAAGATTTCAGATCCGGCATTTAAAAAACGTGCTTAACCGCACTTGAAGTACGGTTTAGTCTGAACAGTGCTTCAAATACGGTTTTTATCTTCTAGAAGGCGGATGCATGTCCTGTACGGCGACAGCTGGCAGATTCGCGCAGATTTGCACGTGTTGAATGCCAACCGCACTTAAAGTGCGGTTTTTGATTTTTTAGTACAAATTTGTCACAACCGCACTTCAAGTGCGGTTCCGGCACTTTTTTGCCTATAAATAGAGGGCCAGCCCCCCATTTGGAGCAAGCTGGCCCCCTCAGTCCCCACACCTTCTCCCTCTGTCTTCTTCTTGTCCGGAAATTCACCCAAACTCTGCCCCTCTCAATACCCAACCTCAAATCCCCAAAATACCCTTACTTTGTTCAAACCTTGCCTAAACCCTCTCCTTCCACCCATTTGACAAAAGAACCCGTCAAATCCCTTTCAAATTCAATCTGTGAAATCTAACGGGACGCGGAAGCGCTGCCAAAATTGTTAGGAAACCACAAAGCACAATCAATCAACAAGAAGGCCACATTGTAAGTATTTCTGTAATTTTTGCAAGTAAAGTATAATTACTTTTAACATCTCTTTGTATTTTTATTTATCCTAATGCTTCTAACATGTTTGTTGCTTGTTTAAGGCCATGAGAGGCTAAAATTAAGGTGATTATTTCATTAAAAGGGAAGAGGCTATCCATGAATTAACATGGATACTTTAAACTAACTCATTTTGCTATAATGTTTTTTTTAGAACTATTCCACCCCTATAATTTCCCCTTTTCCCTCCTCGAAAATGACTGTGATTAACCAAACAAAAAAGGAGGAGTGAGCCCATGACTACAAAGAACATGAAAAGAGAAGAAATGGCTTTATAAGCCAAATGGAGAAAATAGAGAACCACAGAGGTGCTGGAAGCCTGACGAAGGTTGATGGAGGTCCCAGAAAAGTTACCAAACTGACCCAGATCAAAATCGGCACAAACAAATAAAACTGAGCATAAACCGTATACACAGGGCGGTTTGGGCAGAACCGTAGTGTATTTGCAGTTCTGACCAAACCGCACTGTAAGTACGGTCAGATTAGGAAAGTGACTTAAAAATTAATTTATTTGGCCCGGTTGAACCTGATTCGACCTGAACCGGCTTGAACCAGTCCCTTAAATAATTTGGGCCATCTTAAGCCCATCTTTGGACCATGGACCCAGATGGGCCCACCAAGACTACCATGGGCCCACTTGTGAAGCCCACCTTAGACCGGCCCAAACCAGGCCCATTTTCTATAAACGGGCCCAAGGCCACCTGACTCCAAGCTAGTGGACCAAACTCAATCCCACAAAGCCCAAAGATTTGTAAATATTATAAAATTTGATAAATAACCAAAAAGGGTTACCCAATAACCCTACTGGACCTCCGACCCAACCCTGGCAAACCCACGGGTCTTCCAACGGGACCCGGATCCGACCCACATCACCTAATATAAAAGATAAAATCAAATAAAAAGGGACCCACACCTTCAAAGGGCCCTGCCAGACCAAATAAGGTATAATTCTGGCCTAGGAAAGGGTGAGACTGACTCAAAAACCAGGGAGACCCGAGGGACCCGTCAGACCAACGGGGCGGACCGGGGTGTCTTTGGACTTCCTTGGACGTAACCGAGGACTTAGCTAGAACTCTGAAAAGCCGCAGACCAGACTTAGACCCGGATAGAGCAAAAACCGTGTCTGCCTGCACCTCTCAGGCAGTGGCGACTCCGAATGTCCCGAGGCACGCACGAACCAACGTGCGCCCCGTGTGCGATCTAGATTTAGGTGCACACAAAGGGGATCCAATGAAAAACCACGATGATAAAAGAATGCTTTCTAGATGAAGAGTACCTTTTAAAGATAAAGTCAAACACCTGACAAAGCTTTAATTTCAAGGGTTTACGTGGGGTCCCAAACAATGAGAACTATGTGGTTGTTAACCCCACAGATGCAAAGGACGAATTTGGGGTTTATCATTCATCTCAAGTATTCTTTGGTGTTTATTTTTAAAAGATCTTCGGCAGGAATTATTGATCAGCCTAGATCCTGTGGAAAAAGAAAAAGCACTATTGCTTCTAAAAGTTTTTGGCAGTTCCGAAGACTCACTTGTGATGATATGTAAAGATACTAGGCTCAGGGAGCTCATCACAAGTCAAGCCATTAAAGGATGATAAATATATATATATATAATAAAAAAAAAGGATGGGAGGAAGAAGAAGACCTTGGTCTTTGATGTGGCCATCTCAAATTTGCTTCCGAAATTCAAACAAAACTCTCAAATCTCTAGGGTTGTCATGTTTATATAGAAACCCCTAACGATAGAGTTTCAATTTGAATTAGAATTCCAAATTCAAATTGAAATAAAAGAGGATTAGATATAGCTAAAAGTGGGGAGTTTCAGTTATCGTAAGTGAAAATTGGACACCTCCAATAACTGAGGGGGCACTGTTGGGCCCCACTTTTAAAAAATATAAATAAATAAATAAATAAAGAAAAAAATTATTATTATTAAAAAAATAATAACATGCACGACCCTTGAAAAGGGGGAGCTCATCAACGACTCCCCCCCCCCCCCCCCAGAAATCAATTAAAAAGAAAAAAATATAAATAATAAAATAATAAGAAATTTTGCATAAGTCATGCATGTGCACGACCCTTGAAAAGAGGGGAAGCTCAGCAACGACCCCCTCATTTTCAAAAAAAAAAAGTGATGATGGAAATGTGGGTTACAACCTTTTTGAAACATGAGTTACAAGTTACAACCACTTTGAGTGGGGTAGTTTCAAAACTACCCCACGTCCAATGCTCTATATAAAAGGGATGTTGGAGAAAAGTGAGGGGTTAGAAGGCTGGAGTTTAGAAGATCAGAGAAAGAAATCAGAGAGATTTTAGCAGATAAAGGTGTGAAAGGCTTCCAGGAGATAAAGGAGGTAAGATATGTTTCAATCTATTATTTGAATTCTCTCTAAATACTAACGTCCAGGTTCTAAAGAAAAGGGGCAAAAGGGAATGAGATAAGGATTGGAAGATATACCTGATCTTTATCTGCAGATCCAGATATGGGAGAATGACGAAGCAAGAAAAAAAAAGGGAGATTCAAGAAGAAAAAGAATAATCCGTTTTGTTCAATCCCCACTGCTTGAAGGGTATTTAAAACACTTTGGCAGCGTTCAGGTGCAAATTCCCAGCGTGTTCATCCGCTTGGGAGCGTCTGAGGTGCCATGATAGTGTTTAGAAACATTTCAGGCGAACATAGTGATTTTCCGGTAAAAATATGGACTCTGCAGGTGTTTTTCCGGAGAAAACAGGCCAACACAGGCCCTTAGGAGCGCCAGGCAGGGCTCTGGGCCGGGCGCATCAGTCCGAGCGCAGAAGACCCACGCAGGTCAATTCGCCCCACGGCTCAGGCTCATCAATGTGGTCCGTGGGTTTCTCCCCATTTCTGGCCCAAAAAATGGGTGCGGGCCCTAAATCCAAGTCCGTGAGCAAATCCGGCCTGAATCGATTCGGGCCCCAAAATAAAAAAAGGGGAGCCGGGCCGTGAGACCAGGCCCGCGCGCGCAAACCAAACAAGGTCTGCCCTGCGGCCCGTGCTCCCCTGGTTCGACAAGAACCGCGGGTCTGGACCAACCTGTCTGCCCCATTTGACCCAGAAACCCTTATTTTTGGGTTTTGACCCATTTTCAAGCCCTTGAAAAATTCATAAAAATCCCTAAAGCCTTCTAGAGCCTAAATCCACCTAAATTGCAACCAAAGCATTGGTGGAAAAATCAAATACCCCTCTTTCCTTCATTAAAAGTGGTTCAAAGTGTCCTAAATTGGACCGATTTCTTTTGCAATTGAACCAAACATTTTCCAAACTAAACTATAGTCCTATAGTTTGAACCAAGCCCCGCCCTCTATACCAAATCAAATTATTCCAAGTCAAACCCAAATATTCCAAATTGAACCAAATGAATTTCAAATTGAACCAAAAATCTTTCAAACTAAACCAAAGCCCCCATATTAAATCGGACTGGAATCGTCCTAAAACTAAATTTTTATGAGTCTTGGCATTAAGCCAAACTAAGCCTTGTATAAACCAAACAACTAAAATCGGTCCAAGCCGATTCCCATACAACCTATACTTCAAAAGAAACCAAAGTTAAACCATTTCTTCTATGGTTCAAATTTCCAAATCAAACAAAACCAAATCGGATCTTTATGGTCCAAACAATTGAAACCAAATCAAACACAAGTTAAGGCATGAGGGTAAATAGGGGAGATCAAGTCTCCTAGAGAGAGGTATGAATGGTAAATAAGGCTCAGATCCCAAGCCTTTGCAAAATTGTGCAAATTAAATGTATCCGCATATAACATGCGGATTTGTTTTGTCCGCATACTATATGCGGACAAGACCAAACCACACAAAGCATGCGGATAGAGCAAATCCATACAATGTATGCACATGCTTTGCCAATTTTGAAGTTTTGACATGTGTCAAAATTCAATTAAGGTGCTTTAAACATATTTTCATTTATTTTCTCATATTGTAGTGCAATTTGGGGTGTTTACACTTTTGTGACAAAACTTTCTTAGAGATGCACTTAGCTGCACAGTATGTCGCCCACTATATTAAGCTTTTAAATAATAAGAAAGGTAGAAGGAGTGACTTACTAATATATATAATATTTATAACGATTTTAAAATCAGAAAATTAAATAGAAGAATACCTCTTGAGAATGAAGGTTGAACTTTGTAATTGAAGCCTTCAACCTCCAGAGTCCACTTCCCACCTTTGATGTTTGAGCAATTTTAAAAAAAAAAAAAAAGCTATTATTTGATAACTACAGAGATGAAGAAAGTAAGAGACTGTAGAAGATGTGTAGTTTGGAGTGGGAAGGGCTAGGCCTATTTATTGAAAACCAAAAGTGGCTTTTCACCACTTCTACCCTCAAATATGGCTGTTATTTGGCTGTTGGAAAGGTAGAAATGGTTATTTACAGTTAATTACTAGTATACCCCCTAATATGACTATTATATGGCTATAGGGGTAAAATTGTAAAAAAAAGTACAAAAAAACATTTTTGGGGGGAAAAAATGGCTAGCCGTTTTCCGTGCTAGGCAAATCGGCACAACGGACTGACCTGCTTGCCGTTGAGCCATGCCACCGTGCCTAGCAGGTCGTGCCTTGACGGGTCATTTGCCTGTCCCCCTCAGCACGGCACGGCCTGCTAAGGGGTCACGGGTCGGGCCGGGCACGAGCACGTTTAAAGCGTGCTGGGCCGTGCTCGTGCCAGCTCGATAAGCAACCCTAACCCCAAATACATCCCTTACCAATTGGGCAACCTTAGCGGGTTTTTATAATTTACCATTTTCTTTATATTCTATTTTCCTTTCCTATTATCCGATCATCTGATGGCCCGAACCGTTTATTAGAATTTATACCCGATCCGATACGGCCCACGCTACCTCACAGACAGGTACTTGTGCGAACTCAAAGCGTCTACCAATGACCACGTTACTCACGCGTCCAAGGCTGTGTTGGGAGCTTCAAGCCTTCAATGGCGATGGCGTCTTCCATCTTCGCGTCTTCACTTCCCTTCAACACCAAAGCAAATTACTCAACTCTTCTTTCGATTTCTCTCTCTTCTCATCTTACCTGCAAAGACAATAGCACGAACCACTTTTCCAATCTCGCCTCGTTGTTTTCTGCGCCACTGCGATCAACCGCTAAACTCTCTGCGGCAGCTGCCACTACAGCCCTTGAGATCGAGCCAGACGCAACTTCGAGAAACCAGTCCAAGTCACTGCCTTTCCGAGTCGGCCATGGCTTTGACCTTCATAGATTGGAGCCCGGGTACCCTTTAATCATCGGTGGCATCAGTATCCCTCATGATAGAGGATGCGAAGCTCATTCCGATGGTGATTATTGGTTTTTAATTGAAGCGACAGCGTAATCGACGAGGGTTTTTAGCTAAAATCTTCAAGAATTTCTTATTTTCCCCTTTTTGTTGTTGTTGTTGCAGGTGATGTCTTGCTTCACTGTGTCGTGGATGCGATTTTGGGAGCTTTGGGGCTTCCCGATATTGGTCAAATCTTTCCAGATTCTGATCCTAAATGGAAGGGTGCAACATCGTCTGTGTTCATCAAAGAAGCAGTTAGTAAATATTTTCTGAATTTCTTTTGATTTCATTGATTCATAGAAAAAGAATTTGTTCTTCTTCATCTCTCTCTCAATTTTCGTCTGCGATGTGGTTATGTTGCAGGTGAGACTCATGGATGAGGCAGGTTACGAGCTTGGAAACCTAGATGCCACCTTGATTCTGCAGAGACCCAAACTGAGCCCACACAAGGAGGCTATGAGGGCCAAATTGTCTGAGCTCCTTGGAGTAGACCCTTCCGTGGTTAATCTCAAGGCAAAAACCCATGAGAAGGTCGATAGCCTGGGAGAAAACAGAAGCATTGCAGCTCACACAGTGGTTCTTCTTATGAGGAAGTAAACAGAGGCTCCTTCAGAATCCAAGATCTCAGAATTATGATAATTGTAGTTTAATGATCCCTTTTTTGGTCCTCAAAACTGACAATTATTATTATGTATTTGTTGTGTTATAAGGACCATTCTAGGGCTGTTCGATATTTGTCAGAATTTGATCAGAGCCAAACTTCAAATCCTTGGATTCAAAAGTGAACTCAGGGAGCTGATTCCTGTTTTGGATAGGTTCCTAGTTAGTCAGTTACTCAGTTACACAAGCACCTGTATTCTGATCTGTTCATAGCTTATAGATATCACCAGTTTGGTTTACAGTCAGATCAGAAAGAGGCGTGCTGTAACATGATTAGGTAATTAGGTATGCTTGAACATACAGAGATCTGGCTGGGGTGACAAAATCTGACCAAACCCATTAACCTGCTCAGTCTTTTAGTGGATCAGAATCATCAGATAAGCATGGGAGATCCTAATTTGAGCACAAGAAGGTAGGCAAATAAGTTCATCATATTTCACATTTATGTCTAATATATTTAATTCACCATGAGAATGCAAACAGGGGATTCTAACATTCCAATCAAGTGTGTTGGTGATTCTATATGCAGCCATGTGAAAGACTCATGCCTCAATCTGAGGCACCTGCTTTTTGACTCTTGGCATGCTGTAATCATAAACTGTTTTACTTACAAGTCAACTTTGACAATCAATAAGGTCATTAAGCAGGATGGATCGATTTGCTCTGACGCTGGCAATTACTTGGAAAATAATCTGGAACTCTTTTTAAGTATGATTGATTGCTTACCTATTAATGGCTAAAGGAATTACAATGTCATTCAAAATTGAGAGCAAGATTGGTTTGTGTTCTGAACAGTAAATGGAGATCCCTTCCTTTCCTGTTTAAATCTTGAAAAATACTTTGGATCTTATGAACAATCATGTATGGGTTTCTTATGATCTAATATTTATCATTTTGTGACAGTATATAAAACATGTCATCCAGAAGAACATTTGGTTCTCATTGAAAGTCAGGGAACCAAAACAACCTTTTTAATGAATGATGAGAGAAAATTATAAAGATAAGGAGGGTACAGAACACCCACAAGAAAAATGGGTGGATCTACCCTATCACCAAAACAAAATGTAAGCAACCCAAGAAAACAAATCGACAAGCACTATGGGGCAAGTGCCCAAAGATACCAGTACTGAATAAATCTGCAAAAGAGAGAGACTTAAGTCATATCCCTTGGACGCCGAAGAAGATGCAAGAACTAGGACAGCTTCAAAGATTTTCTGCTTCTGAATGAACTCCCTTTAAAAAACCAGACAATTACAGGCCTTCCAGATTGTCCCAGCTGGTTGCAAAGAAGAATGTAAGAATACATGATACATCATTTTTAATTCTTTTCTTAAGAAATGGGAACCGCCATTGATGGGACAGATAAATGAGGCTTTTTGGAAGGCCCAACTGATGTCCAGCAAGCCCAGAAGAGAGCACCATATATAGGGCACACCAACTCGCAATGGACCAATAAGTGGTCCACTGATTCACCACCATTGAGGAAGGCTACAAAACCCATTGGGGAGAGATTGGTAAAAGGTTTCTTCGCCTTTATCTTCTTGATCGATTCCTAAACAAAAAAGTATAATTAGATCACTGTGACTTAGTAGAAAACCTTTCTGAGCATCTGTGTAAAATATGCACAAATAAAAGATAGGAACTTAGGACTTTCAAATTAAATTCAATATACTCCAAAGAAGAGAGTCAGAAAACTCTCACTTGCAGAAAGCAAAACGTAAAAAGGAAGGCAAAGAACAACAACGTCTTTACAAGAAATATTGTGTCCAAATGAAGAGGATATAGGAGGGATAAAAAGTAAATACATGGTCATCACTAGAATGGGCAATCTTGATAATGAGACTTGATAGCATTTTTGCATGCCATGATAAGAAGACAAGAGGATATAGGAGCCATAAATCATTATTCTCTACCTTGTGTATCTATCTTAATCTCTCATATGTTATATGCAGATGATATCCTTATATTTCTCAATGGTAAAAGATCGTCTCTTCTTGGTTTGAAGAAGATTTTGGCTGATTATTGTGCCTGTTCAGGTCAACATATTAATTCAGATAAGAGCTGTTTTATTGTTAGTAATTCCACCTCTTCCTCAAGAATCAATATCATTTCGTCATGCCTTGGATTTGAGAAGAAGTCTCTCCCCATTCAATACCTTGGAGCTCCTTTGTTTAAAGGCAGATTAATTGGTTCTCTATTCAATCATCTTATTGAGAAAGTTCAAAAGAGAATTGCTGGCCGGAAATGTAATCTCTTGTCTCAAGGAGCAAAACTTCTCTTGATAAAGCATGTTCTCAATAGTATGCCTATCTATCTTATGTCGGCAATGCATGTTCCTTCTTCAATTTTACATCATCTTGACAAGCTCTTTTCAGATTTCTTTTGGGGAGGTTCTGAAGGCACTCTTAAGAGAAAATGGGTTCGATGGTCAAAAATCTGCACCCCAATCAAAGAAGGTGGCTTGGGGTTGAGGAACCTGTCCTTCGTTCTTAAAAGTTTCAGAATTAAACAGGCATGGCGTATTGTGGAGAATAAGTCCTATGGGCTTCATTTATGAGGACAAAGTATGTTAAAAGGTTTAATATCTTTCAGCTTTCCCCTTTTCATGTTAGCTCCAAGCTTTGGTGTCAGATCTCAAAAAAATTTCAGTTTGTGAAAGAAAATTCCCGTTGGCTTACAGGCAAAGGAGACATTAGTCTTAAATGGGATCCTTGGTTACCAGAGGATAACCTCCCTTCTAATTGGTTAGATCAATTTCCAGATGGTATTTCAGTTAAAGAGGCTCTTCTCCACCCTCAATTTTCCCAGATCTTAACTTGGCATCTTGAGAACATGGGTGATGGAGCAGGGATTCATCTCAACCAAAATGATGATCGTCTTATCTGGAAGCTTACCACTTCAGGTTCTTTCAATTTGAAGTCAGCCTATAATCATGGTGTACATTCCCTAACTTCTCATCCTATATGGTGTTATATTTGGCATAAATCTATCCCCAAAAAGGTCTCCATTTTCATTTGGAAACTACACCACCATGCTGTTCCTCTTAACTTTAATATTAAACGTATTGGAGTCCAGCTTGCATCTCAATGCCATTGTTGCTCTACTCATAATTTGGAAGAAGCAAATCATCTCTTTTTCACAAGTGAATTAGCTACATCTGTGTGGTCTCATTTCAGCCTAATCATGAATGTTCATACCTCAGATGATACACTTTTCTCTCGGTTGATGACTTGGTTTTCATGCTCTAGTAAGTCATCTCATTTTGGTTTCCTTCATTCCTTGATCCCTTGCTTGTTAATATGGGAAATCTAGATGGAACGCAACAGAAGGAGATTTGAGAATACTTCTTTATGCCCGGATCGTCTCAAATTCAAAATATCAAGTCGCATAAAGGAATTAATGTTCTTCTTCATTCCAAAGCAACCAAACAAAACATTTGAAGAGGATTCTATTTTAAATTTGGGTCTTAGTCCCTACAGCTTTAAACCAGCCAGATCAATCTCAATAGTATGGAACAAGCCTCCTGTTGGTTTCTTAACACTGAACACAAATGGTGCATCTCTTGGAAATCCGGGTCCAGGAGGTGGTGGTGGTATCGTTCAGGATTCAAATGGAAGATTCATCATGGCCTTTGCTGTTCCCTACTGCAATTGTACAAATAACACAGCTGAAATTAAAGCACTGTCCCATGGCCTGAAAGTGTGTATAGAGGCAGGCTTTAACAATTTACTGATAGAATCAGATTCATAGAACATAATCAGTTGGCTACAAGGTTCTTCAACTCCTCCTTGGCACCTCCACTATTGGTTTCTTCGCCTTAAACTACAGCTATTGTTAGGAAGTTTTCAGATATCTCATGTCTTTAGAGAAGCCAACTCGGTGGCTGATGGCTTGGCTAAATTAGGAGCTGCTGGCCTTAATCAATTTTTCTCTTCCTCTTCTCAGTTACCAAAGGAGATTGTGGGGCTGATTAGATTGGATAGATTAGGTCTTCCTTATCTTAGATCAGTCAAATGATTTTTTCTGGCTTTCATAGCAATTTAGTCTTCCTGTGATAATCTTTTGTAAATCTTCTTTTCAGGGGCAAGGCTCAAAGTCACCACCCCCCCTCCTCCTTTTGTATCCTTTTTCCATCTATTAAAAAAGAGCTGAAGTTTTTCTTTAAAAAAAAAAAAAAAAGTACAACTCGGTGGATTCTTTTTGTTAAAAAAATAAAAGAGGATATAGGAGGGAGCATTTAACAAAAAGAGGAGATTTTCATCTTTCAGCAGAAAGACCAGTGAACCAGCATCCAACAGCAAATTCAACATTCCGGTAGGAAGCTTACTAAAACGGCTTCCAATGGTATGAGTGACAATCATGTGCAGGACTGTGGCAGGACTAGTAGCTACAAAGTGACTATTTTTATTTTCTTCAAGTAGAAAAATAACAAAGAGGTTGTAAATTGTGTGGATCCTTTTCAGTTCGGTCACTTTTTTATCATCTTATTAATTCTTCTGGTTTTCCTATTGCATTTTTTCCTGTCTCTTTTTTGTGGAAAGCCTCAATTCCTTCTAAGGTTAAAGTATTCTTATAGACTGTTTTTCACTATAAGATTAACACTTTAGATGTATTGCAACGTCGCAGGCCTCAGATGATGTTGTCTCCTCAGGTTTGCATGCTGTGTATGAAGGATGCTGAGACTGTGGATCATCATCTGATCTGCTTCTTAGGTGCACTATGGCAGATTTTGTGGAGGCAAAATTAGAGATGGCGGGCATGAGATTGGTTTTGCCTTCTATATGCGATCTAACTTATCAGTGGAGGTTTTTGGGTTTAAGTAAGCTAGGGAGGAGCTTTACAGGATAGTATTTTTTGCTATTGTTTGGAATATTTGGTTGGTTCGTAGCCGGAGGAATTTTGAGGACATAAGGTGCAGTAAGGTTGGTCTTTTGGATCAGGTGATATCATCAGCAGCTATGTGGGCATCAGTCCATACGGAGTTCAGCACTTATCAAGTTACTGATATTGTGAGGAATTGGGCCTCTATCGTTCACTTGTGATTGTATTTACTATATTATATGTTTTTGGATTGTGTTTATTTTTGT
Organism: Buxus sempervirens; assembly: GCA_947561395.2. Lineage (NCBI taxonomy): Eukaryota > Viridiplantae > Streptophyta > Magnoliopsida > Buxales > Buxaceae > Buxus > Buxus sempervirens. The sequence goes on from OX387183.1 coordinate 10,993,820, forward strand.
TTGTACTTTTTGGAATGCCTACTCCTTTGGGTGATCCTTTCTTTTGATATGAATAAATTTCATTACTCATAAAAAAAAATGGGTTGTAAATTCATCAGAAATGTTTCCCGCAGAAAACAGTTTTAAGTTCTCATATTCTATAAAATAATTTATGCTTCCAGTAGTTATCATGTTTTCTTGATTGGTTCTAGATTGTTGCAACAGGATTATGTATATATGTTCAAGTCCAAATGCAATAAATATGAGAAGATACTTGAAAAAAGAAATAAGTTGCTTTGGTAAGTCATAGTTTTTAATAGCAGAGAATGTTTTCCAAATATCCACAAAATTCATGCATCCCTCAAATTACGGTCACCTAGAACATACTTTTCATATGGTTTGAGCTGATGCATCAAAAGTACATATTTTAGATGCAGTAAATCCAACACTGGATATTTGATTGTGCAGATCATTTCCCTAATTCCCAAAGAGTTAAAATGATTTCATTCCCCCAATTTCTCTTGATTTTATTTCCCCAGTTTCCCTCTGTATTCCTTTTTAGCAACTCTTCCCTTTTTATGCCATACAGCTCTGAAGTAACTACCATACCAAATCCAATTATCTGATATTTGATCTAATACCAAGGATAAAATTCTCAATAATCTAGGCCATAGGCCCATAGCACACTTCTCAAACTAATTAGTAGTTTGATTCTTATATTAGTAACTTCTATTAATAGGTGTCCATATATGACTGCCAGTGTTTGCATGAATGCTATATCCAGCGTTTTCAGTGCGGCGTGCTGCCGAAAAATCGATGCGCATTTGCTAGCAGCACGTGTCGCTAGCTAGATGTCGCATCTTATGTTTCCACAAGAAAATTTTTTTAAAAATTTGCTTCGCACACGCATGCGAATGGCATGCTTGTTATAAAAACCGATCGCAGTGTGCCGTCAAAACCCATTTTTTTAAAAATCTACTTCGAGCGCAAGTGCGCATCACACACGCGTGCGAAACGCCCTAAAGCATCGATGATTTGGGCAAAAATTTCACCCAAATCGTCGGCACTTCGAGACAGATGAACAAAGGAGCCATTTTTTATTTTCACTCTCAAATCTTGATGATTTTGGGTGAAATCTGTCCCAAAATCCTAATTTCTTCAAGATCTTGCTTCTAGATACAACATAAACATGATTTGGAATAATTTTTGAGCTCATACAATATTGGGAATCCATCTTGAAGAAGGTAAACGCCCACTTCTTCATTTCTTCTATTTTATGGCCTTAAACATGTTAGATTAAGCTGATCTATCGATATGTTATGCTTTGGCACCCGATCTATCAATGGGTGCCGTTATTTTAAATTTTTTTTTTTTTGTAATTAATTTTGTTAATTATTTGTGCCGAAAATTAATTAAAAATAGTATAAAATATACAAAAATACAAAAAATTATGTTATAGTTAATAAAAATTATTGTGAATGCTATGTATTATTATCTATAAAAATTGGTTTGAAAATTAATTTTTTAATTTTTTTCACGAAAATTAATTAAAAATAGGGAAAAATACAAAAACCATATTATAATTTTATAATAATTACTGTGAATGCCATGCATAATTATCTATAATTATTTGCATGAAAATTATTATTTTTAATTATTTCTCAAGAAAATTAATTAAAAATAAGGAAAAATAAAAAAAATACAAGAATCACGTTATAATTTTATAATAATTACTGTGAATGCCATGTATAATTATTTGCATGAAAATTAATTTTTTTAATTATTTTTTACGAAAATTAATTAAAAATAGGGGAAAATTAAAAAAAATACAAAAATCATGTTATAATTTTATAATAAATACTATGAATGCCATGCATAATTATTTGCATGAAAATTAATTTATTTAAGTATTTCCCACGAAAAATAATTATTAATTTGTTTTGTATTGTATTGTATTCACATCCAACATTATAAGTTTGTTTTGTGACTAAACTATTGCTGGTATTTTATTTGTACGTTGTACAAGTTATTGTTGATTGTTATTATATTGATCTGGTATGGCTTCTGATTCTAATACTAGCAGGGAAGGCGGGAGCAGGGTCGTAGGCTAGATATTAACTTAAGACACTACAAGAAAGTGGATGGGGATAGAAATAAGACGGAATGCAACTATTGTGGCCAGCAATTTAAAGGTGGTGAGATTTTACGGTTGAAGCAACACCTAGCATATAGCTATAGAAATGTAGTCAATTGTCCAAAAGTACCTCCAGAAGTTAAAAAAACAAATGCAAGAACATCTACACACAGGCACGACTGGCCGGCAGAAGAAGAGGGCTATAGAGCATGAGATCAGACGCAGGCAAGGGGAGCCTGCACAACCACCTGTTGGGGGTGAGGATTCAGATGATGATATTGTTTACCCTGCTGATATAGTGACTGAGGCAAAGAGGGCCGTATTTTGAACTAGTGTTCGAGAGTCTTTACGGGATGAGTACGAGAGGAAGGAGAGCCACAGATTGGGTTTGGAGAGGAGTGATTACTCGTGAGGTGATCATGGTAGCCATAGTCGAGGTTCAGAGCAGACATAGAGTACAAGGATGCCAGACTACCCTACAGAGTCCCAGTTTTATCGTTCTTCTGGATCGAGACAGAAGAAACTTAGAGATGTTTTGAGCAAAGGATCACTGAAGGAGAGAATGGGAAAATACATTTCGAAATTTTTCATTTTTAATCACATCCCAGCAAATGCAGCAACAAGCCAACAACTCCTCACTTTAAGAACATGGTAGATACTATTCAGGAGGCAGGTCCAGGAGTGCAGCTGCCTATACCCCGTGACATTATGGGTAAATATTTGGATGAGGAGGATGAGATAAGAGATTTTATTGCATCGCTACGACCTCGTTGGGAGCAGTTCAGGGTGACCATTATGTGTAATGATTGGACAGGTCCTACTAAAATGTCCATCATCAACTTCATGGTATACTTTAGAGGGAAGGAAGTGTTTTTGAAGTCAGTGAACGTATCAGATGAAATAAAGGAAGGAGAGTATATAACACGACTACTTAAAGAGATCATAGCTGAGGTCGGTGTACAACATGTGGTCCAAATTGTCACAGATAATGGAAGCAATTAAAAGGAGGCTGGACAGATCATACAGGAGATATATAGTATATACTGGACACCGTGTGTGGTGTATTGCATCAACTTGATGTTGTATGCGATTGCATGGATGAACACAGTATCTAATGTTCTATGAGATGCCCGAGAATGACGACATTTGTCTACAACCACAACTTTGTACCTGCAAAGATGAGAAAGATATGTGGTAGAAACATAGTTCAACCTGGTATTACCAGATTTGACACGAACTACATTGCCCTAGAGAGTATTTTGAAGCATCGGGTTAGACTGAGGACACTTTTTACTAGTCAAGCATAGTGTAATTCCTCTCATAGCAGAACAGCAGTAAGCAAGAGATTCGAAAACATTGTATTGTCTAATAGATTTTGAGATGATGTCCGCACCATGGTGGATACTTGAAGCCTATGTACTGTGTATTGAGGATTGTTAATACGGATGCCTATCCCACGGTAGGGTCCATATATGAATGCATGAGAGTCATGAAGGACCAGATTGCATTTGCACAGCTTGACTCGTACCAATGGTTGCACAAGATTATTAATGCGAGATGGACCAAGACTTTGTTGCATCCGTTACATATGGCTAGTAAGTATGAATAAATTTTATGCTTTATTACATTTATGTTATAGTTTGTTAATTGTCATTATACTAAAATTTTCCTTTCATACAACATACTATCTGAACCCCAACTATCACTACAAGCACCAGCTTGGCAAAATTCCTGAGTTATGTAGCACAATGCACCAAGTATTTATGAAATTAGATCCTAATTCGGATGCGGATGGCTGGTTCGAAAATGAGGTGGGATTAGGAATGGGATATTTCCTCATTGTAATTAGTATTTATTATTTAATAAATACTAACATTTAAGTTTCGTAAAAACTTAAATGTCGTTTGGTCCATCTTGTACAACCATTGGTACGAGTCAAGCTGTGCAGATGCAATCTGGTCCTTCATGACTCTCATGCACTCATATATAGACCATAACGTGGGATAGGCATTCGTATCAACAATCCTCAATACACGGTACATAGGCTCAAAGTATCGCACAATAGCGCGAACATCATCCCAAAATCTATTAGACAATACAATGTCCTCGAATCCCTTGCTTACTGCCGTTCTACTATGAGAGGAATTACACTATGCCTAACTAGTAAAAAGTGTCCTCAGTCCAGCCCGATGCTTCAAAATACTTTCTAGGGCAATGTAGTTCGTGTCAAATCTGGTAATACCAGGCTGAACTATGTCTCTACCACATATCTCTCTCATCTTTGCTAGTACAAAGTTGTGGTTGTAGACAAATGCCGTCATGCTCGGGCATCTCGTAGAACATCCGATACTGTGTTCATCCGTACAATCGCCTACAACATCAAGTTGATGCAATACGCCGCACATGATGTCCAGTATATATTATATTTCTCCTGTACGATCTGTCCAGCCTCCTTTTAATTGCTTCCATTATCTGTGACAATTTGGACCACATACTGTGCACCAACCTTAGCTATAATCTCTTCAAGTTGCCGTGTTATATACTCTCCTTCCTTTATTTCATCTGATGCGTTCACTGACTTCAAGAACACTGTCTTCCCTCTAAAGTATACCATGAAATTGATGATGGACATTTTAGTAGGACCTGTCCAATCATCACACATAATGGTCACCCTGAACTGCTCCCAACGAGGTCGTAGCGATGCAATAAAATCTCTTATCTCATCCTCCTCATCCAAATATTTACCCATAATGTCACGGGGTATAGGCGGCTGCACTCCTGGACCTGCCTCCTGAATAGTATCTACCATGTTCTTAAAGTGAGGAGTTGTTGCTGCATTTGCTGGGATGTGATTAAAAATGAAAATTTTCGAAATGTATTTTCCCATTCTCTCCTTCAGTGATCCTTTGCTCAAAACATCTCTAAGTCTCTTCTGTCTCGATCCAGAAGAACGATAAAACTGGGACTTTGTAGGGTAGTCTGGCACCCTTGTACTCTGTGTCTGCTCTGAACCTCGACTATGGCTACCATGATCACCTCACGAGTAATCACTCCTCTCCAAACCCAATCTGTGGCTCTCCCTCCTCTCGTATTCATCCCGTAAAGACTCTCGAACACTAGCTCGAAATGCAACCCTCTTTGCCTCAGTCACCATATCAGCAGGGTAAACAATGTCATCATCTGAATCCTCACCCCCAGCAGGTGGTCGTGCAGACTCCCCTTGCCTGCGTCTGATCTCATGCTTTATAACCCTTTTCTCCTACTGGCCAGTCGTGTCTGTGTGTAAATGTTCTTGCATTTGTTTTTTTACTTCTGGAGGTACTTTTGGACAATTGACTACATTTTTATAGCCATGTGCTAGGTGTTGCTTCAACAGTAAAATCCCACCACCTTTAAATTGCTGGCCACAATAGTTGCATTCCGTCTTATTTCTATCCCCATCCACTTTCTTGTAGTGCCTCAAGCCAATATCTAGCCTATGACCCTACTGGTCGCCTTCCCTGCTAGTGCCAGAATCAGAAACCATACCAGATCAATATAATAACAATCAACAATTACCTGCACAACGTACAAATAAAATACCAGCAATAATTTAGTCACAAAACAAACTTATAATGTTAGATGCGAATAAAATACAAAACAAATTAATAATTAATTTTCGTGGTAAATAATTAAATTAATTAATTTTCATGCAAATAATTATAGATAATTATGCTGGCATTCACAGTAATTATTATAAAATTATAACATAATTTTTGTATTTTTTAAAATTTTACCTATTTTTCATTAATTTTCGTGAAAAATAATTAAAAAAATCAATATTCATGTAAATAATTATAGATAATTATACATGGCATTCACAGTAATTATTATAAAATTATAACCTGATTTTTGTAATTTTTTATTTTTCACTATTTTTAATTAATTTTCATGAGAAATAATTAAAAAAATTAATTTTCATGCAAATAATTATAGATAATTATGCATGGCATTCACAGTAATTATTATAAAATTATAATATGATTTTTGTATTTTTTTTCATTTTTTCCTATTTTTAATTATTTTTCAAAAAATTAATGTTCGTGAAAAATAATTAAAAAATTAATTTTCAAACAAATATTTATAGATAATAATACATAGCATTCATAGTAATTTTTATTAACTATAACATAATTTTTTGCATTTTGTATTTTTTACTATTTTTTAATTTTGGCTCAAATAATTAAAAAAATTAATTACGAAAAAAAATTAAAATAACAGCACCCATCGATAGATCGGGTGCCAAAGCATAACATATATATTGATCAGCTTAATCTAGAATGTTTAAAGCCATAAAATAGAAGAAATGAAGAAGTTGGCGTTTACTTTCTTCAAGATGGATCCTCAATGTCGTATGAGCTCAAAAATCACTTCAAATCGTGTTTATGTTGTATCTAGAAGCAAGATCTTGAATAAATTAGGATTTTGGGACAGATTTCACCCAAAATCATCAAGATTTGAGAGTGAAAATCAAAAAACGGAAAAAACAGCTTCTTTGTTCGTCTGTTTCGAAGTGCCGACGATTTAGACGAAATTTTCGTCCAAATCGTCGATGCTTTAGGGCGTTTCACACACTCATGCGATTCACACATGCGCGTGAAGCAAATTTAAAAAGAAAAAGGGGTTTCAACAACACGCATCGGTTTTTCTCGTGAGCGTGCCATTCACATGCGCTTGCGAAGCAAATTTTTAAAAAAGAAATTCTTGGGGAAACATAAGATGCGGCATCTGGCTAGCGAAACGTGCCGCTAGCCAAATGCGCACCAATTTTTCAGCATGCCGCCGAAACTGAAAATGCTGATTATTTGAGACACATTGCAACAGCTTGATCCTGAGTTATTGGAGTACTACCAGAGTCAACAAGACCTACACTCATCAGGGTCGAGTTCTTTTCACACCGGGAGAGTTGGTGCGGACACCAGATATAAGCCACCAATTATACAAGTGTATGAACGTCGACATCGGAAGATAGCTCATTCGATGTCGTTATGGCTCAATTATCAAGACACTAGATAGGGAATTGTTATTTAGCTATTATTTGGGTTATTTGCATTATTTGGGTTATTTTGTTATTTCTGTTACTTTTGGGTTTTCTGGTAATTTATGTTTGGGTCTTGGGCTATAAAAGCCTACTTTTGTAAGTTGGAACTAACTTTTGAAGAATATTAACAGACTGAACCGCTTCATCTTCTCTCCTTCTCCGGCTTTTCTTCTTCTTCCCCTTCTTCCTTTTTCTTCTATACTTTCTTCTTCGTTTGGCTTATTATTACTTGTGCTACATCAAAGGGGTTGCAGTTTCCTTTCCAATCTCAAGAAGTAGAATTAGAGAGAGCTCATAATCTGGGCAGTTCAGTTGTTGGGTGACCACTGTGATAGGAACCCAGAACCAATGCTTGCAAAAGAAGCTTTACATTTCAGAAGCTACATTAGATCATAAATGTCATTTAATTTTTGAGTTTTTTTTAAGTAGAACTTTTTTTCTATTTATTTTTCAGATTAAGGGCGTTACATTAAAAATATGCTTTCATGATAGACAACAAGCTTGGAGGTCCAGTGATGTGATTTAGTTATATGGCCCGTGACAACATTGAAATAGTCTATAACATGCAGGTTTTCTAGATGATTTGTCATTCTACTTGGTTAAATTGCTCCAAAGCCGAGTAAACTCGCCAAAATTTTCTTGGCTAAATTTGATTGTAAACAGGACAGCACTGGTCTTGTCGTAATGATCAGAAATGCCTTTAGTTTGGTCTTTTCCCCGTCATTTTCGTGATGATCTAAAATAATATAAGAAATTTCATTCTTCTAAATTCATTCTAACCTTCTGAACACCAAGGGCCACTAAACTGAAGCCTGATATTTCTGATTTCTTCCCAAAAAATCTCCCTAAAAACAAGCTCAATTAGGGCCATATACCCCAAATAGGCAAGAGCATTTATCCTCAGGACTTGTGAACTTCACACATATAAAATAGGAATCCACAGACATCGGTTTGCCCACCACAAAATCCAAATCCAACATGACAATGACACCCCCAGCCCTACAAACAAAAGGCAAAGCCAACCAAATCTTACTCCAACCACCCCATAACTTCCAAACCAAACTATGACTGATAACTTCGCGCTTGGTTTTCCTAACTGACCAATATGTGAGGATTACAAGAACAGACATTCCTAATGGTTTTCTTCTTGATGGGGTCGCCTAAAACCATGAATATTCCAATTAATAATCTTTATAAATCACTTCACTCCCTTCCCACCAACTTCTTATTTCCCTTCCTACCCTTGTGTTGTAAAGACCATTATAGTTATGCGTCGTTTTACAACAATTGCTGCAAGTTGTGCTCTAAAACATATACCAAAAGAGCCTTATGTAAACAAGGATAGAGAAAGAGAAAAATATTTAAGCAATATAATTAATGGAAAATACTACAAATGTATACAATAGTTGTGTTTATCAAAGAATGCATTCTATGGATTATATACTATGTTGAAAGAGAAATTTTTTGAGAGATATTATCCATGACTCTGTGAAGTAAGAATTAGCTATGTTTCTCCGTGCTATCGGTCACAACGTAAGAAATCAAGTTATTGACTGTTGTTACTTTTGCTCAAGTGAAACTATGTGACAGTACTTTAATATTGTCTTGCATGTAATCTTGGGGAGGGGTCAAAAGGTATATCTACTAGGGGGACCTGATCTGGAATCTAACCCCTGCTGGCATATCTTAGGTTCTTTGGGGAGAAAGGAATCGGAGAATCTTCAGAGACTTAGAGAGAAACTGGTCATGTTTGGAGAGGAAAGTGTTAAGGCCGATTCATAGTTGGCTGTCTGCCCACTCTCTGGAGAACAACATACCTCTAGAAGACTTGCTGGGCTGTAGCAGGTTTTCATATTTGTAAAGGGGGGAGGGGTCTTGATTTAGCTTGATGTTTTGGTCCTTATTTCCTATGTCTTGAGAGGGAGGGGTTTTCTGCATTATTCCAGTACACAGTTTGTGTACTTGTACCTCTGAACTTCCTATTCTAATACAGTAATACTATCTCTTATTTACTGATAAAAAAAAAAAAGAATTGTCAAATATATTGGCCTTGGTTTAAGGTAAACCACAAACACATAGTTTATTTATATGTTAGATGTGGTTTATTTATTTCCTTTAGGCTCAATTATGTGAGTTGAATAAATAATAGGATTTCATAGGTATGGTAGATAAAATTCATGTTTGTTGGCAAAACAAATAACACCCAGGTATTTTTTTTATTCCCCAGCAAAGAACAAGCCAGGAATAGAAAAAGAAACTACTGCGAGGAGAATAGTGTAATAGTGGTTAGGATTTCTAAAGGTACTCTTCTTCTATTTCCTGCCAAAGCAATATAATAGAATGTCTGCCCAGATTTCCCATTTACTAGGGTTTAAACCGACTGAGCAGAAGAGAAAATAAAGAAGGAAGAAAGAGATTAATTGCTGTCAGAACGAAGTAAATCAGTCAAAAATGGAATGAATGGACCAGAAAAGAGTCTACATAGGACCAGAGAGCAGCTCGGATCAAATGAACAAAGCCCCCCACAATCAATGATAGAGAATGAAGAAGAAGAACGACGAATGAAGACAGACGAGGGAAGAAGAAATGAGGGAGGAACAGGGGAAGAAATGAGACAGGAAGAAAAAATGAATGGCTTCCTGTGGTTCATTGCGCCTAGAGGGCTTGCTCTGAAAAAACAAAGGAAAGCAAATTCCACCAAATTTTAGAGGAAATTGTTTTCTCCCATTTTTTATTTGATCTGGAAAAGATTTTCCAAATTTTTAGTTTTCCCCCAAAATCAAACATCCAGAAAATCTAAAATTCTGGAAAAAAAAAATTTTCCCTCACCATTGGTGAAACGAACAGAGCCTTAGGAAAAAAATTGCTGTCCTTGGTACAAGGTTGAGCTTCAAGCTATTCTTAGCAGCAGATATGGAAAAGGTTCTTGAATTTCTTACCCTTACATATATACTCAATATCATGATTGGCTTTTCTGTTGAAAGTGTGCTTCCTTTTCAATTTAGATGACAATAGCACTTTAATGTATAAAACTACTACCGGGAGCCTACAAAAGTGGACACATGGATGCCTTTGATGCATGGTAAAATTTATGCTAGCCTAAAATGACAAGGTCATAAAACCAAGAAAATGAATGCCTAATATCGCTTTAATGGTAAGAAATGAATTATGCAATCTTCATAAACCAAAATTTCATGCATTTTGAATTCATGCAGTATTTTTTAGGCACTCCTACATGCGTTATTGTTTTGGAAGAAGCTAATGGAAGGAAGAAGGCTTGGCTATGGCTAACAAGAGATTGGATGTAAGGCAAACTTCTGATCCCTAGTGGTATTCGGTTCAAGATTATTCATCTTGCAGAGGATATTCTAAAATTCCTTTAAATAAAACCAAAATAAAGGGCAAGCTCGTATGATCAAACAAGAACGGAGAATAGTCAATTCAAGATATCATATAGCAAAGTGGGATATTTTAGAAAATTTTACGAAATAAAACCTTATTATCTTCACTTCTATTTTGTTTTTTTTTTTGTGGGAAAAACTTCTAGAAAATTTTACGAGATAAAACTTTATTATCTTCACTTCAAATATATATATATATATATATATATATTTTAAATTCTTTGGCTATATGGGAAGAACTTGGTAAAGAGCACTTCCAAAGTGAGTCAGCGCATCAAAATGCCAGCCAGTCTTGTTGGTGAGTTCCTTGAGCAGTCATACTTACACTTAAGTTAAAATCATCTTCACTGCTTCCAAATTTTTTTTTGGGGGGGGGTGGGGTGCAAGAGAGAGAGAGAGAGTTAATTCAGCAACTAAAGATGCCATTAAGCAATGGTTAACTCTGAACATGAAGCAACAGAAACCTAAAGACCCAGATTCTATTACAACCATGGAAGGAAACAACATTTGGTTTATTTAAGTCAGGAATAACACACCTTTTTTTTTTTCATGAAAAACACGTAGATTATATTAATATAGAAAGAAGATAATACAAGGATCCAAAAAAGAGAAGCAAAAACTAAAAACAAGCCAAAAAGACTGATGAACAGAACCACAAGACCACCCACAACCTTTCATGACTAAACTCCCTATACCCACAATGGCTAATTAAGGCATATAAGGAATGAGGTATTCAGCTCATATGCAATGATCAAGACCTAAGGAGGTAGGAGAAGAGATTTCACATCTATCAACAAACTACTTGACAAAGAACATGTATAATTCCATTAAGACTTCTCAATCATAGGCCAATGCAGAAAAATGTGTGAAATGAGGCATCCAGAAAATTCAGGAAGAGTTATTACCCACATAGCACACCACAACAAAATGGAATCCCTAAAATCCTCCCACGATGCCTTAGTTTCTTCAAAGATCCTTCTGTTCCCATCTTTCCACACACCCCATAGGATAGCATAAGGTATTATCTTATACAATGCATTCCCTTTTCTCCCTAGCATGGAAATCCTCAATTGATCCATCATTTTAATAATCTTTCTTCAGAAGCACCATCGGATGTCGTATCTGCTCATAATATCCCACCAAATTTGTTTTGAAAACTCACAATGTAAAAATATATGATCGACATATTCTCCTTGCTTAAAGCATAACTGATTTAAGTTTTTTAAACAGCTATGGTACACATGCTGAAAGATTGCCTCTCATCTCATTTTGAGCAGGTGTGAAGACAATGAGCATAAATCTTTAAGATGTTTAAGTGTAGCCCCTTTACTTTTTTAACTTTCAGATAAAATATGGGCGAATCAACTGGAAAGGAAGGAAACCTCATACTTGATCAGAATCAGAAGAAGATGATGAAATGGCATTATACAAATGGAATTCTACTCAGAGACCTGAAAAGGAAGTAAAATAAAAGATGACTGTCTATTACTTCAAATTCCATATGTATTATCTGTTTTTGATTTTTGCAGTTGCCAGCATATTAATTCATGCCAGAAGGCAAGCATTAGAGCTCAAATTTGCTCAGTTTTCTTAAGAACGCTTCAGCTTCTGGAATACTTTACAAACATGTGAATCTTTCTAAAGTGACAACTGCACATGTAATAACTAGTCAACAGAGAAATCCTGTAAGAGAGAATTCTGCCTCATGTCTTCATGTTACTATGTAGCAAGTTTCAGCAAAGTAGGAACTTTAACTTTCTGTGAAGCAGAGCAAGTCTGTTAATCTTGGATTATGAACACATAACATTAATATCGAAGTATATGCTATGTACACAATCAATCTCACTCATGACTCATGGCTCAAAAAAGATTCCTTTCATAGGAATTTTCTCAACTGATATAATAACAATAAACATGAACTTCTCATACAATAAACTGAGAAAAGAGTTAATAAAAAAGAACATTGACAAACTCATTGTTTTCCCTCTGCTGCCATCTTTTTCCGGATCTCATGAGCTGTGTTGAAGATGCCAAGAGTAGGCTGGTTGCATACAAAGCATTTTTTGTTCTTCGAATGATGCTGCAGCCCAAACAAAGAAACATAAGAAAAAAATGTTATATTAACATTTAAATAAGGAAAAACTGTAAAAAATCTACACATAAAAATAAACTTCAAGCAAGTTTAAAACTTTGATTTATTGTATGAAACAGTGAAATAACTTAAAAATTAGTCAAACTCAGGTAAGTTACCATACATTGCTCTAAGAAATTAGGAAATCAACAATAGAGAGCCCCAAAATAGATTCAAACTGATGAGAAAATTGAAATACAACTGATCCATCAAGCAGCTACAAGGTTGCTCAGCACCAAAAAGAAAAACAGGATTTGGGAGGGAAAGAGGGAGGGAGGAGGGTGTTAAGGTAACAAAATGGTTGACCTAAAAGAACAGAGCAGTCAACATACATATTGTGTCTGACCCACCATTTGATGGGTCCATTAAGTAGATGTCCCATGCCAATATAAATCTGATTACATTAAATTAACATCTATCCTGGCATAAAAATATCATCTACCATGGTGAATCATTCGACAGTCCTGTAAATTGTGGTCAGCTACTAATGCAAAAATTAAAGCTTATATATCGAATGATAACAACATCTGACTCAATATGATTTGGCAATGGAAATCTTCAAGTTGCCAGGGAATAATGGACATAACCTCTATCATGATCAATGTGTCAAGAATTGTGGGTCTAACCCTGCTTACCCATGATCAAATTTCACTCACTATGCAAAACTAATGACTGATTAACAGTAAGGATCATCATATCTACTTCCAGCTTTTGTGCTATTGTTCTTCCAAAAGGAAACTCAATAAACTGGAGTAAGGCGTCACTATTTTCCATCCAACAAGTGGAAGGGGAAATACAATTGAATAAAAAGGGTGCTACCCTTCAAAATAGTGTATCACTTCATGAGTTAAGAAAAAATGTGATCATAAAACCAAAAGAATCATCAAGACCCATAATCAAAGTTTATAAACATGTTGCAGCTATAACATTTTTTAAGCATTTAATTCAATACCCATAATTATAACTTAAGCTTTGAATTAAAAAATAATGACAGCAAATTACTAATATCAAACTGCTCTAGTTTCCAACCACAAAAAAGAGAGGATCCCATTTCCCCTAATAGTTGTAGATTTTTTTTTTAATCAGTAATCCAGATGATATATATATATATATATTATGAAAGTAGAAAGACGAAGACATTGTCATATAGGTACACAGATTGTGTGCCTAAGACTAAGAACAGGAAAATTGGAAACAAAACACACCCCTTCCCCACTAATCTGGGAACTTATCACATATTAGAAACTCTTCCAAGGACACAGTGGCCATCAAATTTTCTGATTCTAACCAATTATAGATCAGTATCAAGACTTTCTTCTCCAAGAATTCCACGTTCTTCTCAAGGTTTCTGAAAATTCTGTTATTCCTTTCATTCCAAATCACCCAAGAAATTGCTGCTGGTATCAAATTGTAGATTAAACCTTTAAAATCTTCACATAAAAGGTTAGAGGGCATTAGAGAAAGGGTAAAAGAGAGACGAAAGTGCCATAAGGCTGTTATGTTGAACTTGTAATTGAAACAGGTATTGGTAACATCAAAGGATATCCAATCTTCCAGGCAAACAGTTGATATCAATTGCAGGATCCAGTGGAATTTAAGATTCAAGTTGTAAATTGCAAGATACATTCAAAACTGTACATTTATCTCTAAGGAGATTTAGACTTAAAATTCAATTTATTTGGCAAATAATTAATTCAAATTGTGCAATAAAATTCGAACAAATGAAAACAAGAATCCATTCAAAAAACTATAATGAAAGGAGAAATAAACCAATGAGCTAACATATTAATCAGAATAATTATGAATCAGTAGTTAGAACATAGTTAAAAGCAAAGCGAAAAATAAGTAGCTCTTCAGCAACAAGCTTTTATATGATAAGAAAAGAATAAATTAGCAAAATATTCAGAAAGTAATTGGAACAGAGTCCTGATTGCATTTTTCTTTTCATATTAATAATTTTTCCGTTATTTCTTTTTCTGTACAGCCATTAATTATTAGGCCCTATCCATTGTTCATATACAACCCCAGATAATTTGGAACATTTGGAACATGTATTAGCAGCATCATGTTATTGTTGTTGTTTATCATGATTAAAGGAAATATGGTCCAAATTAACTGTTTCATATAATGTAAATGGTAATCATTCTTTGGTGAGTTACTTAATGATATCATGGTCACACTCAGTTATGGTCTTATTACATCAGTGCAAGCTGAAAACCTAAAACAGATCTGAGAGTTCAAGCTCACATGGATAGAGACTATTAAACTTAAATCAAGAAGATGGTTAAGTAACATTTATGTTTCTAGAGGTAGCAATAAGAAGTTCTATAGTGATTGTCTTGTTGGGATTATGACCCACCTTACCAAATCTTTCCCATAGGGATCTTCAGAGAAAACAGATATTATGACCCTAAATATGCATAATATTAAGTTTGCATAAATATATGTTCTGTAAGAGGGAATAAATTGAAAAAAAAAAAAAATGATGCCTCCATTTTTTCCTATCGCTAGTACTGATTTACTATGTTAGTCACGATGATCAGTTGGCATTCTTTAGCTGCTAGGAGCACCTGATTGATTGCCAACAAATTCAATTGTCCATAAAAAAATTTAATCACCCAAAAAATTAACAAATAAAGAAAATAATAAGAGAAGGGCAAATTAATAAGAAGGTTTACCTTCAAAGCACAATGCTCACAGAAATAGTGCTTGCACTTGGTAACAACAGGATCCACAAAGGTCTGTCTACAAATGAAACATGCAAATGGCAAAGAGCCATCCTCATCCTCCTCACTTCGTCCAACTACTCCTTCGTCATCGGAGTCATCTCCTCCCATGGCTAAATTCCTTTTTCTCACCTTCTCCGCCTCCTCCCATTCCTTCTCCAACTGCCATCCAGACTTGTAATCCCCTCTATCGTGCATAAACTTGCACGAATCTCCAAATCCACAGTAACCAGTCTCTTTGTAATCCTTACAGATGTCCGGTTGATAATCAAATCTTGCTGATGCCCTAATATGGGCAGATGCCCTTAAAGGCCCATGTGCCCCACCAGCTTTCTCGCCAGAAACTGTTTGTTCTCTTCGGAACCCAGCTTTGTAATCAGTATATCCATGGATTCCTTTATACACCTTCTCATCACCCAAACTCTTGGTTTTACCCTTCAGAGCCGCTTGTGCTTGTTTAAGAACCCTCTCTCGTATTGCTCGAGCATCTCTCGAGAACTCTGTTTCAGTTTCAAGAATTGCTGTTGCCCTGCTATCATTTTGAACTTGTACTTCTTTTGAAGACTCAAAGTGGAAGAAGGGCGCATTGGATTCTTCAACTGAATCACCAGACACTGCTTGCTTGGAGGACCCAGTTGAGAAGTGGAGCTTATTGTCAGGCTTTGGAGGCTTTTTCTGCTTGTGTAACACCAAAGAACCCTCAGTATTCAAGTCTTCATCATCTTCTTCATTGATTGTTCGTTTTCTGATGTTTTTGCTCTTTGTGGGCTTTCTGAAAAAGTTGCAGGCTGGAGAATATGATGATAGACAATTGTTAGTCAAGTCAGAAACACCATATATAAAGATTGGGGGACAGAGTAGGGGTACCAACCAGGTTCAGACGGCTGAGGCTCAGGTTCACCCGAATCCGCCATTAGATGATTTACAGCAGATATTCAGAGATTTTTCTTACTATTTCTGAAACAACGAGAGGGAAACACTAATAAAACGAAACAAACGAGAAAACAACAAATTAAAATCATCAGCAGATAAAACCAAGAAACCCAGAAGCAGAAATGTGATTAAAACTCTAGCGACTGGTTGGAGATTTATCAAATTTTATATACTCATTGGTTATCTAAATTTTTTTAAATTAAGATACGTGAGGCCCTACCAGAAAATAATTCAGAAGTGTTACCGTGCCGGCGAAATTTCGTCTAGGGCTAAAACTTTCTTTGTTTTACACCGGCCCAGGCGATATTCCGCCTTGCACCGGTCCCAATGGCAGCGATTTCGACAGGACACAGGAGGTGCCGTCGAAATCGCTAGGTTCCGCACGGCACGGAATCTGTAGAAAAACACTCCCAGAGAAAAAAAAGGAAAAGAAAAACTTTAGAGAGAGAGATAGAGAGAGATGGGAGGGAGCGTACATGTTATGCTTCTCTCTGTCTTCTCCGTTTGTTAGCAACCACAGAGCGAGATAGGGGCAGGAGATGCGTCAGCCTCCTTCGCAGACGTCGGTCTTCGTCGTCTTTTGCTTTTGCTCGGGGAAGAAACAAGAGAGGAAGGAGGACACGATCCCTCTTCCTCGTTTTACAGCGGGGCGGGGCACGTCACGTACCCTTCATACGTAAGAAATTACCCAGAGAGAGAGAAAGAGAGTCAGAGTGTATCTGTGGGGATGGAATCGTCTACCGCATGAAAATGCGGCAGACGATACCGCCCAAATATGAACCGTGAGATGCTCCCATCTCACGGTTCACATTTAAAAAAAAAAATTTTTCAAAAAAACAGCTCGCATGTCAAATTTTTTTTTGTGAGGGGGCGGTATCGTCCGCCGCATGAGCATGCGGTAGACGATTTCAGCCCGGTTTTGGACATTTGGTAGGGAATGGTCTGACCAATTTCGTGGCTTTTCTACAAATTTAATGGAAGAAAAAGGAAAATCAACCGGCTTAAGGATTCAAACCGGGGTCAACTTGGTTCGGTTGGTCTAAGCTGACATCAATCCAAAGCCAAACCCAAGTTACTTCGGCTCAACCCTATGCTGAATCAAAATTTACTAGCAATGTGGCCAGTGCAACGACTTTCATCCTCATACAGCCCCTCACATTCGGTGGGGGGCCCACCATACATTTGGGGGCCCCACACCATATATGTGAGAGACTGTCTACAGCCTCGTCGTAGACGATGCCTATTGGTGTTGCACGGGCAAATAAGTTTAATAATTATTTGAAGCACAGGAAAATAATATGCATTAATTCAACCTAGCTTTGCCACCAACTCAAGTGACACCCTTAACCTTATTTTTACATTTTCTTGATTGTAACATCTACCTCCTAAGGTTTTTAAGTGAATTGAATTTTAATAATTTGATATAAACTTTGGTCTTTTAAATGATATACTATCACATGTAACATCTCATGGCTGGTACCTTTTTTCTTGAAATGTGAAAAAACATTAGCCATCAGATGCTGCACAAGATAGCACTTGCTAACATTGCATCGTCTGCTGCATAGTAGAAGATTTCATCCAAATGAATGTTAAGTTGCTTAAACAAAATTTGCAGGCTAGTGAATGTAAATTTGAAAAGATGAAGGCATCTATTTGCAAATTTTCAAGCCTAAAGAAGAAATTAGTGTAATTTCAAAAAAAAAAAAAATTTTCGTGCTGTCAATTCTCTAACGAACATAGCAAGTCAAATTAATTTTTTACGTCAAAATTAGGTTAATGCATTATCAAAATAATTAAAAAAAGGTGAAGCTTTCTGAAGTAATTAATAAGTAGTTATAATTTTTAAAAATATTTAAAATAAATAATAGGTTAATGCTGAAATCTTTACTTGGACTAAGCCCATTGATGATTTGGTGGGTACATATATTCCATTTATACCCCATGAGATAAGGGGGGTTATTTGGTTTAAGTAAAATATTACTTTTTAAATGTTTTTTAAAAGTATAACTAATTATTAATTACTTCATGAAACTTTACCTTTTTTAAAATTACTTTGATAAGAATCACTTAAACCTTATTTTGCCTTTTTCTTTGCGAGCTTCACTTTTTTTTATTAAAACATTAAAAAAGATATTAAGAGGGAGAAATTGCAAACACTAATATTGATTAATTAAATAAATAATTGACATAATTGGGTGCCATTATTGTAAGATCAATGCAGTGTCACTCATTCATATGGTGTGGAAATAGCAAAATGGCTTTGCCAAATGCTGATCTCCTTATAACAACAAAAAATATATAATAAATAAAATATGTTTATTAATCTCTTTCAAATCCAATATGCAAATTGAGTGTGTGAGGCGGTCATTGTCCCCAGCGGTGCTCTGGTTTTAGCCTTCATTCTCCCACTATTTCGATCATCTTCGGTGACTCTTGTCCCTCTCGTCTTCTCGTTTTCTCCAGGGGTAGTCCTCTACAGCTGCAGGTTTCTTCTGACATCTGCGTCGACCTCGTTTTCTCCTGGGTGTCTTTTCTTCGGCAAGAGTTTGACAACCTATTGATGGAAGCGATGGACGACGACTCGGACAATACCGACGAGGTTGTCAGTGGGGGGTTACTCCGGTTTTCTATGGTGGGACAACCGGTTTCGGGTACCCCCCTCTTCGGGTTTTGTTATGTTATGTTTATAGTTTCTTTTTGTCTATCTGTGTCTTTTGTGTTTGACCCTGTTGGAGGTGTGTCGATGCCTTTTGTTGTTGTCATTCATGGTTGTTTTTTGTTTTTGTCTGTGTTTGATGAATCGTGGTGCAAGGTTGCCTTGCTCAACCCCCCTCTCCTACGTCTCTATGCGTGGCCGAGGTCCGGTTCGCCGATTCCTCGTCTACTTTTTATCACATCACCGTTGGTGATGCTTTCCTCCCTTCTTTTGGGAGCTATTTCTTTCATCCACTTCGGTGCGGACCCTTTGTCAAAATATACTCCTGGTTTCCAGCCGGTTACTGTGGCTCTTGTCGTAGATATGACATTTTTATTCCGAGACGTAGTTGGTCGGGTTTCTGTTCTGGTGGTCTTGCTCTTAAGTTTCTTGTTGTTTCAGTGGTCTTCCTGTGTAATCCGGCAGGTTGTTGGTATCTCTGTAATGTTGATTTTTGTGAATGAATGTATGTAGGCTTGGTCTTTTATAAAAAAAAAAGACCCCTCACCCGTCCTTTATGCAATTGTCATCAACCAATTTCCTTTGTCACCATTTGCGACACGCGTCCTTCTCATTTTAAAAACCAAAAACACAGATATAGCAACTGACGGAGAAAAAATAACGTTGAACAACGACGTCTAATGACGCTAGTCTGTCGTTCAACGTTTATTTTCCATTAAAATAATTGCGCACATTTTTTGAAAATTTCAAACCCCTCTTCTTGAGAACCCCTTTCGTTCTTCCTCCTTGCGCACAATCCTTTCTCCTCTGTTTCGTTTCTCCGTTGCGCGCAATCATTTTCCTCTCGTTTGCGCAACCTTTGTCCTACCGATCAACCAAACGCATACAAGTTTTAATCACTCTTACGTCAAACAGCAAGGTCAAGGCTGACGAAGAGGTATTTTTCTTTAAGTTCATACTTGTTCATTTGAGTGATTAGATTTGGTCTTCACTTTATTTGAAGGCTTCCTCGTTCTTCTTTAGTTCAATGATTTGTTAGTTGTTATGAATGAAGCTAAAGAGATGTTGAGGAGGCAGCTAACTGAGTCGTTGCTTTCTATAATTTGTTAGTTGTTAGAAATCAGAGATGACCATGTTTTTATTTATTGTTTGTAATTGTTGTTTTTTATTATTGATTGATGAAAGATTGGAAAATCGGTTGCATTTAGATCTTAATCTAAAAAGGAAAAAAAGAAAGAAAAAAAGGTTATAAATAATATATTGTAGAGCATTAGATTATTTATATGAGCATATAAGAACAATAACACTGTGAGAAAGTTATAAATCGTTTGTCTTTAAAAGTTGAAGCCAACCCAACAGATAGGCATGTTGTGCCTCATCGAGTGAGGAAATGGCGGTGGGCTAAAACTTGAAATTCATCAACTGTGGAATGAATAATATCTAGAGAGGGAAAAATAACTATTGATATGTGATCATGGTTGAGACTTATAGTACATTGGTGCCCCTGATTTATAAGTGAGTTATTGTTTGAATTTGTATTGCTTGTGACGTTAAATTTATTGTTATCAGATTTCTTTTCAAGCGGAATACATCTTTAGAAAGTGGAGAATTTGTATAATTTTCCTTTTCTTTTCACATTGATACTTTTGTTAATAAAATATACAAAAGAATAAAAAGAAGAAGAAAATTCATAGCCTGGTTTTACATAATTGAAACTTATGCCACAATGCTTTGAGCTCTTTATGGTTAAGTGGGAAGCTGAAAACAAGGAAGTAAAGAATTAGTTTTGAAGGTCAGAAACCATGTGAGTGTTTATGTATTTTGTAGACTAAAAATTTTGCAAAACTGTAAATTTCCTAATCCCGAACTCCTAAAAACAGGTGCTTTGATTTTCTTTGTGAAGCAACTGAAACTCAAAAAAATGCAAGCTGAATATACAACTGGAAATGCGAAATCTAGTAAGCAAGTGATGGAATCTTACCAAAAAAAGAAAAGAATATTTGTTTGGTGGTTTGTTGAAAAAAAAATCTGGTTTCAGTATTGACAGAAATACATAGCAATAGTTAAACAAGAAATAAGAAATAACAGCTTTACAAAGTAAAGCAATAAAAACAGCTTGAAGGCATTAAAAAAAAATTTCTCCTTAGCGCAAGTATTTCTTAGAAGAAGATGGTGATGACAGGGATGAAGATTTTTCTCCTGAGCATCTACCTCATCCCATCAGCTTTCACTGTAACAATAGGGATCGATTTATGAGCCTTGATAGCTTCATCGACCTGAAATGGTTGTTTCCTTCTGTTCACTTAATCTCTAACATCTTCAAAACATATAGAAAGAAAGGGAGGGTGTGATCCAGCTTTTGTCGCAAGAAAACCCGTTGTGCTCGCTTCACTTGTGCATAGAAGCCCATCAAGATATAATGCAATGTCCGCACCCCACTTTCAGTTAAACTAGATGCAAGACCTTCTCTTGAGCCACCTCGACCATCTCAATGTTCATAGAACCAAGAGCGTTATCTAACAAACATCAAATTGTACAATATTTCGACTCTAAATTGTGCATTTAGTAGAACAATTAATGATTTAGTTTTTGGTGTACGCTCAATTTCATTGACTGTGGCACATACCTAACTATGTATATTCCCGTTTTTTATAGATTGACATTATCCTTTCATTGCTATGACTAGTTTAAGTTCTTTCGTAGACCAGCCTCGAAGCTCTAGTGAGACTCTCAATGATTCTAAAATAAGAGAGTATCAATGCGATCCTTCTTTACTCAATATAATTAATTCGATGGGTGCTCTTGATAGAAGCATAGTGGGCTAAACACACAAGACTGGGGAATACTTTAATGCTTGCAAAGATAAATATCAATTGGAGTTTGATTATTGCTGCATTGAAATGTTGGAATTCAAGTGAGGTTGTATTTAACTTTCGAAATATTGAGATGTGTCCTACTCTTGAAGAATTAGGAAGATTACTACACTTGTCCTAGGAGGGTGACATTTTGTATCCTAATATAAAATCAAGATACACTAGTGACTTCTGTAAAGCTCTTTCGATTAAGAAGAATCGATTAGCAAGAGAAGCGAACGGTGATTGCAAAAGGTGTTCATTAAAGTTGCTTCTAGAGTTATATAATGAAAGGGATGCAAAAGATGAGAGTAGAATAAATATATTTACACTGGTTGTACTTGGTCACATTTTATTACCAACATCAGAAGAGTACGTAAATGGAGCCCTTTGCAAGATCATGGTAGATTTACGAACCGAACATCCTGGAACAAAGACGATTGTCCCTATGATTCTTGCTGATATATTGGTGGGTCTTACGGCATGTTCAAGTGGAAATAAATTGCATCTAACAGAATCTATGCCTTTGTTATAGGTGCGTTACTAGTGATATTTGCGTTTCATAGTTTTCGAATTGATATACAATTTTTCTAAAACAAATAAAAATTTTTTTTTTGCGAAGCTGTGGCTATTGGAACATATTCCTTTTCTTGGGATGTTGAAAGAACGGGCTAGCATTAATCATATGTATCTCGTATTGGATCATATACTTACGTGCCTGCATGCACGTTACTCAAGCATCGAGAAGAACTTCAATTATTTAGCGAATTTAGATGAAAATAAAATGATTTGGAGATGTAAGTGGCAGTACAGGCCACAAAATACATCTTTCCTACATCTTATTACGAATGGTCAGCAAGGTCTTGTGCTAGTTGGATCTTGTTCAACTACATCATATGTGCCCTTGAGAGTACTCCAACAGTTTGGTTATCATCAAAGTATAATGCCATCAGTCAATCAGTTCAAACAGTATAATTTGAACAAAAGAAATGAAGAATATCTGAAGCATTTATGGCGTTCTTCGAAGGAGCAAAATTTTGGTATTTTCCTGCATGCTATTGACGAGTAATCTAGTAATGAAGTGCTTTTGTGACTGGGAAGATTGTTTCAAATTTTATAGCTCTACTACTTTAATTGCAACAAATAATTTTAGATCAATTGTAGTTGGTATTTAAGATGTATTGTAATTATTTTCAAGTTCAACGTCTGAAAGATATATTATATGCAGGATTATGAGATTCCTTCATATCCTATTAGTTTTGATTGCGAGTATTCATCTTGTCGTATTATTGCTATTAGGGAAATGAAGATCAATATTGTACGCTTTCCATTGATGCGGCCTTTATAGTCTTTATTTTGATAATATTTACTGTCAGTCTTCTCATTAATATCCAATTTATTTTTAGTAAGGTTCTTAAAATAACTTTATTGGTTTCATTTTTTTAAAGAAAGTTTTAGAAGGTTGTATCTTCAGACATAGCTCATTGATCAACAACACTTCAAAATATTCAGGTTCTTTACGTCGTAATACCTGTAAGTTATTTTCTGTATGTAATAGTATTCTATTTATTTTTTTAACGAATGAATTAGTTTATTGTAGGAAATGGAGTGTTCTTTATTATTTCACGTGTAGGTCTCCTTTACATTTATAACTTGTCAAATGAAATTTATTAGGATTTATTTTCTAGCATGTGTTAGTTCTATGTCAGCGTCCCGTTTGAAATTAGTATACATGGTGGCTTCGGACAAAATGCAAAATGCTTTTTGCATATATATTAAGATTTATAAACAACAAAATAAACCTACCCAATGGATTAGAGCAGTACTTACGGCATATAAACAATAGTCTGTGTTCAAGACTCGAATTCTTAGTCCAAGTAGATGTTGATATTTGTAGTGTAACCGCATCAAGCTCAGAACATTAGCCATCTTGCAATCATCACAACTCTTAAATTATAGCAAAGTACAAGGACACATACTTACTGATGAAAACCTATCCAATGGATTTTCATCGTAATTCCTTTATGAGATTTGTCACCAGATCGATGTTTGTTTATTATTCAATATATAGGCAATACAAGAATACAGTTGTATTATATAAACATTACAAGTTATATTTTCAACATTATACATACGAGACTAACTATTATAATATTCTTTAAATTTATTTAATGTCTTTAAATATTTCTAAACTTCTTAACAAGTACAATTTTCCCTTTTTTTTATAGTTTTTTGAAAAGAAATCATATTAATTAGGTTTTTATAGTATTTATTTAAATTTAATATGTTGCATCGAGTTTATATAAGCATTATTGAAATTAGAAAAGGAATAAAAATTAATTAAGAATAACTAAAAAAATGTCCTATATGAGCGTAACCTACCAGTATATATTATACAACCCAACACAAATTGGTATTGGAGCACTATATATATAATGCCTTGCATGCTCTTGTATTTCAAATATTTATTTGAAAAATATGAACCAGCTCAGCTTACCCAAATACCTCAAATAAATGTAAATTTTCAGCCTTTTTTTATTATTAATTACACTGATACGTAAAAAAGGCTGTTATGTTGCTACTAGAGAAAACTATTTGTCTATACATAATTGAAAATTTAGTAGCATGGATTAGTAATTCAAATCTTGGAATTTTATCATTAGATTCGGAATCTGAAAGAGAATATGTTCCAATCTCCAAGGTATCTCCGCATTTGGCTGGTACAAAATCTTAATTAATACCAGAGCATCTACGCAAATTCCACTCATTTGATGTTTGTGTTAATAATGAATATCTTATTTGGTCAAGCTGGCGTTAATTTGCATTAACTAACAGATACGCCTACGTGATGAATGCACATATTTGAAGGTGAACTCACTAGATTTGGGAGTCATTTAAAGCTTCCTTTCTAAACTCCTTACTCAAACATTGCCAACCTTAAAAAATCTTCTTGCAGTACCCTAAACTTTGTTGCTCTTGCGTGTCTTGCTTTACCATATGCATCTACAATAAATTTCCTACACCCCACCCTCAAGGAAGAAATAATATATATGCATGTGGTGCTACAAGTCATATATTTTTTAACGAAATTTTAATCAGTAGAACCCACATGCATTTTGTCATTATAACTTGTCATCTCAAACTTATATTATTATTCTCTCTATGAATCTGAAGCATGTGTACTATTATATTTTGTTGTTGTTTAGAAAATTATATTGGTGTTAATTTTTGTAGGAAATAGACTATTTGAATCTACTCTTGCATGAATTGTTATGGCATCATCAAATGAAAGTTGGCTACATGAGTTAAAATACGAAATTAAACATTGCTTTTGTCCAAGGAATATCAGAGTATGTATACACTATACTTTAAGTTGGGTTTAATAATTATATTATATATAATGTCTAATAAAACTATTAAAATGTAGGCTTCCACTTTAGATTCAGCAGGTAAGTTTTTGTAGTGGTGTAAACCTATGGCTCCCCATAATGTTTGTGCTTTGAAGTACGAAAGTTGAAGCTGTAAATGTAACAGAAAAGCTATCATCAGAGTTTCTAAGACATCAACCCATCCAAACAAATCATTCTATACATGTGCGAGGAAGGTTACGGTAAATAGTAATTTATTTGGTTAATTTTATTACTATCGAATTTGAAAATAGCATATTAATTACTAAAGGTACTTGTACGTGTAGGTTTCTACTTCAGACCCAGTATGTGATTTCTTCTAGTGGTGTATGCCTTTACCACATGTGAGTCATGTTGGCTCTACCAATGAGGCATCTTGTTTTAGCAAGACAAACTACAGTCAGAGCATATCTAAAGATAACCTGACTAGAGAATCAATGGAGGATCTTAGTTCACGAATTACTCACATTGATGGTAAAGTGGAGGAGCTGAAGTCTCTTAAAATTGAATTAGTGTGTTTGCGCAAGGAGTTGGATGGGTTGAAAACACTCCTGATTGTTGCAATCATACTCCCAATGATTCTGTTTGCTTTTCAACTTCTGAAATTTGAGGTGTTTACTTATTCTCTTCGATATGGTCCTTCATGTTATTGTTTTTCAACATTTTAATTTGCAAGTATAGAATCAGTCTATCCTGGTGCATTGCTCTTTAGAGTAGTCCTCCCTTTTACTTCGAGCCTTAAGCTTTCCTTTGGAGTTTGACTTTGTCGGAAGCTATATATTAAATTGTTATGAGCATGTTGTAGGATATAATTGTATTGTTTATGTGGACTTTGGCTCATAAACGACCATTGCTATTTTTGTTTCAGGCATGAAACTGACTTAGCTCCTGCTTAAGCGATGCCTCTTCTTGATGATGACGCTGATACATTTGACTAATTTAGTTCCCTTTTTTCCCATTTGAGATGTAGTTCCACGTGAAGCTTAGGTTTCATCTTGACTTATTGTGTAGTTGAATGAAATTAACCAAACCAATATAATGTATTAAACGGTCTCTTCCTTTTTGTGGAGCTCATGTAAACAGGAATTTTTGTATTTAAGTTCACAGTGAGCATGGGTGGGGTTATTTTTTTTCTCTTGTAAGGATTATTTGTTGAAGTTTTGTGCCAATTAGATATACTCACATGACAGTATTCGGTGCAATCTAAGCGCCCCCCCCCCCCCCCCCCCCCCCACCCAGCGGGTGGTTGAGAAAAATTAGATGGAGCGTTTTTCCTTTGTATTTTGGTCTACCAATCCCTTCTTTGATTTAAAAAACAAGGCATGAACTTGAATGTCTCCTTATTGTATTGTTTTGTTTTTGTGTGGATTGTTGGTCAATTTAATCTGTTTTGTTTTGAGCATATATTCTTTTTTTTTTCTTATACGTTTTTCCTCACTATACTTGTGCGGCTTGTTGCGTAGTTTAATCAGCATTTGCTCTCAGGGAAGACCAAAACAACAACCAAATCAAAATCCATATATTTTCCACTAAAATCATAAGTTCTTGGTAATTTTTGAGGAAATTTAAGAGTTTGTTACCGGTTTCTAAGCTGCTTGGAGTGTTCAAAGGCTCATACAAATGCATTCATTGTCATCCATGAAATAAATGCACAAGGCTAAATTCACAAAAAATGGGATCTGGGACAACCTTACTTGTCATCCAATAAGAAATGTCTTCTCACTTTTTTCAGTATAAGAAAACACTAATTGTGAGTTTTAGTCAGCATCGCTTGCTGTAGGAGGAAATAGATCTTTTGCGCAGTTACCATTTCCGAGGATTTCTTTCATAGGTTTAAATTGTAATCCTGATTTACTAAAAAAGTTAAAAAAAAAAAAAAAAAAAAAAAACCATGATTCACGTGGGGACTAAAGGCGAAGTCAAGATGTTCCACTTTCATAATTTAAAGACACAAGGGGAGTTGAGTATCATATCAGTCACTAATGGCACACTTTATTTTTCTTACTTTTTGATATCACTTCTTCAAGTTTGTGGGAGTGGAAAGCTTTCGTCAATCATCGTTCCTAACAACTGGAAAGCGTTCATATGGTTTTCGAACTTTCAATTACAAGTGAAGCTAGCAACACTTTCTTGGAGACAAAAGGACTACCTATGGACTAAAAACTTCCAATTGACAAGGGAGCATTGTTGTTGTTAAGAATTGATGCTTGTGACAATATATTACATTGAATTGGCAACGAATTAAAGTAAAGCTTCAATTCACAATCTAATAAGGTTGCGCTAATAGTTATTCAATTAAATATCCGGAGTGAAGTTCCATGCCCTGATGTAAGATTGGCAACTGTAATATATCATGCTCGGAGGAAGTGTAATATGTGGTTACTGATCGATTTGAAAAATATAAACCTAGGGTTCGAATAACGACTCAACTCATGTATTGGAATGTCTTAAGGATACTTATATAGGTTAGGAAGAAGTCTAGAAGGAATTGGAATTAAGTCAGAGAAAACTACAATTTTTATAAATGAATTTAGGGCGTGAACGTTCAAACGGTCTCGAACTCTGCTCTCACGTTCGATACGTCAGAGCAGCTCAAACGTGTCATTTGAACGCGGCTCTCACGAAAGGTTAAATACGAGCGATTGTTCGAACGATGCCTCCAACGGTCTTGAACGCTACTCTCGAGTTTGTCTACAAATGAAAAATGCACCTATGGCGTTCGAACGCCACATCTAACTTTCTTGAACGCTATTCTCGGGTTTCTTTGCAATTGGAATTAAAGCTGAACGGTGCCTCTCACGCTTTCAAACGACAACTATAAAATCTTCTATTTGACTCCGATTTTGATGTCATTTGGACCATGACTTCTATCACTTATTCTAACCAACTTAAAAACTTCAAACACAAATTTGCGACACGGAATTAAGGTGTTAAATCGTTGAAACTTAAAAATAAAATATTAAGTTCCTATTTTTAAAAGAAAAAATTTGATTTCAAGGAGTCATCTGTTGTACTACAACAGTTCTAGATGATTTCCGCTAATTAGGCTCAATGTTATATAAGTAATTGATTAAATGTGTAACCCATTGACTTCGATTTGTTTGCAATTTAATTATTAAGCATGGACCTTATTAGAACAAGCGAAACTTGAGCCTGCCTCTCTGTCTCATATTTCTCTATAAAGCTTTACAAAAGCTTTCTTGATGAACCATCATGATAATCTCGTCTTATTAAAACCTCTTTGGGACTATTTTGCCGGGTGGATGTTGGACTGATGCATTGCCTTCAATCGAAGACAGAAACACAAAATGGAGAATAAAAATGTAACATCATGTCTGTCTTTGATCGAACTGCTTTTTCTGAATATATAAAATGCTTCTGACTTTTTTTATCTTCTATTATGCATTTTGCTATTCATTTGAGTTCAGAAGTCACTTTGTCTTCTGTTAACATCCTTCTCAAATCTACTATTAGATTTCCAAAATGTCATAATGTGCCAAATTAAATACCCAATCATAAGCATATAAATTTCAAAGCAACTTGCATTAATATATTAATAATGCAAAAAGTGCCAAATGCTTCACTACTCAAAATAAAGATAAAATAATATGGCCAAAACATTGTAATAATTAAATCACATTTGAAAAAAAAAGATTTCCATGGTATAAGGAACATGAACAAGTATGTTAATTACAATGTTCAAACCAAAGTAACAAATATATACAATCCTTCCAGGATAAAAAATATACATCCACATCCCAAAAAAAAATATACATCATATCTAGATAACATCAAACTCCACCTCGTTGTCATGAAATAGATAAAAGAGGAAAATAAACTCAAGAAGTGGAGGGTCCAGCATCTCCACTACTGCCACTAGGGCCACAACATCACTAGGAACAGTGCTTGGACCGGGAGCATAAGGTGGAGGACCACTTGTACCATCAGCTGCACTTGGACCTGGAGCTTCAATAGGAGCTGCACTTGGCTCCTCTTCTTGATCATCGTCAGCCTGAATAAGGAAATAGTCCACCAACTCCTTATACACCTTCTGATGAGATAACTCCAAACTCTTTTGCCGTTGCTCAAGCCTCTGAAATCTTGTCATACTATCTTCATGATTTTTAGTGGCTTGTTCACTCATAGATTGGAGAAGCTGAAGAAGTTGAGAATTTTGGTCTTTAAGGAAAGATAATTCCTCATGGAAGTTAAAAGGAGGTTGAGGTTGGGCAGGGTCATCAGGGTTAAGAACTGGAGTAGATGCAAGATGGACTCTACTCTGATGCAAGGTAGTATCAATGATAGGTTGGCCTACTTTGACAAGATCAAACTTAGGATAAGGCACACTAAGACCGACAAGCAAACAAGCAATGAAACAACAATAAGAAAACCCGTTAGACTTTTTGGAATGGAGAAAAACTTCCAACATTTTGGAACAAAAAACAGATGGAAGATCAATAGATGATGTTTCTTTAAAGCATAGAGAAAAAAAATCTTAGCAAATGGAATGGAAGATTTGTGGGCCACAGGATACAAGTTAGTGCTTTGAATTCTGAAAAGCACTATGGTTTCGGCTAAGAATTTATTGGCTTCAAGTCGTTCACCCATGTAAATCCATCTACCTCTTCTATTTTGTAGAAGAGTATCAGCCAACTCATTCTTAAACTCCAAACTCTTGGTTTGAGGATATGGATATTGAGGATTAGGAACCCTAGAAAGACCAAAAATAGAAGCAATGACATCCGGAGTGATCCTAAGTGTAGTGCCCCTCAAGTAAGTGGATAAAGAATTTTCATTCCAATTAACCTCATGAAAATTAGAGTAAAACTCTCTAATCATCTCATATAAGGGCATGGTAAATTGATGAAACATGGAATACCAACCTCTCCCAGTGAGGCAATTAGTAATATCAATGGGAAGTTTACTAAGCATCACTACCCTTTCAACAATGAGAGGTCTCTGAATAAAATAATCCTCATAATTCTTCCTAGCCCTCTCATTAAGGAAGGTTGATTGGTCAATCCTAGGTCGCTTATTGGAATGCCTAGCACCTATAGATTTGGTTCTAGGCATCTAAGAGTGGACAAGAGGGCAATATAAAAGAAGAAAGAGGAAAAATAAAATAAAACAAGATTAAACACATGTAAGAATGAATGTTAGCATTTAATTCTATAAATTAATCCTAAGTACAGCATAAGAAGTGTAAAATGAATGAAAGAAACGAAGAAAAACCACTAAGAAATAACTTGGGGTTGGAAAATAAAATGTTATTGAAGAACAGTTCATGAGCGTTCGAACGATAGCTTAAACGCTCTCGTTCGTTCAAGAACACGAAACCCCCAGATTTGGGGATTTGCGACTAAAACACCAAATGAAGATCAAAACCACACAAAATGTCTCGAAAAAGAAAATAATAGACGATTAAAAGCTTTTCGAAGGGATTTGAAACCAAACAATCCTTAAAAGAAGCACGAATTACGGATTAAAGATATAAAACCCTAGAAAACACACGAAATCGAAAACGGCCGAAACAACCCTAAAAGAAATGCATGTTAAACATGATTTCTTACCTTTAAATGCGAGATCCTCCGGTTAATCGACGTAAAAGCTCTTAGAATAGCTCAAAATCCACAATCGCCTCTCGCATGAAGACTTTGGAGTTTCTGAGACACGTTTAAACCCTCTCGCATGCGACTTAAATGCGAAAGGGGGTTTACAATCTAATGTTCAAACGCCATGTCTAACGCGAGTCGAACGGTATACTTAAGTTGGCTTCACTACTCACAACGTTCGAACCCTGGTCGAACAAGGAGTCCCATTCGAACGTTAAGACTTAACTAAAACAAACGTTGGACAACGTTAGAGGCAATGTTTGACAGCGTTTGAGGCAACCATCTCAAACGTTTGACACCGTATGAGATATCGTTCGAACGATCTTATAAAACTCAGAAAAAAACTTCAAATTTATCACAAAAAACTTGACTTTTTTCAATCTACTAGTTAGCCCACACGTGCTACGCACGTGGAGGCCTTTGTATTAAAAAAAGGGAAATAAAAACTTTTTGAACTTTTATATAAAGGAGTAAAAATTTGTTAAATTAACTTTCTAATAGTTTCTTTAGTTAACAAACTTAGTAAGAAGTACATTTAGAAACAAAGTGCTCAAATAATAAAGAAATATTATAATAAATAAAGATATGAAATACCAATGCAACAAGTCAATATATGGGAATACATATATTCAAATATTAGGTATTTAAGAGTAAATCATTTGTAACAAGAATATATATATACAAGATTTGAGATGAGAATTTTTCCTCAGGCATCTACAAGTCTACAATTTCATTTAGGTGCATCTCATACATATTTCCTTACAATTTGAACCTCGTAACTATTTGTGGAGGTATCCAAAAAATTTTACACAAATAGCCTACAATTCTAAACCACTTCTCCTAGATAAGGATATTCCATACCCTTCATGGTGCCATTATGAAAGACAACATTAACTCATCATAAACTTCACTTAGAGGGCCAGTCGGAACCAACCATACGTATCAATTGCATATATATCTTTAGTTGACATTTTGAAAAGATAAATGGTTCTAAGATGGAGGGTTTATTTACCAATTTAGCTTATCAAGTTAAAATTTTAAAAATATTCATATTAGTTGGAACTTTAAAGTGCAATCGTACCTGAAGAATCAACATATATAAAATAAAATTATTAATATTAGCATCAATATAGGCACACCAAACATGATTAAAAACTAACTGTAAAAAACTTTGAAACTTTTATACAAAGGAGTCGAAATTTTTTAAATTAAATTCTTAATGGTTTCTTTAGTTAATAAATTTAGTAAATGTAATTTCAAATTAAAGTGGGAAAAATTGATGGAATTTGGGTAAATAATATGAAATTTAATTTATAAATAACAAATTGCCTGTCACTGATAGTGAAGATATTGCTTTTGGTTCAATGGGATCAAAAAGATGAGAGGGAGGAACAGCGAAAGAAAGACTGATAGAGAGATGGAGAGACATACCATGACTGTTTTAATCCATCCTTAACCTCCAACGCATGGAAAAGAAATAAAACAAAACCCAACCTGTCCATTTATAGAAGTGTAATGCTGGATAGGCTTTTGGTATAGTACTCACCTAGGTCCCAATAATACGTGCAAAGGGTTTTTGTGAGAACGTTTCACCTGGAGCCACTCAGTGGTGTTAGTGTGAAACGCACAAATGAATGTCCATATCAGAAGGGGGCCCCACACATTTAAATTCCATTCCAGTCAGTGGTTTCACAAAACCACCAGATTTTGGCTCTAGAGGAAATGCTTTCGGTTTTAGTATAACAGCTATAGTTGTAACCAGATTTTAAAGGCAAAAATATCTAACCCAGATCCCAATAATATGTACAGATAGTGATCCTATTCAAAAATGAAGATCAATTATGATTGATTGGAAAGAAAACGTAACATTTTTCTTCTTAAGGCTAAAAAAACTTTTGATATATAAATGAGATGCTTTCCATATTTATTTCTATAAGATTGAGGGTTCTTTGATCCAGCCCCAATAATCATCCTACATATTATAGACAAGGCTCAACAATCACCCATATAGCCTCTTTGAGTTTCGCATGACAGCTTTGGTAATTTGGCAAAATCTCCTTAAACATCAATTAGCATGTCTACTGAAAGCTAATAAAAAAAATTAGGGACATAGCTAGAGATACAAAAACATTATTGAACTTACAACACGGTGGTAAGTATACATATAATAGGCTTGGAAATTTGTTGTTGCCTCAACTCTTGGAGGATTTCTAGAAAAAAGTGAAAGAATATCATCCACAAGTGCCTGTAGATCAAATCGTACAGCCTCAAAGCTCAAGCTTATCAGATCAAATCCCGGCTTGGTCCAAGATCTAATTTATAGGAGAAATCAGAGCTATTCCACTTGCCTGGGTATTCTTACATAATCCTGTTGTGTTTTATATAGATATGTATTCATGAGCATTTGCAACATCCCTGAAAACAAAAATGATTACCTTTATTTGTTCATGAGTTTACTTAGACCATAATCTATCTCAAATTGTAGTTTATATAATATTAAGAAAAGAACCATATAGAAAACTAGTTGTAAATGAAAAATCATTAATCACTCACCTAGGATATCGTTTTTTGGTGTATGAAGAGAGATAGATCTAAGAATGTAGCATAATCATATGATCCTCAACTGAAAAATCAGTTAGGATCATATATGTTGAGTTAAACACATGCTGAGCAACCGCAGGAAGAGCCAAAAAGATTTTGTACAAGCACTTCAATAATAGAACGCGAAGAAACACTTATAAAATAGTAAAATGCTTCAATTACTTCACACCTTTGTAAACCAAGTAATGTAATTCTAGCCAAAGCCCTTCAACTTAACAGCAATTAGAGGCATGCTATTCCAATTGGAGATGAGGACACCAACTGCAATGGGAATCAACACAAGCTTTCACTGGCTATCCCAAAGTTGGTGAGACATATGTAGACTATAAAGAAACCCATTCACACCAGAGTTAAATTGACAAAATGGTGCTTGTAATCAAAGTTTGATTTCCCTGCCTGAACTTTGAAGAGCAAGTCGGAAATCCCTGATCAGGAGATGTTGTAACTTTTGGAAAAGGTATCTCATCCTTCTAAATGTACAAATATGTAAGCAAAGATTCTCTGCTGTACAACTGGCAATGATTTTAAATGTACGGCAAAGATCCTAGTACAAAACCGCTATTGTAACCCTATTCTGTGCATGGCCTATTGGATGCAACTACTAATAAACAGCATTCGAAAAGGAAGATCGTAGCACACTTCCAGAAGTCCATGCTTGCTAATACCATTGCAAGTAGGGGTGCAACTCGGTTCGGTTAAAACCGAACCCGAACCGACCCAAACCGATTTCGGTTCGGTTTTATAGTGGTTCGATTCGGTTTCGGTCCAAAAATCCCTAAACCGAACTAGGTCGGTTCGGTTTCGATCCAAAAATCCCTAAACCGAACTAGGTTGGTTCGGTTTCGGGTTTCATGTTCCGTTAAACCGAACCGAAACCAAACCGAATTCATGTATTTCCTTAAACCCAACCGAACCGAATTCATATATATATTATAATATATAACCTATGTTTTAAATATATATAATATATGTTAAACTTTTACATATATATAATATAATATATGTTTTATATATAATATAATGTAAAAAACCTTTGTTTGAGATAAGAATATATTGGTTTAACCCGAACCGAACCGAACCGAATAGTTTTCATGTAGTTCGGTTCGGGTTTCAGTTTTTTATATATTTTCGGTTTAGTTGGTTCGGTTTTTAATTCGGTTCGGTTCAATTTAACTATATATATTTTCGGTTTGGTCTTGGGTTGACATCAACCCGGACCGAACCGAACCGAGTTGCACCCCTAATCGCAAGTACAAGGTTAGCCACATAACCCAATCTGTCTCCACGCATTGTTCACAAGTTTGAATATCAAAAGACCTAACTTTCAAAGATATTATCCATGGTAGGCGTCTCTCTTCAGCTGGTCCATAGATAGCAGCAGAGCGTATTGCACAAATATAGAGGCAGCTCTGCTTCTTCCTATATGACATAAAATATCGTCCATATACCTCATTATAAATATGATTACTAAAATTGACATAAAATATAGTCGCCTTCTTCTACCTGAATGGTAGTGATAAATGTAAAAAAATTCAGTTGTTATTGTTACTAAAGTGCAGGTTTGGTTTCATTGATATTTATTAAATGGATACATCAAAGGAAAGTCCGACCACACACTTTTCTAATATACTGGCCATGCAGATCAAACCAATAACGATATTGCTAAGAGAACATACAAACTAACCTATGTTTCTGAAGACGATATAACGACATATATTAATAGACATACTTTAGAAGATGTTAACTTGTAACCTCTATATTACCATTATACCTCAAGAGATTGTCCCCAATATATAAAATGAAATATTTAAAAAATTACTGATATACATAATAAATCGTGAAAATATACTTTAATGCAGTATGCCATCTCCCAAATTAATCAATCAAAGCCAAATGCCCTGTCACAGCTTTTTTTGATCTCAGCTCGCAAATCATTATTTATTATACCTTTTCATCATGAGACTAACATTGATGAAGCAGGAAATGAGCCATAGATTTAGAAAAAAGGTTAATGCTTATGTACATAGAGATATCCATATATAGGTGCATAGCGAATTTACGAAAGAATGATTCTGTCTATGCATCTTGTATCTCTCACTATCTTCCCTTTCTATCAATATAATTTCTTCAATAAAAAAGAAAAATAAAAAGGTAACAGCGGTACTATCAGTGCATTTTCATCTTATATTGATAACGAAACATAGATAAATTGACACGCGTCTTCAGAAATTATGGTATGAAATATTCAGCTCAAAAAAGCAGTCCAAAGAGCCAACCTGAGATTAGATAACAATTCAAATCTATAGAGATGTCTAGAAGCAGGTGATAACCAATTATCCTATTCCTCATATCATGTTGTCATTTTAGCGCAACATAGCAAAATACAACTATGAATATGGTTGACAAATAAAAATGGTAAAATCGACACTTACCCAAAACAGTAGATCGAAACTCTCACTCAATACAAAAGAAAACTACTATTTAATTGTTAAACTAAACAGCCATTCACATGCATGTTTAAGGATAACAATATCCATGTTGAGAGACACCTCAAGAAAAAATAAAAAAAATGCATATTTAAGATATACATACAGATATAAACATTGCATTTGTAGACAAAGCAGCTGACACATAAGTGCATAGATAATCCATATAGTATCTAAATATACACATGGACATAGATATCATGATTTTCTGTATATGTCTAGTGCTAAACTCAATGGAATGAGGAACTATTAGATGTCAAAATAACAATAGGCAAGAAGGATAGGCACCTTATGATTCAACTTGATGCCCGAAATGTAACTCCTGATTATCAAAGGCAGATGATATATTGAACATATCTACAATCACCACAATAAAAAATTACAGCATAGTAATAATTAATAAAAGAAAATTTTCCACTTGAGTAGATGTTTTAGATTAAATAATAAAGCAGCATTGGTTGTTTCTATAAGCAGCCATGGCGATTAATAGAACCTACTTGCTACCAAAATGATCAATTTCCACTAACCATTTGTAAAAAAATCCTTTAAAACACACTGAACATCGATGGTGGCATTATTGGCAGCACAATAAATAGAGGTAGGTATAGCTGAGAGTTTTCCATCAAGAACTGAATTTTGTGAACCATGATTATGCAAAGCGAAGTACTTTGAATAGAGAACAGGTAATCAAATATAGACCAATATATCAATACAAATAGAAAAAAAATTTATGTAATGCCACATTTAGAACAAAAAAAATAATAATTGAACCATAATAATTTCTCTGCCTGTTTTCTAGTTTAGCCAATGAATAA
Source organism: Buxus sempervirens (assembly GCA_947561395.2). Taxonomy (NCBI): domain Eukaryota; kingdom Viridiplantae; phylum Streptophyta; class Magnoliopsida; order Buxales; family Buxaceae; genus Buxus; species Buxus sempervirens. Next base: position 11,030,633 of record OX387183.1, read on the forward strand.
GTTGTGAAAACCCAAACAAAATACCAAAAGATCAGAAGAAGAAGAAGCTTACATCCTAAAAATTTAGGCAAATTTTGTGAGAAAAAGAAGCAAGGCAGCGAAGAACTCAAGAGATATTGGAGTAATTCTTACATACAGGCAACATTGGAGCTCAGATTTTGCCAAAAACTCCAGCTAATAGTAGTACAAATGGAACTCCCCCAAAATTTAGAGTCCATATGAAGCAAGAGCTACCAAAACAAATGGTTGATATAGAGTCCTCTGAGAAAACCTGCAACACGTTCTTGACATGGAAATGAGCAGGAATGGCAATGGTTCAATTTCGTTTTGATGTTGAAGAAAACCAATAAATGACTGAAATTTGTATAATACAAGCCAGAACTGAAAACCGAAATCGAATCTATTTTTTAGTATATATAAACCCAAGCTATTCATAGGTTTGTTTCTTTTTTCTTTTTTGCTGTAATGCTAAATGATTGCAAATGAGATGTTGTGTTCGGTAAAAGAAGAAATAAAAAATAAAATGGTCTTCGGAATTAAACACTAAGGTATGATTGGGTCTTTTTAAAATAAAGACAAAACAAAATAAAAATCAAGAGTTAAATGCCTATGTTAAAAGAAAACTGAAACCATCTCTTGGTTGTCTGAATTAAAAATGCATATATATGTACACATGTTGGTTTTTTTTTTTTTTTGGGTTTAAGGTAAAATCGAACTGGCACAAAATACTGTTGAAAATAAAAATCAAGAGTGGGGAATGCCCATGTTTGGAGAAAACTGAAACCATTCCTTGGTGGTCTGAATTAAAAATGTGTGCATATATATATACATGGTCAGTTCGGTTTGGTTCACTTTGACCTTAAAACAAGAAAAAAAAAACCCAACTGAATTGATTCACATAGTATAAAACCACAATAAGAACCACCTGCAGAGAGAGAGTCAGAGGGATGCAGAGGAACAAATGATTATAAGCATTTGTTAAATAATTATAAGCAACAACAAAATGATTACAAGCAATAACAAAATTTCAGAGAGATCAAAGGAAAACAGGAAACAGAAAATATCTAAGAACAAAACATCAGAAGGTTTCCCACTAAAAATGACAACATCAACTAAATGCCTTATTCCAACTAGCTGGGGCTTTCCCCTTTTTTATTTAGTTTCAAGTTTTATTACCAAGCAGGGGAAAAACAATTTCCAATTCTTAAACTTCTGGCACTAAATGTCCTTACAAGGAAGAGAAGGTGGGGTGAAGCGGGTAATCTTGAACAAATCATACCTTCATAGCTTGTTGTCTGGTGATGTAGGTGGTTGACTCCAGTAGCCTAGGGTTATATTCTGTGAAAAACTGGAATCAGAAAACACAGCTAGGGGATTATAAGGATTCTAAAACATACAAAGGCGTAACCTGCACAAAATGAATACATGATATTGGCATGAAATTCTTTTACCAATCTTTTATACATCTTTCATGGATCCAATCTCCATCAAAAAGTTCCCAAGCCCCAGATTCTCATTGTAAAGCAAATTAGATTATAACGCTAGTTACACAGTTCGTTTGGATAGAGTCAGACGAGATTTCTCACTTCTGTTCAAGAAGCATCACTTGTAGCATTTTGAAAATCAATTGAGTTTTTGATCGACTTTAGCTGCTTCCATGGCATTTTAGAATAATATGAACCACGGTATTTTAACTAGCATAAAGCAAACAGGGTATGTGTTTAAGGGTGATTCATGCATTTGTAGTCATAAGCAATGAACGTTATTTATGTTTGACATAACACAATACCAAAAAAATTTCACAGTACGACAAATATTAACCAAGTGTCATTTGCAAAACTAAATAAAATGAATACCTAAACATTACCCCAAGACCTAAATGTTAAAACACAAGAGGCAAGTGATCTGGTCACAATCCCATTGAATACAATGGACGTAATAAAAGTGGCATGCATACCTTTTTGGCTCCACAAAGCTTTAATTGCGCCCATTTATCAACTGACATTGTGTAAAAAAACACTTGCCAACCCAAGACATTTAACCCTTAACCCTAAATTATGTTTTATGACATTCTTTATCAAGAAATATTAATCAAAAAGATAAAGATTGTCTGATGAAAGGCTTCAGACTTGGGAACCTTATGAAATGTTAGATTTAGCATGTAGCAGCTTATTTGGAGAGCTCCACTTGCCCCATTATTTCATTTACAGGTCCAGTGTGCTAAAATTTAAATCCGTAGGGATTTAATATTAAATCGCTATGGACTAATCCCTAATAGCAAATACAACAATTGCATATATCTATATAATGCAGAAGAATAATTACCCTAAGGCTCATTACCTTGTTCCTTATAGCCTCCAATCATCAAGTAAATATCTATTGATGTGGATCACATATAATATACATATAAATTCCAGTCTTGAAAAGAACAGAACAGGTTCAAATAATGTACTTTGCAATTTCCATCACTCATTGTTATGGTACACTCCCAGAAGTCCCAACCCATTAGCATTGATGTTTCTTGTCGAAATGCTACAAGAAAACTGGCCCTACGGGTTTTATAATAGCTAATCTCTTTGCTTATCAATAGAAATGTCTATCATATTTACTTTACCATCATAGCCACTTCATTATGTAGACACTGCTTTTCTTTTCAAAGTCTTCAAAGGTTAGATGTGTTGCCCATCAAAGCTGCAAGTGAGGTGACTCTTTGCAATAACTTAGTCATCCAAGATGAAAATCCAATGTCCATGGTTCTGGAATGTATGACTTGGTAAGCCATACAATTTCAATTGGGAACCAAAAATAATTTGTACTGATATAAAATTAAATTACCATCCACCTATACACATGTCAATGACTTCTTATGCTTTAAATTGATATCCAAATAATCAGAATTCAACTCTACCTTGTTGCACTAACGTTAGACCATCCAACTCTTTCTTCCGCATTGTAATGTGCATTGAATACAAATATGTAATCCATATTTTTTTCAGCAACAAATGTTCATCTTAGTCCTACCACCACAAATTTGACATAAACTTCTTGAATCTGCTGGTTTTCGAGAATAAAATATTTTATAGACCCACATAAATAGACAATATGGGTACCCCACTCAATGTTCTCATCAATATTTATTGATCCTTCTGTCCCTGACTCATACACTTGAATTAGCTTGGAATGAGGATGAGGCTCTCTATTAATTTCATTTTTTTAAGTCCTCCATGCTTATAATAATTTTCATGGTGCTTTTTCCTTCTTAGTTGTTGTGGAAGCCATATGCTCCCCCTTGAAACCATTCAAATCAACGCTTTTTGTCTGGACTATGTGACTTTGTATGACCAATATATTTAATAGAGTAAAAAGGAGAAGAGAAGAGAAAAGAGGGCCGGGGGGTTTGTGAGAGGGTGTGTATCCAGGAACCCAATATCACCTATCTATTATTCTAGTTCTAGATATGCACTAAAACTGCTTTCACAAACAACAGTCTTTCTGGATCCTAACAATATCTTCAACCTAACTTAGGTCAACTTATTGAACAATCTGCACCTAAACAAAGTCAGTGGCAGGCGAATATAAAGAAAGTAACAACAATAAAATTACAGCAACAATACTAAAGAGATTTTATTTCAACAAGAGGTTGGTCCACATAAGATTTATCGTATCTTGAGCATCCAAATAATAAAAACATATAATAACAAGGTAACCATTTTTTTCTTCTCTTTATATATATAACCTTTATAATCGATAAAAAAAAGAAAAGAAAACATATAGTAACAAGGTAACTAAAGATAATTAAATTGATAAAAAATGAAATAATAATTGCACCATCATCGCTGATATTGTTGGCTAAAATGTGAAAAAAGGACAGGAAAGGAGATAACAAAAATGCTAGATATGTGATTCAAGTTAGATCTCAGCAAGATGACATAACTCCAATCCAAATATAAGGAGATCCAGCCAAGAAAAATACACCCTATATATAAACTAAAGCAACAATAATACTTTACCCATTCATAATTTCATGAAATAAATTCAGCAACAATAGACATGCGCCTTGTCAGAAGCTCTTGCAATAATGTGCTATTAGCACCAAAATTCTAATATATAAACAAAGGCCATATCATACAAAACGCAAAATGAACATATCCACATTTGAGCATACTTCGCATTGAGAACCTATCTATGTTAATACAAAAGTAGAAATTCTATTACACGAAAATAATATATAACTGAAGATATTCAAACCTAAAGGAAGAACAAGTGCATTTTATTCCAAGATATAATCCTAAATAAGGCAAAAGCTAACAAGCAAGGGCAGGAAGCAAGTGGTTGTCTATAAGATTTAAAGAAAGGGGGAAGAAGGCACTTCAGAAAAATCACTCATAAATAATATTTAATGCCCCTCAACCTTAAAAGTTGCTGCAGCATCTGATTCAATGTCAAAGTTTGGAAGCTGAATATAATCAAAGAACTTCTTCATGTGCTCAGATTCTAAAACATACCTATAAAAGATGGCAGAAAAATTAAAAGGATCACATAATTCCAACATAACAAAGCCAAAAAAAAATGTGCAATATAAATATAAAAATCAATAAATAAAGTTACACGACAGACAACACATCCAAAATAGCCTCCACTGATGCTTTATGGCTTTTCTGTTTCCAAGTGGGACCGTGATTCAAAGGCTTGAACTTCATGAGCACAGAAGTCTGCAAAGACCAGAAAGTAAAATTGCCAAAGCTGCAGTAGCAAATTTCTCATGGATTTTAACCATCTCAAAGTTTGAGTCGGTGGTGTTAGATCAAAACCCATCATTCAATTGAAGCCATAACACAGAGTACCAATGATTTGGATAACATTACATAATATCCACGTTCCCTAATCACACTGTCATGAAAATGAAGATTGTCCTATTTGTACTATGCCTGATTCTAATACCACCAACAACAGATAATATGAAAAAATATAATCTCCTATATTCAAAACACTTCAGTATAAATATCTTACAATACAGTTGTTGTGTTGGATCATTTAAATTATCAATATTGTATTAGATTTCAGCCAAAACAATGAAGAAGTAAAATATATTCATGTATTTGCTGAAACCATTAGTTAGGTTTCATGATGGCTACTCATAAAACCAGTAGGTATCAGCTTTACATAATTGTTTCATAGAGGAAAGCTACTTGAAACCATATTCTATCAAGATATATCTGTCACATGCCAAAAGTAAATCATAATTGGTAACGGTTTTTTTTTTTCCTTGTTTTGTAAGCTTAAAACATTGGAAAATGGAAGTAGGAAATTTAAATAACAAAAGGTCAGCACATAAGTGTGAATAAATCTTTTATAGGTGGATGATTAGCCACATAGCCCATCTAAAGTGTTTGTTGTAAGATCCAGTATAAATCTGCCACATATCTGACATGGTAGGAAAATTAAACCATGTTTCCTAAGGAAATGGATAACAGTGATACACACCACAAATCCTTTTCCCATAAAGTTTTTTGTTCAAAGTTATAATAAGGCGAGCATTAAACAAAATAGCTGCTGGAATTACCTCAAGAAAATGGATCAAACCTCCATCTTTCTCTTACATATAAATTAAACACAGTTTTTAGCCTGCTAGTGCACTTGCAAGGGGACTTCTGAAATTCCCACTTAATTCTTCTCTTTCTCAAGCCTTTTTTTGTCAAGTGGATGCAAAGGCCACAGGACTGGTTAACTGCCACCATCCACAAGAGGCTTGGATGAATCAAAGCGGCCTTCGTATATCAACCTATTGAATTAACAGATATTCGTGAACTAGAGAACTCATGGAAGGAGACAAAATAATAAAGGGCAAATGGCTCCACAACAGTTAGATAAAATAATGGCATATACCTGTAAAATTAAAAATAATCAACCAAAAACTAACCAAAGGAAATAAGAAGTTAACAAAAAACATGTTGGAAAAACCACAATAAGAACTACCTGCAGAGAGAGAGTGAGAGGGGTAGGGAGAGAGAGAGAGAGAGAGAGATACAGAGGCCCTCCAAACCAATATATTTATCAAGTTAACTTAAAATTAACATGTTGGAAATGCGTGTGTTAATACCACTTATCTAATTAAATCGTAATTTAAAATACAGTAAATTAGGCAATCAAAACATCATTGCAAACAAGTCTATCAAATTTGGACAAGAATGAAAAGAAAAAGGAAAAACATCATTCGTTCCAAGACAAGCATACTACCTTGATTATGAAGTTTACTTCCTTGTACCTGAAATAATGCCAAAAAGGCAATGATAACTTTCATTTTAGCTAACTTATTTAATGGCAGAATAAAATTTTTAACAACCCCACACAAAGGAAAACATTGACTATTCTCTAAAATATAATCCTTGGGCTGTGTTTGAAACCCTAGGTTTGGGGAGAAAGGAAAGGAAATACCAAAGAGGAAAGAAAAGAAGATAAAAGAAATTAAAAGAAGGTATTTTCACTTGTTTTGTTTGCCAGAGAAAACAAATAAAAAAATTTTCTAAGGTATATTCTCTTTTTGTTTTTTTGAGAGAACATCAAAACCAAATCAAAAAGTTATTTTGATTTTTAGATTTTGTAGTTGATGAAAAAAGCGAAACACATAACTATTGAGTCCACCTAATTAAGGACGAGTATAACTGATCCTATCAGCACTAATATATTCCTAAAAAAAATAATTTGCACTTACACTTCTACTCACAGTCCAAACACCCATAATAACAAATATCGTCACATATAAATGTTAATAAATTACATACCATCTCAAAGCGAACAACCAAAAAAACAAAAACAAAAAACAAATGGAATGAAAAATTCAAACTAAGAATAGAAATATCAGTTCAAGAAAGTCTTTAGTAGTTCATTCAAAAACCTATACATAATATGATTGGTAACAAAGACACCCTAAAATATAACATCAAGGACGAAAATTATAATTAAAAAAAAATTCAGGTAGGACAGTCACCTGGTTTATCATGAACTTAATTAAATTTCCCAAACAAAATTTCACTTAATGAGGCCCGAAATTTTCCTTGCATCCATATTTTCCCTTCTCTAGAAATATTTCTTATAATTTTTTGGAGGAAATATCACAAAATAGCAATATTTTCATCCAAAGCTGCAAGATTTCCTTTGAAATTAAAATTTAAAATTGAGAGTTTTGCCCCCTCTCCACCAGGTCAAGGCCCAGTTGTGTGAACTTTGATCAGTGACTGTGTTTTTCGATGGGTTATAGTAAACTGGATAAGAATCACGCATACAACATTTGAGGGGGAAAAAATAATGCATGTCTCTCCCTCCTCCCCTAGACAAATCTGAGATAAGTAATTCTTAAGACAAGTGCATCCTGTGGCAAAATTTCTGTAATGGCTCATACATCAACAAAATTAGATAGTTGCAAAAGTCTCAGGTTATTGACATCATGTTACATAAGAAACTAATGTCCTTGAATCCAGAAAGCTAACACCCATAATGATTTTGAATGTGAACCATATGTTCCCACTAAACAACTTCTCTTATAAACAATTTAAGTATGCAATCTCTAAACTAAAGACACCTTATAACACAGGCAATAAGCCCCTCAAGAACGCATCTCTGTTTGGTGTCTCGACTAAAAAACAGCTCATGAAAATAAAATTCTTAAAAAGTGACAGATGAAAGAGCAATTCCCATCCGCCATGATCAAAACCAAATAAACTAACTTTCCAGGAAAAAAGATGATAACAAGGAGGTAGGGAAGAACAAGGACAGACTTGAGCCAGTGACATCGCATTTGTAACACTCCGGAACAATTCCTGTATCTGCAGAACAATTCACAATTTGATCATCAAAACGAGCCACGTAGACATTTATAGAATAATTCCAGTGAATTAAATTCCAAAATACAATCTCAAAAACCCAACAAAGCACTTCCGTATCAAAAGATTTCCATGATGAACCAAACACTAATCGTTCATTACCTAAACCATGACTGGTGTATTGGTCCCCAGAGCCCTCCTCGCAAGTTTCGCGTATGTCCCCATTTCACTCCCTCCTCCCTTCTTCCCACCAAAGAAACCCAATATATGTAAACTTCCTTGAGCCACCAACCGAACAACCTACCTGAAAAGCAGAATCACTTTTCGGACATCAGTCCTTAAACAGATGATGCTTCTCCGTTTCTCTCAACAACTCCATCCACGTTCCCAAAAAGCCCAAAAAGAAGAATCCTTCTTTAATGACTTCTTATTTCCGTTTAGCATTTTTTGACTTCTCTTCCTCTACTTGATTTGTTCCCGGAAAAAAAAATTCAATTGTTGGTAAAATAAGAATCTTTAAAATCTCTTTACCAGAAGTAGACAGAACAGATAAAGATTAATTTAAAGTGCGCTTTCTCTCTCCACCATTAAATAATATTTGAAAATTTTTTACTCACAATCAATTTCACTTGATTGTCAGATCAAAGATGCTCCCCTGTTAGGGAAAATGTACAAAAGCAAAAACGCAAATTCCGTTTCTCCACCCTTGACTTTTGTCACTTTTCTCAGCCGATTTAGGAAAAAATAAAGAAATAAAATTGCAGAATCAGAATAAGAACGATTCCAATTTTGGGTAGTTGACAGAGGTAAATCCTCAAATCTTGCCTTGGCTTCTATGAAAAGGAATTTCACAATGAGAAATCTTCCGAAAATTATGTCATAAACTTGGTTAATTCATTGATTGCAGCAGGTGGCGTGAAGGAAACTGAAAGGAATAAAGACAGGACCAAAAATGTAATTTGCGAAGGTTCCAAGCTCACACTGCTGTTTCTGCTTCAAATGTATCCAACTTCAATTTACTGAATAACAACCACAAAACTCCCGAAATTGGGGTAAGAAATTCAAGCTGAAACAATATCAGATTGGCAACGTGATCTCCCCGGGAAAGGAAATTTAAGACAAATGGAAGGGAAATCAGGGTTAAGGCGAAGGTAAGTGGAAGAAGATATTGCTAATTCATGACGTGAGATTTGGAAGTTATTGTAGAAAAGATAATTTTGGAGGTGAATGACCTGCATGCTGTGCAGAATCCGTTGTTGAAGACTTGAAGTAATATTTCTAGCGAACAATAACGTGTTGCTGGTGGTCAAAACAAGAAAAACGTAGCAAACAAAATGCTCTGATTGCCATTGCCATTGATTGTTGAGGCAGCTGCATTTAATTCACAATTCACATTGCAAAACTCTCTAATGTCTTCTTCTCTAATAGGTGTGATGGAGGAAGCGGAGGATGGAATCAAGAGGAATAGCACCGGGGGGGGGGGGGGGGGGGGGGCGGGGCGGGTGTTGGTTAGATGCATACCTGGTAGGAATAACCAAGGGTGCAAGGGGGCTGGTAATTGGGAATGCTCTGGCTCACTACGACGGATGCACGAAAGGGACTGTTGGTCGTTAAGGTGAAAGGCATGAAGGCACCGAGGCTTTAGCTTCATCCCAAACTCATGCAAAGACCTCCCTGGCAGCAGCCGATTCCTCCAGCCAATGATAGAGGAAGGTCGGCCATGATGACTGGAACTTTGGAGTCCGATGCGATTATGGAAGGTTCGACGGAGAAGAGACGATCTGAACGACTTGCTGTGCAGGAACGCCCAGTGGGCGAATAGAGTTTATGCAGCCGAAGAGCAAAACCTGTAATAGAGAGTAATGAATGTCGGGGAAGAAGAGACGCTTGCATATTCCGTGAAAGAGAAGGTTTGTTGATAACTTGAGGAAGAAGACACCGCTGAAGAAAACCTTTCTCTGGAATCGAACTAAGACCAATGCTAATACCATGAATATTGGGGGGGAGGAAGGGTAAATGGGGTAGTTCGAAGAGTCGGACGAAAGTAGGGAGGGTTCTCCCTTTTAAGTACAGGTTTGTGGAATTGCTTCCAACTGGACCTAAAAACATCGAAAACATAGAGTAAATCATTAAACAAGTATAAAATTATGAGAAATTAAACTTTTAGACATTTTGAGAACCTTTTTTATTGAAATTTTCAAGTTATAACAAAACTTAACATCAATACTCTCAAATAACTACACAACACAACCAAATTCCCAATTGTGGTTGTGTGCAAGTGCAAAACCGAACACAACTAAATCTTAATTTCCATTTCAGATACTTGGCAACTGTTGTGGGTGTGGCTTTGAAAGGAGTGTCTGTAGTGGCAACGCTAGGCAAGCTTGGTGTCTCTTTCTAGGTGGCTTGGATTATCTGAAGGTTGGGATTGGGTTTAAAGATTAATTCATTGATCCCAACTAGATGTTTACTGTCGCTTTAAATTGTGAGCATATTGTGTTGTTAAGAGTCATGAGAGACCTCAGTATTGGCTACTGTTATTTCTTTCAAATTCATTGCAGATTAAAGGGCATTTCAAATGTTGGAGTAGCTGCTACAGTTCTCTCATTGGTGAGTAATCACACTTCACCATCTTGCATTCTCTGTGTTTTTCTTTGCTAGGAATGGATTAAAATGAAGAAAAACTTGCCTATTGGTTACTAATTTCTAGATTTATAGAACTTGTATTGCAATTCAAATAGGTTCTCCCATGGAACTCAACTATCTTATTTTTGGATCCCAAAAAATTTAGTTCTCTGTATAACTAGTCTGTGTTATTATATTTCCATTGGCATGTAAAATGCAAAATTTTTATTCTTTTTATTTTTATGGGAGCATGCAAAATGCAATTACAGAACCACATTTGGATCTTTAGCTATCATTTAAAGGCGCATAAAACTGGAATGAGCTCTAGTCCTACTATTTCTTCCTCTTCCCTCTTCTTTGCATCTCTACTTTCTAATGCTTTGCTTCTGCAACTGGCAATGCACTGTGGTCTAGCTAGTGTGGATATTGAGTTATTATTACAGAATCAACATTGATAATTTAAGTTCATAACCCACAAATGTCGTTTTTGGGTTCTGTCGATGCGTTCACATCATTGCCTCTGCTTTATTTTAATTCACAATGTTTCTGCAATGATGCACTAAGAAATTGCAAATTGAAACACACCCACACTAGTAGATAATATTTTTACTACAAAAAAATATGTCAGTTCCTTCTTCATTTATTTGTATTCACAGATTTATATCTACTTCATAGGATAAAATCCTTTTAGTAAGTGCTTCTATTGAATGCTAATCTACAAATTCAAACATGCCTTATCAGTTCTTGGAAACCTAAAAAATTTTGATAAATCTCAACAAAATTTAAACGCATATCCTTGCATGTCTACAAATTCAAAGCCCCAATTAAGCAGAACTGGTATTTATCATCTTGTTATTAATGTAAACATAATTCTTGCTTCTTGTTTTAACACTTAATAGAAAATGATTAAGGAAGCCACACTCCATACAATAGGTTCCCTTTACCGCATGTATCATTCTACAATTCATGAAACTCATATTGCATTATTTTGACTTAATAATATGAAATTCTCATATGTTAAAATAAATTTCAAAATTAATAATCTTGGTTATGGTCTCTATAAACGGAGAAAAGTATAGCTGATAGATACAATAATCAACCCCAAATGGGCTTCAGCATTACAACCAAGGAAGAGGAAAAAATAATAGAAACAAGTCTCAAACAAAATCCATGCTTCGAAGCTGTGGGGCAAGTATCCGGCTTGTTGACAAACTTCTACTTGAAGGACTCCGCTACCTAAAAAGAAAAGTGACATAATTAAAAGAAACCCAAAAGCTATAGAATATTCATAAGTGGAAGTATTCAGCTCATACCTTACGCATACAATCACACTAACACAAATGGGAATTAGAAGGGGGAAAAGATTGCTAACATGGATCAAACCTTAATGCGAGATGGCCATATTGACACTCTCATTTTGCATTCGGTGGATTGCTATTGGGGAACACAAATGGCTGCCAAAACGATAAAGATTTTTAGCACAATGAAAACTGTTGTTTGTGAATCGATCAATTTCAACTATTACCTGCAGCATTTGAGTAGAGGCATAATTTCCTTGAAGACCCTGGGCCAAAATCCTATGATCACCAACAGTATCGTGCGACACTTGGTTGGAGGCAAGAAATGCCTACATATTATTTCAGCTACCTAATAAGAAACAAAGTATACTGTGATTGTATGGAACACTAAAATAATGAATTAAAGTATACCTGAAATGCAGGAGTATGTGGAGTCAATGGACTAATAGGCATCATAAAAGCATCCCTCATATATGGTGTTAGTGGAGTGAAAGAACTCTGAGTAGGTTGGCTATTAGACCCCAGTGGCCTGGAACTTGTTGCATCTTCTGGTTGGTTATTGTTTTCCTGTCCTGGCGCGTTGCAATCAATATTGACGGCTTGTTTTGCTTTTTTTCGTGTACGATTGATAGATTGTTCCAACCCAACTTTTTGTCTACGAACACTTGTTCCAACACGACCACCCCTTACCTTCTGTTTAATACCTTTTTCTTTTGAAAGGATTTCCGTGTCATCGACATTGGTAGCCTGATAATCATTGTCCCCAACACTATCTAGATTTGTGCAATCCGGAAGAAAACTTGTTTCTGACACGTTCACCCTTCTGACTTTACTTTGACTTCCTGTTGTTCGCGATGCATCGTCCATACTGCTAGCTTTGTTCTTTTCTTTTAGTATATTATTTACCCCACATTCAATTTGTTTAACCAGATCACTAGCAAAATCAGAGGACTCTTCATGCAGTGCAGCCTTTCTTGCAGTTTGGACGAACATGCGACACAATTCCCTAAACCTCCGTCCAATTGCCACTTTGGAGTCATCGCCAACAACGGCCCCTTGCTTATATGCAGCCAACCCACTCTTTGCCTCTTTTGTCCATCTTTTCAAAATATATTCATCGGGTATCTTCTTTATCTTATTTAAGCGAAGTATATAAAATGCATGACAACACAATATGCCACTGAATTCAAATTTCTCACAGCTACAATTGACTGAAGTAGTTGAACGATTGAATGTAACAGTATGTTCACGACGCCTTGGCATGGAATCATTAGTGACTGTGTACTCAACTACTTCGCCAAATTCCCGACAAACATTCATTTCACAATTAAGGACACCATCAAGTACTTCTTTGTGAACTAATTCATAGATTTCTTCAGTGTAGACATCTCTTGCACATTCCAACATTTGATTTCCCTCGATCGGCAACACAGGAGTACTGTTCATCATCTTGCAATCAGCCTTTAATTCATCATACCGTCTATCATCCAATAATTCATCAAAGCAACACAAGAATCGTAATAAATCCTTTTGGCTATGTAGATGAGTTTTTAGTGATGCATTCATGCTCTCGGACCTTTGTGTTGTACTCATGTTTGCACAGAATGTGTTCCTTTTGTATGCTAGAGCCCATTTCTCTTTTTCCTCAAACTTTGCTTTCAACCATCTATTCGATGATAAATCATACTTATTAATCATTGTGTTCCATGCTTCTATGAATTCAGCCGCGTCTTCATACTCATAAACACATCTACTAAAATCTTTTGCGAATGATCCCTCACGATTAAATACATCACTAAGATGCTTTGCAGCATTTTGGAACATGTGCCAAACACAAAAGCGATGGTATGTATCCGGAAGCACTGAAGCTATTGCACTCGTCATAGCTTGGTCATGATCTGTGAGAATTGTCTTCGGCCTCTTACCAGACATAGCTCTTACAAAGCTTTTAAATAACCAACTAAATGTCTGAGTGCTTTCATCGTATAATAGGGCAGCACCAAAGATTTTTGTTTGTCGATGATGATTAACACCAATAAATAACCCAAATGGTCTACCATACTTGTTTGTTCTATATGTGGTGTCAAAACAAACCACATCACCAAAATAACTATAATCTGCCATCATCCCAGAATCAGCCCAAAATATGTTACTAATAAGATCTTCATTATCTAACTGAATGGCATAGAAAAAAGATGCATCTTCCGATTGTTTTTTCTGAAAATATTCCAATAAGGCTCCTGCATCTCCCTTTTGCATAGCCATCATACGTTTAGATCGCAAATTATTATGACAGTCTGCCCGCATGAATCCTAAGCATTCAACGCCACCTGCTTCCCTTTTCATCTTTTTAACCGTTCTCTTCGTTTGTATCTCTGTGGAATCTGCTATATCAATCTCAGCTGCTTGGGCCTCTGTTACTTTTCGATGCGATCGTAACATATGAACCATGCTTGGCAAAAGCAACTCGTGATTATGCGTCTCCTCGAACTGTGTAATGATATATTTTCCACTCGCTTCCAATACAATTTTTATTCGTGCCATACACCCAGTCCTAGTATCTGCACGCTCTTTTACAACCGTTAAATCCCTTTTATCTGTCCGACGATACCCTTCCTTTGAGCAACAAAAAACCCTATCTAGGACTATGCCTGTACGTTGATGCTTATGCATTATGTCTTTTCTCGTTCCAAATCCAGTTCGTCTTGCATACTCATTATAAAACTGATGTGCATCGTCTTCAGAATCAAACACCATCCCAATCTTTGGTAAATAATCAGTCTGTGTTGGTTCTTGCAAACCATCTACGTCCTCATTGATGGTGTCTTCAATACCATCAATTGATCTAAACGACATCTCCTCTACGATATCCATTTCCCTTGTGTTCCCTGTTTAGATATAAAACTTACATTAGATCTCCAACTGCTGAACTCAAATTTTTTTTTTCATATTTGCATGCATGCGGATCACTAAATAGGACTTGATAACAAAGGTTACCTTAACAAAATATACCTCGTAGTCGTAAGACTAGTCAACAGTACTTGGTTAAGGCTGTGGTGTTTCGGCCGTTGCCCTGTAGCCTTTTCAGCACAGGGTCGACTTTACTAGCCACGGTGTTTACCTATAAGGATGAAGTATGTAAAAGAAATAAAAAGACTAAGAAATATATAAAAATGACAAAATTTAAATCTGAAAAATACAATCTAGGCAAATATGTATACAACAACTTTGGTATTAAAAGAATAGTACTAAGTGCAAGCATGAATGTTACAATTCAAGAAATGAAATAAATCGACTCATTATATCAAAACCTTATACACCAATAAATACCATCATCACAATCTACATTAATATCAGTAAAGATATAGATACACTTTGACATAGCACACTAAATTTAATGTTTTAGGGATGCATCCACCAATCAAGTGGATCAACCTCTACAGTAAACGTGCTAAATTAATGTGATAACAAGAACAGATTCATGATGAAGACTTCCATTCAAAAAATGTGTTTAATTAAATGCTGAGCAACAATCAACAAAGAAAACTAAGAACAGGGTCCCAAACACATTATCTTTTCTTTCTAAGTAAATAACAAGAACAGATTCATCATTCCGACTATTGTTGGAAACTCCATCTGTTTACAACATTAATGGTTTCTTTGTTCTTGTTAAAATGTCCAATAACCCATTACCCCCATTAATGGGGTTACTCCTCCGCCTTCGATTTCATTCTCTTTTGCACCAAAAAATCCTCCTCTAATAATTCCTTCAAACCCACTTGATGTTTTCACATTTACCCCTTGTAATCCGGTTGGAACAGGAGCACCTTAACCAGACACAAGGGAGGATAAGGGGTTGTGGTGTGTGGCTAAGCCAAGGGTTCCTGCAGATACATTGCAATAGGCCATGGACTATGCTTGTGGGGAAGGTGGTGCTGATTGTGATGAGATTATGCCTCAAGGTAGCTACTCTTATCCAGATACATCTGTTTCCCATGCTTCTTATGCTTTCAACAACTACTGGCAAAAGAATAAGAACAATGGAGGAACTTGTAGCTTTGGACGTACTGCCATGATCATAAATGCTGACCCAAGTATGCATTCATCTAATATTCTCACATCTTTGTTTATTTTAATCTTTTTGTGTTGGTTTTACATGGTGCCAAAGGTTTTAGAAATTCCCAAGTGCTGCTTTATTGTTCTTCAATTTTTCTATCCTTCTGAATGCTTTTTCGTATGTTTTTGTATTACTTTATTAGGTTGAATAAATGTTTGGTTTTGAATACAGTAAATTGGTAAGAATTACTTTACTAAATCTAAAGTAATATGTTGCAGGTTTCATGGACTGCCAATAAGCAATAAATACCGCTCAACTCCCTTGATCGCATAGAAAATTAGAGATATATTTCTTCACAAGAAGTTATCTAAACATAGATTATAGATCAGGACATGAAACGGAAGATATATTAAGCGCAACCGAATGCATTAAAAAAAATTGGCAACTCACCTGTTCTTCTCCCAACCTATTAAGCTCCCAAAATGCCGGCAGCTCCTTGTTGCCACTCCTTCAAGACGTGAGCTACTAACTCCTTCAAGACGTAAGCTGCCTTCGAACAATGCTTTCGATGGCTTTGGCAAATCCAGTTCCCTAAGAAACCTGGGAATTAGAAAAATAGATATTATTATGCTTCGGCTTCTTGTTTACAGAATCTTTTTTATTTTTCTAATAGGTCTTGCTTACAGTGTATGGAACATAATAGAGAAATTTCAAACACGTTAACATAAAAGCAGATCAGGCATCGAGCAAGGCTTTTTCAATATCACACAAAGCCCAGACTGCTTATAAGATCAATTTTGAATTTTGGACAATGATTCATCCAAAGTTGCTACACCGCCGAATAGATATTGGGTTAATAATACATGAATCTGCGGTTGAAATAGGTAATATTCCCAAAAAAACTAAACGAGCATAAACAATAGTATTCACAATTCAAGAAGCCAAAACAAAAGAAGGCCACAAACAACGGCAATCAGAATGAAAACAAAAAAAAAATCCTTTAGGGGACGACTGGAAGCTTGTGGATGTGTTGGATAACAATCTGTAAACAATACAAGGGGCGGAATCCAAATCCTTCAAGACGTGAGTTACCAACCTTTTTCTTCTCTTACATTCTCTTACATTTGCATTCCTCAGATCTCATTCGTTTTCGCGCGCAATCAACAATAGAAAATACGAAGACAGTGTTCGAAAATTTCAGAAATTATCATTTATAGATGTGAGCTACCAAGCATTTACTTCTCTTACGTTCTCTTTTTTTTTTATTGATAAATAAGATATTTTATATATGTAGATAGATAGGAGCATGATTCATAAGTACACACATCGTGTACCTATGATACATTTTTAGGTTCACAAACCAACAAAGAGATTACATATCAGTTGCACCCTCTCCCATCTGAGATTCCCCAAAATTGATGACCCGAAATGGCACTCATATCTACTGCTGGGCAACATTCCTTACTTTGGAAACAGTTGATGACCCCAAACTTCTCTTACGTTCTCTTACCTTTCGTTCCTCAGATTTTACTCCGTTTTCGCACGAAATCAAAAGCGCAAGGGAGAAAGACAACGTTTGAAATTTTTAGAAAATGCGCGCAATTATTTTAATGGAAAATAAACGTCGAACGACGACGAACAGCGGACTAGCGTCGTTGGATATCGTCGTTCGACGTTAGTTTTTCTCCGTCAGTTGCTATATCCGTGTTTTTTGGTTTTTAAAATGAGAAGGACGCGTGTCGCGTCCTTACGTTTTGTAAGACCATTCGTAAGATGAATGGTGGATGAATGGTGACAGAGGAAATTGGTTGAATTGTCATTGGCTTATAAAAAAAAATTCAATTCAACAAAAACCCAAAAGGGTCAAAACTCAAAAGGCCAAAAGAGAGAGAAAGAGAGAGGAGAGAGAGACAGTGGGTTGGAGGTTAATTAATGTAGTGTGAAGATAATGGAGGACGAAGGAGGGAGGAAGAAACTAATCAAAATGGAGACCAGGTAAAACCCACAAAAGTATAACAAACAACCCATTTCTTTCTTTCTATTTCTTCCTCTTGAAACCGCGTTCATCAGAGTTTTTAGCTGAAGAAGAATCAGAGATTCAAAGTCCTTCTGTAGACCCAAAACAAAAACCCTGAATTGTTCCAATTTACTGAGAAACTTTTAACTCCTCTTTCTACACCTTACCTCCTTTTTCCGTTTTATATTCCTGCAATATACAACCCGGGTTACGTATTCTCCTTTTTGGGCTTCAGAAACTGATTTCTGGTTTTCTCTTTGTTCACTTTTTGTGCCAGGTTTCGTTCTGGTTATCTAGCTTATTGATTGTTTCTGTGTTACGTTTAACGTCTCAAACTCCATTTCAAGTTTCTGTTTCTGGGTTTTGTCCTTACTATCTTTTGCTTTCTGGGGTCTTTAATAGAAGAAGATTCGTCCCAACTTTCATTCTGTTTCTATCTCTTCTCTGTTCAGTTTCTGGGTGTTCATTAAATCTCTCTGAAGTGATCAAACCCGAAGTAATCAAACGAATCACCGATCTCGATCCAGCTACAACAATTCCCCTACCCAAAAAAAAAAAAAAAAAACATAACTCAACCACCTACAGAAAACTTGTTAAAAAAAAAATTGGAGAAGATGAGGGAAAAACCTAGACTGCAGTACTTTTCGTGAGAAACCTGAAAAATGGTATCTGTCAAAACCTAGCCGGATAAAGCAAGAAGAAAGAAGTGACTTGGATCGAAACCCTAGAGGAGAAATCGAGAAAGGGGATTTTATAAGTGGTAATAGAAAGTAAGCAAAACGAAGATCTTGAGATAAGGAAGAATATGAGAACGTGGCGACTGTACATACCGATCACGGGAAGGAGAAAAGGCAAGCGACACACGATCTTGTCCACCCCTCCTGTGTCCACTCAAGCTACCCGAATATGTGCCTGCCAACGCTCTCCTCTTCCGCCGGTCCGGCCAAGACACCCAACGACCTCGCTCAAGCCACCGTTACCGTCAGCCTCTCTCGCGCTCTTAGGTCCCTCGCTACCTCTTTCAACTTTCAAACCTTTATAAGGGGGAGCAAGAGAGAGCTCGTTCCGGGATTTCCAACTTCTTCCTCCATTTTCACCCCTCTTCGTCTTCAATACGGACAGGGAACGAAGGATAGATACAGAGGAAGACGTCTTCGGGAGAAATCTTATTATTTCGCATACGGGTGCTTATCGGGCCGTGTCGGCCCGAGCACGCCAACGTGCCGGACCTAGGGCCGCGGCCCGCCAGGGCACCCGCCTGACGAGCCGCGGCACATCATCACGCGGGCTGCCGCACGCCCAATTTTGTGGATTTTGTGGATTGGGTTTGAAAGATGAAATGAAAAATGTCGACAACTGGGTTCGAACCTAGCTCAACAGCTTTCAAGTCTGTCTCCTTAACTACTAGGACACATCGACTTCTTGCATCAATAGTATCATAATTAAATTATTTTAACTAAAAATTAAGGATACCTCAATGATTGTTGGAAAATATAATTATAGAAGCTTTTATATAATCAATCAAATCTAAGAAAATAATTAGGTATAAATAAACCCAAAAAGCTTTTATAAAATCTCCAATTAAATATATTTGTTAAGTCTATAGTTTTTAATTAGACTACTTTAAGTCTTTCCCAATATGTGTAAGACAATTTTGTGAATGATAAAAATATTTTTTAGAATTTTTTTGTGATTTTTTTTGGATTTTTTTAAAAAAATTACTTTTAATACCCTTGGCCCACCCCAAGTGTCCCTGGCCCGTGTGGGGCTGGCCCGTTGAACACCCCTACTTTTCGTTATTTAATATTTATAATTATTTAGTATAAAAACTTTTAAAGAGATAGACATGGACATGAGAGTAAGGATCAGGTTCGGGTGTCGAAGTTGCCTGAGGTGGCCACATCAATGCGAAGCACTGCGAGCCTACCACCTCATCCACCACCCTCGCCTCGCTTAATATATAAGAAGATGTTTCATATATTAAAAAGTTCTTATAATTCCCTTCATATGTCATATATAATGTGGGCATGTTTCTACTATTTATTTTATAGTTGTTAGGGGTGGCAACGGTTTAGTTAAAATTGATAAACCGAACTGAATCAAACCTATTATGATCAATTTTGGGTCTTTAATAATCGGTTTCAGTTCAGTTTTGGTTTTTAATTGAAAAAACGGATACAGTTTCATTTTTAAGGCAAAACTGAATCAACTATATATAATATGCATAAGCTTTGAGTTACACAACTGTACAATCCCTTGCCTTTAGCCGGTTAGCCAATTAGGGATTTATTTAAATATTTTAGAGATGGAATAGAATGACATATTGGAGAAGAGTTATTAAAACAAAAAATGTCACTTTTTAATTTTTCTTTGTCATTATACTTCTATGGAATAAATTCTTTGATACAATTTTTCATTAGCACATCCTTGTATAGACATGGTAAACTAAGAAAAATTTAATCTATCTGAACTTACAAAAAAGGTGAAACAATTCGGTTCCGTTCGGTTATGGTTATGGTTATGGTTTTGAGAATTTGAAAGTTAAACGATTTTGGTTTTCCAATTAGTAAACCGTAACGGTTACAATTTGGTTATGGTTTTCATTGTAAACTTGCTGGTTTGATTTTGGTTTTTTGCAAAACTGAACCAAAACCGAACTGTTACCATCCCTAATAGCTATATCTTACTATTTTTTTTTATGGTTATTATTATAATTTTATTATTTAACAGCGCTCAAGTAGGGCTAATCATCTCAGCCGATGCCAGTGGTTTTCTTCACTGACATGATTATTAGTTTCCTCTCATCTAATATTAGAGTTCTGACTTCGACAAATTTGTCTTAGTCTGATTAGTTGTGTTTTGGGTCTTTTCACATGATTGCATATTTAGGTCCATTAAAACTTCCTAATGGTCCTTATGGAAGGATTTATATTAATATGGTATTAACCGAAATCAAATTTTAACTTATGACTTACCAAACACATTTTTGTTGATTTTGAAAACTTTAATTGTTTTTTAATTAATTGTTACCAAATATGTTTCTTGTCACCTGTTTTAAAAAAACCGAAAGCCAGTTGAAAAGCTTTTAGTTTTTAAATTGTTTTTAAAGAAAACGTTGCCAAACAGCCTTTTAGGTTTGTTTAGGACTTCTTTTGTTTATGACATTCAAAATTCAAATAATAGTTAAAACAAAAATAAAAAAATAAAAAGAAAAGAAAAGTAAGATTTGTTGGAAGAGGGGTTGGGTGACGTGTAACTCATCATTTGCAATCCATTAAAAAAAAAAGATAGAGGAAAAAATTATATATATTATAAGTATAAATAGACATAATGTCCTTAAAATATTTTATTTATACATAAAATATAATAGAACAAGTTTATATAAATGCTTATAATATTTATCACAAAAATATCAATATTTATTCTTTTAGATTTTTCGGCAAAGTGGCACAAGTGGCATGCCGGTGAATTTCCACGATATTTATAACAGATTAGATGCTGCTAGTTCCAATTCCAATCAATGGGTCAATATTGAACAATCTTCTCTGTGGACATGCACCAAACCACTTGAATGATTGTGATCTGTGAAGTAGGACTGTAGGAACTTCCTACCTCTTACATTACATGCAATAAGGCAGTGTAGTTAAGACAAATCAAGTCATATATTAGATCATCTTTACCCATTAAGGCCTGCAACCAATGAAGGGTCAGAATATGTTAACTCAAAGATGATATTCTCTATCATATTATGCTCCTTGTTTTGTATTCTGCATTCACTTTCCATGCACATGATTATGGACCAACTTTATCATTCTCAAGAGGAAGAGGCCTCCTGTAGCTTGTCTAGTGCCAAGGCCAGAGGGGGAACCATCATATTGGTAGATCAATAGATTGAACACAAATGGGGTATTCGGTAGAATAATTTCCTACCAGGATAGAAGTAATATAAATTCAATAAGAATTCATGGCTAATTGACAATTGCAAATGCAATATTGTGAGGCTCATGTAGAAGCTCAGATAGGTAGTGCCCTAAGAAAATATCACATGAAAAATTCCAGAAAGTGAAGCAACATCCACTACCTGGAGAAAAGCAGAAACCTTACTGCAAGGCACACATAACAGTATAAACAGACAATCATGATATGATCATCCACACTACTTACTGTTGAAGAAGAAAAAGGATGCTGCAAAAGCTTTGAATGGTATTACATTTTTGGCAACATACAGAGTTACCAATTTGAAAGGCTTGGTTTGGCCATTGGAGTGTTTTCAGTTTTAATTTGGATCAGCTTTGTAGTTCCCAGGAACTTCATAAACGTCTTTTGTTTTGTCAAACCACTAAAGAAACAATAGATTCACAAGCACAAGAAACAAGCCACATCTACAACATCTTGAACAAAAGGAAACTAGCTTCCACCCATTTCTTCAATAAACACATAAAAAATCACTAGGCAAAAGAGAGATAAAATAAGAACTTCCAATACGATTTAAAATTATGGTTTTTAAGAAACCTAAGAAGGTTGCAATAAACTACATCCCCAATATTCATGTCTCCAAAATTGAGAAAGATACAACCTACATATGCGGCTATTACAAGACACAAGAGTAACTCAAACCAATCAGTGGTTAACAGCCAACAAAGGAGATTAAAGATTCCAGCTATGAACAATAACAGAATATAACTCGGGAATCATGTCTTCCTTCCAAAGTTAAAACCCATATCAGTTCTTGCCAGACAGCTTCAAAATTAAGATTGATCTTATTCATCACGCATAACATTAACCAAAATCAGTTTCTGATGTCCAAGACTTGGGCTAACTTCTGATAAAGATACATTGCTAGCTGCCACCTGACCTCTATTCACAACTCCTCGTCTAAATACCAAAATCAAAATGAAAATTAGATATTCAACTCCTCTCTTGACCACAAAGCATCTCTTCTTTGATTCAAAATTTTCACATCTTCTCATTCTGTTATAAACTTAGAGTGCATCAACATGGTCATCATATATGATCTGATAATCTGGTAGAGCAAGTCTAAAAGAGGTAGAAACACTTATTGCATGATATTTGTGGAATTCCAGCTCAGGTCAGTCCATTCTTGCCTAAAAGAATTACAATTAAGATAATCATGCAAAGCATTATGATTGGGCAAAAAAATATTCATAAATTGGTATCTTAAAGCTGTTAAAATCTCTTCATACCATATTGTGAATTCATCTTCAATGCATAGATCATGATCGACCAAACCCAGAATCCAAGATTTGCTTGTAAGAACAATCAAGAAAATTATAAGGAATAAATGCACAAAATCCACCAAGACTCTGGTTTTTCACTGTTACTCCATTCTAGGGGTGCAACTTGATTTGTTTGATTTGGATTGACATCACCCAAAACCAACCCTAGGTAAGAGGTTTGTGACTGTCAACCCGAATCTGAACAGAACTGAATTGAGAACCAACCACTACAACCAGAACACCAAAGAAATATATACACACATTGGATCGGCTTGGTCGGTTTAGTGCAACACATTTTTTGTTGGTAAAAGGATTTGATTCTGTTAAGGTAAGTACATGAAATATATCCTCAATTAGTTAATACAAAGCATATGCATTAGGGTTTTCATTAAGTGTAATGGTAGAGTAACAACATGGTCACATACTACAATTAAATCGAAGGAGTAATAATTTTATCTGCCTCTTTGAAATGACATGCTTAAGAATGAAACAAATAGAAGATCTCACATTAACAACGAATTTATAGAACAAAAACTACCGCACAAGTTGCTGGTTTTGTCTTAAAGTATCCCCAAATAATGATCCAATATTTAGATTTAGTAATTTTAGTAACAACCTGTTACACTATATCATGGAGCTACATAAGAAAAATGCTTGTATATTGTTATTTTTTTTATGTAACATACATTGTCAGAATGTAGACATAAATCACCTTTATCATAGAAACTAACAATAAAAATGTATAATAAGATTCAAACTCCTTTTATATTTGTTATTTAGTTCAGCTTATGGAATTGCTTTCTCCCAGGCGCAAAGAAGAAAAAAGTAGGGTGTAAGATGATTTCTGGCAGACACTTTGAGATTATAGACCTCTTTTCAACCAAGAAAACCCAGTAATTCACTACCAAATAAACAAAAAAGTTTTACAGGTGGGGAATATGAGGTTTTATTGATAGTCTTTATAAGACTGCTACTACAACTTTCTATCCCACCCTCCTCGAATGGTGCCCTCGATGGCATCCTGTTTTTATCTGCTTCTCCATCTCTCTCTCTTTCTTTATCTGCCAAACCCTCGAACAGCTGCGAATAATAATGTCACCAATGGATTGCTCTGCTGATCGGTTGCAAGGATCTCTCTCTCTCTCTTTGTGCCATCCCCATCATTTCAGGTAGTAATGACTGAAATATCAATTGACATGTAATGTCAAAAGAATTTTAATCCATTTTCAATGTCTTTTGATTGTTTTTAATCATTGTTATGTTTTCTGTTCACTTTCTTTACAAAATCATGGGAATCGGCTTTTGATCCTCGTTCACTTTCTTCTAATCAATGTTCTCTCTTCTTTTTTATTTTGCAATACCTAGATACATTTATTTTGTTCAAAACTGTTGCTGACTTGAGTATGCAGCAGTTGTGCTTAATTTGAGCTCAAAGTCTTGCAAGGGTTTATGAGACTGATTTGCTGCCTTTATTGTTGCATTTTTGGTTTTAATTTCAAAGGGGGAGCAGAAATTACAATATTGATTGTAATAAAGCGTGTTCACATCTGGTTGTGCTTGATGTTTAGTTTTTTTTTTCTTTTTTCATTTCCTTTCTCCTTTTAATTTCAGATTTTACAGTAAGTGATTTGATTTTCATGATTAAACTAAGAGAGACCAGTGGATATGCGTGATTTTGATGAATGGGAGAAGCTAAAATTAGAGGAAACATGAACAATGGTCTGATACAGTCCTGCTAATGCATATCCAGCCTTGTTTGTATTTGTATCTATGCTCCCAAACCTGTGCTAAAATATGATTACCACAATTCATGTGAATGCATAAATGTACATGTCTTCATAAGATACATTGTTGTCTTTGGTTGACAACAATAATATAAATGCAATCCTGATGTGAGGTAAATTATTGGTTATTTTACTTGTTAAGATAAGCCTTCCATTACAGAAAATCAGATCTTGTAGATGTGTTTGGTAACGCTTTTGGGAGCAGCGTTTTTCTTTTAAAAGCAAGAAAGAAACCTTCTTTAAGAAGTTAGTTTGGTTACTAACTTTTTTATGCTACATTTCAAAAGCAAAAAAAGTCAGTTTCTTGCTAATTGTTAAAAGCAAAAAAACTTCACTTTTTAAAGCAAAAGGAAAAACCCAAAGAGTTCTTTGTTAGAGGTAATGATATTTTTTAAACCAATATCTCTTTCTTCACAAACCTTGACTCCTACCACCATGAGCCATCTACTTACAACTATGCTTTTGACAAATATGGTAAGAGTTTACGAAATTGACTTTCAGCTTGAAAGTTCAAAAAGCAATTACAACATAGCAACTTTTTTTTTCTTTATCAGTAATCTAATGGTATACATTATATAACTTACAAAATGAGATCAAGACATAACATACGTACACAAACTGTGTACCAAAGAAAAAAGTCTGAAAATCCAGACCAATCTAAAGCAAAGAATACAATCACTGAACCTACTCCCCTTCTGAGTTTTTTCAAGAGTCTATTCAAACACATAGTTTCTCATTTTGAGGTCCAGCTGCACATATGCTGACCCTAGTTGTTTACCAGGGTCCCTTTGAAGCTTATGGATTTTGACATCTATTTGTGAATTACTCAGGTCAAATCAATTTCTATCAATTGCTAACTAAATATGATAGGTCCTCAAAGAAATATAATTTCATTGGTGGTTCCAATGATTTGATAGCATGTTCTTGCTAAATGCCATCTATTTTTGTATGTTAATGTTTAAATAGCCAGACTAATTAGTTTTTAAGTTAGTCTGTTGATAGTTGAAGTTATATTGAACTTTCTCATCTAATCTAATTTTATTAAAAGAATGAATATAAAAATCCAACAGATGAAGAGACAGGAAACTTGTCAAATTTATTCTTTGCAAGATTAATAATTGGATGCAAAATTGCTCATTTCTACTCTTCAGTGAATAGAGAATTAAATAATACTATACTTTCCGTCCTCGACTAACTAAATTTTTTTGTGTCTGTTTTTCTTTACACATTTTTCCAATTCATCATCTTTCAGTTTTCCCTTTTTCTTGTCTGGACACTGTTCATTCCTCAGTAATTTGATATACCTTTGAATAATTTGTAACTGATCCATCTGGATCCTTTTGGTCATCTAGCTCTTTTGCTTTTTAATTACTCCTTTAACACCTCTTAAAAGACTCTCAAATCTCAATTTGGATGCCAAGACCATTTCAATCAACTTGCTTTTATGACCTAGGAAGCTAATTGGTAATTATCTCGGTCGTGCTCTTAGCAAGATAGCAATTCATTTTAAAATACATGCGCTATTCATATATATAAACTCAGAGGTCAGAGCTGAAAGAAGGGTCCAAATTTCAATTAAATCTTTAGTGTATTCCTAAGATTATAACTTAAGAGGTAAAATATACAGAGATTGGATGAGTTTTTAAAATTTGAAATTACATTAAATTACCTGAGATTTGAACTCAGAGATCTTCTCTCTGATTCTGCTGCGCAAAATGTCTTCTCCAACACTGTTCAAAAAAACTTCTTCTCCAATATGAGGATCTGAGAGAAAGTGAGGGAGAAGAGAATTCAGAGACAGTGAAGAGAAATCGAAGTAAAAATTCAAAATTTCAAAACCCTCTCATCCAGATCAGACGTATAGTGCTAAACATAGCTAAAAAGGAAAGAAATCAACAATCCGGTTAAATTTCAGTCAAAGAACTCCATTACCTGAAAGTTAAACTGGTTACTTGGATCAACAGAAAAACCCACGGAAGAAATTTGTGTCAGGCACTGTCCAGCTGTGAGCATTTACCTCATATCTGAAGCCAAATATCAACTTTCACACAGCACATGGAAGGGCTCTGCCAGCAATTGGAATTGTTCTCAGAGAGCATCCTAGCATAGCTCAGAGAGCATAAGGTCACCATCTCCACCCAGAATTTTCCTCCTTTGTATTCAGCTTTCTAACCTAGTAGCAAGCTGAGATTCATATATTAAGTAGCATAAGTAAAGCACCATCTCATATATAAAGAAAAAGGTTCAACTCACTCAACAAATAAGAAAACAAAATTTGGCAATATTGATGAAATAGTAAATGAAATGATAAAGGTGTTGAAAATTCTACATATCATGAGCTGGAGCATCTTTGATGGATAAATCAAATCAATGGCCACATGAATAAAGGCCCTTGCCATCCAAAATACCAAACAAGAGGACATTAAGGAAACTAGAGAAAAGAAGATAGGATTAACAAGTTGACAGCCACACAACTTTCCAAGCTGAAACTGCTTGACAACCCTTAACTATGGCTAACCTTTTGGTTCTAGTTATTTTTTGCCCATCAGGTTTGTTTATGCTCTACATTTCAATATTCACATTATATGATGATAGTTAACGTGAAAAGAATCCAATTCTATTTCATTTTATTTTTAGACTGATATCACAGGAAATGAAAAACCTACTGAAGAACATGCCACAAGTAAATACCTTTTAGCTGTTGGTTCAATAGGCTTAGCTCCCTTGAAATCTCCTTGATCTTAGGATGTGAATAATCTCCCACCATAAACTCATGAATGCGTTCTCTAACGATCAACCAGCTACTTCCTGGGTCCTTCTTCACTCCAATGTTTGCCATTTTTTGCCTCAAATTGAGAGCTTCTTCCCATCGTCCACTTTCTGAATAAAGATTTGAAAGAAGAATATATGGTGCATGATCACTTGGATCTACTTCCATCATTCTTCTAGCTGATTTCTCCCCAAACATTGAGTTACCATAATTCCTACAAGCACTTAGTAATGTTCTCCATGCTGAAATACCTGCACTGGCTTGTATGATTTGATGCGCCTCCTCAATCCTTCCAGCACGGCCAAACACATCAACCAAGCAAGAGTAATGCTCAGTTTCTGGTTCAATACCATACTTCTGATGCATCAAATTGAAAAATAACAGACTCTCCTTCACAAGACCCACATGACTACAAGCAGAAAGAATTGCTAAGAAGGTGATTTTGTTGGGAATTATGTTCATGTTCTCCATCTCTTCAAATACCTCAATTGCTTCCTGTGCTTTTCCATGATGTGCAAATCCAGATATCAGAGCATTGAATGTTACTTCGTTTCGTTCCCGTTGTCTATCGAAAGCTTTGATAGCATCCTCCATGTTTCCACATTTAGCATACATATCTATTACAGAGCTCCCAGCATGGACTTCTCTGTCAAGACCAGACTTGACAATGAATGAATGGAACTGCTTTCCAATATCTATGGCTGCAAGGCCTGAGCAAGCTCTAATGCACAAAGGAACACTATAATGACTAAGACACACCCCCTGTGCCAGCATCTCTTTGCAAAGCCTCAAAGCTTCTGATTCAACCCCATTCTGCACGTAGTTTCCAATAATAGAACTCCAAGAGACTTCGTCTCTGCAAGGCATATGGTCAAAAGCCTTACGAGCATCATCAATTGCTCCACACTTAGAATACATGTTGATTATTGCATTCTCAATGAGAGTTTCACAACTATGGACTGATTTCATGATTACAGAATGTATCTGAACACCTGTGTCTAGATCTGAACTACTTTGACAAGATTTTATAACAGCAACTAAGGTCACACCATCAGGTTCCAACATAGTGGTCTGCCGAAGTTCACAATAGAGCTTGATGCAAGAGAGAGCTGATCCCTCTATTTGAGCATAACCCATGATCATAGAATTCCAAGCCACAATGTCTCTATCAGCAATCCGTCTGAACACCTTTTCGGCATCACAAATTCTATTGAATTCTATGTAAAGAATTAATAGAACACTCGCGACCAAACAATCCCTCTGATACCCATATTTTATCAGCTGGTTATGAAATTGAATTCCTGTTTCTATCTCACCAAACTCAGCGCAAGCTTTTAAACTACTTGACAAGACATGCTGATCCGGTTTCATGCCTTGCCTACACATATCTCTGAACAAAGCAACAGCTTTCTCTCCATTTCCATTTCTTGCATACCCAGAAATCATTGAACTCCAAGCAAAATTATCCTTTTTTTCCATTGAATTGATAACTTTTTGAGCTAAATCAGCATTCCCACACTTCCCATATGAATCAATTAAAGCATTGCTTACAAGAAGATCAGAGTCAGTTCCAGATTTCAAAACAAGACCATGGATTTGTTCCACCTCTCCCAACCAACCACAGCACTTGAGCAAACTTGTAAATGTAAAATCATTGGGTTTCAAATTGTCCACAACCTGCATTGCAGAAAACAATCTTATAACTTCACCATAATCACCAACCTGAGCAAACCCAGAAATCATAACATTCCATGTAACATCATCTCTTCTGAACAACCCATTAAAAACACGACAAGAATCATCGAGACTTCCACCAATTTTGAAGTACATATCAACAATTGAACTCCCTGTGAATTCATCTCTTTCAAGTCCCGACTTTATAACCAAACTATGGATTTGCAACCCCAGTTCCATATAACTGAGATTTGTACATGCCCGAAATACAACCGATAGAGTGAACTGATTTGGTTGCTCACCCATGTGATGCATATGTTTAAACAGCTGCAGTCCTTTCTCGTAGGATTCATGATGAACATAAGCTGATATCATTGAGGTCCATGTCACCACATTCTTTTGCAGAGTTTGATCGAACAACAGGTGTGCAGATGACAAATCTGCACATCTTGCATACAAATTCAATAGATTGTTGGTTGAGAAGATATCCAAAACGCCCTCCGAGACCACCAGTTGAGCATGTATTTGTCTGCATTCTTTAACTGATCTTAATTTCAAATGATTTTGCATCAATAATGAGATGGGATCGGATGCTCCCCTGTAATTCGTGTTAGCATCGCTGTGATGTAGCCGACCAAAGAATCGAACAACGGCACGGCAAAACATCAACCACGCAAGCCCAAGCTAATCTTCAGATCAAGTAGCAAGATTTAATAATTTGGTTAAACAGATAGCAAACAAAGCGTGGCTTTGCTCATTACAAGGAGCATTCCGTTGGGATCTATGCCAATACCAGCATCATTTCCCGTTTTCCATTGAGGAAGGGAATAGAAAAGTTGTAGCCCTTATAAAGGATTTATCGAAAAACCTGAGTTTATCTTTTTTGCATTGGAGGCCGTTCAGATGACTACAACATTTCTATGAAAACATATGCTGAAAACTTTTGCTGTTCCAAATATCCCTTAACTTGGATATTTATTTATTAGTTATTACCGATACCTCTACAAAGGCTCTGTGATGTTCAAACTTCAAAGTGGTATTTGAAGACACCCCGCTATCCTCCACACAATCTTTGAAAGACCCTATGCTGTTCCAAATATCCCTTGAATTTCTATACCTCAAAGTGCAGGAGGCAAAATCATAGTTTCATACTTTCATGTGTGTGTTTTTGTGAGGGATCATTGCAGAATCAACACTAATGGCTAAAATTTGCATTAACCAAAAGGATTAAATTGGCCTAAAATCCCTCAAAAAAACCACGGAAAACCTATAAAAAAACAAAAATATCAAAATTCAATCTGATTTTGCCCAAAATTAATCTAAACAAAGTTCTGAACTCCACGGTTCTGTCCAGTAAAAATCTACCATGTTCACCTGAAAAAACGTCATAAAAGAACAATAATCAGACAAACCTAACTTCACGTTACAGTACAGGGGTATTCTTGAGATTTAAAAAAAATTGGGTTTAGGATTGGTATATATATATATATATATCATGTTGTAACCCTAATTGAATTTTTTAAGGGAATTTTTGCCATACACATAGGATGTAGGTACATTGCTGAACCATTTAAATTTTGCGTGTTCTTGTTCTTGCAAGTAACAGCTTCTATTCTGATACGAAACGCAACCATACTGTTGGGTTGCTGCTGCAATGATGCTGTTTTGATCACAACCACCTAAAGTGTTAATTCCATTTCTCACCTTCTGGCTATTGCCTTCTGTTTCAGGCAATTTTTTTGTTAGTTAATTGTAAGAGAGAGAAGGGGACGTGTGCGTGTAATAAGTGGGGAACGTGTGAGTTGGTGTAGGTCGTTAGGTGGTTAGAAGCATATATGTCTGTTAGGGAATGAAGGGAGGCTCATGAAAGAAATTGGAAGAGCTGTTTTCCCTCCCTCTGCAGAATTCTCTTCTCTCCCTGTATGTTCTTTATTTCCTTTTCTGGTTAATGCATCAAGGAATTCTCTTCCCTTCTCTCTCTGTAATTCTTCTTTCCATTTCTAGTTAACGCATCAAGTGGTATCAAAGCAGATCGGTTCTCGGCCATGGCGGAAGGGACGCTAGCATAGGAACTTTGGCGTGAGGTGGCCCAGATGATTGAGGAGTCTGAGAAACGTCAACAAATCATGCTGAATCAGTCCATGGCAGAACTCAAGTCCATGTTAGGGGGGCTGAGCATTCAATACAGAGAAGCCATTTCTGCTAGCAGAGATGTCGCAGGAAGTTCACAGATCGCGTCTGGATCTAGTTCTGGTGGTGAGAGATCCATCCACCCTAGGGTCATTCCACAAAGCTTGAATTTTCACGCTTCAATGGTGAGGATCTGGATAGTTGGCTCCTCCGAGTTGAATATTTTTTTGAAGTCGATGGCACATCTCCAGAGAATCGCGTTAAGGTGGCTGCTCTGCACCTTGGAGAGAAGGCCATCCAGTGGCATCAGGGTTATGTAAAAGACAAAAGGATCTAAGGCTTATACCAAATGGGATGATTATGCCCAAGCTCTGATCTCTCGATTTGGATCTCACGCTTACGATGATCCATTGTCTGACTGAATCTACGCCAAACAAATTCTCTGCAAGATTATCTCAATTCTTTCAATGAACTTTATCCCAGAGTTGAGGTAAGAGAGGATCAGGCCCTTAGCTTCTTCTTGTCTGGTTTAATTGATGAACTGCAGATGCCTGTGTGTATGTTCAAACCAAAAACCTTGGCAGAAGCCTATTCTCTTGCACGATTACAGGAGATCTATGTTGCTGCCATCCACAACAGCCCAAAACCTTTCACCAAAAATCCTTTCTCTACAACAAATTCCACTTATTCCACCCAGAGAACCACTCCACACACCCAAGCCACACCCAACCATACAGTTACCAAAAAGCCACACACTACAGGTCTCTTGCCTTTACTCGGTACTAACTCACACATGCCAAACATTCCACCATTGAAAAACACTCGCATGCTGTCTAACAAGGATTTTGATGACAAAAGAGCAAAGGGGCTCTATTTTTGGTGTGATGAATGATTTGTTCCGGGGCACCAATGCAAAAAGAAACAGCTATATGTCTTGCAATTGAAGGTGGATACTGGTGAGGAAGAAGAAGGGTTAGAAGGGATGATGGAGACAAATGAGATCGATGCAGATGAGATGCAACTATC
Organism: Buxus sempervirens; assembly: GCA_947561395.2. Taxonomy (NCBI): domain Eukaryota; kingdom Viridiplantae; phylum Streptophyta; class Magnoliopsida; order Buxales; family Buxaceae; genus Buxus; species Buxus sempervirens. Next base: position 11,063,071 of record OX387183.1, read on the forward strand.
CTTGAATGCTATTTTAGGTAGTGGAGGGCCTAGAACCATGAGACTTGCTGGTGTGTGTGGTAGGAGGCAGATTTATATACTTATTGACTCCGGAAGTACTCATAACTTCTTGAGTGCATCAGTGGCTAAGAAACTCTGTGTTGCACTACAATTCATAGATGGTGTTAAGGTCACGATGGCCAATGGCCAAGAATTAGAGTGCATGACAATGTGCAAAGATCCAATGGAGAATGCAGGGCCATGATTATACCACTGATGTTTACATATTACCCCTTGATAATTATGACTTGATTCTGGGAGTCCATTGGTTGCATAATTTGGGAGATATTTTGTGAAACTTTAAACAGTTAACCATGTTTTTCCAGCTAAGAGGCAGGGAGTGTGCTCTTCAGGGTGATAAAGGAAAAGGGCTTGGGGTGATCAACAATGAATAGTTGGGACGAATGCTTGCTAAACCTCATCAGTTAGCCTCGACTCAGCTCCTCGTGCCAACTGAACTTCTCTCTATCAGTGAAGTGAAAGAAGGTTCAACACAAGGGGATGCCGCATTGGAACAGGAGTTGGAATTGGTGTTGCAACAATTTGAGGAAGTGTTTGATGAACCAAAAGGATTGCCACCTGATCGAACTCATAAGCATAAGATTGAATTGAGGGGAGACTCTCCAGCAATTAACTGTAGACCCTATCGGTATGCAGCACCACAAAAGGATGTGATCGAAAAGATGACTAAAGAGATGATAGAAGCTGGGGTAATCAGGCATAGCAGCAGCCCTTATGCTAGTCATGTGGTGTTAGTCAAGAAGAAGGACAACACATGGCGGATGTGTATTGACTATAGAACCTTGAATCAGCTCACCATCAAGGATAAATTCCCTATTCCTGTGATTGAAGAATTGCTTGATGAGTTAGGGGGGCTGTCATCTTCTCCAAGTTTGATTTGAGGAGTGGGTATTGGAAAATCAGGATGCAACCCACTGATATACCTAAGACTGCATTTAAAACTCACGATGGCCACTTTGAATTCATGGTGATGCCGTTTGGCCTCACGAATGCCCCCTCCACATTCCAAAGTCTCATGAATATGGTTTTTCAACCCTACTTGAGAAAATTTGTGTTAGTATTCTTTGATGACATTCTTATTTACAACAAGAGCAAAGAAGACCATCTCCAACACTTGTTGAATGTCCTACAAACCTTGAAGGAGAACCAACTTTATGCTAAGAAGAGTAAGTGTTTCTTTGGAGGTGCAAGTGTTGAATATTTGGGGCATATCATTACAGCTGCAGGAGTAATCACGGATCCCCAGAAAATCAAGGCTATGGCCGAATGGCTAACCCCTCAAAATGTCAAGCAACTGAGGGGGTTTTTGGGTCTCACAGGGTATTACAGAAGGTTTGTACAAAATTATGGCAAAATTGCCAAACCATTAACTGAGCTGTTAAAAAAGAATGGCTTCCAGTGGAACCCCTCGGCACAACAAGCTTTTGAAGCCCTTAAGAATGCCATGGTAACAGCTCCTGTACTAGCTTTACCAGATTTATCGAAGGAGTTCACTGTGGAGACTGATGCTTCAAGGCATGGTATAGGTGCTGTATTGATGCAAGAAGGCGATCCCATTGCCTTCATCAGCAAATCCCTTTTTCAGAAAAATCAGGCCCTATCCGTTTATGAGAAGGAAATGCTTGCTATCCTTTTAGCGATAAAGAAATGGGAACCTTACTTAGTGAACAAGCACTTTGTGATAAAAAAAATCATCAAAATTTGAAGTACTTGCTAGAACAGAGGCTTACAACTCCTACTCAACAGGCGTGGGTTGCCAAACTGATGCAATACGACTATGAGATCAAGTACAAGAAGGGGAAGGAGAACGTGGTTGCTGATGCACTATCTCGGGTGCCAACATCGGAGTTATACACCTTGACTTGTGCTGCCATTTCAGATAACTTAATGGATAAAATCAAGGCAACTTGGGTACATGACCCTGCTTTACAGAGGGTAATCACGTCCAAGGAGGCTGACCACACGTCCTTTGAACAATACACCTGGCAAAGAGGGGAGCTCCATAGGAAAGGTAAGCTGGTAGTTGGGAAGGATATGTTGCTCAGAAATCAATTGTTGGAATATTACCATACATCTTCTTTGGGCGGCTACTCAGGGATTTATGCAACTGTCAAGCGTTTATCTATGGTAGTTTTTTGGCCTGGTATGTGGAAGGAGGTACGGGAATTCATTCGGAATTGCTCCATCTGCCAGCAATATAAACCAGAAAATGTTGCTTCTCCCGGTCTTCTACAGCCCTTACCAATACCTGAAGGTGTTTTTATAGACATTTCCATGGATTTTGTAGCGGGTCTTCCAAAATCTCAAGGTCGTGAAGCTATTTTCGTGGTGGTGGATAGGCTCACTAAGTACGCTCATTTCAGTGGCTTGACTCATCCCTATTCAGCACGTACAGTGGCCCAACTCTTCCTAGACACAATTTACAAGTTGCATGATATGCCACAGACTATTACAAGTGACCGTGATTCTCTGTTCTTGAGCACTTTTTGGCAGGAACTCTTTCGCTTACAAGGTGTGGGACTCCAAATGTCTACAGCATATCACCCTTAGACAGACGGCCAAACTGAGGTTGTTAATCGGTGTTTGGAAGGCTACCTACGTTGTATGGCGGGTGACAAACCGCAGACTTGGTTTTAGTGGCTTTCTTTGGCTGAGTATTGGTATAACACCACATATCATAGTACCATTAAGATGACCCCCTTTGAAGCTTTGTATGGGTACCCACCTCCTATCCATGTCCCTTACTTTCCAAAGGATTCCCGGAATGAGGCTGTTAATGTCTTGTTGCAAGATCGAGAAGACATGTTGAAGCTGTAAAATCCCAAAATTTTAATAAATTAAAATTATGTATTTTAGTAATTAATTTAAGTTAATTGGAGAGTTTTGCAGGAAAGGAGATTAAATGTGATTAAATTAAGCTCCGGGTGAAACTAATTGGGAAAATTCAATTATGGAAGTGCGGAAATATTGGTTATTTTATTTTGGGGAATTTAAGTTGATGGATGATATGGCAATTATGGGTTAATTAACCAAACTAAGTGCTGGTGTATGGATTCCAATAAGATGGCATAGCAAGGGATCAGGAATAGAGTTGCTGTAGAGCAGCAACTATTTAAACCAAAGAAATCTAGTCGCTGGTTCATTTGGCAGTCGATCGAATTGAGGTTGGGAGTTTCTCAGAGAAGGGAAGAAGGAGCTAGGGTTTTGAATTAGATCTGGCAGATTGGGAGAGATGAAGGAGGGTTGTTGTGGTCATCCGGTTCTGATCAAGAGAGGTTGGAGATCTGCAACAGCAACTTTCTTTTGTGCAGGAGCAAGAATTTCTGCAAGCTGGGTTGTTGTGATTCGAAATTCAGGTAAGATCCACAAAACCTAGCTCTAATTCGTGGCCTTTCAATCAAAATTAAAGAAGAAGTTCAGATCTGGAGTCTATGATCTGGTTATCGAATCTTGCAGAACAGTGAGGTTCGTCCATATTTTGGAGGGAATTTCAGAATCTACTTTGTGCAATTGAAGGTTCAGCCACTGGAATTCGTTGATTTGATGTAAGTAGCACCACTAGATTTGTTTTGCAGCATTAAAATGAGTTGTGGTAGTGGTTGAGCAAATAATCTTAAGAACCCTCTGTTTTGGTTGTTCTTGACGTCTAGACCTGAATAATATGCACTCATGATCCAATTAAATTTAGCTGTGCACTATTTGATCTATTTATTGTTTAGAATGCTGTAGGAAGTAAAGAATATAAGAAAATGAGCTTAGTTCATTTGGAAAATTTTATTTTACAACTGAACATTGTTGACATCTTGATGAAGAAGAATGATGGGCGGCTGTTGGATATAGGTTAATTTTTTGTTTTGACTAAATCCAAAGGTGTAGTAAATGGTTGTTTAAGTGGTTAGAGAGATGTGGGAAATATTATTAAAGTAGATCATTAGATCAGTCAGGGTGGAATGTGATTGCTGCATTGATTAGATATTAAACATGCATTGGCGCTGAGGATGGCTGATTGGCGCCAACCTTCTAAGTGGTTAACGCCAACCATTTTCTGTCACAGCCATATGCGGCTGATTAACCAATTAACTAGATGTTGCATTTTAAATTCAGAGGTACTAGTTTAAATGTTTTGAGTAAATATATGTGTGAATGTATGAGTAGAGAATTTAATGGAGGAATGGAGTGAGCGTGGGTGCTGCTATCTGGTGCCAACCTCATTAGAGGTCAACACCAGCTCCCTTATTTTGGGCTTTGTGATTTATTTCTTAAAACACAGTTAGGAAATCTCTTAGGGAAACTAACTAAGGGTTATAATCAATTCTGGGTGAATAGAAGGAGCTAAAAAGGAAGCATAACTAAGGTATAAAATTAATGAAACCAGCTTAACTCTTCAGCTCTCTTTTATTTGTTTTAAAGAATTTTATTGCTGTCTTAGTTTGGGGCTAATGTAGGGATTACTTAAGGAAGTTAATGGGGAGCAAATTGGCTTACCTTGAATAGACAAGAGGTGCTGGAAATAGAATGCATGATCAATGTTGCTGAACTTAGTGGGAAGAAGGGCATGGACAGCTAAGGCTGTAGGAGGTGTTGGAGTGTTTTGATTAAATCCAAATGAGATTACTTATGTTATTTAGAAGTTATTAAAGAACTTATAAAGGATGTGATACATTGAACATAGGATCATAAGTGAGGTATTAATTAGGGAAATTAGAATATGGTAAGTAATGGTGTTGTGTTCTTAGGGGAATGAATTTACGTAAGTGAACTATAGTAAATTCATTTATTGTGCAGGTTATATCTAGACTTAAGTAGAGGGAATCTAAGGGAATAAGAGTGAAGAAGGTGGTGCTGAAATCAAGTTTAAAGAAGGGTTTTTATCTTATAAGAATTGGCAAATAGGTGATATAGGATATAAGGTTCTAAGGCATTGAAAATCTAAAGTAAAAATCTATATAAAACTTTCTGGTAAGGTTCAGATTTTAATTGGGAATCTTTTGAAGAAAAGTAAAGAAAAATTAAAACAGTTGAGTTAAGTTAGAAGTGGAAATCAGCAAAACAATTTGAAATGAATTAGACTTGTTAAGGGGTTGCATAGAAGATTTGTATTAAATAGAGGAAATTAGGTATAGCTTCTATAAGAAAGCTACTGTTTGGGCATAAAATAAGTAATACAAGACTGAATTCAATGATGGAGTTAAATTCTGGTCTTTAACATTCGAATTACCAGTTTAGCCGAAATAGACAATTTTACTAAATTTAGAACTAAAAGGATATTACCTATAAGGTAAGCTACTGTTGGAGAACAAAAAACAGTAATTCAAGTATGAACCTAATATCAGTATGTAAACTTTGGTTTTAACACCCGAAAATGTCGGTTAACTTAGAAACATCACTTTTACATAAATGTCTCTCAAAGGGATTTTATGGAAATAAATGAAAGGAGCTTGTAAAACTTATTATTGGAATAAAGATGTGTCTATAAATTTTGATTTTGTGAATAAGGTTGAACCTTGAAGTATTAGCACTGGATTTCACCTCGGATTTGACGGGATTGTCATGATTATGAAATTTTTTTACATTGCACCGGTTTTATGCGGATTCTACGGAAAGAGAATTTTAAATTGAATATGAATGATTGGTTTTCTGGTTTGGATTTGGTTTTCCTCCATGTACTTGGAGAGACAGCTGCGATGCCCATGTACTTGGGTAGTTGTGATACCTCCGTGTACTCGAGGATGTCCCATGTACTTGGGATGTTGATACCTCTGTGTACTCAGAGATGCCCCGTGTACTCGGGATGATATGATTGAGATTGAGATGAGTTGTGCTTGCTAGATTTCACGGTTGGTTTTGGTTTTAGAGTCTAGTGGGCATAGCTCGATATGGATCCATGTTAGGAGCTAGCTAGTGGAAAGGATTGTTCTTTGCTAGTTGTAATACTTTGTTCACGCACGCATTTCCACTGTGTACTCAGTGAGGCCTGATCGTGTACTCGGCTGGCTGCAGCTATCCCTCATTTTATCGTGTACTCGGACTGTGACTGGATTAGTACATGCCAACCCATCACTGTACTAGGTGGGTTCTCCCGCAATAAGATGATGATCGTGTACTCGGCATATCGCACCTAAGTCGGGAGGTGGCATAGTGAACACTGGCATTACCTAGTTAAAGACAGTCTTATTTCATGAGTCCTGCAGCGACTTATCAACTGTTGATTTGATGTTACATATATGTTTGTTGAACTGGATTATTTCTGTATTTTTACTGATTGCTTGGATTACTGTTGAATTACTCAGATTATTCGGAACTGAGGTGTTATCGCTACTGTTGCATGATTTACAACTGTATCATATTTTAGAACTGATGAGCTGTATTTGAGCATGCATGTGCTGCTTACTGGGATATTCGTATCTCATTCCTTTCAGTTTTCTTTTGTTTTCAGATTCTGGTAAGGACGGCACCAGCGGGTATATGCTTGGTTCATGTGAGTTAGCCTTGGGTTACAGTATTTTATTGATGAGCTTGGGTTATAGTGCACTCCGATTATCCAGTTATTGATTTATTCATGTTTTCCTTCACTCTGATTTGCTATCCTGGGTTATATATTAACCTTCGGAGATAAGTTACGATTTTACCTACGTAACTTGGATCCGGGGCGCTACAGAAGCTCCTTAAATTGCATTTAGCTCCTTAAATTGCATTTAGCTCCTTAAATTGCATTTAAGTAAGGCACATAACTGAATGAAACAGATGACAGACAAACACAGAACTGAACGGGAGTTCTAGATTGGCGATTGGGTGTATCTTAAATTGCAGGATTATAGGCAAACTAGCCTCCATCGTGGCCAGCCTAAATTGCAGCCTCGGTTCTTTGGCCCCTTCCAATTGATGGACAGAATAGGCAAGGTGGCTTACAAACTTTGCCTTCCTGATGATGCACACCTTCACAATGTCTTCCATGTCTCCTTACTTCGACCAGTCCATTCTGCTATACCAGCCTCACCTATCTTGCCTTCGATTCCAGCAACAGCTTCACCAACTCCCCAGGCGATCCTCGATCGTCGTATGGTGAAACGGCAAAATGTAGCTGCAACACAGTACTTAATTCACTGGACTTGTCAATCCCCTACTGAGGCTACATGGGAATTTGCTACTGAAATGAAGCTGTGATTTCCATCATTTTTTCCTTGAGGACAAGGAAAATTCCAAGAAGAGGGTATTGATACGAAACTCAACCATACTGTTGGGTTGCTACCGCAATGATGCTGTTTTGATCACAACCACCTGAAGTGTTAATTCCATTTCTCACCTTCTGGCTATTGCCTTCTGTTTTAGGCAATTTGTTTGTTAGTTAATTGTAAGAGAGAGAAGGGGACGTGTGCGTGTAATAAGTGGGGAACGTGTGAGTTGGCGTAGGTCGTTAGCTGGTTAGAAGAATATATGTCTGTCAGGGAACGAAGGGAGGCTCATGAAAGAAATTGGAAGAGATGTTTTCCCTCCCTATGCAGAATTCTCTTCTCTTCTCTCCCTCTCTGTTCTTTATTTCCTTTTCTGGTTAATGCATCAAGGAATTCTCTTCCCTTCTCTCTCTGTAATTCTTCTTTCCATTTCTGGTTAACGCATCATATTCTCAAAAGAAAGAAAGGGGGTGGAGGTGGTGGGCGTGTGTGTGAAGGGTTGGGAGTGTGGTGGTGGTGGGCTGGGGTGGGAATAGAACTCAAGTACCATAAAACAAATTCATAACACAATAAAAACTTCTGAAGATTCGTACGAAAATTAGGGTGGTTTATGCAATAAACAAGTTTTCCTCATAGCAGAGCTCTAGCAAAGTGCTCCTTTTCTGTCATTATTTGTTCCATTTTTTCATAAACAAATCCATAAGCAACAAATGTTGAAATGGCCTAAGTGTAGCCCCATATGTCAAAGCATGGTTAGTTGCTGCTGCCGAGGAATTGGAGAGTTTAGACCTTCTTGAAAAGATAATGGATGAGGATTTGTGAGCCTCTTGGAGGACATAGATTGCTTCGTATTGAATGAAGCTCTTTTTCTAAGGTGTTGAAGGGTCCTCTTGGAATGTAGCACCCGGAAAAATGGCATTGCCCTCTCCTTGAACTTAAGTATGATGAAGAACAGTATTCTGTAGCATATGAGAATGATTATCAATGCAGCCAAGTCTAACCATTTGGAATGATCCCCTGGAATACCAAACATGGTGTGGATGATGACCTCCCCTTTCAGTTTCTTATCACCAGGTGTCATAGGATCGAATTCAAGCCCGATCATGTCATTCTTATATGCACCCTGCATTGCTCATTACAAAAATTATGAATTTGCACTGTCAGATTCAATCTCCATCTACAAATGCTTTCTTAATAAGGCAATGTAAGATGATTAAATTTGGTCTTATGACTCTTATCCACATATGAATTTGTTTACTCTTTTGAGATTTTAGTATCCAGATCCATTTTTCTTTAGATTACCTGTAGTGACCATGATCCATAACTGATATACGAAATTGGGTAGCGCCAGAAGGGCTTCGGAAGATCAGACAGCAAGCGAAAGAAACCAGAGGTCATCATCATAATTCCCTGTAACCACAATCAATATTAGAGATGATGGTGTGGTAAGAGATTACAGTGCTGGTGAAGATGAAGATTAACAAGTTTATGAGAGGGTTCAATGTAGTTTGACTTACAATGATTCCAGCCCCAGTTATGATGCCCATCAGGAAGTTGGGTACCAGTGAAGCTACAATCATCATGCAGCTCTCTACAACTGCAATGCAGCTGAAGAGATTAAGACAGAAGTAGACATAGTGAGAGAATTCTGGTCGAAATTTAACCATGTAGTAAGTTATTGTTCCCGACGCAAGAGCCACTGAAACTAAGAAAGGAAATGAGGAAAAGAAATTGGATAGGATGAACACTGCAACGCCGTAATATCCATTTAGTCTTTCGCGATAAAAGACCTGAATCAAGAGAAAGTGAAATATTGGGAGCTTAATTAGCACCATTAAGTAGATCCTAATTTCATAAATGAAGTAGATACTCAGTTGGGTACATTTACCTTCATTTCTTCAATGAAAGATGGAAAGCCTCCTATGGACATGAAAGTCATGAAGCCTGAGATGAATCCACCACAAGCTCCTCTAGCCAATATTGCAGAGTAGCTGGTGCCTACGTCAAAATAGATGGTTCCAACACAGATGGATACAACTATATAGATTATGATCCTCAACCAATAATATCCTACATCTCTAGACATGTTTATGAAGGATCTCCTGGTCAATGTTGTGAGTTGCTTCCACCAGCTAGCCTTGCTCCCACCGTCGCGCTCAATGATGAGTCCTTCCTGCAATAATTTCATGAAATCATCCATGATCATATTCAAATCCTAACAAAAAAAGAACAATTACAGGATTCCACAGGTGAAAGTTGTTCTTTATTAGTAGCATGAACATAGCTGATCATAACCCCACAGTAGGATTCAAATTCCCTCAAATTCAGTTTACCAAATTCAATAGGTATTGGATTTGTTATGTTGGTGTTTGAAATGCATACAATATTTGATATCTCTCTAATCCGTTCTCGCATTCTTGCCGCATATTCAGATCTTCTGTACTTCTCAACAAGCATTTCTTTGATCTTTGCAGTTGCTAGATTCATTAAAGGATCCGATGATGTATTTTCAATTTCCTGTAATGAATAAAGCCACAGAACAGTTAAAGTTAAAACTATATTTTCAAAGCAATGAATTAAACCAAATGAAAGTAAGAAAGAGAATAAATTGATCAAGAGTACTCCAGAACTGGGATGGAGTACTACCACATATACATACACGGATTCTTAGAGATCCCATTAAAGTGGCAGTTACGGCGTCGAAATCCGTATTAACGCAACGAAGGAAATGATCAGAAGGATTTCTTTTTCTAGGACAAGGGAATCCAGCTTCTGCAAAGAACTGTAACAACCATATATAATTAAGCTAAGTAAGATTCTCATTGAACTGTTATAAGGTAATTTATTTTATAAGCACATTCCACACCTCCACAGCCATCTTGGCTTCTCCAAAATAAACAACTTCACCTCCTGAGAGGAGGAAGAGATCATCGAACAGCGCAAACACCTCGCTGCTCGGCTGGTGCACGGAAGATATTACTGTTCGACCATCACGAGCGACATTTCGTAGAGTTTGAATCACAAAGAAAGCTGCCGCACTGTCTAGTCCACTTGTGGGTTCATCAAGAAACAAAAGAGGAGGGCGTGTGAGGATTTCTAGTGCAATGCTGAGTCTCTTCTTCTCGCCGCCGCTTATTCCCCTTAAATGCCAGTTTCCTATCATTCTGTCAGCACAATCTTGAAGACCCATCTCTATGATTGTGCTTTCCACAACTCCATGGATCTCATCTTTGCTCATTGTAGTAGGAAGCCTCAAATGAGCTGAGTAAGTTATATTTTCTCTGACTGTGAGAGTTCCTAACAAAACATCTTCTTGGGTCACATAAGCCTGAGATTCAAAACAAGGGTGATATAGAAAAGATTAGAATGAAAGAAGATGAAACAGGTGGTTGCAGATTTGAATTTGCTTGAATGTGAATTGTTATACAGTTATACTTACAACAACTCCATAGTCCAGTCTTCTCTTCTTCCCATTGAGGATAACATTTCCGGTCATAATAACATTTCTTGAGAGTCTCCCTGTCGAAAGTTCACACACAAGGCCAGTGAGACACTTGGAATAAACATCAATTCGGTTATGAGAGCACTCCGGTTTGACCGCTGAGTTAACTGGTTTAAACGGTCTAAGCTGTATAAACTGACAAATGTTTCTGATACAATTACAAATACTGGTCCAACCGAACGGGTAGCCAAGGTTGATGATACTTGTTGGTCTGGTCCGGTCCAGCCCAGTTGGGAGTCATGACATGGGTCAAGCCAGATCTCAATATGGAAGAGCAAACAAACCGGGTTAGCAGAGCAAAGCCCATCGAACATCTACATTTAGTTTTCCTTTTAAGTGGGTCCCACATGAAACATTTATAACACTAAAAAATTACTAATTGTCAGATGCTCCACATGATAATATCTGACTCCCAATAAGAACAAACATTACACCAAAACTAGCAATAGATTTCATTCCCTAAATTTGAGGGATTATATTTGTCACAATTTTCCCTTGCATTGTTTCATGCTCTTTTAGGAAGATGCTACTATGTTTTTTTTTTCTTTTTGGTAGATGGGAGATCTTGCTATGTAGAGTGTGAAAGTTAATGCTTTCTAACCAAAAAAAAAAAAATAAATAAATAAAAATTCATGCATTTACCATAAGAAAAAAAAAATATCTTAACTATAATATACTCTACATGGTAGCGTATGCATCAAAAAGCAAAAAACAAAAATTGTAAAGCATCTTTGAATTGAGCATGTATCCTCGGGTCGAAATCGTCTGCTGCAAGACCCTACGTCAGGCATGTGCAGTTGTCATGAGATGTTGTCACGTGTAACATCTTATGGCCAGTATTTTTTAATGTGAAAGTGTCCTTTTTCACGTTGAAAAATGTGAAAAGACACAGGCTATATGAGATGTGCATTTGACAACATCCCAGGTGGTTGCACATGTCTGTCACATGATCTTGTGATAGATCCTCTCTGTTGTGATTGATGCATTAATCATTTCAAGAAAATGAAACAACTTTTTTAAGTGGGATAGACCCCTTGGTGTATCGGGTGCACAGTAAGTTAGGTGGAGACAATTTCTGTTCCTTTTGAAAGAACCCCTCCTGACCCATATTTGGTCCTACCTATTGTACTTGCTCGCTATAATTGTTTGTACCGGGACCGAAGACCGGACCGGCCGCTCCCAACCGATCTCAAACCAAAAGGGCCAAAAGCATGATTCTTGCCATTTGGAGATGGTGACAGCTGGTCTGCACTCTGCACAACCCTAAGGAGTTACTCTCTCTCTCTCTCTGCCTTAGCGCTCTCTCTCTCTCTTAGAACAATACCGGCCGGTCTGTTGTGACTCGGGCGCTCCAAACCGGACCGGGACCAACCAATCCCCATACAGACCGGCCGGTCCTATAAAGCATGAATTGCTCGCTGACCGAAATGAAGAAGAGTTCAAAAGGGTTTTGAAAAGGCAGTACTATTTTAGGTTGGGTTTTGAAGCCACTCCACCTAACTCTTAAAAGATCTACAAAAGGCTCCATAAATTCCCGCTGCATGTCAGTAATGTACTTTTCTCGGATCATAATGAAAAAATCATCTTAAATTTTATGGTACATCCCCCTGTTGGTTAATCATCCCACCAACGGTGATTTGTGTTATAATACTTTTTACTACTTTTTTTTCCTTTTCCTGTACCAGAGTAGAACTCATATAACAGATAACCCTAACTAGCCATCCATTTCACTAATCATGATGGGTACCATGATACCATCTCGATATGCCATTCAATTATTAGGGCGGTGGGGGGTAGTACCCTGTCACTTATTATAACAGAAACTCCACACCTGCTACAAGCAATCTTGACCATCCGATCTGGTGGTCCAAACACCATCACAGAACTGTACTCACTCTCATTTATGGAGTCGAAGTTCTAAACAAGGTTAAACGACAAAAATTTCCTATAATTGGTGTGGTGCCTAGGGTGTAATGCAGATTGTAAGTAATAGACCTTTAGGGAAAATAAAGTTATCAAAATAGACTTGAAATCTGCTGGAGCCCTAGTCTGGAAGATCTGTTGGTCCAACGGTAATGAATGTGTCCACATAGGTGTGTGACATTGAAGTGTACACATGCATTGCCGTTGGACCATCAGATATTCTAGCAAGAAGGTCTAGGTGATATGCTCTGATCAAAATGGGCTGAGTCTCCTTAGAGTTCTAGATTAGTGAGAGACCAGATCACAAGTACAATAACTTAATGACTTCTTCTAATCAAGTGACCGGATGGAACCCTTTATTGACCTTAATTAAGGTTTACTCGTATTGGTCCTAATGCTAGTTAACTAGCCCTAGAAATTAAGGAGAGTTCATGTCAATATTAACAAGGAAACTTGTCCGAGTTATTGAGTTACTTGGACAGATAACACACCCGAGTTACCAGGCCAGAGAGATCTAGAGAGAGAGAGAGAGAGGTACCTGCTAAGGAATCAAGGAGAGTGGATTTGCCTGAACCAGAAGGACCCATGATGGCCATGATTCTTCCGGGCTCAGCATAGCCACTGAGACCCTGAAGCAACCTCTTGCTCGGACCATTTCCAAAATTGGGTATCACCACAGTCAGATCTTCCCACACCAGGTACGTTGCCGACTCGTCTCTACTGGTCGAAACACCACCGCCCCTCTCTGGATCATCTTCAGTACTCATCGTCGTCGCTTCAATCTCCATGTTCTATACTTCTGCAACCACCATCGCCGACGTCCTTAAGATAGATTTCACAAAGGAGACAAATAAGAGAAGGTAAGGAAGTCAGGCAAGAGTCATTTGACTCATTTACTACGATTTGAGTAGTATAGAAGACGGCCCAGTCGAACCGCCACCTACACTGTCGCTCTTCATTAATGCTGCCATGAATGATGCTGCATGGACAAAGTTCGTGAGCGTGGTTATATTTGGATCTAACGTGTCAACTTTTTGAAACAAATTAAATTACCAACGGGCCCTCACATGGTTCACTTTGGATTGGCAATGGGTCGGATATATATCTGAATTCGATTCGAAAATCTCGAATTTGGATATGAGATATAGATCCGTGTTTCGAATACGGATATCGAATTTCGGATCCGACCGAATTCAGATCCGAATTTGAATCTGTTCATATTCGATCCAAATACGATCCGAACCAAAATCAACATATACTTTTTATTAAACTATTGGTAAACTTTGTATAAACCATGGTTGAACCATCCTTATTAATGTCTTGCATTAATATTTATATGGCTCATTAGTTTTGATAGTTAAAATTTTTGCTTTAATAGTTAAACTTGACTTTTGAGTTTTAAGTTCAAATCGGATCGAATTCGGATTTTGGTTATTTATTCGGTCGAATTTCGAATTTAGATACGGTATATAAATTTGGTTTTGAATTCGGATTCACGTATAAAAGATACGTCAGATTTCGGATATCGGATTTTAATTTTTAGTTTGGATTCGGATCATGGTAGATCCATATTGTATTCGACCCATTGCCAGTCCTAGGTTCACCCATGTCAGTAATCACCCAAATTAGAAACTCCGGCTTGAATATCCGAATCGGGATCAAGTATTCCATGGCATTCCCTACAATATGAACATGCAATGTAGTTCGATCATCATATTATCTGGATTGTATGCTTTCACGCATGCTTTTTTTATATAACTAGGGGACTGTATGCGCTACGCGCGTAGCAAATTTGTCGGGCCCACTTTTAGTTTGAACGATAGAGTAATTTGAAAGTGGAGAAAATCAATGAGTTAGTTTGTGCATGGAAATAAACGTGAGGATAAGATAAGAAGCTTGCAGTTTTGCTTGGTTTGAACATGGAGTAAATTCCGGACGTTTGGGATATCGAAAATAGGTTTTATTGTTTTGTAGAGGGTATTTGTGAGAAAAAAGAGGGGGGAGGATAGAATCTAAAGAGAATCTAAGAATATTCCCTCATCTTTTTTTTATTAATATAAATACTAGCAGGATGCACATGCATTACTATACGTGTATAAGAAGGAAGGGAGAAAGTGGGAGAGGACAGTTTTTAAAGCTTATTGTAAGTTTTGACCATTATACTCTTAATTAATAAATCCTCTCAATAGGTGTGTAAAAGCAATTTTGGAAAGCGACACATTTTGTTTGGCACGCTTTCCAAAAGGCCTATGTCTATGCCATAAGAAAAGCTATAAGTAAATTCCTTTTTTTTTCCTGTTAAATCTAGGGGGACCAATGGAAGTGGTCCATAAAATGGTTTTAGAAGATTTCAATCTATCGAGGGTGTCCTTAGGTTTTTTAGTTGAATGGGACTAGACTCCTAGACGTTTGGTCCCATTTATATGATTCCACGGGTTGAAATCTCCTGCAAGTTTCATTACCTGGTTTGACATCTTCAACAAATTTCTCCCATATTGGTCCATGCACTTTGAGGAGATGCATTTTTTTTTAAAAGAAATTTACACTTAAAAACCTCTCTTCTACTTCGTGACAACCGCAAATATTTTACATAAGCTTTTTGAAATGACACTCATCCCCCTCCTACTTTTATTGTCTACTTCATATCCCTCCCATTTGAACACATGTTATTAAAATCTTAATATATTTTGACAAATATACCCTTATTTAAGTACAAAAAATTGTAAGATTTTTTTTATAACAAAAAAAATTTTTCTTAAGCTTTAAAAGTTTTAATAATCAATTTAAAAATTGTTTGTGATTATGATAAGGGATAAAATAGTCAGATTATATTTTAAAGTTTGACAAGAGAGGTAAGTGTTATATCAGAAATCTCAGGGGAGTTATTCGTAGTTGTCAAAAACCATAAGGGAGGTAAGTGTAATTTACTTCTTTTCTTTTTACTCAAAAGGCTCCAACTATTAGATGTATTACATGATAAAATTGCCCACAAAGTGTATTTTATGAGTGTAAGAAAAAAGGAGAGTAAATTATAGACTTATCTACCTTTTGGTTAATGAGAACTATAGATACCTCCCCTAACGTTTCTGAAATGACACTAACATCCCTTGTCAGACTTATTAAAGATCAAAAGTAATAATTTGACTATTTTATCTCTTATTAATTTTTATTTAAAGTAATAAAAATTTAAATGATTAAATCACTAATAATTTTTAAATTGATTATTGTTATCTTTAAACCTTCAAGGATCATTTTTTGTTATTAAAAATCTCAGAATCTTGACATAGGAATTTGGAGGGAAGTATAATTTTCTAGAAAAAAGAAAAAAGAAAAAGGAAAAATCAGAAGAATATTCAAAACTTAATAATAAGGGAGAGACATGCAATAGACAACAAAATCAGAAGGAGGTTTTAATTAGTGTCATTTTAGAAGCCTTAAGGTACGTATTTGGAGAGAAATGTAATTTTCTAAAAAAGAAAAAAAAAAGGTTATGAAACAAATTGGAGAAGCGTTTGCAAGTTATGTTTGTAAACCGCAATAGAAATTCCTACAATGACAATTTACAGAATCAAGATATAATAATTCCCTTTGAGAGTGCAGTCATACAATAAAAGATCAACTTGAGTTTCTGGGTTGTGTATTTTGGCGGCAATTTAGTTTTAGACATACTAGTAGGATGCACGTGCAGTACTGCACGTGAGAAGGGATGTAGAGGGAACAGTTACAAAATTACTTAATCTATACTATATATAATGTGAGGCGCTCCCTTGGGAAACATGGCCAAAACAATTTACAGTTTTCCCAAAATGCCATCCTTTGCATAGTTTGATTTCAAGTCTCCATTCACCATTTTCGTACAAAAAGAGTTAGTTTGTAACTGCCCCCACTCCTCTCTTCATTCTCTCTCTCCCCACTTCTCCTCTCTCCACGTGCAGTCTTGCACGTGCACCCCTGCTATATAATTTTAGACATACTAGTAGGATGCATATTTTGAGTTGTTAAGGGAATTGAGTTGTTATGACAATTACACCCCTTATATTAATGAATCTTAATAATGCGAGGAAGCATTCTTTTGGGAAGTTGCAAATTGTACTTGGCACAATTCCCAAGGGGTCTTTTAACTTTGTATATAATATAGATATAGATATAGTTAGATAGATAGATATGTATTAGTAATAACCACTTTCGGGAATCTGTTATATACGTACAATGGTGCTGGCATCATGCCAAATTGGGCAAGGTGGGAAACTGAGGAGTGATGATCGTGCCATCATGGTCAAGCGGTGGCAAGCGGCAACTATGAGAAGTTGACTTGGTCAATTTGACATCACTCCCGCCGCGCAAGGATAGAGATCTTCTACAACTATTGTTTCTACTTCTACCATGTTGTGTCGTATACCATCTCGATTTTAACAATTAAAAATTTATTAATTTAGGTTGCGTTTTGCATTGCTTTTTATTTTTGTCTTTGTTTTTTTTTTGCTTATTTAAGCAAAATCATGCTTTTTGAAGTAATAAGCATATTTGGTTCGTGCTTGCTTTTGCTTTTTCATGATGAGGCAAAAGCAATTTAGTTACTTTTCTTGAGAAGCAAAATTTTTTTTGCTTCATTTGCTTATTGTTATCTAATACTAACAATTTACTCACATCACCACTTCCACTCACTACCATTACCAACCATCACTATAAACCACCCACCATCACCACCTACACCCCAACCGCTACCCACCTCCACCCACCACCATCAACCCTTACCACGATGGGCACCACTACCAACACCGCTGATCTATCCACCATAACTAGTACTACTAATTACCCACAACCACTATCACCACCATCCACCACCACCCATCACCCCCGCTACAACAACCGCTGCCCACAACCATCCACCTATACCACTACCACTTACCATAGCCCCACTATGACTATCATCACACACCCACCAATACACAACCACCACCACTATGACGTACTCATTCACCACCATAACTATTACCACCCACTGTATGTCCACTACCGCCACCTAGTCTTACTAGTACATTTTGTAATAATATTAGTCATAAAGCAATTTTTATGCTTTTGATATTACCAAACATGCTTTTTTGTTTTTTCAACAAAAGCAAATGTGAACCAAACCATTTTGCTTCACAAAAAGATCTTCACAAAAGCAAAAGCAATTTAATTGATTTTTTTACTTTTTAAAGCAGCAATGCCTAACATACCCTTACTCTGTTTGGTAACTTTCTTTTTCTTTTTAAATAATTTGAAAACCAAAAAAACTTTACACGAGTCCTTGGTGGTTCAAATCCTGTAGGACCTTTATTTACAACCTTATATACAGTTTTTCATAGGATTGCTTCGAATTTGCAGATATAACATTCATAATACATATGTCATGATTCCAATATAGGCTTTAAATAAGATTGAAGATAAAGGCCCCACAGGATCTCAAATGACCACCGCAATAACGTTGTATTTTAAACGCGCGCGGATCCTCTGTGAAGCGCATCGCCTGTGAAGCAAAGGCATCCTCTGTGAAGCGCATCCAACGGACCAGAATAAGCGAAGGTTATAATAGTAATTTTGATCCAAACGCTTAAAAAACTATTAAAACTCTCCTCGGCTCTCTCCTCGGCAATCTCCTCGTCTCGATGAAAACGTGCGAAACATAGTATTTAATTTTGGATCCTCTCCACGTCCGCAACGTGCGAAACATATTATTTATTTTTGGATCCTCTCCACGTCCGCACTTTACCCGACATTGTGCCATTTCTGGACCTTCTTCGTCTTCGTCTTCGTCATCCTCATCGCATACGAAAGGGACAGGATCATACTCCATTTGCTTCACAGAGGTTTCCCTTTCTTACAAACGCGCGCGCCCACTTGACGAAAGAAAGGGACCACCACCATCACAAGAACTTCGTAATTGAGGGACCACCACGACAGCCACCAGCCTCATTGAAAGACGACTGTAAGTCGTTATTTAATTTTATAATATAATGAGTCAATGACCAAATGTATCATAAGGAGCCATGGGTACCAGGCGAAATAAGCCAAAGGTACTGCTCCAAATAACGATGGGTACCTTCCGAGTTAAGCTTTAGGTACGCCCGAAGAGCTCCCCAAAAAACATTTTCGTAGTCAACAAATAAACCTAAGGTACCCCACAAATCAGATTAAGGTACCCCACTCTTAGCCCAAGGTACCACATATAAGCCTAAGGTAGCTCCCATATAAACCTAAGGTACCCCATGGTAAGCCAAACCCACTCACGAAAATTAGCCTAAGGTACCCCCTAAACCTACAGTACCCACAATATAAGCCCAAGGTATCCCCAATATAGGTCTAAGGTACTTCCTGAAATCGTGATTCGGCGATTTGTCCTGAGACCTAATTGCTACGAAACAGAGACAATGTTTCACTGCTTACAGTTAATCGCAAATCTGCGATTCGTCGTCTGATTAATCGCCGCACCTAATGGCCAGGTCACGATTAATCCTGTACTTAATCGTGATGAAAATCTTGGGAAGTAAGGCTTAGATTCCTCTCCCCTCCCCAATTAATTCATAATTGGTGGGTTACTCAAGGCTTAGGGGGCTGGTACCTAAGGCTCACTTGTTTGTACCAAGGCATTTTTGGGGTGTACCTAGAACATTTTGGGTGGGGGTGGGGGGGAGGGGGGAGGATATTTGGGGATACCCAAGGCTTATTTGTGGGGTACGAAAGCCTTATTTTGTTGGGGGTACCGAAGGCTTAATTGGGTTTTGGTAAGCCAATTTGTAGGTGTACGTAAACAAATTTAGGGGACCTATTTGTGGGTACCCAATTCTTATTTGTGGGGTACAAAATGCATATTTGTGGGGTACGTAAGGCGTATTTCAATTTACATTTTGATTTTATAGATGGCACATGTAAATAGTCACATTGCAAAGTTTTTTTTATCAATTTATGTATTTATTTGTAGATAAATGGCACCAAGCGGGGAAGGAGTTCGCAATAGATGTAGTCCTCAACGACTTCTAAAAATTATCAAAAGGTTGAACGAGTCCCAGAAGCTAGCTGTTAGAGAAATTGGGCTGGGAAGCCTTCTGGATATGACGATTAAACACTGTTATAAGGGCAACATTGTGTCCTTATTGGCTTCATTTGATCCCGAAAAATGTTGCCTTGAAGTAAGTGGAAGGACGTTTGAGATATCACCTCCTGATGTTCAGCGGATATTGGGGGTGACCTCTGCCGGGGAGAGTATAGAAATCGATGAGGTGGAAAATGACCTCACAGAATTAAAGAAAATGTATTGTGATGATAAAGGTAAGATACCTTTAGGAGAGCTGGAGAGAAGACTGCAAGAGAAGGAGACGGCGGATGAAGATTTTTTGAGGCTTTTTGTATTGCTTGCATTGGGCTCATTTTTATGCCCTCAAGCTAAGCCGGAGGCCAGCACAAAGTTCTTAAATCTCATAATGGATATGGAGGGACTCCGTACCCTTAACTGGTCGAAGTTGGTTCTTGATTGGCTCATTGCTGAAATCCGCCGATACAAGGAGAAGCACCAAATATATGTCGGTGGTTGTTTGGTTTTTCTAAAGGTAAATTATTGTTATACACACATTTCATATATTTGGTATGCTTAAATTGTAATGGAAGAAATGTTTAATCAATCGCAGATGTTCTATTATGAATGCTTGCGCATGGATGGGAGCGCGATAGAGTTGGATGCAACAGCTCCTCTCATCACCGTGTGGAATGATGAGGATGTGTTGGAAAGGGAGAAAGAAGGAAAGGAAAAGGACATGAATATTCCGGAACATATTGACTATGAAAATGTTCCGGAGTCCGATAAATCAAAGGGGAGGAAGAAGGTATATTATATTGTATTGTATTTATATTTTCGAATAGGGGGTACTCAATATGAATATTCATTATACGTACATGGACATAAATTTTACTTGATTATGTGTTTTAGGAGGATAAACTGAGGGCAGCGATAAAGAAGCTAACAAAGGTAGTTGCTGCCCTTCAGCGTGAGGTAGCCAAATCCTCGAGATTGAAGGCTTTGGAGAAGGAGGTAATGGAAATCGGTTTTTGTCATTATTCATTATAAGTTCCAGATCTTATAGAAATGCAAATGTTTGTGGCTTGATTTGTTTAGGTGGAGAGATTGAAGTTGATGATAAGCAATCTTGGAGTAGGGCAAGCTGAACTAAGAGAGATGGTTCTCGAGCTTGTTGGATATGCTCGTGACTACCGAAGCTACCCTACCCCTGAATGTCCACGTGAACCATTTGAGGTTCCAGTGAACGTTGCTTCTGCACCGGAGGGCCCTTGCCCGGTGTCGCCGATGGAAGATATTGAACCTAGGGCGGAATGTATCCCGGATCCAACAGCGGGAGAATATGAAGGTTCAATCGTTCCATTTCAACCCGTTGAGGCTCCGAGATTGAAACGAATGAAGATTCCCGGCAAGGCAAAAAGGAGTCCTTTTACAACCATCACCGGGGAGAAAAAGAAGAGGGCCAGAAAGAGTAAGCAACCGCTCGATGCCGAGAGGCCAACGCAAACGGTAAGTAGTATATAATTGGATGTCTAATTGCATGTCAACCATTCATGTAAAACTTTACCATAGTAGATTGAAGAGCAATATTGTCGATGTAATGATCATCGTGTGACCTACATGAAATATATTTCAGGTACCATCTTACGATGATGATCGTGCGGAGGCTAGGTTGTTGCCGGATCTGAACACTGCAGATCCGTCCATAGAGCCATTGGTATGTTTGTTCTCAGTTTTTCTAAAGGAATTGTTTTTGTTTTTCGGTTAGAATTAGGTTGACAGCCATATATTCATTTTTTGGAATTTTTAATAAACTTGTAGGCAAGCGAACCAGCGGATGCATCTTCTAGTAGGACGCCTGTGGATGCTGGAAGCGCGGTCTGCAACTATGCATTCCGTGAGGACCTCGATCCAGAGTATGTACTTTCGCATATTTATGTTTGACGCGTTGTTGCTTTGTAAATTGTTGCGTATGGTTTGACTGTTTCTTTTGTGGGATATATATGTAGCGAGGTTTTGGTGAGATTCTTTGATGTCTTCATTGCCTGCGGTGAGTTCGAATGTTTGAAGCCTGAGAAATGGGTTACCAACTGGGTAGGAGTCTAACAACCTAAGTATCTTGTCAGATCGCATAAATATTTGGATTCTTAGATTTTATTTTTTTCTATGTAGATCTTGGATTGCTACATGCGGATGCTGAATTTCCAGGAACAGCAGGTTGGAGGCCCATGTTACTTCTTCCTGTCAGATATTGGGGTAATTATTTCGACATTCTTCAAAAGAATTTGACACTGTCTGTAATACTCCTGTTGAACCTATATTATAACTTTTCAGACTTTTTGCGCGGCAGAAGAAAACCGAGAACTTACCAGACTTAATGATCAATTTGATCTATCGTACCTACTGAATATAGTGAACTACAAAATGGTAAGCTTAACTCACCATTGTTGCTGGGATCTTTTAATAGGGTAGGGCTAATAAATATGTTTGTATGCAGTTGTTTTTCCCTATATTGGAGCAAGAACATTGGTACATGTGTGTTGTTGACATGAATAAAAAGAAAGTCTTTTTTTTGAACTCGATGAAGGTGTGGAGAACCCGTGAAGTTCTCACTGGAGTGGTAAGTGATCAGCGTAATAATTTCTTGTGTCACTAATGTTGTTATTAAGTATCAATTTTTATATTTCAGCTAAAAGCAGTAGATATTATATGCACCTGGCAATGGGAAAAGCAAGTTTTAGTAAGCAAATTTCCAAGGACGAAAGCAGAGGCTCTTAAGCTTCCTCGGCAAGGCAACCCGTACGTTTTCCACCTATTCTTTCTTTTCTATACTTACTACGATATGATATTAATAGCATTAACTTGTACTCGCATCTTTTGTAGCCATGACTGTGGAATCTTCGCCATGAAGTTCGCCGCTTTCTGGAGAGGAGAACTTTCTCCTCCATTCACGCAGGTACGCTACAACTCCTAACCTATCCAATTGTGTTTTCAAAAGCTCCAAATGATCACATTATTAATATAGTTTTGTTAATTTTGAATAGAATGATATTCCGGGCTTCAGAAGAAGCATTGTGAGTGAGATGATCCTCCACGAAGAAAACACGGTGAAGGATGATATTGTGAAGAAGAGTTCTACCTAGGGGGAGAGTTCGATGTATTAACATTTTTATATTATACATGCGTCACACTACAAACTAAAATTTTAATTTTTGGGGAATCTGTATGTATTTATTTGAGGACAAGGATGTTCCTGTAATGAATGCTGTAGCTGAATCAAGCATTCACTTGGATTTTACTTTTATGGCATGTTTAGTTTTTTATGATGTTTCACGATCATATTTTTGTAAAGTATTGTGTACATAGGACATTGTATCCATTGAATAAAAGCTTGGTTATTTTGATTGCTTAAGTTCTGCCACAGATTCGTCAAACTCGTTGATCGTAAATTATGCCAAATTTTAAAACAAGTTACTATACATTAGGTACTCCCCCCAAAACAAAATGAAGGTACGGTTCGTGTGAAGTTTAAGGTAACCCCGTAACCGGCACAATGTACCACCCCCACCCCATATAAGCTTAGGTGTCACCTAGTAAGAGTTGCGTACACGTCGAAATAAGGCCAAGGCGCCCACGAAATAAGCCTAAGTTACATCAGCAAATAAGCCAAAGTACCCCTAAGTAATACCCAGGTACCCCCAAAATTAATATTAAGGTAACCCATAAGTAAGCCGGAGGTACCCCCAAGTAGGAACTGATAATGAACAAAACGCGCGGACGTTAATCATTAACGCGCGGACGTTAATCATCAACGCCCGCACGTTGCAGCTTTAAAGTGCACAGTACGCGCGAGCGTTACCAGGAAAGATTCGCGCGTTGAATATGCTCCCACTATTTTGTACGTGTGGGTACCTTCGGGTTTCTAGTGGGGTACCTCAAATTTACCTTTGGGGTACCTAAGTGTTACTTGGAGGTACTCTCCCCTTAATTTGGAGTATTTTTTGTGGATAAATTAAGGCTCGTGTGGGGGGTACCCTGGGCTGATTTGGGGGATACGTAGGCACATTTGGAAGGGTATCTCAAGATTAAGATTAATATAAGCTGACTTTTTTTGCATTCCCCGTCTTCCTACAGCCTTCGTTGCAGATTTTAATCATTTCGTATAATACCTTAGTCTTGTAGGTGGAAGTTCATTACCATAGGCTAATATAACCAGCAACTTCGACTGGTTGTTTTGCATGTACACGCATTACGACGTGCTAGACCCAATGTGTGTGTATTGGGGAGATAGAGGAATATGACAAATGAAAGCTAAGACCAAACAATATTTGCTTTGCATGCACTTATCGCAACGTTTT
Organism: Buxus sempervirens; assembly: GCA_947561395.2. Taxonomy (NCBI): domain Eukaryota; kingdom Viridiplantae; phylum Streptophyta; class Magnoliopsida; order Buxales; family Buxaceae; genus Buxus; species Buxus sempervirens. The sequence continues at coordinate 11,087,140 of OX387183.1, forward strand.
ACAGGCACATAAGTAAAAAAAGATGGTCAAATAAGATGCATTCGATACTCAGATGACATGAAAAGAGGTTCAAGACTATGGGGCAGGCCCTGCTGGATCAGGAACTTTGTGTGCAGGCTCAAGGGGTTCAAGCAACAAATGTTCATCTCGAATGTACTCCGCATCACTTGGAGGAATATGCTCTCCAACGACACCTTGAGAAGCTGCATCGACAACTGTCCTCCATTCTCCCTTGTCCCTATTCAGCCTGTGAAGCTCTTGATTTTCCAATTCAAAGTGCTTCATGGCCCGGCTGTAGTCTTGTTGCATCTCCAAATATATCTCGTTCAGCCTGATCTGCTTCTGATGCACTGCTTTTAGTGTGTCATCAGAATTCCATACTGTTGACCTCACCCAACTCAACTTGTTGTCAATTTGTGCAAACTTCGGCTTAATCACTTCTCGTACATCCTTTCTCACAGAGTAGGTGTCACTTTCTACGTTCTGAAGAAGATGTTCCATCTTAGCAACGTGGCGATCAGTTTCATGCTTGTATGCAAGCTGACCATCGTACAATTGTTTTATTTGCTGCTTCATCGTCTCCTGGTTCTCAAGAAGTAGCTTGGTTTGATTCATCAACTCACATTGCATGCCCATAACCTGTGAAAGGATTGATGCGAGTCCACGAGGAAATTGGGAAGAAGTTGTTTGGTCTATAGGAGCAGTAGCAGGAGCAGGCGTCGATGAGGATGGAATATCATGTTCCACAGGTTGATCATGTGTAGCAGACTCCAGAAGAGGAAGATCATGCTCATGTCCTATAGAAACATTGGGGGGAGGAGATGGAGGAGCAGGAGCATCTGCACCAGCAGGGGGAGGAGATGGAGGAGCAGCAGCATCCTCACCAGCAGGGGGAGGAGATGGAGGAGAAGGCGCATGGACCCCTGAAACAGGGGGAGGGGGTGGAGGAGCAGGAGCATCTTCACCAGCAGGGGGAGGAGATGGAGGAGAAGGCGCATGGACCCCTGGAACAGGGGGAGGGGGTGGAGGAGGAGGATGAGACTTGTTGTATTGTCCCTTGGACTTATTGTATGTTGCAGTATTGATAGGAGGAAGGGGAGCAAGTAACTCATACTCGGGGAAGTCAATTTGATGCATCTTGACTATCTTTGCAATGGCACACCCGAGAGGAAGTCCACACCTACGTTTGGTATCGAGAAAACAGTCAAGCATAGTCGAAATCATGATGGTGGGAACATCAATTGAATGCCTGTTGACCAATGCATAAAGCAAGAGTGCCCTCATAGAAGGCACAGTTGATCTGTGACTCACCGGCGCAACGTTAGAGCATTGGATTTTGTATATGAATGAGGTGTCAAATGTAAACTTGGAGGAATCCAGAGCTTTGCCCTCATAGTCCCCCTCCCTCTCAGTGGTCAGTAAACAAGCAGCCACTTCATTGAGCAATTGTGGTAAGGGAGCATCAACATACGGGAATTCAGGATTCTCAACTCTCGGAATACCTAGGGCCCCAGCGATGGTATCAGAATCTACATGGATGGGCTGCCTTCTGAGAGAGGTATCGAAGGATGGACCGTCTGCGATGTTGTGGATGTTTGAATAGAATTCATATACTAGGTGTTGGGATGGGAGCAGGAAGTTGGTGAAGAGGTTATCCCATCCTCTCCCGGTAAATGCTGCACTAATAGACTCGGGGAAGTCTTCTAGAATAACCCCTCTTTCAAGCAAGATTTGTCTGTGGCTGACATCATTCTCGTACAGCTTCTTGGCCTGCCGATCGATGAAGATTGAATTATCAAATGAATCAATCCTGCGTTTCTTATTGGCTGTCCTGGAGGATTTCTTAGGTTTAGAAGATGAGGCTCTGGTCTTAGGGGCCATCTAAGATTTCAGAAGAAGAGAGGAAGAAAAATAAATATGCACAAAACAACACATAGCAAACGATAATGTTAGACACAGAAAAGATGAGTGCTACCGAATGCAAATAATATAGAATGTGAATAATATGAATAATTGTGTGGAAAAAACCCACTCCCTATATACATAAAAAAAAACCCCAACACTTGAGGAAAAAGTGCAGGCGTTATTCACGCGTCAGGGAGATAACAATAGGGATGTGTACTTGTCAAAGGCTTATAGGAAAAGTGAATAGTAACTTGATTGCAACCGATAATATAAACCATTCCGACGAAGATAAACCAAAATGTACCTCTTGAAGACATTAGAATAAACACATAGATCGGAAACCCTAAATGAACAAATTAATACCCTAATCGTAACATATAAAATCAAAGCAGTAAAGTTCGTAAAGCATCTCGTCAGTCCTACGAACCAGAAATATAGGCTTTGGAACTCTTCCAGAAGAGAAGTGGTACCCACCCTGAGAAGACTTTATCGCAATGAAGATGAAGCGCTTCGGATGGCTTTGATTCGCATGGACGAAATAACGCGCCAGACCTGTTTCTTTGTAAATATAGGCAAACGCCCGAACGCACGCGCCCAGCACGTGCGCGCGTTGATATTAAATATGTGCCAAAACATAAGGAATTCTTCAAAGGGTACCTTCGGTTTATGATTGGGGTACCCCAGGCAAAATGTGGGGATACCTCATGCAAAAACACGGCGGTACCCAAACCCGAAGCGAACGTCCGAGCGTTCACGAGAACGTGCGCGCGTTCATATTAAATATGTGTCGTCCCCAGAGCCTCTTAACTTTTTTAAAGTGTCCCAACGGGTTTTGTTCACGAGAACGTCCGAGCGTTCATGTATGTACATTTGTATATGTGTGTACACATGATTGTACACATGTGTGTACATGTTCACACATGTACATGTATATATGTGTACACATGTACCCAGGTCTGTACATGTGTACACATGTACATGATATATGTGTACACAAGTACATGTTCTTTAACGTGTACATGTACGGACATGTGTGCACATGTACACACATGTCTACATCTGTTCAAATGCATGTAAATGTACATGTATGTGTACAAATGTACACACATGTACATGTGTACTCATATTGATATGTGTAAGCGTGTACACATGCACACACATGGGCACATGTGTGTACACACACGCACATGTGTACACATATACATATGTGTAAATGTGTACACAGATGACAATGTCCATGTGTACATTTGTAAGGTACATCAGCAAACAAGCCAGAGGTGCCCCCAAATGATAACTTACGGTAGGGACAATTACGAAAACAAGTACGTCATAGGTACCCCACATAAAACGTGGGTACCCAAACAATAACATGACGGTACCCCATTCTGATGGCGAAGGTACCATATATAAGGAATTACTAGGAAACATTAACGCGCGGACGTTAAGGTGCAACGCGCGCGCGTTAAAGCTATTAATGCGCGTCCGACAGCTGTCTTCTTCGGCAGGAACGTTCGCGCGTTCATGACCAACGTCCGCGCGTTGACGTCTCTTCCACTTTCCTTCTACAGGGTACCTTCGCTTTTAAAACAGGGGTACCTACGTATTATATCCTTGGGTACCCCCTTATATTTGGGGTACCTGTGTCCTACACTAATTTACGCTCCTGTGCTTGTACATACATGTGTACAAATACATGAAAGCAGCCGATACACATCAAAAAATGTAATAACACGTGTGCACAGATGACAATGTCATAGGAACCCCAACTAATACGTGGGTACCCAAGGATAGGGAATGAAGCTACCCCACACGTAAGGCGAAGGTACCATATATAAGGAATTACTAGGAAACATTAACGCGCGGACGTTAAGGTGCAACGCGCGCGCGTTAAAGCTATTAATGCGCGTCCGACAGCTGTCTTCTTCGGCAGGAACGTTCGCGCGTTCATGACCAACGTCCGCGCGTTGACGTCTCTTCCACTTTCCTTCTACAGGGTACCTTCGCTTTTAAAACAGGGGTACCTTCGTATTATATCCTTGGGTACCCCCCTAATATTTGGGGTACCTGTGTCCTACACTAATTTAGGCTCCTGTGCTTGTACATACATGTGTACAAATACATGAAAGCAGCCGATACACATCAAAAAATGTACTAACACGTGTGCACAGATGACAATGTCATAGGAACCCCAACTAATACGTGGGTACCCAAGGATAGGGAATGAAGCTACCCCACACGTAAGGCGAAGGTACCATATATAAGGAATTACTAGGAAACATTAACGCGCGGACGTTAAGGTCCAACGCGCGCGCGTTAAAGCTATTAATGCGCGTCCGACAGCTGTCTTCTTCGGCAGGAACGTTCGCGCGTTCATGACCAACGTCCGCGCGTTGACGTCTCTTCCACTTTCCTTCTACAGGGTACCTTCGCTTTTAAAACAGGGGTACCTTCGTATTATATCCTTGGGTACCCCCCTAATATTTGGGGTACCTGTGTCCTACACTAATTTACGCACCTGTGCTTGTACATACATGTGTACAAATACATGAAAGCAGCCGATACACATCAAAAAATGTAGTAACATGTGTGCACAGATGACAATGTCATGGAACCCCAACTACTACGTGGGTACCCAAGGATAGGGAATGAAGCTACCCCACACGTAAGGCGAAGGTACCCAATATGAGGAATTACTAGGAAACGTTAACGCGCGGACGTTAATGTCGAACGCGCGAGCGTGAAAGTTATTATTGCGTGTGCGACAGCTCTCTTCTTCGGCCGGAACGTTCGCGCGTTAGAGACCAACGTCCGCGCGTTAACGTCTGTAGCCCTTTCCTTCTACTCGGGTACCTTCGTTTTAACCCCGGGGTACCTTCGTATTATATCTTGTGCTACCTTAGGTTTAAGTGGGGTACCCTAAGATATGCTTCGGTACATGTGTTTACATGTGTACAAATACATACAAGCAAGCCTATACACATCAAAGAATGTTCTTACATTTGTGCACACAAGTACACATTTTCCTGTGTGCGTGGGTACACGTACATGTACATGTGTACACACATTTACCTGTACCTGTGCACACACATGTAGATGTTTACAAATGTACACACATGGGCACATGTTTATACACATATACATGTGTAGACATTGGTACATGTCTACTCATATATAAATGCACATGTACATGTATATATGCGTGCACACACATGTACACATGTGTATATGTGTAAACATGGAGATGTATATATGAGTAGACATGTTCACATGTGTATATGTGCACACATGTATATGTGTGTAAACATGTTCCCATGTGTGTACAGGTATAAACATGTACATGTATGTACAAAGGTAAAGGTACATGTGTGTACACATGTACATGTACATACATGTTTACACATGTACACATGTATGGACATGCACAGAAGCGTATATTAGGGTTGGCCACAGGTACCCCAATTAAAACAAAGGTACCTCAATATATAATACGAAGGTAACCCGGCTTCAAAACGAAGGTACCCAGTAGAGGGTAAGGGGAACCGACGTCAAGGCGCGGACGTTGGTCTCTAACGCGCGAACGTTTCGGCCGAAGAAGACCGTTGTCGCTTTATTAGCTTTAACGCTCGCGCGTTTGACTTTAACGTCCGCGCGTTAACTTTTCTTAGTAATTCCTCATATTGGGTACCTTCGCCTTACGCATGGGGTACCTTCATTCCCTATGCTTGGGTACCAACGTAGTAGTTGGGGTTCCTATGACGTACTTTTCTTCGTAACTGTGCCTAACCATACATTTGTACACATACATGTACATTTATATGCATTTGAACAGATGTAGACATGTGTGTACATGTGTACTCATATATGTGTAAACATGTACATTTATATATAAGTAGACATGTACCAATGTGCACACATGTAGATGTGTGTAAACATGTGCCCATGTGTGTACATTTGTAAACATGTACATGTGTGTACACAGGTACAGGTACATGTGTGTACACATGTACATGTACATACATGTTTACACATGTACATGTGTGTACACAGGTACAGGTACATGTGTGTACACATGTACATGTACATACATGTTAACACATGTACACATGTGTACATGTACACACATGTCTGTACATGTCTACAAATTTCTGTACCTGTAAACATGTACTTGTGTACATGTACGTATACCCACGCACACACATGTGTGTAATTGTGTACACACATGTAAGTACATTCTTTGATGTGTATAGGCTTGCTTGTATGTATGTGTACACAAGTAGACACATGTACCGAAGCGTATATTAGGGTAGGCCACAGGTACCCCACTTAAACCTAAGGTACCACAAAATATAATATGAAGGTACCCAGGTGTTAAGGCGAAGGTACCCCAGTAGAAGGAAAGGGCAACAGACGTTAACCCGCGGATGTTGGTCTCTAACGCCCGAGCGTTCCGGTCGAAGAAGTGAGCTGTCGCACGCGCATTAATAACTTTCACGCTCGCGCGTTCGACATTAACGTCCGCGCGTTAACGTTTCCTAGTAAATCCTCATATTGGGTACCTTCGTCTTACGTATGGGGTAGCTTCATTCCTTATCCTTGGGTACCCACGTTTTAGTTGGGGTTCCTATGACATTGTCAACTGTGCTCACGTGTTACTACATTTTTTGATGTGTATCGGCTTCTTTCATGTATTTGTACACATGTATGTACAAGCACAGGTGCGTAAATTAGTGTAGGACACAGGTACCCCAAATATTAGGGGGGTACCCAAGGATATAATACGAAGGTACCCCTGTTTTAAAAGCGAAGGTACCCTGTAGAAGGAAAGTGGAAGAGACGTCAACGCGCGGACGTTGGTCATGAACGCGCGAACGTTCCTGCCGAAAAAGACAGCTGTCGGACGCGCATTAATAGCTTTAACGCGCGCGCGTTGCACCTTAACGTCCGTGCGTTAATGTTTCCTAGTAATTCCTTATATATGGTACCTTCGCCTTACGTGTGGGGTAGCTTCATTCCCTATCCTTGGGTACCCACGTATTAGTTGGGGTTCCTATGACATTGTCAACTGTGCACACGTGTTACTACATTTTTTGATGTGTATCGGCTGCTTTCATGTATTTGTACACATGTATGTACAAGCACAGGAGCATAAATTAGTGTAGGACACAGGTACCCCAAATATTAGGGGGGTACCCAAGGATATAATACGAAGGTACCCCTGTTTTAAAAGCGAAGGTACCCTGTAGAAGGAAAGTGGAAGAGACGTCAACGCGCGGACGTTGGTCATGAATGCGCGAACGTTCCTGCCGAAGAAGACAGCTGTCGGACGCGCATTAATAGCTTTAACGCGCGCGCGTTGCACCTTAACGTCCGCGCGTTAATGTTTCCTAGTAATTCCTTATATATGGTACCTTCGCCTTACGTGTGGGGTAGCTTCATTCCCTATCCTTGGGTACCCACGTATTAGTTGGGGTTCCTATGACATTGTCAACTGTGCACACGTGTTACTACATTTTTTGATGTGTATCGGCTGCTTTCATGTATTTGTACACATGTATGTACAAGCACAGGAGCGTAAATTAGTGTAGAACACAGGTACCCCAAATATAAGGGGGTACCCAAGGATATAATACGAAGGTACCCCTGTTTTAAAAGCGAAGGTACCCTGTAGAAGGAAAGTGGAAGAGACGTCAACGCGCGGACGTTGGTCATGAACGCGCGAACGTTCCTGCCGAAGAAGACAGCTGTCGGACGCGCATTAATAGCTTTAACGCGCGCGCGTTGGACCTTAACGTCCGCACGGTAATGTTTCCTAGTAATTCCTTATATATGGTACCTTCGCCATTAGAATGGGGTACCGTCATGTTATTGGTTGGGTACCCACGTTTTATGTGGGGTACCTATGACGTACTTGTTTTCGTAATTGTCCCTACCGTAAGTTATCATTTGGGGGCACCTCTGGCTTGTTTGCTGATGTACCTTACAAATGTACACGTGGACATTGTCATCTGTGTACACATTTACACATATGTATATGTGTACACATGTGCGTGTGTGTACACACATGTGCCCATGTGTGTGCATGTGTACACGCTTACACATGTCAATATGAGCACACATGTACATGTGTGTACATTTGTACACATACATGTACATTTACATGCATTTGAATAGATGTAGACATGTGTGTACATGTGCACACATGTCCGTACATGTACACGTTAAAGAACATGTACTTGTGTACACATATATCATGTACATGTGTACACATGTACAGACCTGGGTACATGTGTGTTCTTGTTTGCACACATGTAAGTACATTGTTTGGTGTGTACCGGCTTGCTTGTATGTATGTGTACACATGTATGTACATGCATAGACGCGTATATTATGGTTGGCCCCTGGTACCCCAATTAAAACTAAGGTACTGCACTATATAATACGAAGGTACCCCGGTTTCAAAACGACGGTACCAGGTAGAGGGTGAGGGGAACAGAAGTGAACGCGCGGACGTTGGTCTTTAACGCGCGAACGTTCTGGCCGAAGAAGATCGTTGCCGCTTTATTAGCTTTAACGCTCGCGCGTTTAACTTTAACGTCCGCGCGTTAACTTTTCTTAGTAATTCCTCATATTGGGTACCTTCGCCTTACGTATGGGGTACCTTCATTCCCTATGCGTGGGTATCCACGTATTAGTTGGGGTACCTATGACGTACTTGGCATGTGTACACATGTCTGTACGTGTACCCACGCACACACATATATACCTGCGTTTATATGTGTGTGTGTTCCTGTTTGCACACTTGTAAGTACATTTTTTGTTGTGTATCGGCTGCTTGTATGTATTTGTACACATGTATGTACAAGCACAGACGCGCATATTAGGGTAGGCCACAGGTACCCCAGTTAAAACTAAGGTAGCCATTGATATAATAAGAAGGTACCCCTGTGTTACAGGTAAGGTACCCCGTAGAAGGAAAGGGGCACAGACGTCAACGCGCGGACGTTTGTCTTTAACGCCCGCACGTTCCAGATTAAGAGGACAACTGAAGCGCGCGCTTTCTGAAGGACCTTTCGCGCGCTATTGTATGGGGTACCTTCATATGTTTTTTTGGGTACCTGCGTTTTATGTGGGGTACCCATACAGTACCTGGCTTCTTAATTGTGGCAACCGTAAGGCATTATTGGGGGGCACCTTTGGCTTTTTTCCTGATGTACCTTAGAATTTTTTGAGGGGTGCCGTGGTCGTATTTCTTGGGTTACCTCGCTACAACTCTGTGCTATTGGTTCTCTCTTCATGGGGTCACGTTTTGGAAAACTTTGCACAGTACCTTGGGCTTAAGTCTGGGGTAGCATGGCCTTCTTTAGGGGGTACTCAGATTTGTATGTATTGAAGGTTCAAAAATACGTGCACATATCTTACATGAGTCACATTCATAACGTGACATGAATGTTATAAACTCTCACATCATTCAATACCTTTCCCATGATTTCTAGACACATTATTATATCATAAAAATATAATATTTTCATACAGCAAGTCGCTGTTTCATCAGGGTTAGGTCCCATGCGTAATCGGAACATGGCGATTAAGCATGCGATTAATCTATTGATTTGTACGACTAATCGTGCGGCCGTATGTATTATTTGTATGCGCACAAGCGAGGGTTTATGTTTGGGTGTATAAATAGAGGGTTTCGCTCCACTTCGTACTCACGAGTAATCTAGGGTTTCCTACGCATGGGTCCCCTTATTCCACTGTTCTCCTGCTGCCTCTCGCCTCCAAATCACGATTAATCTACGGTATACGCACTTCCTGTTTCTTCCAGGGTTCTCCAAGTCTGTATACTCTCCAACTCAAGGCCAAATATACGGGGTTTACGGTTTGGCTCCACCAAGTTTCCACTGTGAGTTGTGTTGAACATTGTTTTGTTCTCTGTCATTTTCTCAAATCATGCCTCGAACAAAGAATTCTAGCATGCGCCATAAGAGGAGAAGGGATAGGACTCCTGCACCTGCAAGTCCCTTATTATCTTCCGGCTCTCATTACAGCCCTTCTGAGACAGAGGAACCCAATCCCTCTCAGTCTACCATCCACAGGGAGCCTTATTCTCCTGATAATTCATCGTCTGCACCTTCTGAAGCCGAGCAGATTCGGCAGCGACCCTTGATTGTTGAGAAACCGGTTCTTAGATCATGTTTAGAACCATATGGTATTGTACAGATTCTGGAAGCTGTTGGTTGGTCCGGCATTCTAGATTGGGGGGATGCTGCCAACTCCTCGACTGTTGCTCAACTTTATGCCGGATCCCGTAACTTGTCCACCCCTCCTTTTCGTGAGCCTGCATTTGAGATCAAAGTGGCAGACTCTACATATACTGTCACACCTGACTTGATAAGTGATCTAATGGGTATACCTAGATCAGAGATCCGTTTCCTGAACCCACCAACGCAAGAGGAACTTGCTGAGGCCACTCAATGTCTGTGTGGGATTGATGCACCATGGAAAAAGACTGTGCTTCAAGCTAATCAGCTCTTCCCTGCGTATAGAATACTCCATCTCATCTTCACATTCAATGTCTATCCTAGGTGCGGTAATAAGTTCGAGCTGACCAAGCCCATGGTCTTCCTTCTCTACCGTCTCATTACTCGGACGCGCCTTTGTCTGCCCACATTCATTTGCAGACATATATGTCAAGTTGTCCATTCATCTCGTCCCAGAGCCCTTCCGTTTGCCTATCTTATGACCAGGATTGGGATGAGGTTTGGTTTACGTGGACCTCCTGATTCCATGGTTATTTCAAGGCAATTTTCACAGATGAATCTAAATCAAATGCAACTTGCACCTTTGCACCACCACTGTCACGTGGCTCAGAGATCCGAAGAATCAATGGCGCACCAACAGCAGCCACAACAAAGAGAGGAAGCAGAGCCAGCACAACCTTCGTCATCACATCCTCGTCCACCCACTTCTCAACCCAGCTCTTTCAAGACATATTCACGACGTGGACCGTCGTCAGAAGCCTTTCGTAGGCTTAGCCAAGATGTTGGAGAGATTCGAGAGGATTTTGGCAGTCTACGACGTGATTTTGGAATGTTTCAGGAATCTATCACTCATGAAGTTGGTGGACTAAAGAAGCTGGTCAAGAAAGCCGTGAAGATAGTGACTCATCTCTTCACTTGCTCCACTCAGCAGACTCCATCCCTCCCACCACTTCCCGGGTCTGATGACGATGACATTGCACCATAGTGTGCTGATTTTAGACGTACTTCTATGTTTTGGATATAAATGTCTTTATCTCAACGCAACTCAGATGTGTAGAATGTACTCATTTCCCATAGTAAAAGTATTCGTAATTACAGCATCATAATCCTCTGTTGTTTCCATTTGATATAACTTTGTCCATCAATTTACTCCGAATCAGTTCCTTCTTTGAAAAGATGATTGGCGGTGCACCGTAGGCCTCATTTGGGGGCTACCTAAGGCATCATTGGGAGGATTCCTTGAGGACAAGGGCATAATTACAGGGAACAAAGTGGTACATTAGGAAGTAGGAAGAATTTCCTTATAACGCGCGGACGTTACGAACCAACGTTCGCGCGTTGAAATCTCAATCACCAATTCGTACTGCAACGTTCGGGCGTTGATATCCCAGGTACGCGCGTCATGCTATTTGTGCAGAGGGTACCTTGCGCTTATTTGTGGGGTACCTAAAGCATGATTGTGGGTACCTAACGCGTAATCTACGGTACCTAAGGTCCAGATGGGTGGGTTCTTATTGTTGTTTCAGGGGATACCTTAACTCTTCAATTGGGGTGTACAAAATTTATATATTGGGGGGTTTTGGGAGCCATTATGGGTGGCGCCTAAGGGTTGATGTTGGATGTACCTGTGTTATTAATGGGGGAACCTTATTTTTATTTGGGATGTACTTGCAAGAGGAACAGCAAGAAGCTCTGAAAATATTAACCAATTAACAGAACTAAATAATTAACTCAAAATTGCGATTCTCATTCCACTGGAAGTATACATTTGGTACATACACATCCTTGTACAATTAGAAAAAATGAACACTTACATTGCACTACATGAACAATATAATTACAGGACTAACACTGTCAACACATTCAATACACACAATTCACTCCCCCTTTCTTGTCGTATCAATATACAAAAGAATCACAAATCTCCAGGGAAATGATCTAAATCTCCTTCTTGACGATATACGCTCCCATCTCGACTATAAACTCCTGGAGATCTCCCTACAGTAGAGCTTGAACAGGAGCCAAATTGATTCTGGCCAACAGTATTGCTTGAGTTGGATTCTTGGAATATGTTTGGACTCATTGATTCCTGTCATTAATGGAATGTCATTGCAAAGCATTGAAAGTCTTCAAAAAGTATTGAAGAGTAGGATCTTCTAGAAAATATACCCGCAGTAGCTGTGTGTAAGTACCAGGTTGTTGGAATGGAGACAAAATTGCATATTCAGCCATAGGATATGTTCTCGATTGCATTCCCGTCACCACTCCATCTGTTCGAAACTGATGAGAGGCCTATGGAATACATAAAATTCATAAAAAATAAGAAATCCCCCATAAAACCATAATCATGATATGATAAAACAAATACATTAGTATGAGGTAAGTATTATACCATTGTCTCACTCCATCCAGAGCTTTGACTTGCATATTGTGTTTGTGGTGGAGTTTGAGTCTGAATTGTATTTGCCGTTTGAGCTGGTCTGTCATGGTTCCTCTTGCTCTTTGGAGCCCTTTCTGAAAAATGTTTTGGTCGACGTCCACTACGACCTCGACCCGGCTTCCTCTTCAGTCCAGCAACGGTGATTTGGATATTTTCAGATAAATTCTCTCCTTCATTCACATCCACTGTGCTCGGAGGCTTGTTCTTCAGCACATTTCCAACTTCAGTCATTAAAATGGCCAGCCCATTCGCAGCACATTCATATGCCTCGAAAGTTTCGGCAGCAATTGCTGATAATTTAACGGCATTATGGCAAAGTTCTCTGTACCGTTTAACCAAGGACAGTTTTGCCACTTCCTCATCTGACATACGACTATAACTTGGGCTGCAACCCTTTGCATCCTTTGTCCACCGCTTTAATATGTATTGACTTGGGATCCTCTTAATATTTCGCATGTCAAGTACTTTGAGTGCATGGCTACACAAAATCCTAACAAATTCAAACTTACGGCAACTGCATTTCAACATATCATCCTCAGTGTTAACTGTAACAACATGCCCTCGAGGATTATCAAATAAGCTAACTTTATAGATTTTGGATGTCTCAGTATGTGAAGTCTCATTAACAACAAGATTCTGAGCTTTTGCATATTCCGATTGAAAAATCTCAAACAGCTTCGGTGTGTATACCTCCCTTGCATGCTTTAATATGATGATTTCCGCCATCATTCTTGGAATACGCTGGCTCATATTATAATTGTCTTCCTGTTCCTTGTAACGGATATCATCCAAAAGCCTTGCAAAATGCTGGAAAAAACACGAGACGTCCATGTTGTACTTCGTGTATTTCTTTAACCGGCTGTTGAAGCTTTCACTCAGTTGGGTGCTCTTCATGTCAGCACAAAATGTAGTTCTTCCATATACAAGGGCCCATTTCTCCTTTATCTTAAATATGCCCTTCAGCCACTCATTGTCTTGGAGATCGTATTTTTGAATCATTGCATCCCACGCTTCCAAGAACTCAGCCTCTTCCTCGTAATCATATATACACCGATTGAAATCAGATGAAAAGGAGGTTCTCGTTTGGAATATGTGACCGAGATGCTTCAATGAATTTTGGTGCAAATGCCATACACATAACCGATGATACGTGTTCGGCAAAACAAAAGCAATTGCAGCTGACATAGCTGCATCTTGGTCTGTCAAGATGGTAACTGGCCCTTTCCCATTCATTGCCTTTATAAATGTTTCAAACAACCAAACAAAGGATGCCTTCGTCTCATCATAAAGCATTGCGGCTCCGAACACTACCATTCGTCTGTGATGGTTGACTCCAACCAATGGTGCAAATGGCCTTTGAGCTTCGTTTGTCCTATAAGTTGTATCAAAACAAACAACATCTCCAAAATTATTGTAGTCTTCTTGCATCTTCCGATCAGCCCAGAAAAAGTTTGTTATTTCATTGTTCTCATCAACTTGTACAGCATAAAAGAAAGACGGATCGTCAATCAGTTGTCCTTCAAAATAAATTAATAACCTTGATCCGTCTCCTACTTTCATTGCTCTCCGTCTGTCACGAATCTGGTTCTTATGGTCAATAGGTAGGAAGCCCAAATTCTCTCTTCCGTCGGCTTCTCTACCCATGAACTCAAAAGCATGCTTTGGTCGTATGCCACTGCTTTCTGCTAATACAATTTCTGCTAATTGCGCCTCTGTAACTTTCCTCTGTGAAGGTAGCATGTGGACCTTACTTGGGGTAACAACCTCATGATTATGCTCGTCCTCAAAGCTCGCTACAAAATACATGCCATTGTCTTGAGCTTTCACACTCATGTGTGCCAAACAACCCGTACGTGTTTCCTTTCTAGGGTTCTTCACATCTTTATCCCGTTTGTCTATTCCCTTCTTCCCTTCTTTATAGCAACAAAACTTCCTACACAACTCCTTACCATCTTTCCGACTTTTCCAGCTCGTACTCTTTCGAATACTGAAGCCCTTCTGTGCTGCATAAGCATTGTAAAATCTATACGCTTCATCGGTAGATGGGAACTCCATTCCCACGGATGGCCTAAAATTTTGAGTATGCCCTTCGCCGTCATCGAACCTTAGTGCTCTTACAACTCTAGGCACTGTATTTATATCCGCTATATCATCACTAACCTCATCTCCACTTAATTGCTCACTTCCACTTGTACAAATGACTTGCTCCATTTGTCCCTACAACATAAAACAGATATTCCACTTAGAATATCATACAAATAACAATATATAGTACCCATGAACATCACAGGGTAACCATTCTCTTCAACCATGTGCCAAGTTGGTGTATTTTGACGGCTTATTACAAAACTTGAGTACGTCGGAATAATTTCTTAGTACCTACACACATGGTACCTACGAATTATTTTTACGGTACGCCAAGGGTACGAAGGTGGTACATAAGTTTTGGACCTTCTTCATTCCCATAGGTTTGGTTAAAATAAGATAGAATATACTGGCAACAAATAAAGTCAAAAAAAAGACAAAACATGTCCGCGCGATTAGCCCAGAGATTAATCGTGAGATCCGCGATTAGCATCCACGACTAATCGCCCAGTCAAGATTAGGTCTCGCGATTAATCTCAAGATTAATCGCGACTGTCCCGATTAACTCTCCAGAGAACATGAAGTCTCTGTTTCATCACGATTAAATCCCAGGATTAATCGGTGCCAGACGATTTGGGATACCTACGACAATTTCTTGGGTACCTATGCCTTATTTTGGCTTAATTGGGGGTACCTAGGGCATTATTGGCTGTTTTTTGGTGGGTACCTACAGGTTCTTATGGTGTGTACCTAAGGCTTAATTGTGGTGAACCTCACATTTTTTCGGTGGGTACCTAAGGCTTGTTCGGGGGTGGTAATGGCTTATTTGACAGCTGTTTATTTCTGGGCGTACCCTGTTGATGTGTGGCGGCGCGGCATTGTTCGCCCGACCATCATTTCAATTTATTTAAGGTTCCACCATCTTCGGGGGTTGACATTAATGGAAAAGGCCAAAAATCTGTTTATGTACCTGGTTTACATTGGTTGTTGGAGTCTTAAATAGAAACCCATAATGGTGGAGTGAGTGGTGGTCCCTTCTTCTTTAACACTTGGAAGTGGAACTGTGGTAGCTGCCTTCCTTTTCTTCGAAGTGAGAGTAAAGACAGCACCTTTCCCGCCAATGTCGGAGTAAACACAGAAATGTCTGAGTAAGAACAGAGAAAGTTCGGACGTGGACAAGATTATAAGTTAAATAATATAAATGTTTCGCGCGTTTTCGTCTTGCCGAGGAGAGAGCCGAGGAGAGTTTTAATAGTTTTTTAAGTGTTTGGATCAAAATTACTATTATAACCTTCGCTTATTCTGGTCCGTTGGATTGCGCTTCACAGAGGATGCCTTTGCTTCACAGGCGATGTGCTTCACAGAGGATCCGCGCGCATTTTAAACAGGGTTTGAGATCTAAGCTGGTTGCTCTTTCTATTCTATCGGCATGCTTCACTTATATCAATGGTTTACGTCTTCTATTGAGGTGCTCTCCCCGCCAGCCGCTTTCTTTGATCGAGCTGCTCGGTTCCTCGCCCACACCTGCTTGACGTTTTTTTGCCTAAAATCACAACACGTTATGTGCTCAATCCCTAAAATCAAACCACGTTGGCTGCTGCATAAACAAAGGTTTGCTCAGGCGATGCGACGTCGCCGACTTCTCAAATCTGTAAGCAAAGAGGAGAAGGCGGTCCTTCCTTATCGATGGTCTTCAGCTGTCTATTTGCTTCTCAAATTTCTCCAATTCTTCAGCCGTCTATTTACTTCCCAAAATTTCCACCTCAAATTTCTTTTTTACTGCTGCATGTAACGTGCCATGAGCCAGTCATGGGAATTCCTTACTGGGATCGGTAATAGTTGAGATTCTTGAGAATGCTGTGGTTACCATCCCTCCAAGTCAATATATATATATACCTGTAAGTATTCCTAGGTCCCATTTCTTTTTGTTTGTTAAACTTCTTTACAAAATGTAATCGTAGATCACTTGTTCGATGAAATTCTTGAAAGAGTATACATATAAAGAAACCCATTTCCAGCTGTTCATATAAAGAAGAACAATTGAAGATGGTGTTTTGAATGGTAGATAATAGAAAATAGAGATATCCTTTTCATCTTATTAAGGGTGTTACTAATTGGTTTATGATTTCATTACATTTTGAGTTTTAGTTTGAGTTAAAATACATTATTTGGAAAGCAAAAGAAAAAGGAAATAATCTCAGTGAATTTGGGTTGTATTCTAAGCACATATTTATGTGATTTCTGTGGTCATTACAATTTCAGTTTTAATTTCCGTTAAAATACATTATTTAGAAAGGAAAAGTAAAGGAAATAATCTCTGAAAGGATACTGCCCAATGTTTAATCATATTCTTGAGTGGGTTTCTGATATCTATTCCTTATTATTGGCTTCTTAAAAGGTTATTGTTTTGTAGTGCCTAGCCTAGATATCAAAGCAAATTATTAGTTTTATCAGCTCCATCCTTGGATTAGACTTATCGTATATATTACAGAAAAATACAATGATTTGAATTCCAAATAGGCTACTGTTTGATGGCCCTTGGCCTAGACATTGTTGCAAAGCTATTAATCCTCAAATTAGATATGGGGAACAAATATTATAGAGATTTAATTTTTGGTAATCAGAACTGACTACATTTTATACTTGATTTCTTTGTATGTATTAGTATACATCAGCATCCAGAAAATATTATTTTTAAACACAATCATGTGGAATGCATCTTCATTTTATCAAAGTTGAAACCATTAGAAAGTAAGAAAGTTTAACCCTGTATTACAAAAAATCATTGGAAAGTAAGAAAGTTGAAACCATCCAATTTAATGTATAAGCCCTCAAAATTTCTAATTAATATGGATATTCCTTTTGGTAGAAATCAGTAGTTTCTTGTCTTGTCAATAAATCCAAATTCTATATAATGCAGTGAACATAGAAGCCCATATGTGTGGATGAGTACTAAAAGTTTTCCTTCAGAATGTTGAACTATAGAAATCTTCCAATCTGGTGATATTCCGAATTTTTAATACATCTGACTGATTATTATGCTGAGAGGTAAATCAAAGGGTAAAAACCCATACAAACCTTCAAAGAATATTGAGTAGAAATAAATGTACTTAGTGGGAGGAAAGCCAATTGGGACTTGAATTGCTAGAAAGCATTTAAGAATAATAATATTAGAGGGCAAGAAGAGAAATACTGTCTGATTAAAGAAAACCAAAAAAGGACTACTCAAATTGTACTGCAAAAAGCAAAAAGAGTAATAGATTCATGGAAGATGAATTCTATGACGGAGGAAAACAATACAAGCTAAGTTTTTGGAGAATAAAATAAAGCTGATTTAACAGGAGAGATTCTTTTTCCCTTTCTCCAAGAAAACCCTCCACCAAAATTTGTTGCAAGTAGGTTACAACAGATGGACACGACATAAAATTTGTGATTTCCTTGAAAATCTAAAGTCGAACTTAAACTTACCAATTAATATAAAGAAGAATTACACATTCTATATAATATAAGAAGACCAGAATCAGTAGGGTTTTTTTGAAAAGCTTGATACGAAAGGTAAAAGAACAAACAAAAGAAAACAAATAGGGATTTTGGAAATAAGGATATGCATACATTGGAACTTGTGGAATGGTGGATGTGGTCTTTAACCAGGATCATGTTAAATACAAAGGAGATTTCCTCTGGAGGTTATACTTCAGTAGCGTGTATAACTTGAGCATCCTATCCAAGAAAGATTTTCTTTGCTTTGTCACTGAATTATGTTATCCTCCAATCATCCCTTATTTGTGTCTGGTTCATCCAACAGGCACTCCAGCATTTTCATGGCTGCATTGAATTACATCCTATGTTGCTTTGTTTGATCTTGAGCATTACAATGCATATCTTCTTTAGTTTACATTATGTAGTCAGTAAATCATGTAATTCAATTTCATTATGCGGTGGAAAACCTTGTTTAAAATTGTTATGGATTTGCTTCTGTTGTGGCTGTTTGCTTCGTCTAAAAAATCGAAAATGCTGTCGATAATATATATATATATATATAGTACTCCTGTGATAGCTTTTTATGTCTGCAGGCACAGCTGCCATTGATAAGGAAAAGTATCATTTAGACAATGCTGTATTTTCTAGCAGCTGAGGCAAAATGCCATGCATGTCTACAATGTTGCATTTTTCCAGCTCATCGACACACTGATTGCCCCTGCTTTAGGTGTACATGGGCAAACCCATGTTTACATATCAAAATCCTTTTCATACAAATTTATTCAAAGACAGAGAGCATCACACTTATTATTTGCTTCTTCATTAACTTAACCAATGCAATGTCAAAAAATACACCAGGTACTCTACATCTCCTCAATTTAAGCCATTAAAAATTTATGTAACTGATACTAATCTGTTTAATTTTCCATATGAACAGAACTTTATAGAACAAAATGTAGATAATCATACAGGTACACATGCATACTACAAACATCCTATGTTTTTTTTTTGGGTCATTTGTTACTTTGTCTCGAATTATTTTTAATTTGTCAAATTCAACCTATTTCTACCACTATGATATCTAACTATCAACTATTAATGATATTACTTTCCAAATTTGAACATGTTTTTCATGTCCAAGGTTGGGTTCGTGGAAAATTCACTCCATTGACCAATGGTGCCCCGTTTGTTGTAACATTAAAGGTGTTTGAATGTGTTTTTGTGTCAAAGATTTTTGCCATGTTAAAATTAACTTTTTTCTTTTTATATCTGTTCACAATAATGTCAGTCAGAATTGCTACTGATTGATTCCTGATTGTTTATGTGGCCTGGGATTTTATATTTATTCTTTAGAGGGTTTTCTCCTTGTAACTATGCCACTTCGAATTTGAAGGAGCTAAGGCCCCCATTGTTCAGAAGCTGTTTACTATTGGTTCAGACTTAGAGGAGAACTTATCTAGGGATGAGTTGTTGCCTGGATTCATTTGGCCTTCCCTCAACTGAATATTTAATATTTGAATTGGTGCCATTCTTTCTGCCATTTGTCTATTCTCACCCCTTTGATAACATGGTTTCAGAATTACAAGAAGACATCTACCAAAAAAAAAAGAATTACAAGAAGACAACATTTGCGACTTCAGCACGTGCCCCACTCTAGTTTAAAAAAAAAATCCTTTTTTATTAGCGCATCCCACATTCCACCTTCCCGTGTCCCCTGCCCCTGCCCCTGCCCCTGCCCGTACCCCTCACCTCAAAGGCCCTGCTCTCTCCACGCACCCACCTAACGCAGCCGTGCGGAAACCCTAGCTAACGCAGTCGCCCTTCTTTTCGTTTTTTTGGTAGGCATCAGCCGCCCCTTCTTCACAGCAGGAAGTATTGAAGAGTCATTTAAACACAACAATATCTAAGACGAAGTCATAACCATGGCCCAGCCACTGATTATAGAGTCGTGAAGTCTCATTCCACCATTACAATAATTCTCTTTAAGAGCCATAGGAACTCAATATTTCCATTATCCAAGGAAGCAAGAAGAAGATGAAAGTTGAAATCATCTCAAGAGAGACCATCAAACCATCTTCCCCAACTCCTCTTCACCTTAGAACCTTGAAACTCTCCCTTCTTGATCAGATCCTTTCTCCAGTTTATGTTCCCATCGTTTTGTTTTACAATACCAAGAACAATGAAGGAATAACTGGAACCGCCAAAAGGGCAGAGCAGCTCAAGAAATCCTTATCGGATGCCTTAACCATATACTACCCACTTGCAGGAAGGACCAAAGATGGCTTCACCATCGACTGTAACGATGAGGGGGTTGATTTTTTGGAAGCGCAAGTCAACTGCAAGCTCTCAGAAGTTTTAACGGAACCTGAATTGGAGGTCTTCAAGCTTTTTATTCCAAGTGATTATCCAATCATTGGACCAGATAACGTAGTTCAATTAGCCGTTCAAGTAAACCACTTTGATTGTGGAGGACTCGCAATTGGTATGAGCTTTTTACACAAGATCATTGATGCATCATCGTTGACGGCGTTTGTTAATTATTGGGCCTCCATCGCTCGTGGTTCTACTGAAGCTTCGTATCCCATCTTCATACAAGATTCTCTCTTCCCATCAAGAGATTTAGCAGGATTCATGCCAAATTTTGGTACATCCAAATTGGTGTCCCCTTCAAGTATAAGGACAAGCAGGTTTGTGTTTGATGGCTCAAACATAGCTGCTGTAAAGGCGAAGGTGGCTGACATCGGCTATTTGAGTGCTGTGAAGCAACCCAGTCGGGTTGAAGTGGTGTCATCGTTGATCTGGCAACGTATAATAGCTGCGTCTCGAGCAAAACCAGGTTCGAAAAAGCTTGTTTTCATGGCGAATCATGCAATCAACATGCGGAAGAAGCTAGTTCCACCGTTGCCGGAAACTTCTATCGGGAACCTCGTCTGGCGGGTGATTGTATCATCAAAGAGTGAGGAGGAGATTGAGTTGGGTGACTTGGTGCGTCAGCTGAGTGAAGCTATTCACAAAGTTGATGATGGGCAACTGAAAGAACTTCAAGGTGATGATGGGGCCTTGATGATTTTTGAAGGCATGAAAAAGTTGGGCAATTTCTTTTCAGCAGATGAAGTGGATTCTTATACCTTCTCCAGTTGGTGTAGGTTCCCTGTGTATGAAGCTGATTTTGGGTGGGGAAAGCCTACATGGATGACTGATGTTATTTTAGCAGCCCCGGGTCTGAGCAATGTGGTTATTCTGATGGATACCAGATTGGGAGATGGGATACAAGCTTGGATCACCTTGGATGAACAAGTCATGGCAACGTTTGAAAATGACAAGGAGCTCCTTAGGTTTGCTTCATCCAATCCCAGTGCTCTAGACTAGCAAGGTACCTAATTGAAATCCTGTAGACCGTCTATCTCCACCCATTAGGTGGATCCTCCACTAGATTGTTCCATATGACCCTTGAATGGTGTAAACGTAATTTTCTTAAGTGCTTCAAGGGGTACATATGGCACAATCCTGTGGAGGTTCGTTGCCAATGAAGGTTATGATGCATTCTACTAATATTTTGTTTATTTGTTTTGTACTTGGTAAAATAAATCTCTTGTTGAGACATTAACGTAGGGAGGTTTTGATATCTCCTACTTATTAGAAAAGACAAGTTGCGGGGCCCTTCTATGTAGGGAAAATTATGAAAAGGATTGCCTTTTTCTGTGTATTTTTAAAAACATGCTTTGAGAAGTTAAATGTTATGAAACGTGCAACTTTTCCTATGTAATTGCGTTCCAGTCCGAAATCACTGTAGCTTGATTAATTGCAAATTTTGCGATTAATCGACAAAATATTCAATTACACCAATCGAGCAATCAATATTGAGATTTGTCAATTAATCGAGTAGTATTTTCGATTAATCGAAAAATCACGACGATTATCGAAGATTCACGATGAACTAATGTGTATCCGTGGATTATTAAACTTGTATCTTTCTAAGATGTAATTTGTATCCTACAATGATCATGTTTTCCATGATGGTCAACCTAATATTGTATGTATCCCACGAAGATCATACTTATATCCGTCGATGATTCGTCTGATATCCTTCAAGATCTAACATGTATACTTCTATAATTTGAAATATCCTTCAAGATCTAACATGTATCCTTCTATGATTTGAAATGTCGATTAATCGGAATCTTAAATCATTGTTTTGCGATTAATCGAAAGATATTCGATCGATCAAAATTCATGGACGCATGATAAGCGCACGATTAAAGCTTGATTCAACGTTCGTACGTTCATTCGATTTTGATTAATCGTACGTTTGTACGATTAATCGAAGGGAAATTTTTTAACTTTGAAAAGTGTTAAGCCCCGATTGGTTCAATGAATTGGAATTAAGAATTATAATTCCAATTCTAATTCATCAAGAATTGATTAGAATTGGAATTGAGTAAAATTAAAATTATTGTGATTGGATGGCAAGAGAATTGAAATTTGGAATTACAATTCCATAAAGGATATATTTAAAATCCAATTCCATTGATTGGATGAACTTATGAAGAATTGATTTGTATCATTTCCATGTTAATAATAAGAACACAAGTGATTGATTATCATGACTTATCAATTCTATATTTTAAAAACTAATAATAATATAAACTTTATCACTAAAATTAAAAGAACAATGTATTTGTCGGCATTATTAATATTCATAAACTACAAAAGTGTGTTTCTTAGCATGGATAATGCCACCCATCTCTTATGGATAAACTTCCTTTGTACGATTAGACTTTTCAAAATTGTTGAAGAACATGGATGCATGAAAGTCTCAGCACTTTGGCTGAAACTTTCAATATGAAGGTGTTCCTTGAAACCATCTAGGTTTCTAAAAGTTTTGGATGATGAACATAGCTTAGGTACATATCTAACAATAACCCCATGCCAAACCCATGAAAACAAATTAATTAAACCCATCAAGCTAATTAATCATTTATGGGAAGGTTCTGATTAGTTATCTTAGCTTTTCTAATAATCCATTCTCCGCAACCAAAATCAAAACAACATTACTGGGTTTTAATAATATTTTTGTCTTAATCAAGTCCTCCATGTGAGACCAGAGGATTATGATAAGCTTGATAGGTCAATGCAAGTGGAAACTTGTGATCACATTTAAGATATAAAATATTACAACAAGGATAATAATGCATGTCAGTATGATCTCAACACGAATGGGATATTCCTCTTTGAAACTCTGGTTCCGTTGTATAATTAACTATATATTATTCATCACCAATTCACCATCATGCAATATTGAAGAAATTAAGAGTGAAAAGTGGTTGAATAGAATTGAAATCCGTGTCGTGTTAGATGGGGTGGTTGAGTTGCTGTTGTGATTTTCTCTAACTTGGTTAGTTATGTATTGTGCAACATTTGACTTCTTGTACATATAACGATAATAAAGATTGGACTTCCTGTACATAAAACGATAATAAAGATCGGTTCATGGTTGTGTGGGGTTTGTTTTTTATGATTTCTGTTGAGCTTACTGTATGTATAGTTTATATATTTAGTTACGTTTAGTTGGGTATTCTAAGAACGGAATCATGGGTTCTTATAGGAGTTGCGGAAGAGAGAGAAAAGGGGAGAGAGGAAATGGAAGAGAGAAATCGGGGGAGAGAGAAACGGAAGAGAGAGAGAGAGAGAGAGAGAGAGAGAGAGAGAGAGAGAGAGAGAGAGAGAGAGAGAGAGAGAGAGAGAAGATACGTATCAGTCTCTGCACTAACGAAGAAGAGGAGAACGAGATTTGGTAGCTTCGCAACACCAGCGAGGAAGAGGAGAACGACATTTGGTAGCTTCTTTATCAGGCTTCTATCGTGCTTCTAATTCTCTATCTTGTATCCCCGATTTTTCTCGATATAGTAGGGAATTAGGCAACTTAAAAAATAGCCTATAAAGCTAATTCTTTTCAATTCAAATTCCAAATGCCAAATGTTTAACCAATCATAAGAATTGGAATTGGGAATTACCCCAATTCCGTGAACCAATTGGGCCCCTACAGTAATTTCGATTAATCGTAAATATGCGATTAATTGAGCCACAATGATTTCGGATTGAAACTCAATTACACATGAAAAGTTGCACGTTTTTTAACATTAGACTTTTTTAAAGCATATTTTTGTAAATTTCAAAGCAACTGCTTGGCCAGCTTAGGATAGGCTTGCTTGATCGGATATGTGAACAGCATATATGATCACAGTAGCAGCTACCTCTTCCTAAGAGGAGAAAGAAGGCGGACCCTTTGGTTCGCTTCTGACTGTCTTGCCCAAAATGACTCTAACTACTTGGGAAAAGGCGATCCTCACAATAATTTTACTATTAAAGACCCATGATAAAATTCATGGCGTGCTTGGTTGTGCCGTGCCCGGGCTCGCAGGGCCACTTAGCAACCCTAACGTGCCCCACTCTAGTTTCAAAAAAATCTTTTTTTATTAGCGCATCCCACATTCCACCTTCCCGTGTCCCCTGCCCCTGCCCCTCACCTCAAAGGCCCTGCTTTCTCTCTCGATGCACCCACTGATTATAGAGTCGTGAAGTCTCATTCCACCATTACGATAATTCTCTTAAGACTTAAGAGCCATAGGAAGTTAGAACTCAATATTTCCATTATCCAAGGAAGCAAGAAGAAGATGGAAGTTGAAATCATCTCAAGAGAGACCATCAAACCATCTTCTCCAACTCCTCTTCACCTTAGAGCCTTAAAACTTTCCCTTGGTGATCAGATCGTTCCTCCAGTTTATGTTCCCATCGTTTTGTTTTACAATACCAAAAACAATGAAGGAATAACTGGAACCGCCAAAAGGGCAGAGCAGCTTAGGAAATCCTTATCGGATGCCTTGACCATATACTACCCACTTGCAGGAAGGACCAAAGATGGCTTCACCATCGACTGTAACGATGAGGGGGTTGACTTTTTGGAAGCGCAAGTCAACTGTGAGCTCTCAGAAGTTTTAACGGGACCTGAATTGGAGGTAATCAAGCGTTTTATTCCAAGTGATTATCCAATCTTTGGACCAGATAACGTAGTTCAATTAGCCGTTCAAGTAAACCACTTTGACTGTGGAGGACTTGCAATTGGTATGAGCCTTTTACACAAGATTATTGATGCATCATCGTTGACGGCGTTTGTTAATTATTGGGCCTCCATCACTCGTGGTTCTACTGAGGCTGCGTGTCCCATCTTCACAACAAAAATTCACACTTTTACCGGCGGACTATGACCGCCGGTAAAGCTTCAAAGACGCCACTAAAAGGCACTAGCACCGACAGTAGTCCTTCGGAAAAGGTCCCGTCGCTGAATCTTTTAGCGGCGGTCTTTTCATGTTTTAGCGGCGGCGGTTTAAGACCGCTGCACAATGTTTCATTTTTTTAAAAAAAAATAATTTTTAACAGCGCTCCCCCTCATTCCAGCTTCCCGCGTCCCATGCCCCTGCCCCCTGCCCGCTGCCCGCTACCCTACCCCCTGCCCCTTGCCCCTTGCCCCTGCCCATTCCCCCAACCACCCTCATCTCTCCACGCACCCACTTACCTTGCGAATTAAAAAAAAATATGGCACATATATCTAAAAAAAGTGCTTCCATACCAAAAAAAAATATATATCTAGAAAAGTGCTTGACAAAATGCTTATTTAAAAGGTCTTGTTACAAAGCATTATAAAAAAAACACAACAGTTAAAAATTTAAAAGGTCCAATGAGAGAGGCCTGAGAGAAAATTTCAACCATACTCTTGTTAACCTTGGCTGGGATATTAAGTACCTGAAAGAGGATTAAGCACCTGAAAGAGGATAAATAAGGAAGAACAATCAGATAAAGGCATTAATAGAAGGTTGATACAAGGTGTGAAAAACATGAAAGAAAGAGATCTGAGAAGGGTAAGTCTTGTGTTTCCAGGTGGGGAAAAAGTCCAATGCGGCTAGGGCAGCAACCTGTGACGCAAAAATGGTGGTTCTTATCCAAAAGCCTAGCTGGAAGCGTTTATGATTGAAACAACAAAAAAAGAATATGAGTTTAGGTGCACCTATTCTTGATATCAGCTTCCCTGCGTAGTATTGGGATATCAACAGTAGTCAGGTCAATTGCTTTAAATCTTGCCCCTTAAGCTCTTCTCACAATCTGTGCAACTATATTTCTGTCTTTATATACCTGAATGAAAAGGCAAAGAACTTATTGAGCATTCAGAAAGTACAAAGCATTGAATAAAGATGTCCAGTCAATTTGAGATTCCATCAAGTACCAAACAGAATCAGAGAATGGAGTTCATCAAATCTGGGGAAAATTTTTTCATCCTAAACATTTCTCCAAACATGCAATAGGAAAGATCTCAAGGGGACAAGAGGGGCTTCCATAATTCGTGCTTAAGTTATATACCTGAAAACATAAAGCAAGACACTAAATGCAAGGAAAACATAATGCAGAACAAATGAATCAGCATGTCATTAAGACCTCTGCTAAATGATATAATCCTTCAAACTTGTTTCATTCTGAAAAAAAAAATTTTAAAGAATATCCTCAAGCATGTTAAGAAGACATCAGCACAGCACAATGCAGTAACACATAACATTTGTGTCCATTTACAAAAGATCTAAAGATTCAAATTGTATTGTGGCAGCCAACAGTTCCTTGTTCCTTACTCCCAATAACTACACTGGATCAAACCTAGCAAGCTGCCCAAAAATTTAGCATGTTAACACTCGTGTTATCCTAATATCACCAACTTTCTCCCAGAAAAAACATTAGATAACTAACAAAGATACAATAGACCCCATGAAGACATCTAGAAAGTTTAACAGTTTTATTGTCTGAAACAAACTAGATTAGAAAGTCCTTGCTTCTATAATTAGAAAACAAAAAGCAAAGAACTTCTAAAAGAGTTCGGGAATCCTAAATTGCAACAGCTGAATTTCAATTAATATGGAAAAAGTCTATAAAATGATTAACTCACCATAATTAAGAAATAGTGTTGAAACTCGCGCTTCTCCAACTTGTTCTTGTTCTCCCCAATCCAACTTATTATGCCCTACATGTTTTAGCATTCGGTTTTTAACAGCAGCATATGGTATAATAAGAACTCAAATAAGTTTAGAAACTACTGCAATGTCCATCATTTCTTTATTTGTATGTTATGAACCTTTATTAGTAAGATAATTTAACATAGCCATCATTAACCTATATTAGCTAGGATGATTTTCTTTAAATTTTTCCTGTAATTTTCTCCTTTCTTGATCATCAAAACAAGAAGAAGAAAAAGAAGTACGAACTAATGAATGAATAAAAGCAGATCCCCTTATAGGTAGTCCCAGGTTCATGAGATAATTAAGCTAGAACTAAGATGCAACAATTAATCAAGAAGAACAACAAAAAAATGAAGTAATTTTTTAACATGACAAAGATACTGAATCATGTTTTTGATTCCAGCATCCATGATTTCTCAAGATAAGGAGCTGAAAATAAGTATCCATGACTCAAAAGAGACTCCCATATTATTGAATAGAAAAACCTCCAGAGAAAAACCCTAATTTATCCATGTCATGAATAACAGAAACCATTAGTAGGTCAAGAGATAGGAGTCACAAGGACGAATTTATTTACCTTGAAACATGCTCCCAAGTGAAGTCCGGAAACCAATTCTCCATGTTAGATTTGATCCTCAACAGCGCATGGACTTCATCATTAGACCACGGATCCATGGAGTCTGAAAGGGATCTCAGTTTAGCTTAACGAAATTAGTTATGAAAAATTATAGAAATCAGAACTAAAAATTCGAAAACAGATCTAAATCATTGGATAAGATGAACTTAGAGAAGAGATTTAGAAAATTACCTCATATGAAAAAAAATCTGTTTAAGAAATCGAAACTCTATAAATGTACATTGAGAAAAGAGATGATTATAGTTGTAAATCTTCAGTATATGGACTCACGAAGCAGCTGACAGGCGAGCAAAAACCAATCGATAGCCATCGTTTGAGAAATCGCAAGTTGCAGGAATCAATTTATCAGCCAGATCTGGACCGAATTTTTTCTTTTTTGTGATCTTCTGCACCAAAAGAGATCAGCATGGAAATATATCTGCCCTGAACAAATTGTATGACCATCGAAGCTCTCTGATCTAGGATTTCGCAACAGAGGGAACAGAGAATGGAGAAAGACAGAGAGAGAGAGATAGAGGAGACATGGAAGAGAGAGAGAGAGAGAGAGTGATCGAGATAGAGGAGACAGAAGAAAACTAAAAAAACGATGGAATGAGAAATCTCACCCACACAAATGATGTGGTAGTTTGCTTTATTTATAGTAAAAGTGGAGCATCCATTTACATGGTAATGTATTCAAACAAGGCAAGGATCAAGGAATACATCCAATAGTACTAAAAATTAGGAGAAAAATCAGCAAGGTGATTAGCTAAAATCATGCAGAATATCCAATAGGATCTGATCTGTTAATATCCCCCCGCAAACTATGCACGGTAGTGAGGCAAAGTTTGTGTTGCAGTTGCTCCAAATCAGCCTGAGTTTGTGGCTTTGAGAAGACATGGTAGTGAGGCAAAGTTTGTGTTGTAGTTGCTCCAAATCAGCCTGAGTTTGTGGCTTTGAGAAGACATGGTAGTGAGGCAAAGTTTGTGTTGTAGTTGCTCCAAATCAGCCTGAGTTTGTGGCTTTGAGAAGACATGGTAGTGAGTGTATGTTGGAGCATTCGAACCCTCTGAAACTGGAAATACAGCAGCAGGAGCAGGAACATCACCATATAGATAGGCAACAAGCTCTTGGCTTTTGACTAAGACAAGAACCTGGTTACGCCAGAGAAGATAATGGAATGTGACAAAATTGCCAACATTCAGTGCAGCGGAAGACATAGTTGCTCAGAGGAAAAGCCCCTCCTCACATGGCTCCGATACCAAGAAGAAAACTAAAAAAACGATGGAATGAGAAATCTTACCCACACAAATGATGTGGTAGTTTGCTTTATTTATAGTAAAAGTGGAGCATCCATTTACATGGTAATGTATTCAAACAAGGCAAGGATCAAGGAATACATCCAATAGTACTAAAAATTAGGAGAAAAATCAGCAAGGTGATTAGCTAAAATCATGCAGAATATCCAATAGGATCTGATCTGTTAATAGAGACATGGTAGAGAGACACCGAGAGAGAAGGAGAGAGAGTCGCCAGGGAAAGAATAGAGATGAAGAGAGACAGATAGAATGGAGGATGGAGGGAGGGAAGTGAAAAAATAGATTTTAGCGGCAGTCGTTTAAGGACCGCTGCAAGAAGCCCAATAACGTCCGCCACTAAATCACTTAATTTTTGTAGTGCTTCATACAAGATTCTCTCTTCCCATCAAGAGATTTGTCAGGATTCATGACAAATATTGTTCCATTCAAAATAGTGTTCGCTTCAAGTATAAGAACAAGAAGGTTTGTATTTGATGGCCCAAACATAGCAGCGCTAAAGGCGAAGCTGGCCGATAACGGCTATTTGAGTGCTGTGAAGCAACCCAGTCGAGTTAAAGTGGTGTCATCATTGATCTGGCAACGTATAATAGCTGCATCTCGAGCAAAACTAGGTTCGAAAAAGCTTGTTTTCATGGCGAATCATGCAATCAACATGCGGAGGAAGATGGTTCCACCATTGCCGGAAACTTCTATCGGGAACCTCATCTGGCCCGCGATTGTATCATCAAAGAATGAGGGGGAGATTGAGTTGGGTGACTTGGTGGTTCAGCTGAGTGAAGCTATTCAGGAAGTTGATGGGCGACTGAAAGAACTTCGAGGTGATGATGTGGCCTTGAGGATTTTTGAAGGCATGAAAGAGTTGGACAATTTGTTTTCTGCAGATGAAGTGGCTTCCTATACCTTCACTAGTTGGTGTAGGTTCCCTCTGTATGAAGCTGATTTTGGGTGGGGAAAGCCTACATGGGTGACTGAGCTTATATCAGCAGCTCCGGGTCTGAGCAATGTTGTTGTGATGATGGATACCAGATTGGGAGATGGGATACAAGCTTGGATCACCTTGGATGAACAAATCATGGCAACGTTTGAAAATGACGAGGAGCTCCTTAGGTTTGCTTCGTCCAATCCCAGTGCTTTAGACTAGCAAGGTTCCTACACCACTTAGGAATCTTGCTTTAGACTAGCAAGATTCCTAATTACATTTGAATGGTATAAATGTAATAGTGGATGAAATCGTCTATGCGTAGATAGTACCGCTTCCTTGAAATGCTTCCACGTGGAGTATCCCACGGCTTTTGTTTTTTCATTGTGAAAATTTCTTTTCAATCCATATAACAGAGGCCGGAATATATTAAGCGGAAGAACTTATCGCCGGAGTTACTGGTAATAATTATATTTTACTGGCGGGTACCGCTTATTTTGAAGTGTGGACTCAACAGAATGTGCAGTTCAAAAACTCCACTACAACTTCAAAGTGCAAAAGCATGAGTTTGTAGAGAAAAATGTTATTCACTGCGCACAAGATGCCATTGCAAATCTAGTTTTATTGAAGAGTATTCTTTGAAAAGTGAAAAAAATTATTAACTTACACTTATTTAGGTATATCATAACATGGCATTATAAGTTTTTTTTTTCTTAAAAGAAAAAAAAATAATGTGCTTAGGTCGTATCAAAGGAGAAACATGAACCTTCCAACGTTTCACTTTCAAGTTAGATTATATTATGGACAGATAATATAGAAAATAAAAAAAATATAGATCGTGATACGTTTTCATTTTCTATTACCTTTTGTTTTTTGGATAGGTGTGGACCTATAATAGGCTGCATTTGATATAGTCAATATAAATTAATTGTTCGATTTAGACAAAATGTTACATGTCCCTTCCGTGCTGGACGCGTTGGAAGATCATGAAAGGGTTATCAATAGAGCCGGAAAAATGCGACCCGACAGGTCAACCCGATTATAAACGGGTTGGGTTGACCCGTTTATTAATTGGGTTGGGGTTTCCCCAACCCAACGGATAACCTGATTTTTTTAAAAAATTAAAAGGTGACAAAAGTATCCGACCCGAACCCGGTACAGCCCGATCCAATTAACCTCCAAACCCTATTTTAATCATATTTTTTTAAAAATAAAAAATAAAAAAAAATAAATGGGTTGGTAGGTTAAACATGTTTATTGGCGAGTTGGGGGTTTTCCAACCCGCCTTAATTTAGTCCAACCCGAACCCGACTCGATTAACCTCCAACCCCATTATGACCCGACCCGAACCCGACACAACTCGACCCGTTGCCAGCTCTAGTTATCACAAACTTAAGAAAGGCTCGGATGCCTGGTCGTTGGGCGGCGTTTTATATATATATATATATATAATTTAATAGATAACACTATAAAATAAAGCTTTCAATCAATAATTCAAAGCTTGTGCCGTGTCAAAGAAGAAATAGGGTGCTTTCACAATTTCACTTTTATATTATGTTAGGCATAGATAATATGAATAAAATAATATATATATATATATATATATATATATATATATATATATATATAATTTAATTTAATAGATAACACTATAAAATAAAGCTTTCAATCAATAATTCAAAGCTTGTGCCGTGTCAAAGAAGAAATAGGGTGCTTTCACAATTTCACTTTTATATTATGTTAGGCATAGATAATATGAATAAAATAATATATATATATATATATATATATATATATATATATATATATATATATATATATATATATATATATATATATATATATATAATTTAATTTAATAGATAACACTATAAAATAAAGCTTTCAATCAATAATTCAAAGCTTGTGCCGTGTCAAAGAAGAAATAGGGTGCTTTCACAATTTCACTTTTATATTATGTTAGGCATAGATAATATGAATAAAATAATAATAATAATATAGATGTGGAATATAGATTGAGACACGCTTACAATAATTCATGTCTTGTCTTTTTTTTCCACATTTCTATGGTGATCCTAAACCATACCTATAGTTACAAATTCTATCTTCGCTGCTATTCGCCTTATGCGGAAGGCCCAAGTTTAGTTTCAATCCCTCAATTCATGTCTTTGCTGCTTTTCGCCTTATGTGGAAGGCCCAAGTTTAGTTTCAATCCGTCAATTTCATTTTAATTTATTTCTAAAGTAACGATTTCACCCCTCCTAATGGATGATTAATACATTGACTTTGCTTATTTTAATCTAAGTACTGGAGTGTCTAAATTCATTCCTTCCATGGTATTTCATGTCATTGGCCTTGGTTTCTTAGGTAAGATGATATCCAGTGCAAGAAGATGGTAGAATTTGCAATTTTCTTTCCTTCTTTCATCATTTTCTGAGGAAAACATCTTGTACAACATACTAAACCTACAACAAGCCAACGATTTAGGTTAGAAGATAATCTACTGGTAGGTTTACATGTTAAAACAAACATCTGTAAGTTATAAACAAATTAAACAAGAAAGAAGCTTGTATCCCATGTGAAATGTGCTTGTGTGCCAATTAAGTTGTTTTTATCTATACTATTATATAAAGCAAACACCTTGTTTTCTGCTTGTCCTTCTATATCAAAACACCCTCAAAATGTTTTCAAATTACTCCTTCACTCAAGTCTATTAACACCGTGTGTGTTAATGCTTCTTTGTTTCTAATTCATTTCCTATGCACATAGCGCTTGCACTCCATTAGTGTTTTTAGAAATAAGCTAGTGAAAAAAAATACCAATTATAATTTTACAAATAAGTAAAAATGCGTTTGATAAAGTTTTCAAACTAGTTTGTCATTATACTAGTTGTGATAGTTGATATTAGGGGTGCAACTTAGGCTAGTTTGGTCTGGTTTGAGCTCCAAGACCAAACCGAAAGCATTGGACATTAACCCAAAACTAAACCGAACCGAAATTGATAAACCAAAAACCAAATAGATTTAAAATAGGAAACTCTAAACCCAAACCAAACCAAATCGAATTTACATTCAGTTCAGTTTTTTTATTGTGGAGATGGGAATTTAAATGATTTATGTTGGGATCAAGCACTTACCACTAGACCAATAGCTTAAGTTATTAGTTAGAGCGTAACTTTATTTCCTTGTACCATAGCAGGATGTTGGGATTTAGCCTAACACCCCCAATAACCTTCTCCCCAACCAACCTAGAACTTGGTTAAAGCTTGCCACAGCAGCATGCTTTCTTAGGATTCCCTGGTGGGACTCAAACCCACAATCTTTTTGGGGTCCCACCTTATACTTGTGAGCCGTAGGCGGACAGCTAACACCCACCACAACCATAGTGTGCAATATTGAGAGATTGAACCCCTGACATCTGTGCACTATAAGCAGGGGATACACCTACATAAACCGCACAGCATGTTCTCTAGGGAACCTAAACTCGAGACCTGGACTACGTTACCAATTGTTATGTTCTTCTTCTTCTCCTCTAATTATTTTCTATTCACATTGCACAATACACAATAGTCAAGTTAAATTTGGTTCAGCATTTAAGTTGGTTCACCTTTATGGCTGGACCGATTGAAGCCAAAAGGGCTTTGAGCCTAAGGCTAAGGAGTCGACCGGGGAAGAATGCCTGCCAAGCTAATGCCTACATATGAAGCATACGTGGAACTAAGTTTCACTTAGTCCCTAATCGGCTAGGGAAGGCATTCTTCCTACTGACTCTCTAGAAAGGCCTTAAGGCCTTAGAGCACTAGCAGCAGCTTACTCATTCAAATTCCTTATTTTGAAGAATCTGGGTCATTTTTCTATTATAGGGATTGTTTTCTCAGCAAGTCACTACATCAGATTCCATATTTTTTTCCCTAAATCATTAAAATATTAATTTTTTTAAAAATAAAAAATATTTCTAACGGTTATATTCTCCAACGATATTATATTTAATTTTTTAAATAAAATAGTTTTTTAAAAAAATATTTTTTTTAAATTCACATAATGTTTTTAACAGTTCTATTCTCCAACTATATTATATTTAAAAAAAACTCTAAAAATCATTTTCAACAGCTATATTCTCCAACGGGTATAATTTGAACGATTATATTCTCCAACAGTCATATTTCTAACGGCTATATTCTCCAACAGTCATATTTCCAACAGCTATATTCTCCAACAGTCATATTCTTGAAAAGACATTTCCAATAGTTATATTCTCAAACGGTCATATTTCCAACGGCTATATTTTTTCCCTATAAAATTGAGTGATTTCTTTGCAAATCATTCTCCATCTCAAATTGTGATAATAATTATACTTACATTGTCTTTATGGATTTCTTTTCTGATGATGACATTGTCTATGAATCTTCTTCTGATGATGAAGAGGAGGTCGCAATAGCAACTGCATTGAACAAGAACATTTGAAGACAAAAAGAGGCTCAACATCTGATCATGGTTCTATTCAAAGGTGTATGTTCATCAATTGCAATTCGATGGCTGGTCACCAACGTCTAATTCAAGATTATTTTGCTGAGCCATCAGTTTATCCTAAAAATATATTTCGAAGGAGATTTCGTATGCACCGTGAGTTATTCCTTCGTATTAAATATGCAGTAGAAGCGTATGACCCATATTTTTTGCAAAAAAGGAATGCCGCTGGGAAGCTTGGGTTATCCTCTTTGCAAAAGATAACTGCTGCATTTAGAATGCTTGCTTATGGAGTAACAGTTGACTTGACAGATGAGTATGTTAGGATTGGAGAAACCACCGCAAGAGAAAGCATGAAGAAATTTGTAAAAGCAGTGGTTGCAATTTTTTCAGATGAGTACTTGAGAAAACCGAACAACAATGACATAGCTAGATTGCTAGCTGAAGGCTCACGACGAGGAAACCCGGGAATGTTGGGGAGTATTGATTGCATGCACTGGGAATGGAAGAATTGTTCCACTCAATGGTCAGGTATGTATACTGGTCGTGGTGGTAAGCCAACACTTATTTTGGAAGCTGTTGCTTCATGTGATACTTGGATATGGCATGCATTTTTTGGTTTACTAGGGTCTCATAATGACATCAATGTGCTAGAACGATTTTCTTTGTTTAATGATCTTGCTCAAGGGCGGGCTCCTCAGGTTAACTATTCAATTAATGGTCATGATTATAATATGGGATACTATCTAGCAGATGGTATATATCCCACTTGGGCAACTTTTGTAAAAACAATTCCAATACCGATAGGGGTGAAGAAGAAAAATTTTGCTGCAACTCATGAAGCTTTGAGGAAGGATGTTGAGCGTGCATTTGGAGAGTTACAATCAAGATTTGCAATTGTTCGTGGACCTGCATGTTATTTTAATCAGGATGATCTAAAAGAAATCATGATGGCGTGCATAATTATGCATAACATGATTGTTGAAGATGAGAGACATTTGTATCAAAATGGAGCAGCCTTCTCAAACCATGAGTATG
The DNA here is from genome assembly GCA_947561395.2 of Buxus sempervirens. NCBI lineage: Eukaryota > Viridiplantae > Streptophyta > Magnoliopsida > Buxales > Buxaceae > Buxus > Buxus sempervirens. The sequence continues at coordinate 11,122,725 of OX387183.1, forward strand.
ATCAAGACAATGAGGGTCCACCCCAAGTAGCAATTTTGACTACAAAGACAAATGAAGTTCGAAATTTCATTATGCGCCACCTGGAAATTAGAGATAGAGAGGTTTATACTAGACTCCAAGAAGACCTCATCGAGCATTTATGGAAAATTTATAGTGAATCTTAGGAAAAGAAGATTAGAGTATAAGAACTACTACTATCCATCTTGTCTGTTTTTAATTTATTCAATTCAAGCATGTCATTTTATTCCAGCATAACTTGTCTCAATATTTCTGTGTAAATGAACAAAAATATCCCATCAGCAAAGAGTATTGCATCTGAAGCTATGTGGTTTCTAACTTCAAAATTAAAATCAAGCTATGCTCATTGTAGTGTGACAAATCAATATCTTTATGAGACCTAATTAAAGTTAAGGTTCACATAATTACAAAAAAAAAACTTTAAATAACTAACACAAATAGATTAACTATGAGTATTCTGTCTTTGCTTTTCCAAAATGTCCCTGCAAAGTAATTGAAAATATTCTCTAGTTTCAGATTCCAACATGCTTGTATCTTTTATCATGATCTCAGCCTCATGGCACGCTCTTTCGGTCTCTTGACGCGATCGCTCAAGTTGAAGTTTCTCATTTTTTATACGGTTCGCTTCTTGTGTTTCCAATAGTTGCGCTTGTTGGATTTGAAGAAGCTTTTCTCGTTGTTCAGCGTTTGCGTTAAGTTTTCCCATTTTCTCTTCATGAGCTTTTTTGTTCTCATTTCTCAACTTAACTAGAACACTTGAAAGTTGAGTACCATCACCTAGCAAGCTCTTTCCATGTTTTTTCCTCTGCTTCGCAACCTTTCTTCCCATAGATCTCTCCAATTCCACAAAACTACTTGGTTCGGATTGGTCTTTGCCTAAATCTGTGGATTCTGGAGTTGAAGGAGAAGATGGTATAACAGATCTTCTTTTAGAACATGCTTGCTTATTAGGCTGAGACCGTTGGTTCCATTTAGGTTGGTCCTTCAAAAGAACCCAACAATGATCATACCGAAAATGTTGTTTGGTCAAAGCATGGAACATTTTTCGAGCTTCTTGAACCTATGAATATTTAACAAAACAAATTAGAAACCCTTAAATTGTAAAAGAGTAGTTAACGAAATGATGAATCAAAATACTTACATTGTCTTCCTCACTAACCCCGCTTCTATGTTGTGCTTCAACTTGACTTAAGGAACCACAAAACTTATTCACTGCTTGTTGAATATTTGACCACCGATGGCTTAACGATATGAGTGAGCGTGCAGGCCAACCCGTCTTTTTCTCTTGATTATAGCTGTTTTCAATTCTTTTCCAAAAAGTATCCCATTTTGCATTAGTTCCAATTATAGGATCCAAACTTGTATTGAGCCAACAAGAAACTAGTAGTTTGTCTTCATCCGGATTGAAGTTTTGACCACGTTTTTTATTAGAAGACCCTACTTCATGAACTTTAGGTGAAGTTTGTTCAACTTGTGTAGAATCCTCATTAAATAATTGGGAACCATCTTGCAAAGGGGAGCTCATTGTAGAACCTTCTTGTGTTTGTATGTTCATTCCTAGAGAAGAAACAATTAGCTACTTGATCAATAAGAGGGTCATGAAAAAATTAATGTATTATATTAATATCACTACAAAAAATTAATTTTTTAGTGACACAAATTTTGCGGCAAATATAAATATGTGTCGCGATATATATCATATGGTGACATACTTGAATGCTCGTCGTTAAAGAAAATATATTTGCATTAATAAAAAAATCCTAAATAGATATTTGTGGCATTCACTTAAAATCGCCGTTAATTAGAAAAATATTTGCGGGCATTTGTTAAGTTTCGTGGCTTTAACGCTACAATACGCGCTTTCTGTTTCCCGCTGCCGCTGAGATAGGCAGAAGAGCATAGACGATCAAAACAGAGGCGCTCTTTCTGCTTTGATCAAAACGATTTATCTTCTTTTGTCTGAAACCTATCCCTCTAAACCAGCATCTTCCCTATTAGTCGATTCGTCTCAGGGGATCAAGGCCATATCAGGTAAGTGTTTAGAATCTTAGGCCAGAAACAGCCGACTGCTCGTCTTGCTGTTAACGGCACTTTACTTTTCTCTTTTGGAGGTTTTAGGCATAGCTTGACGTAGCATAAGGGATTGCACAGAGCTCCTACCAATCGGCTTCTGTGTTCCGCTATATTCAGTCGATCAGAGCTCGTTCTGCTATAAATTCAATAGATCGGAATGCACAGAGCTCGTTCCGCTATAAATTCAGTCGATCGATCAAGCATTTCCTCCTTGCTTCTCTAACAACAAGGAGATTCGCTGCCTTAGGCCCTCAGTGGGCGCATCTGCTAGAAAGTAACATTGAGAATGACAAGGATTCCACTAAGGGCAAAGACTTGGAACTTCTTGGGCAGATCGGCCGTTATCACCTTCTAACACCTGGTCAGTTTATTTCCCTATCTGGCTTCTAATTTTTATAGTCAAAGCAATCCACTTCAATTCGAAGAGCGAAGTTGAATTTAGAGATACGAATGCCCAAATCGGGAAATACTTGAACGTGGATGCTGAAATTAGGTTGAAGCTAAGGGGATTGGTTCCACAAATCTGGAATTCCAGGGTTTGGATTCAATTCCATCTGCAAGGAACCGGTTATTAGTTGTAATTCGATTTGTGAAATTCGTGTTCTGATGTGGAGATCTTGTTGTGGAATTTTCTGATGGTTTCTACAAATCTGGATGTGATTTTAAGAAACTGGATCAGATTTACAGTGGGTGGTAGAAAATGAAGAAGAAAATTCATGTGGTTCGGCAATGATTTTTACATCCATGGTCGATTAGATTCGTTTCACTAAACTGTGAAAGTAGTGTTACAACTGTTCTCACTCTCTGCCTATCCAAAAAAAAAAACCTCATCTCAGTCTACAATAATACAAGTCCATCTCAACAGTGATTAAGAATTTAAGTAGTCAATTTCTCATTTGCATTAGCTGAAGATTGGTTTTGACGATATTGTGCTCTCTAAATTGGTTTAAAATTTTAAAAATATTTGGCAACGAATTGTGTATTATTTCATATTATAATTGGAATACTAGATCCTAATAATTTCTTTTTCTTTTATGTAAAATATATTCTGAAACGAGATGAAATCATTGTGTCGGGCCATTGCTACAATCATATTGGATCAGGCCACCCGCCTTTATGGGTTTATTTTCGGTGAAATTTGCTTGTTTTTCATAATAAAATAAGTGATTCCATATTACCACTAAGCAATACCCTTGCTAGTAACCCACAATCTTGGTTCTTCTCAGAATATTTGTATCAATAGGAATGCCTTTCATATATGAAAGTTTTGCTGCACAGCCACAAACAGATTTTTATCTGGCATCATGTCTACACTTTGCATGCTCATTCTTACATCAATTATCTAATATGATTTTCTCTGTCTTTTTGTTAAGTTTTTCAGTTGTAGGTGTTGGATTTTCTGGGTCTTTGGCTAGTCTACGTCCAAAACTTGGGGATCACAGGTATCATTGTTTTCCTTATTAATTTTATTTTTGTTACATCACTCATCACTTTCTTATCATTGTTTATTCTTGTTAATATTTCATTGAAATTCGTTCTTTTGGTTAAAAAAGGATTTTTCAATTATTGTTCAGCATCTTTATTCATATAAGCTGGAAATTTATCTATCAATTTAGATGACACCTGAATTTAAAAAGGGAATTTTATATATATGTTTTGTCTCAATATGATGGTTCTCTGTGAATCACTATAATTTTTCTCCTCAAACATGGTTCACTATATTTTTTCTCCTTAAAAAGTGTATTGTATCGGTTAGATGCTGTTATTATTTAGGAGAGCACCTTGTTCTATAATGGTCATGGGTTGTCCATCCGGGCAATGTTATGTTGTTCTTGGTGGGCTGCTAGGATTCTTTAAAAAGGGAATTTCATATATATGTTATAAGCCCTATGCATTTTGACTCTCAACCCTCATTGACCAATCTCTTCTTCAGACTCTAAAGTATCCAGTAGACAAGAGGGAATTCTGAATAGTGGCTTTAAGGACCAAGTTGTTCTGAATAGTGGCTTTAAGGAATTCGTTGGAATAAGTAATTTTTTGAATAAAAGGAGGACTCCCTTTATAGTGAACTAGAAAGCCTTCTATTTTGAAAGAAAAGTAGCTCCTGTTCTTTGCATTATAATGCTTAGTAACAGAAAGGCTCTTTTCTGGTTTTTGCCTTTATGTTTTCCTTTACTGATTCTTTGGGGTCGCTTCTTGTTTGAAACAAGAGAAAAGCAATATTTGTTTAGTAATACATGAATCAGTTTCTGAGATAACAAATTTTAATTTATGTAAATGTTTCAGTATATGTGTGTGTGTACATGTTTTTGAAGGCAAAATGGATTAAATGAGAAGAATGCAACTCAGATGTGGTGGAAGTGCTTATTTGGGTTGTCAATGTCAATAAGGCAGCTCTCTTCATTGGTTGATTCAATAACTAAAACCCTTGTGATTATGTGATACTTGCAGGATTGGTAATTTACATCAATTCCTACTTAATAACATCCTGAAAGTAACTATCTCACTTTATTAATTTACTCACTATATCATTTTATTTGAGTTTATCTTTGAAATATTAAAACCGTTTTAGTATGTAATAAAAATTTAAGTTAGATTATTTATAATTTTATATTATGCTTTAAGTAAGATTTGTCAAGTAAGTTGAAATTCTGATAGGATAAGGATTTTTTGAATAAGAAATTCCAAAAAAGTACACTTAATTAGGACTAAGAATGGATTTTTGGAATTATAATTTTAAAATAATTAGTGATAATAACTTTATAGAGATGAAAAGATCATTCACTTTTTCCTATTATTTAATAAATAGGAGTCATATTTTCTTTTGATTTAATCAAAATTTTGGAAGTGAAGTAGTAGTTTTGTAGAATTCTCTAGGCTTCATTCCATTAAATTAGCACTCCAATGATTGTCTTATTGGTTTTTTCTTGAGGATTTATTATTGTAGTAGTATATTTTTCCTTTTCTTGAGAATTAGTTCTAATTGGATTTCAAATAGGAAAGTCAAGTTTTGAAAATAAAAATTCTAAACAAGGATATTTCAGGCATGTGAAAGTGGTCTAGATTCGTGTCTCCTTTCCATCAAATCATTCTTCTTTAATTCATCAACATTTTTAGGCTTTTGATTTACATTACTAGGAAAGAAAGGTTGATTAGTACTTCATTTATTCTCTGCAGTTATGGTCTCCTAATTAAAATTCAATTGCATATATGGTGAAGAGAATGGGCAAATGTAGAAGTTTGTCCTATTCTTAGCAAAGGAATACTGGCCTATGTAAAATTTCAATTGCATATATGGGCAAAGGAATCAAGAACTTTGAGGATTTATTACTGCATATGTATAAAACAAATAAATTTTAGAATACTGGCCTCCTACAATGGCAAGTCTGTTGTCAAGCTTAAAAAGGAAGGAAAAAGAAAAAGGGAGAATGTGTGGGTTTTTTAAATGAAGACCTAGAACAACTAATGGTGAGAATGTGCAAATGAAAGCTAGTACGGAAAAATTAAGTGGACATGGATGGATCACGTGGGAAAAGGTTTGGAAGCATAGGTATTGTCAAACTTTTGATTCTTGATAGGTATGAAAGAGGAAAAGTACTCAAGATCTAGACTCATAGTGGTTTATTAAAGACCGGATCTCAAAGAGAATACAAGAAAATTCTGCATATACATGTATCATTAATCATGTGTGATTGATGACAGGTAAATTCAGTCCTTTTAATTTTGTTGGAATTTTACAGGGCATATGAGTCATATGGCATATCTTGAGCTAGTTTAAAAAAAAAAAAATTTCTAGATAATTTCACCAGTGTCATGCTATTTTTGATTGGTAATTTAGTTAGCTGCCAATGTTTCCTTATACTTACGACATCTTTCAAGACAATGTTGCAATTAAGTACATGGTTGCTTGAGTAGGGCATGCATTAAAGACAAAATCACCATTTTTTGTTGAGAAATACCCTAAGGTTTGCATTACAGATCAATCTATTACTTTCTTTCATCAAATTAAAGTTAAATCTTATACCGTGAATTATTTTGTTTGAAAATGTCCTAAATGCCTTTTTTTGGCTCCAGGATGAGGATGTATTTTTTGCTGACTATGGAGAAGCTCATATGAAGCTCTCAGAGCTGGGGTAAGTACAATATTAACATATTGCTTTACATAATTATATTCGCATTTTCAGATATTTGAGTTCTGAGAATTCTTTGAAATCTTTGCTTGTCAGATTTGCTGAAGCCTAGCAAGGGACATGGAGAAATGGCAGCTGGTTGAATTTAGTAATGTCTGTTTTTTATGACGAAATTGGAATGTTCTTCAAGAATTTCGTCAAGTCTGTTTTTGATTATGTAATTGGAATGTTTTGCAAGTTTTGCTGGATGTGACTAAGAAATATCATCATGCATCATTACAATCCACAGTACGTTGGAATTCTATTGGATTTATTGGTGTTTACAGCCTATAAAACCAACCAATGAGAGAGGGACACGTAGCGCCCAGGTGGCTTATTTAGGCCATGACAACAAAGCATGTAGGCCTTAAACAGTTGGACAGGCCACGTCAGCATACACGCAAAACCAAGGCAACAGAAACGCACTCACAAATATCAGAAGATCGTGCCATCGGTCGTTCAACAGTAACCTATTTTTTGAAGATCGTGGCCAAGCGGTTATCTATCTGGAGCGGGAGACTGAAAACGGCCAACCACCATGAAGATCGTGCAAAGTGGGATGTGGAGCAACCGTCAAAGATTCGCTATAAAAGGCACCAATTCGAAGGGCTTGAGGACACAATCCAAGCAACCGCAACCGGTTATTATATTATTTTGATCATCCGTGATCGTTTATCCCCTCTCCTACACCGTAGCAAGAAGGATAAATTAGGACTTCCCTCACTGCTTCCAGTTGTAGTGACATCTTAGACCCCTTTTTACTCCGATTAAACACCAGAATCCTGCCACCAGAGGATAAGTTAAGGCCGCCCCTGACTCGTAGTTCTGTGTTCACAGAATCCCGAGCAGCCGGTCCCGAGACTCGCTCTGTTCAAGCCAGGTGTTAAACAGTAATCCAAGGTGAACCACCTGAATTGGCTTTGCTAGCAGCCGCCCCTTCCTCCTGCGTTTATACCCGATTACGGCTATAAGACCAAGACAGGCCGGTCCTGCGAGCCCTGTCAATTTTCGTTTTACATTTTGTTTCCTTTGTGAGGATTATCTGTTGTTATTCTCGGCCGACGGCCGATTTTATAATAAAGGAAGTTTTGTGTGCCATTAGTGTCTTTCGCTTTCAAACACTTGCAAGAACCCAAACGAAGACCAAACCCCTAGTCTTCATATTATCGCCTGACCCATTTATATTACAGGTGGCTTGCAGTACGACTGAACCGACCCTGGTTTAGATTCGGAACAGGTGCTCGGGGTCAGGACCCGACCCGAAATCATTGTATCAAACGATACTGGCACGCCCGCGTAGAGACACATCATCAACACCACCACGTGTCCACATCGGCCCAATTTCGGAGCAACAATTGGTTAATTAATTCTTACATAGGTTCAAATTAAGGAAGCTACAAAATAAACTTTTTAAAAAAAAAAAAGAGAATTTAAATCTATAATGTCGTACATTTGTTCATCGTTAAATAACACTTATCGCGGCATTCACAAGTGTGTCACTAAATTAAGCAAATTGCGGCATTCATATGTGTGTTGCTAAAAAAATAAATAGCGGCATTCATATGAGTGTCGTTGTACTACATTTACAGTGGCAAACATCACGACACTCATAGAATGTCACAAATGTTTAGTTTTGGCGACGAACTCAAAGAACGTCGGTAAATTATTTGCGACACGGCCTTTAGCGATAAAAGTAAGTTCACCGCAATGTTCGTTGCGAATAGCTATAGCGACATTTATTTTAGATTTTGCGGCATTCTTATGAACCCCGCAAAAAATCTAATTTTTTGTAGTGTATATAAAGTGTTATTGGGGCATGTTCCCCTATAAACAATATGCATAAAAAGAGCTAGCTAACAAAGAAAAGATAGTTAAGAACATGGTCAACTTTCAAAGAGCTAACAAAGACTACAGGTTGATGAACATGCATAAAGCAGAATGAAGAATGCAACACTAGGATATGCTCCTTGATCAGGATAGAAGTTTCAAAAGTCATGAGAAATCTCCGTGGAAATTTCTGTTTGTAGGATCAATTAGTCGGTATAATAATGTCAATTAATCGATGGCCAACCCAGAAACTTGCTTTTTTTCTGGGGTTTTCTAATTGACAATTTGTCAATCAATCTCCACGATTAATCAGGGGAGGTTTAATAAACGTTAGTAATCTTACTCGGTGGAAATATCTGCAAAAGTTTGTTCTTGAGTTTCTTAATCGAGACTTATCAATTAACCAATAGAATCTACGAAAATGAAAAGGGGGTTACCAAATGTTCAAGTGGATCTTCTCCTCGTGCAAAGCCATTGAGAATGAACGAACTCATTACCCAGATTGAGAATGAAAACGAGGCCCAAGTGTCCAGCCCACTCCATAAAAAGGATGTGAAATCTACCCCAACTACCGTCAAGTGTGCTAACAGATAGATAATCAAGATAGCAGCCTGTGCATGATCTGAGAGATTCTTATCAAGACCACAAAACAGAGGGATGTTAAAAATCCTCCAGTAAACCTCATTAGGGATCATAACATGAAAATAAATGAAAAGCTAAGGCCAACATTGATTTCAACATATCAGGAATAGCTCCCTTGTATGAATAGAAAACCTCCTCTTTAGCATCAGATAAGGAGTTAAAGTTAGTGAGTTCTCTAAACATTTGTTTCTCAATCCAACCAATAATGTCCATCCACCTTCATTACTTCATAGGAAGCTTCCCATCTCTGTACTCTTCTATTTTCTTACCCTCTCTCCTTTATTTCTAATACACCATTCTCATTAACGATCAAAAAAAAAAAAAGGGAATATCAAAGAGATCCTTCTCTAATCAATCCCTCTTTTTAAACTTTTGGAAAGAAGTAGAAGGAAACAAGAGCAAGATCAGAAATATACAACACATGTGCCAATATAGTGCAGATTTATAAATAATAAATAAATAAAATAGTGGATAGGTATCATATTAGCTTTTATATACTTTCCAGCTGATTCATCCATGCATAAAACTTGCCCATTCACATCCATTTCATGGATGATTTTTCATAGGTTCGAAAAAAAAATTCATTTCAAGACTAACAAACCATAAATTATAATGATTTAACCTATACTATGTCCTCAATCCTCTTTTCATCCAATCACCGTTTCATCATCCATTCCACCTATATTTCATCAAACATTAACTTTTATAACATATATCACCTTTTCAAATTGTTCATAAATTCTTATTTTCTCGTACATAACCAAGACCCTACCACAAACATTCATTCAAGAATGAGAAAAAGAAAGAGCTTTATCTCACTGATTCTGCTAAAGTCCAACAGAACCTCTCGACCTTGCTTATTTGCCATAGCATCAATTGTCCAACCAAACTCATACGTTATTTCACCCTCTAGTACCCGTTTTTCTTCTTTAACATGCTATCAATTTTCAAAATATATCAAGCCTATACAAAATTTCTAGCTATTTTAAAAGTTAATGCATCTAAATAAAGGTAAAGCGCGCAGAAAATAATTCACAAGCCATTTTCCCGTTCAAAGGCAACTAAACAAAAAGGCTATGGTCCAATGAACGTAATAACAAAGATAAAAATGCGAAAATCCAAGAATATGAAGAAGATCAAAACGGAATTCCATGGTTTTGCTCTCAGTATAATCAGGGCGTACCTTGTATTAAAGAAGAAATTCCCGGGTAGAGAAGACGATCATTGAAGATGCCCTAGAAGCTATGGCAGTGACTGATGATACAAAACTTGAAAAGCCCACACAAGCTCCACTACAAATAAAAGGGAAAAATAATACCCAAATCACTCAAATGCTTGAACGATGGATGAACTGTTCCAAGTGCAATGAGTTCCCAAAATCAACGCCAAAGCGATGTAAGTTATCTCAATCAACGAGTTTTGACAAAGCGGGCACTTGCCGAAAAATGGAAGCTGACTGGCGGGAGGGAGAGAGGGAGGGAGAGAAAGAGGGAGAAAGAGAGAGAGAGAGAGAGAGAGAGAGGGGGGGTTGGGCTTACCGTCGACGGCAGCTGACCGGGGGTTGATATTCGAAGGAGGAGAGCTGCGTTCTTTTCTTCCGCAAGCTCCGTTCAGAATTTTCTGCGCAAGAGGCCTTTTGTTTTCTCCTTTGAAGAGTCGCGCAAGTCGCAATCTCATGTTTAAGTCGCGCTACAGTGACAACCTAAAATTAGGTCGCTACTGTAGCACAAGTTAAAATTTTAGGTTTTTAAATAGGGATGGGTAATCTACTGCACGATAATTTTTGCCAAAATCCTTATTTTCATTCCTTGTTTTAAGGATGAGGAGGATTATGGGTAGGTTGTTGCTAGTGCTCTTAGAGTACTAGCGGCAGCTTCCTTATTCACATCCCTATCCTTAAAAAAAGAAAGGAAATAGAGATTTTGTCAAAAAACACTCGCCAGTAGCTTCCCTATTAGTATTTCATTCCCCTAAATTTTTAGAATATGCTACAGTGCTTCCTCAAATGTGAGGAGGCACTGTAGCTCCCTAAACACGAGACCCATTCTCACGATCACGACCCCGCAGCAGCTCCAACGAACAGGACCACCTCTCTTTCTCTCCTTCTCCTTTCCTCTCTCCCTCGAGAACCTTACAATATTGGCAATGTTCATCGGCGAAGCAGTGGTTTGAAGAGTCAGGTGCATTTTAATCCTTTTTCTTCTTCGTCTTCTTCTTCTTGTTCTTTCTTTGTCGCATAAATTTGTAGGGTTTAGTGAGCAAGGGGGAGGAATCAACCATGAAACCACTAATAGGGACGAGCAACATTTTGGGCTGGTTTTTATGTTAACACTCTTCTTCTTGTTTTCCTCCTTTGAGAGAAACCCCATTCCGTCTCTACCTCTTATTTTCTCCCTTTCTATGCTCCCTTCGAGACTTCAGATCTCCTTTCCGTTTATGGATTCCAGAGGCAGATGTTCATCACCTTCGATATTTGCTGTCCAGACATTTTTCCCTCTGATTGTTTCATCTCAATCCTTTATCTTCGCTTCCTTAGCTCGATTGACGCCATGGTTTTGGGAACTTTGGTTTATTACTCCCAAATAGCAGAAGAAGCAATTGGGTCATAAAGTATTATAGACTTGATTTGGGTGGTTTAGAGCTTTAGATGCTTAGATTTCTCAATATGGATATTGTGAGCTTTCCAGATTTGATGTTTTAAATTGAGAACTTGTCAAAATATCTGTTAGGTTAAATTCTGTAAAAATTTTGAAAAACTTATAGCATTATAACAGAAATTTAGATTGTGAGATATTGATTTTGTGGGGTAGTTATCAGTTTGATGATTTTTTTTGGGATTCCTTTGGTGATGTTTGAACTGTTGTAGTATAGATTTTAGTGACATTTTGAATGATTTTGTGCTTAATTGATGCCCCTTTTCAAGAGTAATTACCATTTGTATTGTATGCTTATACCCATAACAGTTGCAAGTCAAGTAAATGTTATAGACTTGAAAGGATTATGGTTTGAATTAAAACAGTCTGTTTGATCTTGTTTGGGGATCTGTTGTTTGAAGTTGATTATTATATATACGGTTGTCGTATTGGCTGTTTTATAGCAAAGTTTAAATTGTCATTTGCAGAGATGACCTTTAATTTGGAGTGGTGACAGACTTCAATTCTTTTCTCTCATATCTTGTTGCCTTTTTCAAGCATTTGTGGTTGAAGTTGCAAGTAAGCATGAGAATAGTTGCCTTATTTGACCATGCAATGGCACGTTAAAGTCATGAAAACATTTTGTTTAGGTTTGATCCTAGTACCTGCCTCTAATTCATTCCACTATTTAAACATAGGTGAATTGTGCTTATAAAATGTATATTTTATAACTATGTATGTTAAAGAAATTATATATTTCACTTGAAAAACTGCATTGTATATGTAATGTATTATAGTAGAATTCTAGCTTGCATGCATCTGGGTTGGAGCTGGTTGGTTTATGGCCACATTATAGTGAGCAGCTTGTGAATGTGTTGGGGTGTTAGGTTACTTTTTGTGGATTTATATCATGCCTCCTATGGGTGTATAGTGTTTTTTTTTGGATGTAGGGGTATTCTTGTGGGCTCTTCTTGTGTGAGGAGGGGGGTTGTATGGAGTAGTTCCTCCCACACATACATACTTCTTTTGTACCTTCCATCCTTTTGATTTAATCTATATTTTCATTACTCATATAAAAAAAATAAAAAAACAAAGGCGTTGTCCACACTAGAGAGAAATAAGGACATAAATGATAGCATTCCTTCCTTGTCTTTTATTAATAAATTTCTTTTTTTGGGTGATGGCTATCATTCCTTGCTTGTCTCTTGCAGAGACTCTGCCGTCTACTCCGTTTTTTTAATTTGGCAGCATACAGTGAGGCTTGAAATTTTTCCATGGAATCCATCTTCCAGTCAAAGATTGTTATATTCGAAAATACCTTTAATAAGGCTCTTGACCTTGATGACTTGTTTTCTACTTCCACATAGATGTCCAGGAATTTAAATGCCAACTGTTTCTTTGTCCACAACACAGCAGTTGTAGAGAAGCATTTCCCCTTTACGAGTAAATACACCTGAGATGGTCTTCCAAAGAGTCAGACCATGGGAACATATCACTTCACAATATTCTATATTTTGTTGCAATAATCTTCCTGCAGAGATCTCCCCAAATCTCCAAATCCACTATTAAGTAGACTTTATTGAAATTGACTGTTATTCTTAGGTCCGTCCCTCATCTTCATATGGTTTCCATAATACCACTCTTTGTACCAAATAATACTTGTATAATTTCATACAATTGTCATGCTTACTCTTGTGATTGGTTTTGTTGGTCTTTGTTATATTTTGAGTTATTATTACATAATCATTTACCGTTTGACGTTTATAAAATTGCATTGAATGATATGATTTTTCTCTTTTCCCCCAATTTACCCTTAGCTATTAAAAAATGGTAGATTTCCTCAGGATTTATTTTTTACCAAGGGGGTAAATATCCTACGAGTTTGGAATTAAAGCCTTAAGTTGCCCTGATTTTGTAAAACATTTGACAGGGTTGGATTAAGGTCAAGTGGTGATATATTTCCTCAAGATTTAATTGTTTTTTCTCTAGGAATGAACATACAAACACAAGAAGGTTCCACAATGAGCTCCCCTTTGCAAGATGGCATCCAATTATTTAATGAGGATTCTACACAAGTTGAACAAACTTCACTTGAAGTTCATGAAGTAGGGTCATCAAATAAAAAACGTGGTCAAAACTTCAGTCCAGATGAAGACAAACTATTAGTTTCTTGTTGGCTCAATACAAGTTTGGATTCGATAAATGGAACTAATGCAAAATGGGATAATTTTTGGAAAAGAATTGAAAACAACTATAACCAAGAGAAAAAGACGGGTTGGCCTACACGCTTAGTCGCCTTGTTAAGCTATCGATGGTCGAATATCCAACAAGCTGTCAATAAGTTTTGCGGTTTCTTAAGTCAAGTTGAAGCACAACATAGAAGCGGGGTTAGTGAGGAAGACAATGTAAGTATTTTGATTCATCATTTCGTTAACTACTCTTTTACAATTTAAGGATTTCTAATTTGTTTTGTTAAATATTCATAGGTTCAAGAAGCTCGAAAAATGTTCCATGCTTTGACCAAACAACATTTTCGGTATGATCATTGTTGGGTTCTTTTGAAGGACCAATCTAAATGGAACCAACGGTCTCAGCCTAATAAGCAAGCATGTTCTAAAAGAAGATCTGTTACACCATCTTCTCCTTCAACTCCAGAATCCACAAATTTAGGCGAAGACCAATCCGAACCAAGTAGTTTTGTGGAATTGGAGAGACCTATGGGAAGAAAGGCTGCGAAGGAGAGGAAAAAACAAGGAAAGAGCTTGCTAGGTGATGGTACTCAACTTTCAGGTGTTCTAGTTGAGTTGAGAGATGAGAAGAAAAAAGCTCATGAAGAGAAAATGGAAAAACTTAATGCAAATGCCGAACAACGAGAAAAGCTTCTTCAAATCCAACAAGCGCAACTATTGGAAACAAAAGAAGCGAACCGTATAAAAAATGAGAAACTTCAACTTGAGCGATTGCGTCAAGAGACCGAAAGAGCGCGTCAAGACATCGAAAGAGCGCGCCATGAGACTGAGATCATGATAAAAGATACAAGCACGATGGACCCTGAAACTAGAGAATATTTTCAATTACTTCGCAGGGACATTTTGGAAAAGCAAAGATAGAATACTCGAAGTTAGTCTATTTGTGTTAGTTATTTAAAGTTGTTTTTTGTAATTATGTGAACCTTAACTTTGATTAGGTCTCACAAAGATATTGATTTGTCACACTACTACGAGCATAACTTGATTTTAATTTTGAAGTTAGAAATCATATAGCTTCAGATGCAATACTCTTTGCTGATGGGATATTTTTGTTCATTTACACAGAAATATTGAGACGAGTTATGCTGGAATAAAATGACATGCTTGAATTGAATAAATTAAAAACATACAAGATGGATAGTAGTAGTTCTTATACTCTACTCTTCTTTTCCTAAGATTCACTATAAATTTTCCATAAATGCTCGATGAGGTCTTCTTGGAGTCTAGTATGAACCTCTTTATCTCTAATTTCCAGGTGGCGCATAATGAAATTTCGAACTTCATTGGTCTTTGTAGTCGAAATCGCTACTTGGGGTGGACCCTCATTGTCTTGATCATACTCATGGTTTGAGAAGGCTGCTCCATTTTGATACAAATGTCTCTCATCTTCAACAATCATGTTATGCATAATTATGCACGCCATCATGATTTCTTTTAGATCATCCTGATTAAAATAACGTGCAGGTCCACGAACAATTGCAAATCTTGATTGTAACACTCCAAATGCACGTTCAACATCCTTCCTCAAAGCTTCATGAGTTGCAGCAAAATTTTTCTTCTTCACCCCTACCGGTATTGGAATTGTTTTTACAAAAGTTACCCAAGTGGGATATATACCATCTGCTAGATAGTATCCCATATTATAATCATGACCATTAATTGAATAGTTAACCTGAGGAGCCCGCCCTTGAGCAAGATCATTAAACAAAGAAGATCGTTCCAGTACATTGATGTCATTATGAGACCCTGGTAAACCAAAAAATGCATGCCATATCCAAGTATCATATGAAGCAACAGCTTCCAAAATAAGTGTTGGCTTACCACCACGACCAGTATACATACCTGACCATTGAGTGGGACAATTCTTCCATTCCCAGTGCATGCAATCAATACTCCCCAACATTCCCGGGTTTCCTCGTCGTGAGCCTTCAGCTAGCAATCTAGCTGTGTCATTGTTGTTCGGTTTTCTCAAGTACTCATCTGAAAAGATTGCAACCACTGCTTTCACAAATTTCTTCATGCTTTTTCTTGCAGTGGTTTCTCCAATCCTAACATACTCATCTGTCAAGTCAGCTGTTACTCCATAAGCAAGCATTCTAAATGCAGCAGTTATCTTTTGCAAAGAGGATAACCCAAGCTTCCCAGCGGCATTCCTTTTTTGCAAAAAATATGGGTCATACGCTTCTATTGCATATTTAATACAAAGGAATAACTCACGGCGCATACGAAATCTCCTTCGAAATATATTTTCAGGATAAACTGATGGCTCAGCAAAATAATCTTGAATTAGACGTTGGTGGCCAGCCATCGAATTGCGATTGATGAACATACGCCTTTGAATAGAACCATGATCAGATGTTGAGCCTCTTTTTGTCTTCAAATGTTCTTGTTCAATAGCAGTTGCTATTGCGACCTCCTCTTCATCATCAGAAGAAGATTCATAGACAATATCATCATCAGAAAAGAAATCCATAAAGACAATGTAAGTATAATTATTATTACAATTTGAGATGGAGAATGATTTGCAAAGAAATCACTCAATTTTATAGGGAAAAAATATAGCCGTTGGAAATATGACCGTTTGAGAATATAGCTGTTGGAAATGTCTTTTCGAGAATATGACTCTTGGAGAATATAGCCGTTGGAAATATGACTGTTGGAGAATATAGCCGTTAGAAATATGACTGTTGGAGAATATAATCGTTCAAATTATACCCGTTGGAGAATATAGCTGTTGAAAATGATTTTTAGAGTTTTTTTTTTAAATATAATATAGTTGGAGAATATAACTGTTAAAAACATTATTTGAATTTTAAAAAAATTAAATATAATATCGTTGGAGAATATAACCGTTAGAAATATTTTTTATAATAAAAAATATTTTTTAAAAAAAATTAATATTTTAATGATTTAGGGAAAAAAAATAGGGAATCTGATGTAGTGACTTGCTGAGAAAACAATCCCTATAATAGAAAAATAACCCAGATTCCTCAAAATAAGGAATTTGAATGAGTAAGCTGCTGCTAGTGCTCTAGGGGTGATATATAAGTGATTTCACATTTGAAATCTATGGGACGTCGGTCATCAGGCGCCATGTGGATATTATTAAAAAATAATTAAATTTGATTTGATTTGGTTATGCACAAAAACCAAAGTAATTTGGTTTTGAAACTTTTAAGAACAAAACCAAACCAAATCTTTTAAAACTCAACCCAAACCAAACGAAAGTCAGTTTGAATTTTGTTTTCACTTTTTTTTGGTGAACAACCAGGAAATACTATTTATTTAATAGATCTAGAATATACAAAGTTTCTAGCTTCGTCAAAAAGGATTCTACGTAATACACTTGGAGGTCTCTGTATCCAGAAACACGAATAAGAGTCTAAACTAAAATTAGCTAGGGAATCCGCCGCCATATTGCGCTCCCTGTAAGTGTGCTGAGTTTGAATGCTTTGAAACAGCTCCCAAATATTCCTAATTTCAATGAATTGTGGTAGTATTCTCCATGGGATATCATCTTCCCGTAAAAGACCCTGTCTCCACTTCTGCAACAGCCTAATAATAGTTAGAGAATCACCCTCTAAAGTGATGTTGGGAAATCCCATTGCTACTGCCATTCTAACCGCCTCCAAAACTGCTGCAGCTTCTGCTTGCAGTGAAGATTCAGAATAACACAAACTCGCCACCGCTGCAATAAACTTGGCATCATGGTTCCGAGCGATGATTCCGATCCCCGCATGCTGGCTTCCCCTCCTTAGAGCACCATCGAAGTTCAGCTTAATCGTTGAATGATATGGAGCTTTCCATTGTACCGGAATGTGTTGTGAACAAGGTAACACACCTGCCATGGCTTGCTGTGAATTTAGAATTTCACAGCTCAGTTTATTAAAGTGTCTGATTACAAGATAGACGTTGGGTTTAACGTGGTTAAATAATACATCGTTTCTGTGTGACCATATCACCCAACCAAAGATAACAACTTTTCACTAGCACGATCTCCCAAGGATTTTGATGTCGACTTTACCATATTTCCGAACCAGTGATTGAAGGAATTCTGGGGACCAAACTCCTGATATGAACCACCAATTGTTGCCAACCAAACGGCACGTGAGAAATGGCAATGAAGCCATAAGTGTTCCACTGTTTCCCCCGTATCCTTGTATAAACAACACATATCAGTTACGGCAGGCAATCTACTTGATAAAAGACTTGCAGCGGGGAGAACTCTGTGAATGCTCTTCCATAGGAATAATTTAAAACGTATGGGGCATTGAATGTGCCAAACCTTTAACCAAAAGCTGTCGTCTTGAGATAAATTTGAGTTGAACATCCTATAGGCTGATGCGACTGAGAATTTACCATTTGAAGTGAATCGCCACACTGCTTTATCTTGGTGGAGTGAAGGAGACAGGGGGTACCAAGAATTTGGGAAGCAATTGACGGTGGCCAAATGAAAGTAATAGTAAGTCCCAATACCCAGTTGAAGAAACAATAATGGAACTTACCCGGGATAGGTTGCTGTGTTCTTGACTCCCTTGAGGTCGTGGTACAAGATCTCCATTACCCATCCATCTATGATTGAAAATATGTATCTTTTCACCATTGGCAATAAGCCATCTGCATCCCTGCACAATAAAATCTTTTAATTTTTTCAATTGTCTCCAAACATACGACTGACCTGGTCGAGCAACTGCCTCTAGGAAAGAGGAAAGTGGAAAGTAAAGATCTCGCGTTAAGTGTAGCCCACGAACTAGAGTGATTCTCATGCAAATGCCAAGCAGCTTTTAATAGGAGGGCTTTATTCATTAAGTCCGCTCTTTTGATGTTCAGGCCTTGTCACGCCTTGAAATCTGTACATTGTGTATGATTATACACGTGTAGAACCGAAGGTGACCCTGCTTGTAAGCGAACCCAAATATACACATTCCAACACAAGGATTGCATATATAAATAAAAACACAAATCCAGAGTACAGCGGAAATTAAAAACTTTTAATCCTTACATGAGCCAAATTCTAAAAGACGAAGTCACATACTCTAATACCTGTGTCACAATTTACACAACCATATAAAAGCAACTAACATTAAATTATAAATAGTTCTCAATTCTCATAAAACACTATCCTGAATTCCCATATCTCACTTTCTTCCATTTCCCCAATTATGGTTATTTCTTGCAAAATGGAAATGGGTGAATTTTCACAAACCCAGTAAGTAGGGCTAATTTACCTTATATGATTAAATGCACTACGCCTCTTTATCTTAATATAATTACACACAAAACTAATATATATTTATAAAGATAACCATGCTATGTTTTTCCTATGGTTTTGTTCATAAACGATAGCGTATTAACTTATTTATTTTTACTAATGTGTGAACATGCTTTTCTAATAGAAACAAGACTAACAGAATAATTTAAAAAGAATACAATTTAACAATAACGTAGCCAGATACGAGAGATGTAATAATAAATTTTAAACATTTAAGAAACATAATAATCAAGCAAGCAAATGCAATAGCATGCAAGTAAACTGGAATATAAAGAGTTATGTAATTTATTTCCACCACTCATCCCTTTTTAAATTAATAACAATTATAAACAATTATACACAATTAACATGACCTGGTTCCCCAATCAAATCTAGACGGTCTTACAGTCAAGCACGCTACTAGAGCGATCCAACTTATGGCTAGGATCAAACGCCCTTGGATCCCACTTTAGCGATCAGCAAGGATCAGAATTTCTAGCATTCCCATGAGTACTTGTATGGGGTTTAGGGTATTGCAACCCACAGGGCTCCTTGGTCCCCGACTATTTTAATTTAAGGGACTCAAACCCCAGGAATTCCAACCTTCGGAGCAGTTGTAAACACCATGTAGGGAACCGATCACATTAATTGTCTAGGGTAGAGTACTCGACTCACCCTTTTCCAGAACACCATGGATTAGGTAAAATATTAACCGCCTCCAATGGGTCTGTCAATCATCCAGCGGATTAGTATCACGCTAGGTATACACATGCTAAAGCATGCCAGTCTATTTAATGTTGTTCCATTAATAGGATCATTAATATGATCATAGAGTTCACAAGTATATCATAAAATGAACTTGACATTCCACATTCTGTGTAACATATTTGTGTTTCAAGAATTAACCCATTCACTGTTAAACATATATAAATACACTTTGAAACTTACAATTTCAACTGATTAACCAACACAACCCCAAATACCCAAATTTTGAATTGTAATCATGAAAGTACCCCAATTTACATATATTTACACCAATATGACTTTTGTTTTATTCAATACATGAAAATATGAAACAATCATTCTTTGATTCCATTGTCTAAAAAAAATTCAATACAAAATACTATCAACTCAACCGCATACCATATAACACTAAAAATGAATTACAAATCTGCATACGCCCTAATTTATAAGCATGCATAACACTCAAATGGAATTATAATTCTGCATAACCCCAATTTCAAAATAAGTAGAACAATCCGAATTGTTTTTTTTTTTTTTTTTTACAAACAAAAGACTGTGAATAGGACGGACACCACTACCTTATAAAAAATATTTCATAAAATAATCCATGAATAACTACGTTTGCATTCGGTCCTCACCCATATGTTCCAACAAAGTTTCTGCAACCTTTCAACGGAATCAAATAAAAAAATTTCATAAAATATTCAATGTTTTAAAGGTTTCTGTAAGCATGTATAACAAGTTAACAACCTGAATTGCTTTTCCTACAACTAAAATTGAAATATAATTTAGCATATACCCAATTCACAATTATTCACAACAATGTGAATTCTTCTACAAACAAAAAATGCAAAGAAATAACCAAACACCATTCACTGTTGCACTGTAATTCGTGTCTGAAAGCAAGAACTCTCTCTACAGTATTCACACCTTTTCACTATTACAAAGCAATTTGTCTCAAAAGCAACCCCATGTCATGCCATCGATCAAGCAACCCCACATGCTTCATTCGATCATGACGATTTAAATTTAAATCAATAGAAAGTAACTCATTTGATTAAAAACAATAAAGAACCTTGAACTCTCAACCAAGAAGGGTTTCGTGTACAACAAGAAGGGTTCATGAACTTCAAATCAGAAGATTTAAGAATGAAAAAGTAGAAGAAGTCTAGAAGATTAAGCGCAAATAATCATAAAAAGTTGATTAACCTACTTACCTCAACACTAGTTGAATTTTCCCCACCTTCTTCTTCTCCAAGACCCTAGCAACAGTCCAAAACCTCTTGCAGCCACCAACAATACATTTTTAGGGTTTTTTCACCCTAAAAGTCCTTCAATAAAGAAGATTAAATCTTAGCCATCAATTTCTTTTTGATCTAAAGAGACACGAGGTGTGATATGGTGTGTCCTCATGCACACAAATCCCATAGCATCTCCTGTCAAAGTTTCAAAATAAGATTGACTAGGACCTTACAGGCCTCCTCCTCTCCATGACATGGCTATTCTGTCCCAGCAAATTGTTGGGACACTTTGTTTGTTAGAACTGCTCTGCCACAAAAAACTCCTAGCAATTTGATCTAACCTGTGAAGAATGGAGTTAGGCAACATAAAACATTGCATAAAATGAACAGGTATAGCAGAAGTACTGATTGAATGAGGGTTGCACGACCCATCTGAGACAACAGAAGAGCTTTCCAGCTTGCCAATCTATTGGTAATTCGAGAAACCAGTTCACGGCAATCTCTAAAAGATGGCTTCTTGTTAAGGATAGGGATACCAAGGTATTTATCCACCTTCTTATTTTCATGGATGTTAAAAAGAGATTTAATTGCTGCCCTCTGAGCATGCTTGGTATTTTTGCTGAAAAGGATTGAAGATTTAGAGTAGTTGAT
Source organism: Buxus sempervirens (assembly GCA_947561395.2). Taxonomy (NCBI): domain Eukaryota; kingdom Viridiplantae; phylum Streptophyta; class Magnoliopsida; order Buxales; family Buxaceae; genus Buxus; species Buxus sempervirens. Next base: position 11,144,223 of record OX387183.1, read on the forward strand.
CTCCTGACCTGATTCACAACAATACATGTGCAATAGTCTGACCATACCATGTGCTTCCTGGCTGGATGTGTAACCATAGAGAGTAATATCGTCAGCAAACAAAAGGTGGGATAATGAGGGGCTACGACGTTTAATTTTTATACCATGAAATCTCCCATCCAACTCAGCCATAGTTATTGCTAGACTGAGCACTTGCTAGCATAGAATAAATAAATAGGGAGATAGTGGGTCTCCTTGACGAAGTCCCCTCGTGGCATGAAAGTCCCCAATCGGAGATCCATTAAACAAAACACTGAAGGATGTAGATTGCACACAACTCATTATAAGATGGGTAAATTACACTTAACTTCCTTGAGGTATGCTATAATTACACTTACCTCCCCTGAGGTTTCTGAAATAACACTTTCCTCCTTGAGATTTGTGTATGGGCCAAAATAACACTCTTTCATTTAAGTTTCCTTCAAAACAGTAGTGATAGTTAGTAAAATAATTTAAACTGGATAAGATTACCGCCATTTAAGTTAAATGATAGTTATGCCTTAGGCCATTAAAATTTTTGTTTTCATCTTTATGAAGGAGTAATTTTGTCTAGATGAGTATGAGCAACATGTCCGTGCATATCAGAGAAAATACAGATTTCAGATGGGATGAAAGCGCTACTGTCATTTTATTTGCGAGAGATTAGGGTTTGAGCCACGTCGTTCATTTCATTTTTGATTCGATGGTATGATTCTATGTTTTTTACTTTATATATTGTTGTTTTAGTTTTATTTAAAATTTGGATCCTCTTTCTCATTTTTTATTTAAAGTTTAAACACAGTGCACACAGCATCACCCCGATGGACTCGATCATTACATTTACATGCCACATTGTGTTTTCATGATTTTTGAGATATATTATTGATGCTTGAGGTAATTTAAGTGCAATTTTGAAGTATATAACTGATGCTTGTTAAGTTGTTGTAAATCTAGCATTTTTTTTTTGAAAAAAATGTAGCCAAAACTGTTTCCGGTGACAATTTCGTTCGATTCGCCGAAAACCATTGGAAAATATGTTTTCCGGTGAATCGTCGGCATTTCGCCGGCGTGTAGACGAAATGCCGTTCAGTGCCCTGGGCAGCACGCCCAGGTGCACCAAAATTCAAAACTTTGTTTAAAATGCCTTTTACCTGCAGTACTTACTACCACTAAAAGCAAAGCACGTGAATTCCCTAAACCTTTTACCGGCGGTAAAGTACCCCGCTAAAGGTGGTATAACAGAGGCGGGGCGGGGGAATATTATTACTATATATCGCTAAAAGATTTTGCGACAAGATATATTAAGGCGGGTCAGCCAAGGTTCTAGGGTCTTCTCGAGAGCTGTTTGAGTGGATCGAGAGAGATATTTTCTAGGGTTTTGATTGTGCGAAGATTGACTTCCCCGGTGGTGTGTGTCATCTCCGATCATCCTTGGAATCTTTTGGCAACGACAGTCTTGGCTTCTTGATGCTGATCTTGGAATAATCATCCAGTCCCTTTTTCTGATTAGCTTAGTGTTGCTGGTATAGATGGTATTTTGGGCGGTTACTAACCCTGGTTTATCTACAGGGCTTTGGGTTCAAAAGTCGTCGATCTTCTTAGTTTTTTTCCACTTATCTGTTGATCCTTATTCGGGATCTGAATCTGTTTGGGGCGTTTTTGGGGCTGCTTGTTTTTTTTTATCTATGGAAGATGTCATGGTCAAGCTTGATAAGCTTCTCATACCATCCTGTCCGGAGAGGGTTATCTCCGTAAGTAGTGAAGAGAAGCATCGGATCCTCCCAGATGGCGTCATTTGCAGTTATCAAGGTTTACAGTTTCGACGGTACGCCGAAATTTCGGTTTTTGGACCCTGGCGATGCGTTTCGCCGGGGAAATCGTTGGGGGCGCATCATTGAGGACTCATCGAAATTTCGAAGATTTGTCACCGGCACGAAGCGACGTGCCGAGCAAAACGGAACGAAACGGGTGAAACAAAGAAAAATTTATTTTTTATTGACGAAACTGGGCGGCGTGCCGCCGAAACGAAGCGACGTGCCGCCGAAATTTCCCCAAAATCCAGAAAAATCAATTTTTTGTCGATTTTTTGCTTTTTTATTTTTTCCATCGTTTTGCCCATTTTTCCCCGAAATTTCGTCTTCGCCAATGGGCGGCACGCCCACCAGCATCGAAACACAGAACCTTGGCAGTTATTAGAACCGATGGGTGGCAAGGTTTCTCTTAGTGCTGTTAAGAGTTTTGTTGAAAGAGCATGGAAATCTTGTCAAATTTCAGATATTTCTACCATTTCTCCATCTTGGTTCCTAGTCTGTTTTGCTTCCAAGGAAGGTCTTGAGTTTGTTCTCGAAAGGAGGCCATGGTTTATTACTAATGTTTTGTGCAATATTCAATAGATTAGATCACCAAAGGAAGCCGGATCTTTCTCCTTCTCATCCTTCATTGGCTGGTTCAACTATAGGATCTTCCAATTTCATTAATGGATCGAAAATTTATTTGGAGGTTGGGAGATGAATTTGGTGAAACCATTGATGTGGACCTACCCAAAGATGCGGATTACCCACTGGCTTCTCTGAATGGAAGTTATCATTGTCAACTCCAATCCCAGCAGGTGTTTATGTTGAAGACATTGATGAGACAAAGATTTGGGTAAATTTTGGCTACGAGGGCCTACCTGACTTGTGTTTTCCATGTGGTTTTTAGGACATACCCTGAATTTGTGTTCGAATATTCAATCTCCTGAATTTTCTAACATTTTCTGCGGAGGATTTGTTTCCAAATATTCCTCGAGAAACCAAGTTCCGTTCGGACGACACTACAAAAAATTAGGTTTTTCGCGGAGTTCATAAGAATGTTTCGAAATCTAAAATGAATGTCGCTATAGCTATTCGCGGCGAACATTGCGACAAATTTACTTTTGTCACCAAAGGCTGTGTCGCGAATAATTTGTTGACGTTTTTTGCGTTCGTCGCCAAAGCTGAACATTTGCGACATTCCATGAGTGTCGCTATATTTGCCACTGTAAATGTAGTATAGTGACACTCATATGAATGCCGCTATTTATTTATTTTAGCGACACACATATGAATGTCGCAATTTGCTTAATCTAGTGACACTTGTGAATGCCGCAATAAGTGTTATTTAACAACGAACAAATGTACACCACTATAAATTTAAATTCTCTTTTAAAAAAAAAAATCATTTTGTAGTTTCTTTTGAACCTATAATAATTAATTAACCAATAAATCCAATAGAACTCCAACCACCACCATAAAATAATACATTCAACAAATTAAAATAAGCTTCTCAATTCTTCTAAATCAATGTCAATACAAATAACATCTTCATATCAACAAAGAAAAGAAACAAAAAATTATAAGCCATATGAATGGCTCTAAATAACAATTCCATAGCAAAAAAAAAAGGAACTTATCAAAAAAATAAAAAGATAGTCTCTAAGTGCGTTGTTTCCCCTTATTAGCGGATCCTCAATGAAATTTCTGTAAAGAAAATTGAAGGGGAGAATATGCATTAGGAAAGCAACAAATGTCTATTATAATATGTAAATTTATACACTTTCAATAAAATTTAAAGTATACTTCATACCATTGTTTTCTCCACTTATGCTAATCGTTGCGTAAGCATTGCCAAGCAGCCTCAGCTGAATGACCTAACCAAATACTGTGCATCTACCATGTTCTGCTACATAAATAAATCCCTATACAAAGTAGCCACTTGGCATGTTTGCCAGTGAATGCACTGCAAATGAATTTAATGCCTATTGAATGATGCTTCAATTATTCTATACCATTAACACTGATTTACAACTTCGTAAATTTTAATATCTCTGTAAACTGTACCTTAATAATATCTGCTTGATCCCGTACACTCATGATGCCTTGCCGAGTAGCCTCAACTGACGGCCATAGTGGCAACATCAAATTTGGATCATACGAGAGGATGCTACCTGAGTTTTTAGCAATATTCATTGCAGCAAGATGAGTTGGCCTACTAGGTTCTTCAATCAAAGTATCAAACTAATCGAGCCACAGTGAAAGATACTTGCCTGCATTTTGAAATTGCAAACATGTTGACAAATCAGGTAGTATCATAAATATCTCATGTTACCATAGCAGTAAACGATTAAGATGCCAATATGCTAAATTTACCTTCTTAATAAGATTAGCATTCAGTTCTGATTCACGAAATAGTATATCAGCACTTGGATTTCGAAAAAAAAGGAATTCGCGTTCACTATCGGCTCTGAGTGTTATAAATGCAAGTGCTGTCCTGGTGTTGTGATCAAAACGCATGTGAGAATTATTTATAGAGTAGATAGTTTTTCAAAATCATGTTGCCAGACCAAAAACATATTCGTGTAAATTTCAAGATCGATTAAATGAATCAATGCCCCAGAGAACCAATGCAATAATTTGCACAGCAAATAGAAAAGCAAAATTGCTAGCATAAAATAGATAAAAATCAAAATAACCTGCCACATAAAATTGATGGGAAAAAAAAAATTAAAAATCCTGAGTTTTGGGAGTAAAATGAATGTGACTCAACAATAATTAATGACGGAAATTTAAAATGAAAGGGTAAATCTTCAATTACTTGAGCTACAATTGTCCTGGGTTTTTCAAATACTTCAAGGGCTGTGAAACATAGGATATTAAGGTATAACATAGGGTCACCTTAGGGACAAAATAAAAACATTCAAACAGTACAATAATTATGAGAATGAAATCTGGTGTCTTCTTTTATTCATCCTTAACACAGTACTGATATTGGAAAAAGAAAAAGGCAGAGATCCTACACATTTCATCAAACAAACCAGAACCCATTCATGGAGAATGACAACAAAGCACTAGAATCAGCCCCCTTTTTTTTTACTTTTAAAAAAACATAGGCAACAACTTGGCCTCAAAAGAGAATAAATAGCAAACAAAATTATGGCAAGTAATTGGCATGAGCAAGCTTATCTGGATAGCATCATTTCTATACATGTAGGTCACATTCCAAGTTCCAAAATAAAATGAAGTTTCCACCTCGTGTAGATATCAGACATCAATCAAATTAGATAAAGGACCTCATACAACCCAAGTTTACAAGGACTACAATTTTTCTCAAATGTTAATCATGTTGTTTCTATGACAATCTCAAACAAATAAATCAGATAGTTTCATCTGACTCAATCAAAGTTTGATGTAAAAGATCTCTTAAGTGGGACCCTCCCACGGTTTCCAATCTTCTACTTCAAATTGTTACATGTAAAGGCTTTCCATTTTGGCATGTCAAATATCAGGTAGTTTATTAAATTTCCTCAACCTTTATGCTACTAATACTTCTGACTCTAAACAATATGGTAACCAACTCTTTAAATCCAAACTAAGAGGTTGGAAACACCCACTAGCATAACTTGTAGCTATGCTCCATCAAATAGCTGATCAAACAAATAAACAGATATAAAACAAAAAGCTTTCGAAAAAAACTTGTGCTTTCTCCCATGTCTTATCAAGGTTTATTGCGAAGTAAAATCATGTTTATGAGATTGGATTAAACATTGCTAAGAAGTTTCATGTAATAATTTTGTATATCCAGTTGCAGTACAGTGTTGTCTCTATTTATTTCAAACATAGTATAGAAGAAGTGTCTATCATCCTTGGTGTAAAGGGGGAGGCATCGCTAATTGTTGATCTACATAAGAGTTAAATTGTTCTGAAATGCTAGGATCTTGATGAGATTCAAAATGCAGGGAAAGTGTTCTGCCCAAGTGCTTTACTTCCAAAATATCTGAAAAATAACTTATACTACTGTCTACCCTCTAAAATCTACTTCATCCAAAACAAAGAGGAGATCAAAGAAAAATGAGACTGAAAATAATCAAAGAATGAGATATAGAGCAATCAAGACTATATTCGTCAATTTGCGGTTGTAGCAAGGCTACCAAAGAGCCGATTGATTCTTGTCTTGGCAATTTTTTTTGAAGATGTCTAGATCTTCGCAATGTGTATTAACTAATCAATTATTGACAGAAAATAATAATTGTCACATCCAAAAAGGAAAATTCATTTATTTGGATTCAAATTGTGAACAAAATTTTGGATTCAAAACAGAATTTTCATGGTGCAAAAAGAGTGATCGATTCCATAGAAAACATTCTCCAACAAAAGGCACGAATCTTAAAAGAAACCCAAAACGAACAAATAATAATCTTAACGTCTAAATGAAAAAAAGGAAACCCTAAAAAATCCTACCCTAATCCTAAAACAAAGATAAGCATCCAAAAGAATCACAGATCAAGTTACATACTCTTATCAAACGAAATCCGGATCCAACGATGGAATCGCCATTTCAAAATCAAAATTCGTAGGATGCAAAAAAATAAATAAAATGAGACACAAACATGCAAGCAAACAAAGAAACAAAATAACACAAACATGCCTTTCGATCTACTGAGAATAGCAGGCGTGCCATTTGATCCACTTAGTGTAGCGGTTGAAGGAAGACGTTCGGCAAGTGCTGAGCGTACGCAAGAATATATCACACAAAAAAAAATGGTTGAAATAGAGGGCGGCGTTATTGTTCTAATCGAATGAATTGCTCTGTAGTTTTAGTTTTGATCGATATAACAAAGACCGAAAAAAAAAAGCCACAAATGCACCTTTTGATTGATCGACTGATTTTATCGGGCGTAGAATCCGATTGAACAAGGAAGCCGATTGGTGGGAGCTGAGGAGTTGCCCTAGATAAGTAGGTGTGCGCGATATCGATGAGAACGGAAAGTGCAACTCTGTTTTGATCATCTACACTTCTCCGATTTTAAGTTTTTGAGCCGGCGCGGGAAACAAAAGGCGCGTATTTGTCATGTGTTACAGCGGCGAAACTTAACAAGCACCGCAAATAACATTTTAATTGACACAAATAATTTAATAGGATTTTTTTTATTAATGTAAAATTTTTTTCTTTAACGGCAAACATTCAAGTACGCCACTACATGATATATATCGCGACATATATATTTATGTTCGTCGCAAAATTTGTATTGCTAAAAAATTAATTTTTTGTAGTGCGAAGACATTTACAGGAAAGGAAAGAGGCATTACCCTTGGGCTCTAACCCTAGTTTCAGCAAGAAAGATGATCCAGTTGTCATATGAGTCCGAGTCGTGAACTTGCTCAATGAGGCCGATGCTCAATGAACCTGGGTTGTCGGGTCAGGACGTCAGATCATCTAATAATCTGGAGATTAGTACTTCTGACCCGGTTTCCTATATCAGGAGCTTAGATGTGGAGAATTCGTCTACTGGGGAACTGATTCTGGGCCTCTTAATAATAATGCTTTAGTACCTTTTACATTTCAAGCCCAACGAGCACAGAAGGCCGAAAACCCTCAATTGGGCTTAAATTTATTACTAACGAGTTTCTTTCCTGATAATATGCAACAATTCTTAGCCCAGTCAGGTACCCAAGTGGTGGCAAATCCGCATTTAGCAATAACCCACAAAGCAATGTCTAAGGAGAACAAAGAGTCAAGCTCGAAGATCCAGGGCTAACTCATATCCCGGGCAATCTGCTGAAGCTTCTTCCTCTTCATATAGCCTAGAAATGCCACCCAAACAAAATGTGGACTCCTCCAAAAAAAGAAAGCTTGTACAGGCAGTTGATTCCCTTATAGTTATAGACATCTTGGAAAACTCTCAACAATGAGAGTTCTTTTTTGGAATTGCTGTAAAACCCCGAATTTTGGATAATAATTAAGACATAAATAAATAAAAGAAAATAGGGGTTCGACTATGGTGGAAATAAAAGAATGAAAATTTAGAGGATTGATAATTCAAATAAATAATAATTTGTAAATAAAAGAGAATTTTCAAAGGAAATCAATTTAGGAGAAGAAAAGGGTATTTTAGTAAATTCCAAATGGGCAATTGGTGAACTAAATTATTAAATAAGTAATAGAATTGGAAAATAGAAGTTTAAAACTTATTGGGTTAAGTTTGAAGTTGAATAGTAATAATTATAGCCTAAAAGAAAGGAAAAAGGGCAATTGGATAATTATACTTAATTAGTGGCCTTAATTTGGAGAAAAAGTGACTAAATGGGGTGTTTAGGTAATATTTAGAAATAGATATAAAATATGAACGAAAATTTGATAAAGGAAGGAGTTTAGTTAATAAGGGACTTAATAGGTAAATTACTAAAAGAGAATTAGAAGGAGGAAAGATAGTAGGAATTAATTAGAAGGTTTCCTAACCCTAATATAACTCATCTAAGGTTTGTCTATTTAAGTAAGTCATTAAAGCAAGTTTAGGGTTTCTTCTATTCAAGTTATATAGAGGAAAATGAGGAGAAAAAGGTAGCTCCTATGTTTGGAAAATATAGAGAGAGAGAAGGAAGAAAATATAAAGAACACAAGAGAAATAAGCTGTTGCTAAAACCTCTGACCAGCAACCATCAAACTTAGATCGGAAGAGATCCAGCCGTTGGATTGACCTCAAATTTGGAGGTTTTGTTTATGACTGGTAGGACTACAATCTGAACGGTAAAAATCTTATTTGGAGAACCCTAGGTTGGTGCGAAAAATAACAGAAGTGCAGATTCAATTCGGGATACAAGAGAAGATGGATTTTTGCATGATAAAGCAAGTAGCAATCACTTGAAAACTAGAGGAACCACATGATTTCGGTGTTTTAGATTTGTTTCTGATTGATTTGATTAGACGAGAATATATTTCATGGTTACGTTTGGTTTTCATCAATGAGTTTTCATGTTTTTGAAAGAAAAGTATAAAAGTATTGAAGAATTTAGGTTTGATCTTTGTAGATGACCAAGGAATTGCAATTTATTGATACAAATAAGGCTAGGGTGTTGAAGGTGTGATTTAAGTTCATAAGAAATAAATTTTGAACAATTAAAAATGAAGAAATAACCCAAAAATCATAAAATTGGAAAATCTTAAGAATCTGCTGAAATTTGCACGGGTGCTCAACAGATAGCCTGAGGAACCATGTTGAGTGACCTAAGTAAATTCTTAATATTTGGGGATTTTAAGTATAAATTAATGATTAATAATTTTTCCTAGTAATTTAGTTATTGTAACACTTGTATAGGAGTTAAATTGATGTGTAGGAACTGACGGAATTTAATTTGGTATTAAAACTAATAATTTGGAACAATGAATGCAATTGGGTGTCTTAAAGGACAAGGTTTTGGAAATAGTGGATTAGATTTAGTTAAACATAAATTTGGGGATTGAAACCAACTTTTAAGCTTCAATATGGGTCTGTGTGATCTTCTAAAAGTGAAAAATAACAGTAATTACAAAATCTAATACCTTAGGTGTTAAATACAGAAGTGGGGCATTAATAAATAATTTAATTAGGGAAGTTTTAGTCAAGTCATAGGAATCTTATTTTTGCTCATGAATGTGAACTATAACTTGTATAAACTATTAATAATTATGTTTTGGGTGCCTTAGTATTTATGGAATCTGGTTTGGAGATTTATTCGTGGTTTTGATTGTGTTTTCTTAATGTGATTGATTTCGGGTTAAGAAGAATGAGACATGTATATCACTTGAAATTGAGTTATTGATTTGTGATCATGGTTTATGGATATCTGTGAGACATGGAAATGTTATCTAGGATGACTTCCGATATCGTCACGCAGGGATCAATAAAAATAAAGAGTCGCTACCATCCAGGTTAAGGTGTGAATGGACACCAAAGGGTTCATAAAAGCCAAATAGAGCCAAAGTAGCTCTAATACAAGGAAAAAATCCAGAGATCAGGTAAGGGGAATTATTTATGAGCGGGGGAAGGTGTTAGGCACCCCCACTCATCCATCTAAGACGGTTGCCACATGCTTGCTCATGCTAAGGATTGTTTGCTAATCAAAATAGACAAAGGTTGCTTAAAAGTAAGCAAAATGTAAGTGATTATTCCACATGAGTAGTCCAATGAGTTTAATCTCTCCTCAGGGATATATCACTTTAGAACTTCATGAGTGAAGGAAAATCCAAGTAAAATTTGAAGCAAGACCAAATGCAAGGCAAATCTGGAAAAATCAGATTATGAGAACTTGAAAGCTTTCGATTAACCATAACTCACTCAATTTAAATCCAAATCCAATGAAACCAAAGCCATTTGAAAACTGGTATATAGTAGAGTACACAGTAAAAAATTCAGCTCAATCCGATTTAAAACGAGAGAGAAATCCACATCTGAAATCTGTTGCTATAACTCGGAAAAAGTGGTGAGTAGGCATTTTCAAAGTCTTATTCGTGGAGTTTGGCTCAATAAAAATCCATGAAAATTTGCATGGAAGAAGTATGTTGTGCCATCTTTCCAAAGAAATAAGTCTCACACCAAACTCTATCCAGATGTGGCTTGTGTGCTCTCTTGAACAGGCCTAGAAGACCACAGATTAGCTCTGGACTATGCCAGCGAGCAGCTCTGAGTCAATCAAGCACACAAGGCACAAATCAGATCAAAATCTGCTGAAACCAATTGGAAATGAAAATATACTTCTCAAGGAAAACTCAGAAACTGAAATCACTCGAAACGGATTAAAACTGAGCAAATGGTGCACCATCAAAGCGGTAAGTTCAGCAATCTGGGCTGAACTGACTTACAGACTTTGAACAGACGGTGTCAAAAATTGGCTTCATAAAAATGAATGAAAATTTCCAGATACAAATTAGGCTTTCCCATCTATCACATGTCTTTGGAATCACTCAAAAATTCATCCGGATGAAGTTATGAGCATTCTAAGACATGGTACAGATGCTGACCTGTTTTGAAAAACTTTGAGTAAAAGTGTGAGACCAGTGCATGTGTGCAAGTGGATTCGACAAAAATAACTTGAAATCATGAAAAACAACTCATGAAGTCCTAGAAATTCATTCTAAGGCAAGAGATCTCAGATTTTCCATATTGAGCATGGAGAATCCAAGATCTAGCCTATTTGATGCAAAACAGTGAAAAAGTGTGTGATATTGGTAAAAACACATATCTAGGAGAAAATTAAAATCCATTGCTATTGAGAGCATGGATCATGTTGATTTCTCCAGATTCAAATAGCACAAATAATCAGCATATAAAAATAATATGCAAATCATTCAAGGTAGGTTCTAGCCTAAAGGATCCATTCCATCTTTCTTTTCCCAAGGCTCTCTCTTCACGTTTTACGGCTAGAGAGGATTCCCAGGTGCTTTGGAAGAGGTTTGGGGCTTGCAAACAATCACCAAATGGCCTTACACTATAGAAAGGTAGAAGTTGGGAGTTGAAATGTAAAGGAGAAGCAAGAAATGAAATGAAGCTTTACCTTTAGTAGCTTGGGCCTTGAGTAGACAATCCAGCAGAGTTTCTCTTCTTCTTGCAGAGCTTCTAAGCTTCAAATTATCAGCCATTTGCAAGAGGAGGACCCCTCTATTTATAGGCAAAGCCAAGGGTAGAAGAGTCCCAAGGGTATGCCAAAAAAGCCTTCTAGATTATTCCAATTCTCCTTAAAGGCTTGAATTGGAGTAATTTAGCAAGTTTCGGAGGGTGAAATAGCTAGGGAATTCAAGTCCCTGAGAGAGAGGTAATATGCGTAAATAAGGCTCAGAAATCAAGCCATTTCACAAATCCCCGAAATAGCCAAAACCGCATACACAGTGCGGTTTCCACAGAACCGTCACTATATGTGCAGTTTCTATGCAAATTCATCTCAACAGCACATACAGGGCGGTTCCAATTCAGTTACGCTCGTCATGATTGCTGTCGACATGTCTCAACGGCCGAAGCTTCCGAAAGCCACGTGGCAGCCCACGCGATAAGCATGAATATCAACCGTGCTGTATATATGGTTGCAACCGTATATACAGGGCGGTTGAGACCAAATTCTCAAAAACCGCACATATACTACGGTCAGCACATTTTTGGTTGGTTTTGAGCCTTAATTGCACAGGCCAGGCTTATTTACATGTAATATCGTTTAAGTAAATGTCCTCGTATTTTTTAATCTCCATTTACTTAAGATATTACATATAAATAAGCAAACACCCCCCCCCCCCCATTTGAATCCATTAAAAATAGTTCCAGATCCAAATTCCAAGTGAATAAAAAGTCAACTTTCCAGTTCCAGGCTAAATTCTGGTTTTTCAGGTCCGGTAAAAAGATTCAACATGTTGATACAAAGGTATTTATCAAGATTAAAAATCTCAAAAAATTCATTTATGCAATAACATTGCTAAAAACCTAATTACCGGGAAAAATTATCTTCAAATCTTGCTTTAAAAAATATTTCATTTTCTGGGGTCAAAAGTCAACAAAATTCAACCCGAAAAAGTTTGACTTTGCATAAAAGATTGAATTCGGGCCTTTTCCTTTGCGGCTTTGGATTCAAATGGGTTAAGGATCTTAAACCCAATGCTAAGAATTGAAAATTCTAATAAAATATTTCTCTCCTTCAAGACTTATAAAAAATCGTGCGATTTTGGGGTGTCTACAATATCGCATATAAATTGGTAATCAATTGTAAATAGAATAAATTGTTTTACGTGTGAGTTGTGTCTAGCAGGCATAGCTGTATATGGATCCATAGGCTAAGCTAGATAGTGGAGGGGTACTTATTTTGGGTTGATCACTCCCATTTGCGCTCGAGCTTCCTTTGTAAGTTAGTTTGTATTTGGGGGGACTTCATGTTTATAGGGTCTCATTTTGAGCCGTTATTGCTGATGAGTACCCTGTATGTGCGGATAAGCGGCCAACTCCATGTATTGATTAAGGTGTTGCATGCTGGTGGTTCATGCCGAACTTTGTGAGTTTCGTGCGTAATAAGTCAATGACTACGCCTCTTATCTCAGTTATTATACGGGTTTGAGGGTCTTAGTAGCTTCGCTTATAAGACGCATGGTGGCATAGCAATGAAGAGTATTTGTTCAAAGACTTATCTTGCTTCATGAGTCCTGTGATGTCATATATGGTTTTCTGTATATTTTGTCGTTTATATTGAAATTGTATACTTGGACTTGAATTATTACTTTTGCTTTGGTTTATCGTTATACCTCATGACTATTTCTTAAATTAGACTGTTTAATTGCATGCACCTTGTTACTTGTTGAGATATAAATATCACTTCCGTTTTTATCTAATTTTTAGGTATGCGTTGGAGAGATCGTCATGTCTGGGGTAATAAGCACATGGGTTGAATTGTGACTGTAAACTTAGAATTATTTCAGAATAAAGAGATTTTCATTGTAAATTAATTTGATTAAATTGAATTAAATATGCTATGCTTCCAATGGTACTCTGATATAAATAAAAGTTTTAAATTTCGCATAAAATTTTAGTTTGTTTTGACTCACAAATTTTAGTAACACTCCGGGTTTGGTTGTTGAACTGGATTCGGGGTGTTACAATTGCAATGACTTAGGATGGGCAACTACTCATGCCCACCTCAAAGACATCTTTTTGTATCATTGTCCTCACCTTCTTCTTCTTTCTGAGACTTTTGCTCAGCATAAACTCTCTCACTATGTAGCAAAAAAATTACATATGGTTAATTCTTTTGTTCTTCCAGCTTCTGATTGTCGTGAAGGCTTTTTAGTTTTGTGGGTGCAGGAAATAACAATGCAATCCTACAATTCCTGGTCGATCACCCTCTTTGTTTCTCATGAGGATAAGTCTTGGTTGCTAGTTTTTGTCCATGCAAGCAGCAGAATCTATTCTCAGATAACGCAATGATAGTTTTTGGCATCACAGATGCGGGAGTTTTTGTCAACATGGATTCTATGTGGTGACTTCAATGCCATGAGATATGCATCTGATAAGAGAGGGGGTAATGCTGTGAGCCAATGCCAATTGGAATGCTTTCAGTCCTTGGATTCTTGTAACCTGATTGAAATTCCTATGCGAGGACCTCAGTTTACATGGTGTAACCGTCAACAAGGGTCTTGACGTATTTCAAAAAAGATTGATAGAGCGTTTATTTCTGATGATTTGTTGGATCCATTTCCACACCCAGTCCTATATTCACAGCATATATTTGCCTCGGATCAATGTCCTTTACTTCTTCACCTTACCAATGAGAAGAGAATTAGTAGAAAGCCATTTTGGTTTGAAGCCTTCTGGGTAAGGGAGGAATCATGTGTGGAAGTTATTGAGCAATCAAGGAGCCAGCATTGAGTGGCCATTTCTATCAAAGCTTCATGCATTGGCTACAGATTTAAAGAGGTGGAACAGAAATGTGGTTGGGAATATCCATGAGAAAAAGAGAGTCCTTATGAATCAATTGCAACAAATTCAATTGCGTTTGCTTCAATCTTCAGAGCCTTTGCTTGTGAAAGAAGAAGCTAGGATACAAAAGCAGTATGCTAAGGTTTTATTGCAGGAAGAAACTTTTTGGCTTCAGAAGTCTCGGGTTAATTGGCTACGGGAGGGGGACCAGAACATGAGCTTCTTTCATTGGACCACTTTGATTAGAAGGCACACAAACTTTATACAAACTTTGAAGGATGATGCCAACAACGAAATCTCGGAGCCTAAAGCTTTGGAAAGGTTAATTCTTACTCATTTTCAGGACTTATATGAAGCTGAACCTGTTGTATCAAATTATGATTTGCCTGGACTTATTCAACCTATTAATACTATGGAACAAAATGATTGGATTTCACGTATCCCCTCACCTACGGAAATCTGGGATTATGTTAGAGGAATGGGAGCCTTAAAATGCCCTGGTCCGGATGGATTTCAGGGCATTTTTTATCATACATATTGGTCTATAGTAGGACAAGATGTCATAAATATGGTACAATATTTCTTCATCATAGGTCATCTCCCAAGGAATCTAAATCACACTTATATTGTCCTAATTCCGGAAGGTCAACATTCACGTAGAATCAAAGATTTCAGACCAATAAGTTTATGTAACTTTTCATATAAAGTTATATAAAAAATATTGGTCAATAGAATTAGACCCTTGCTTAAGGAGCTAATATCTCCTAATCAAATGGCTTTTGTCCCAAAGA
This sequence comes from Buxus sempervirens, assembly GCA_947561395.2. NCBI lineage: Eukaryota > Viridiplantae > Streptophyta > Magnoliopsida > Buxales > Buxaceae > Buxus > Buxus sempervirens. The sequence goes on from OX387183.1 coordinate 11,159,250, forward strand.
GAGATATTCGAGATAGCATCTTAATTCATCATGAAATATCTCATCTCTTTCACAAACAGAAAAAGCCAAACAAAACAAGGTCTGAGAATCTTCTCAATAAAGGCATGTATGCCTTAAAGTTGGATTTCACTAAGGCCTAAGATAGAATTAGCTGGACTTTTTTTACGTAAGGTCCTACATGCTTTTGGCTTTTCTAATAAAGTGGTTAGCCTTCTTATGGAATGTGTGTCATCGGTTTCTTACAGTATTTTATTTAATGGGAAACCTGTTGGTAACTTTGCAGCTAGCTGTGGATTGTGACAGGGGGATCCCCTATCCCCCTTTTTTTTTATTCTTTGCCAACAAGTACTCTCTCTATCTATACTAAGGGCTGAAGCGGATGGCAGATTTAGGGGCATTTCTCTAAGATGTGGTGGATTAACCATTTCACACCTCATGAATGCAGATGACCTGAACAGTTACGGCTTCATATCAGAAAGAGAAGCGCATGCTCTTTGGTGTATTATACAACGGTATGACATTGAATCAGGTCAGAGTATAAACAAGCAGAAATCTTCCCTTTATTTTAGCCGCAATACTTCCAAGCAGAGAAGGGTAAGTATTAGAAGATTATTTAATATTCCTGTTTCTAAAACCCAAGATTAATATCTGGGAGTCCCAGTTATTCACAAGAGGCCTCAAATTCATGAGTTCTCAGAAATCCTGTCAAGAATGGCCTCACGTATGGCAGGTTGGAAGTCCAAATTGCTGTCCCAAATGGGGAGGCTTACTCTCATCAACTCGGTCTTGAATTCTCAAACTCTCCATATCATGAGTTGTTTCCAGTTACCCATGGGTATTATAAATAAGATTGACAGCCTTGGTAGATCTTTCTTTTGGAACTCTAGCAATGAAACTAGGACTGTTCATACTATTTGTTGGGAGAAAGTGACACTACCTCGGAAATTTGGTGGTTTGGGCATAAGAAGACCATTGTCGATGAATAAGGCTTTAATTCTTAAACAAGCCTGGAGATTAGCAACGGAGTCAGATGGTGTGAGACATGGAAAAGTCACCTAGATGATTCCCCCGTCATCACACACACTCAACGAAAATGGGAGAGTCGCCACCATTCAATTTTAGGGTGTGAATGGACACCAAAAGATTCAAAATTAGCAAAAGGACAAAAACTAGAGTAAAAATAACTCTACTTGAAAATAAAATCCAGAGATGGGTAAGGGGATTAGATTATGAACGGGGGAAGGTGTTAGGCACCCTCATTCACCCATACAAGGTGGTTGCCAAGTGTTGTTCATGTTAAAAAAATAAGAAAGCTTGCTAAAATAATTAAAAACCTTGAAAAAGGATTAAACAAATGTATGATATTTTTACATGAGAAATCCAAATGAATTCTAAATCCTCTTTTATGTCATTATCACTTCTGGGCCATCACCATTAGATGGAAATCAAAGCAAAACTCGAATAAAACCAAGTTGAGACAAATCCGGAAAATTCGGTAAAAGTTAGAACCATTTGTCTTGAAATCATTCAAATCTAATTTAAATTGAATCAAACCAAATCCATTTGAAATATTATGATAAATAGAAGACTCATGCAAATTTTCAATCAATTCTGGTTAAAATCCTAGGAGTTATTCTCCTTTGAAATCTGCCGCTGGAGATAGTTAAAAGTGACAAGTGTGCAAGTTTGGAAAATCATTTAGAAAAATCGGCTTCATATAAATCCATGAAATTTGGTGCGAATGAAGTATGTATGGTTCTCTTTCAGATGAAACTAGCCTCATATAAAAATTCATCCGGATGTGCCTTGGGTGACCTCCGGAACAGGCCGCAGGGATCACAGATTAACCCAGAAATGTGCTGTTGAGCAGTTCTGAGTAAATCGGTCACCTATAACACAAATGGAATCAAAAAATTATGAAACAAATTGGATTTGAAATTAGACTTCCGAAGGAAAACACAGAAACAAGAATCACTCGAATCGGATTTAAAACGAACACATGGCGCTCAGTCAAAGTGACCGGTTCAGCAATCTGGCCTGAACTGACCTATCAACTTCGACTGAGTGGTGTCAAACATCCTCTTCATAAAAATTGATGAAATTTTGCAGACATAAACTAGACAACCTCATCTTTCCCATGGCTTTGGAATCACTCCAAAATTCATCCGGACGATGAAGTTACGAGTGTCCGAAGTTGGGGTACAGCTGCGGTCTAGTTTAAGTCTTTTTAGAGAAAATCAACTCAAAACAGTGATAAGGTGTGTGGAATTCGAGCAATATAAATCCAAATCATTTGAAAATCATTGAGAAATGTCCCAGAATTGTTTGGGGCTATTTATTTCAGATCTATCACAATGAATGCAATAGATTCGAAACACAAGCCGATTCCGACAAAACAAGTGCAATATGTGCATGTGTAAAAATCATTTCTTCAATCACAACATACCATCATATGGCATTCATATCAATAAAATGGTGTTCTAAAAAGACCTAGGGTTCTGTTTCATTTTTGTTTCCCTTAGTTCTCTCTCCCCGTTTTACGGTTCTTCGAGATAATCTTGGGGTACTTTGATTATGAAACAGTTTTCAGAGAATCAAAAGGCTATTCAACAAGGTTCTAGCACTAAGGATCAATCCTCAGTCTCGTTTCCTCTAGATCCCGCCTTTACGTTTTACGGCTAGGGGGAGTCTTGACGTACTTTGAGTAGAGGAAGGGTTTGCACATACAAAGAGTAGGCCTTATTCTATAGAAAGGTAGAAGAAAAGAACTAACTCTAGAATGTAAAGACAGAAAAATAAAGAGGGGTTTAGGCTTACCTGGGTGTCTGGAAGCAATGTGGCAGCGGTTCCCTTCTTTACTCGGAGCTCTTCAATCTCCAACTTATTGGCCATTTGCTTAAGGAGGAGCCTCCTATTTATAGGCAAAGGCTATGGCTAGGGTTTGCATGATGGTAGACACAAAATGATGTATAGAGTCCACCAACCTTAACTCTAAGGCTATTTTCGTGATTTCCACTCCTTTAATGAAGGATATGATGGTAAAAAGTGAAAACTCTCGGAAAACCCTAATTTTGAGCAAAAACCTTGTATCAGACAACTCAGATCGGATACAAGCAATTCTCTTTGTATCCGACATTATCTGTCGGATACAATAAAGATGTTTTATAATGTTGGATACAAAAAAAAGAAGCTTTTATCCAAATTTTAACACAGGCAATACTTGTTTACATGTAATATCATTTAAGTAAATGTCATCGTATTTTTTAATCTCTATTTACTTAAGATATTACATGTAAATAAGCAAACACCCCCCCCCCCCCCCCCATTTGAATCCATTAAAAATAGTTCTAGACCCAAATTCCAAGTGAATAAAAAGTCAACTTTCTAGTTCCAGGCTAAATTCAGGTTTTTCAGGTATGATCAAAAGATTTAACATGTTAAAACCAAGGTATTCGTCAAGATTTAAAATCTCAAAAAATTCTTTTATGCAATAACATGGCTAAAAACCTGATTATCAGGAAAAATTATCTTGAAATTTTGCTTTAAAAAATATTTCATTTTCTGGGGTCAAAAGTCAACAAAATTCACTCGGAAAAAGTTTGACTTTGCACAAAAGATTGAATTCGGGCTTTTTCCTTTACGGTTTTGGATTCAAATGGGTTAAGAACCTCAAACCCAATGCTAAGAATTGAAAATTCCAATAAGATATTTCTCTCCTTCATGATTTATCAAAAATTGTGCAACTTTGGGGTGTCTACAGATGGCTTATGGGTTAAACTCATGAAAGATAAGTATTCTCCACATAGTTATTTTATGGATAGTAATGTTCATCTTAAGGATTCATTTGTGTGGAAACAGATTACTAAATTGAAACCTTGGCTTCAAGAAGGCATTGCATGGTAATAGCTAATGGGAAGGATATAGATATCTTAAAGGATAAATGGGCAGGAGACAAGAATCAGATTATCTCTATTTCAAGGAAAAAATCAGGAGACAAAAATAAAAATATGTTTAAACTCTATACATTGGAAAGTACACAGCTGCCTGATATTCAAACTCTAAAAATATGATTTCCTTTAACAAAGGTATGTGATTTCCTCCTGTAGAGGGTACTGGCAGATTGTTTGGACAATTTTTAGGGAAGGAAATCAGATTACTTTAACAAAGGTATGCGATTTGTTTCATGCTCATACATGTAATTGGAATCTATCTCTCATTAACTATTTTTGGGACAAGGCACTAGTGCAAAAAATTCAAAACTCTTCTACTAATCCTCTCCTCTCAAAGGACAAGCATATTTGGACTTGTACATCTTCAGGCCTTTTTTTGGGGTCTGCTGCCTATCAAATGCTCTTATCCTCCCAGGTATCTCTCTCTAAACCTATTTGGTTCCAAATTTGGCGACTTCCATGTGCTATCAGAATTTGATTGTTTCTTATGGAAATGCTTACAACATGGACTTCCAACTGCGGATATCTTAGCTCAAAGATTGGGTTATGTTCAGATCTCTTGCTCTCTATGCGGTGAGCACACTAAAAGCTTGGAACACTTATGGTTACAATGCCCTTTTAGTAGGGCTGTTTGGTTTCGTTATATAGGAGGAACATGGCAACAGTATGGCCCACAAAATGATTTCAGAGCCTGGTTCTCTAACTTACTAAAGTTGAATCATCCCTCTTCAAGATTTGATCGTTTGGATTTCTTATCTTCAATGGCATCCTTTGGGTGGGCTATTTGGAAGACAAGGAATGTAGCATTATTTGAAGGTCAAGTTCCTTCCGTAGAGGGTATTGGCAGATTGTTTGGAGCCTTACAAAGAGACTCTCAGTTATTAAAACTTCATGCTGCCAATTCTCAAGTGCACTCAAGTGATAAAGAAGTAGTATGGGAGCCTCCAGAATCACCATTTATTAAGATTAACTTCGATGGGGCACTTCGACAGTCAACCCAACAAGCTGGGGCGGGTGGTATTTGCAGAAATTCTCTTGGACAATTTGTAGCTGCGTACTCTATGAAAGTCAATGTTAATTCATCAATACAAGCTGAGGCATTAGCGGCCTTAGAAGGACTTCGAGTTGCAAAGGCTATGCAGTACACTCATATTATATTAGAAGGGGACTCCTTATCGCTGATTCAACTATTATCTAATATCCATCAGACAGTACCATGGCGTATCAATGAAATGTTGGGCAATATCAGGTAGCTGTGTACTTCTTTCCAATGTATAGAGTTTAAACATATTTTTAGGGAAGGAAATCAGATTGCAGATATGTTGGCAAACCATGCCTTAGATAAGTTCCATTATAGAGGTGGCAATTGTGACCCGTGACCAGCCAACCCGCCCGATCTTAGGCGGGTTTGGGTTGACTGTTTCAACCTGCCGGTTGGGTTTCGGTTATGAATTCTCAACCTGATTATAAACGGGTTGGATTAGGCTTTGACCCCTGTGAGACATGGAAAAAATCAATTCAATGACATCCTCATCATCACACCGGATTGGTTAAAAACACAGAGTCGCCACCATTCTGTTTAGGTATGAATGGACACCAAAATCTCAAATAAGCACAAAAAGGCAAATTTAGGGTAAAAATAACCCTATTAAAAAAAACAACCAGAGATGGGTAAGGGGATTAGGTTATGAATAGGGGAAGGTGTTAGGCACCCCTATTCATCCATACAAGGTGATTGCCAGGCATTGTTCATGTTAAAATAAAGGAAAAAGGGCTTGCTACAAAAATCATGAAAAATCATAAAAAAGTCAACACTGTATGGTTTTTTCATACGAATAGCCTGATTGATCCAGAACTTTCAAATATGATCATACCATTCCTAGGGTTTCATGATTAAAACAAAATTGATATAAAATCAAATAAAACCAATCTAAAGTGAAAACTTCAAAATCTAGCTTCAAGTTAAATTCTAGAGATCTAGAAAAATATTATTTTTATAAAATATTGCAGAATTGAACTTGAATAGTTCAGGACATAGATATAGCCCAAATTTCATATTAGATCAAAAAATCAAAACCAAAAAAACCCACATTGATGAAGAACATCAAAAGGGGAGAACTTAGACCGTAGGGTCTTCTCTCAATAATGAAAAACGATTCAAAAACCACATAATGAAACCCTAGAATTTATTTTCAGGCTTCTGAATCCAGATCTACCATATTGATTATGATGGATCCAGGATCTTAGCCTAATATCACAAAAATCACGAAAACAGTGCTGTATGTGCAAAAGTGGTGAAAATCCAAATTTTAGAAAAAAGGAGGATTTCATGCTATAAACATCATGGATTCATATGATTCATTCAAATTCAACATAAAAACAATTAAAACATTATCAGGATATTCAAAGCAGCCACATCTCACAGATTAGAGCACATGGGGGTCTACCCTACGGATCCACCTGTTCTCTTTTCCCTTAGCTCTTTCTTCACGTTTTATGGCTAGAGAGGATTCTTGAGGTACTTGGAGATAGGTTTGGTGATACAAACACAATCAAAGGCCTTATTCTATGAAAAATGAGAAAAACAGATATGGGATTCTATTTTAAGGATCCACCTGTTCCCCTTTCCCCTAGCTCTCTATTCACGTTTTACGGCTAGAGAGACTCTTGAGGTACTTAGAGACAAGTTTAGGAATACAAAATAAAAAATGACCTTATTCTACAGCAATGGAGAAGATCCTATTATCTCTAGAATTGAAGACAGAAAATAAAAGGGAAAAGGGACTTACCTGGATTGAGAAAGCAGAGCAGCAGGGATTCCTCTCTTCTCTTGGAGTTCCTTAGACTTCAAATTTTCGTGGCCTTTTGCTTGAGGAGAAGCCCTCTATTTATAGGCAAACACAGGGGTATGGCTGGTCTAGAGGGATATAACAAGATCCCACCAGATTGGGTTAAAAATAGGGATAATGCCCATCCAAGGCCAACAAGGATATTTTGAGCGAATAAAAGAGATAATTCGCTCATTTAAAGATATATTGGAATGAAGATAAGGCTCAGAAATCGAGAAAGGAGAAAATTCGCATAAATCTAATGCGCCCGTAAATGTATTACGGGCAAATGGTGTCCGTATTTGATTTACGGGCGTTGCGTGCCCGTATACATTTTTCGGGTGCGGCCAGACCGCAGATATAATACGGGCACTGCCTAAATTATTGAATTTTATGCATTTTTGGCCTGTTTTAAATCCCAATTATATGTTTTCATTATTTTCTCATTTTGTAATGCAATTTGGCGTGTCTACAACCCCTCAACCCGAAATGACCGGATTACAGCCCGTTTATTTTTTGTGTACTAAAAGTTTGGAACATTATAATAACAATACTTGTGGCTATTCAACCTTTCCTCTTTTAATATAAATAATGACAAAGGATAAAGTGAAGAAAGATTTTCTACGTATAAATATTTCAAATTTCTTAGCCTCTACTAATATAAATTGAGGCATTGATGACAAGTAAAGTCTTTTAAGACTTTATTATTATGTTTTAATTCTTTTCTTTATGTTATTTTAGTTCTATCTTAATGATTGTTGTGTTATTATGCTTGTTAAGTGTGCTTTGATATTAGAATGAATTAAAAAATAGAATTTGCATAGACTTTGATATTAGAATGAATTAAAATTTTTAATTTTTAGTAATAATTTAAATTATGTAAACAGGTTGGCGGGTTAGAGCGGGTTGGGTTAGGGTTGAGATATTCCAACCCGTTTATTACATGGGCGGGTTCGGGTTGAGCCTTGGCTTGTTAACCCCATACATCAACCTGACCCGAACCCGACCCATTGCCACCTCTAAAACTAAAAAAAAACATGGCTTCAGCGGCGGGGGGGGGGGGGGGGGGGGGGGTTGGTAGATTTTTAGCAGCGGTCTTTTAATGACCGCCGCTAAAAGTCACTCAAATACTCTTCCCACGATCTCCCTCTTTCCCCGATTTGTCTCTTCTTCCCCCGATCTGATCTGTCTCTTCTTCCCCCTCTTCTCCCTCTTTCCCCGATCTGTCTCTTCTTCCGTCTCGCGAAAACCATTTCTCTCACCCTAATCTCTCTTCCGACATTTTCCCTGCCGCGCCATCTTCTCTCCATTTCTCTCCATTTTCCCTGCCGCGCCATCTCCTCTCCTTGCCCTAATCACTCTTCGATTCCCTTTGCATTTGCCCTAATCGACTTTTTGCGCCATCTTCCCTACCTTCTGTAATGCATTAAATCCAGAGATTGTCGAGATTGGCTTTTATCTAAGAAAGCGTTGCTGGAAGAACTCCTGTCGCCTTCATTTGTCTGATCAGAGAAGACAAAGCTGAAAGCCCCATCCAGAAGACGAACTTCATCCAGGTTCAATTGTCCAAGCAAAATCGGTTTGTTTTTCATTTTCCTTTTCTTGGTTTGGTTCGATTTACTTGTGTATAATTGTGAAGGGAAACATGCCTAGCCTGCTAAGCATTTCTAGACCATTTTTCTGTTCTCGTTTGATGCTAGAACTGCTCATTTTAACTTTTTTAAAAATTTCTGATTTGGTTCTGGCTCACGTGATTTTGTTTCCCCTCTATACAATTCAATATTTGTTTTGAATGATTTTGAAGTCATGAGAATTCTAATAAGTCATGAATTTACGTTTTGTATTATTATTGAGGGTGTTTCTTCGTCTTCAATCCTAATGCTATACTGTGTAACTTTTTGATTTTTTGGTTGAAAAACATAATTATGTTATTGGTGGAAGGAGATTCTTCCTATTAGAATTGTACAGAAAATATTGATGTGAGATTTTGGTTCCTTTTATTTTTTCTTTTTGTTTTAGGCCACTCATATGTCTAGGTGGATAAAATAAAAATTATGAAGGACAGGGGACATGGCAGTGATTGGAAACTTAGATTTTTGAGAAGAGAGGAAAAGTTTTGCAGGCTCTCTTTATAGTTTTCAAATAAAAGTTTAACCTGGTGCAATTGTGCAAAGTTTTCCTGATCAAAGTCTCTCTTGCTGTTTAATCTTGAACAGTGGAGCATCTGACTATAATTTTATGTCCCTATTCAGGGTTACAGTTTTTTCATTTGGCTTGCTAGCTAGTCCTGCAGCAGCAGTATGTACATTTGCCTTGCAGGTAAGTTCATTGTATTTGTTCAATCATATTTTTATAAAAATATCTGCTCTTCTTAACCTTAATTTTTTTTTCTTTTTACTATTGTTACGAGTCTTACGACTTACTACTCTTTTTTCTTTTCGGGGCAAATGATGGTATTAGAAAAGAGTTTGAAGAGAAAATCGCTGCACAAGTGGTCGCCCAAAACTGACTGAGAAAGGGAAGACTGTTGTTGACACGGCAAGAGCTTCAAATCCAGGTGGTTTAGTAATTTCCTTTTCATCCAAATGCTATAAAATTATTTTCCTTTGAATTTTATATCTTCTCAGGTATAGCCTTAGTATGAGAATGGTTCTTTTATAATCTGAAATTTCAATAAAATAAAATAAAATAAAATCATAACATCTTGAATTCTTGGTTGAATTAACCCATATACGTCCTTAGCAGTTTAAAAGGCCCAATTCTATCCAGTTTCTTTAGGTTTCTTTTAAGCTTTATTCATTTTGGCCTTATCTTCATTGGGAGAACCTTTATCAATAAGTTGATTAGTTTTGTTATTACTATTCTGAAAACTTCAGATGTGAATTTGAATTATGCTATATAAAAAATAGGTAAATGGCAATTTCTTGTGATGAGTTTGCTTTAGGTTGAGCCATTTGCTTCGTTATATAGGTCAGAGCTTGGAATGTTCATGACTGTTAGAAGGGACTTTTTATATGTATTGGCAAACCTTTTTTTTTAAGTTGATAGAATTGGTTCATGACTGATAAGGGGTGTAACTTGCCAGTGACCCTCAAAAGTCGTGCATCAGTTTTGGCTGAAACTTAATTGAGCATGACATGGGTCTGTAGCCATAACCATTGGTGGGCCTGATGTGCCAAGTGTATGATCTACCTCTTTAACTGTGAATGCAATCACTCTGCTCTATAATATGCCTCTTTCCCTTGTATTGGTATCTGGCTTCAAGACTGGATATGCCTTGGCACCATTTCTTGTTGAGTCATTTGGGAAGGAATTCAACAAAGCACTCCTATGGGTTGATTTTTGTGTTCAGCTTCTCATTGTGGCACTCCTAGTTCATTTCTTTCTTTCTTTTTTCTCTGTATCTTGAAAGAATGCACTACTGTTTTCTATCTGACTGTTAATTCTTTGAATGTATTATATATTGCACCTTTTTATTAAGTATTTATGAAACCTTTATAAGCTTTTTAGTGTTGTTCTTGGGAATAACTATCCTCTGAAATAATTTTTTGTAGGAAATCAATCATGCAGGTGCTGGTGGGCTGTGGGTGGAGCTTGTAAGTAATAGAGGTAATTTCATAACACTGGGAGACTCTTCCAAGTCAGAGAAAGAATAAAATAAAAGAAAGAAAAAGAAAGCAATTTAAGGACATGTTTAATTGTTGGTTATCAGTAACTGAGATATTTTGAATGTTTGAAATACTGCATGTTGCATGAGGCATGGTTTTCCAATCTAATGTGGTAGTGTATCTAAGAATTTATCATCCACTACACAATTGGTACGCATCACTCTTCCTCCCTTTCAGCTTCTTTTTCTAAATATTAAATTGATTATGTTATTGTCTTCATTTATCACATGACAAGGATTCTCGAATGTTATCATCCATCTTGAGTTCATTTTCTGCAATTGAAACAAGCATATCCATCTTGAGTTCATTTTCTGCAATTTTTCCCATTTATTCTTAGCTTTGGATGCTTTAAATATGAAACAGGATTTACATTTAATCCTTCTAAACAGGACTGATTCTTAGGAACTGATTCTTTTTCTATACCTGTTCTTGCTGATCTGATGTTCAATTTGAGTTCCTAACTTATTAATATGAAATATTACTGTGTAAATATAATTCGTTTAGGGCAAAAAATTTTGTCTACTTATGTAACCTCTTACTACTATATCCAGATAATGTACACTGTATTTTGTTTATTGAATTGGATAATGATGATATAATGGTCCAATCTTTTGAAACATTGTTTTGTTATTGTCTTAGGGAACAAGGACAATACAAGAACCCAACAAATAATAATTGTTGGAGACGCCCACCAGTAGAGGTTGGATCTTACAAAAATCCCTTTCCCACATCACAGGGCTTTCCAACTTTTAATATTAATAGTATCTAAAACACGTGAATCTTACAGGTCTTGTCAAAATTAACCACTCATTTTACCAGGGTGCATTCAAGGCAATGCATAGACGAAGCTGAAGTGGCTGAGCATGTTATTGGTTTGACTTGCAGCCTAGCCTCTTGCCAATTTAGCTAAAAGTTCCATCTTTGACAGTGACTTTAGAGATACATTGTCATTTTTTGTTTGTTTCCCAAAGATGACAGTTATGTGCTTCGTCTTTTTTTTTTTTTTTTTTTGGGTTCTTCCTAGTCTTAGTGTATGGTGCACTTCAACTTCATAAAGTAAGTTTTGAAAGTTAAAATTCTAGAGACGGAGATGGTTAAGGGCATGTTATGTGATGAATAAATCCAGACAGGTATTAATGGTGTGTTGCTAGAGGGGGGTATTGGGCATATGTTCAGCAATGGAGAGGGGGAGAGAGAGAGAGAGAGAGATCAAACTCATGACAGATATTAGGTCAATTTAACTTTTATGTTAACTTCCTTGTTTATTGCTGCTGAAAAGGTTAATCTTAACTTTTGTGATATTCTTTTGTCCCAGGAAGAAGTTGACCCGATTATCTGTTAATGCTGATGGAACTATGGCTCGAAAAGATTTCATTGATTCCAATGTGATAAAAAAGAATGTCTGGTAAGTAGTCTGGTTCATCTTTCTATGCAAAATATGTATTTATGATGGGACATGTAACTAGAAAATTAAGTTTGTATGGCATCATTCTACTATTTAAAGCATATTTAGAAGCATAAGTCCTCTTGTCCTCCTTGTATATATGCTTGTACCAATGAAAATATAGATGTTCCCCTAAAAGGAGGGGGGCACCTATCAGGGTTTAGAGTTCGTACAGAACGGGCCTTTTTGGGTCACATGATGGTATTACATTGGATCATGTTCCTGATGTAAAGGTTCAGTATTGTCTGTCAAAGAACAGTTGAACACTTGAATCAACGAGCAGCTGCTAGTTTGATCCGAAGAATTGACAAGCACCAATCCCAGGTAATTTGATCCTTAAGAAGTCAGGTTTCTACTCATACCAAATGATCCCTTTTGCTTATAGAATAGACCCACAAGTTTTCCTTGAAGTTGGATCGGACCAAAATAATTTGATCCAAGCTGTTGGGTTTCAGATTCGCTATATTGGGTTGTGGGGCATAGTATTGAATATAGACGTAGAATATACCTAGGCATAACTTCTGTTTTGAGTTTCAATCATACATTTCAATGAAACAGGTTATTACTCTATCCATAACAGGGCCACTGAATTCAGTCTTATCAAAAGAACACGAAGAGGAGATACGCCGTTCTCTCTACAATCATCAGGCAAGTGAAAATTAAGTGTTTTGAAATTTGAACTACGGCCTATTAGGTTTTTGGAGCATGTCTGTCTTGTTTTAATTTAAGAACTAATTGTTTGTTCGTGTCTCATTTTCTGTATTCTGAAGTACAAGAAATCATCTTAATAGGAAAGCATTTTATCAAGAAACACACATCAGTGCTTATCTTTTCATATAGTGCTCTTTGTTGTTTTAAATAGCAAGTCGATTTTATACAAGTTCTTGAGGGATTTTATTTGACTTGTGTTCTTTTATAATAACAGGTTCTTTGAGTTTTTGAATGGTCCGGAAATAACCCATTGCTGCCGGAGATATAGATAATTCCTTATATTCTCTCATTCCATCCAGGTATAAACCTCATGATACTTTCATTCTGTATCAACTATACAAAGTAGAAATTTTGATGGTAAAATAACGGACATGTTTTGACTTTCGCAATCATACTGTTGAAATCCTACTTATGTAGATGAATTTGAAGGTTTGGAGATGGATTTTGAAGCATCAAATCATGGTTGTGAGCAAAAAAATTTTTTTTTTCTATTTTTTCTAATAAGGTTTGTAGATGAATTTTAAACCATCAAATGTCAAGAAACAAGTTTAAGTTTTTTTTTTTTTTTGGTTGTGGCTTTGTGAGACATGGATTCGTCATCTCGGATGACTTCCGATTATCGTCACGCGGGGATCGATAAAAATAAGAGTCGCCACCATCCATTTTAAGGTGTGAATGGACACCAAAGGGTTCATAGATGTCAAATAGAGCCAAAGTAGCTCTAATACAAGGGAAATCCAGAGATTGGGAACGGGTAATTATTTATGAGCGGGGGAAGGTGTTAGGCACTCCCACTCATCCGTCTAAGACGGTTACCATATGCTTGCTCATACTAAAAATTGTTTTTCTAACAACATGGGCAAAAGGGTGCTCACAACAAGCACCATGTATGTGATCATTCCACGTGAGAAGTCTAATGAACTTAGACTCTCTTTGTGGATTCATCACTTCTAGAACTTCATGATTGAAGTGAAATCAAGGTAAAATTGAAGAAAATCCAGCTAAGGCAAATCTAGAGAAATTAGGTCAAAAGAGCTTGAAAGCTTTGATAAACCATAACTCACCCACTTCAAATCCAAATCAAATGAAACTAAGGCCATTTGAAAACTGGTATATAATAGAGTATATAGTAAAAAATTCAGCTCAATCCGATTCAAAACAAAAGAGAAATCCACATATGAAATCTGCTGTTATAACTCAGAAAAAGCGTTAAGTAGGCATTTTCAAAGCTCTATTCGTGGAGTTTGGCTCAATAAAAATCCATAAAAATTGGTATGGAGGAAGTATGTAGTGCCATCTTTCTAAAGAAAAAGACCTCACACCAATCTCTATCCGGATGTGACTTGTGTGCTCTCTTGAACAGGCCTAGAAGACCACAGATGAGCTCTGGACTATGCCAGCGAGCACCTCTGAGTCAATTGAACACCCAAGGCACAAAACAGATTGAAATCTGCTGAAACCAGTTGGAAATGAAAATAGACTTCTCAAAGAAAACTCAGAAACTGGAATCATAGGAGACGGATTAAAACTGAGCAAATAGTGCACCATCAAAGCGGCAAGTTCAGCAATCTGGGCTGAACTGTCTTACCAACTTTGAAGAGATGGTGTCAAACATTGGCTACATGGAAGTGGACGAAAATTTCCAGATATTAAATAGGCTTTCCAATCTATCACATGTCTTTGGAATCACTCAAAAATTCATCCGGAGGATGAAGTTATAAGCATTCCAAGACAGGCCACAGATCTGCCCTGTTTTGAAGTTTTTGAAGAGGAAACAAGGAAACCAGTGCATGTGTGCATGTGGATTCGACCAAAACCTCAAAATCAACAAAAAAACCTTCTCATGAAGTTCTAAAAACTCATTCTAAGGCCAATGATCTCAGATTTTCCATATTTATATGGAAATCCAAGATCTAGCCTATTTTGATAAAAAATGGTAGAAAGTGGGTGTGAAGATGTGGAAAATCACATTTCTATGAGAAAGTTGGAATCCCTGGCTATTGAGAGCATGGATTCACATCTTCTCCAAATACAAAATAAATCAGAGAAGCATTCATGGGTTCAAAATAACCATATAGCATGCTTTTCATCATTTGAGGGTTCTAAACCTAGAGGATCCATTCCACCTTCCTTTTCCCCAGGCTCTCTCTTCACGTTTTACGGCTAGAGAGGATTCCCAGGTACTTTAGAAGGGGTTTAGGGTTGCAAAACAACACAAAGGCCTTACACTACAGAAAGGTAGAAGATGAGAGATTTCTAGAATGTAAAGAAGGAGCTGGAAATGTAAAGGGCTTTACCTTGGTAGCTTTGAACCTTCAGTAGACAATCTAGCAAAGCTTCTCCTTCTTCTTGCAGAGCTTCTAAGCTTCAAATTGTCAGCCATTTGCAAGAGGAGGACCCCTCTATTTATAGGCCAAGTCAAGGGTAGAAGAGTCCCAAGGGTAGGCCAAAAAGGCCTTCTAGATTATTCCAATTCTCCCCCAAGGCTTGAATTGGAGTAATTCAGCAAGTTTCGGAGGGTGAAATGGGGAGTTCAAGTCCCCAAGAGAGAGGTAATATGCGTAAATAAGGCTCAGAGATCGAGCCATTTCGCAAATCCCCGAAACAGCCAAAACCGTATACTAAGTGCGGTTTCTACACAACCGCCACTCAAAGTGCGGTTCATATACAAATTTGACTAAACCGCATATACAGGGCGGTTCAATTCAGTTATGCTTTAATTGATTGCTGTCTACGCGGCTTAACGGCCGAAGCTTCGCGAAGCCACGTGGCCGGCAGCACAACAAGCATTGACCTGAACCGTGCTGTGTGTGCGGTTGCAACCGCACATACAGAGCGGTTGACACCAAGATTATAAAAACCGCATACTCAGTACGGTTGGCACCAATTTTGATTGTTTTTGAATGCTTGACATATGTTAATGCCCAAGTATGACATTTAAAGCCCATTTGAAGGCTCTCTCTTATGGAAGTGCAATTTGGGGTGTCTACAGGCTTGCTACTAAATATTGTAATGGAAAGTACAGGTTTCAAATTAATGTTTTTGTTTTCAATTTGCAAATTAAATTTTATTTTATTTTATTTGACTTAATCATGTAATTTAGGCGTTTGGGTACAGGTACGGGTGGGGTGGGGTTGGGTGGTTTGTTTGTAAAAATAGAAATTTGCGGGGTGGGGGTGTGGTTGTAAAAATTAAAAGAAAAGTGGGTTGATGAAATTTGAGAGGGGGGGGGGGGGGGGGGGGGGGGGCGGGGCGGGGGCGATTGTAAAAATTAAAACAAAAGTGGGTCGATTTGAGTAGGAAAAAAAAATGGAAAGTAATGGACTTTTAGCGGCGGTCTTAAACCGCAGATAAAAATAAAAAAGACTACCGCTGAAAGAATCAGCGACAGGCGAATCATCGGCGGACAGGCGTCGTTAGGCAGGACTGTTAGCGGCGGTTGTTTGACTTTTAGTGGTGGTTTTAGTCCGTCGCTAAAAGTCAATTTTTTTGTAGTATAAGTTCCAATGTACTTGGATTCGTGTTCCCCCCCCCCTCTTCTTTATCTGTACCGCTATTAGAGGATGCTCATGGTCATATATTTGTAAGACACTATAAATAGAGGCCACATCAGCTGGTCCCTCGTGCTGGAAGATCTGTTGGCCCAACAGTGGAAGGTGTGTACACATAGGCTTTATGCACCTATGTGGAGACATATATCACCGTTGGACCAGCAGATCTTCCAGCCAAGGGCTCCAGCAGATTTGAAGTCCTATAAATAATATATTAATTCCTTTTGTTTTTCTCCATAAGAAAAAAAAGATATATTAAGGTAGGAGAGCTTATCGCCGGTAAAAGAGTTACCGCCAATAATGATTTTTTACCGGCAGGTCTCTACGACCGATAAAAACAACTTATTTTATTGTTAAAAAGGCCCAACTGTAGACGCCTTTTTTTTCTTTTTTAAATTGGAAAGTTTTGGAAGGTGCTGAATTCAAACAATGGTAAAATCTTGATGATTTCATTAGGAAGACTGCTGATTAATCAACCCAGCATTAAACAATGCGAATGGAGGGCCTGTTGTTCTTCGGTGGACGTTGGACCGCGTTAGAGACCGCGTTAGAGATAAGAAAAGGTAAAAAGAGCAAATTTCTATGCTGATCCTAAACTATACCTATAATTACAAATTCTATCTATTTCTTCACTGCTTTTCGCCAAGGCCAAAGTTTAGTTTCTATCCCTCAATTTCATTTTAATTTATTTCTAAAATAACGATTTCACCCCTCATAATGGATGATTAATACATTGACAATGTTTATTTTAATCTAAGTGGACGTCTCAATTCATTCTGTAAGGTTTATTTTATATTGGCTTCAATTCCGTGTCAAAAAGGTCGTATTAATGTTGTCAATGTATTTGGGATAGGTTATAGGTTGTGTGGTTCAAACGGGGTTTTGATCGGAGTCATATTGGTAAAGTTACATCCAACGTTCGATGAACGTTCGCCTGTCGTTCGACCGTTGAGGGTCCACAGAGAAACCAGAGAGCAGCGTTCGCCTCACGTTCTCTGACCGTTCGACCGTTGGTGTCCACAGACAAACCCGAGAGCAGCGTTCGCCTCACGTTCGTTGAACGTTCGACCGTTGGTGTTCCACAGATAAACCAGAGAGCAGCGTTCGCCTCACGTTCGTTGAACGTTCGACCGTTGGTGTTCCACAGAGAAACCAGAGAGCAGCGTTCGCCTCACGTTCGACCGTTGAGGTTCCACAGAGAAAACAGAGAGTAACGGTCGCTGAACATTCGCTGGTCGTTCGAACGAGAAGAAGAAAAGTGAGTTGTTTTATCGAACGTGCGAGCCGCGTTCGCTGAGCGTTCGAACGTTCGTGAACAAACTTCTATTTTAGAAATCCGATCTTTTCTGATTTGTTTCCTTTTCGTTCCCTTCTTTCTCCTAACCTATTTAAGGAGTGTCTAGCCTATTGTGAAGGTTACCCAATACGTTTTTGAGAACCCTAAAACGTGTGCAAGAGAGAGAGATCTTCTTCCTCTTTCCTCTTCTTCTTTGAGCCATCAAAACCAGTCTTATTCTTTCTTTTCTACCTTGGAGTTCCGGGTTGAAGAGTTTGCTCGTGGGAGTTCCTACGGTTGCTGAGCGAGTTCGTTCGGCACTTCACTAAGGAGATATTCAGAGTTCTGAATCGTTGCAAGGATGCAAATCTGAAGAGTTCTTCAGATATTTACATTGTGAGTCAGAGTCATTGTTGGGTCGTCTGAACCACTATTGTAAGTCTTCTTCTTATAGTGATTTCCAGAGGTGGCACCTCGTAGCCCGGAGGGTTTTTCTCTTTGAGAGTTCTTTTAGAGTTTTCCCTTCGTCACCAAATTGCTTGTGTTGTCTCTTATTTATTTTGCAATTGTGTGATGAATTGATATGTGTTTAGACTTGTGCATGCCAATTAATTAAGAACTTGTTTTTAATTGATTGATTTTTTATTCCGCAATCGATTTCACCTATTCACCCCCCTCTAGGTGATTTAGAGTCTAAACTGTGTTTTTCACATTCTTTCTATGGTATTTCATGTCATTGACTTTGGTTTCTTAGGTAAGATGAAATCCGGTTCAAGAAATTAAAATGGTAGAATTTGCAATTTTCTTTCCTTCTTTCATCATTTTTTGAGGAAAACATCTTGCACAACCATACTAAACCTACAACAAGCCAAGGATCTAGGTTAGAACATAGTTTACTCGTAGGTTTACATGTTAAAACGAAAATCTGTGAATTATAAACAAATTAAACAAGAAAGGAGATTTTGAAACCAAACTATGTTATGAAGTAGAATTTGGAAATATAGTAGTGAAGATTATGAAAAGGGTCACTTTTTGACCTGTATTTAAAAATAGTCCATCAAAAATCTCATTGTGCAAAAAGGTTCACTTTTCAAACATAATTGACCTGTAGGGTTGCTTCTAAAAAGGAAATTAAAAAATAATTTCACTTTATTGCAGGTGAAAAAAAAAAATGCTTGTATCCATGTATGATGTGCTTGTATCCCATGTATGATGCGTTTGTGTCCCACGTAAGATGTGCTCGTATCCCACGTAAGTAGTGCTGGCAACATATATAAAGGGTTTTGGTGAACACAAACCCGCCCCGAAAGGGGTTTTGCTAATACTACCCTAACCAGCCCCTGTCGGGTCGGGTTGATCCGGTTGTGTTACAACATGAAAAAGGTTTTTTAAATACAATATGTCAATTAATAATACATTTATTCATTATATATATATATATAAATGATGTAATATGTCAATTAAAAATACATTTACATTTATTCATTATATATATATATAGATTAAAATGCTATTTAAAAATATAGGGAAATTTACACCTAAACCCCCTGAGGTTTGGGAAAGTAGCACGGACACCCCTGTGGTTTAAAACCGATCACTTATTACCCCTGACATTTCAAAAAGGTCATTGAGCACCCCTGGAGTTAGTTCAAAGAATAACAACGTTAAACTATTCTTACAAATGTCAAAAATACCCTTTCTTGAAAACCCCTCCTCTTCTTTACCAAACCAAATAATCCAAATGACTGCGACATTGAGTATCCGTCCTCTCCGTTTTTTTATGTCTTCGAGACCTTCTCTACAAGTTCCTGCCACCCTTCAGATCTAAACTCTTTCTCCCGATCGAGCTGAAGAAACCGATCACCCAAAGCATCTAACAGAAGAAAAGTTTCATGTTCAAGTTTTCTTTGTCACCTTCACAACTCCAACCAGCGTTTCTTAGCAAATTGGTTTGCCTTTAACCGTCTAAAAGCAATCGATTCTCAAACACACCTAGTCTTCAGCAAAACTAAACGCTAATACTTGTTTGACTCATCCTTCCCACCTCTCAATATCGATCCAAACCCTTCCAGATTTTGTTCAAACCATTTCCCATTTCGACAACTTATCTCAAATATTTGGTTGAGATTGTAAAACGTCTCCGGCGATTACGGAAATGAAGATAAACTTAAAAAAAGGAGTTTCACCGTCACTGATAGAGGGCTATGTCACTTCAAAATTCAACCCATCTTGATGTTTTGCCTCTAGAACACTTCATGCTTTTGCAAGACACGGAAATCTGTTTTAAACCAATCAAACTAGTTCATATGGATTAAAGGTGGGTTACCACTTTGAGCGTTGATACTCTGAGTTGTGTAACCAGTAGGAAGAGTCAATTGCACACTAGTTGTTGCAATGCCTCTTTTACAGGTGGTGTAGATCAAAGTTATGGGCAACATAACACACAATGTGGGACTAATTACAAACTAGTTCCATTTCTACAGAATCGAAACCAGAACCCTTGTTGGTCCTCCAATGAAGACGACGCTAACGAATTCCCTCTAATCTTTTCACGACCTTGCGGCTGATGTGCCTGATTTCTTACCAATGAGTTGAGAATAAGGCATGTTTTGCACAGGAAGCTTCAGACGTTGTGAAGAAACGTAGCCCTGTTGGTGATGATTCACAAGGTAAGGATTTTGAGGATACCGCATGTAATCCATTAAAGCAAAATCCCAAATTTCTCCAAAAATCCCACTTCTTCTAATCAAATCGCCAATTTCTCTATCTTTGAGTAAAAGAAGCCCAAGGACAAACGAAGAAATATTTTCTTAATTCAAGAACGAATCTTTTCCACCATGAATAACCTTAATTCTTCATTTCTGCAGAATCGGAAACATAAACGTTGTAGCATCACTAGCGTGGACCAAATTACAAGTTTAGAAAAAACCTTATCACTGTTTCCTTGAAGAATTTGACCGAAATAATGACAATAAATCAGTTTATACCCCAGAAATTGGCTGCGTAGCTTAGAAAAAGCTTGCATGTTGCAAGTCTGTGCTACAAGGAATCGGCTTGGACCGAATCTAGGGTTTTGGCACTCCAGAGAATGGATGACGACTATGACCAAAGGAAGGGAATTTTTGACATTTGTAAGAATAGTTTAAGCTGTTATTAATTGAACTAATGACAGGGGTGCTCAGTGACCCTTTTTGAAACTTTAGGGGTAGTAAGTGATTGGTTTTAAACCACATGGGGTGTCTATGCTACTTTCCCAAACCTCAGGGGGTTTAGGTATAAATTTCCCAAAAATATAAAAACAGATATATTTTATTACAATAAGGTCGGGTTTGAGCGAGTTGGGTTAAACCCGAACTGTAACGCCCCAGAACCGGGTTACGTGAAATAAACCGTAACTCGTTCCCAAGGAGTTAACTTTTATACACAGGATCTCTATATCAGAGTAAGGAAAACATGAAATGGCAATAACATAATCAGAATCAACTAAAATTTTCCCTAACTCACCTGAACCTAAGCATATACCCGCCTGTATCGTCCTCTCTGAGATCTGAAAACAAAACAAAACAGTGAGATACGACTATCTCAGCAAGTAGCAATGCATGCCTAAAATATAGTTGTAACAGTACTAAAGCATGTACGATTAAAATTACACGACGATTAACCACGGTAATCCGTCTAATCTCGGAAATACATCGTCAATCACATTCGGAAAATCTTATATATTGGGACTCGTGAAGTCTGTCTATTTTGTGTGGCTAAGCACTAGTGTTCCAAACAATCCAGTCGAAATACTGCAACAGCTCAAACAACCAATTCATCGCCCTCATGGCGGAAATACCCGTGTGACCTCACCCTCATGGTGGAAACGGAGTTGCTGCAGCACTTCCCTCATGGAAGGCCTCTCCATCATGGAGGAAACGCATGAAGGAACCCTATACTTAAATCCAAACAAAATATACAAAATTCACTACAACTCGATTGTGGATCCACACTAAGTCTCGCCCTAGTACTTTGACAAAACATATAGTATACCACGTAAAAATGCACTAAAATAATCCAATAGTAAAAATGTATAAAAATCTGCACAACCGGTAAAAGTCTATACTTTTCTTCTAAAAGAATCCAACGATATGCCATGAAGCCATTTCATTTACTTTTCGGGTCAAAACAGAATTTAGGATAGTTCAAGAATATGACAAACGAAATTCAGATGAGTCGATAAGTGCCTTAAGTTCATATCCATATACAATTTGATAAACCCCTTCTTGATTTACCACACTTAGTTCAAATCCACGTTTGATAACCAGGTATTTACAAAAAAATAGAAGTCATAACAGAGATCAAATAGTTTGATATAAAAAAAACAGAAATAGCTCAAGAATGCACTACCAGATTTTTCCTAAACACTATACTTGCATTCACTATCATTAAAACTCAACATGACCTCCAAATCTGATTTATTCTCTAATGGAAATCCTAATTTTCTCTCACCAAATTCTTCCCATGATTATCGAAGTGCTAAGCAACTTTAATCCAATCTTTTGAACTTGTTTCAGGTGTTAAAAATAAATGCATACAAGAAAAATTACAATAGCCGCACTCTGTAAAAGAAATTTGGATCTGGTGCTAATCGAAACAAGCTGGAGCTAACCTGGTATGGTTGGCACCAGATTAGTTTCCCTAGCGCCAAATAATTTTTGAGTCTGGTGCTAACCTATTTGAGGTGGGCACCAGGTCCATTAGGTTGGCACCAGGTCCAAGCACTAGGCGGCAGTGTTATTTTGGGTGTGGTGCTAACCTCTTTGAGGTTGGCGCCAGGTCCATTAGGTTGGCACCAGGCTATTTCTCTCTTCGACATTTCTTCCCACTTGGGGAAATTTCATATTCTTCAATTCCAACCCAAAACCTTCCATCCGAAATGGGTCTCGCATAATAAAAATCATCTAACTGACCATCTATAATTGCTTTAAAGTTATTCTAACAAGACTTCATTAGAGCAAAAAGATTAAATGCCAAAAATAGAACCTGAATATGGTATTTCATTTAATCAAATTCTACAGATCTATATGTTCATAAAACCACATGAAATCATGAAATTATTATAGATGCTACTTGCTGTTCCATTCTCCAAATTTGCGGCAGCTGGTTCTAGTTCTTCATTTCTGAACCAAATGCTTCCATTCTAAACACGTCTAACATGATTAACACCCTCTAAATAACATCTCTAAACTAACTAGAATTTAATCTAATGAAGAATAATAACACTCAGAGATTGGACGTCCAGACATGAACAGAACCTGGGCATTTGTTACAGTCAAATCTAATTTCTACATGGTCACAAACACAACGAAAAACATGATATTTTGAAAGGCTACTTACATCTTGTTTGCTGGAGTTCGACTTCTGCAAAAACAGCAGTGAAACCCGATGTTTCCCACTACCAGAAATCCTCACAAACTGGTTTACAAATCTGGGTTTTTCTTTTGAACGAATTCCACTCTCTAATCTGAATAGGACGCCCACTCTCCAACAGCACCAATGTTTCTTCTTTCTTCTCCAACAGCAATACTCTCCACTCACCTCAACTCCTAGATCTAATTTGCATCCCTTTTTCATTCTCTAATGGTGGAGTTTATTGCATCCGTTTTGCCTTCTCTAATTTGCAAAGGTTACGACCAACAAAAACCCATACGTTAAAAAAACTGTTTGTCTTCAAATTTTTATCAAGTGTAGTGTCCTACCACTATATCACCTACACCAACAGCCTATCATCCCTTAATAATTTATTTAGCCACTTAAATGCAATATCAACACCATCTAAATAGCTAACAAAAAATTATTAATTAAAACTTATTAAATACTGAAATTATATCCTAACTTTACTTACTTAAATCTATTTAATTCATCTTACATTATCTATTTAAATATTACAATTATAATATAAGAATCATTCACTTTAATTCACCTAAGCTGACCTTTCTGAAATTCCTAACTTGTCCTTGTGACACAACTACTTGAATTATCCCTCATTATTTATTTTTAATAATATTAACAAATTCCTTATATTAGGCTAAAAAAAAAATCCGGGGTCTTACACGAACTTACCACTAACCCGATAATGGCAATACCAAATCCTAACCATAACGGGCGGGGGCGGGGCGGGTTAAACGGGTAACTTGCCCCATTACCATCCCTATACGTAAGAAAGCTTGTATCCCATGTAAAATGCGCTTGTGTGCCAATTAAGTTAATTGTTTTTTTATCTTTACTATTATATAAAGCAAACACTTTGTTTTAAGTCGGGCCTTCTATATCGAAACGCCCTCAAAATGTTTTCAAATCACTAGATGTAGAGACAAAAACGAGTATATAAAGTTTAAATAGATCAAGACAAAGAAGAGTACATAAAGTTTAAATAGATCAAGACAAAGAAGAGTATATAAAGTTTAAATAGATCAAGACAAAGAAGGGTATATAAAGTTTAAATAGATCAAGACAAAGAAGAGTATATAAAGTTTAAATAGATCAAGACAAAGAAGGGTATATAAAGTTTAAGTAAGGACAAAGAAGAGTATAGGAAGTTTAAATCAAGACAAAGAAGAGTATTTGAAGTTTAAATAAAAAAAAGAATAATGAGAAATTATAAGCACAGTTTGGGATTAATTTCCACCATTCCATGAATAATTTGTGCTATATATATCTATGGCGGCTATGGCCTTTATCCCCGTGCAGACCTGAAGTGTTGATTCTCTTTATTAAGAGCCACAGGAACACAGGATTTCCATTATGAAAGGAAGCAAGAAGAATATGAAAGTTGAAATCATCTCAAGAGAGACTATCAAACCATCTTCCCCAACTCCTCTTCACCTCAGAGCCTTGAAGCTCTCCCTTCTTGATCAGATCATTCCTCAAATTTATATTCCCATCGTTTTCTTTTACAATACTAAGAACAATGGGGAAATGATTAATGGAACAGCCAAAAGGGCAGAGCGGCTCAAGAAATCCTTATCGGATGCCTTGACAATATACTACCCACTTGCAGGAAGGATTAAAGATGGCTTCACCATTGACTGTAACGATGAGGGGGTTGATTTTTTGGAAGCAGAAGTCAACTGCGACCTCTCAGAAGTTTTAACGGACCCTGAAATGGAGGTCTTCAATCGTTTTGTTCCAAGTGATTATCTAATCACTGGGCCAGATAACACAGTGCAATTAGCCGTTCAAGTAAACTACTTTGATTGCGGAGGACATGCAATTGGTATGTCCTTTTTGCACAAGATCATTGATGCATCATCGTTGACGGTGTTTGTTAATTATTGGGCCTCCATCGCTCGTGGTTCTACTGGTGCTGCGTGTCCCATCTTCATGCAAGATTCTCTCTTCCCATCAAGAGATTTAGCAGGATTCATGCCAAATGTTGTTGCATCCAAGCCGGTTTCCCCTTCAAGTATAAGAACAAGAAGGTTTGTGTTTGATGAATCAAATATAACTGCTCTCAAGGTGAAGGTGACTAACAACGACTCTGAAAGTGCTTTGCAGCAACCCACTCGGGTTGAAGTGGTGTCATCGTTTATCTGGAAACGTATAATAGCTGCATCTCGAGCAAAACCCAGTTCGAAAAAGCTTCTTTTTGTGGCGAATCATTCAATCAACATGCGGAAGAAAATGGTTCCACCATTGCCGGAAACTTCAATCGGTAACATCATCTGGCACGCGAGTGTATCATCAAATAATGAGGGGGAGATTACGTTGAGTGGCTTGGTGCGTCAGCTGAGTGAGGCTATTCACGAAGTTGATGATAGGCGACTGAAAGAACTTCAAGGTGATGATGGGGTCATGAGGATTTTTGAAGGCGTGAAAAAGTTGGACAATTTCTATTCTGCAGATGAAGTGAATTCTTATTTGTTCACCAGTTGGTGTAGGTTCCCTTTGTATGAAGCGGATTTTGGGTGGGGAAAGCCTGCATGGATGACTGCTGTGACTTCAGCAGCCTCGGGCCTGTGCAATGTTGTTGTAATGATTGATACCTGCAGATTGGGAGATGGAATCGAAGCTTGGGTCACCTTGGATGAAAAGGTCATGTTCACGTTTGAAAATGACAAGGAGCTCCTTAGGTTTGCTTCGTCCAATCCCAGTGCTTTAGACTATTGAAGTATGTAATCGAGCTGGCATAAAATGTGCAGGTTATTATGCATTCTACTACTTTTATTTTGATGATTTGTTTTGTACTTGGTTTTTTTTTTATGGACGGCACACGAATTATTTATTCATATGTAAACGTCTTACAAATACTCGGCCTCGAATATCATCTAATAAGAGAAGAGAAAGAAAAGATTTGGGGGGGGGGGGGGGGGGGGGGGGGGGGAATGGGGAGCGCGGTGGTGATCAATGGCAAAATTAGTTAAATGATCCGCCACTTGATTTGCCTCCCTAAATATGTGCACAAATAGAACATGGAGGAAGGAGGAAAATAAAATACGAATTGCCGCAAGAAGTTCATTGATTCTCCATGGCCCGTCTGTGATGGTTGCTGTAGAAAAGTGATGAGAGGTAGACAGTCGGCTTCAAGGATGATGAAGGAATGGCCCAGGACTTTGGCTAAACGAGGGCCTTCCAGAGCTGCGTATGCCTCGGCCTCTATAGCAGTCTGCACTCTTACTTGGAGAGAAAACGCACCCCGAAAATGACCTTGTGCATCTCGACAAATGCCTCCAGCTCCAACCTTCAAGCAAGAAGACCGAAAGGCCACTACAAAAAAAAAAAAAAATGATATAGCCAAACCTCATATAATGGCACTTATACAAAAGTATCGTAATAAGTGCCTTAACACAGCATTTCATCTGCAAAAAAAATGTATTATGGCATTTTATAAGAAATGCTGTTATAAAACGAGTTATTACGGCATTTCATAGAAAAATGCCGCTATAAAGTAACTTATTACGGCATTTATAGACAAATGCTGTTATAAAAATTTATTATGGCATTTTAGAGAAAAATGCCGCTATAAGATTATTTATTACTGCATTTTATAGAAAAATGCTGTTATAAGATAATTTATTGAAATGCCGTATTAAGGCATTTGTAACGACACTTTGATATTTGATCACACTGTGGTTCTTTGATATTTGATCACAGTGTGATCATCATCTGGTGATGATGATCACACTGTGGTTCTTGAGACTTGATCAGCTGGACATCTTGTTGATATTTGAAAAACAAACAGCTAGCATATTCCACACTGGGACGTAGACCTTGAAACAACACACCATTACGGATCTTCCAAATGACCCAGCCAAAACAGGCTACAAGACTAAGAAATTCGATAAGATCGAAAGAAGAATGAGGAGGAGAAGTAGATATAAGATTGACAAACCAGTTACAAAAGGTATCTTGAGGACCATATAATTGTGTGCTGCCACCAATGCATCAGGTCCTACGATCTCCCAAAAAGATTGATAAAAGATACCTCGGAACCCATCGGTCCAGGGCTTTTCAAAGCCCCCATTCCCTTGACTGTTTCCCAGATTTCAAAAGGTGATGGACACTGGCTCATATATGCATTCTGCATGGGAGTGATAATTGGATGAAGAAGGCCCGGTAATTCAAAGTCCACATCCCAAGGGTCAACAGAATATAAAGATTGAAAATGATTAATAAGAAATTGTTGCAACTCTTTTTCAGAAGTTACCTCATTGTTGTCATCATCCTTGAGAGAATAAATGAAATTCTGTTGACGTCGAACCAGTGTGGAGCGATGGAAGAACTTTGTATTGCCATCACCTTCTTTTAACCAAGTAATTCGCGAGTTTTGAAGCCACAACACTTCTTGTTGCAGGAGCATATTAGCATACTCCTTTTGAATTCGGGCTTCCTCCTGAATAAGCTGGGGGTCAGATCTATACAGAAGTTGACCTTGAATGGCTTGTTCCAATGCTTTAGGGCGCCTGCCAGTACTTGAAGTTTGAAAAGGAGGGATGGAGAACTAACTCGAAATCTTTGTTGATGCCAGGATTGAGTGACAACTTCTTGACAGGTGGCTTCCCGAACCAAAACGCTTTAAACGAAAAGGTTTACGGAAACCCCTGTTATCACTAGATAAATTTAAAATTAGGGGGCAATGATCAGAGGCGAAAATGGCTTGTGAATATAAAACAGGATGTGGAAGAACTCTAAAAAATCAGAAGCATGAAAGCCCGATCAATATTTTCTGAAATCCGGTTAGCCCCTTGTTGTCGATTGCACCATGTAAAACATGGGCCTCTCATTTGCACTTCAATTAGATTACAATTATCAAGTAAATTATGAGAAGCTTCAACCTGGCGATTTGAGAGACATAAACCACCCCTTTTTGAGAAGAGTCTTTCATTGCATTGAAATCTCGGCAAAGCACCCAAGGTATTGTAAAGGTGCGGGCTCGTGATTGCAAGTATTGCCATTGAGAAAGCTGTGTATCAAGACGCACTACACGAAATGTACTTTTTAGCGACGTTTGTCAAACGTCACTAATGCGTAAATAAACGTCACCAAAAGTTTAGTGACGTTTGTAACAAACGGCGATGACAAGGCCGTCACGGATTGTTGTAATGACGCTTATATAAAATGACATTAATTATATAAATTAATGGTGATATTTATTTGGGTATTTAGTGACATTTTTAAGCGTCACAAATTTATTTGAAATGATACTTCAATTATCTATAGTGATGTTTGCATAATGCCACTAAATGTTCTTTCATGACGTTTATAAACTGCCACTAAAATATTTATTTGTGACATCTGTTTTGGTATTTAGTGATGTTTCTAAACATCAGGGATTTATTAAAAATGATACTTAAATTCTCTATAGTGACGTTTGCATAATGCAACTAAATTTTCTTTTGTGATGTTTATAAACTACCACTAAAATATTCATTAGTGACATTTATTTTGGTATTTAGTGATGTTTTTAAGCATCACTGATACATTAAAAATGATATTTAAATTCTTTATAGCGACGTTTGTAAGATGCCATAAAAGTTTCTCTAGTGATGCTTATGTAAAATGCCATTAATTATATTCGTTATTCATGATATTTGTTTGAAAATTTAGTGACGTTTATAAGTATCACAAATTTATTAAAAATGATAGTTACATTGTAATATTGTGACGTTTACAAAATGTAACTAAATTAATTTATAGATAATGTTTATAATAAAGCGCCATTAATTTTATATTTCAATGATTTTTCATTTTTGTTTTCAGTGATGCTTTAGAAAGTCCCTAAATTATTTTAATATTTAATGAATAAAATTTAAAAAAATTTCCCTGTATGAACTCATTATATTTATTCACATCAATCCATACCCTTCACATAAAAGGAGAAAGTTTCCATTACCAAATAAAAAGTCATATATTATTTTGTTTGAATCAATCAAATACATTTGAAGTTCAAACAAAGAAACATTGAAAGAAAAATATGCACAAATAAAAATATAAAATGGTCTTCATGTGGATCAAAGCAGTTCGTACCCTGTACACAATTAAGGAAAAAACAAACTTTAGTTATCAATGAAGAATTTTCAAGGATGAAAGAAAAAATTTAAGTATAAAGAATGATATTTAACTATTACCTAAATTCCAGTAAAGTTGCTTGATGAAGCCAAACTTTTCACAATACTCTCAAGGGAAGAGAAGTGGTGTTGATCGAAGATCACAATGCTCTTTAGCAAGACTAGAATGCTCTTTAGCAAGATTTTCATTAATAGTCTTTTGTTCTTGAAGAGCCTCTTCTAAACTTGCTATTTTCACATCATCAACAGAGTTACTTTTGTTAGAACTTGTTTTTATATATGAAGATGGTGTAGAGCCCATTCCTACACCACAAATACGACCATGCTTCTCAAGAGGGAACACTTCAGCATAAACTCTGTCTCGAGCTGTAATATCTTCTGAATTCTCTTCTAATTCTTCCAAACGCTTTGTTATTTGTTCCTAAAAATACAAATTAAAATTAATTAGAACAAAACATATATATATATATATATATATATATATATATATATATATATATATATATATATATACATACTAAATATATTAAAAATTACAAATATTTACAAGAAGTACCATAATAGATGCTGATGCCTTGTCAACGGGAGTGCCATCCTTTTTCTTGTGAGTGATGTAGAAGAGGTCAGTGCGGCCAATCTTGTCAACACCCCGTTTTTTTTTTCTGCTTACAAGTTAAATTACAAATAATTAGTGCATATTTATGGGTTTTAAAAAATGAAAGAAAATACATTGAAGCACCTCAAAAAAATTTTGAATTTACCTCAATCTCCGTTACACGAGCATAGCTTCTACTTCCACAGGTATGACTCATCTTCAAATGGCTTCGACAGTTTGTATTCATTTTGCTCCTTGTCTACAAAAGCAAAATTATATCAAAAGAAGGCTTGCATAAACTTAAGCCACTATTATAACATACTTCCGTATCACATCACATCACCCCACTTGAATAGAGTCACTTTAGTTAACATAATGCTGCTTAAAGATGAAGGTTTCAAGCTTAGTGAGTTTCTACTAGCACCACATGTAAATAAAGACATTGCAATCATTTAATGAACACTATTAGGTTAGGGAACAAAATCTCACCAACTTTCTGGGTGAATAAATTTATATGAAGCTTTTATGTCCTTATTCCCATTTCCCCCATAAGGATCACGTGAGGCCATAACTAAGATTAAATGCATGCAACTCTCCAATACAATAAACTAGATAAGTATGCATCTGCAATAAAACCCATATCAGCACTCTAATTTAATCAAATTCAATGTCCTTCTGAAAACAACAGGCCCACAAAGTTTGCACTTGATAATTTCTTTTGTATTTTGAAAACCAGAAATATTTTCATGAAAAATGGGAGATTATGAAAATGCTCATTCAAGTGAAAAACAGTCACTGTAGATCAGAATTTTGCCCTCTAGAAATGTTCAAACTTGATTCAAGTTGTGAGGAGTTGGAAGGCATGGCACACACCGTTGGAAAGCCCTATCAGTCTAGTTTACAACATATCAAACGATATGTCATTTAGAGTTTTTAGGAGGAACTTATGGCCATTTTACTAAAGGGGGTTCTGAGCACCTGTTATGGTAAAAACAGCCTTCTATATTTTGAAACTTGGGAAACTCAACTCCGGATTGGTTCTAACAAAATCAAGGAAACAAGGAGCCATATGCATCAAGCCAAGGAGCTATATGCATCGACTCCGGATTGTATTCAATATTTCCATCAAGCCAAGGAGCTATATGCATTAAATTAAATCACCTGAGATCAGAAATTAGTGCTGTCCATTGGTGGGTTGTGCCAAACTCTAATCATTTTTGTATTAGTTCAATTTAAAATTTGTGGATCAAAACCAAACTTGGATGTAAACTCAACCTAGATACCTAGAGTGTGAACCCAATCCCAAGTAATTTCTCAAGGTTTGGGCTAGAGCTCGACCAAGAAAAACACAAAATCTGCCCCAGATCTTAGATTACTAAGAAAAACCCAGTAATAAAAGGCCATAATTTAGAGATGTGGGTTCCCCACAAAAAAAAAAAGAAAGAAAGTATGCTTACAATATGTCAACGTTTGGGCTAGAGCCAGACCAAGAAAAACACAAAATCTGCCCTAGATCTTAGTTTACTAAGAAAAACTCAGTAATAAAGGCCATAATTTACAGTTGTGGGTTCCAAGAAAAAAAAAACAAAAAAGTATGCTTACAGGCTCTTCTCCTTCACTCATGACATGATTAACAAACTTAGAGGCAAAGCCATGATCAAGTGCTCAACCTTTGAAGCCATTGTAGCTCATATTTGGAGAACAAGAACAAAGGCAACTTTCAGTGACACAGATGAAGACTGAACGGTTATGTTTGTAGTGGACATAAGGTGTAAATTGTCCCCACCTTTACCTCAAGGTCAGTTATAGCCTGGTTGGAAGTTTATAAAGTGATTCCTGCAACTGGGAAAGGAAACGTTCATATATCAGCTTGGTGGAAACTACCTTTTGGGGAGATTGATTTTGGGTTTGGAAGGTATACTCATGGTGGGCCAGTTGTGAATGAGAATGATGAGTTTGTTTTGTTGCTTTATGACAGTAATAGTACTACAGAAGATGGGGTGGAATTAATGTGCGGATGTGTCTAGAAAAAGAAAAGATGCCAAGATTTGTGGCCCATGCTTTTTAGATATGAACCTTATAGGAGTCCTTTTTATGTGTGATACTCAAGTTCACACTACACAAAAGATGACTTTCTCTTTGTTGAAAGGAAAAGTAAAGATGATATAGATACACAGAACATGGCTTTGTTTCCTTAAATATAAAAGAGAAAAAGAAAAAAAAATTAAGAAAGTGTTTGTGCCCCTTTGTTAGATGGTTGATCCCAGGAATTTGCTTTTACTACAATCTTTTCATTCGATTTGAAGACAGGCAAACACAAAGTTGGTCCCCGTCCTCTTCGAGGCCTTTTTGATGTCCTTGTAATATCATTTGATGAATCCATCTAAAATTAACACATCCAAACTTATAAAATAATCTAATTTATTACAGTATGATTCATTTATTATATTATGTTAAAATTAAACTATTTCATTCATAGAATAATACGTTAATGGTGACAATTACCACTTGATTCTCTTTTCCATGATAATTGATAAACAAAAATATCATAATACCATTATATGAACAAGCTTAGTAAAAGATGAAACTGATTATGATCTCAAAAACATAAATGATTAATGTATGAAAAGTTCTCTAACCAACAAAAACACATAAAAAAGACATAATTATACTAGACCAAAGGAATCCAACAAAAAAATTCTATAATAAAGTTTCAGTTATTGTCCCCATCAATATTTGTCTCCAGGTGTGATGCATTAATTATTGTACCAGGCATGTCAGTCCTAACCAAACTTAGACAATTCTCACCCACTTCAACATTGTCTTCCAAGTTTTGATTACTGAATGGCTCATTGTCCCAGTAACTATCATTGGCCTCATCCATATGCTCACCCATATCAAACAAATCTCTCGGTTTTGTCTTCACCACAACATACCACTCGGGTTCAATGGGATCTTGAACATAAAAGACCTGTTGCACTTGACATGCCAACACATATGGTTCATCTGTTAGTCGATCACCAGAGTTAAACAACCGTGAGAGGTTGACAAGAGGAAACTTCAATTCATCCACCTTCTTCCACCTTCCCTCAGTTCTAACATCAACCCAATCACACTTAAATAAAACAATCTTTTGTTGTTCTGAGTATTGCAACTCGATTATATCCTTCAAAACACCATAATAATCTATGTCACCATAAATGGGATTTTGATCCCTTGAACTTGCATAACTTGATGTCTTTGCTGTGACAACAACTCCACTATTCTGGGTTTTTACTCCCTTTTCCCAATCTCTAATGTGAAACTTAAACCCATTAATGATATAACGCTTATAGCGTTTAGCTATTGATTGTGGGCCTTTAGACAAGGAGATAACTTCTTCCGATATGGCTCTTCCATCATTGATCATCTCTGGCACCTAATGAATGTTTAAGGGAGAAATATAATTAGTATAAAGATTTCTTTTGAACATTCCTTGTTAAGAAATACTATAGTATTTGATACTTAACACTTTTCTCAAGCCAACTAGAGAATTTCTCATTATGGATTCGCTCTATTTGGCGACGGTTCATTCGACTAGGATGCAACATCCTAATTTCTTGTACATGCTCACTACAAGGAAATTGACAATAAGAAAATTGCTTATGAAGAGCTCATATTCCATATTTGATGAAAAGAACATAATAGATCAAACTTTGATTATTTGAAAGACTTACTCTAAAAATGAGGTGATGCCATTACTATTGAATAACACATAACGATGTGCTTGTATTTTCTCTATTTCACTCAACCGAAATGCTTCTACTTTCCCCAAAGGACGCCCATTTCTTGAGAATATAGATTCTCCAATGTCATCGCTACCATCATAATTTCTTTCAGGCCGATTGAATCTCGTTTCAACACCTTCTGCAAGGTATCTCGAACAAAAGTTAAGGCATTCATCTGCAAGGTATCCTTCTGCAATGGAACCCTCCGGTTGACTTCTGTTTCTCACATAAGATTTCAGTGTATACAAAAACCTAAACGAGAAAGTAAATGAAGACTTGTTTAGGGTAATATCATTTAAAATAATACTAAATAGAGTGAAACCACCTTTGATCGATACTTACCTTTCAATAGGATACATCCACCGATCTTGAACTGGTCCTCCTAACATACATTCACTAGCTAAATGAATGGGCAAATGCACCATGACATCGAAGAATGCTGGAGGAAATATTTGCTCTAAGTGACAAAGAGTTAGACCGATTCAATCTTGTAGG
This sequence comes from Buxus sempervirens, assembly GCA_947561395.2. Lineage (NCBI taxonomy): Eukaryota > Viridiplantae > Streptophyta > Magnoliopsida > Buxales > Buxaceae > Buxus > Buxus sempervirens. The sequence continues at coordinate 11,193,084 of OX387183.1, forward strand.
CGTCTCAAGTCTTGCTCTCGACAAACCTTCATGCATAGCTCCCTAAAAAACCCACATAACTCAATAATGATGGAGGATACAATCTTTGGCAAGGCTTTTCTTATAGCCAATGGAAGAAGTTGTTGCATTAGTACATGACAGTCATGGCTCTTGAGTGCTAATATCTTGCACTCTTTTATTTTCACACGACGAGAAATGTTTGATGAATACCCATCAGGGACCTTGATATTGTGCAGTACTTTGCAAAACAAGTTCTTCTCATTTTTATCCATTGAAAAGCATGCCGCAGGTAGAAGTATCTTATTAGATCCAGCCAAATGTTGTGGATGGAGCTCTGGTCTCAAACCCATCATTTTTAGGTCTTCACGAGCACTTGGATTGTCCTTTGACTTGTGTTCAATGATCAATAAAGTTCCAAGGATATTGTCACATATGTTCTTCTCAATGTGCATTATGTCTAAATTATGACGTAACAAATTGTGTTTCCAATATGGCAAGTAAAAAAATATGCCCTTCTTCCTCCAGTTGTATGGTGGATGAATCCTATCCTCTTTCTGTTTTCTTTTTCTACCATTTGTGAGTGAATCATTTTTCCCAAATGTAAGGGTAAAGCCTTCCAACTGATTTAACACATCAATTCCGGTTGGTGGATTGGGAGCTAATCTATGTTCTTCACTCCCATCAAAAGAATGTTTATTGAACTGAAATTTATGACCAGCTGGTAGCCATCGACGATGTCCCATATAACAATGCTTTTTTTCCATTTTTTAAGTAGAGTGAGCATGTATCCTTATTGCAACAAGGACAAGCAAATTGTCCTTTAGTGCTCCATCCTGATAAATTAACATAACCAGGAAAATCACTAATTGTCCATAGCAATGTAGCACGTAACTGGAATGTCTCCTTTTTTGAGGCATCAAAAGTCTCTACCCCATTTTCCCATAGGTCTTTCAATTCTTCTACCAATGGCTGTAAGTACACATCGATATTATTTCTGGGAGCATTTGGACCAGATATCAGCAATGATAAAATCATATTAGGTTGCTTCATACACAACCATGGTGGCAAATTATATGGAATGAGAACTACAGGCCACGTGCTATGTGGAATGCCTATGGTCCTGAATGGGCTAAAGCCATCACTTGCTAAGCCGAGTCTAACATTACGAGGATCAGATGCAAAGGATGGATACCTATGGTCAAATGCCTGCCAAGCAGGAGAATCCGCAGGATGCTGCATCATTCCATCCTTGGTACGACCCTCATAATCCCACCTCATATCAGCTGATGTCTTGGATGACATGAACAACCTTTGAAGCCTTGGCTTGAGTGGAAAATGACGTAGAATCTTTGCTGGAATTTTTCTATCCTCATCAGCATTCTTCCATCTTGACATCCCGCAAACATCACAAAATTGTTTATGTGTAGACTCCTTCCAAAATAGCATACAATCTTGAGGACATGCGTGTATCTTTTTGTAACTAAGGCCCAGGTCCTTTATTATCTTTTTGGCTTCTAAAAAACTCTCAGGAACTGCTGATCCGTCAGGTAGTAACTCTCTTAAGTAGTCTAGCAACATAGTAAATGATTTATCAGTCCATCCATTGATACACTTTATATGATACAGCCTGACAATAGCAGCTAACTTAGTGAATTTCGTACACCCTGGGATAAACTCCTTATCAGCATCTTTTATCAATCTATTTAATGCATCAACATATGCAATAGGTGGAGTTATTGATTCCTGCTCCTGTCTACCAATATCCTCTACTCCAAGTGACATTCCAAATGCATCATTCAAAAGTCTAGGTATATCATCCCTATGTTCTGATGTCTCATGTGAGGTATCAACACTAACGGGTGCTGCATGTAGTGATTTTTCACCATGAAAATACCAACGCTTGTAACTCGGTAAAAAACCATTACTCATAATGTGAATGAACACCTCAACTGGACCTTGGTACAAGACATTACAACATCTCATACATGGACACTTTAATTTTCCATCATTGGTTACATTACGCTCCATGGCAAATTTGATGAAACTTTCTGCTCCAAGCATATATTCAGGACTTAACCTATACAACCCAAGAAGAAACTGAATTAGTTATTGAACTATCTATTCTTCAACAATTGGTCCTAAAATTTCAAATTCTTATACCTTGGCTTATCAATCCAACTTCTATCCATCTCGTGTTATGACTTCACAGATACCAAATATCTCACAACTTCTATTGGTGCCTGCTCCAAGTACAAAAGATGCATGAAATGTACAAAGGGATAACATCTTCCTAATTTACAATTAACTCAAGTTCAAAAAACAAATTGGCTTCGAATTGAGTTAAAAATATACATAATTCAGCATAAATCCCTCATAATATATAGAATGGTAGTTTTTTAAAATATAAATATAAAAAGGAGTTGAAAACGACAGGCTTTAGGTACTTCTAAACAATTTTGGTTCTTACTCGTTAAGACCCATTAATATCAATGCTCAACTAAAACAAACCAACCCATTGCCTACCATAGATATAAGTCTTCCACAAAATAAAAGTATTGAAAAAGCATTCTACTCTACCTTCCCTTTAATTAAGTGTTATGTGTGTTTCTATTTCCATTTTTGTTGAGGGAGATTACACAGGTAATTCAAATGGTGTAAGACCTAATAGTTAGGACATGTAGAAGCCTCACCTATGAATTCAAAGTACTCTAACAATTGCCTTGAAAAGAGAAAAATTAGAGCTTTACATTTGCTACACTAATCTCTAACGTCAACCTAAACTACCCTTTCCACTAATCTTCTTCCTCTTCTCCCAAACAGCCAAAACTCCCCCCCATTGTATATCTTATGGGTAACAACTAAATTATTATTAGCATTCTCATACACAAGTCATGGCTGTAGTCATTCAAGTATAGCATATTTTTGCGTTAATGAAAATGAAAGAAGATTTGAAAAGAGAAATCAATGACAGCAGATTTTATATTCAAAAGAAATATCAAATAACATCAAATTTTATATTCAAAACATAGCATACAAGAAAAGAATATAAAATAAAGAAATGGATATATATAATTCAGCTGTATGTTGACAGCACTCTTATCTGCTTATGATCTTAAAATACGATCCCAATGAAAAGGAACTAGATCCTTCTCCACAAAACAGATATCACACAATACTACTCCCCTTTCGCTGCCAAGGGCCATTAACCATAAATCCCTCTTTGCATGATAAGCCATAAAGTTAGGTTGGGCAGCCATAAAACTCAAACACATACTTTTATTTTCTTCTTTGGGATGAATAAAACTGAGATCCAGTTGGTAATATGGTACTTTTTGCAAGACTTGACAGATTTCCTCACAGATTTTTCTCCCACATTGCTGGCTATAGGTAACTCTATGAAACACAGAACAATGATTACAGTTAAACTCAGTTAAAAAGAAATTCAATAATTCCATAGCTGAGCCAATATCATTTATATACAAAAATTCAGCATAAAAGCACTAATCAAAAGTTCCTAAAAACCATATCCCAAAGCTTCATGCCCCTAATCATATGGAGACACTTGTAAACGATTTATCAGTCCACCCACAGAAACCATGCATATACATGAGTGCACATAAACAAAAAAGAATGAAGTCAATACAATTGAGCGACAGGATTTGCACAAAATAAGTTAAAACAAAGGTTTTGCATTGAACCATGCTCTTCCTTAACAGGAAGTATGTCATCCAAGTATGTCTTTACTCATCATTTTAATCACTTCGTCCTTAGATAATTGATAAGAAATCTAATTCAATTGTTTTGTCATACATTTTTTTTTTGGTGGACAATTGTCTTGTCATACATGGAGCTGCGAACTGTAATTATAAATTGCATGCTATCCACTTGTTTGTTTAGCTGCATTTCACTTTTTTTTTAAATTTTATTTCATGAATATTGCTCATTGATTTCTTATTCAATGAATCAGTGTCATGATACTGATCTGTAGTCACTCTTGATTTGTGTAAGTTGTGCAGGCCTTAGGTTGATTTCATTGAGAATTTAAGAGTAAAGAATACTTCATCTGTGGTAAGTCAAAGAAGCTAGCTTCTTCTTTTTAATCTTGATGCTCCTCCTCTTTTGTAGCAGTAAAAAACTCATTGAATGGAGATTGGCTTCATCGATTTTGGCTGGATATAGAAACCACATAGATTTCAGGGACAGTTTCTAACCTTTTTTTGTATAAAATTTTTTCAGTTAGTGCATAAAAAGCATCTCACTGAACTTTATTTGGATAGATTGTTGATACTTATATGCTCAACTCAGATTACTGACCAAGCTAAGCATGAATTTCCTGGAAATCCCAACATAGGTTGAAAATTCTGTACCATTTACCAAACAGAGATCAAGCAAAAGATAGAGATGTCAAAATGATAATGTTCAAGAAAATGTGTTTGAATTGGTATTTCAAAGAATAGAATACCTATACTTAAGCTTTCTTTAACTTGGTAACACAGGCAGGAAATTCCAATTCAAAATCCAGAGGGATCAGGAAACTAGACAATAAGAAGATATCATTTCATCCATCAAAAGTTGAGGAAGAGGATGAATAAACCTCCCAAATTTCTGTAAATATTCTCCTAAAACAAGCAACAGAATTGGAGTAGTTTTCAATAGGGGAAACGGTTCTTGTAGTCAGCCGAAGCAAAATACAGGGGACCCCGCATGATAAACAAATGAATAACTTTCACAAATTAACATATAAAAATTAAACTGGAAAAAAACCTGTAAGATTAAAAGGATATGCAGCTTACAGCCCATATTAACGGCAGCTTCAACAGAATCATAAGATTAATGAGATATAATACATTAGTTTATGAGATCCCTCCAAACTACAAAATGAAAAAAACAAATGTCATCAATGGTCTCCTACAAAACTTGCATTTTGCATATTAAAGTGAAGACTAACTAATAGACATGAAAAAAATAGAGCTCCACGTCAACAGCAACTGCAACATAGATATGTTGGAAGCAAAGAGGCACAAATATATATCTTGATGTAATATAACAAGATTGGAACAATAATCAGATCTCACAATAGGCAATGTATCTCAAAAATTTAACAAAAGAACAAATTATCGGTAAAATAAGGATTCGGGAACAAGTAGAAAACGCAATTTCAATTGAAAATCAAGTAATTATGGGAATCTGACCAAAATGATTAAATGATCAGAGAGGGATTCCCTACTCACTCGCAAGAAGGGACGAGCTCTTTGAATTGGAAATGATTGTCTTCAAAGTCCTGGAAACAGAACTGTAGACAAGAGAACTCATCTTTCAGTGCTGCAATTAAGGGTCAAACGAAAAACACAGAGGAAAACTCCTTCAGATATCTTGGTTTAAGGTTTTGGCGTTGACAATAAGCGAGTGTGAAAAAGAGAACTTTAAGATTTCCTTCTTGTGCTCACAAAAAAGATATGAGGTCCGTGCTATGGGTTCCATGATGAAATAAAGGCATCAGCAAGACTAACTAATAGACATGAAAAAAGACATCCAAGTGAGGCTTAATATCAAACGAGACATGAAAAGTAGAAGAAAACAGAGGAGGCGATTAACAAAGACAGGAAAAAAAATTCAAATACATAGCAGATTTCGACGGTCGGCTTTCAGAGTTTATACCTTTCGACAAGGCACGCCGGAGAGCAAAATATCAAACGAGAATGAAGTGAGACAGGGCACGTTGGAGACTGAAATATCAAGCCCTACGTCTTCTCGCTAGTATCATTGCCGTGTGCAAGATTCGTTGCGAAAATGAAGTGCGCAGGTTTTGAGAAGCCCTCCTGTTTTGTTTTTTTTTGAAGACCAGCCCTCCTGTTTTGTTGCCGCGGGAAAGAACACGATCTCATCTTAATTTGTTTTAATCTCTTTCGCGGGAATCATCCAAAGTATGGCAATGGTCCGGTCGGGTTTTGAGTAAAACCACAGCTGAACCCAAATGTGACCATTCACATCTATTATTAGAAACCATAGGCAAAATTGAATTGGGTTTCTTAATAAAAAACCAAAACCGACCAATATAAATCTAACACAAAGCTTAATAGTTTTGTTTAATTTGGTTTCTCCAATTTTAACAATTAAGGGGTGCAACTTGGTTTGGTTTGGTTCAGGTTTACCTCAACCTAAGACCAAACCTAGGTCTACTACAACCAAAACTAAACCAATCCAAATCAATAACCGATTATCCTATCTCGAACAACAAACCAAAATAGAATATAAATAGCTAATACATAAATATCGAATAATTATATTCTATGTATATTTCATATATTCTATATTGTAAAATTTATTTATAATACAGATACATAAATGGCTAATACATATATATCATATAATCTATATTCAAATGATGCAGGGGAATCCGAGACAGAGAATGTTGAGCTTTCATATTGCATATTGATGGTGCTGAGATACCATGAGTTGACGGATCAGCACAAAGGCTAGAAGTGACTATGATATTTTCCTAATTAAGGCGGTTTCGAATGCGTTTCAGTCTTTTGCCCATAACTTTGGCTACGATTATCAGAATCGCGCATATGACCCTAATTTGGAAATATCTTTTCGGCACACATGCCGTGGGCACCAGATATGCTCGGTGGGCATTGTTTATGCCCTCAAATTCTGTTGTCCCCCCCCCCCCTTCCCGAATCACCAATTTTAATTTTTTTTTTGCTATTTTTAGTAAGTCTTAGATTGTCAATTACCACATGATTTTGAACCCGATTTGGGCTAGGTTTTTGCCAAAATGCTTATTTTATTCCGTATTCCTTAATTTTAAGGGGTTATTGCTATTTTTAGTAACAGACGAGTTTTGGCTATATAGTCCGGCTTGTGGACTGTTTTTGATGATTACTTGATTAAATAATATTCAGTTGAATCTCAGAGACGTAGTATCTGTGTTTTAGGGCAAACTGTCTGTATTCTTCCTTGCTAACTATCTGTTCAAACTAGCCTACAGAGTAATTGCTACTCTATCCGGCATCATCAACTTAGTTCAAATTGGTTTAAAACTTTATAAATAAAACAAATTCCTAGTTGTTGGTTTCTATAGTATATATATAAAACCAAAACCAAACTGGAACTAATAATAAAAACAAAAACTTAGCTAAAATTTTAGTTTGGTAAGGCTTAATTATTTGTTCTAACTGAATCATTTCCATCCCTATGTATTATTGGTATGATATAGTGGAGAACCTTAATGAGCATTGCAATGCCGTTTTAATTAACAACAAACCTCAAGGAATGCAACAAATGCTTTTGAAATTAAAAGCGAACACTAAAGAATGCTGCAAATGATTTTTAAAATAACGATTTACATTAAGGAATGTTGCAAATGCTTTTTTCATTAACGACGAACATTAAGAAATGTCATAAATGGTTTTTTTTTAATGGCAAACATTAAAGTACATCACAAATATTTTTTTCATTAGCGACAAACATCAAAGAATGCCTCCAATGTTCATTTTATAGTGGCGAACATCAAAGTATGTCACCATATGATACATATAGAAACATATATTTATGTCGTCAAAAAACAAATTTTTTGTAGTGGATTGAGTAAAACCTTCACATGAAGTGAGAGTATTTTTTAATTTTCAATTTGCTTAATTTCAACTCTGACGTTAATTTCCTATAGAAGTCACCTTAGATTAGTTATTACATTTTTAATTATTGTGAATTTTATTATATTAACACATTTAATTTAATAATTAAGCAACTTTTTTAGCAAACATCACTGTAACTTAATGTTTGCGACGTTTTCTAGCAAACGTCACCAAATTTTAATATTTGTGATGGTTTGTAGTAAACATCACCATAACTCTTAATATTATTTGTGACATTCTGTACTAAACATCACCTTAATTTCGTATTTGTGACGTTTGGCACCAAACACCATCACATTTCTCAATATTATTGTGACATTTTGTACCGAATATCACTATAATATTTTATTTGTGGCGTTTTGTAGCAAATAACACCATAAGTTCAAAAATATTGTGACATTTTGTAACAAATGTCACCATAATTTAACCTTTGCGATGTTTCGTATCAAATGTCACCAAAATTCTTAATATTATTGTGACATTTTATATCAAACATCACTATAATTTTTTATTTTTTGTGACGTTTTGTAGCAAATGTCACCAGAATTTAATATTGTGACGTTTTGCAACAAACATCACAATAATCCTAAGTATTATTGTGACGTTTTTCACTAGATATCACTATAATTTTGTCTTTGTGACGTTTTATAGCAAACATCACCATAATTTTTAATATTATTGTGACAATTTGGAGCAAATGTCACTATACTTTAATATTTGTGATATTTTTCAATAAATGTCACAATAATTTAATATTATTGTGAAGTTTTCCATTTAAGCGTCATTAAAAAGGTGATATTAGTGACGTTTCGTTATAAACATCATGAAACTTAACTTTAGTGACGTTTTATCTTAAACATCACCAAATAAACGTCACTAATGCCCACTTTTCTTGTAGTGACGGCTACTAGCATGGATAAAAACCAGTATCCAAGTATATCCCCTATGAGAGACTTGTTGGGTATCCCTCCTATTGGAGTGGCCCAACCTTTGTGGGCCAATTTGGCCCAAGTTAGAGCCCAATACTATTGCTGCCCTAATTGTTATCAGGTTAAACAAAAACAAGGGTTATGCTGCTGTTACGTTGAGTTAAGGTTAGAAGACAAGAAGCCAAAAAGAGAAAAAGAAAATGGAGATTTGGCAGGTTTTTTCTGTCACAGAGCAGTCTTCATCAAATTGAGATCTACAGAGTTGGAATGGTTGGATCGAGCTGGTTTTTGGATATGTGTTTCAACACTCATTGTTCTATAATCTGAACGGTGGAGATCGGAAACAAAGGCCTCTAGCTTGATCCGAATTGATCAAATCTGAAACTGCAGGTTTTGTTGAGTGAGTTTTTCTTCACTTGTTTCTCTCTTTTTGTTGCCAAGACCTTGCTCTTGAAGATGATTGTTAAAATGTTGATGATGCATACCTTTAGATGTATCTAGAGAGAAATTTTTGGTTGTACCCATTATTAAGAATAGTGGAAGTGATTTGGGCGTGTTGCCTCGTGGGGTTTTTACTCTTCACTTTGAAGAGGTTTTCCCCACGTTAAAATTGTTGTGTTGTAGGGTTTCTTCTTATTGTTCAGTTGCTTTATGATTTGCATTGGACTGTTTTGGGAGAGCTTTTTTGTTTGATTTCCATTGCAGCCGCTTCTTAACAAGACTTGCATAGTAATAGACCAACTATTTGAATCTAATACCAAAATATCAACCACCTGCTTCCATAAAACCAAAATACCTTCCCGGTGATCAGCAGCAAGAATAACAAAGAAATTAGTAAGACCGAGTTTTTTTGCAATTTTTTGGGCCAGATTAGAATTGGCAAGAGTTCCTGATAACAAAAGAATTTGCGGTTTGTGCCGCCAAAATTGTTCCCTTAAATGTGCCTGAGTAATAGCCTGCCCCAAGCCACTACAATTCCAAAAAAGAACCTTCATTTAGGAGGATCTGAGATGTCGCGAATTTGAATCGAGGAAGATGTCACAGATAGTTTCCGCTTCTTAATCAGGTCTCCATCTCCTCCGAGCGGTTCTTTACTTGAGGTCTGCCTAGAAACCATTGTCTCCATGTCATGATCATTTCTTGACTTTATCCGACGCCTACATGCTTGAGCTTTCATCTTAGTAGGACTACGATCAATGGTAATAACTAGATGAGGAGTGGCAATCAACTTCGTACTAGACTGTGTCAACATATCATGTTTATCAAAAGGGAAAAAGTCAGTCCATAGTAGATTAAAGTTGAAGGCTTGAGTGGACGATGGTTGGGATGATGTCCGATGGGTCTGAAAAGTAAATGGTGTGTTTGGGCCCATTGTCGACGTGGGCTGGAAACTAGATGAGGGTAATAATACTGGTGAGTCCTTAAGTGGGGCTGGGCGGAGGGGTGGTTCCGATGAAATGTTGGACCTTCTTGAAAAGGACTCAGGATCTTGGGCTTGGGCCCAAGAGACATCCGTCGAAGTCGACCAAGATGCTGAGTGAGTTGACTCAGCCAGATTATTGGAACTCCTTCGTCTTCCTTGTCTGGCTAGAGACGATGATGTTTCACTGTTGAGAGGTGATATAAAATCACTTCTCCTTATGTTTTTTTGTTCTCTTGGGACTTGTTACTTTATATGAGGGTATTCATGTAAATGGTAGCAATAAAGTTTATATATCATTAGTGTGGTACATGAGAGGGGCTCTCTCATGTGGGTTATAAGACACTAGATGGGGTTCTATTAAGAGAGAGAGTGAGAAGAAGAGGAGAGAGAAAGAGAAGAGACAAGGGTTTTCTCTACAAGGGTTTTCACCATTCCATCTCTTGCAAGGTTTGTTCCAAGTTATTTGGGGGTTCTTTCATAATTGTTTGGGGTTACAAACATATTGTGGAAGGTTGCATATTGTGGGATTGGGTGAATGTTTTATGTGTCAAGCTTGTAGAGAGGTAAGTCTTCTAAATCCTCTCTTGTTGTAATCTTTTGCATTGATAGTGGAGTTCCATCTTGCCGGATTGCCCGTGGACGTAGGCCTTAGTGCCGAACCATGTTAAATCTCGTCTCTTGTTTGTGGTTGCGCTTCTATTTCATTTTCTTACACACTTAGTGGCTAGTTTACACTTTGTTTGTGTGTTTGGTGTATTACCATTACTTTGTTGGGTTGTTTGAACTTCAAAGTATTAGGTAAATCATTCACTAGTGGTGGGACTTCACCACAACATTCACTCTGTTGTTGCAGAGCTCGCTGGCGAAATGGAACAACATTATTCACTGAGTATTTGGGAACACCCTTTGCATGGCTTAGAGAAGAATGGTCATAGGAAAAAATGGTATGACGAGTATTCAGAGAATGCCCTAGACAACCACAGGAGAAACAAAAAAGAGGAATTCCTTCAAGACCGAAAGTGACCGAAACCTTGGAGTCATTGATATCTTCAACATAGACACCTACTGGCAATGGATGATTTATGGGTAACTTCCATTTCAGACAAGCAAAAGGACCATCAGCCTCCTGCAGAAGTTCCACCGCTAGGGTTTCTCCGAACTCATTACCAAGTCTCCAAAGGAAGTCTCGATCACACAAGGCTAGGAGTAGATCTTGAAGTTGAGCCCAGATAATAAAAGATTGAAAAGTAAATGAGTTTACTTGAGATACCGATGAGATTTGTTCAATATTGCACAAGATGTTATTGATAAACCAAGGTCTACCGATGAGCACCGAACCCAGGCCTTCTTTTGTATCAAAAGAATATAAGGAATCTAGAGGAAGACACAGCCGATATTTCAGCAACGTTGAAAGCTCTCCAAGCCCTCTCTGCAAAACTCTTTACAGCGGAGATGGATAAGTTGCCACCAATGGGTTTTAAGAGAACTAGATTTCTCGATTTGGACATGAGGCGGCGCTTTTCATCGGGATTGAGGGTTAGAGTTTTCTCAGGATGGGAAGGGATAAACATTTTGTTAAATTTGTTTGTAAGCTCTTCCGTGGGATAAGCGAAAGCAGACCAAAGCGAAACCCCTCCTGTAAACACACAAAAATTGCACGATTTTTGATAAATCTTGAAGGAGAGAAATATTTTATTGGAATTTTCAATTCTTAGCATTAGGTTTAAGATCCTTAACCCATTTGTATCCAAAACCGCAAAGGAAAAGGCCCAAATTCAATCTTTTGCGCAAAGTCAAACTTTTCCGGTTGAATTTTGTTGATTTTTGGCCCCAAAAAATGAAATATTTTTTTAGGCAAGATTTCAAGATAATTTTCCCCGGTAATCAGGTTTTTAGCAATGTTATTACATAAATGAATTTTTTGAGCCTTTAAATCTTGACAAATACCTTGGTATTAACATGCTGAATCTTTTTACCGGACCTGAAAAACTGGAGTTTAGCTTTGAACTGTAAAGTTGACTTTTATTCACTTGGAATTTGGGTCTGGAACTATTTTTAATGGATTCAAATGGGGGGTGTTTGTTTATTTACATGTAATATCTTAAGTAAATGGAGATTAAAAAATACAAGGACATTTACTTAAACGATATTACATGTAAATAAGTATTGCTTGTGTAGGTAAGGGTCAAGGTTGTGCAGAATCTGTGTAGACAGGCCATTTTGGTCTTGTCCGCATATGGTATGTGGTTTGGACAAACCGCATTTGGTATGTGGTTTGGTCTTATCCGCATATATAATGCGAACTGAATATGGCCGCATTGTATATGCGGTCATGTAAAACCCCAAATTTTTAGTGATTATTGTTTATGAGAAATTAACAAGTCTGTATGGATGAAACTTTCAGAGATCTGTAAAGCAGGGGTATATTGGGGATTCGAGACATTAAGCGTGGAAACGAGATAATTAAGGTTAGTACTGTGCTGATAATAATTAGAGTGATTTTTCTGTTTGAATTCAGTTGTTTTAAAATAGAATATATATTAATATGGCTGATCAGGTGGAGAAGAAATTCAGTAGATCAAATGGCTGGGAAGGCTGTGCATGTAGGGAGATGCGTGGGTGAGCATGCAGCGAAACATGAATTTAGTTGGTTGAGTGCAAAAGTAGGGCAAGTATAAATACTCAGTGTATTTTCAGAGCATAGGTTTCGCACCACTGAGCTTGAAGAAAAATTGCGGCTGGATTGCTAGGGCTTCTGGAGAAGAACAGTAGTGTGGATTTTGCTGCCGATCGGAGTGTGAAGTGAAGGAAGAACCGAAACGAAGGCGAAGTGAAGCTGCTTGACGCCAAACAGAATAGAGATTATTCTGTAGGCTAATTCGAACAGATGATAAACAGGGAAGAACACAAGAAGCTTGCCCAAAACACAGAGAAAAACGTCTCTGAAGTTCAATTCAATATTAATTCATCAAAGTCCCCTAAACTGAGTCCACAAGCCGGACTTTATAGCCAAAATCGTCTATACTGGAAAGTTACTAAAAACGGCAAAATCCCTTAAGGCATGCCTAAATAAAATATAGAAATAAATAAGCATCCTATGAAAAATCTAGCCCAAATCGGTTTTAAAATCACTTCCTAATTGACAAACGAAGTATTACCAAAAATAGCAACAAATAACTAAGAATAGCAATTCGGAGGGGAAAACAGCGGATTTGGAGGTCGATAAAGGTGCACATCGACTTTAGTCCATGTAGCATGGCGTGCGCACCGGAAATATCTTTCCGAATTGGGGTCATATGCGTAACCGTAGCCAAAGTTATGGCCAAAATACTAAAACGCGCTCAAAACTGCCCCAATTAGAAATATATCACCATCACTTCCTGCCTTTGCGATGCTCTGCCAACTCATGGTATTCCAATGCCATCAATGTACAATCTGACAGCTCCGCATCATCTGTCTCGGATCCCCCTGCATCACTGCTCGATCGAGCAACTTCCGTGGTTTTTGTCTAAGCTTCTTGCCGATTAGCGAGTGTTCAAGTTAGTACGAGTGGAGCTAATTTTTTGTAAAGGAATCATAGGAGGATTGTCCTACAAATCAGACCTAATCGGAGGGATATTTCTCTGCAGAAAACATCTTTCAATCAGAGAAGAATTTGGGCGGAAATCGATATCTGAGATTTCGGTTCCAGGAGTTGTAGTTGCAGGATTTTGAGCATTTATCTGTGAGTAGCATCGTTTTACTCCGTTTATTGGTTTTGATTACCTGAGAATAGCCAAAATGCATTGTTATATCAGTAGCATAGTGATGAATTTCCTTGTGAGTAAACGCCCTGAGGACCAAATGAGCTTGCTGTAAGAGCAGTTGAAGAATAGGTGGTTGTGGTTTTTAGACTTCTCTCTACACAACACACAAGTGTCAGCTTGAGTTATTCTCCATGCCTTTAGCTTGTCTCGAGTTAGTAGCTTGTGGTGGATAGCCATCCAAGTGGTGAAGGATGCTTTCGGTATATGCCATTGGAACCATATGAGCTTGTGCCAATCCAATTTCTGATGAGGCAAGTCAAGGGCTTGGTATGCAGACTTGATAGTGAAGAGACTTGTGTTTGTTAGCTTCCAAATGACCAAATCTTCTTTGGTAGCTTCTGGTGGTGGTAGCTCATGTAGACGCCCCCATATCTGCGTGAGATCTGTAGTGGTAGAAGGAGGAACATCCCAGCTGTTGCCGTGGATTATACTATCGACTTTAGCAGACCTACCAAGACCAGAATCATAAATAACTCTTGGGTTGTACCTTTGGAAGAGAGGACCATCCGGGTGCCAGTTATCAAACCATAAGGAAGTGGTTTTGCTGTTGAAAACTCTTGATTTGATGTAGGTAGAGGCAGAGTTGCAAGCTTTCAAGATTTTTCTCCAGCACCATGAGCAGCTACTAGGAATGGCAATCGACCAAAAATTCCTATTTCTTAGAAGAGAGTCATGTACCCATTCGGACCATAAGCTTATAGGTTTGTTGGCTAAGAGCCAAACAAACTTCAATATGGCTGATTTGTTCCATAGAGCAAGGTTGAGTAAGCCTAACCCGCCTTCTTGTTTTGGAGAACATACAACTTCCCACTTAATAGGAATGAGCTTCTTTGTGGTAATATAAATGGGGAAAAGTTATTAATACATTTTTTTTTCTCTTACCACGTCATTAGTCAAACCTTTAGAAGGAAGAAACTGTTACAAATAGCAAAATTCAATCTAGTAAACTGGTATTTCAAAAACGTTAAGGGGAAAGCAAGATTGTATGAAACATCTAGGGGGTAAACTGTAATTATCCCAAAAAAAATGACCAAAAAAAATGGGTTTATCAACAAAGCCACTTCATTAAACAATAAATTGATTAATCAACTTCAAATTATTCAACTTTTATGTATTTCAATGCATATTAAGGGTATGCACCATTGCGTAACAAGTTTTTTCTATTATTTTATTATTTATTATTTTTTATTAAGAGATGAAGACGTAAAGTTTCTCCAACTCAACGCGGAAATAATAGTAACAAAGATAAAAGTTAACATAACAATTGAAATCTGCAAAATCACCTGAAAATAAATAAGTTCATTAATCTTGTTCAAATTATTTAATTTTTTTTATCATAGTACAATATAAAGAAGAGCCCCCACAATATGTCTTTTCTAATAAGTAGGAGATATCCAAACCTCCCCCACAATGTCTCAGCACGAGATTTATTTTACCAAGTACAAACAACTCATCAAAATAAAAGTTATATAATGCATCATAACCTTCAAAATTGGTTATGCCAGCTCAGTTAGGTGCTTTGCTAGTCTAAAGCACTGGGATTGGACAAAGCAAACCTAAGGAGCTCCTCGTCATTTTCAAACGTGGCCATGACTTGTTCATCCAAGGTGACCCAAGCTTGTATTCCATCTCCCAATCTGGTATCAATCATCACAACAACATTGCTCAGACCCGAGGCTGTTGAACTCACATCAGTCACCCATGTAGGCTTTCCCCACCCAAAATCAGCTTCATACAGAGGGAACCTACACCAACTGGTGAATGTATAAGAATCCACTTCATCTGCAGAAAAGAAATTGTCCAATTTTTCCATGCCTTCAAAAATCCTCAAGACCCCATCATCACCTTGAAGTTCTTTCAGTCGCCCATCATCAACTTTGTGAATAGCTTCACTCAGCTGACGCACCAAGTTACCCAACTCAATCTCCCCCTCATTCTTTGATGTTACACTCGCGTGCCAGAGGATGTTCCCGACAGAAGTTTCCGGCAATGGTGGAACCATCTTCCTCCGCATGTTGATTGCATGATTCGCCATAAAAAGAAGCTTTTTTGAGCCTGGTTTTGCTCGAGATGCAGCCAATATAAGTTGCCAGATCAACGATGTTACCACTTCAAATCGACTGGGTTGCTTCACAGGACTCAAAGAGTCATTGTTACCCACCTTCGCCTTTAGAGCAGCTATGTTTGAGCCATCAAACACAAACCTTCTTGTCCTTATACTTGAAGGGGACACCAATTCGGATGCACCAACATTGGGCATGAATCCGGCTAAATCTTTTGATGGGAAGAGAGAATCTTGTATGAAGATGGGACACGAAGCTTCAGTAGAACCACGAGCGATGGAGGCCCAATAATTAGCAAACGCCGTCAACGATGATGCATCAATGATCTTGTGTAAAAAGGACATGCCAATTGCAAGTCCTCCACAATCAAAATGGTTTACTTGAACGGCTAATTGAGCTACGTTATCTGGTCCAGTGATTGGATAATCACTTGGAACAAAACGATTGAAGACCTCCATTTCAGGTTCCATTAAAATTTCTGAGAGCTCGCAGTTGACTTGCGCTTCCAAAAAATCAACCCCCTCATCGTTACAGTCAATGGTGAAGCTATCTTTGGTCCTTCCTGCAAATGGGTAGTACATTGTTAAGGCATCCGATAAGGATTTCTTGAGCTTCTCTGCCCTTTCGGCGGTTCCAATTATTCCTTCATTGTTCTTGGTATTGTAAAAGAAAACAATGGGAACATAAACTGCAGGAATTAACTGATCAAGAAGGGAGAATTTCAAGGTTCTAAGATGAAGAGGAGTTGGGGAAGATGGTTTGATAGTCTCTCTTGAGATGATTTCAACTTTCATCTTCTTTCTTGCTTCCTTGCACAATGGAAATCCTATTTTCCTGTGGCTCCTAGGAGAATCAACACTTCAGGTTTGCATGGGGATAAAGGCCATATAATTATGCATATATATGGTACAAATTATTGAGATGGTGGAATAAGAGTTCATGACTCTAGAATCAATGGCTACGCCATGGCTATGACTTTGTCATGGTCTTGACTTTAATGATATCAATTATTGTAAGCCGCTACGGAGGGGTGGTCAGCAAAAACGACTGGTCAATATTGGCTTTCCTATTCGATATGTTTATAACGTATAATGTTGTTACTTTAAAAATATAATATAACTTACCATTTGACCATGTTCTTGTATCCTAAATTGAGCTTCATTTCATTCCACCTATAGGTTTTCTCAAAATAAAACCTATTGCAAAATTTTTCTCCTTGATTAAACATTTTGTTTTTGTTTTGAGTTAGTGTTATTTACTCCTTCCATTCGTAATTTTTTTCTACTTTTCCCCTTAAAATTTCTCCTTATTCTTTTTTTATTTAAACTTTATATACTGTTCTTTGTCTTGATTTACATCTAGCATCTAGAACTGAAAATTGTGTTAATTCTATTTAAGCTGTTGTTTTATAAAGGAAAAATTGGTCCTTTTGTAATTGTGCTGTTGGGTTAAACCAGAACCCGCCCTTGTAAAATTATAATGTTTAAGCCAATACCAACCCGCCCCATCAGGTTGGTAATGGGGTGGGTCGGAGCTGTCCCTCCTGTACTATAAATTAATATGCAAAGATAATAATTTTTAAAGTAGTGCATGTATTTTAATTATGCTTTTATTCATAAAATATGTAATTTTTATACATACCTGGTCTAATGAAGTAAGGTCAGGTTTGTGGCGGGTTTAGTTAAACCCTAACCTGATTTATCCCGTATATACCAAACCTTAACCATTAGGGGTGAGCGGGGCGGGTTATCCATTTAACCTGCCCCATTGCCATCATTATAAGATTGCCATCATTAAAAGGAAGAGAGAGAAATCAAAGTTTGGTTCAATATTTCTTTCTTTTTTATGTAACGAAGGATTTATCTTCTATAACCGATTAACATTAAATAAAGAAAAAAAAAGTGGCAAAAAAAAAAAAAAGAAAAAGAAAAAAAGCCACATTTTATACCATCGGAAGAATGAAGTGGGAGTTAAAATCGGTATTCTAAAAATAAATTAAAACGTAAACAATGGATTTCTCATTTCCTTGAAGGTTAAAATCCGTATTCCAAAAATAAATTAAAAGGTGAAGCTAAACTTTGATCTTCCGACAAGGAAAGAAAAAGGTACTTAGAATTTGAATTTATAGTTATATATGTAACATCCCAGTCCCATATCCAACAAGATATTGTCCGCTCTAGGCCCAATGGGCCCTCACATATTTGTTTTCAAGAGATAACACGAGAAAACTTCCCATTAGTCACCCATTCTAGCACTGCTATCACTCGAGCACGTTTAACTTGAGGGTTCCAAAGGGATTTAGTCCTGTGTTATGCTTTAAAAGGCCTCTTGTTAAGTAAGGGATCACAAGACTACTTATAGCATCCCCGAGCGATGTGGGATCCCAACCATATGCACATCCTCGCTTGGTAGCTTGCCATTGTGGTAGCATGCCTAGGTCTCTCACCCCGCCCACATCATAGCTACCCACTTAGACAGTCAGAATGTTACATACTCCCCTCTATGGGACAACGCATCCTTGTGTTGGGCCGAACCCCCACACTTCCGGTCGGGGCAGACTCTGATACCATTTGAAAAATACAGTTTAGACTCTTTCACACCTAGAGGGGGGGTGAACAGGTATAAACAATTGCCGAATAAAAATTTCTATTAATTAAAGACAAGTCCTTAATTAATAGGCATGCACAAGCCTTAGAAAAATTGCAAAAATTTCGATAGCCAATGTCACACAAAATTGCAAATAAGAATAAACAATAAATAAATCAACACAGGCAATTTTAGTGCCGAAGAGAAAACTCTAAGAGAACTCTCAAAGAAAAAAACCCTTCTGGCTGTTAGGAGCCATCTCAAAAAATTCCACTAGAAGAAGATGACTTACAGACCGTGGTTCAGATGACCCAACATAGACTCTGACTCACAGCCCAAGTATCTGAAGAACTCTTCAAACTTGCACCCTTGCAATGATTCAGAACTTTGAATATCTTCTTCGTGAAACACCAAATGAACTCACTCAGCAACCGTAAGAACTCGCACGAGCAAACTCTTCAACCTGGAACTCCAAGGTAAGAGAAGTAAGAAAAGAAGAATCAATGGCTCAAAAGAAGTAAAGTAGGAAAGAAGTTTTTCTTCCTCACACAAGATGATTTAGGGCTCCAAAAACTACTTGAAAGATGTTTTGGAACGTCCTTAAAATGATTTTATACGTTAGGAAGAAGTCTAGGAGAAGTTGGATTTGGATTAGAAATTACAGAAATTTAAAAACTAAATTTACATCTCCAACGTTCGAGCACTCTCTAACGTGGCTCTCACGTTTAATTCACGAAAATAGTTGATTTGGTCTGGTTCAAACATAGGTCAAACGCCAAGTTGAAAATATGCGTTTGTTCGAACGTTGGATCTAACTCTTTCGAACGCTACTCTCGGGTTTGTCTGCAACTCACCATAGAGATTGTCTCATTCGAACTCCACATCAAACTTTCTCGAACGCTAGGCTCGGGTTTGTTTGCAACTCACTAAATAAGATAATATTCGAATGCCACATCAAAATCTTCCTAACGTCAAGCATAAAATCTTCAATTTAACTCTGATTTTGATGCCGTTTGAACCATGACTTCTCGAACTTATCCTAACCAACATAAACACCTTAAAACATACTTTTTGACACGGAATCAAGTGAATTTAAAAATATTAAATTTAACAAACTCCCCCTTTGGCTATTCCATGACAAAACCAAACACACTTATTCTTGTTGTTGTGAAACACCAAGCAACAACTAGAAATAATAAAAAAAAATGAAAAATTTTGACAAGACCTATCCTAGACACATTAAACTATGTCTTATAGACCTATACCTGAAACACAAAAAATAAACAAAATACCATGTGAAGAGCAAAGAGAATATAACCAATAATCTTAAACCAAAAATAATTCTTTCCACAAGTAAATGAACAAAAATGATAATTAAAATTAAGCATTCATTTACGTCATGACAGTACATCCATATCAACATCCATATAAACAAATATTACAATCATTCAAGTTTTGATAATCCATGAAAAAAAAAAATATACATCCATGACAAAAAATATACATCCATATATGCATCCATAACAAAAAAATATACATCCATGACCAATGCCCAATGCCCAAACAAGAATCCAAGCTACTTGTTATTTGGAGTGAGCTGATCTGGTATCATAGAAACATCCCTACGCATTCGATGATTTCTTGGTTAGCCATCAAAGAGAGACTCTTGACCCAGGATAGGTTGTGTTCCCTTGGTATTATAGCTACCTCAAGCTATTGTTTTTGCCATGATGCAGAGGGGGGTGGGGGGTTGGGAAATCCATACCACATCTATACTTTGATTTTTCATTCTCTAAATGGATTTGGACCCGGATAATGAGGCTAAATGGCCACCAAAGCAACCTGAAAACTTGGATGGAAGAAATCACATGGTTCGTGCAGAAACCCCAAATTGCACTACAAAATGAGAAAATAATGAAAACATGTAATTGGGATTTAAAACAGGCCAAAAATGCATGAAATTCTGTAACGCCCCGGTTCCGGGTCCAATTCCCAAAACCCGAGGTGTTATGTTAAGCAACAAAAGCAACTAAAATATGGAATAATTTAAAACTTTTTCTAACTTTATAATCAGAGTAAAAGTGGAACTGGAATTCAAATTCTCTTTATTAATCTATAATTATAATATAAAAGGATTTCAATTATATGAGCAATCCTACATCTATATAGACTACCCAGCTACAACTAGCCCACAACTTGACGGCCTCACCAAGAGTACCTGAAAAATGGGAGAAACCGGAGTGAGAATAAATCTCAACAAGTAGCAAGGTGCATGCATGAAATCAGTCCATGTTTATATAAAATAAGTCATGAGGTGTACGATTAAACCAACAACAACATCAACGAGAATAATTCCAAAGTTTAAATCCAATCCCATTAATACTATTAAAACATATCTCAATAACAATACCGATAAAACATTGAATGGTCAATGTCATGACTATTGTTTGAATTGATTAATTGACATGCCAAGTAGACACTCCACACCTCCATGTACACAGTTCCGGCCTACTCAGGGTTTCGGACACTCTGAAATGACGGCTTACTCAGGGTTTCGTCATCCAATGCAGGCCTACTCCCCGGGTTTCTGCATTGACAACCAGGCCTACTCAGGGTTTCTAGCTGCTCTACACCGGTCGTGGCAACACACAAGGCCATGCAATTACATCAATAAATAATACCATCACATTACTAAGCTTAGACATGGATCCAGGACAAGCTAAACCAAAACAATAAATCATCGTATAATCTCAATTCCAACATCAAAATAAAACAATACATTCCACATCATGTATAATTCATCACAGTTCACCACCTGTCCCTCTGGACCAAACAGTACCTCAAGTACTTCCAGTATTTTCACAATTTTGTAACACATGCCATTTGGAAATAAAACTCAGTTATTCACACCAAGAAAATCTTTACAATACATTCAGAATTTTCCAAACAAGTGAAACCAGACTAATTTAATAATTTCTCAATCAAAACAGTGTATAAAAACAAAGAGGAAACTAGCTAGGAACTCCTAGTGTTTTGGTACCCAGTACATCACCTACAAATAACCTAAACTTAGCCTTGGGAGCCTTTAAGAATTTCCACTTAATTTTCCTCTATTAATTGAATAGGTAATATAGGTTCCAAAGTCCTAAACAAGTGATTGGTTAAGTGGTTTAACCCTCAAATCATCAAAAACCACTTGGTTTAGTCAAAAATTTCAATTCGGCAAGTTTATTAGACCATGCGCTCACCTCCTGAACTGAGCGCAGGGTCGGCGGATAGTTCTAGGGTTGAAATTGGGGTATGCGCCTACTCGAAATCAAGTGAGCGCGAAGTGGGCGTGAGCTTCGCGCGAAAAGAGCAGATGAAATTTAAGTGAGCGCGAGCTCGACGCCAAGTGAGCGCAAGCTCGGCGGATAGAAAGAGTATATCTCGCGCTCACTACCCGAAGTGGGCGCCAGTGAGCGCCAAGTGGGCGGATGCTCACTGTGTTTTTTGACTCTCTGTTATTTCCAGATCTCCAATTCTGGCCGATCTTTTTCGGTCTGTAACTACTTATTTAGTCTCCTAATCTTCCCAGAACACTTTCAAACTAGTTTTGAAATTAATCTAAACATATTTCTATTTATCATTCATTCAGTCATAATAAACTCATGCTCAGACGAAGTTTTTCCAGAAACTGATATCACTCATGCTTCTTCCAGAAACTCAGAAATCATTCATGCATCCAAATAAACTCACGAATAAACACAAAACCTCAGTTTTAAAACGATGCTACTCACATCTTGGTGATTAAAATTTACTAAGGTTTCTTTCTAAATCAAACCACTCATGAACAACATTTTTCTTGATTAAAACCCCGGATTTTCCTAAAATAAAGTAAATTAAATAAGCCTAAATATTGAGAAGATAGGTATTAATCCAAGTACTTTATATGGTTAAGATTGATGTGAAGAATAAAGAGGAGAATTTTTGGAAAAAGATTCAAAGGTTAAGTATGGAATTCCAAGGAAAGGGTATTTTAGTCATTTCTCAATTAGCCAAATTAAGATATTGAGTAAGTAAATAATTATTAGACTTGAAATATTTAACTAGACTTAATTTAGGTTAGGTTTGGATTTAAATAGCAAATTATTTCTTAAAAGTAGGAAAAAGGGTAATATTGGTGATTATGGTTGATAAGGAGCCTTAAGTTTGAGGATAAGAGGTAGCTTTAGGTGTTTTAGTAATATTTTAAAATAAGAAATTTAATTAGCACGAAAATAAATTAAAATTTATCCTTCTCTTATATAAGATACTTAAAAGAGGAATTAGAAGGAGGGTTAAGATGGGGAGGTTTCCAATTAAGAGTGAGAAGTCTATTTAGAAGGTTTCCTAAACCTAGTAGGATTTCTAATTAAAAGAGTTTATAAAAGGGGAGGTCTAGGAAAGGTTTAGGGTTTTTAGCAAGTCCAAACATAAGGAGGAAAGAGGGAAAATTCATGCTTGGGCTTTGGAGAAGAATAAAGGAAAGAAGAGAAGAGAGAAAAGAGAGGGAAGAAAGGAAAAGGGGAGGTGCTGCAGAGGTCCGACCAGCAGACTTTGAGCAACGATCCCGGAGATCTAGTAGTTGGATCGTCATGAAATTTTGAGGTTATGTTCTATACATGAGATAATTTAATCTGAACGGTGGAGATTGGATGTAGATGAGTCTAAGGTGGTGCGAATTAACCCAGAAGTTGGTGGAAAACCAGATTTTGGAAGAAAAAGGAGTTGCAGAGATGGCCGACTAACCAACTTCGAACGGTGAGATAGAAAAATGCAACCGTTGGAATGGGATCCAATTTTAGGGTTTTGTTCTACTCCTGGAGGACTTCAAACTGAACGGTGGAGATCTAAATTGGAGAAGTTTAGAGGGGTCCGGTCGATTTCCAAAAACGTGCACAGAAGAAGTTCTGAAAAATCTGGGTTCATCAAAAAGGCAAGTAGCAAACACTTGAAACTGGAGGAACTGCATATTTTCTTGTGATTTTGATGATTGATCGTATTGGTTTTTAAGTTGGATTTCATTGGAAAAGTTAGATGATTATAAAGTTTTGATTTAGTGATTTGAATCTCTCTCTAAGAATCAAGAAAATATGCAGTTCCTCCAGTTTCAAGTGTTTGCTACTTGCCTTTTTGATGAACCGAGATTTTTCAGAACTTCTTCTGTGCACGTTTTTGGAGATCGACCGGACCCCTCTAAACTTCTCCAATTTAGATCTCCACCGTTCCGTTTGAAGTCCTCCAGGAGTAGAACAAAACTCTAAAATTGCAGCCCATTCCAACGGTTGGATCTTTCTATCTCACCGTTCGAAGTTGGTTAGTCGGCCATCTCCGCAACTCCTTTTTCTTCCAAAATCTGGTTTTCCACCAACTTCTGGGTTAATTCGCACCACTTTAGACTCATCCACATCCAATCTCCACTGTTCAGATTAAAGTATCTCATGTCTAGAACATAACCTCAAAATTTCATGACGATCCAACTACTAGATCTCCGGGATCGTTGCTCAAACTCTGCTCGGCGGACCTCTGCAGCACCTCCCTTTTTCTTTTCTTCCCTCTCTTTTCTCTCTTCTCTTCTTTCCTTTATTCTTCTCCAAAGCCCAAGCACGAATTTTCCCACTTTCCTCCTTATGTTTGGACTTGCTAAAAACCCTAAACCTTTCCTAGACCTCCCCTTTTATAAGCTCTTTTAATTAGAAATCCTACTAGGTTTAGGAAACCTTCTAAATAGACTTCTCACTCTTAATTGGAAACCTCCACATCTTAACCCTCCTTCTAATTCCTCTTTTAAGTATCTTATACAAGAGAAGGATAAATTTTAATTTATTTTCGTGCTAATTAAATTTCTTATTTTAAAATATTACTAAAACACCTAAAGCTACATCTTATCCTCAAACTTAAGGCTCCTTATCAACCATAATCACCAATATTACCCTTTTTCCTACTTTTAAGAAATAATTTGCTATTTAAATCCAAACCTAACCTAAATTAAGTCTAGTTAAATATTTCAAATCTAATAATTATTTACTTACTCAATATCTTAATTTGGCTAATTGGGAAATGACTAAAATACCCTTTCCTTGGAATTCCATACTTAACCTTTGAATCTTTTTCCAAAAATTCTCCTCTTTATTCTTCACATCAATCTTAACCATATAATGTACTTGGATTAATACCTATCTTCTCAATATTTAGGCTTATTTAATTTACTTTATTTTAGGAAAATCCGGGGTTTTACAAATTCAATAATTCAAGCCTTGCCCATATCGTATCTACGGGCTGAGCGCGCCCGAATTTTGTATACGGGCACGCAGCACCCGTAATGCATATACGGAAACCACTGGACCGTAAATCATTTACGAGCGCATTAGATTTGTGCGAATTTTATCCTTTCTCGATTTCTGAGCTTTATCTTCAGTCCAATATATATTTAGATGAGCGAATTATCTCTTTTATTCGTTCGGATTATCCTTGTTGGCCATGGATGGGCATTATCTTTGTGTTTGCTTCAATCTGAAACTCTATCTTGCCAAACCTTGGACCAACCATACCCCTGGCTTTGCTTATAAATAGAGGAGCTCTCCTTAAGCAAAGGGCCACGAAAATTTGAAGTCCAAGGAGCTCCAAGAGAAGAGAGGAATCCCTGCTGCTCTGCCTGCTCAATCTAGGTAAGTTCATTTTTCCTTTTATTTTCTGTCTTCAATTCTAGAGATAATAGGATCTTCTCCATTGCTATAGAATAAGGCCATCTTTTATACTTGTATTCCTAAACTTGTCTCTAAATACCTCAAGAGTCTCTCTAGCCGTAAAACGTGAAGAGAGAGCTAGGGGAAAGGGGAACAGGTGGATCCCTATACTAGAACCCCATATTTGTTTTTTTTCTCTTTTTTCTAGAATAAGGCCTCTGATTGTATTTGTATCACCAAACCTATCTCCAAGTACCTCAAGAATCCTCTCTAGCCGTAAAACGTGAAGAGAGAGCTAGGGGAAAAGAGAACAGGTGGATCCATAGGGTAGACCCCCATGTGCTCTAATTTGTGAGATGTGGCTGCTTTGAATATCTTGATCATGTTTTAATGATTTTATTTTGAATTTGGATTAATCCTATGAGTTCATGATGTTTATAGCATGAGATCCCCACTTTTTTCTAAAATTGTGATTTTCACCACTTTTGCACCTACAGCACTGTTTTCGTGATTTTTGTGATATTAGGCTAAGATCCTGGATTTATCATGATCAATATGATAGATCTGGATCCAGAAGCCTGAAAGTAATTCTAGGGTTTCATGATGTGGTTTTTTAATCATTTTTCATGTTTGAGAAAAGACCCTACGGTCTAAGTTCTCCCCTTTTGATGTTCTTCATCAACGTGGGTATTTTTGGTTTTGATTTCTTGATTTAATGTAAAATTTGGGCTATATCTGTGCCCTGGACTGTTCAAGTTCAATTTTGAAATATTTCATAAAAATCATATTTTTCTAGATTTCTAGAATTTAACTTGAATCCAGATTTTTGAAGTTTTCACTTTATTTTGGTTTTATTTGATTTTATCTCAATTTTGTTTTAATCATGAAACCCTAGGAATGGTATGATCATATTTGAAAGTTCTGGATCAATCAGGATATTCGTATGAAAAAACCATACACTTTTGTCTTTTTTGTGATTTTCATGATTTTTATAGTAAGCCTTTTTTCCTTTGAAAAACATGAACAATGCCTAGCAACCACCTTGTGTGGATTAATAGGGGTGCCTAACACCTTCCCCTGTTCATAACCTAATCCCCTTACCTATCTCTGGTTGTTTTTTTATAGGTTTATTTTTACCCTAAATTTGCCTTTTTGAGCTTATTTGATATTTTGGTGTCCATTCACACCTAAACAGAATGGTGGCGACTCTTTGTTTTTAACCAATCCCGTGTGATGATCAGGAAGTCATTGAATTGATTTTTTTCCCATGTCTCACAGTTCGTTCATAAGTTTTGTGGTAAAGAGCCTATCGCATGGATCGATTGGGAAACTATCCTTCTCATCAATGATATATCACATCTCGTTAGAGAGGAATAGAAGGAGATTCCAAAATTGTTTCTTGCCCAAGGAAGAAATCCTTAAGTGTGTGCAAAGGGATGTTCAATGCAAAGAGGAGGTTGAGAAGCCAATTGTCGAAGATAACCACACAAATAGAGCTATCATTGAAAATTGGGAGTTGATCGTCAATTTCACTCTTTGAATTTTTCATTTCACTTTTGTATGTTTTTTCTGTTTCTCCTTTGTAAATGAGGATAGCACTCTTGTCTTAGTGCTCCGTTGGATGTAAATCTTGTACAATATTACTTATCAATACAAACAGCTTACTTTCCAAAAAAAAAAAAAGAATCCATCTCCCCCTTTTTGTCACGAAATAGACAAAAGAGGAAAATCATGAAACTCAAGATGTAGAAGGCCCTGCATTACAACTCGGCCTTGCATCACCACTTGTTGGTTCTCCCCCACCTTCACTAGGACCCGGAGCATCTACACCTGAAGGAGCAACGCTTGGAACAGCACTTGGAGCAGTAGAAACACTACTTGGTTCCTCTTCCTCGTCATCATCTTGGCTATTGAAATAGTCAACCAATTCCTTGTAGACTCGGTTGTGTGCTTGCTCCAAATTTCTTTGGCGTAACTCAATCCTCTGAAATCTCCTTCGACTTTCTTCATGGTTCTTCTTCATCTGCTCATTCATTGACTGCAAGAGTTGAAGAAGTTGGGAATTTGATTGAGTTATTGTGTAATTATGTCTAAACTATATTTTTAAATATAGTTTAGGATTAGCATAGAAATCTGCCTTTAATTTGTTTAGTTTTTTCCTTTCTTTTTATAATTTCTACACGTTGTCTAACGGCTACAAAAGGACAAGTGACATCATCAAGATCTTACCATTGTTTGAATTTGATCAGCACCTTCCGGATTTAACTTTCCAAATAGGTGGCGTCAATTATTATTATTATTATTTTTATATGAATAGGTGGCGCCTACACTTTGGGCTTTTTCAAGAGGAAACTAGTTTTGAACACGAATATCGGAAGTGACGGCTATAATCTTTGAACAAGAGACTGGCTCAATTTTGTCATTCTAAAGAAGGAATGAAAATACCTTATGGGGAGACCGACCACAAATCAGAGCGGCAAACTTAATTAACTTTGATGGAGCTACGAGGAGCTGTTCCTTGATTAGCAGCCGTGGGTGGAATCTGTAGAATTTAAAATGGGAAGTTTTCTTTGTTGGTTTCAGCCGAGATAGGGAAGACATTCTACGTTTTATTGGAAGGAGTCAAAGCACTACTATATTTGAAAGCCAATATTTGTCATGGTAAGCCAATGTTCGTCATAGTTGAAGGTGACTTCAAACTGATTATAGACTTATTGAATCAAACAAATTAAAGCCTCTACAAACTCCACACCACCACCACCAACACCACTATTAACACCAACACCACCGCCACCACAAAGTCCACAACCAATACTAACTCCACACAGCCGTCACCACCAGCACTACCTCCACCACCACCACCCCTAACTCCACCATCAAAACCTCCACATCACCACCACCACCTCCATTACCACGACCACAAACAACACCACCACCACCTCCATCACCACAACCACAATCATTACACTAATTATCAATGTTATGACCACTACTATCATTAATATCAACTACTAACACAACTATTATAATTAAAAATTATGTTTGAAACTTTACCAAATCAAATAAATAAGGATTGCACCAATAAAATCATAATATTAAGACCATAACTTTAACTAATCAAATAGGTGGTAAAACTTCGAGAAATCTGATGGAAATGTATAAATCATTCTTTGCTTAAATTATTTACACATAATTTCAATTGAAACATATTTCAGATTAACCGATCTCTTAAATTACAAATTCAAAATTTTGAAATCCAAAAGCAGCAACAAGTAAATATCATTATTTGAAAGTTATTAAATAATTAAGGGCTAGCTCAATGTACAAGGTTTTTACCACTGCACTAGATCTGGAAAAGTCTAAGGTATGTAGCCTTACCCTCACAAATGAAAAGTCTGTTTCCTGCAACTCAACTCAAAGATCGTGGGTCGCAAGCAGTGACCTTACCGTTACGCCAAAGTTTTGCCCTCAAAATTATCAAACAGTAAACAACAAATTTAAATGTCATAAATCTAAACCTTCAATCGAATAGAAGAGATGAAATTTTCAGAATTGCATAATTAGTCAAAGAATACAATACGAATTTAACCAATAAAAATTATTGGGAAAACAATTATCCAATATTAAATATCACAATTTCTTAAAGCATGTGGACTATAGAGCCACAAAATATTTAAAGCATTTAACTTCCATTGATGATATAACATCAAATCTTAAATTGCTTTTAGAAATAATACAAGAATTTTAAAATAAAACTTTAGACTAAAATACCATCACTTTAAAATTTCATTAACCTAACAAAAAAGTTATTAGAATTTTAAGATCAATCTCACAGTTGAATTGCTTACCTAGCAATCTTCAAAATTATGTAAATACCAAAATATTAGATTAAACAATGAATGTTATAAAAAACTGTCCAGTAAATAGTGTAAAATATCAACTCATATTCCAAATTATAAAATATTTGAAGAAATTTACTTTCCAAAGCATGTTATTGAATATAACACTGTAAAGTATTTTAGAAGCAAGGACAAAATCTTCTAATTAAAAGCACAAACCTAAAATTATATTAATAAAAACAATATTTTGAAATTAAAACACAAACTTAAAATTTAATTCGTAAAAATAGTTATCACATTCTGTGACAACCATGAACTGGAATCATATTGGGATTCTAATGTCGCCAAGTGATATTCAAAATATAATGAATTATATTAAAATGAAAAATCATTTTTGTCAGTTTTATTGACAAATTCCAAATAAATCTAGAAAATCATTAAATTGCGCAATAAATCCTATCCGATCACTGCTCTAAAGATAGAAAAATTATGATAAAACAAAGCAAGATGAAAACTTATGTGCTCAGGTTGTCATTTCCAAATGACAACCCTCTCTGATACCATCTGTGACATACACCATTTCAATCCTAGTACCTTATGGCCTAAACCACAAAATTACTAGAATTGGTATGTCGGGCGACAAGTAAATTCGGGTCTTAATTAAAATTTAAGACATTAAATCCGAATTCACTCATCTATGAACAATACCAATCATCTAATACCCAACAGATAATCCATGCTCATCAAATATATCAGAGTACAATAAATCAAATGATGATAAAGTGGAAGACTTAATAGAATATTTATCTCAAAATCACAATCTCAGAATATAAAAAAAAACACTGAAATGAAATATAATTAAGTACAATGAATAAAATTGATAATTGCTATACCTATAAATCTGGATCTACCCGAAACCAATTGCCAACACTCTAGAATCTGCACAACCTATATATAATAAACTAAATGAGATTGGAGATCCCAGTAAGTCATCATATGATAAATTAAATACACATGCGGATATATCTCAAATCATAGTACATCACAAGTAATCAAGTGCAAGTGAGACAACCCCGTATCCCACTAAATAATATGAATTCACAACAAGGTTCAGAAGAATTACAATAATCATCAACTGGAATATATAAATCAATTTATAACTTAGAACCAGACCAATTCGATTAATCCGATAAACCATATCATATTATATCACAAGACTAATCAAAGTAATGTCCAGTCGGAACTATAGACATCGGCCAGGACTACAACTATATTATTCAGACTGGGATGCATAATCCTTGGATCACAAGATCACCACACATCACATTTCGGGTAAATCCCCTTCTATCGGAAAGTACCAATCACATCGCTAACAGTTCCAGGACGAATCAAACGTCTTGACTGGCTCTCTCATCACAAAATAAATAAAAACATGCAGGGAGGAATCCTCATGCAACTCAACCAGCTTTGTCGCTCCAATCAGTACGACTCTCTCTACTCCCATATTGATGAGCCCTAACACACTCAAGTTTTAATTATCTTTTTAAGCATGCATCCACACAAACTACTCAATATCCAAAACATAATAAGGATCTCTTTTGAGATCAAAAAGTGAAATTCATTTGGCCCTTACTAACCAGTAATTTATTAACCCATTATTGATAAGTTAAACTTATCGCAGGGTAAAACCAATTTAATAAGGGTGCAATATACACAATTCAAAATTAGATATACTCATGTGTGTGTCATCTCATTCAAATATGCATATTTTTCTCAAAATAATAATATTATATTATAAATGCAATTTGGAAACCATGCTAGTGGAATTCACATGAAATATTTAATAACAAGGAAAAACATCATTGTTTGAAACTTACTATACATATATAATCGATGAAATCCGATTTAGGACTCTTTGATGCAAATAATTGAGTCATACAGTCACACAACCATTCACGTACAAATTCCCCATTTTTAATTAAATTGACCAAAATTCTCTTCCATGCAATATGTTAAATTACACCTAAATTACAATTTTTCTCTTTACTTTTATTAAATTGATCTTATCCTATTTTTAAATTAATTTATGAATCCTAAAATACTTTTAAACACTTTTTCCTTGAATTTTGATTTTTCTTTCAGATTTTGACTAAAATGTAATTATTTATAACTGTTTGAACTGATTTGTTGAATTTAACTGAAATCTGAACTAAAACTTAATTCTTTAAGTGATGTACACTAATTTATCAATAACTACCTCATTATAAACTGAATCTAAATATTTATTCAATTATAACTTTTTCAGATTAATATACAAATTTTGTACTGAAACTTAATTACTTTTGAAATGTTATAATTGTGGATTTTTCTAGATTAATCCAGGAATCTACTTAACCTAAAATCAGTTCTTATATAATTTACACGTGGTAAACTAATTTTTAAGCTATTAAACTGAGATTTATAATAATGTTTGCATAGTTTTGAAGACATCCCAAAACTTCCCAAAACCATTTGAAACTATCATGTAAAACAAAAACAGAGCATCCGTATCTGAAATTAGCAACCTAAAATACTAGTTTATCTACTTTAAATCAAGTTAATTGATGACTTACCCATTCCATGGTGTAGAAATCAACAACCCAAAATACTAGTTTATCTAACACTTACAAATACTAAAACCACCAATTAAAATATCATGATAACTTACTAGTTTTGCAGATTCCGAGACTGCTACAGCAAGTTCAATATGAAACTCCAACCTTCTACAGCAATTCTCCCTTCCCTTCTGAGTTACACCAACTGCTATTGACTCCACAAGTTAAAAGAGAATCTAAGGATGGAGAAGGAGGATATGGACGAAGAAGAAAGAGGAGGGATGAAGCACAAGGATGAAGTCGGTTTCTCAGCAACCTATTTAATCTAAGGTTGATTTGATGCTACACGGGCACACCCAGCCTCCTATACATCATGCTAATACCCAATCAAAACAGCGACGCAATTAAAAAGGAAATCTATGGTCCAGCACTTCAACACCTTACAACCATCTTCAAACCCTCTAAACCAATTAAAAAGCAATATAAAAACCGATAAATTCGTAATAAATTGTTAAAAGAAATCATTGAAATTTATCAATGATTGAAAGGATACGGGTGTTGCAATGTGAAACAGCCAAGTCGGCATGTAAGGCTACGGCTGTTGCAATGAGAAACAGCCAAATCGTAGCCTTTGCATGTAAGGATACGTGGAGCATGCATCCTCTACAGCGGGGGCTGTAAACAGCCCCTCACATTCCGTGTGGGCCCCACCATTCATTTGGGGGGCCCCACACCATTCATGTGAGGGGCTGTTTACAGCGGGGGCTGTAGACGATGCCCACTCGGATACGTGTGTTACAATTTCAAGTGTTGCCTAAGAACTGAAAGTGTTGCCTTTTGGAAAAAAAGTGAAGAAGATGAAGTTTGAAATCATCTCACGGGAGACCATCAAACCATCATCCCCGACTGCCCCTCACCTTAGAAACTTTAAACTGTCCCTTCTTGACCAGCTCGTTCCCCCAACTTATACTTCTTTCGTTTTCTTTTACCCTTCCATAAGCAGCCACCAAGGATCTGATCAGCTTAAGAAGTCTCTATCGGAGACCTTGTCCCGATACTACCCAATTGCTGGAAGATTCAAAGATGGCTTCTGCAATATCGACTGTAATGACGAGGGAGCTGATTATAAAGAAGCCCATGTCAACTGCGAGCTCTCCAAGTTTTTAGAGAAACCTGAAATTGAGCTGCTCAATCGCTTCCTTCCATATGATTCTGTGACTGCTGAACTAGATCACCACGTAGTTCAATTAGCTGTTCAAGTGAACAACTTTGATTGCGGAGGGCTAGCAATCGGTATGTGCTTTCTACACAAGATCATTGACGCATCATCCTTGACAGCGTTTGTTAAGGATTGGGCCTCGATCGCTCGTGGCTCTAGTGAAGTTTTGTCTCCCATCTACTTACAAGATTCTTTGTACCCATCAAGGGATTTATCCGGACTAATGTTGCCGACTGCAACAATTGAGTCATCTGAAGCGGAGCTGATCAGTACACGGAAAGCAAGGTTTGTGTTTACTGGCTCGAGCATAGCTACGCTCAAGGCGAAGGTGACCAAGAACATTTCATCAAGTACTGTGAAGCAGCCCACCCGGGTTGAAGTGGTGTCGTCGCTCATCTGGCAACGTATCTTGGCTTCTTACAAAGCAAAATCTTGTTCGAGAAGGCCTTTTTTCCTGGCGAGACATTCCATTGATATGCGGAAGAGGCTGCTTCCGCCATTACCAGGAAACACAATAGGAAATATGAGCTGGTCCACGACTGTGTCATCGAGGAATGAGAGCGAGAGCGAGTTGGCTGACTTGGTGCTTCAGCTGAGAGAAGCTTTTAGAGAAATTGACGGGGAATGTTTAAGACCATTGCAGGGCAATGAGTGGATGTTGTTATTACATGAGGAAATGAAAAAGTTAGAGCAAATCTATTCTGAAGAGGAACTGAATTCCTTCTGGTTCACCAGTTTTTTTAGGTTCCCCTTATATGAAGCTGATTTTGGGTGGGGAAAGCCTGCATGGGTAGGTTATTTGAATGAAGTAGTCATGGGATTGAGCAATATTGTTGTTCTGATGGACACCAGAGATGGCGATGGAATAGAAGCATGGGTGACCTTGGATGAGCGAACCATGGCGGATCTGGAAGTTGATAAGGGCCTCCTTGCATTTGCTTCCTTCAATCCCAGTGTTGATGGCATCACTGTTTAACAGATCTTCACAGTTCTGGACCCAAACCAGACCCAAAGTGTTCTACTGTGTCATGGTGTCCTCCGCTGTCCTACTTAGTTGTTTTGATGGTTTGATACTTTTTAGCAATTTCGATTTTTCCAGACATGGTGTACGTAGAGTTTCTGTTCGGACATTTGTCCTTCGTATAATGCTGTGTTTGTGTTTAGTATTTTAATGGCTAATGCTTGTGTTAACTTGTGTTTGTCGGAATGAGCGACTGTGCAGCTTCTATCATGAATTCTATAAATTAGAATTTTAATTAACAGAAATATTTTAATTAGTCCAAGTACCGAATTAGAGAAATTTGAGATGTTACAGAATTATTGTATCCTGATTCTGTAAATTGTCATTGTAGGAATTTCCATTGTGATTTACATGTTAGAATATTAATTAATATTCATTAAAGTGTCCCACACACCCCATGACATTCAATTAATTAAGTATGGGTTTAATGGTTCAGTTATAGGGAGTTGTTATTATGAGTTAAAGTGAGGGTTAAAAATTCAATTAATTTCCTTGATGCTTAGGAAACCCTATTATATAAAAGTGGAGAGACCTTAGGGTTCTCACCTACAACAACAACAATGTGTGCCTGAAGCCATCGTGAGACACTTTCAAGAAAGTTGCTAGGGTGATCCTTCTCTCTCAAGGCAAGACTATTTTCTGCAATGGATTCAGGTATGTTCTTTAATACTTATTCCATGTTAAAGTATGTGAGAATCGTGTGATTCAAGATCCTGTATGATGTAATGTTTATATAGTAATTTTATGTGTGGTATCAGAGCCAAGTTCTGAATCATCGCGTATTTTCCTATTAACGTGCCACTGTTATTGTTGGATCGATGAACCATATGATTAGGTTTCTCTGTTAAAGATGAAGTTTGCAGAAATTCCTTTCTTGGTTGCTTTTGTATAAGTATTAATGTGTTTCTTTTATTTGATTTAAATAATTAAAAGAAAATTTGGGGAATTCGATGAGAATCATCCTTGCAAGGGTTTGAAGAGAAACCTATTTATTAATTTTGTCTTTTAGCAAAGTTTGGAGAGACTGCTTATGACGTGTTGGGTTTTGGGTTGCTTATAATAATAATAAATAAGAGAAAAAGGCATTGAAGAATTGATGTAGCGCCCTAGATCCGGGTTTGCCTTATCATGGCACCAATCCGTACCTGAGACCTACTTATGGGCCCAAAAGAACTTGATAAATACAATTAACGTGGGCAATTACAATGTAATCATCAGAGTACATAAGATAAAGAAGCATGGAATTAAAAATTTCCATATAATAAGAGATCATCTGTGTAATGACTCCAAAATCACAATATCTGTATATACAAAAAGGCACCTAAGATCTCTCTATCACTATCTCTCACATGAGCATTCATATACGAAGATGGAAATCTAAAATTCACTCCAAGTCTACAAATCCCAAAAGAATAATTACATCCCTTTTATAGATTCTAAAATAAATACAATAACAGAAAGCGAACCCTACTAAGGGTAGTAGAAGCCCCCGGGCCTGCGCTCAAGCTCACCTTCAATATCTGCCCCAGTACGTGGCTCACCAAGCGGATCTAAAAACAAATCCGGTAAAACAAAACGCGTGAGACTTAAAGTCCTAGTAAGTAGCAAACATGCATGCAAGGAAGCAGTTTATGCAATTCATATAACATCATGTATAGAAGAAGTTTAGGAAATTCATGTAACATCATGAATGGAACAATTTATGCAATTTATATTCTCAAGTCAAAGCAATCAAAATAGTATAACACATGAAATTAGCCAGGCAAACCCAATCATTTACTACAAGTATATCTTGGTAAAACTCATAATGTAAAACAAACCTTTCGCATCAGTTACTAGAACCAAGGCCTCATTCCGAAAACCAAGAGATTACTCAATGCACAACCCAAGCCAACACTAACACACAGACTAGACTCACTGTTCAAAACAAACCAATCAAATCAATGAGTAAAACCAGTGCTTAAACCAAAGCCAAGTGAGATCTACACCGTCACTGGCATTCAACAAAAGGGCAAGTGAGATCTACACCATCACTGCCAGTCAACCACGGCCAAGTGAGATCTACTGTAATGCCCCAGAACCGGGTTACATGAAATACACCGTAACTCATTCCCAAGGAGTTAGATTTTCACACAGGATCGCTATCAGAGTGAAAGACAACATGAAAGTAAACAATAATCTAATCAGAGTCAACTAAAAAGGTTTCCCCAACTCACCTGAAACAAGCATATACCCCCTGTATCGTCCTCTCATATATCTGAAATCAAAGCAAAACAGTGAGATACGACTATCTCAGCAAGTAGCAATGCATGCACAAATACACTTAATTTAATTTCTAAAAATGTATGATTAAAACATACTCGATGATTAACCACGGATAATCCGTCTAATCTCAGAAATGCCTCATCAATCACAATTCTTATCCAAATCAGTTTTCGGAAAATATTATATATATTGGGACTCGTGAAGTTTGTCTATTTTGTGTGGCTAAGCACTAGAGTTCCAGACAATCCAGTCTAACACTGCAACAGCTCGAACATCCAATATCATCGCCCTCACGGCGGAATTACTCAAGCGACCTCACCATCACGGTGGAAACGAAGTTGCTGCAGCGCTTCCCTCATGGAAGGCCTCTCCATCATGGAGGAAACGCATGAAGGAGAGGCCTCTCCATAATGGTGCAATCAGAGTTTTGAAAGGACACATGACATAGGAACCAGAAACTTTAGGAGAGCTTGGGGGTGGTGTGTCGCTAGATAGCACTTCTGAAATAGGAAAAAAAATAGGTTGAGATTGTTTCTTCAGATCTGATAGAAAAGTTGATAGTGTTAATGGTAAGTTATTTGATTCCTTACATTATATCAATATGATATGGTATGATTTATATATGCAATATAAGACACTAAGATTATCATCCATATTAATGGCAAATATTATTTTGTTAATCGGGTAGATTAAATTTACAGTGTTAATTGTAATTAAAAGCAAATAAACTTTCACCTAGGAACAATAAGTAGAAATTAAAAAATAGACAGGAAGTGCACAAAAAGGATCTGTAATATATATATATATATATATATATATATATATATATATATATAAAGAACAAGTACAAGGCTTGGAGTATAGCTATAGTAGTAATGAAAATAAAAAGTCAACTCCATGATCCTGCATCATCTCCTCCATCACCAGTACTCTCGCCTGTCTCTGTATCTCCATCCCCGATCTCAGCTGCACTAGTCTCATCGTTGTTTCCTCTCACTGGGTCGACACCCTCGTCGCCTGTCTGGCCTCTGTCACCCGTAGTACCATCCTCTGCAGCATCAACATCAGCATCAGACTCGTCGCCGTCTACGAAAAGCCAAATCAATCAGCGGTGGGGGGTATGCAGGAAAGGTACACTGGCCCGCAGGGTCGATATCACCCTCTCAGTCGACTCTTGACGTTGTAGAAGGGACTCCTGAGTCTGTTGTATCGCCATCTGAGTCTCTGACATCTCGCCCATGTGGAAGGCTAGCACTCTCACTACTCCCTGCAAGGACCTCATCTCACCTGTCAAGGTGGATACAAGAGTGGAAAGACCAGAAATAGTAGAAGGAGAAGGATCAGAAGAGGAAGAATGGGGAGCATCGGAAGAAGTGGGAATAGAGGTAGAAGGAATGTTAGTGAAAGGAGGAAATGAAGAAGAAGTTGGAATATCGGTGGA
Source organism: Buxus sempervirens (assembly GCA_947561395.2). NCBI lineage: Eukaryota > Viridiplantae > Streptophyta > Magnoliopsida > Buxales > Buxaceae > Buxus > Buxus sempervirens. The sequence continues at coordinate 11,230,617 of OX387183.1, forward strand.
AGGGAGAGCATCAGCAAAAATAGGAATGGGATATAAAGGAGGAGCAGTAGAACTAAAAGGAATAGAGGAGGGATCGACAGTAGGAGAAGGAACATCAGTGGTAAATGTAGATGGAAGAGAAAAGGAAGAAGGGATAGCAACTGGAGAGGGAGCAGAAGAAGAAGAAGGGATATCTACTAGAGGAGGAGCAGAAGAGGAAGGCCCGTCAACACTATCAACAGGTCTCCTAGAACGAGTGAGACTCATAGTGACTCTGCTAATAGGTTGTTTCAAAGCCAAGGGAGTGAATGGAGGATACTGAGCTGGAGAAGAGGATACAAGTCTAGCTATCAAGCAGCCATATGGAAGAGCAAAAGATCTCAGGGAGTCCTCATGAACCCCAAGAATGATAGACATAATCTCTGATGGTAAGTCGATGGAATCACCCTTCAGGAGGGCATATAGAAATAGAGCACGTGGACTAGAGAGAGAAGAAAGGTGAGAAACCGGCCAAAGGTTTGTGAAAACAATCCTCAGGAAGATACTGGTATCAGCAGGGAAACTAGTGGCGATGAGAGAACTCACCCCATCATACTCTGTAGCTCTACCCGCAAGGAATGTGGCTATCGTAGAATGGTCTCGAACGGTCTCATCCGAATAAGGGTAGACTGGATGATCTACTCTAGGAATGTGAAGGGTAGTTGAGATGGTATCTGGTGAAACCAAAAATCTGGTACCCCTAATATAGACGTGGAAAGTGGTACGATCAGAAGAGACCTCATGAATATTACTATAAAACTCTCTGACCAGCTCCTCGCAGGTAGGAGCAAAGTCATCGAAGAGGGATAGCCACCTCCTATCTCTGAAAATCCTCTCCATGAAGGGAGCAAAATCCTCAAACTTAACACTCCGCTCCAATAAGATGGCTCTTCGACCGAAATATTTTTCATACAATTCTTTTGCTCTATCAGAATAAAATCTGACCTCTCTAGGCTCAACCCTAGCCCTCTTAGAGGGATTGCCAACAGAAGTTTTAGCCATCTAAGAATTGGAATAAAGAATATATACTAGAAACATAGGATAAAGAAAAATAAGGAAAATACAAAACAAATAAGACAAGTTAGTAATAGCATAGATCAATACCAATAATGAAATGCAAGAAATCAAAACCAGGCAAAAGTATGCTATAGCGGAACCACAAAGTATTAACACAAATCTTAAACTGAAAATATTGGGAACAATTTGAAGAGAAAAAGAACTGCAGAAAAATCAGGTTGGGCGTTAAAAATGCAGGTGGCGCCAACCACCAATTTGTTTAGCATCTATGGTTGTTGCAGAGAGGAATTTGGGAGTGAGATGCAAAATACAGTAAGCAATCAAGTCTTCAAAACATCATAGTTCAAATAAAAAAAATTTCTTTTTTTAAAATTAGGACCAGCGCTAAGGCCATTGCTTATGTTAACAGTGTGTTTGTGTGTTGTCTGTCACAAATAGGAAATTGGGGTTTTTCATGTCAAGTGAAATAAACGAATAAATCTTCAACTAAAACAAGTTCAAATCAAGAATAAAAGATGATTGGAAGATAAAAGATCAAAACATAACAAAATGCCCTAATCTTTTGAACGAAAATTGGGAAAAATAATGCCCTAGACGCAAGATCATAATCGTTTGAAATCTGGAGCAAGATAGTTTGGAATCAAAAGCAATTTTGATACTTACCTGTTAGTGGAGAAATGGAGAAGGAGATCCGAGCGAATGAGGTTTGATAATTGCGATCGCCAATGGGGAGTAGTGTCTAGCGGCAGAGAGCTGTTGGCTTAGCGGTAAAGAGTAGTTTGAGAATGGGTTAGCGTGCGTGTAGGTTGAATGGTTTTTTTTTTAAAAGAAAACCGCCGGGTCGGCTGGGTGAGTGCAAGTTTTTATTTAAAACCCAAGTCAATTAGTAGGAGGTGTTGAATGCTAAGCGTTCAATTTTTCCAGGCAGTATTTCACTGAAGTTTTAATTAGCAAACGAAATTAATTATAATTATACAGCAGTTAGGATTAATTTTTTTTTTTTTGAAATGTCATGGATATCTAGATGAGAATATTAATTCAATAAATTGAATACAATATGGATTAATTAAAACCATAAAATATCAAGAAATGTCAAAAAATTTAAAGTAATATCCGAAGAACAATTAAAGTCTTATAAAGATCTAAGTCGAAATTTTAGAAATTTTGGGACCACACATACTATGGATGTCAATTGTTGCAAATTCAAGAGTAGAATTGGTTGGATTATATATTTGATTTTTATACGTATATTTGAGGAGGGATGCAGAATTAAACATAGTCATTGGTTGTTATCTGTTGCTTGTTGAGCCAGTTGCATTGGGTCATACCAAGGTGTGGTGAAGCAGAGTACCATGTGAAACTACATCGAAGTGTGCAACTCTATGTAATTATGGGGTATGTAGTAGGTTGAATAGGTGTGTAATTATGTATTGTGAATTGGTTATTTTGAGGCAAGTTAAGCTAGAAGAAATTTGGGATTTTCTTCTCAAGATTGCATATAAGCGGACGCGTTTATATGTACAGACTGAGGATAGGAAATTTATGGATTTCTTCTACAATATTCTTGAAGTTAAATCATATTTTAAGAAATAGAAAATAAATGAAGACAATGAGATATTTTTATTTTGTTCTGAATTGTAGAAAGAAGATTATTGATTCAAATTTCTAGGACGAAATTTATTTGTAGGGGGGAAGGATGTAAAACCCCGAATTTTTGGTATTTATTTTTAAGGAAATAATTAATAAATTATTTATTTATATAGTGTTTTCAGGTGAAGATTATTCAAGGACAATTTGGGAATTTTATAATTTTGAACTTATGTAAAATTAAGGGTAAGTGTGATTATATTATAGATTATAGTGAATAAATACTATTTAGAAACTTTATTTGAAATGAGTAAAGTGGTGTTGATTTTTTTTAGTTAGCTAATTAATTGAATAAGGGTTGATAGGATGTTAGTGTAGGGCTTTCAGTGGTGGAGCATTGCAGCGGAATATGAAGAAGGTGAAATGTTTTGTGAACGTAATAATAAAGGTCTATCCGAACGTTCGGAACAGTTACGGACTGTTCACTTTCTGAGAAACCTAAACAGCGAAACATTAGATCTAAATTTTGGGTATTGGCACGGATGAGTGAAGGTATTGAGTAGGAGAAAAGAAGAGAGTGCTATCTGAAGGTATTGAGTAGGAGAAAAGAAGAGAGTGCTATCTAATTCAGTTCGATCAGAAATTCAGTATGTCGAAGGAGTTTTAGGTTGCTGAAGAATCTGATCAGAAGTTGTTTTCTATCGAATTTGGATTAGCAACAATCAGGCAAGTAGTACTTTTGATAATCGTATGTTTTCTGTGTATTTAAGAACATATAAAAGGTAGATTGTGTTAAGAGAAATTTCCAGGTTCCGTTTACATTCTTGGGCGTATTTTGATTTTGATAATTGTATAATCTGGTTGTTTTGTTTTCGAAGATGGATTTAATGAATTCTTAAGATCTTATGTGTTGTACTAGAAGGTTTCTTGAGGTTGTTTTTTGTTTTAGAATGGTGGATTATGACTTTACTGCAAGTTGGAGAAACTATCGAGTTAAAGGATATCAGGTGCCAACCTAATGGATCTGGCTCCAACCTCAAAGAGGTTAGCGCCAGACCTGGAATTTGCTTAGCGCTAAGTGCAAAGAGCTGGTGCCAACCTCACCACTACGTTAGCACCAGATGATGTTGGTTAGCGCCAGACCTAATTTCATTGCAGACTTGCGGCTGTTGTGATTCTTTGGTTGGGACTGATTTTTAACACCTGCATCAAGTTTAAATGAGTGGATTAATGTATTGTAATGCACTGTTAATCATAGGATTGAATTAGTGGGATGAAATTAGAATTTCAACAGTGAATAAATCAGTGTTTTTCGGAAGTCTTGTGTATAGTGATATTGAATGCATGTACAAGGTTCGGGAAAATACTAATTGTGGAAACTTGAGATGTTTCTGAATTTTATTGAGACCAGCATATCGTCACTTATAGAAATTATCATGTATAGTAAGGTTCCGGGCAAAATTGATCTTAGAATTAAATTGGTTAAGTGTTGGTAAAAATTGGAGTTCTAATCTAAGGGTGTAATCATTGGGATTATGGGATCTGAAATAATCTTTATTTGTTTTGCTTAACATGTAATTATAAATCTGATATGTTTTTTTATTATGGATTAACCGGGTGTTTATTTGTTTCTGGTTTGATGACATGGTGACTATTCCTAAAGTAGGTATCAAATGCTGTATTTTCTGTTGGAAGGTTTTAGTGAGTAAAGGAATTTGAATTTGATATTGTTCATGATAAAATGTTTTCTTTTACTACAAGCATGATTTATAATACATTACATTATATATAAGAAAATGTCCCGACATAATAGGGTGAGACTTAGTGTGGATCCACAATCGAGTTGTAGTGAATATTGTATGTTTTGTTTGGATTTAAGTCTGGAGTTCCTTCATGCATTTCCTCCATGATGGAGAGGCCTTCCATGAGGGAAGCGCTGTAGTAACTCCGTTTCCACCATGATGGCGAGGTCACTTGAGTATTTCTGCCATGAGGGCGACGATATTGGATGTTCAAGCTGTTGCAGTGTTAGACTGGATTGTCTGGAACTCTAGTGCTTAGCCACAAAAAATAGACAAACTTCACGAGTCCCAATATATATAATATTTTCCAAAAACTGATTTGGATAAGAATTGTGATTGATGAGGTATTTATGAGATTAGACGGATTATCCGTGGTTAATCATCGAGTATGTTTTAATCATGCATGTTTAGAAATTAAATTAAGTATATTTGTGCATGCATTGCTATTTGCTGAGATAGTCGTATCTCACTGTTTTGCTTTGATTTCAGATATATGAGAGGACGATACAGGGGGTATATGCTTGTTTCAGGTGAGTTGGGGAAACCTTTTTAGTTGACTCTGATTAAATTATTGTTTACTTTCATGTTGTATTTCACTCTAATAGCGATCCTGTGTGAAAATCTAACTCCTTGGGAACGAGTTACGGTTTATTTCACGTAACCCGGTTCTGGGGCGTTACAAATGGTATCAGAGCCTGCCCCGACCGGAAAGTGTGGGGGTTCAGCCCAACTCGAGGACGCGTTGTCCCATGGAGGGGAGTATGTGACATCCTGGCTGTTTGAGTGGGCGGGTGAATGGGTAATCTCACTGGGCGAGCTACCAGGCGAGGATGTGCATATGGTTGAGATCCCACAACGCTCGGGGATTCTATAAGTAGTCTTAAGACCCCTAAATTAGCAAGAGGCCTTTTAAGGAACAACACGAGATTAAATCCCCTGGGAACCCTAAAGTTAAGCGTGCTCGGGTGGGAGCGCTGCTAGGATGGGTGACCCCTGAGAAGTTTTCTCGTGTTATCCTTAAGAACAAATCCGTGAGGGCCCGTGGGCCAAGAGCGGACAATATCTTGCTGGTTATGGGTCTGGGGCATTACGTCTACACCGTCACTTCAAATTGCATAAAAAGTGCTCATCATATCTTTACCGAAATTAAATCAATATTCACAATGCGTAAGAAATAACCAATAAGCACTTCACATTCAAAGCCAATACACAGTAGAATACATACCCCATAAAGTCCATAAATTACGTATTTGAGAAGTGGGATAGTCTTAGGATCCCCAATAAAGTCACCATACCAAAAATCAATGAATTCTGAGACAAAAAGTTTTGGATCTCAAAAATATTCCAAGTCTAGTTAAAACATTGACTTTTGGGTATACAATTTTCCTAGACAAATCTACAAGGAGTTTCGAGTTCCATTTTTTGGTTATAGTCTAATTGAGGGTAAAAATCTCTTCTAGAATTTTATGGGCTTCTGAATCACTCAAATGGGTATCAAATTCCAAAAGTGGTCTTTTATGAAAATCGGGAAATCTAGAAATTTAGGCATGAACTGGAAAGTTGACTTTCTATTGCTTGGGAATTGGGTCTTGGAAGTATTTTTATTGGTTCTAAATGGGGGGTAAAACCTTATTTACATGTAAAGACTTAAGTAAATGGAGCAATAAATACACAAGACATTTAATTAAATGTCTTTCATGTAATAAGGGTGCTGTGCAAGAGGCTTGGGTTGTTTGAGAAAGGGTTGAAGAAGAAAGGGATGGAAAACTGCCAAAACAGGGTCCACGATTAAATCTTGGATTAATTGCCCAGGGCCGATTAGCTTGGACGCTCGGGCGTTAAAACCAGGGTTTGCGCGTTAACGTGAAAATAAAGGCCAACATGCGCGCGTTCAGTTCAACGTTCGCCCGTTGACGTTCGCAATTAGCCTCGCGATTAATCTCGAGACTAATCCTGACCTTAACAGAAACTAGTTTTGGCTCAAAATTAATTGCCCATCTTCAGGATTAATTACTGGCTCGGGTTCTTACAAAATTTTGGCTATTTTCCAACACCAAACCTATACAAACCACATCCAACCTCTCTAATACCAAATGGGATGATTTTAAAACATCTCAACATGCTCAAGAACACCTCCCAACACAGGGATCCATCCCAAATCCTCATGAACATAAACCCAACCTATAAAACATCATTCAAGATACCCAACTCAAACCCTAATCTGAAATATAAACAGTAGAGGTTGCAAAATCCATAGCAAATCAATAGAAAACTAACCAAGATAATTAGATAAACCAAACCCTATGAATTTTAGAGGTAAACCCAACATGCAAGAGATTTTCCAGTTTAATCAAGCCCTAAGAGAGATGTACGAAAATCCGATAAATTCATTTTATTTTGAAGGGTTTACTACTTGTTAATGGAGAAGCAAAACTTCTCTTTAATCTCTCATCTTCTTCTCCTTCTTCTTCAAGCCTTCAAGCAAGCTCCCACTCCTTTCTCTCTTGTTCTATACGTCCAAGACAAGAGGAATGGTTCTCAAAACACTTAGAATAGAAATCAGGGCATCCTTTTATATACCTAACTTTTAGTCTTTCAAATCTGCCCCTAAACAGAGCTTTTATTCAACTAAAACCCTTAGGGTATACTTAAGGCATACCAGGGGGTACCTTAGTGTTATTTGAGGGGGATACCTTGGTATTAAGTGGGGGTACCTTGGTGTTTCAAGGGGGTTTGCCTTAGCCACTTCAAGAGGGTATGTTTTAGGGATGCTTAGCAGGTGTACTTTAGTTAACACAAGGGGTACCTTAGTTATATGAGGGGGCACTTTACTTATGGAATGGTGTACCTTAGTTATATAAAAAGGGGGTAATTTAGTTATACAAAAGGGGAGTACCTTAGTTATATAAGGAGGTACTCTAGTTATACAAAGGGGGTACCTTAGCTAAAACAATGGGGTACCTTACTTATATAAGGGGGTACTTTAGTTATACAGAAGGGGAGTACCTTAGTTATATAAGGAGGTACTCTGGTTATACAAAGGGGGTACCTTAATTAGTTATATAAGGGGTACTTTAGTTATACAAAGGGGGGTACCTTAGCTATATAATGGGGTGTATCATAGGTAAAACCAGTGGGTACCTTAGGCAAAACAAATGGGTACCTTAGGCAAACACATGGGGGTACCTTAGATAAATCAAGGGTGTACTTTAGGTAAAACAAGGGGGTACCTTAGGCTAACACATGGGGGCACCTTAGGTAAATCAGAGGGGTACCTTAGGCAAACACAGGGGGTACCTTAGGTAAATCAGAGGGGTACCTTAGGCAATACAAGGGAGTACCTTAGGTATAATTAGGGGGTACTTTAGGTATACATATGGGGTACCTTAGGCAATACAAGGGGGTACCTTAGGTATAATTAGGGGTACTTTAGGTATACATATGGGGTACCTTAGGTAATTCAAGGGGGTACCTTAGGTATAATTAGGGAGTACTTTATGCATATATGTGGGGTACCTTAGGCAATACAAGGGGGTACCTTAGCTATTCAAGTGGGGTACTTTAGGCAATACGAAGGGGTACCTTAGGCAACACAAGGGGAAATACTTTAGGTATATAGGTGGGGTACCTTAGATAAAATAGTGGGGTACCTTAGGTAATACTTGGGTGGTACTTTGGGTAATCCTTGGGTGTACCCTAAGTATACTTGGGAAGTTCTTTAGGTGTTTTTAGGAGGTACTTTAGATACACTTAACTCTAATTTTTCAGACTTTGATTTCCAATTCACTAGAACTAATTGGAGGGTATCTTAGCTAATTGAAATCAAGAAATAACATTAATTAAGCTTACTTTAATAACTTCAATAAAGTACAATTTGATTTCCCCAAATCCTTAAGTATAATCCACATTTACCTCATCTTCATAACACAAGTACTTAATTAGTCTAATAATCCCACTTTAGATAATTAAGGTATAATCTGGGTCGGGGTTTTACAATTGAAGCATTAATGACAAAGTGCTGGGTTGTCTTGAAAAATTTTGAGTTGTTTTTGGGGATTCTAGTAACGTGTTGGGTTTAATGAAAGAAACCCCATCAAGCTATTAAAGTTTTGTCTTGCATAAAATACAAAGTAATAGGCCAAGGAGCATACGGTTTAATGTTTATTGAATAAAATAAACATTTTTATTCAAAGTAATTTGACTTGTTGACCATTATTGTTTTTCGTCCTATATAATTGTATTAGTATTAATTGCCTTTTATCTTATTTGATTTCTTATGATTCAAAAGAATCACAATATTTGAACTTTTTATTTTTATTTTTTTTATACAAGTAACAGAAGAATAGAATATGACAGTTTCTTTTTATTTGAGAAAAATTATGCACTGCTTATTCCTTTTACAAAATGTGGATTCTGTAATGAGACCTGCATCTTTATGATCGGTTTGTCCCTTAACATTTATTAGGTCGAAATGTTCATATTTGGAATGAGTAAACATTATATTAATTAATTTCCTTTGTATTTATCATACATGAAATTATTTACTTTTGATATTATTGTTTATAACATGAGTGTATATTATATGAAGTGAATTATTTGTATTAAGATCAAGTGAGAAATTGTTTGCCCAAGGTACAAAATCTTGCTTTGATTTTAGATGGCAAATAATTAACTGCATAATTGTATTATTCTGGAGGGAACAATTTGTGTATTAAAATTTTATTTCCAAAGAAATAATTTTTAATGACATGACTAGTTCATCCATAAATATTAGAGTTGGAAAGAACAATTTGTGTGTCAAAATTTTATTCCCAGAGGAATATTTTTGTGATGACACTATATGTTTATCCATAGAATTTAATATTGGAAAGAACACTTGTATGTTATAATCCTCCTAAAAGTTGGATCTTAATGATACGATAATTTATCCATGATGATTAAATTCTAATTATTGTTTTATATGTTTATAATTCAAAACATTAATGTTATGAAATTGTAATTCCTTGCGGTAGTTGTACCTGTTTCATTTCATTCTCAAGCTCCTTCTATTCCTATGTCGAATGGGACCAATTTTTCTGAATGGGTAGAAAGGGTTAAATTCACTCTAGGAGTTCTTGACCTAGATTTATCCCTTTTAACCCCAAAACCAACTCCTGTTACTAAGACTAGTAGAAAGAATAAAAAGACCACTTTAAGGCTTAGGAGAGATCAAATAGGTTAAGCCTGATGTTAATCAAGTTGACTATAGCTTCAAACATCAAGAACTCAGTTCCTAGCACAAAAGATGCCAAGACTTTTTTAGAGAATGTTGAGGAAAGATTTCGTTCTGCAAACAAGTCATTAGTAGGGACCCTATTGGCTAAACTTACTACTATAAAGTATGATTGGGGCTAAAGGAATGCAGGAACACATTCTTGAAATGACAAACATAGCTACCAAACTTGGAACTCCAGGAATGAAAGTAAAGGAGTTCTTTATTGTACAGTTCATCTTGAACTCTTTGCCACCTCTGTATGGTCCATTCCAAATGAATTATAATGCTATTAAAGATAAATGGAATGCGAATGAGTTGGCAAGTATGGTAGTTCAGGAGGAGGCTAGATTGAAACAACAAGGGCACTTCTCTGTTAACTTTATGACTAAAGAAGTTGGAAAGAAAAGGCACCACTATACCAAGGGAAAGAAACGAGCAACACCAAAAGGAAAAGAACCTGCTAAGGGTAATTAGGTTAGAGTGACTTGCTTGTTCTGTAGGAAAGTTGGACACATGAAAGCTGAGTGTCCAAAACGAAAGGCTTGGTTTGAAAAGAAGGGTAAGCTTTATGCTTATGTATGTTTCGAATCAAATTTTATAAAAATTCCTACAAATACTTGGTGGTTGGACGTTGGTGCTAATGTTCATGTTTCCATAACAATGCAGGGATTCCTTTCAAGCCACACACCAAATCCCAGTGAGCATTTCATCTTTATGGGAAATGAGAATAAGGCTGAAGTTTTAGCCATTGGAACCTTTCATTTGATTTTAAGTTTTGGTCATTGCTTAGACCTTCATGACACTGTTTTTGTTCCTTCTGTGAGATGAAATTTGATATCTTTGTCCAAACTTGATATGAATGGCTACTCTTTTTCATTTGAGAATGGTTGTTTCAATTTATTTAAGAATTCCATATCTATTGGTTTTGGTTTTCGTTCTGATGGCCTTTATTAGCCTTCTCTTGATAACACCTTTATTCACAATGTTTATACCCAACACCATGAAATGTGCATTGGAACTAAAAGGAACATGATTAATGAAAAGTCTTATGACTTGTGGCACAAAAGATTGGGGCATATTGTGCGCGCGTGGGAAACGCGGCACGGGGTAATTCGGAGTCGCCACCGCCTGATGGGGTGCAGGCGGACACCTGTGTGCCTAATCTGGCCTATTTTGGGCTTTTGGTCTGCAGCTTTCGAGATTCTGAGAAGGGTTCTCGATTGCGGTCTAGGGAAGTCCGTAGACACCCCAGTCCGCCCCGTCGGATGACGGGTCCCGTGGGTCCCTGGTTTGAGTCAGCTTTCTGTTTGGCTCTCACCCGATTCCTAACCTGATATGCAGTTTAGTTAAGTCTTGGCGGGACCACCTGAGTGGTGTGGGTCCCCTTAGTTGATTTTATCTTTCTTAGTTTAGGTGATTTGAGTCTGATGGGGTGGGCCCCGTAGGAAGGCCCATGGTTGCCTTGGTGGGCTTGGGTGAGCCCATGTGCCCATGTGGGCCTCTGTCTAGTCCTAGGAGGCCCTTTGGGCTTAGGTTAGTGAGTTGGTTTTATTTGAAGGTTTAATTCAAGGATTAAGTAGCTTTCATGCAAAAAGTGGGTCGGCCTTGGTTTGCGGGCCCTTGGTGGGCCCCCATGATGGTTGCCAAAGTATCTTTGATTTTTATCTTACTTAAGTTTGTCAAGGTAGATTGGTCATTGGGCCTGGGGCCCATAGTCCAATTTTAGGCTTGAAAGCCTAAGTTCTAGAAGTGTAGGGCTTGCACCCTAACTTAGGTTGATTAGTGGGCTTTGGTGGGCCCGATAGGCCCTTGCTCGGGGTCTCGGCCAAACCACGCAATTTAGACATTAATTCCACAAAGCAAGGTATGGGTGGGCCGCATCGGGTTTGGCCCATCCGATTAGTTCGGTTAATTTCACTTAATCTTGCTTAAGTTGCATGCTTTTGGGTTTATCGGGCTTGGTGGGCCCCGTCGGAAGGCCCACTAGTGTACCAGGTTGGACCTGTGGTACAGGTCCCAAGTTGGGTTTCCGGGTGACCCGGAAACCCTGTTGGTTCAGTTGGTTTTATTAAGAATAGCATGAGAATTCAACTGAGAACACCGGAATCATAAAAATGACATTTTTGTCGTGTATCCGGCATTAGTTGCCGGATACACAGAGGCCATAGGTGATCCAGCCTGAGTTGCCGGATCACCCTAAAATGGCATTTTTTCAGGGCTTTGCCATTGGGATTGTTTCCAGGGGCTCCTAGGGGCTTTCTAGGAGTCATGTGGGCCTCCGGGAGGGCCCACATTGGTTCAGATTTGAGGGGGAGCCTCACTTGATCCCCTTTTTGGGACTTTTTCACAGAGGCAATGGGGCACCGGGGGGCCTGGGGCTTGCTGCCCTCCCCCCTTTCCAGTGGCACAACAGCAGCAAGGTAGGGGTCTTGGAACCCCTACCTGAGTGGTTATAGGTCATCCCTTGACAAGCAAACATGGTCCATTGGCTACACCTTCATGCAGGGCCGATTAACCACCAAACTAACATGCTGTAATGGCGAGAACAGCAACAACAATAAAAATAATAATAAAAAAACGGCAATTAACATGCAAAGATTGGGCACTATTAGGTAGGCCAGAGACGCATAGGGTTTATGGAGAGTGGCCATTTTCATGCATGGGCTTGGGGGTCACTCTAGTGATGCATAATGGCAACCAATCTTGCTGGGACAACTGCTGTCCTAGGTGGCTTTAGACATGCCAGGAATCAGCAGAGAGAGAGGGGAGGGGATCATGCTTCTTAAAACAAAATGGGTGCTTCATGGGGGGATGGCCTTAGCAAAAGCAAAGGTGGTAAAGGGAACACATTTGGCACCTCCAGCAACAACCAAACAAAAAAGAAAACATTGAACAGAGATGTGAGCAGGCCCGTAACCTCAAGCTTCACACATGAAACTTAGTCCTATCATGCGCTCATCCCAGCCATAATGACACTTGCAAATAATCACATGCAAACAAAACCAAGTTACCTAGAGAAAGGAAGAGAGGGGGGAGGGCTTATGGGGGTACATTGGACTGAAAATAGAGAAGGAACAGCTTCCTTCTTCAAATAAATGAACCAGATGTATTGACCAACAGCTCCCATAGGTCATAAAATGGTGGAGACATCACTCACACTCCCACGGGATCGTGCATGGGGTCCCCCTTATCCTTGGAGACCTCCATGTCATCAAGAAAGTGAAAGAAAACATGCAATACCACCCCTTTGAACAAGTTTACAGCAGTGAGAAGAAACCCAACCCACTATCATGCTTCAAAGACCCTCATTTTCATATATGTGAGATAGAAGTCAATAAGAAGTAATACCTGATGGTTCTTGGATACTTGTGCAAGGTGGAGACACCTCCTGGAAGCTGGACAGCTGCTGGAGAGCCCCTTGGTGTTCAAGCTTTGCACCAACAGCAACTTATCTCCTTGGACTTTGGTGAGAATGTTGAGGAGAAGGAGAAAACAAGGGTGGGATGGTCTTGGAAGAGAGTGGGAATGCAATGGGAGGCAAAAGGAGTTGAAGAGAGGGGGGGGGGGGGGGGTTCGGGTGAGAAAAAGTGGGGGAAGAAAGTCAAAATAAATCAAAAGAAGCCAACCCCGAAAAATGAGCTGTTGTTTGCTATTTATAGACAACTTAATGTATCCGACAACTCAGGCCGGATACACTAAGCTCTCTCCTTATTCGGCCTTCATGGCCGGATACACTAAGCCTCCTTTGTATCCGGCATTCAATGCCGGATACAAAACATAATCATTTCAAATTTAAATGCCGCCGCGAATTTGTCGGGCGATCGGCGCGAATCTCGCGCGAAAATCTTTTTGTATCCGGTATTGGAGTCCGGATATACACAAGGGTATGTGTATCCGGTATATTTGACCGGATACAAATCAAAAAATTACGGATTTGCCCTTCGACTTAATCGATTCGACCGATTTGACCGATTTGACACTTTTGGATATCTACGGATTGATCCCTGCGAATTTTGGATATTTAAGATTTAGTCCCTGAGATATTTTTCTGCATTGGCTGCCATGTGTGCAGCTCCTGCGCCACGTGTGCAGTTTCCGGTTTTGCTGCTCGGAAACTTCGACAGCTCATATCTCCTTTATCCGAACTCCGATTTGAGCAAACTCAATTGCGTTAGACTCGTATCGGAGCCCTATATCTAATGACATAGGGCTAAGCCCTTGGCACGGGGTTCGAGGAAAAGTCAACTTTCGGCTCATCCTCAAGTTTGATCGGCCCACAGAACTTTCATCCGGGCTCCGATTCCGGCAAACTCAGTTGCATTGGACTCGTGTCGGGATTCTCTATCCATTGGGATAAAGCAAGGTTGCCAATTTTTACTTGATTAAAAGGTCAAATTTCCACCCCTTAGGGTTTGACTTTTTATCCAAGGTTTGCATTTCTGGCTCTTCTGGGAGCGCAAAAATGAGGTGCTTACACATATCTCCAAAGAAAGGTTACAGAGATTTGTAAAAGAAGGACTACTTCCAACTTTAGATTTTACTGATCTCGGTATGTGTGTGGGTTGCATTAAAGGAAAGCAAACCAAACATACCAAGATGGGTGCCACAAGAAGTAATGAGCTTCTTGAAATAATTCATACAGATATAAGTGGACCTTTTTCCACAGAATGTTCTGGTGGAGAAAAGTTTTTTATCACTTTCATTGATGATTTTTCACGGTATGGATACATTTTTCTGCTACATGAGAAGTCTCAGGCTGTTACAGTCCTTGAGATATTTCTCAATGAAGTTGAAAGGCAGTTAGATAGAAAGGTGAAAATCATTAGGTCAGATAGAGGTGGTGAGTACTACGGTAAATACAATGGATTGGGTCGTAATCCTGGCCCATTTGCTAAACTTCTTGAACAGCATGGTATTGTTGCACAATATACAATGCCTAGAACATCTCAGCAGAATGGTGTTGCTGAGAGACGCAATGGGGCCTTATTAGACATGGTTAGAAGCATGGTAAGTAACTCTACCTTACACAAATCATTGTGGAGTGAAGCTCTTAAGACTGCAGTATATATCTTGAACCGTATGCCTAGTAAGTCAGTTCCAAAAACTCCTTTTGAGTTGTGGACTGGAAGGGTATCTTGTTTAAGACATATGCATGTTTGGGGTTGCCCAACTGAAGCAAGGCTTTACAATCCACAGGAAAAGAAATTTTATTCTAGAACAACAAGTGGGTACTTTATTGGTTACCTAGAGAGATCTAAAGGATATAGGTTTTACTGTCCTAACCATAGTCCAAAAATTGTAGAAACTGGTAATGCCAAATTTCTTAAGCTTGGTGAAGTTAGTGGCAGTAAAGAACTGAGAAATGTGATCATTGAAGAAGTATGGGTGGATGTTCCTATTCCTGTAACTTCAGAAAGGATCATAGTTCCACTTATTGATCATTCTAATGATATTGTGGAACAAATAAATGAGGATCCATTTCATAATGTGAATACTAATAAACAAGCTGTAGAGACACAAGAACAGGTAGTCTTACACAGATCTCAGCGAGAATGGAGACTTGCAATTTCATCTGACTATGTAGTGTATCTCCAGGAACATGAATTTGACATTAGAACAAGTATTGATCTAGTAACGTTTTCACAAATTATGGAAAGAAGTGATTCTGACAAATGGATTAATGCCATAAAAGAAGAGTTGAAATCCATGGATCAAAACAATGTCTGGGATCTCATTGAATTGCCTAAAGGATTCAAAACAACCAGGTGTAAGTGGGTCTTTAAGACAAAACACGACTCTAAAGGCAATATTGAACGATATAAAGCCAGACTTGTGGCCAAGGTTTCACTTAAAAGGAGGGCATTGATTATAAAGAGACCTTTTCTCCTGTTTCTAAAAGGACTCTTTTAGAATCATTATGGCATTGGTGGCTCATTATGATTTAGAGTTACACCAAATGGATGTGAAAACGGTCTTTCTGAATGGAAGTTTGGATGAAGAGGTTTACATGGAGCAGCTGTGAGACATGGAAAAATCACCTAGATGACTTCCTCATCATCACGCGGGGTTTACAAAAAGGTTCGGAGTCGCCACCATTCAATTTAAGGTGTGAATGGACACCAAAGGGATCATGATAAAGTAAAATAGAGTTAAAGCAACTCTAATTTATGTCAAATCCAGAGATCAAGTAAGGGGATTAGGTTATGAGTAGGGGAAGGTGTTAGGCACCCCCACTCATTCGTACAAGACGGTTGCCATATGCTATTCATGCTTAAATAGGTGCTTGCTAGTCAAAACAATCAAAAAGACTTGGAAAAAACAACAAACACATATGTGACTTCTCCCTATGAGTAATCCAATGAAACCTGGACTCTCTCTTTGGATCCATCACCTCTTGGACTTCATGATTAAGTATAAAATCAAAGTAAAGATTGAAGAAAACCAATTTGAAACAAATCTAGAAAAATCCAAAAGCAATGAGGCAACAATAGCTTGAAAACTTTGATCAACCATAAGTCATTCGATTTAAGTTCAAATCAAAGGAAACCAAAGCCAATAGAAATTTGATATGAAGTAGAATACTCAATATAAAATTCAAATTAATCCGATTAAAATCGTGAGAGAAATACTCAAGCAAATCGGCTGTTGAAAACCAGAAAAAGTGGCGAGTGCCTTATTTTGAAATTCTACTCACGAAGATCGGCTCCATATAAATTGCTCAAAACTTGCATGAATGAAGTATGTGGTGCCATATTTCAAACAGAATAGGCCTCACACAATACTTCATTCATTTGTGACTTGTATGACCTCTCAAACATGCCTAGAGGATCACAGATTAACTCAGAATTCTGCTATAGAGCAACTCTGAGTCAATCAAACACACATGACACAAATCAAAATGAAAACTCTTGAAACAAGTTGGATTTGAAAATAGGTTCATCAAGGAAAACACAGAGATTGAAATCACTAGAATCCGAATTAAAATGAGCAATTGGTGCTCGATAAAAGCAGCAAGTTCAGCATTCTGATTTGAACAGACCTACCGACTTGGATCAGATGGTATCAGAACATGGCTTCATGGAAATTGCTGAAAATTTACAGACAACAACTAGACACTTCCACCTATCACATGTCTTTGGAATCACTCAAAATCCATCCGGATGATGAAGATATGAGTGTTCTAAGACAAGCCACAGGTGCTGTCCAGGTTTTGAAAATCTGAGTGAATTTAAGCAAATCAGTGCATGTGTGCAATGGATTCGACTAAAAATGGTTTGAAATCACTGGAAAACCGTCATGAAGTCCTAAGAATTGATTCTAAGGCCATGGATCTCAGATTTTCCATATTGACCATGGAGGATCCAAGATCTAGCCCATTCTTGACAAGAAGAGGTGAAAAGTTTGTGTTCATGGTGGAAAACAACTTATAGAAGAAGATTGGGATCCATTGCTATAGAGAGCATGGATCCCTGCATTTCTTCCAAATTTAGATCCAAATCACACCCAAGCATTCATGAACATAAGATCAATATGCATATTATTCGAGCAAGGTTCTAGCCTAGAAGATCCATTCCAATATCTGTTTCCCCAAGCTCTCTCTTCACGTTTTACGGCTAGAGAGGATTATTAGGTACTTTAGAAGAGGTTTGGGTTTGCACACACATTCACGGCCTTATACTACAGAAAGGTAGAAGATGAGAGTGCTTGTAATGAAGTAAAAATCAAGAGGAGAGAGGTGAAGTCCTTACCTTAGTAACTTGGATGACTTGAGCACACAATCCAGCAGAGCTTCACCTCTTCTTGCAGAGCTTCCAAGCTTCAAATTATTAGCCATTTGCAAGAGGATGACCCCTCTATTTATAGGCACAGCCAAGGGTATAAAAGACCCAAGGGTAGGCCAATAAAAGCTTCTAGATTATTCCAATGCACATTAAAGGCATGAATTGGAATAATTCCACAAGTTCCGGAGGGCAAACTAGGGAGATCAGGTCTCCCAGAGAGAGGTAAGATGCATAAATAATGCTCAGATCTCGAGTCTTTACGCAAATGATCAAATTGACAGAAACCACATGCACAGTGCAGTTTAAGTCAACCGCACTCTGTTTGTGGTTGCAGCACAAATCTCAACAAACCGCACATACAGGGTGGTCCAAATTCAATTACACACTAATGATGGCTGCCGATGTGGCCTAACGGCCCAACAGCCTAACGGCCTGGCTACCACATGGCAGCCCACTTGCATGCATGAAGCATGGACCAAAACCGCATTGTGTGTGCGGTTGCAACCGCATACACAGTGCGGTCGAAACCAAATGGCCAAAAACCGCATGAAATGTGCGGCTAGCACTTTTTTTGAATACTTTTGAGTTTTTGACACTTGTCAAAGCTCAAACAAATCATTTAAAAATTCGTTTTATTGTTCTCTCATATTATAGTGCACTTTGGGGTGTCTATAACTGCCCCCTCTTCGCTAGAATTGGAACCAATTAATAGTGGAGAGCAAGAAGACTCACAAATTGCACTTTCCGAGATTGTGTCGAATTAGTTATGACTTGCAAGGATTTAAAAGTGTGAATTTTGGAAAAAGAATTTGTTTAAAGGATTTGCTGAAAAGTCCCTAACTTTAAGGGGCAGATCCTCTTCTCGCGTCCCACAGAGCACTTGTTGCTATTTAGTGAGATTTGAGCAAAATTTTAAAACAAAAGTTGGTAAAGTGGTGATCCTTACAATCCACAACTAATTTAAACACAAATCTCTTGACAGAGCTGGGAAAAATCTTTTGAAAATTCATTTTTTGGTGCAGAACCGCACATAGGCTGCGGTTCTGCTTCAACCGCATTTGTGCTGTGGATGACACAGAACCGCACTGACTATGCGATTTTCTAGGGCCTTATAAAAATGTGATCGAAACTGCACCTGTTCATATCGCCTGCGTAAACCCTTGAGCTACGCACTTGCTCTTCTTCTTCTCCGGCCGCATCTCACCTCCGGCCTTCATCTTGTCTTCTCCGGCGACGGTATTCTTACCCTCCGGTGACGCTCCCTTTCTCCGGTGGTTTCTGTTTTTCCTGTGGCAGTGTTCTTCTCCAACATTTCCCAATACCTGCTCTCGCTCGACACCGGCTCTAACTATCTTCCCTTTTGACCGACCTTCAATCGTTATCTTGACTGTGCGGTTCATTGCAACTGGAAGATTTCAAATACTAATCAAGCCACCCTCGATTGGAGTCCTGGTGAGGCAAAGACTCCATTTTTTTTTGCAAAACTTAGATTTCGGCTGATACAGGTGAGTGGCTGAACTCTTGATTTTTCTTGTAAACAGTCAATCCGAAAGTTGGTACCTTGATTCTATGACTGAATGAACTTGTTTTATGCACAAAATTGGCTCTTTGTTCTTGATTGAAATGCATCCCCAATTTCTTAGTTTGCTCATAATCTGGGTGTTTCTTTTTGGCTCCTTATCTGTGAACATGAATTTGGGCAAATTGTAACTGAACCAATTTTCGGACAATCCCTTGATTTCACTTGTTGCTGTGCCCTGATTTGCCATATTGATTTTGTTGACATTGTTTCTTAGAACCATGTTTTGATGCATACCTGACTGTTTATGCTCTCTTTTAAATGTCGTGATTTTTCTTTTATCGATTCTCACTTTCTAGAAAGACATGGATGCTCACGACATGCTTCAAAACTGATTTCTTTTTGTCCTTGGCCATCTGTAAACATTTTGACCTTGAGTGCTGATGATATTTCTATCTTTTTGTTTAGAGAACCAGGTTAATGAGAGTAAATCCATATGTTTTGAAAAAACTTGGCTTGAGTTGACCACTTGTATGCCTTGAATGATTCTCCTTTCTCCATGCCTTTTCTTTATTATCAGAATCCCACATGAATAGGTTTGGGCAGCTCCATGCTAGTTTGATCATGCCTTGACTGGCCTTGGTGCTACCTACCCTCAATAGACATTAAAGACTCCTAGAAATCTTGAAGAACAAAAGAGTCAAATTTTGGTTTGGTCAGGCACTTTTGAAGTGTTTCCTCCGACCTCCCTTCTTGTTTTCCTGCCATTGAACAAATTGATTAGATGTAAAACAAAACAGTAAAGACGACCTAAAATTCTATGACTTTCAATAAGAACAGTAAAAGAAAGCATAAAAGCCTGTGACTTTAAATGGAAACATATAAATGAATTTCTCCCTGAAATTTGATCTTGTAGATGGCCCGCACTCGCCGTGGTTCTAGGGATCCTGCTGATGAGCCTTCTTCCTCGAAGGTTTGGAGGGATCTAGCTAAGGTGGCATCTTCTTCTAGGGCTAGGCAGGACCTTGATCTTTCTTCTCCGAGTGTGAGACATGGAAAAATCAATTCAATGACTTCCTAATCATCACACCGGATTGGTTAAAAACAAAGAGTCGCCACCATTCTGTTTAGGTGTGAATGGACACCAAAATCTCAAATAAGCACAAAAAGGCAAATTTAGGGTAAAAATAACTCTATTAAAAAAAAACAACCAGGGATGGGTAAGGGGATTAGGTTATGAACAGGAGAAGGTGTTAGGCACCCCTATTCATCCACACAAGGTGGTTTCCGGGTATTGTTCATGTTAAAATAAAGAATGCTTGCTACAAAAATAATAAAAATCACAAAAAAAAAGTGTATGGTTTTTTCATACGAACAGCCTGGTTGATTCAGAACTTTCAAATATGATCATACCATTCCTAGGGTTTCATGATTAAAATAAAATTGAGATAAAATCAAATAAAACCAATCTAAAGTGAAAACTTAAAAAATCTGGCTTTAAGTTAAATTCTGGAAATCTAGAAAAATATGATTTTATAAAATATTGCTGAATTGAACTTGAACAATCCAGGATATAGATATAGCCCGAATTTCACATTAAATCAGGAAATCAAAACTAAAAATACCCACGTTGATGAAGAACATCAAAAGGGGAGAACTTAGACCATAGGGTCTTCTCTCAAACATGAAAAAGGACTCAAAAACCACATCATGAAACCCTAGAAGTTACTTTCAGGCTTCTGAATCCAGATCTATCATATAGATCATGATAGATCCAGGATCTTAGCCTAATATCACAAAAATCACTAAAACAGTGTTGTAAGTGCAAAAGTGTGAAAAATCCAAATTTTAGAAAAAAGTGGGGATCTCATGCTATAAACATCATGGATTCATATGATTCATTCAGATTCAACATAAAACCATTAAAACATGAATAGGATATTCAAAGCAGCCATATCTCACAGATTAGAGCACATGTGGGTCTACCCTACGGATTTCCCCTAGCTCTCTTTTCATGTTTTACGGCTAGAGAGGATTCTTGAGATACTTAGAGACAGGTTTGGGTATACAAACACAATCAAAGGCCTTATTCTAGAAAAAATGAGAAAAAACATATTATGGGGTTCTATTCTAGGGATCCACCTGTTCTCTTTTCCCCTAGCTCTTTCTTCACGTTTTAAGGCTAGAGAGTATTCTTGAGGTACTTAAAGATAGGTTTGGGAATAAAAGTATAAGCTAGGTCTTATTCTACAGCAATGGAGAAGATCCTATTATCTCTAGAATTGAAGACAGAAAATAAAAGGGAAAAGGGACTTACCTGGATTGAGCAAGCAGAGCAGCAGGGGTTCCTCTCTTCACTTGGAGCTCCTTAGACTTCAAATTTTCGTTGCCCTTTGCTTAAGAATCTCTCCTCTATTTATAGGCAAACCCAGGGGTATGGTTGGTCCAAAGGGATATACCAAGATCTTCCAGATTGAATTGAAAACAGGGATAATGCCAATCCATTACCAAATAGGATAAATAAGAGATTTCGAAGGGATAAATGAGAGAATTCGAATCTCTCAGAGAGATATTTGAGTGCAGATAAGGCTCCAAAATCGAAAAAGGTAAAATTCTCACAAAAATCCCCATGCCCGTATATACTAGACGGTAAACAAAATACGGGTATGACCAGTTTGGCCAGATTTTACACTTTTTTGACCTGTTTCAAATCCCAATTAATATTTTCAATTATTTTCTCATTTTGACTGCCCCCTCTTTGCTGGTAATTGGAACCAATTACTAGCAGAGAGCAAAAAGACCCACCAATTGCACTTTTTGAGATTTTGTCTGACTAATTGCAATTTGCAAGGATTAAAGGGATGATTTTGAAAAAGTATTTGTGTGGAGGATTTCCTGAAAAGTCCCTAACCTTAAGGGGCAAATCCTCTTCTCTAGTCTCACTGAGCACTCGTGGCTATGAAGTGAGATTTGAGACAACTTTTAAAACAAAAGTGGGTAAAGTGGCAATCCTTGCAATTTACAATTAATATGGACATTAAACTCCTGAAAAGTATGGGGAAAATCATGAAAAATGAATTTTTCTGGGCGGCCTGCAGTTGTAGCACAATGAACAGCAAAGAACAGACACAACTCAAAATTGCACATTTGAAAGACATCTCATTAATTGCACTTGCTTTGGTCAAACAAAGAAATGATAAAAACATGGATTCGAAGATAGCCAATGAAACCCCTGCTTGAAGTTTGATGGGGTGGCGTCTCTTCCTTATCTCAGATTTCTTGGAGCTCTCGTGGCTATGAAAAGAAATCTGAGACAAGCAAATTTTGAAAAGAAGGTGGATTTAAAATTGACCTCTGCAAACTCAATTGCTTTTGATGTTTTTCACTTTACAATTCAAAAATAAGGGAGGAAATATTTTATTGAATTTTCCTAATTGATTTTCTTATTTGACATACCTGGGTGCCATTTGATGCCCAAACATGTGCTTGAATATTTTGCAACTTGATTTTGCTTCTTCATCTTCTTGCTCTCTCCATAATGATGTATGTGCTCTTGCTGCCCATAACCTGCTGCCCAAGTGAATGCTCTCTTCTTGATTGATGGATTTGAGAATCATGATCTGTTGATCTAACCTCATGCTCTCACTACCCATGATCTCTTCTTCATTCCTTCTTATTGCTCCGGTAAAATCCTTCTTCATGATTGAAGAATTGGGAACCCTTGTTTAACTGAGAAAACATGCAACTGCTTTGAAGCTTCCTTTTTTTTTTTAAATCTAAGGACTAAGGCTTGACTTCTTCTTCCAGATGTTGTAATTCATTTCAATGAAAACCCAGAGGGAAAGACGCTGAGCATGCCCCAGTTTTGAGTACTTGCCCCTCAGCAAAGATGATCCTTTTTTTTTTCTCTTTTTTTCTTTACCTCTACCAAAAAGAAACCCTAATAAAAGAATGCAAATGCAAAAATTAGAAAATATGTTTTATACTAGTGGCCTCAAAATTCTCTAATGCTTGCAAAACCAATGTTTTATGAAAAGAAATAGATGCTCATCATAGGCCAAAAATATAGTTTTTGCCATTTTTTGTTTTTTGGAAAAATGATCCAATCACTTATTAGCATATAGTCCAAAAGAACTAAAATCAAGTTGAATAATGAGAAGATTTTTTCAGAAAATGAAGAATGACCAAAATAAGCCTTCGGAACCTTTAGAATCATTCCCATGACCATCGGCTTGTCAATTGATGCTCCAGATATGACGACTCTTTCAATCTGACTATTTTGCCCTAGTCTAGAAAGACATTTTCCTTCATCCAATTGAAGAGCAATTGTTTCTCCATTGTATCCATGATATGAGACTTTATGACTTCAACTTCAGCAATAATTTCCTAATGGCAATTTTGATGGCCATCAACTTGTTCACAGAGGTTTCATTCCATAGTTCTGATTATGTTGCTTCAGTCTTGAAAATAGAATTTTCCTCAATCACTTGATGAGTGACTGTATCTCAAAATAACCTCCAATATGAGGACTTTACTCGAATCTATGCCAATTCTTCATTTTTTCCTTTTTCTTTTTTTTTTAATCCTTCATCACCAGCAACTATGTAGTCAAAACTGTCTTAATTCAAAATTTCTTAATCAAAGAGGACTTATGAATGGGTCGAAACGAAGGCTTGGTGTTAGTTTAGAAAGAAAAGGAATAAAAGGCTCAAATACCATATGATCAAATGAGTTAACTGAAATTGTAATTTTTAAGGCATTTCTTCCCTTGAAATGAATATAAAATTGCCCCCAATAATGAAGTTCTTCCCCCACTTTCATTTCTTCATTTGAAACTTATTCTCTAGTATTGAACTTCTTTTTCCATTCTTCTTTTCATAATTTTGAAGACATTCTCCAAAGATCTCATAGCATTTGATGATTTCTTTTTCTTCCTTTTTCCTTTTTTTTTTCATTTCTTTGCCCCCTTTTCTGAAAACATATTCAAAATCCCTTTTGAACTTCAATAATTGTCCATTCATTCCTTTTTTTTATGCCTTAATAAATTTGCCCCAGTGTGGGGTTATAATTCTCAGTTTAGGTTACTTGGAAAAATGTATCAAGCTCAAAGGGTCTAACTAGGGATTTCAAAATTTTTGGGGATATAAGAAAGAAACGCCTCTTATCATTTTAAGAAAAGTTTGAATTTTTAGACTTGGTAGAGTTGTAGTACATGACTGGCTCAGGATTTTTTCTTCTTTTTCTTTTCTTCTTAATCATCTTCTGTCAACACGAAAGCCTCTTCAAATAGAACCTCTGTTATAAACAAGTTCTTCACCTTTTGATCAATCTTATGAATTTGGATTCTTTCAATCAAATGATGCCCAATTCTATTTCCAACGGAAATGTCAAATCTTCTCCTATATTTTCAAGTGCAAAGCCCCAAAATTTCTTCAAACAATATCATCAACTTCCCTTTGAACGAATCAGCAAGTGGTGCGATCCTTTCTGTATTTTAATGAAGAAACTTTAAATCTTCTTCTATCTTTTCTATTGAAGACTGTGGGTCATCTTTGGTCCAAAGGTCATAAAATTGGTCACTTCATAATTTTGCAGAATATTCGTCTCATGACATTTAAAAAGATTTGAATTTTCATATAAAATGTCTTTTTCTTCGATTTTGGTCTCAAAAGTGAGCCAAATGTCAAAGTCATATTCAACTCAATGAAATTCAATAAGAGATATAATTCATAAGTAAAAGGACCTTGCTGAAAACTTTTTTTTTTCTAGAAAAATGTTAAAGGGAAAAATCTTTTTTTTTTTTTTTGAAGAGCCTTTATTGAAATCACTTCCTAAGAACAAGGCTCTTTAGGATCCTCAGGAAATGTGCATTCTTTTTATGCAAGTTTCTTTTCAAAGAACAAGGGAATTTTAGAACTGACCCAGTTCTCCAAAGCAAAAGCTGATTTTTCTTTCTTTTTCAGAAAACTTCTTTCTCCTGCTAAGTGAGGTAAGCATCTCTTTTCATGATTTGGGATGATCTCCTTTGCTCTTGAAGGAGTTAACATCACATTATCTGGAATTTGGATAACCGCCCAATCAATGAAAGGAGGTTCAACTTTGGCTTCATTCTCTTCTTTTATTGCCCCTTCCTTCTTTCTTTGACACCCTTCTTTCACCTTTGCCTCATTTTCATTGCCTTGTAGCTTACACTGCTTTGATGCTTCTGTTTGCCACTTTTTTGCCTTTTCACCCATCATTTCATTTCCTTTCAATTTTAACTTTTCTTCTTCCTCTTCTTTCCTTTCCTTGATATTAAAATCTGCCCCTGTGTGAGTCTCTTTCTCCACATGGCCCCATTCATCTTCTTTTTCAAAAGAAACCCGGATTGTGGTACCAACTGGAGCAATAAGTTGAGAAGGGTCAAATCTTTTTTTTCTTGAAAAAATTGCCCCTACTGCATTTGAGCTGCCTGCCCCATTGTTATCAGTAGGTGGGATGGGTGTAACTGAATTGAATGATAAGAAGTTATTATCCAGTAAATCCTAAATTGCATGCTTTAGGGTCAAGCAACGATCAATGGTATGCCCTGGAGTGCTCATATGATAATCACAGATTGCAGATGAATCATAATTCTTCCTCTTGCTTGCATGAGGATTTGGCAACCTCAAAGTCACATAACCCTTTTGAAGTAAGGTAGGCAAAAGTTCAGATGGTCTCATAGGCAGTTTAAAAAATTCCCTTCTCTTCCTTACTTCTGTTTCCTCCTTCACAGTTTGTGCAGAAGGGACATTAATTTGGATAGGCAGCAAAGGAAATTGATGGGTTGGCTTGATAGGAGGTGGATGGGCATTGATTTGAAAGGGTTCCCTGGGAAGTTGCACCATATTCACTTTAGCTTCTCTCCTTTCTTCATTCTTTATTTTTCCATTACCATTCTCCTTTTTCTGTGTAGAGAAAGTGGTGGAAGCTTCCTGGTTCAACACTGCAGAGTAATCAGCTATTTTCCCAGACTTGATCCCATCTTCAATTCTGTCTGCCACTTGCACTAGGGCAGCAAAGTTGGTGGTAGTTTGACCCACCAAGTGCCTATAAAATGGTTGCCCCAGTGTGCTGATGAAGGTTGAAATCATTTCTGGTTCTCCCACGGGTGGCTTGACTTGTGCAGCCAACTCCCTCCACCTTTTAGCATATTGCCTTATGGTCTCATCATTTCTCTTCGTCATCCTCATCATGTCATACCTATCTGGTATAATCTTTGAGTTGAACCTATATTGTGCCAAAAAGGAATCTGCTAAATCCTTCCACCTTCTTATTTTCCCATGATCCAAAGTGGCAAACTACCTCAAAGCAGCTCCAATTAAACTCCTCTGGAAGAGCTGAATTATTATGCCGTCATCCCGGCCAAACTAGCATAAAGGCCCGCAGTATAACTTCAAATGGCTCATTGGGCAGCTAGTGCCATCATATTTATCAAAATCTGGGCATTTAAACTTGCCCGGTAGACATACATCGGGGTATAGGCACAGATCTTCAAAATTCGTGCCTCCAAATGAATTAACTCCCTTCACTTCCCTTAGCTCGTCCTGAATACTCTCCAGCCTATGCATGAACTTCTTTTCCATCTCATCCCTCATTCTCTTTTTTTCCTTCTCTTTCTCAGACTCAACCGTCTCCTCCCTGATCAATATAGGTTCCGGGGTGGGTTCAGAAATGGGTTCAGGAATAGGTTGAATCCGAGGTGGAATATTGATTTGAGGTGGAGGTGCTTGGTTGGAAGTGGAGGCTTGGTTCTGGGCTTGGACTTGTTGGGCCTGCACCGCCAGTAAGTTTCCTAGCATTCGAGCAAGTCCTGCCACTTGCTCTTGTAGTAGGGCAAAGTCTTGATTAGGACCATCGGCTTCATTCTCAGCGGGATTCATGGTGCGAGCTCTTGATCTGGTCACAGGAGCTATGGTTGCAAATATATTGGTACCTGGAAAAAATAAAGAAAAATATCAGTATCAATTTAATCTATTCACATACCTATGAATGCCTATATGCAGGTTAGGTGAATAGAGTTTGGATTTTTTTCTTTATTTGCTTCCTTTTTTTTGTTTTTGTTTTTGAATTGTTGGAATATTCTAGGGATTCCAAGTGTCCCACAAAGAATGAGAAATTTCTAAAATTCAGAGGCTTTTAGACGGCCCAAAAAGATTGATATTTGAAATTCAGAGGCTTTCAAATGGCCCAAAAGGATATGTGTCTATAATTCAGAGGCTTATAGATTGCCCAAAGAAATGATTTGTCTAAAATTCAGTGGCTTTTAGATGGCCTAAAAAGGTTGTGTCTAAAATTCAGAGGCTTTTATACGGCCCAAAGGATATGTGTCTATAATTCAAAGGCTTATAGACGGCCCAAAGAAATGATTTGTCTAAAATTTGGAGGCTTTTAGACGGCCCAAAAAGGTTGTATCTAAAATTCAAAGGCTTTTAGACGGCCCAAAGGATATGTGTCTATAATTCAAAGGCTTATAGACGGCCCAAAGAAATGATTTGTCTAAAATTCAGAGGCTTTTAGACGGCCCAAAGGATATGTGTCTATAATTCAGAGGCTTATAGACGGCCCAAAAAGGTTGTGTCTAAAATTCAGAGGCTTTTAGATGGCCCAAATAAATGATTTGTCTAAAATTCAAAGGCTTTTAGATGGCCCAAAGAAATGATTGTCTAAAATTCAGAGGCTTTTAAAAGGCCCAAGCAAAGGTTGTGTGTCTATAATTCAGAGGCTTATAAACGGTCCAAAGAAGTGATTTGTCTAAAATTCAGAGGCTTTTAGACGGCCTAGGGATTTTTTTGAAAAATTTCTGAAATTCAAAGGCTTTCAGAGGCCTAGGGATTTTTTTTGAAAAAAAAAGTCTGAAATTCAAAGGCTTTCAGAGGCCCAAGGATTTTTTGAAAAAGGTCTGAAATTCAAAGGCTTACAGAGGCCCAAGGATTTTTTTTTTTTTTAAAAAGGTCTGAAATTCAAAGGCTTTCAGAGGCCCAAAGAAAAAGATTTGAAATTCAAAGGCTTTCAGAGGCCCAAGGGTATTTTTGAAAAATGTCTAAAATTCAAAGGCTTTTAGAGGCTTATGGATTTTTTTGAAAAAAAGTCTGAAATTCAAAGGCTTTTAGAGGCCCAAGGATTTTTTTTTTTGTTGAAAAAGGTCTGAAATTCAAAGGCTTTTAGAGGCCCAAAGAAAAAGATCTAAAATTCAAAGGATTTTAGAGGCCCAGAGGTAAAGTCTGAAATTCAAAGGCTTTCAGAGGCTCGAAAGAAAAGATCTGAAATTCAAAGGCTTTCAGAGGCCCAAAGAAAAAGATCTCAAATTCAAAGGCTTTCAGAGGCCCAGGGGTTTTTGAAAAAGGTCTGAAATTCAAAGGCTTTCAGAGGCCCAAAGATTTTTTTTGAAAAAGGTCTAAAATTCAAAGGCTTTCAGAGGCCCAAAGATCTGAAATTCAAAGGCTTTCAGAGGCCCGAGGAAAAAGATCTGAAATTCAAAGGCTTTCAGAAGCCCAAAGGGTAAAGTCTAAAATTCAAAGGCTTTCAGAGGCCCAAAGATTTTTGAGAAAAAGTCTGAAATTCAAAGGCTTTCAGAGGCCCAAAAGATCTTTTTTTTTTTTAGATTTTTTTTTTGTTTTGCATTTTTGTTAAAAAAATTTTTTGAAACATTTTATTCAAACTCATCTCCCTTTATCATCTTTTAAGGGTTAAAGGAACAGGATTTAGTGGGAAAAAACTGTTTAAAATTGAATTTTCCGCGAAAACCGCATATACAGTACGGTTCGACCTTGCTCGCATTTAAATTGCGAGCGAGCCGTGACCGTATAGTCAACACGGGCGAGCCTAGCTCGTATAACCAATACGGGCGAGCCCAGCCCGTGTAATAAATGCGGTTTACGGAGCTTTTTTATGTTTTTTTCAGTTTTTACATGATTTGATCACTTTGATTGCTCATCCAAACATACGGTTCACCCTTACAAGGCTTTTAAACTGTCCCAAAGTGGACTTTGACCTATTTGCAAAAATACATGTTTAGGGGGGCACATGTTCCTTCCAAATTGACACCATATTCAGGGGTATGGTACCCTTTGGTTGCCTCTTGTATGAACATTGGGTAGGATTGATTCTTAACAGAGTTAAAAACTCTTCCTATGTGCTACACCAATTTTAGGAAACATGCCTATTTGGGACCAATTTTATCCCAAACCGATGGACACCATGACACCCCTATGACATGAAAATAATGCAAAAATTAAGGTTACCTTGTTACCTTGTTTACCTTCAATATGGCATCCGCATTATGCCTTGGCTTGTGAACCATGCAAATGGCCTTCCCTCAATTACAAACCCATATTCCCACGTAATTGTGTACTTTAGCCAAAAACGTGTATCTCCACCTTCAAGCGTAGGGGTTTTGGGTTTTGGCTTAATGGCAACTTAGAACTCAAGCCTAGTGATGACCAGGATCGAATCACAGATCCACGTTATCATCAATTCATTAGCCCAAAGTTCTAAGGTGAATGTTTTTACTTTCACTTTCCGAAGTATCGACCTCGTTGCGCCAAGCTACACACATTCAGGTTCAACTTCCTATAGGTTATGGGTAGGCTGTGTAAAAAAACAAAATGTACACAGTGCATTTGTAAAATTTGGGTACATTCACAACGTCCCAAACCTTTGTCACTATTTTCACAGCCATGCATATATGAACCAAGGCATAATAGGAAAGCATATTTAAAGTACACAAATACAAGGAAACAAAGTAATCCTATAGCACCTAAGACATGCTCACAAGAATCAACCAAACATGTAAACATATGATCATGTTATACAACCAAAATACATCATGGAGATCATGCTGAAATTTAAAACATGTTATTATAAAAATTCAGCAAGAAATAAGTATAGTTCATCAAAACGAACCCCCCCGACGCATGCATCTAGAAACAATCCTATAAATCAAAATTAAGTATATTTCTATCCCCATGAACTCTTAAGCAATAAATCAGATTTAAAACATACCAAGCATGCTTAAGAACACAAAATAGCAAGCAAAACAAAGACATGCTAAAAACACAAAATAGCAAGCAAATAAAAAAATTATCAAAAACATGAACTAAAACACCAAAAGGCTCAAATCCACAAGTCCCCAGCGGAGTCGCCAGTTGTGAGACATGGAAAAATCAATTCAATGACTTCCTAATCATCACGCGGGATTGGTTAAAAACAAAGAGTCGCCACCATTCTGTTTAGGTGTGAATGGACACCAAAATATCAAATAAGCACAAAAAGGCAAATTTAGGGTAAAAATAAGCCTATTAAAAAAAAACAACCAGAGATGGGTAAGGGGATTAGGTTATGAACAGGAGAAGGTGTTAGGCACCCCTATTCATCCACACAAGGTGGTTGCCGGGTATTGTTCATGTTAAAATAAAGAATGCTTGCTACAAAAATCATAAAAATCACAAAAAGACAACAGTGTATGGTTTTTTCATACAAACAGCCTGATTGATTCAGAACTTTAAAATATGATCATACCATTCCTAGGGTTTCATGATTAAAATAAAATTGAGATAAAATCAAATAAAACCAATCTAAAGTGAAAACTTCAAAAATCTGGCTTTAAGTTAAATTCTGGAAATCTAGAAAAATATGATTTTATAAAATATTGCAGAATTGAACTTGAACAATCCAGGATATAGATATAGCTCGAATTTCACATTAAATCAAGAAATCAAAACTAAAAATACCCACGTTGATGAAGAACATCAAAAGGGGAGAACTTAGACCATAGGGTCTTCTCTCAAACATGAAAAAGGACTCAAAAACCACATCATGAAACCCTAGAAGTTACTTTCAGGCTTCTGAATCCAGATCTATCATATAGATCATGATAGATCCAGGATCTTAGCCTAATATCACAAAAATCACTAAAACAGTGTTGTAAGTGCAAAAGTGTGAAAAATCCAAATTTTAGAAAAAAGTGGGGATCTCATGCTATAAACATCATGGATTCATATGATTCATTCAGATTCAACATAAAACCATTAAAACATGAACAGGATATTCAAAGCATCCATATCTCACAGATTAGAGCACATGGGGGTCTACCCTACGAATCCACCTGTTCTCTTTTCCCCTAGCTTTCTCTTCACGTTTTATGGCTTGAGAGGATTCTTGAGATACTTAGAGACAAGTTTGGGTATACAAACACAATCAAAGGCCTTATTCTAGAAAAAATGAGAAAAACAGATTATGGGGTTCTATTCTAGGGATCCACCTGTTCTCTTTTCCCCTAGCTCTCTCTTCACGTTTTACGGCTAGAGAGTATTCTTGAGGTACTTAAAGATAGGTTTGGGAATAAAAGTATAAGCTAGGTCTTATTCTACAGCAATGGAGAAGATCCTATTATCTCTAAAATTGAAGACAGAAAATAAAAGGGAAAAGGGACTTACTTGGATTGAGCAAGCAGAGCAGCAGGGGTTCCTCTCTTCACTTGGAGCTCCTTAGACTTCAAATTTTCGTGGCCCTTTGCTTAAGAATCTCTCCTGTATTTATAGGCAAACCCAGGGGTATGGTTGGTCCAAAGGGATATACCAAGATCTTCCAGATTGAATTGAAAACAGAGATAATGCTAATCCATTGCCAAATAGGATAAATAAGAGAATTCGAATCTCTCAGAGAGATATTTGGGTGCAGATAAGGCTCCAAAATCAAAAAAGATAAAATTCTCACAAAAACCCCCATGCCCGTATATACATTACGGGCACGCCCTGCCCGTATTATTAATACGGGCACGCCGTGCCTGTATATCAACTGCGGGCATGACCAGACGGTAAACAAAATACGGGCATGACCAGTTTGGCCAGATTTT
Organism: Buxus sempervirens; assembly: GCA_947561395.2. Classification (NCBI taxonomy): domain Eukaryota; kingdom Viridiplantae; phylum Streptophyta; class Magnoliopsida; order Buxales; family Buxaceae; genus Buxus; species Buxus sempervirens. The sequence continues at coordinate 11,262,469 of OX387183.1, forward strand.
ACACTTTTTTGACCTGTTTCAAATCCCAATTAATATTTTCAATTATTTTCTCATTTTGTAATGCAATTTGGGGTGTCTACACCTAGCAGCCTGGCGGCTTCTGAGTCTGGAGCTTCTCAGGGTTTGTGAGAGGCGACCCCAGAGGTATTCTCTTATCCCTTTGAAAATAAAATTCTTTTCTTCACAACCTTCGACGTGACCCCTTTCGGTTTGCACTTCTAGCTCGTAGCTGAGGTCCGTGGTCGTGGTGGAGCACGACGCAGAGGCAAGGCAAAGTCTCGAGCGCCTCGTGTTGCCGTTCCTGCTGGGATCGCGGATCAGATCCGAGACACTCCCTTTCTTCATGATCTGAGGACCCATCCCTCAGCTTGCGTTAGAGCTGATATTAGTTTAGCCCATCTTTCTTCTCACTATTGAGGGAGTTGGGCTCTATTTTCTGAGACGGTGGCCGACTGTTCTATCGCATTGCACCAAGAGATGGGTTGTTTTGGATTCGGCCACTTCATTACCATTATTGGCGTTTGCTTGGACCGACCTTTGATTGCTGTGATGATGGAGCAGTTCTTTCCAAAGACGATGAGCTTCCACCTGCCAGATGTAGAGATTGTGATCTGTCCCTCGGATTTTGCCGTTATTATTGGGATCAGGATGACTGGAGATGTCAGTCTTGAGTTGACTAGGCCGTCTGATCTGGAGATTGCTCAGCTCCTTGGATATGATGAGATGCTGGTAGATGCATGGGATACGAGCCGGATCACAAGGATCTCCTGGACTTGGATGAGAGATACTTTTTTGGAGAGGGATTATCGCACCACAGGGGCAGCACATGCGGATTTCCCTGTTGCTTTTCGCTTTCTTTTTCTGCTGATGATGGGATCATGTTTCTGCCCGGAGGATACTACCTCAGTTAGCCCCCATTTCCTGAGTCTCCTGGGAGATATGATCCGAGCGAGAGACTACACTTGGGGCCAGCTTGCTTATGGTACCCTATTGGCGGGCTTGCGGTGAGTGGTTTGTGGCTTGTCTGCTCCTCGGGGTGCTGGGGTTGGATGCCGGTTCTTCTAGCCCTTCCTGCAGGTATGAAATTCATTACTTTTCTTTATCTTTTTTTTTCTTATTCCTCTTTATTTCTTTTCCAGTTCTTTGCCCGGGTCTATGTAGCTCATTTCCGCCCGATTTCTACGCTGCTTGATGGGACATTCCCTGTGGTGCGTAGGTGGAGTCACATTCAGCGTGACTCTGAGAAGAGTCGCCCCAGGTCGGCTAGGGCTCATTTGGATAGGACCTTCCGGACTGGGGTGAGTTTTTCAAACTCCTCTTATCTAAATTCTTTTTCTTTTATGAATCAGACATCTAATGTATATCTTTGTTCTTTTTCAGTTATCGTTCTTATGGTGTCCTTGGTAATCTTTGGTTACTTTCTCCCCTTTTACATGGGAATGATCACTTTGGATCAAATTTCTCATCACATACAGCAGCCAACAAACATGTTAGATATGACATAATAAGATCAAAGCATAAATGAATTTAAGAAAGTAGCAGAAATAACTGAAATTCACTTAAAACTGTAGGAATGCTTACAGTGTAATCCTTGCTTTACTTTGATGTGTGGTTATTCTTCCGAATGAATTTGGCAGCGCTTCCGCGTCTCCGTGGATTTCCTGAATCAGTTTTGAAAGGGGTTCACTAGTGTGTTTTGGGTTATTTATACTCACAGGGTAAAAAGGCAGAGCTTAGACAGGGTTTAGGGGCAATATGGTCATTAGGATTGAGGTTGGCGGAGTAAAGGCAGAGTTTGGACGTGCAAACAACAAGGAAGGAGAGGGGGGAGAGGCCTTGGGGTTGTCTTCTTCGAATGGGGGGCTGCCCCTCTATTTATAGGAAAAAAAGGCGTGCCCGTACTAAAATTGCGAGCATGCCTTGCCCGTAATTGAATTGCGGGCGTGCCTTGCCCGTATTTCAAATGCGAGCGAGCCGCCCTCATGCGTAAATCTCGCGCGAATCGTCTGTACAGGACGCGTGTCCCTCCGTACAATGACGTGTGTCCCCTTCCAGAAGGCTTGCCCGTATTTGGAGTACGGGCATGCCTTGCCCGCACTTCAAATACAGGCGAGCACGTTTTTAAAATGTTTGGATTTCAGACTACTATTCAATTTGATTTTTTTGTAAGATTTTATCTGATTTTCTTTTATTATTTTATTATAAAATGAGATTCTTTAATTTAAAGTATTATTAAAATATTTAATATATTGACAAACATATTTATTTTATTGCTTTATTCTATTTTTTGCTGCCTTTTTCCCACACGGGCAGTTTTCTTGAAAATTCAACTGCCCATAACTTCTTCGTCCGATGTCCGATTTCAGCAAACTTAGTGTCGTTGGAATCAGCTTAGAACTACCTATCCACTGGGATCAATTTGGGCAGTTGAATTGGGGTCGAACAAAAAGTCAATTTTTCGCTCCCCAAAAGTTTGACCGGTTCATAACTTTCTCATCTGGACTCCGATTCCAGCAAACTCAGTTGCGTTGGAACCGTGTCAAAGTGCTCTTTTTAATGAGATGAAGTTTGATGGCTAAATTCACTTGAATCAAAAAGTCAATTTTTTTTACCCTCTCAGGGTTTGACTTTTAGTTTGACTTTTCATTTTTCTTCATTTTAAGGCTGCAAAAATCAGGTGTCTACAGAGAACTAAGGGAAACGAGAATGGGAATGGAACCCTAGACATAGAACCCCATTTGATTAATGTACTTTTAATGCTATATGTTGTGATGTATTGATTTAATGAGATGATTTTTACACATCCACACATCGCACTTGTTTTTGTTGAAATAGGCTTGTATTTTGGATCTATCGTATTCATTGTGATAGATCTGAAATAAATGGCCCTAAGCATTTCTTGGACATTTCTTAATGATTTTCCAAAGAATACAAGCAAGTTTTTCTTTGGATATAGAAGACCTCTTGTGAGACATGGGAAAAATCATTTCAATGACTTCTTGATCATCATGCGGGATTGGTTAAAAAACACAGAGTCGCCACCATTTTGTTTAGGTGTGAATGGACACCAAAATATCAAATAAGCTCAAAAAGGCAAATTTAGGGTAAAAATAACCCTATAAAAAAAACAACCAGAGCTAGGTAAGGGGATTAGGTTATGAACAGGGGAAGGTGTTAGGCATCCCTATTCATCCACACACGGTGGTTGCCAGGTATTGTTCATGTTTTACAAAGAAAAAAGGCTTGCTACAAAAATCATGAAAAATCACAAAAAAAGACAAAAGTGTATGGTTTTTTCATACGAATAGCCTGATTGATTCAGAACTTTCAAATATGATCATACCATTCCTAGGGTTTCATGATAAAAATAAAATTGAGATAAAATCAAATAAAACCAATTTAAAGTGAAAACTTCAAAAATCTGGCTTCAAGTTAAATTCTAGAAATCTAGAAAAATATGATTTTTTTAAAACATTGCAAAATTGAACTTGAATAATCCAGGACATAGATATAGCCCAAATTTCACATTAAATCAAAAAAGCAAAACAAAAAATATCCACGTTGATGAAGAACAAGAAAAGGGGAGAATTTAGATCGTAGGGTCTTCTCTCAATAATGAAAAACGATTCAAAAACCACATCATGAAACCATAGAACTTACTTTCAGGCTTCTGGATCCAGATCTACCATATTGATCATGATAGATCCAGTATCCTAGCCTAATATCACAAAAATCACGAAAACGGGGGTCTACCCTACGGATCCACCTGTTCTCTTTTCCCCTAGCTCTCTCTTCACGTTTTACGGCTAGAGAGGATTCTTGAGGTACTTGGAGACAGGTTTGGTGATACAAACACAATCAAAAGCTTTATTCTATAAAAAAAGAAAAAAAGAAATATGGGGTTCTATTCTAAGGATCCACCTGTTCCCCTTTCCCCTAGCTCTCTCTTCACGTTTTACGGCAAGAGAGACTCTTGAGGTACTTAGAGGCAGGTTTAGGAATACAGAATAAAAGATGGCCTTATTCTACAGCAATAGAGAAGATCCTATTACTTCTAGAATTGAAGACAGAAATTAAAAGGGAAAAGGGACTTACCTGGATTGAGCAAGCAGAGCAGCAGGGATTCTTCTCTTCTCTTGGAGCTCCTTGGACTTCAAATTTTCGTGGCCTTTTGCTTGAGGAAAGGCCCTCTATTTATAGGCAAACCCAGGGGCATGGTTGGTCCAAGGTTTGGCAAGATAGAGTTTCAGATTGAGTTAAACACAAGGATAATGCCCATCCATGGCCAACAGGGATATTTCGAACGAATAAAAGATATAATTCGCTCACTTAAAGGGATATTGGACTAAAGATAAGGCTCAGAAATCGAGAAAATATAAAACTCGCACAAATCTAATGCGCCCGTAAATGATTTACGGTCCAGCGGTGTCCGTATATGTATTACGGGCGTTGCGTGCCCGTATATAAAATTCGGGCGAGCTAAGCCCGTAGATACAATACGGGCAAGGCTTAAATTATTGAATTTCATGCATTTTTGGCCTGTTTTAAATCCCAATTACATGTTTTCATTATTTTCTCATTTTGTAGTGCAATTTGGGGTGTCTACACCTCTTGGTCTAATCTCTCTGTTTTGGGCATTTTTACTCCACTTTATGGTTTTTGGTATATTCTCTCCAATCAAAGAGAATGGTGTTCATACCCTATTTCCTTCGGGAGGTTTTTCAATACTTTTTTAAATGACTTTGGTTTGGATTGCACGGATTACACCCACTTGATCATTGTTTTGGGTTGATTTTACTTAAAAATGTCAAAACTGGACAACATCTGTACCCTAACTTCGGACACTCATAACTTCATCATCCAGATGAATTTTGGAGTGATTCTAAAGACATGTGAAAGGTGAGACTGTCTAGTTCTTGTCTGTAAAATTTCAGCCATTTTTATGTAGTGGAGTTTTTACACCATTTGATCAAAGTCGATAGGTCAGTTCAGGCCAGATTGCTGAACCTGTCACTTTGACTGAGCACCACTTGCTCGATTTAAGTCCGATTTGAGTGATTTTGATTTCTGTGTTTTCATTTATGAGTATACTTTCAAATCCAATTGGTTTTAAAATTTTTTTGATTTCATTTGTGTCTTGTGTGTCAGATTTACTCAGAACTGCCCTATAGCACAATTCTGTACTAATCTGTGATCCTCTGGGCATGTTCGTGAGGTCACAAAAATCACATCCGAATGAATTTGGGTGTGAGGCTTATTTCATTTGAAATATGACACCATGTACTTCATTCTTGCAAATTTTCAAAGATTTATATGGAGCCAATTTTCACAAATAGGTTTTCAAAGTTGCCCACTTGCCACTTTTATAAACTTATAACAGTGAATTTCAAACAAGCATATCTCTTAGGATTTTAATCGGATCTACTTGAAAATTTTCCTGAGTCTTCTATTTTTGTCATAATCTTTCAAATGGATTTGGTTTGATTCAATTTAAATTTGATTTGGATGATTTAAGGACAAATGGCTCCATCTTTTACCGAATTTTCCGGATTTGTCTTAACTTGGTTGTGTTCAAGTTTTGCTTTGATTTCCATTTAATAGTGATGTCCCAGAAGTGATACTTCCATAAAAGAAAGTCTAAGATTCATTGGACTTCTCATGTGGAGGGATCATACATGTGTTTAATCCTTTTCAAGCCTTTTTTATTATTTTAATTAGCAAGCTTTCTTTATTTTGAGCATGAACAACACTTGGCAACCACCTTGTGTGGGTGAATGGGGGTGCCTAACACCTTCCCCCATTCATAATCTAATCCCCTTACTCATCTCTGGATTTTTTATTCTAAAGTGGAATTAATTTTACTCTAGATTTGCCCTTTGTGCTTGTTTTGATGATTTTGGTGTCCATTCACACCTAAAAAGAATGGTGGTGACTCTCCCATTTTTTGAATCCCATGTGATGATAGGAAAGTCACGAGATTGATTTTCTCCATGTCTCACAATTGCGGACAAAACATCATTGTGACGTATTGCTTAGGTAAGAAAACCCCCTTTTGCGTGATTTTCGCCCCTCCTAGCTGTATTTGACCATTGTAAGCACCTCATTTTTGCGCCCCCGAAAGAGCCAGAAATGCAAACCCTTGTCAAAAAGTCAAACCCTGATGGGTCAAAATTTGACCTTTTGATCAAGTAATAATCTGCTACCTTGCTTCATCTCAATGGATAGGGAATCTCGACACGGTTCCAATGCAACTGAGTTTGCTGGAATCGGAGTCCGGATGAGGGTTCTGCGGGCGGTCAAACTGGAGGATGAGCCAAAAGTTGACTTTTCCTCGATTCCCGTGCCAAGTACCTTGCCCTATACCATTGGATAGAGAATCTCGACACGGTTCCAACGCAATTGAGTTTGCTGGAATCGGAGTCCGGATGAGGGTTCTGTGGGCGGTCAAACTTAAGGATGAGCCGAAAGTTGACTTTTCCTCGAACCCCGTGCCAAGTGCTTAACTCTATGTCATTGAATAGAGGGCTCCGATACGAGTTCAACGCAATTGAGTTTGCTCAAATCGGAGATCAGATGAAAGAGATATGAGCTGTCGAAGTTTCCGGGCAGCAAAAGCCGGAAACTGCACACGTGGCGCAGGAACTGCACACGTGGAAGCCAACGCAACAAAATATCTCGGGGGCTAAGTCTTAAATATCCAAAAATCTCAAGGACTAAACAGAAATTCGTGCGGGGCAATCCGTAGATATCCAAAAGTGTCAAATCGGTCGAATCGGTCGAATCGGTCAAGTCGAAGGGCAAATCCGTAATTTTTCGATTTGTATCCGGTCAAATATACCGGATACACATACCCTTGTGTATATCCGGACTCCAAGGCCGGATACGAAGATTTGCTTGGCAAGATTCGCGCCGATTCTCCGACAAATTCGCGGCGGAAATCAATTTTGCCAATTATTATGTTTTGTATCCGGACTCCAAGTCCGGATACAAAGGAAGCTTAATGTATCCGGACTTGGAGTCCGGATACACATGATGTATAGTGTATCCGGACTCCAAGTCCGGATACATTAAGTTTTTTATAAAAGGGGACAGCAGCCCCCTTTCCAATGGTTGGCTCAATTCCACCCATTTGGACCCCTTTGCCCCACTTTGTCCCCATCCGGATATCCCTCACCAGCACCCCATTTGGCTCCACCACCTTCCCATTCTCTTCCAAGACCACCCCACCCTAGTTTCCTTCTTCTACTTCACTTCTTTAACCAAGCTAAAAGAGCCTAGTTGCTGTTGGAGTGGAGCTTGGGCATCAGAGGACTTTCCAGCAGCTCTCCAGCCACAAGGAGGTGTCTCCACCTTACCTAGGAGTGCTAGAACCACCAGGTAAGGTTCCTCCACGTATTGTGTTGCATATATGTGAAAACCATAATTTTCTAAGGCCTTTGCCAAGCATGTATCTTTCTCTTGCATGAGCTCATCTCCATGACCTTTTAAGCATGTACTTGTTCTCATCTCACCATATGAAGGCCTCCAAGTAAGGGAGAGGTATGTAGATGGCTTGAAAGAGGAGGAGGTGAGATTTTTCAGCCCCTCTTCAACCACTACAGCAACTGTTTTGGACTTTTTGGGTTGTTTCGAGAGGAGGCGTGTCTCCTCGTACTTGGTTATCCATTGTACCCCCTAAGCCCCCCTCCTCTACCCTTCTTGGTGATTTGCTTCCCCATTAGATGTGCTGCTGGTAGTGGGTATGGTCAGCAATGGTGAAATATATGCATGTGTCGGTATGTTTTATGAGCATGAAGCATGTTCCTTTGGACTAGAGCCTGACCCTTCCTTTTTACGTAGGATAGTAGGTATGCGTGGTGTTTTTAAGGTTGCTGTTGGCGACAGCAACAGCATCCCATTCCCTTCGTTTCCTTTGTTTGCTTTGTTTGTTTATTTATCAGCAAAGTTGGTTTGATGTACCATGCATGGAGTTCGAGTACCGGAAGGAAAGATCCGGTTGTTATCCCCCCTTCACCACACTTTCCGCCACCCCCAGTCGTGAAAGCATGTTTAAACTTCCCTTTCTTTGCTTGCTGCCCGTGTATCTACAGCAGTTTGCTTAAGGGGTTTTTTATTGGTGCATGCATGGGTTGCTTGCTGGTTATTGACTTTAAGTGCATGCCTATGTATGTGTGATCCACCATGATTTTTTACCACACCCGTGTTACTGTTTTTTTGTGTTTACCTTGTCAATCTATTGCTGCCGCATGCATCAATGCATCCCCCCATGCCCCGGTCTATTTGCTGTTTTATAGTCCTAACATGCCCCCCTCCCCGTGCCACCATTAACTTGCTGTATGTGGTTAAAAAGCATGTTCCCCTCGCCCCTAGCTTCCCTTGTTATGACCCACTCGGGTTGCTGCTGGGGGACAGCAGCAAACCCCCCACCCTTGTTGCTATTTGGCCTCCCATGATGATGGCTGTAGTGGTCTCTCTATGGTTAGTTTTTTTTACTACCTCGTACTTGTGTGCATACGCGACATGTCTATCTTAATTGATCACTTTAAACCCACATATGTGCTAACCTCCAGCCCACTTCTAGCATGATCACCCACCTCACAGGCTGCTATTTTTTTTTTACCACCAGCAGCTCATCCTTGCTCCTGTTGACTCCTGGATTTGGAGGGATGAGTGAGTCTACATGCTTGCCCTTTAGTTTACTGTTTTTGGGTGCTTGTGTACTCTCTAGGGAGCCACGGCTGCGTTCCACTTTCCCTTGTTCTGGCCACTCTACCTCGGGCAGCAACATACCCCCCATATCATTGCTACAGGTTGCTGGAAAGAGGTGGAGTGGCAGGCCCATGCACCATGGCTAGCTCCCTTGCCTAGCTAAGAGACCCAAGAAGAAGCCACATGGGTTGCACCCCCAAACCTAAGCCAGTGTGGGCCCTCCCAGGGGCCCACCAAACCTTAGAAGGCCTTCTAGGAACCCCTGGCAGTCACCCCAACTGCCAAAATCCGAAAAAGGCCATTTTGGTGTGATCCGGCAACTCAGGCCGGATCACCTATGGCCTGCGTGTATCCGGCAACTAAGGCCGGATACACACAGAAATGCAATTTTGATGACTTCTTTGATCTTTGCCGAATTGTGTGATGATTTGAACCAAATCAATTGAACCAATAGGGTTTCCGGGTCACCCGGAAACCCAACTTGGGACCTGGACCACCGGTCCAATCTGGTACGCCTGTGGGCCTTCCAACGGGGCCCACCAAGCCCGATAAACCCTAAGGCATGCCACCTAAGCAAGTTAAGTAAAATTAGCTAGTTAAATCGGGCGGGCCAAACCCAATGCGGCCCGCCCGAACCTTGATGTGCAGAATGGTATTTCAATTGCGTGGTTTGGCCGAGACCCAGGGCCAGGGCCTATCGGGCCCGCCAAAGCCCATTAACCTAACCAAGGAAGGGTGCAAACCCTAAGCCTCAAGGAACTGGGCTTTTTTAAACCCAAATTTGGATTACGGGCCCCAAGCCCAACGTCCAACCCACCTGGGTGAATTTAAATAAGATAAATTAAAGACATTTTTGCAACCAACATGGGGGCCCACCCAGGGGCCCGCAAATCAATGCCGGCCCGCTTCTTGCATGGAAATCACTTAAGTATCCAACTTGAACAAACTAAATAAAACCAATACACTTCACCAAAGCCCACAGGGCCTCCTAGGCTTAGACAGAGGCCCACATGGGCACATGGGCTTACCCAAGCCCACCAAGGACACCGTGGGCCTTCCAACGGGGCCCACCCAATCAGACTCAGACAATTTAAGTTAAGCAAAGATAAAATCAACTAAAGGGACCCACACCACTCAGGTGGTCCCGACAAGACTTAACCTAATGGCATGCCGGATTAGGAATCGGGTGAGAAACCAAAATAAAGCTGACTCAGACCAGGGAACCCACGGGACCCGTCATCTGACGGGGTGGACTGGGGTGTCTACGGACTTCCCCAGATCGCAACCGAGATCCCGACTTAGAATCTCAAAAGCCGCAGACCAAAAAAGCCCTAAATAGACAAGATTAGGCACCCAGGTGTCCGCCTGCACCCCATCAGGCGGTGGCGACTCCGAATTGCCCCGTGCCGCGTTCCCCACGCGCGCACAACCATATTTTGATTGCCCATTGGCCTCTGCTTCAGCTCTTGTTCCTTCCTCCTCCTCTGTACCTGAAACATCATCCTTTACAAGACAAATCATTAGGTTAAAACCTCCTAATCTTACTAGATATGCCTTTATAGATACTTGTTTTGAGAGGTGGGTTAGCTCGATTACGCTGAAGGATGAGATTGATTGGGATAAAGCTAACCTAGGTCATATCCTCTCCTTACCAAAAATTCCACCAAAATGGAAGATTATAGAGGCTTTAATTGGGCATTGGGAACCCCAATTAAATCTCTTTAGATTTGGTGATAAGGAAATGACCCTCACTATTGAAGAAGTGGAAACCATCCTCAATTTGAGGTTTTCCAATAAGGTAGTCAACCCATCTCTCAAACCAAGCTTAAAAAAGGAAGCTTCCACCTTTCTAGGAATAGGGAAGAAAGATCTGGGAGACACAGAAGCCTTATTGACCCTATCAAAGTCCTTTCTGACCGAAAAGCTGATCAGAAGCGAGAACCAGTCAGCCCGGTTCAATGCCTTGACCTTGATAGTGGTCAATCAGCTGCTTTTCCCGCGAGATGTTAGTGAGGTATATTTGTCCCTCATTTCAGTCATTTGCTAGGTTAGGGAGTGCGAAAGGGTTGCCCCTATGAACCTAGCTGAAATATACCAGGCCCTGACTGACTGCTATCACAAGCAGAAAAAGAGCTTCTTAGCCTGCGGCCCAGTTCTTCAGGTAAAGAAAACTTCCTATTCCTGAATTACAATTTACTTGTGAAATTGACGTTTTTGTAAGTAAATTGAAATGCTTCCCTTTTCTTTGCAGCTTTGGCTATTTGATCATTTGACCCAGATAGAGGTGATAGATAGCCGCTTCTTTCCTAAGATGGATGTCCCTACACTGATGAACAACCGGGGGTGCCGGAACATCTAGGGTGGCAAGCGTGGCTGGTTTGTATTTCTGGGCAATCTCCAAGATGATCAAGTGAGGTGGCCTAGCACCTATCAGCCGTGCTCTGAGATGGTGATCAGCTTCCAGGACTGGAACTTCTTGGTGCTGGTTGGCTTGAGGTCTACAGTGCTTTACTTGCCTTTGAGAGTCCTCAGGTAGTTAGGAGGAGAGCAGGGGATCATGATCCCTCACGAATATGACGATTTTCTGGGCCCACTCACACCAGCCACCATGGGGCTGTGTTTCCGATTGATGAAGTAGTGGTCCCATGCATATTTCATAAGCGGTCCCGTCTTTTCTGACTTGCACATGAAGGATTACCTCTTTTGGATCAGAGATCAGGTGCAGAGTTGTTCCCCGGTGCTAGAGGATCCTCTTGCGGTTCCTTCTCCAACTTATGAGGATCTTTTAGAGACAAAGATAGCATCCCATAAACACCTTCAGCATATCTGGATCGAGGAGTCTAGGACTATGAGGCTTTGGTGTGTCGACTTAGAGAGGCAGCTAGCAGAGTAGATCCAGGCTCACCGATTTGAGGTTCGTGCCGCATGCCGCAAACATGATGAGACCATAGAGAGGCTTAGGGACATGAGGATTTGGCAGTCTCTCTCGGATGATGTCATATCTTTCCTCAGTGATCCAAACGCAGAGGGGGCCCTGGGACTTGTTGCAGCTCAGGCAGCTTGGATTCGAGAGCTTGAGAAGAGATTGTAGCTTATTGTATTTTTTTATTTTTCACTTTTGTACAAAAGAAACTCAAATAGTGGAAAGGCACAAAAAGATATACCAAAAATAGGTTTTTTATTATTAGCCTCAGTATGCTTGTAAACACAGATAGTTCTATGAAAGTCACTGATTTCTCATCATTGCCAAAATATAGTTTTCCTTTTTTATGTATTTTTGTATTATTTTGAAAAGTAGTCCATAGTACTTAATTACATATAATTAAAAGAATAAAATACAAGTTGAATGATGAAAGGGGTATTTATATTTATAGGGAAGAACCAAACCTGTCAACCTTAGGACATTTAGACTCATCCCCAAACTCCATTCTATCTCTGTTGCCCCTGTCATCACTTATCGGCTCAATCCGGCAATGATTCCCCTAGATAATATGGCCAACTCAACCATTTTCTAGAAATCGCATACTCAGTGCGGTTTGCTGATCCGCCCATGCAGTGCGGTTTGCCGATCTGCACATGCAATGCAGTTTTTCCCTTTCTTTTATGTTTTTCATTTTTCTTTTCTTTTTCTTTTCTCCTTGCCAATATTGCCCCTAGTGCCGATTGCGGTTTTCACTAGGACCGGCTTATTCACTCTGAAATCACCAATCCAACTCTGAAGGTTGAAGGAACACAATAAGATCACTGAGGGCTTAGAGAAATAGGACGAAACGAAAGCTAGGTTGGTTTATGAAATGAAGGATATTATAGGCTCAAAGATTTTTGAATATTAAAATAGGGCAATTGGGCTTACAGTTATGATAGATATACTCCCAATTCCCAAATTTTATCTTTTCTTTCTTTTTGCACCTGGCTTTCATTTGCCACTATACTTTCTTTTTTCTTTGCTTTTTTCTTGTGTTTTATTTTTTGCCCCTATTGACTTGCCCCAGTATGAAACAGTGACTCTCAGTTTAGGTTTCAGAAAAATACGAACAAGCTCAACTTGACTAAGCTAGGGATTTTAAAATTTTTGAGGGATAAAGAAAAATTGCCTCGGATCATTTCCTACTGTTATTCCTTCAAGGAAAATACCTTTTGACGGCATCAGAGCTGATTGGCTCAGGAAAATCTGTCCCATCCATTTCTGTTAAGATGAAAGCTCCTCCTGATAGGACCTTGTTCACCACGTAAGGTCCCTCCCAATTTGGCTTGAACTTTCCACGAGGATCCTCCAGGAATGGTAATATCTTCTTTAGAACCAAATTACCTACTTGGAAAGTTCTGCGCTTCACCTTCTTATTGTAAGCTCTGGCCATCCTTTTCTGGTACAACTGGCCATGACAAAGCGCATTCAAACACTTTTCTTCTATTAGGTTGAGTTGGTCATATATGGATTGTATCCATTCAGCTTCTTCTAATTCTGCCTCCATGAGCACTCTTAGTGAGGGGATCTCAACTTCGACTGGTAAAACTGCTTCTGTTCCATAAACCAAAGAATATGGCGTTACCCCATTAGAAGTCCAAATTGAAGTTCTGTAGGCATGTAGCGCAAATGGTAGCATTTCATGCCAATCTCTATAACTTACTACCATCTTCTGAATTATCTTCTTTATATTCTTATTGGCTGCCTCTATTGCCCCATTCATCTTTGGTCTATACGGAGCTGACTTGTGATGGGTGATCTGAAACTTTTTGCACATCTTCTTCATGTCCTTGTTCTTAATATTTGAAGCATTGTCTGATACTATAGCACTTGGCAAACCATAGCGACAAATTATGTTGCGATTCAAAAACTTAAGAACATGGTTTCCTGTGATATTTGCATATGAAGCAGCTTCAACCCACTTCGTGAAATAGTCGATTGCTACAAGAATAAACCGGTGTCCATTTGATGCCTTTGGTGAGATCATCCCAATACTATCAATGCCCCACAAAGAAAAAAGCTAGGGTGATGTCATGCTATGCAACTCTCTGGATGGTGCGTGCTTATTATCAGCATATATTTGACATAAATGGCACCTCTTGACATGTACGTAGCAATCATGCTCCATTGTTCACCACTAATATCCCAATCGTAATATTTTCTTCGCAAGCATGTGTCCATTCATATGTGGCCCACAAACTCCTCGATGGACTGTTTCTATCAATCTTTCCGCCTCAGCCTTGGTGACACATCTAAGTAAGACATCATTGTAGGATATTTTGTATAACTACCCACCACTTAGTAGAAAGTATCCTCCTAATCTCTGTACCGTTCTTTTCTCAGTAGAAGTAGCTCCTTCTGGCCAACTCTGATCATTTAAGAAATTCTTGATATCTTGAAACCACGGTGTTTCCTCTTCTTGTGTTCCTTCTAGAACAAGACAGTAAGCTGGTTTATCTCTGACTTCAATTTCAAGTGGTTGGATGTCTACCCCTTTTGGAATGCTAACCATTGAAGCCAATGTCACCAAAGCGTCTGCAAACTAATTCTTGGCTCTTGGCATATTACTAAAGGAAATTCGAGTAAATTTGGTGTTTATTTGTTCCAAATAATGGTGATATAGGATCAATTTGTGATCTTTGGTTTTCCATTCACCAGTTGTTTGGAAGATGATAAGACTCAAATCCCCGTATACGTCAAGTTCCTGAACATCATGATCTAAGGCAGCTTGCAATCCAATTATGCATGCCTCATATTCTGCGATGTTGTTTGTGCACTGAAACCTCAATTTCACTGCGATTGGGATATGTGAACCGTCCAGCTTTACTAAGACTGCTCCGATTCCATTTCCATTCATATTTGCAGCCCCATCAAAGAACATCTGCCAGGAATCTTCGCTTTCTTCTTCTTCAGCAAATAAAATAGCCTCGTCAGGGAAATTTGTCTTAAGAGGCTGGTAATCTGGTAGAGGATGTTTGGCCAGATGATCAGCAATTGCTTGACCCTTAATCGCCTTCTGCGTGATATATGCAAGGTCAAATTCTGAAAGCGAAAGCTACCATCTTGATGTTCTGCCAGTTAAAGCCGGCTTCTCAAACAAGTACTTTAGTGGATCCATTCTTGAAATCAATAGAGTTGAATAGCTTAGGAAGTAGTGCCTAAGCCTCTGAGTGGCCTAGACCAAAGCACGGCAAGTTTTTTCCAAAGGCGAATACATAATCTGTAAACTTCTTGCTCAAATAGTAGATAGCCTTTTCTTTTCTGCCTGTCTCATCATGCTGCCCCAATATACACCCCATTGATGTTTTTGAAACTGATAAATAAAGGGTTAGTGGTCTCCCTGGAGTTGGTGGTACTAGAATAGGTGGATTCAACAGATACTCCTTTATCTTGTCAAAAGCTTGCTGACAATCATCATTCCATATTGTTTGGTTGTTCTTTCTTAAAAGCTTGAAAATCAGTTCACAGATAACAGTGAGTTGTGCTATGAACCGACTGAAATACTGAATTCTTACAAGAAAACCCCTAACTTCTTTCTCTGTTCTGGGTGCTGGCATCTCAATGATTGCTTTTGCCTTAGATGGATCAATCACAATTCCTTTTCTACTTACAATGAATCCAAGCAATTTTCTTGACGTGGCTCCAAAAACACATTTTGCCAGGTTAAGCTTTAGACTGTATTTCCTTAAACGGTCAAATACCTTCTTTAAATTGATCATGTGGTCATCTTCTTCATAGGACTTGGCAATCATGTCATCCACATAAACTTTCATCTCTTTGTGGATCATATCATGAAAAAGGGCCGTCATGGCTCGCTGATAGGTTGCCCCGGCGTTCTTCAGTCCAAATGGCATGACTGTGGAGTGAAAGGTTTCCCAAGGCATAATAAATGCCGTTTTCTCTTAATCTTCTTTTGCCATCTTGATTTGATTATACCCAGAGAAGCCGTCCATAAATGAGAACAAGCTATGCACTACAGTATATCGATGTGTGGCAGAGGAAAGTCATCCTTTGGGCTTGCCTTGTTTAAATCTCTGTAGTCTACACACATCCTGACATTTTTGTCCTTCTTTGGAACCGGCACAATATTAGCTAACCATTCAGGGTATGTGGAAACTGCCAAAAATCCGGCTTGGAATTGCTTAACCACTTCATCCTTAACCTTTAAGGTCCATTCTGGTTTCAACCTTCTCAATTTCTGCTTAATTGGCTTTACTCGTAGCAGAATAGGCAGTCTGTGCACGACCATGTCTGTATCTAATCCTAGAATATCCCGATAAAACCATGCAAACACGTCTTTGTAATCGGCCAAGAATTGTGACATTTCCTTATGCTGCAGATCATACAAGCATGCACCAATCTTTACAATTTTTGGGTCCTCTTCAGTCCCAAGGTTTATGGAAATGGTTTCTTCAATATTAGGTTGAATACCCCTTTCATGACGCCCCAATTGATATGAAATTTCCTTTGGAATGTCATCTTCTTCGGCCTCGGTCTCCTCTTCGATCCCCATTAGGTTGAAGTCGAGCTCAAGGTTGAAGTCGTATTCAACTTGCTCTAATTTGGTTTGCATATATGGTTCATAAGTAGTTTGGACCTTTTTGAAAGATTTAAATTTTCTAGAAAAAGTTGAAAAATCTTTTTGGGTTTTTTGAGAGCCTTTTGTAAAAGGTTTTCTTGAAGACGAAGGCTCAATAGGACCTTCAGGAAAAGGGCTTTACACTAACGGAGTTTTTTTTTTTGGAGGCCACGGCTGATTGCCAACCATACGCGGCCTCAAAAGTCAAGAGAGTTTCTTCCCAGTTTTTCAAAACAAAGTCTTTTGGAGCAGGTGATAAAGTGCAAGTCTACTCCTCCTTAAACTCCGAATCCGATACCATCATTACCGGATTAGAGATACCGCCCTTTTCTGCTTCGGGGCTGATTTCAGATATGGCTTCATCTGGAATCTTTATTGTTGCCCAGTTAATAAAGGGCAACTCTGCTTTGTTTTCTTCTTCTCTGCCTTCAGCCATGGCAAAGAATGTCCCGGCTTTCTCTATGAAGTCCTGCTACTCTTGTGGCAGTGGCTCAGGCTCACCTGTGGCCTTGGGTGGAGACTGTGGTAAGGCGGGATGTATAGTTGTAAAGTTGGGAGGTGTGGCTTTTTGAAGGGATTTATGTTGTAATATGGGGGTTTGGATTGATCTGGGGGGGAGGAGATGATTGAATCAAATGAGAAAGCTTTGGAAAAGTTTCCCTTAAATGAGGGAATTTCCTTTGATCCTTTCTCTCTTCATTTCCTTCTTCTTTCTGCTTATCCCTTTTCCATTTCCCTGGCTTTGAACCCAATCCTGCTTTCAGGACTAGTTTTTTCACCTTTATGGGTTCCAACTTCCCCTACAAATTGATTCCCAATCCTTTCTCTGGATGGAAATCACATTCTTTTAAAACCTTCTCCACCATCCTTTCTTCACAAGTCAACTTCTTTTTCTTTTTCTGACACCCCTAGGTATGAAGTTGACCGTCTCGAATTGAAAAAAGTGGAATGCAATTTTGTCGGCCGTTAATTCTACATTGATAAATGGCACATCAGGTGGCACAATTGAAGGACTGAGATTTTCGGCTAGGACTGTTATCACCCTTTGCCCTCTTATGTATTTCACCCTTTGGTGGAGGGAAGATGGTATTGCCCTAGCTGAATGGATCCACGGTCTTCCTAGGAGTAAATTAAAAGCCACTAGGATATCTATCACCTCAAATGTGATATTGAAGATATTTGACCCGATGGTAATTAGCAATTCAATCTCCCCTAGGGAGTGTGTTTTGGAGCTATCAAAAGCTCTCACGATCCTCCTATTTTGCTTATCCTAAATTGATCCAGACCAAGCTTAACAAAAGTGACTAATGGGCAGACGTTTAAAGCTGACCCATTATTAATTAACACCTATGCTATCATGCTACCTTTACAGAGCACAGTGATGTGCAAAAGATCTACATGATAACAGCTGTCAGGACTTATCTCGCTTTCAGAAAAGCTTATAACATTGTGAGATAGAGTCTGAATAACCATTTTTCCAAGCTGGTCTGGGTCAATTGTTTTTGGCACGTGTGCGCTCTGAAGCACTTTTATCAATGAGTCCCTGTGCTTATCTGAATTAAGCAACAATCCCAGTATTGAGATTTGGGCAGGGACCTTGTTTAACTGGTCCACAATATTGTATTCACTCTTTTTCAAGATTTTAATGAGGTCTGCTGCCTCATTATCAATGACCTGGGGGGTGTCCTTCCCTATTTTGGCCTTTCCTTTCACTTTCTTATCATCTATCTCTTTCTTCTCTTTCTCTGTCTCTTGTTCTTTTCCCTTCTCTCCTTATCCGACACATCTTCTCGATCGTGTCATTAAGTTCACCTCTCCCTTACACTCCCTGTCAGACCTTGGAACAGTGGTTGTTATGCCTTCGCTATAATTCTAGGGTACATCGGACTCCAAGTACTCGGGCTTCAGTACATTGATTACCAGAGGGGGAATTTTAGGTTTAATAGATGAGGATGTAGTGGAGGTAAGATTTGGTAAAGGCGCCTAGATAGAAAGTGGAAGTAATTTCTTGGATACTTCAATTTGTGAGGCTTGAGAAACTGATGAAGAAAAGGATGTAATGGAAGCAGTGATGGGGTCATAGTTAATGACCAATGGAGGTTTTGATGATGAAGTGGGTGAAGAAACAATAGGTGGATTGCAATTGATGATTAAAGGGGGTTTGGAGGTATTGATTTAGGCCATAAGAGAGGTGACTCGGTTCAAAGAGGAGCTAATGTCCTCAGCAGCCCTGCCATTTCCTTTCTTTTCAGAAATGACATTGATTTGTGCCTCTTCCTCTTCCTTGTGAAAATAGACCTTTACAGAGGTCCATATGGGTGAAATCAGCTGCGAGGGATCAAAGGTCTGTGGTCTTGAAGAAATGGCCCCCACGAAATTGGAGGGGCCTGTCCCATCATGCTGAGGCAGAGGGTTTTGACCTATGTCATTCCCTGAAGGTGTAGGAGCACCTATGTTGAAGGCCAGAGTCTTTTGATCAAATAAATCTTGGATGGCGTGCTTTAGGGGCCAGCACTTGTCAGTTGAATGCCTCGGTGCACCCATATGGAAATCAAAGGTGGTTGAAGGATCAAAATTCTTCCCTTGGATGCATTCGTGTTGGGTTATTTCAATGTCACATACCCCGCCTTCAATAGAGTTGGCAATAATTGAGAGGGAGATACAAGAAGAGGAGTGAAAACCCTGCTTCTTCTTGATGCCATCTAGGCATCCCTCTCTTCTTTGGTAAAAAATCTCTTCTGGGCTGCAAGCACAGAAGGGGAAAAATTAACATTCATGGGAGCTTGAGGGATGGTTTTTGGTTGCTGATATGGCAGAGATTGCGGGGTGGAGACATTGATATGGATAGGTTTATTGGGAAATGAAGGTTGCTGCACCATGTTAACCTCTCCTTCCTTCCTACCTCCGTTCTTCTTTACCCCATTTCCTCTCTTTTGAGTAGAAAAATCTGAGGTGGAGTCCTGTTGACGACTCGTGGCAGAGTAGTCAACTATCTTCCCAGACCTTATTCCATCCTCTATATGATCCACCACTTGAACCAGGGCAGCGAAATTTGTGGTGGTTTGACCCACCAAGTGGTTATAAAAGGGCTGCGCCAGTGTTGTGATAAAAGTGGAGATCATCTCCTGCTCAAACATAGGTGGTCGAACTTGGGCAGCTGTCTCTCTCCACCTCTTGGCGTATTGTTTGATAGATTCCTCTTTTCCCTTGGACATTCTCGTCATATCGTATCTATCCAGTATGATATCCGAATTGAAACAATACTGTGCCAAGGAGGCATCTGCCAAGTCTTTCCATCTCTTGATCCTCCCGTGGTCAAGAGTTGAGAACCATCTTAAAGCCGGGCCAACCAGGCTCCTCTGAAATAACTGGATTAAAACTCCATCATCCCTTCCATACTAGCACAAGGCTCCACAGTAGAGCTTAAGATTGCTCATTGGACAGCCCGTTCCATCATATTTCTCGAAGTCCGGACACTTGAACTTCAAGGGTAAGTTGGCTTCTGGGTAAATGCAGAGGTCTTCAAAATTTGTTCCCCCAAATGAGGTAACTCCCTTCACCTCCCTTAATTCATCTTGAAGTGATTCAAACTTGCTCATAAATTTCTTTTCTATCTCCTCCCTCAATTTCTCCTTCTCTTTCTCTTTTTCTGATTCAGATTCCTCCTCCCTGATCAAGATAGGTTCAGGGCTAGGTTGGTAGTATTCAGGTTGAGGTGGGATATTGGTTTGTGGTGGAGGTGCATTATTGGATGAAGAGGCTTGGTGTGCCTGAGCCTGTACTTGAGTAGATAGCAAATTCTCCAACAATTTAGCAAGCCCAGCCACTTGCTCCTGAAGTTGGTGAAAGTCCTGAGCAAAAACAGTTGACTGGTTCTCAGTTGGGTTCATGATGACAGATTTTAGTCTCTGAGAGCGCCTAGGAGCAATGATTGCAGGTAGGAGCTGAAGACCTTAAAAAAGAAGAAAAAAAAAGAAAACAATATTAATATCCCATTAAATCATGTTTACACACCTATGAATGCATGTATGCAGGCTTAGTGAACATGAGTACCTTAAAAAAGAAGAAAAAAAAAGAAAACAATATCAATATCCCATTAAATCATGTTTACACACCTATGAATGCATGTATGCAGGCTTAGTGAACATGAGTTTGGAATATTTGTTGTATACATATATATATTTTTTTCTTTTTTTTATTTGGTTAAAATAATCTTATTGAATGGAACTGATTGGTACGAAAAAGGCCAATCAAAAGATTTGCTGGAATATTCTATGGATTCCAACATGTCCCACAAAATGAAATGTCTAAAGTAAAGCCTATAGACAAATCATGAATTGGAATTACTCAAGCTTCCAAGGGCTTATGAATTGGTTGGTACGAAAAAGACCGATCAAAGAGAATGTTGGAATATTCTAGGGCTTCCAACATGTCCCACAAAATGAAATGTCTAAAATGAAAGTTTTTAGACAAACCATGAATTGGAATTACTCAAGCTTCCTAGGCCTTATGAAGATAAAATTCTGAAATTTCAAGCTTTCAGAGATCCTATGAGTTTTTAAATTAAGGCTTTAGAAGGCCTATGAGATTTTGAAAATTTTAGGCTTCCAGTGATCCTATGAGTTTCTAAATTAAGGCTTTAGAAGGCCCATGAGATTTTGAAAATTTTTGGAATTTAAGGCTTCCAGTGATCCTATGAGTTTCTAAATTAAGGCTTTAGAAGGACTATGAGATTTTGAAAATTTCTGGAATTTTAGGCTTCCAGTGGTCCTATGAGTCGATTTTCTGAAATTCCAAGGCTTTCAGATGCCTAAAATATTTTTGAACCCTCCTTAAAGTATTTGAGTTAAAAAGGAACTCCAACAGCCTTTAAGAGGATGATTTATTTAAAATTTTCATTTCATTCGATTTTTGAATGATTATTTGCTTGGAATTCAAAGGTTTCCAAGTGACCTATGATTTGTAAGTCAATTTGATCTTTGGAAGAAGTCTTAAAAGTTTGAGCACTTTATGATTAAAGACTTCTTATTAAAGATAGATTTTCAATTGGGATTTGCCCCTTTTGAAGAAATGAATTGGACTTCTTTTCTTTGAATTGAATTATAAAGCTTAGGCTTAAAAGCATGTCTTGAAAGCTTATTATTGTTTCCATGTTCAATTCTCAAAGTTGGAGCATGATTAGGTTGATTGGTTTGAACCAATTCTTTTAACCATTTGCTCCCCTTAAGTTGGGTTAGACATTCAAATTAGGTAAAAATTGCCCAATATGAGTTTAAACCTAAATTGAGATGCTTGACTTGGTTTCTGTTTGAAACAAGTTTTTACTTTGTCATTTGCACCCTTTAGTTAAACCAATTTGTTCAATTTAGGTGAAAAATTGCCTAAAATGATCTTAACTCTTTGATTGGATGAGTTTGGAAGGATTTAGATGCCATTTATCCTGTTAGAACCCCTGGTTATCTGTTCATATCTTTCATGTATTAATGGACACCAAATTTACTTGTTAAGGATGGCTGGAACTCATTTTGAGTCTAAAACCACATACTCAGAGCGGTTTGGCTTCAACCGCACTTACTCTGAGGCCAGAGTTAAAAGTGCTTGAAACCACATACTCAGAGCTGTTTTAGACGAGAAACAGATTTTCAATTTTTTTTCTTTTCCCAATTGATTTTATCTGCTTGATTACTTGTCCAAACTCCTTGTTCACCATTGGGTGGCTTCTGAACTGTTCCAAATTGGACATTTGACACTCAAAGTGCTTGTAACAATGCATGTATTGCATGATCTTTATGAATTTGAATAAGGGTACAACAAATATGTACAAAAAAAAACTCCTTATAACAAAGGAAAAAAATAAAATACAAATTTACCTTCAAGGGCTGAAATGAGATTACAATTTTGCCTTCTTGGGCTTCGCAAAGGAAAAGAAAATTCCTAAGCTAAAATCAAAAAGAAAACCATTGTACCAACACCTCCTTGATGCTCTTTCCCTTTCAGTTTTCCTGCAAAAAGAGGATTAGTAACATTCACACAAGAGAGGGCATGCACCCCCCCTCAAAATTGGACATCATATGCATGGATTTTAAACATTAGGTTGCCTCCTATGGATATTTGGGCAGAATGACATCTAAAAAGAGTCAAAACTCTTCTTATGGGTTACACCAATCTTAGGATAAAAACAACTCTTTGGGAAAAATTAAATCCCAACATATGGACACCATGAACTTAACTTTCAAAGCATAAAGGCAATTATGGGAATAAACTTGAAATCACTTTGTTACCTTGTGTTTACCTTCAATATGGTATCCATATCATACCTTGGATCATGTGAACCATGCAAAACGGCTTTCCCTCAATTACAAACCAATTTCCCATCGTATTTGGTTTACTTTGGCTAAAAACGTGTTTCTCCACCTTCTGTGAGACATGGGAAAAATCAAATCCAATGACTTCCTCAATCATCACATGGGATTAAATAAAACAAAGAGTCGCCACCATTCAATTTAGGTGTGAATGGACACCAAAATATTAAATAAGCACAAAAGGCAATTTTAGGGTAAAAATAACCCTCCTAAAAAAAACAACCAGAGATGGGTAAGGGGATTAGGTTATGAACAGGGGAAGGTGTTAGGCACCCCTATTCATCCACACAAGGTGGTTGCCAGGTATTGTTCATGTTTTACAAAGAAGAAAGGCTTGCTATAAAAATCACAAAAATCACAAAAAAGACAAAAATATATGGTTTTTTTCATATGAATAGTCTGATTGATCCAGAACTTTCAAATATGATCATACCATTCCTAGGGTTTCATGATCAAAATAAAATTGGGATAAAATCAATTTAAAGTGAAAAATCCAAAAATCTGGCTTCAAGTCAAATTCTAGAAATCTAGAAAAATATGATTTTTATAAAATATTTCAAAATTGAACTTGAATAGTCCAGGATATAGATATAGCCTAAATTTCACATTAAATCAAAAAATAAAAACCAAAAATACCCACGTTGATGAAGAACATCAAAAGGGGAGAACTTAGACCGTAAGGTCTTCTCTCAATAATGAAAAACGATTTAAAAATCATATCATGAAACCCTAGAATTTATTTTCAGGCTTTTGGATTCAGATCTACCATATTGATCATGATAAATCCAGGATCTTAGCCTAAAACCACAAAAATCACGAAAACAGTGTTGTAGGTGCAAAAGTGGTGAAAATCCAAATTTTATAAAAAAGTGGGGATCTCATGCTATAAACATCATGGATTCATGTTATTCATTCAGATTCATCATAAAAAGCATTACAACATGATCAGGATATTTAAAACAGCCACATCTCACAGATTAGAGCACATGGGGGTCTACCCTACGGATCCACCTGTTCTCTTTTCCCCTAGCTCTCTCTTCACGTTTTACGGCTAGAGAGGATTCTTGAGGTACTTGGAGATAGGTTTTGGTATACAAACACAATCAAAGGCTTTATTCTATAAAAAGGAGAAAAACAGATATGGGGTTCTATTCTAGGGATCCACTTGTTCTCTTTTCCCCTAGCTCTCTCTTCACGTTTTATGGCTAGAGAGACTCTTGAGGTACTTAGAGGCAAGTTTAGGAATACATAATACAAAAGATGGCCTTATTCTACAGCAATGGAGAAGATCCTATTACATCTAGAATTGAAGACAGAAAATAAAATGGAAAAGGAACTTACCTGGATTGAGCAAGCAAAGCAGCAAGGATTCCTCTCTTCTCTTAGAGCTTCTTAGACTTCAAATTTTCGTGGCCTTTTGCTTGAGGAAAGGCCCTCTATTTATAGGCAAACCCAGGGGTATGGTTGGTCCAAGGTTTGGCAAGATAGAGTTTCAGTTTGAGTTAAACACAAGATCATGCCCATCCTTTATCCACAAAGATATTTCGTATGAATAAAATATATAATTCGCTCATTTAAAAGGATATTGGACTAAAGATAAGGCTCAAAAATCGAGAGAAGAACAAAACTCGTACGAGTCTAATGTGCCCGTAAATGATTTACGGTCCCACGATGTCTGTATATGTATTACGGGCGCAGCGTGCCCGTATATAAAATTCGGGCGCGCTTAGCCCGTAGATAAAATACGGTCCAGGCTCTAATTATTGATTTTCATGCATTTTTGGCCTGTTTTAAATTCCAATTAATGTTTTCATTATTTTCTCATTTTTAGTGCAATTTGGGGTGTCTACACCTCCAAGCGTAGGGGTTTTGGGTTTTGGCTTATTGGCAACTTAGATCTCAAGCCTAGTGTATGACCAGAATTCAAGATCCACAATGTCATCACATCATTCGCTCAAAGCTCTAAGGTGAATGTTTTCACTTTCGTTTTCTGAAATAACGACATCGGTGCGCCAAGCTACGCACATTCTAGTTAAACTTCCTATAGGTGATAGGTAGGCTGTGTAAAAAAAATATAAAAGGTGCACATGTGCATTTGAAAAATGGGTCACATTCATCACAACGTCCCGCCCTTGCCGCTCTTTTTCGTATCCATGCATACACAACCGTATTCACCAAGGCATGATATAGAGATCATACTTAAAGCAAATAAACACAAGTAAAACAAGGCAACATAAGACCCCTAAACATGCTCATGATCATCATATATTGACTAAAAATTCATCCAACCATGTAAGCATGATATCATGTTATACAAAAAAGCACTTAACCACGGTGAACATGCTTGACACAATCAAAACATCCATCTAACATTCAGATATCTTGCTCATCATACTCATGGTTATCGTATGGCTTTTAAAATCCAAATCCAACATGCTATGATGAAAACAAAGTAATCAAGCATGCTTTGGGCATGGCAAACCTCCTAAGCATGATTTCAAACTCAAACACATATATATACACATACATGCCCTATCCTCATGGATCTCATATTATCTGAACCAAATCCAAACATATCAAGCATGCTATCATAAACAAAGAAAACAACAAGCAAACATTAAACAAGAAAAACATGAACAAGCATACTAGTCATGGCATAAATCCACTAATCCCCAGTAGAGTCGCCAGTTGTGAGACATGGAAAAATCACCTAGATGACTTCCTCATCATCACTTGGGGTTTACAAAAAGGTTCGGAGTCGCCACCATTCAATTTAAGGTGTGAATGGACACCAACGGGATCATAATAAATTAAAATAGAGTTAAAGCAACTTTAATTTATGTCAAATCCAGAGATCAAGTAAGGGGATTAGGTTATGAGTAGGGGAAGGTGTTAGGCACCCCCACTCATCCGTACAAGACGGTTGCCATATGATGTTCATGCTTAAATAGGTGCTTGCTAATCAAAACAATCAAAAAGACTTGGAAAAAACAACAAACACATATGTGACTTCTCCCTATGAGTAATCCAATGAAACCTGGACGCTCTCTTTGGATCCATCACCTCTAGGACTTCATGATTAAGTAGAAAATCAAAGTAAAGATTGAAGAAAATCAATTTGAAACAAATCTAGAAAAATCCAAAAGCAATGAGGCAACAATAGCTTGAAAAACTTTGATCAACCATAAGGCATTCGATTTAAGTTCAAATCAAACGAAACCAAAGGCAATAGAAAGTTGATATGAAGTAGAATACTCAGTATAAAATTCAAATTAATCCGATTAAAAGCGTGAGAGAAATATTCAAGCAAATCGGCTGTTGAAAACTAGAAAAAGTGGCGAGTGCCTTACTTTGAAACTCTACTCACGAAGATTGGCTCCATATAAATTGCTAAAAACTTTCATGAATGAATTATGTGGTGCCATCTTTCAAACGGAATAGGCCTCACATGATAATTCATCCATTTGTAACCTGTATGACCTCTCAAACATGCCTAGACGATCACAGATTAATTAAGAATTCTGCTATAGAGTAACTCTGAGTCAATCAAACACACAGGACACAAATCAAAGTGAAAACTCTTGAAACCAATTGGATTTGAAAATAGGTTCATCAAGAAAAACACAGAGATTGAAATCACTTGAATCCGAATTAAAATGAGGAAATGGTGTCCGATCAAAGCAGCAAGTTCATCATTCTGATATGAATTGACCTACTGACTTGGATCAGATGGTATAAAAAAATGGCTCCATAGAAATTGCTGAAAATTTACAGACAACAACTAGACACTTCCACCTATCACATGTCTTTGGAATCACTCAGAAATTCATCTGGATAATGAAGATATGAGTGTTCTAAGACAAGCCACAGGTGCTGTCCAGGTTTTGAAAATCTGAGTGAATTGAAGCAAATCAGTGCATGTGTGCAATGGATTCGACTAAAAATGGTTTGAAATCACTGGAAAACCCTCATGAAGTCCTAAGAATTCATTCTAAGGCCATGGATCTCAGATTTTCCATATTGACCATGGAGGATCCAAGATCTATCCCATTCTTGACAAGAAGAGGTGAAAAGTTTGTGCTCATGGTGGAAAACAACTTATAGAAGAAGATTGGGATCCTTTGCTATAGAGAGCATGGATCCATGCATTTCTTCCAAATTTAGATCCAAATCACACCCAAGCATTTATGAACATAAGATCAATATGCATATTATTCGAGCAAGGTTCTAGCCTAGAAGATCCATTCCAATATCTGTTTCCCCAAGCTCTCTCTTCATGTTTTACGGCTAGCGAGGATTCTTAGGTACTTTAGAAGAGGTTTGGGTTTGCACACACATTCATGGCCTTATACTACAGAAAGGTAGAAGATGAAAGTGCTTGTAATGAAGTAAAAATCAAGAGGAGAGAGGTGAAGTCCTTACCTAAGTAACTTGGATGACTTGAGCACACAATCCAGCAGAGTTTCCCCTCTTCTTGCAGAGCTTCCAAGCTTCAAATTATCAACCATTTGCAAGAGGATGACCCCTCTATTTATAGGTACAGCCAAGGGTATAAAAGACCCAAGGGTAGGCCAATAAAAGCTTCTAGATTATTCCAATTCACATTAAAGGCATGAATTGGAATAATTCCACAAGTTCCGGAGGGCAAACTAGGGAGATCAGGTCTCCCAGAGAGAGGTAAGATGCATAAATAAGGCTCAGATCTCGAGTCTTTACGCAAATGACCAAATTGACAGAAACTACATATATAGTGCGGTTTGAGTCAACCGCACTCTATTTGTGGTTGCAGCAAAATCTCAACAAACCGCACATACAGGGCGGTCTAAATTCAATTACACACTAATGATGGCTACCGATGTGGCCTAATGGCCTAACGACCTAGCTACCACGTAGCAGCCCACTTGCGCGCATGCGTGAAGCATGGACCAAAACCGCACTGTATGTGCGATTGCAACCGCATACACAATGCGGTCAAAACCAAATGGCCAAAAACCACATGAAATGTGCGGTCAGCACCTTTTTTTAATACTTTTGAGTTTTTTACACTTTTCAAAGCTCAAACAAATCATTTAAAAATTCGTTTTATTGTTCTCTCATATTATAGTGCAATTTGGGGTGTCTATAGCAGCCAAAAGGCTACTCTGAAAAGGGAAAAGATCATCTGGTTTATAAGCTGAAAAAGTCTATCTATGGACTTAGACAATCTTCCCATCAATGGTATCTCAAGTTCAATACTACCATTATTGACTTTGGATTTAAGGAAAACATCGTTAATTGATGTATATACCTAAAGGTCAGTGGGAGCAAGTTTATTTTCCTGATCCTATATGTAGACGATATATTGTTGGCAAGTAGTGATTTAGGTCTTCTGTATGAGACTAAGAGTTTTCTCTCAAAGAATTTTGAAATGAAATATATGGGTGAGGCATCCTTCGTAATCGAAATTGAAATCTTTCAAGACCAAAAGCAAGGACTGTTAGGATAGTCTTAGAACAATTATATTGAAAGAATGCTTGAGAGATTTGGTATGAAGAATTGTGCATCTATAGATACCCCAATAATGAAAGGTGATAAGTTCAGCATATCTCAGTGTCCTAAAAATGAGTGGAAGTGTAAAGAGATGGAAAAGATTCCGAAAGCATCAGTTGTGGGAAGTTTAATATATGCACAGATTTGTACAAGACTTGATATTAGCTTTGCAGTTGGCATGCTTGGTCGTTACAGTAACCCAGGAATGTCTCATTGGAAAGTTGCAAAGAGGGTGCTGCATTATTTGCAAGGAACTAAGGATTATTCGCTCATCTTTAGAAGAACTGCCAATCTTGAGGTGATTGGATATTCAGACTCCGATTTTGCTAGTTGCACAGATAGCAGGAAATCCACTTTTGGATATGTATTTTTGCTAGCTAGTGGGGTCATTTCATGGAGAAGCATGAAGCAAACCATTATTGCTTCATCTACAATGGAGGCTGAATTTGTGGCGTGCTTTGAAGCCACTAATACATGCTTTATGGCTGAGGAACTTTATTTCAAGGCTTGGAGTCGTTGATTCTATAGCCAAGCCGCTGAGAATTCACTGTGATAATTCCTCTGCAGTCTTTTTCTCCAAGAATGACAGGTATTCTAAAAGTTCAAAGCATATAGAGCTTAAATACCTAAGTGTGAAGGAGGAAGTACAGAAACAAATAGTGTCCATAGAACATATCAAGACTTCTCTTATGATTGCTGATCCATTAACAAAGGGGTTAGTAGCAAAGCAGTTTAAAGAACATGTTGAAAATATGGGTCTTATGTCTTTACTCATGATGTGAACATGTTGATGAGCTCATTGATGTATTGATTGTTTTCTTTTGGACATACATGGATATATCATTATAGTTGTTTTTGTTTTCTTGTTTTCCATTTATATGTACATTGAATGGCATGGATGAATGTTAGCAAAAAAATATCTAAAATAGACATGAATGTGAACCCAAAGCATTAAAGTTTTATGGCCTTAGAATAATCCTTATTAAAGATCATGTTGAATGAAATTACAAGTGTTGTAGTACATGGAAGGAATTTTGTTGATTATATAACAAATGACCGCCATGACTCATATTGGTTTCTAGTTCAACATTGATATGATGAAACTCATATGTAGTACACTGAACCATAAGTGTTTTTCCAAAAATAAAATGTGGACATGCATGGTTTGTTTGTTTTAAACCCATAAGAGTCGATTTTACGGATAACAGTTTTTTTTGAAGTAAAATGTTTTTCAGTGGCAAAATAAATGTTTTTTTTTTTGTTTTCATGGGTGCATGGGAGAAGTGGGAGAATGTTAGAATATTAATTAATATTCATTAAAGTGTCCCAAACATCCCATGACATTCAATTAATTAAGTGTGGGTTTAATGGTTCAGTTATAGGGAGTTGTTATTATGAGTTAAAGTGAGGGCTTAAAAATTCAATTAGTTTACTTGATGCTTAGGAAACCCTAAAAGTGGAGAGACTTTAGGGTTCTCACCTACAACAACAACAGTGTGTGCCTCAAGCCATCGTGAGACACTTTCAGGAAAGTTGCTAGGGTGATCCTTCTCTCTCAAGGCAAGACTATTTTCTGCAATGGATTCAGGTATGTTCTTTGAGACTTATTCCATGTTAAAGTATGTGAGAATCATGCGGTTCAAGATCCTATATGATGTAATGTTTATATAATAATTTTACATTACAAACATATATAACATGCAAATGCTGTTACAATTTGTTTCATAACCTTTTTTTAGTAAAAAAAAATGATCCTTGAAGGTTTAAAGTTAATAACAATCAATTTAAAAATTATGAGTAATTTAATCATTTAAAATTTAAAATTCTTATTACTTCAAATAAAATTAATAAGAGATAGAATGATCAAATTATTATTTTTGTTATTTAAGAAGTTTGAGAAGGGAAGTTGGTGTCATTTTAGAACCTTAATTAAGGGAGGTTTTTGTAGTTCTCATAAACCAAAAGGTAGGTACGTTTATAATTTACTCTTTTTTTTTCTTTTTAGACTTATAAAGTACACTTTGAGGGCAATGTTGCCTAGTACATCTAATGGTTGGAGCCTTTTGTGGAAAAAAAAATTCATGCATCTCCTCAAAGTGCATGGATCAATACAGGAAAAATGTGTTGAAGATATCGAAGTAGGTAATGAAATCTACTGCAATTTGGACCACTAGTCCTTGCTGTTTGAGTCAGATGTTGCTACGTGGAGTATCCAAGTGGAGTATCCAACAGTAGTGGTGTAATTCGGTTGGTTTGGTTTGGTTTTTGTGCCAAACCTAAACCAAATCAAATTATGTTCAAAACCAAAAATTGAACCAAACCGAGTTGCAACTAAAAATTATAAACCTAAAATTGAATTGAAATAAAGCGATTAAGCCATAAACTGAACTGAAGGACGAAATTACAATATCTTTTAAAGTTTGTTGTTTACTATAATGCAAGTGTGAACAATATTAGTTACTAGAAAATGGAAATAGTATTTCTATAATGTTACATTAACAAAGAAATTCAATCACATACATGATAAGAACTTATCTCCTCTTCGTAAGTAACATCAATATTATATAACCTCCTTCCCCTAAGAGATTCATATAAAGAGAAACAATAGGTTTTGACAACAAAGTGTGGTAAGAGGTTTTGAAATTGTTGTATATATATATATAAATTATATGTAATATATAATTATCAATATAAAATAATATAGTTTACACTACAAAAAAGTCGACTTTTACCGGCAGTAGAATACCGCCAGTAAAAGTCAAATTACCACCGTTAAATATTTAACGGCGGTAAAACCTACCGCCGCTTAATACCTAGCCGCTAAACGAATCGGCGACTCCCGAAATGGCGGTAGAAAAATTACCGCCGCTATTTCTGAGAAATAGCCGACGAAAATTTAACGGCGGTAATTACCACTGTTAAAACCAGTTTTCCCCGGCGGGTTTTTCCGCCGCTTAATAGGAAACTTTTTACGGCGGGAAAGTTTACTGCCGCTAATACCCCCTAATTAGTGGCGGTAACTACCGCCGCTAAAATGCTTACGTGCTTGCATATGAATAATTTGTATACATTAAATACGATTCATGTTTTAAGCGGCGGTACTTACCGCCGCTTAAAACTTTTGGCTTTTAGCGGCAGTAATTACCACCGCTAAAAGCCTTTACCTGCATATACAAAAACTATAATTAGGTGGACCGAAAATCCTGTAAAATACCTCATTTCGTAGCAAATTTTATAACAAATAGAGCAAAACAATTACAAAGAAGAAAGTGAATTAAAAGATATTCTAATAAAATTAAAATACTCCAAACATTCATGTCATATAAATTAAACTAAAGAACAATAAATTAATGGTTTCCATTAACAAGTGATATTGCAACTCGTATCAATTTAATAGCCTAGCATGAAAATAGCAATGAATCATGCGTCAGTAAAATTATAAGTAGACCAATCAATTTAGCCAAATATATATATATATATATATATATAACCGATGCTATCTTGTGTTACTCACCTCAAATAATAAGAATGCATGTCTAGCTAAAATCCTGAGGAGGACTATCATTTGCAGAAGTTTCGCCAGGAGACTATAAATTAATTGTAATAAAGATTATTAAGTGTGGTATTTAAATATAAAGATGATATGAATTTGTGCTATATGTATTTTTGTAAGGCATTTATATATATAATACCTGTGTTTGACGGTTACTCATCATTAAGTTTCTAAATTCTACAAATTCTTTGGCATGCTGTGCAATAGTTGCTTCAATTGATTGTCGTTGTCGCATCTCTTCTTCTAGCCGCTCTTCTGTACGTTGCAATTGTTCTCGCATTCTATTAAACTCATCCATATCGACATACCGAGATGACGTACTCGAGAATGCACTACCCCACAGCCTAGTGGGTGTGTGGCCAAACCCACAACACCGCACCCTGCCATGTGTGTCATGCCCCATGACTTGAGTATATACATCATCTCGGGCTGTCGAATCTGGCGTGCCTTGTTCCATGATATTTCACATTTGCTCCTGAAAAAAATATTTACGCAATCATTGAGTTATCAAAATAGATGCTAAGAAAGTTAATCGTATGCTACAATTATACCTACAATAAGAGGAAATAACTTACTATCTTGTCAGCTGCTTCATCATTGATTGGCGTGCCATCTTTTCGAGTATGCGTTCTTATAAAAGTCTCAGCATGGCCCGCCAATCCCTAATGAAAAAATATAGTGTTAATTCATCATAAATCATTTAAACATCCACAAACAGAAATTAATACAATTGACCCAATTAAAAAGATGAAGAAATATAAAAACAAAGAACACATGTAAAGATAAATTAAGAAAAAATAATAAAAATTTCAACAGCATCTCCCCTAAAAATAGAGGGTTGTCCAAACCAAATTGGTCTAAAATAAAGCCATTCAACCTGAAAAACAAAAAAACATGCAAAACGTATCATTCATATACAATCCTCATTCACATAAATATTTAATCTTATCACATAAATATTCATATATAAGCCATTTGTTATACGTGTTCGTTTCTGACCCTGGCAAAGCTCTTTGTCCCAGCCGTATGATTAAGGGTCTGGTTGGTACGATTAGTTTTATTCCTTGCTGACGCGTTCTACAACATATAATCATATAAAGTCAATAAACAAGGATGCAGTAGCTTTAGAAGACATATTAACTAATTAACAAATTACCTGAGCGCTTTGTGAGTTCCAGTACTCTACTATAATTGCCCATTGCTCCTCTACCACATCTGGTGGGCGATGATTTATACGTTCAGCATTTGTTTCGTATGGGTCGTAATGGTTCTACTTCAAATCGGACTTATAGTCCCTCCATTTTTTATTAATTGATTGCATGATAACATCATGTAACCTCTCTTCAACCTCAAACTTTTCCTACGGTGCATAACAAATTGAAATTTAAAAGTTAATACCAATTAGCTAAATATGTGGACATTTTAAGCAATGAACTACATTAAAATTTAGATTATATTTACAAGCGACCACGCTCGGTCCTTCTCCATATCTGTGACTTCTCGCCAGCCAAAGCGATTCAGGGGTATAACACGTCTATCGCGTGCCAGTGTCCCACAAAAACTAGCCAATTTGGAGGCATTTGGTCCAATTGGCTGCCCCAATTCATCTATATCGACGCTGATCTTTTCTCCGGATCGAAGTTTTAGTAAATCAAGGCATCTAGTAGGGCCTCTACCCTCCTAGCTGGCCCACCCTATACCATCTAATAAAATACACTATATGCTGTAGAAAATAAAATCATACAAGTCAATAACAATCTGATTCATCAGAAAGGGCTATTGTTTGTTAGTTAGTTTAATAGAAGAAAATAGTGTCGTATTCAAGACAAAAAATGAGAATGAACAGGATCACTACAATTCAAATACAATTCATTCATGGTCATCATCAGAATCCGATCCTTGTTCGTCATGAACAGGATCACTAGAAGATGCGAGCTGTTCTGTACTCGTATGAGGATGAGCATCAACTGTTGTGCCAGGTACGTCTTCCCTTGCCCAACTCAACCCATTAACCTCTTCTTCATTATTTGTTACAAGTTGGGTAGCATATGGCTCGCAATCAATGGGTTGATCATCATTCATGATCAATTCAAACAAGTCCCTTGGCTTAGTCTTCACAACAACATTCCATTCTTCATCGATTGGATCCACCACAAAGAAAACTTGTTCAGCTTGAGATGCGAACACAAACGGATCATCCATGACATGTTGACCAGTATATAATAACCGCTTGAAGTTCACAAGTGTAAATCCTAACTCATCTGTCTTAATGCCTCTTCCTTGTGTCATGATATCAACCCAATCACACTTAAACAGTACATGTCTAAGCTGCTTTGAATATGCCAATTCGACCACATTAGTCAGACGCCCGTAAAAAGACATATAACTTGTTATTGGATTTTTATCTTTCGTACTAGCGTAGCTAGTAGTGCTTGCTTTTACCACAACACCGCTATTCTGACTCTTTGAGGATTTCTCTTTCTCCATCGTGCAAAAACGATATCCATTACTTATGTATCCCTTGAATTTTTTTGCCATTGATTGTGGCCCCTGTGACAACAACATAATGTCCTCGGAGACGGCACTATTTGATGCTTTTAGTGTCTCGGCCTATAAATAAGGGGCCAAGTAGGTTAAGAAATGCAATATTAAACAACACATGTGGAGCTATAACTATAAATGAAATAAGGTTTCTTACATGTTCTTTAAACCATTGTATGAATTCATTATTATGTTTCTTTTGTATGTCATGTTCCCTTGCCCTTGGAGTTAACATCTTAAGAAGGCTTAGATGGCTCCTGTAAGTCAAAATACAATGATTAATTCAAAGAATATGAAAATATTGTAATATAGAATCAAATGGATGAGGTAAGCAAGTAACTTCTTACATTCGAAAACTTGCAACCCTATCGTCATTGAAAAGCACATAACGATGCGCTTGTGCCCACTCAATATTGGATAATTTATATGGTTGGGCACTTCCAATTGCAGTTTCATCATAGTTTCTTTGTGGCCGATTAGTTTTTGATTCTATGTTAGGTAAGTATCGGGAACAGAATATCATACATTCTTCCGCAATATACCCTTCTGCAATTGACCCCTCCGGTTGTGCTCGATTGCGCACATATGACTTTAGGGTGTACAAGTACCTATTATGAAAAACAAAAATCTTGATAATCAAGATGATTCGACGGCGAAATACAAGGAAACACATTTAATAAGACTGTTGTAATACGTACCTTTCAATTGGATACATCCAACGATATTGGACAGGCCCCCCTTCCATAGCTTCATTTGCTAAGTGAATTGGCAAATGCACCATAATATCAAAGAACGATGGGGGGAAAATCCTCTCCATCTGGCATAATACTTGTGCAATACTATCTTGAAGGCACTTCAAGTCATCAACTTCACAAACTTTGGAGCACAATTGATGAAAAAAGTTGCTCAACTCTATTAATACGGATGCTACATTCTTCGGCAACACTTTCCGAATAGCAAGAGGCAATAGTTGATGCAGCAACACATGGAAATCATGACTTTTAAGACCAAATGTCTTCCGTTCTTTACTACTCACCCGTTTAGCAATGTTGGACGAATAACCTTCTGGAACCTTTATACTTTTCAACACTTTGCAAAATATATCTTGTTCCCGTTTGTCTAGTGAGAAGCATGCAGCCGGCAAACATGCTTTCTTTCTATCTGGTAATATCTGTGGATGAAGTGCGTGTCTAATACCCATGTCAACCAAATCCAAGCGCGCCTTAAAGTTGTCCTTCGTTTTTCCATCAATATTTAACAATGTACCAAGTATACTATCACAAACATTCTTCTCAATATGCATTACGTCCAAATTATGTTTCAACATAATATCCCTCCAATATGGCAATTCAAAAAATATGCTCTTTTTCTCCCATTAAAGGGCATCGCTCCTTTACCAGTGTTTTTAGAGTACTTCTTACTGGTATGCTTCCCGAATACATGTAAACTGCCCCTTAAGTGATCAACAATATCCCACCCGATTAATCCTATTGGAGCTTCCCTTGTCTCTGTGGTACCATCGAAGGATTGTTTCTGCTTTCGAAACTTATGATCAAGAGATAGGAATCGACGATGACCCATATAACAGTGCTTCCGGCTATGACGCAAATACTTAGAACACGTGTCTTTATGACAAGAAGGGCATGCAAGTTTCCCTTTAGTGCTCCAACCCGAAAGCATAGCATACCCAGGGAAATCACTAATCGTCCAAATTAACCCTGCACGCAGAGTGAAGACCTCCTTTCTTGACGCATCATATGTCTCAACCCCAGAAACCCATAAGTCTTTTAACTCTTCTATAAGAGGGCGCAAGTACACATCAATATCATTTCCCGTCCCCTTCGGCCCTGGTATGAGTAAAGAAAGGATCATGTTTGGTTGTTTCATGCACAACCACGGTGGCAAGTTATATGGAATCAAAATGACTGGCCACATGCTGTGGGTGATACTCATTGATCTAAATGGATTGAAGCCGTCAGCTGCTAAGCCCATTCTAACATTACGAGGATTAGAACTGAACTCGTTATTCATAACATCAAAATATTTCCAAGTCATAGAATCCGCAGGATGCCTTAACTTATCATCATCAGTACGACCATCCACATGCCATCTCATATCATCGGCAATCTTGGAAGACATATACAATCTTTGAAGACGCGGCTTCAAAGGAAAGTGCCTTAATATCTTTGCTGCCTTTTTCTTTCCCTTTTTATTGGAATGACTGTCTTCGGATTTCCATCTAGAAGTATCGCAAATATCACACTTTTGTTTTTCACTAGTTTCATTCCAATATAGCATACAGTCATTTGGCCTCGCATCTATTTTGTTATAATTAAGACCCAGGTCCGATATCATCGTCTTGACCTGTGAACTTGTTTCTGGCAATTTTGACACAAATGGAAATGTCTCTCTCAACAACTCAAGCGTCAAAGTCAATGACTTATTGCTCCATCCACTTAGGCACTTTATATGAAATAGTTTAACAATGAACGACAATTTCGTGTGGCTTTTACACCCTGGGTATAACTCTTCTCCAGCATCATGGAACAGTTTCTCAAACTGTGGATTATTACAAGTTGGGGTATCATCTTATGGCCTATGTGAAGAACTCGCAGATACGTCCATTTCATCCTGCACCCCATAAGCTTCTTTAACCATGAGCCTAACTTCATCACTCACAAATTGTGCATCATCTACTATGGGATTAACACGGGGGGGGGGGGGGGGGGGGGGGGGGGTTGTGAATCGAGAATATCCTCCCCATGATAGTACCATTTTTTGTAGTTTTGATCAAATCCATTGCAAATCATGTGTTCGTATGCGACTTCTTGACTTTAATACAACATATTATTACATTTCGGACAAGGACACTTCAACAACCCATTAATAGTTGCCCCGCGAGAACATGCGAACTTGATGAAACCCAAGACTCCATCTTGATAATCTTGACTAGCCCTATTCCATCCATAGTAAACGTAACCTATTTAGTTAATAAATATAGATACACACCCTTCATCAAAACATTAAGAAATTAACATAATAAATACCTAGATCTTTTCATCCACCTTCGATCCATCTATGAGTATGTTGTGAAAGAATTTACCCGTCGCTTTTGAATAAGATTACTTTCTGCAAAACATACTCTATAAATAAATCTAGCTAATAGCAAACGATACTTATGTTAGTTTTAAAATTTATGCTTGGTTTTACCCATTTAGGAATACCAAATACATTACTTGTTTGTCATAAGATTCATATATTTCTCCACGAATTTCGACAGCATCTCTACGCAGTTCTTCAAATACGTAAAGTTTTCTGACGTAAAGTCAATAAAACTACGTATTTGAAGAAAAAAGAGATAAAACCAAAATTATAAGTAAAGATATATATAAATCACATGTCAACAAGTAACATACTTGATATCCCCAAACTGTCAATATGACAATCCAAGATGTTACATGTGCAAATCTATGCCTTCATAGTTAAATACTAAGAATTATTGCAAACTTACTGCGAAGATGCAATATCTTCAAAGTACACAAAATAGGATGGGCATAGTTACACATGTAACCTCTCAGACGGGTATTTGAATTGTTCCCACTTTTTTTATGAGATAAATAAATATAAAAACAATAACCAGGTTAACCAAAAAATAGAATAAAAAACTGCTAATCATAATATCAATGCTATTGAACAGCATTAGAACAGAAATATCACAACAAGGAACTTAAAGAGATAAATAATGGTTTAACCATTATTTATCTCCCCTAAAAATTTCGGCAGCATCTCCCCTAAAATAGAGGGTTGTCCAGACCAAATTGGTCTAAAATAATAATGGTTTAACCTGTAAACAAAAGAAGAGTCGAAGCTTTCACATCCATATCCACATCCATATCCAAAAATAGCATTCACATCCATATCCAAAAATAGCATTCACATTTATGTATAGAGAGAAGTGCCCAAATTAATTAGGGTAGGATAATGAAGTCAAAGCTTTCAAGGAGCTAGCAATGAAAATTTGAAATGAAAACCTAAAAGGAAGACTTACTTGGTTGGTAAGTAACTATTCCTTTTTTCTTTTAGTTTTTATGTTTATTCTTTACAGACCTCTAGATATCAGAGACTGCAGAGTTATCTAAACCTTTAATTTTAGGAGGCTTTAGTTTAATGGAACTGGGGTTATGAAGACAAGAAAGGCGAGTCGTCATCGGCGGCCTTTATCTTCTCATGAAGTCGTTTCCACAAAACTTATCAACAATAGACCTATGAATTTTCGTCATGGACTTGACTCTGTCAATTACACCATAGTGCTCAAAACCCGCATATGCGCATGGTTTTAACATGGCTTGACTATTCTAATTGGTTGAAACTCTTGAACGGGCCCTAGCAAGACCTGTAGACTGTCTTACATCTTTTTTTTAAAGTCAAAGATGATTTTGATTTTATTGTGGTTTCTACAGTAAGTCCATTAGATTTACCCCCCAAAAAAAATGATATTCCATTTGACAATAGATTATAGATTATAAAATATATTTGGAGAAGGAACATAACCATGTATATTAGGATTTTCGCAGTATTTTATTACACTTTGATTTGGGAGAGAGGTTCTGGACATGGATGAAAGGAAGTTTGTGAGAATTCTAGCTAAATGGCTAGGACAACAAAAATTACATCGGCAGTAACTAGCCATCATTCGCACAGGATAAAACACACAGGCAAATAGCCTTTGGTTGTTTCTTAGTTCATCAAATAATTAAGCCATGGTCTCAAACCCTATACTCACGAATCTTTCATAGAATGCAGCTTAAAATTTGAAATGGCATAAGGAACTCAGAGATGCCAAAATAAAATAACATTGCAGGCAATGGGTACATTTCATGATTACAAAAGCAAAACCATCAAAAATACTTCTGAAACTTATTAGCAAATCAAAAAATTTCAACACAAATGGTGGGATTTGGCGAGCACTTACCTACGAACGGCGCTTGGCGACGGAGAACGGCGACGGCGGAAGCTTGGCGACGGTGGCGGCGGCTTTGTGAATGAGAACGGTGATGACCAAATTCCGGCAGCAATCAACCCATATTTGTGAGAGAAAACGGCCGGAAAAAAAATTGCAGAGATTCGCGCAGAGAAGAAAACCCCAAATCGCGCGATTTGGGGTTTTATACCCTTTTAGCGGCGGTAATTAGTTATCGCTGCTAATTGGTTGAAACTCTTGAACGGGCCCTAGCAAGACCTGTAGACTGTCTTACATCTTTTTTTTAAAGTCAAAGATGATTTTGATTTTATTGTGGTTTCTACAGTAAGTCCATTAGATTTACCCCCCAAAAAAAATGATATTCCATTTGACAATAGATTATAGATTATAAAATATATTTGGAGAAGGAACATAACCATGTATATTAGGATTTTCGCAGTATTTTATTACACTTTGATTTGGGAGAGAGGTTCTGGACATGGATGAAAGGAAGTTTGTGAGAATTCTAGCTAAATGGCTAGGACAACAAAAATTACGTCGGCAGTAACTAGCCATCATTCTCACAGGATAAAACACACAGGCAAATAGCCTTTGGTTGTTTCTTAGTTCATCAAATAATTAAGCCATGGTCTCAAACCCTATATTCACGAATCTTTCATAGAATGCAGCTTAAAATTTGAAATGGCATAAGGAACTCAGAGATGCCAAAATAAAATAACATTGCAGGCAATGGGTACATTTCATGATTACAAAAGCAAAACCATCAAAAATACTTCTGAAACTTATTAGCAAATCAAAAAATTTCAACACAAATGGTGGGATTTGGCGAGCACTTACCTACGAACGGCGCTTGGCGACGGAGAACGGCGACAGCGGAAGCTTGGCGACGGTGGCGGCGGCTTTGTGAATGAGAACGGTGATGACCAAATTCCGGCAGCAATCAACCCATATTTGTGAGAGAAAACGGCCGGAAAAAAAATTGCAGAGATTCGCGCAGAGAAGAAAACCCCAAATCGCGCGATTTGGGGTTTTATACCCTTTTAGCGGCGGTAATTAGTTATCGCTGCTAAACATAATTTCACGGGGCAGAGACGACAACCTTTTAGCAGCGCTAACTAATTACCGCCGCTAAAAACCAATTCCACGCGGTTTGACCGTTCCTTTTAGCGGCGGTAATTAGTTACCGCCGCTAAAAACCCATTCCACGTGGTTTGACCATTCCTTTTTAGTGGCGGTAACTCGTTACCACCGCTAAAAACCCATTCCACGCGGTTGAACTTCTTCCCTTTTAGTGGCGGTAACAGATTCCCGCCGCTAAAACCCATCTCTAGCGAGCGAATTATTCCCTTTTTAGCGGCGGTAAGCTATTCCCGCCGCTAAAAATATATTTTAATTAAGAAAAAAAACATAAGAAATATTGTTTTAGCTGGTGGTAGTTTTCGTTATTACCGGCGGCACTACCGCCGGTAAACAAACGCGCCAAACCTTCGCGCAGGAAAATGAAGCGCGCGCCATTCATTTTAGCGGCGGTAAAGCTTTACCGCCGCTAAAAACTTCTTTCGACGGCGGTACACTGTCTTTTGCCACTTAAGTGTATTTAAGTGCTTTTAGCGGCGGTAATTGTCTACCGCCGCAAAAAAAGCGTCGCTAAAACCCTGTTTTTTTGTAGTGTTAGTTTTCCGTTTGGTTCGGTTTCTTTGTTGCCTAAACCATAAACCAAACAAACTAAGAATAAGACCAAGCCGATCAATCGGATTTCAGTTTACACCAAACCAATTGACATCCCTATCGAAGGCTAGTGACTTTTTTCTTATTTTAAATGTTTTATGTGAGGCCTACTTGAAAAAAGATTAACCATGCACTCCAACAGCAACAACCAATTTGGTCTTTAAGATTAAGTTGAGTCATGGATTAACTAATTAAGTCTGCAACAATTCCAAAAGATTATTTTTCATTATTCCAAACATCCACTAGAGTCGAACGAAAGAGCAAATTTTCGCGATAGGTTGTCAAGAGAAAGTTTCCTTTTCTTTTGAGATGGAGATACTTCCCTAATATCATTTTGATCTGAAAATTTGCTCTTTTGCTGTATGACTTCATTTGAATTTCTTTAAAATTTTCAATCTCCATACATGTAATCTATTCACTTGGGTAGAGTCCTCTGCTTGAACACACCTCCCTTACTGTTGCCATCATTTCTGCCTCGGCTCCGGGAGGTGTGAGTGCGCGGGCGTGCCAGCATCTGTGCCGATTCAAGGAGTCGGAAACTTTTGACCCCAGCGCCGTTCGTACGCAAAACCAGACGGGTGGCGATTGATAAGAGGGTTGGGGTTTGTCCTCCAAGGTTCTTCCCTCAATTTTATGGCAATATTAACGACGGCCACGTTGGTGGTGGTCGTTTGATGTAGAATCTACAGAAATTGAGGGCCGTGTGGGATGACGGCTGTTTCAAGGATGAATGGGCCGTGTGGGGTGACGGCCGTTTCAAGGATGGATAGTGATGAGAATCAATAAAAAGGTATAAAGAAAACCAACAAAATCTCGGTACCTGCCACCTGTTTCCCTATAGTCGTGATCGGAGTATAGAGAGAAGAGATCAGGGGCCGCCTTGAAGATTACTGGTTCCGGGGTGCACATAGTGATTGCCTTTAGCCTTCCTTGAAGGGGTAAGCGAGATTGTACCTAGCCGTGATTGGAGAAGGGTGTATTTTCTTAGCCTTGTCTAGAAGTAAGGAGGGTCTCCAAGTGTTGTTGTGACAGGAAACAATAGGAGGATAGATTACTTCATACTATGAGGATAGCATGAGAGTAGGGTGGTCTGAGAAGACTGAATAAGAGGTATAAGGAGACCGGAATAGCTAATGTAGTTGTGTGTTGATAGAGGGATCCCCTTCCCTTGTCTGTAGGTCCCTATTTATAAACTGTTTGGCTTGTTCACAAAGTCTCCCAGATACCCACTCTTAGGAAGTTGAACCCCACCTTACACAAACCACCCATGTTTTTAGAAAGTGAGGGACCCCACTTCCCATGTTATTTTAGAGAATCCTATCTTGTGGCCAACTTCCTACGTAACGGTGGGTTTCTTAACGGATCCCACTTCCCTAAATTGAGGGATAATTGTAGCCACATAATATTCCATCCTACTGTCGGGCTACGGCGGGTGTAAACATTGCCCCCCCCCCCCCCCCCCGCCCCCCCACAACTTTCTCATTACGTCGTTGCAGTAAGACATCATGAGGAAGTGTAAGCGTAAGAGTCGGTCAAAATCCGAGTATTTATTTTTGACCGCAGCAAAATGGTGAGTATAACCATTTTTATGATTAGTTGTGGATTCGACATGCCAAATTACGGCCAAATGGACCCCTTTTGTACATTCGGCATGAAAAATCACAACCAAGACAATGCGACCGAATAATTCAATAACAAGGATGTTACCAGTATGACGAATTTGTAAAAAAAAAATTTGATCGGTCTTATCCTTTCTCACGAAAAATGAGGCCATGTGCCTTTTTTTTTTTAATTATTTGACTATTCACGGCCGAAAAGGCCTATTTTTAATCAAACTTGCGGCCGATGATTTTTTTAATTACTTCAGTAATCACAGCAGAAAAGGCCTGTTTTTAATCAAACATGCGGCCAATGACTACTTTTTAATTATTTGAGTAATCATGGCCGATTGATGATTCTCAAGTAATGGACCATAATCCGATGGTAGTGTGTGACTCACCACGACTTCTAATTGGTGACCATGAACAGTGAACCGTAGGTGCGACCGGAATTAGTGACACGTGATTTTGGTCAAAAAAGTAAACCTCAAGATGACCGAAAGATAAAATAAAGAGATGTCATCTCTGTGGTTCAAAGACGGAGTAAGCACCAATAAAATTAAGATTTTGGCATGAGATTTGGTCTTGTCCCCTAGCATGTTTTGGTGAACAAGATATATATTTTGTAAAATCGGCAAAAATACACTTGCTGATTCAAATATTTGCCAATTTTAGGGTCCTACCGGGCGTGCCAAAAAGATGTTGCCATCATTTCTGGCTCGGCTCCGGGACGTGTGAGTGCACAGACGTGCCAGCATTTGTGCTGATGTAAGGAGTCGAAAACTTTTGACCCCAATGCCATTCATACGCAAAACCAGATGGCTTGCGATTTAGATATGAGCCGCTTGTAGATTAGAAGACTTCTGATCTGGCAATTGATAAGAGGGTTAGGGTTCGTCCTCCAAGGTTATTCCCCCAATTTTATGGCAATATTGACGACGGCTACATTGGTGGTGGTCGTTTGATGTAGAATCTGCAGAAATTGAGAGCCGTGTGGGATGACGGCCGTTTCAAGGATAGATGGGCCGTGTGGGGTGATGGCTGTTTCAAGGATGGATGATGATGAGAATCAATAAAAAGGTAAAAATATAACAAAATCTCGGTACTTGCCGCCTGTTTCCCTATAGCCGTGATCGGAGTATAGAGAGAAGAGATTGGGGGCTGCCTTGAAGATTAATGCTTTCGGGGTGCATATAGTGACTGCCCTTAGCCTTGCTTGAAGGGGTAAGCGAGATTGTACTTAGCCGTGATCGGAGAATGGCGTATCTTCTTAGCCTTGTCTAGAAGTAAGGGGGATCTCCATGTGTTGTTGTGACAGGAAGCAATAGGAGGATAGACTATTTCATGCTATGAGGATAGCATGGGAGTAGGGTGGTCTGAGAAGACCGAATAAGAGGTCTAAGGAGACTGGAATAGCTAATGTAGTTGTATGTTGATAGAGGGATCCCCTTCCCTTGGCTGTAGGTCCCTATTTATAAA
Organism: Buxus sempervirens; assembly: GCA_947561395.2. Classification (NCBI taxonomy): domain Eukaryota; kingdom Viridiplantae; phylum Streptophyta; class Magnoliopsida; order Buxales; family Buxaceae; genus Buxus; species Buxus sempervirens. The sequence continues at coordinate 11,306,493 of OX387183.1, forward strand.
CTGTTTGGCTTGATCATAAAGTCTCCAAACTACCACTCTTAGGAAGTTGAACCCCATCTTACACAAACCACCCACGTTTTTAGAAAGTGGGGGACCTCACTTCCCATGTTCTTTTAAAAAATCCTATCTTGTGGCCAAGCTCCTACGTAATGGTGGGTTTCTTAACGGACCCCACTTCCCAAAATTGAGAGATACTTGTGGCCACATAATATTTCATCTTAACGTCGGGCTACGGCGGGTGTAAACACTTACTCAAAGCATCTCAATTAACTATTCTAGCCATAAGATATGATAAAAACGACAAGGGGAAAGGAATGTAGGCGATAGGTTTTGAACCTAGTTTGATTTGTATGTTGATTTATTTGCTTTTAGTTTGAATTCATTTGAAAATAGTAAGCCACTGACCAAATTGATATATAGCCTATGACCTAGAGTCTTCCTTGTAACGTAAGATATGATTATTTTTAAATTGTTAATTAGCTTTTATTGAGAGTTTTGATGGATTCTTTTTATTTGATTCGTTGTGTTTTTTTTTGGTAGAATTTGATTTGATTTGATTCGTTGTGTTGGAAGATAGACTTGTGAAGTACATGAAATTATCATTCGCATGAATTTTTGAATGGGACAAAGTTCCTGGTTCACTCTATTCACCTATTTTACACAAGCAAAGTTTCAATAATTTTTAGGTGGCTAATCAATACTTATGTTTGATAGAAGCTAGGAAATTTTGCATAATAATTATTGATAAAATTTTGAATTTGACCAAGCATATCTTCCTTAATATTTATCCATTTCATGTGCTTTAAATTTTTGACTCTTCTTTTATGAGTCTCTTGTTTAATATTTTTCATGCCGGTAATAAATAAAATGATGAAAATACTAAATGGATTGGTGAGGCTGCCTAATACATTCCCTCTCTCATAATCAAACCCCTTTACCTAGATCTTTGGTTTGATTAATTGGTGTTTTATTTTATCTTTGAATATTTTGTTGTGTTGTGGTGACCATCCAAATTATTATGCAATCTGTTAGGTCCTAGTAGGTTATGTTGGCTTTATTCCATGCCAATAATGTGTTCTAAGTGTTTAAAAAAATTCAAAGTTTGTGCCAAAAAGAATCCAAGTTAGAGTTGATTTGTACAAAATATAAGTTGCTCTCGATGTGCGTCTGAGTGACACTCGAGTAGGATAGGTAGTCTGTTAAAAACTTGTAACCTGAGAGCATATGCGTGATGTCGATGCGATGATGATTCGAGCAATGGAAGCTTCATTGAAAATTAGGTTCACCATTGACCAGCGCTTCAGCCGATGACATATGCTATGTTACAATTTGCTATAGCTTTTGAAACCTGAGAATATAGTGTGAGCACTATTGCTCAGGTTGTTTTGGGGGTTTGGAAGTTGCCATTGTTCATTAAATTAGAGTTGTTTTGGGGGCTTGGGAGTCGCCATTGTTCATTAATTTGGGAGTCGCCATTGTTCATTAAATTAGAGTTGTTTTGGGGGGTTTGGGAGTCGCCATTGTTCATTAAATTAGAGTCTGAATGGTCAAAAAAATTGGGTTAGTCTTCCTAAAGAATTTGACTAAGTGACCCGGTTGTAATTTGGAGAAGTCTAAGAACACCCTAGAACATCCCACTAAGTAGCGGGTTCCCATTGGCTTGGGTTAGACGGGTTGAGTTGACTCGATTCTATTATGCCCATTGCATGTTTTGTCATAAGGCTTATTAATTAATTTGGCCTTTTTTTAAGGTGTGGTCTATTTTTTATATTTTATTGATTTTATCATTGTAAATTAAGTCTGAACATTTGGACCCATTGGAAGGCTCACATTCCAATCTTGGCTCAAAGTTCAAGCCCAAGTCTATTTAGGAGGGCTAGATTAACTCAAACCCCTCTTTGGTTTATTTGATTTTATTGTTGACAAAACCCAAACTGTAGACACCTTTTTAACATTTTTTAATTGGAAAGTTTTGGAAGGTGCTGAATTCAAACAACGGTAAAATCTTGATGACGTCGCTAGTAAGACCTACCCATTAATCAACTCAGCAATGCGATAATCGAGGCCAGTTGTCGTGCCATCGACGTTGGATCACGTGAGAGAGATAAGAAAAAGAAAAAAGAGCAAACTTTTATGATGAATCCTAAACTATCTATGCTGTAAACAACGACATGAGGTCCATTGGAATCGTGCCGGACAAATCACGCCGCTTTTTGTGACAACCCTTACACATTATTAAAAAAATTTATTAATAAAAGAGTAGAAAAATCAAAATATAACGGATTCACATTGTCAGCTGGGTACCCAGCAGCAACTAATGGGAATCCATCACATCAGCGGTGGCCCTGACACAAGCATATTATTTTCAATGTGGCCGCTGATGTGGTGGATTCCCATTGGTTTCTGGGCATGCAGCAGATGATGTGAATCCAAATATAACGACATGAGGTCCCTCACAAATGACGCAGCTTTTCATAATAACCCTTGTATATTATTGAAAAGATTTATTAATAAAAGGGTAGAAGAGTCAAAACTAATTCAATTTTTATAGAAACTAACAATCAGTTTTGTAACTGTTCCTTCTAACATTGTTTCTTTCTGTCTTTTCTTATATACGTGTAGTACTGCACGTGCACCCCTTCTAGTATCTATAATTAATACAAATTCTATTTATTTCTTCGTTGTTTTTTGCCGTATCCAGAAGGCCAAAGCTTACTTTCAATCCCTCAATTTCATTTTAATTTATTTTTAATATAACGATTTTATCCTTGATAATGGATTTATTTCCAAAATAACAATTTTACCCCTCATAGTGGATAGCTAGCTAATACACGGAAACGGACTCTACATCTCCTATCTACTATTTTATTTACAATTTTGAAGTATTGCCGTTCAATGTGGGTCTTACACATAAAAAATAAAATAAAACCTAAAAAACATGGATGAACCCTTGGGGAATAGCATCCTACATATATTGTGAATAAAATTATAGATAGAAGCTACACAATCTGCCATTTGGCTAATATATTGTTTACGCTTTTTAAATCTAAGTGGAGCCTCTCAATTCATTCTTTCCATGGTATTACATGTCACTAACTTTGATTTCTTAGGTAAGATGATATCCGGTGCAAGAAGACGGTCGAAATTGTAATTTTCTTTCCTTCTTTCATTTTTTTTTTTGTTTTTTTTGTGGAAAACATCTTGTGAACCATACTAAACCTACAAGAAGCCAAAATAAAAGAATTTGGAAATATAAATATAGTTGAGCATTACAAGGAAGATTTTCCATTCAAATATGACTTGGGTATGCGTCAACCAGTTGTTTTTTCTGACCACCTACATGTTAGGTTTACATTAATTGCGCTGAAGAAAGTCAATATCAATGCGCTGCCATTGATCTTGAATGATCTAGTGAATGAAGTATCATTCCACACTAACAATACTTTTTTTTGGTAGTGGTTCCACACTAACAATACGAACGGGCATCGTCTACAGCTCTCACATTCATTGTGTGGGGCCCCCAAATGAACGGTGGGAACCCCAATATATACTTTATATAGATATATATGGCGCTTATCCCCTGCGGATCTCTGTCTTCAAAAAAAAAAAAATACAAAATCCCCTGCAGATCTGAGGTGTTAATTTACTCTCCTAAGAGCGACAGGAACTCAAGTTCTCCATTATGCAAGGAAGCAAGAAGGAGATGAAAGTTGAAATCATCTCAAGAGAGACGATCAAACCATCTTCCCCAACTCCTCTTCACCTTAGAGCCTTGAAACTGTCCCTTCTTGATCAGGTTCTTCCTCAAATTTATGTTCCCATCGTCTTCTTCTACAATTCCAAGAAAAATGAAGGAACAACTGCAACCACCGAAAGGGCTGAGCAGCTCAAGAAATCCTTGTCGGATGCCTTGGCAATCTATTACCCCCTTGCAGGAAGGATCAAAGATGGCTTCACCATTGACTGCAACGATGAGGGGGTTGATTATTTGGAAACGCAGGTCAACTGCGAGCTCTCAGAAGTTTTAACGGACCCTGAAATGGAGGTCTTGAATCGTTTTGTTCCAAGTGAGTATCTAGTCCCTGGACCAGATAACGTAGTTCAATTAGCGGTTCAAGTAAACCAGTTTGATTGTGGAGGACTTGCAATTGGTATGTGCATTTTACACACGATCATTGATGGATCGTCGTTGGCGGCGTTTGTTAATACTTGGGCCTCCATCGCTCGTGATTCTACTGATGCTGTGCGTCGTCCCATCTTCATACAAGATTCTCTCTTCCCATCAAGAGATTTATCAGGATTCAAGCCTAATATTGGTGCATCGAAAATGGCGTCCCCTTCAAGTATAAAAACAAGAAGGTTCGTGTTTGATGGATCAAACATAGCTGCTCTCAAGGCGCAGGTGACTAACAACGACTCTGTAAGTGCTTTGAAGCAACCCAGTCGGATTGAAGCGGTGTCATCGTTGATCTGGCAACGTATAATGGCTGCATCTCGAGCAAAACCAGGGTCAAAAAAGCTTCTTTTTGTGGCGAATCATGCAATCAACATGCGGAGGAGGCTGGTTCCACCATTGCCGGAAACTTATATCGGGAACATCACCTGGCACGCGAGTATATCATCAAAGAAAGAGAGAGAGATTGAGTTGGGTGACTTGGCGGTTCAGATGAGTGATGCTCTTCACAAAGTTGATGATAGGCGTCTGAAGGAACTTCAAGGTGAAGATGGGGTCTTGAGGATTTTTGAAGGCATGAAAAAGTTGGACAATTTCTATTCTGCAGCTGAAGTGGATATTTATGTCTTCACCAGTTGGTGTAGGTTCCCTCTGTATGAAGCTGATTTTGGGTGGGGAAAGCCTACATGGGTGACTAATGTGAGTACTACAGACTCTGGCCTGAATAATGTTGTTATTCTGATTGATACCAGATTGGGAGATGGAATACAAGCTTGGGTCACCTTGGATGAACAAGTCATGGCTACTTTTGAAAATGACAAGGAGCTCCTTAGGTTTTCTTCTTCCAATCCCAGTGCCTTAGACTAGCAAGGTACTTAATTGGGTTACTTTCATTTTGATGATAAGTTTTGTATTTTCATTTTCCCCACTCTTGGTTACTCTTGTAATAATTATTATATATCAATAAGCAGGATGATAATTAAGATGGTGCATTTGAATTATTAAATATTAATGAACATGATGATAATTAAGATGCACATATGATTTACAAGCAAAGGATGATACATTCTTGGTAATTAATCTCTTCCTCAAAGAGCTCTATCTTCTTCAATAACCAAATCTAGCCTTGATCCCTTTGTTACATGTCAAACCAAAGCACTCTCTAAGGGCCCACAATTTAGCCCCATATTTGAAAGAAAGTCAATAATTCAATTACTAGCTATATGACAAATCTACTGGTCCCAACTACTCTTGGTCTAAAATTGCCTATAGAGTGCCATCCATTCATTCACTTTGAATATCTAGAAGGAGAGGTTGCCAAGCTATCATGCACTGTACGGGGGACTTGGTTTCAGACTTTTTATTTTTTTATAGAACATTTTTAATTTCATGTACGTGCGAGATTGGGTTTTTTGTGAGAAAGTTAGAGATAGAGAAAAGCAAAGCAAGATAGAAGGTGCCACGTGACAGAGCGATTTAGACCAGGGTTTTCTTGACTTGAAATCTGTTGGAGTATTTGACCGGAAGATCTGCTGGTCCAATAGTGAAATACATGTTCACATAAGTGCAAGAAGTCTACGTGTACACACCTTCCACTGTTGGACCAATAGATGTTCTAACGTTAGGGACCAGCTGATATGGTCTCGGTTTTCTTCTTCCAATAATTCCAATGCCTTAGACTAGGGTTCAACTCCCGTCGTAAGTAAAGAAAAGGAAAATGCTTTAGGGTCTACTTGCTCCAACCTGTCTTGATTTGTCGTATTGTGCGGGGCACGCGGATCCATGGTATCCAACAAGGATGATTTCATTTACCCACTTGCAGCAATTGAGATCCTGTGCAACCTTTATTTACAATCTTATATGCAGCTTTTCATACGATCATGCCATGTGTATTTTGAATGACATATCTGTAAATTTTTAAACAATCCTGTGAAAAGCTGCATATAAGATTATAGATAAAGGTTGACAGGATCTGCACTTACAGCCTGAAAATTTTTGGGAAATTTGAATTTTAGTGATATTTTTCAAAATAATTTAGATTCAGTCGTCAAATCTTAATAATTAGTTTTTAGTGATGTTTTTTAAAATAATTGAAAATCAATATCATTTTATTGTTCATTAAATATATCTTCCTAAAATACGATTTTGAAAACCTTTTCACTCATTTTGTTATAAGTGAGGTTTGCAAGTTTTTCCAGACTATTTTTGGAAAACACTTTTAATCAACAGTAAAGTGACACTGATTTTTAACTATGTTTAAAAATATTACTAAAAATTAATTACCAAGATTTAATCGACTGAATCTAAATTATATTGAAAAAATTTCACTAAAAACCAAATTTTCCAAAACTTTTCCGCCCATCCATCAATGACGGGGACGAAGAACGTAAAAGCTGCAAGTGGTTGCTGATTGGCTACCACGGGGCACTTCTACCGGCTCGAGGATTTCAATCCTTTTAGATAAGGGTCCAGTCCTCTAAAAGAAAATTTTAGTTGAGGTGTGCATCTACAAATATCTTACACTTCTAAAAAAAAAAAACCAACCCCCAATTATGGGGTTGGAGGCTCCCTGCAGAAAGGGGTTGAAATCCTCTATGGCAGTATTCTTGTGGTTGAAATCGTGTATGGCAGTATGCTGTCATGTGTAGGATTCCACGGATGCTGTCTGTCTTTGTCATATTAAAAATGTAAAATGTCAATTCAAAACTAACATTTTACATTTTTAATGATGAGTTGCCCGGCATCCATGGGATGCTACACATAACAGCATCCCTATAGGAGTACTGCGGGAGACGATTTCATCCCTACAGGAAGGGAGAGAGGTTAAAGTGAGACCTCCAACCAGTATATTAATATTACAAAAAATGGGGAGATCTCTTTACAAGTCTAACAGAGAAAGACTCTCATCTAATATGGTAAATCTCGCTTCAATCAACAGTAAGACAACCGCAAGTAGACTATGGCAACCCTCTTTCGTCCCCAAAGATCCTGTCTGTCCGGGTTGGACAACTCCGTGAGCTAAAGAATCAACCACACCGTTACCCTGTGTTAGAGTGTGTCTAAATTAAAACCATTGGAGAATTGCTTAATGCGAAAGACCCAGTACCAAATGCTCCAAGGGCATTCAGCTTTACCTGTTATTACATTGATTGAAATATGTTGTATTTGCACCAATAGAAATGGAAATATCAAATGGTCCAAGAGAGATAGAAATATATGGTAATTGCACCAATAAAAGAACCACAAATAATAAAGCTATCTTTGGCATTTTTTTTTGGGTAAGAAAGCTATCTTTGGCACTGCCTTTTTGCTTTTGCTCCTTTGTTATTTAAGTAAAAATCAATCTCTTTACAATAAAAAGCATGTTTTAATGATTGCTCACTACAAAAAAATCTCTTTTTATAGCGGCACTTCAAAAATGCCCTTATAATATGAGAAAATGCCACTATAACATATAACGGCATTTTGACAAAATGCCATTTGAAGTGGTGTTGCATTATGTTATAGCGACAACTTATAACAACACTTTGGAACATGTCGCTATAAAGTGACTTTTTACGGCAGTTAAAAATGCCGTAATAATGTAAGCTATCACGGCAGTTTTTTAGAGCGCCGTCATAAAATTACCATCACTTAAAGGCTTTTAACGACGGTCACCAAGTGCTGCTAAAAGCATATTAATTAAAAAAAATTTAATAATATACCCCCACCCCAACCCCCCCTACACCATGCCTATCCCCCTCCCCCCAACAAATTATGCGTCCAACCCCTCCCATCCCCCTAATTGCGTGTCTCACCCCTTGCCAACCACCAAATTACATTCCCCCACTACCCTCCCCAAATTACACACCAACCCCACTATCTTATAAAATTTATTCCCCCAGCCCCAACAAAACCCACCAACCTTTTCTTTTAATTTCCTACTGATATTTCTGAAAAAAATAAACAAATCAAAAAGACATTTCAATTGTTTGTGGCAAGCCAGTAAAAGCATATTATTGATGACACCAGAAATTAACATATAAAAACTTCCAAAATATATATATATATATATATATATATATTGTGAGGTCCCTGAGTCGATGAAATAAAATCAAGCTTATGTTCTTCGTGAGTTGCTCCTCACAAGCCTTCTGATCATGTCACAAACTCTCAGGTTGCTCAACAATGGTTGGGTTCATTTGTTTCTCTGTCCCTGTTGATACATGGAAGCACTTAAAATTATTATTGCAGGGGCAGGAAACTCTTCACTTATAAATGGTCTCTGTTCATGGTGGCAGAGACACAAATATAGCAAGGAGGTGGTTTACATGGTTGTGTAAGCCCAGAAAAACGACTGACAAACACACTATAGACACCCCAAATTCCACTACAAAATGAGAAAATAATTGAAAACATGTAATTGGGATTTGAAACAGGTCAGAAATGCACAAAATTTCATCAAACAGGCAGTGCCCGTATTGTGTCTGCGGGCTGGTCACGCCCGCAATTGATATGCAGGCATGCAGCGGCTGTATTGAGAATGCAGGCAGCACTTGCCCGCAATGTATATAGGCACAGGAGTTTTTGTGCGAATTTTGCTTTTTTCGATTTCTGAGCCTTATCTGCATCCAAATATCTCTCTGGGATATGCGAGTTCTCTTATTTATCTATTCGAATTATCCTATTTGGTCATGGATTGACATTATCCCTATTTTCAATTCAATCTTAAGGATTTTGGTATATCCTTCAGGACCAACCATGCCCCTGGGTTTGCCTATAAATAGGGGGCATCTATTCAAGCAAAGGGCCATTAATTTGAAGTCTGAAGAGCTCCAAGTGAAGAGAGGAATCCCTGCTGCTCTGCTTGCTCAATCCATGTAAGTCACTTTTCCCTTTTATTTTCTGTCTTCAATTCTAGAAATAATCTAATCTTCTCCATTGCTGTAGAATAAGGCCTTTTTATACTTGTATTCCTAAACCTGTCTCCAAGTACTTCAAGAATCCTCTCTAGCTGTAAAACGTAAAGAGAGAGCTAGGGGAAAGGGGAACAGGTGGATCCCTAGAATAGAACCCCATAATATGTTGTTCTTATTTTCCGTAGAATAAGGCCTCTTTTGGTGTTTGTATCCCCAAGCTTATCTCCTAGTACCTCAAGAATCCTCTCTAGCCATAAAACGTGAAGAGAGAGCTAGGGGAAAAGAGAACAGGTGGATCCGTAAGGTAGACCCCCATGTGCTCTAATCTGTGAGATGTGGTCGCTTTTGATATCCTGCTAATGTTTTAATGATTTTATTTGGAATATGAATGAATCATATGAATCCATGATGTTTACAGCATGAAATCCTCTTTTTCTTCTAAAATTGAGATTTTTCACATCTTTGCACTACAGCACTGTTTTCTCGATTTTTTGTGATATTAGACTAAGATCCTGGATCTATCATGATCTATATGATAGATCTGGATTCAGAAGCCTGAAAGTGACTTCTAGGGTTTCATAATGTGGTTTTTGAGTCGTTTTTCATTTTTGAGAGAAGACCCTACGGTCTAAGTTCTCCCCTTTTGATGTTCTTCATCAATGTGGGTATTTTCGGTTTTTATTTCTTGATCTAATGTGAAATATGGGCTATATTTATGTCCTGAACTGTTCAAGTTCAATTCTGTAATAGTTTATAAAAATAATATTTTTTCTAGATTTCCAGAATTTAACTTGAAGCCAGATTTTTGAAGTTTTAACTTTAGATTTGTTTTCTTTATCTTGATTTCAGTCAATCATGAAGCCCAAATAAGTGGCTCTTGTTTTCATAAGAATGATCCAGAATTAATTGGATCATTCACATGGGAAAAAGCCATACAATTTTTTATTTTTCTTTTACTTTTGTTTTGATTAGCAAGCCCTTTTTGTAACGCCCCGGATCCGTGTTGTTCATTAAAGATATAACACGTCTCACGGAGGTTAGGCAAGGATCGTTAATCAATTTATGATCGCTGGATAATCATACATCTATAACCTAACAGAGTGCACACTTCCATTTATACAAAATTGTAACATTTAAACTGAACCGAAATCATATGGTGCATCCCCAATTACTTTAATACATCTCAATTAATTCAAGTTCTCAAATTTGGAACAGATAACCTACAAGTCTAAGGAAGGTAATAGTAGTCTTCCTCCCTATATGCCTCAGCAGGATCTACCCCAGTAATCGCCTCACCACGAGTATTTGAAAAAATAGAACAACAACATAGTGAGATACGAATATCTCAGCGAGTAGCACATGCATGCAGAAATAGTTGAATCACATTTTAAAACTATGCATCGACAACACTACAATACGTTTAAACAGCCAACATCAATTTCCCAAGTTCAAATCAAACAAATCACATCTCAGTTAAGTACAATAACACATCGATTGGTCAATGTCATGACTATCGTTTGGTTGATAAATTAAACATGCCAAGTAGACACTCCACACCTCCATGTACACAGTTCCGGCCTACTCAGGGTTTCGGATACTCTGAAATGACGGCCTACTCAGGGTTTCGTCATCCAATGCAGGCCTACTCCCCGGGTTTCTGCATTGACAACCAGGCCTACTCAGGGTTTCTGGCTGCTCTACACCGGTCGTGGCAACACACAAGGCCATGCAATTCCAACAACCAACAATAACATCACATTACTAAGCTTAAACATCTGGATCCAGGACAAGCTAGACCAAAACAGTAAACATCGTATAATCTCGATTTCAATATCAAAACAAACCATTCATTTCCACATCATGTAATTACTCATCACAATTCATCACCTGTCCCTCTGGACCAAGCAGTACCTCAAGTACATTCAGTAATTTCTCATTTCCGTAACACAAGTCATATGAAAGTAAAACTCAATCCATTCATACCAAAGAAAACCTTTCAATACGTATAAAGTTTCCAACAAGTGAAACCAGAAATACAAGAACTTCTCAATCAAAACAGTGTATAGAATAAGGAAAAGTAACTGGTAACTCTTACTAGTTTGGTGTCCGGCACAATACTCATAAGTAACCTAAACCCAACTTAAAAACTCTTAAGAGGTTCACAAATTTTTCCTCTATTAATTTCATGGGCAAAATGGTTTCCCAGGTTCCTAACCAAGTGAATAGTGAAGTGGTTTAAACCCTAAGAAGTGCAAATACTCTTGGTCAAATCAGAAATTCCATTTCGGTAAGCAAAATAGGTCTGCCGCTCACCTATCGAGGTGGGCGCGAGGTGAGCGCCGGTCGGCGGTGAAGAAAAAGGGCAAAATCGACCTGCCGCTCACCCGACGCTAGGTGAGCGCGAGATGAGCGCGAGATGGGCGTGAGGTGGGCGCGAGGTTCGCGCGAGATGGGCGCCTTGTTTTCTACTTCGCGCGAGATGAGCGCGAGATGGGCGCGGGATCGGCGGTAGGTCATTTTTAACGGGGCGCCTACCTCCGAGGTGAACGCCGGTGAGCGCGAGGTGAGCGGATACCCCCTGTGGTTTTCATTTCTCTGTTATTTTGAGATCTACATGACTGGCCGGTTTGTGAAGGTCTGTAACTACTCCAGTACACTCCTAATACTCCCAGAAGACTTCCCAACCATATTTGAAATTAATCTAAACACTTTCATTTTCAATTAAAACTTCAATCCGGAGACTCTGTTCATGTAACTTTCCGAAAAACCAGAAAACATCATACTATCACTTAATATACAAACCATGCATCAGAATAAGCTCGAGAAAACACAAAACACAAAACCCAGTTGTAAAACAGTGCTACTCACCTGAGTGTGCTTATTCCCGAATGATAAAACCCCGGCCGATCACTTCTCGGCCACGAGCGCGAATGAAAAACCTATCGAAACTAATCTTCTCGAGCAGAGGGAAATAACCCAAGGAACTTCAGCTCCGAACTCCTTCTTCCAGCACTTGCGATATATGGTTCTTCACGAACGGAAGCCCTAGTCGCCCTCCAGCCGAAATCGCCAATTCTCCTTATGTCCAGAGTTAACGAAAATGTTTCCGAAATTATGCTAAGCGTATTCTCATAAACCCGAACCCTACTTTCCATTTTAGTCCACTTACTTGTTACATACTCGCTCGAATACTCTCCCATTTCCTTGATCCTATGCATGCTCGCCCACCGAAGATACTACATGTTAAGCATCTATTTGTGTTAATAACCACATAACTACACCTTAATAATACCAATGATAACACTACGATTTTTCGGAAAAATGGCTATATAACGCCTGTACATATGAGTATGGGCTAAGCCCTCAAACCACAAAATAACCTGATAAACACAGTTTATACATCAGAATAAATAACTAAATAAATAAATAAATACTCACAAAATTCAGGGTCTTACACTTTTTCCTTTGAAAAACATGAACAATACCTAGTAACTACCTTGTGTGGATGAATAGGGGTGCCTAACACCTTCCCCTGTTTATAACCTAATCCCCTTACCCATCTCTGGTTGTTTTTTTAATAGGGTTATTTTTACCCTAAATTTGTCTTTTTGTGCTTATTTGAGATTTTGGTGTCCATTCACACCTAAACAGAATGATGGCGACTCTTTGTTTTTAACCAATCCCGTGTGATGATTAGGAAGTCATTGAATTGATTTTTCCATGTCTCACACACACGATGTTTGGGATCTTGAGAAACTAACAAGTAAAAGATAAGGAATACTTACTAGCTACAAGATCACTGTCAGTACCAAGAGCTTGACCTCTGATTGAACCATTGTAGTTCCACTTCGGTAGGTGCTTAAGGTTAACTATATTAAGAAGTGTCTGAAAAAGAAACTAGAAACCAAGTTTATCAAGATATTCACACATGACTATCAACTAAATAGATAAACAAGAATAAAAGAGTAAAGTAGACAAAAAGTTATTACCCACGCTTTTCTTCTAATGTCCATTCCAAATCCATCGATCCTTTTCATCTATGAAAACCAACAATTTAGAGGTTTGCATCATAGAAAAAGAAAAAATAAGATTTCTTTGAGCCATGCATAAAAAGTAATAGTAAATAAATTAACAAGAGCCATGCATAAAAAGTAACAGTGAATAAAATAACAAGAGCTGCAGAATCTCATACAAGAAATTGCACAAGAATATAGCAATCTTTATTTTTTTTTGGGAGAGAATTTTTCCTAAAAGAGAAAAGAATAGAAAATATTTTCAAAATCTAGACTTGCAAACATATCCCAACCAGTGATTAGCCATGCCCAAGATTATTAATGAGTTATGCTGTACACCAATGAGACAGGTGATATAGCCTGCCTGGCCACAAGATTATAGGATTTGTTAGGGGCAGCTCTTTAGCAAATGGAAGAGCTATATGCTTGGAATCAAGGTCATCAATGGTTAAACATGGGAATGTCTAGATCCATTTTGGATTCTGATTTTCTTAGTCAACAAAAATTCTTGGTCATTGTGAGGCTGTCAGCTTAAATTCTAGCTCAGGGTGAGGCTAAGCCGTGCAACTAAAAGGATGAAATTATAAATCGCATTGAATTGGCATTGAACTTCAGCTGATATATGGTATATTGTAGTTGGTTTTGAATTCACCACCGGATCTTAAGGGGATTCAAATCCTGGGTTCGTATCATAGCCTCTCAATTTCAAACGAATACCCACTGCTGGGATTGGGTTAATGGTTGAATGTTTAACAGCAATTGGGTTATGAGTGGCTTTAGTCTGGCTGGACACTGTTAATTAATTATGCTGAAAAGTGAAAAGAAACAATAGATAAGTAGAGAATACCCAAAGGAATTGCCCTGTAATACACAAAATAGAATGAAGCCATGTTTACCAATTGTTTTTCTTATTACAAGAAGGATTGATAAACAACAAGTGCTTTACGATCCCATCCGCTTAGCTGTCACAAATTGGCCCCAAAAAGGATAAAAAATAGAAGGATTTTTAAAAGGGAAAGATCAGCATCAGATGGAATGGTCTACTTACCATTTTTTCTTATATAGAACATTAGTAGGATTGTGGGCTTTTTAGTTGTTTTGTAGCTTATTAAAAATTTGAAACAATTTTAATGGTGTATGGTATCAACACGATCAAACTAACTAATATCTGGTCTTCCTCTTTTCTTTTAGCAATTGAACTTGGTTAAACCCACTTTGACTTGGGAATGATCTTGTTCATAGGGTCACAAAGAGACTGGTTGAATCCATCTATTTCCAAAGTGTATTGGTTGGGTGAGAAGGTGACATTTAAAAGGATGTATATAAATGCTAAAATTTAATTTGCAAACTTAGAGGTTTAGCATTGGAAAAATAATGCTGGAGATCATATGCATAAAGTTAAAAAATCTATAATTAGGAGTTTAGGTGATTCTAGTATCCATATAATGAAGTATAGATACACTCGCTACATACACTCCTTATCCTTAGATAGTTTGAAGTACATCATGGTAACCACACACTTCTACCTACACAAGAATTGACTTATCCTTTGCTAGTAAAGATTCTATGCCCGTCAACATGGTTTGTAAATAGAGTACTTCTTAATAATTTACCGTCGAAGAGAGCAAACACATATTGACAATTATAAATTTATGAGCGGCTTTACCTTCTGCAGCTACCATGCATTTCCTCTCCAGACAAACAACACAGAGATCAAGGCATGTGGGTAGGGGATCGTTGTTCCTCCAACCACATTCTCTGCTCACATCAAAAGGAAAGTAGATTTAATCATAATTCTTGGGTAATATATGCATGCCTTTAATAGATCTTAGATGAGAAAGAGAAGTTATTTACCTTAACATGAAACTCACATAACATAAAAGCCATTAGACAATCATCAAGGGAGTTCTAATAAAATTAGATTAGTGTGCATAAAGACAGGAGAGCCGCAGAAATACCTTCGTTACTTCCACATTTTCATTTATCCGGTCAGAAATTTTTTTATATTATTTTTCTGCTTCATCCATCATGCGTTGACATGCATGTGTCTAGATCTGTTTTGACAAGAACCAGAAAAGGTAATAACAAGAATATGAAGCCTTACGAACAAGGTAATGTAGCAATTCAACCAGATAACAAAGATTGCACAAAAAAACTCTTTATCTTGTTTGACCGAAAAAACAAAACAGAAACTGACAAAAACACAATTTCAAGGAGAAATTTGCAGAAAGAGAAATACCTAATTTGAAGCAAGGAAAAGTGAAATATATAATTTGAATTTAAGCTTTCGAGGTTACCAAAGAAATAAACCTGGATCGGAAGTTCCTCAAGGAGAAATTTGCAGAAAGAGCAGCAACAACTCCTTATACGAAGCTCAAATCAACCGATTAGAGCACAAAACTTGAGATTGTTTGTTTCAACAAGCTCTCCGACAGAGACACTCACGCCATTGCCACAAACGAACTCGAATCCTCCGAGAAATCTCACTCACGATTCGTTCTCTCCTTTCCTCACTTGCATATACAATACCAATTCCTCCGAGAAATCTCCTGTTCTTAAGCAATGTGTTCGTCTCTTAGGGTTCCTTTCTGAGGCAACATCGTTTGATCTCTCTTTTTCTTTCTAAAATGCTCGCCAACATCGTTCGCCGGCCTATAGATCATGTTCTCAGGTCCTGCGAAAGCCCTAATCCGACAGGTCGTTCATCTCTAGTTTTCTCAAGTCTTGCGAATCACTAATCCGACAGGTCGTTCATCTCTGTTTTGTTCGTTGATTGCAACGATTCAAAAAAAAAAATCAAAGAAAGAAAAATGGGAAAATTGGTTTTTAGGGTTACTTTTTAAAACTAGTTCATATTCAGTCATCAAATTCTTCCTAATTGGCAATTAATTATGTTTAGTTCAAATAATTAAGAACAAGTCTTATTTCAAATAACTGCATGACTAAATCAGAATTATTTTTTTTTATAAAATATCACTAAGACAAATTTACCCAAAAAAATACTTTATTTTTAATAATTGTTTTAAATTTTATAGGTGCATTTTATAATAAAGTGCCGTACTAAAATATTTTATAAATTATTGTATAGCGGCATTTGATAGAGAAGTGTCGTAATAATTTGTTTTATAGAGGCATTTTTTATAAAATTCCATAACAAATTGTTTTATAGGGGCATTCAATTAGAAAAGGCAGTAACAAATTATTTTATAGCGGCATTCGCTAGGAAAATGTCGTAATAAATCGTTTTATAGCTGTATTTTTCTAGGAAATGCCATAATAAATCGTTTTATAGTGGCATTTTTAGAAAAAATGCCGTTATAAATTGTTTTATAACGACATCCATATATGAAATGCCGTATTAAGGCACTTATAATGGCAATTTTTTATAAGCGCCCTTATATTAGTGTCGCTATATCACCTTTTTTGTTGTAGTGGCTTTTGATTCTTATCATGGAGAAAAAAAAAAGTAATTATTTTGTGAGAGATATAATATTATTGTTTTTTGTTTTATATTTTATTTTTTTATTGTTTATACTACCAACTACTCACCTACCATTGACGCCACTATGAGCCACTATCACTACAATATTCACCCACCACCACCCATTCCCATAACTAGAGCTTTAAGTAGAGCGGGATGGGTCAGATTATGATGAGTTCGAGCTCAGCCCAATCTAAGATTAATTAACCAAAACTCGTCACTGGCCGCCCTAACCAAAACTCATTAACCCCAAACCCAACCCAAAGATTGTTATGTGAGTTTAGGCTAGGTTCGGGTTGTTCCAAACAAAATGTAAATTTTTGAATATTTCTTTTATTTGTTTCTTTGAATGCAAATGTTGGTATATAATTAATTTAAATTGTCTGTAAACTTATATCAGCCTCCTATTTGGTCCTTGAATTTGGATAAAAAACGTAATTTATTTATTCTAAAAAATTTGTTTTTGAAATATAATGAACCAATCACAAGCTTGTTCTATTTGTGGTTGCACAATCCTTGTTATAGTGGATGTGTGCCCAAATATCACTTTCATTTTAGTGTGTGGGTATGCGTAAAATTATTTATTTGAGAATAAGTTCGTAAAGCTGTTATCACATGTTAATAAGTTATGCTTTATAATTGATTACATAACTAAAAAGACAATGTAAAAGGAAAAAGAAAAACAATATTCTATATACATATAAGTAAATAATTTCATATATGCATGATAGTATGTGTGAGACATGGGAAAAAATCAATTTCCATTGACTCCCTCAATCATCACACGGGATTAAATAGAACAAAGAGTCGCCACCATTCAATTTAGGTGTGAATGGACACCAAAATATCAAATAAGCACAAAAGGAAATTTTAGGGTAAAAATAACCCTCCTAAAAAAACAACCAGAGATGGGTAAGGGGTTAGGTTATGAACAGGGGAAGGTTTTAGGCACCCCCATTCA
This sequence comes from Buxus sempervirens, assembly GCA_947561395.2. Taxonomy (NCBI): domain Eukaryota; kingdom Viridiplantae; phylum Streptophyta; class Magnoliopsida; order Buxales; family Buxaceae; genus Buxus; species Buxus sempervirens. Next base: position 11,324,020 of record OX387183.1, read on the forward strand.
TCCACACAAGGTGGTTGCCAGGTATTGTTCATGTTAAAATAAAGGAAACAAGCTTGCTATAAAATTCATGAAAAATATAAAAAAGACAAAAATTGTATGGTTTTTTCATATGAATAGTCTGATTGATCCAGAACTTTCAAATATGATCATACCATTCCTAGGGTTTCATGATCAAAATAAAATTGAGATAAATTCAAATAAAATCAATTTAAAGTGAAAAATCCAAAAATCTGGCTTCAAGTCAAATTCTAGAAATCTAGAAAAATATGATTTTTATAAAATATTTCAAAATTGAACTTGAATAGTCTAGGACATAGATAAAGCCCAAATTTCACATTAAATCTGAAAATTAAAACCAAAAATACCCACGTTGATGAAAAACACCAAAAGGGGAGAATTTAGACCGTAGGGTCTTCTCTCAATAATGAAAAATGATTCAAAAACAACATCATGAAACCCTAGAATTTACTTTCAGGCTTCTGGACCCAGATCTACCATATTGATCATGATAAATCCAAGATCTGAGCCTAAATCACAAAAATCACAAAAACAGTGCTGTAGGTGCAAAAGTGGCAAAAATCCAAATTTTATAAAAAAAGTGGGGATCTCATGCTATAAACATCATAGATTCATGTGATTCATTCAAATATATCATAAAAACAATTAAAACATGATCAGGATATTCAAAGCAGCCACATCTCACAGATTAGAGCACATGGGGGTCTACCCTATGGATCCACCTGTTCTCTTTTCCCCTAGCTCTCTCTTCACGTTTTACGGCTAGAGAGGATTCTTGAGGTACTTGGAGATAGGTTTGGGTACACAAACACAATCACAGGCTTAGAAAAAAGGAGAAAAACAAATATGGGGTTCTATTCTAGGGATCCACCTGTTCTCTTTTCCCCTAGCTCTCTCTTCACGTTTTACGGCTAGGGAGACTCTTGAGGTACTTAGAGGCAAGTTTAGGAATACTAGATACAAAAGATAGCCTTATTCTACAGCAATAGAGATGATCCTATTACTTCTAGAATTGAAGACAGAAAATAAAAGGGAAAAAGGGACTTACCTGGATTGAGCAATCAAAGCAGCAGGGGTTCCTCTTCTTCTCTTGGAGCTTCTTGGACTTCAAATTTTCGTGGCCTTTAGCTTGAGAATCTCACCTCTATTTATAGGCAAGCACAGGGGCAAGGCTGGTCCAGAAGGATATATCCTGATCCTCAGGATAGAGTGAAAAACAGAGATAATGCCCATCCATAGCCAAGCAAGGTGGCTTCAGCGAATAAAAGACATAATTCGCTCATTTAAAGGGATATTGCACTAAAGATAAAGCTCGGAAATCGAGAGAAGAATAAAACTCACACGAGTCTTTAGTGACCGTAAATGCTTTACGGTCCAATGGTGCCCGTATTTCCAATACGGGCGCGCCTGACCGTAGAGACATTTCGGGTGACACCGGCCCGTGAATAAAATACGGGCAAAGCATGCCTTATCAGTTTTTATGTATTTTTGACCTGTTTTAAGCTCTAATTACATGTTTTTACTATTTTCTCATTCTGTAGTGCAATTTGGGGTGTCTACAGCTGCCCCCTCTTTGCTGGTAATTGGAACCAATTACAAGCAGAGGGCAAAAAAGACCCACCAATTGCAATTTCTGAGACTTTTGTCTAAGCAATTGCACTTTGCAAGGATTAAATGGATGATTTCAAAAAAAGAAATTATTTTGGAAGATCTGCTAAAAGTCCCTCAGCTTAAGGGCCAAATCCTCCTCTCTCCTCTCACTGAGCACTCGTGGCTATGAAGTGAGATTTGAGACAAAATTTTTAAACAGAAGTGGGTAAGGTGGCAATCCTTGCAACTTACAACTAATATAAACACTAATCTTTTGAAAAATTTGGAGAAAATAATAAAATACGGACCGATCTTGCCCGTATTTTGATCACGGTTAGACGGAACCGTATTACCTTCACGGTCGACTGAAGCCCGTACAGAGTTTACGGATTTTACTCTCTTTTTAAGACCGCGACCGCGACCTCTTCTTCATTTCTGCTCGTATTCATACCTAAATCCTCTGCGACCGTAACCTTTTCTCCGGGCCTCTCTCTTCTTCTTTAACAGCCCGACGACTCCTGTTGTTCTCCGGCGACTCTCTCCCTCCGGCGACCACTGTTATCTTCGATGAATCCCTGTTTCCCCGGCGAGTCCTTGACCATTCGTTGGACTTCCCCATTGATATTGCAGCCGTCTTCTTTCTCCACTCAGGCTTCTGTTTGACACATAAATCCTCTTCGAATTTCTTCTGTGGAAGCTCCAGTGAAGCAAGGTGTGATCTTGGTTTTCAAAATTTCCAATTTCGACTGACACAAGTAAGTGGCCGAAAATCAATTCCTTTTTCTTGAACAATTCCTCTAAATTGTATGCTTTGCAATTTCTGTTTTTTGAATGAGAATTAGCTGATCATTTTTTTGCTGTAAATGCTATGTTGTGAATGCTATGTTCTTTCTCCAGAATTGCTGTACAATCGGCCATGATCTTTGTTAATGCAATTTCTCTGTTCTTGCATGTGTTAACCTTTGCTGTGCCATTCCTCCGGCTTGCAATTTCTGTTCTCATGTTTTCTATTGTTAGAAATGCATATCTATTCCAAAATTTTGAATTGTAGTTTTGATAAACTCTTACTTTGGCTACTGATTTTCTGCATTTTCCTGTTCGTGCTTGATGGCTGTGAATGCTATATGCTTCCTGCATTTCTGTTTTCATGTTTACTATGTCCAAGCATGCCTATCTGCTTCCCAAGTCTTTGATTTGTATCTTGATAAACTCATGCTTTGACCCATGGCTGATTTCCTTTGATATCTGATTTTTCTGTAAATATGAGAGCTTAGAATCCTCGCCTTTGAGTGGCTAGCTTCCAATTGAAGTTAATTGTCCTTTCTTTGAGGTAATTAGATTTCCGACTTTGCATTTCTTCTATTACCTCAGTATCGACACAAGTAGACCTGATCTTCTATCCTGAAACCAAAAATACGAGAGATGAAATTAGAATAGATCTTTAACACTCTTTTTTCATTTCTTATAAAAAACATACAAGAAGCCTGTACTTCTTATATAATTTTTCTATATAATTTCATGGTTAAAGCTAAGACCAATAAAATATCTTAAGACAGAAAATAAACTCCTTCAGTTGATTCTTGATTTGATCAGGAGTATCTGAAGCACTTTCTTCCATTCTCCATTTTTCTTTTTCCTGCCAATCAATTAACTTGGTTAAAATAGCAATTAAAAGTTTTAACAAGAATAATTAACCAACTCCCTGGTTTGAACCGTAGATGGCCCGCCTTCGATCAGCTTCCAGGGATCCTGCAGATGAGCCTTCCTCTTCGAGGGTTAGGCGTGATCCTGCTGATGTGGCCTCATCTTCGAGAGCCGAGAGGGATTCTGATTCAGACATTCTTGATCTTCCTTCTGGGGATTCGCACGAGGTGACCCCAGAGGTATATTCTAACTCTTCTGAATTCAATATTCTTTCACAAAATACATCACCCTGATTCCTTCTTCCTTCCCATTGTTTCTTTAGCCGACAGTTGAGGCTTCGGGCAGAGACAGGAGCCGTAGCAGGCGCCGAGGTGGAGGCAGAGATATAGGCCATGATGAGGGCCGTTGAGGAGGCCGTGGCAGAGATGAGGCCAGGACCAGGGTTGAGGTCCCTGATGCGATTGCTGCCCAGATTAGGGATACCGATCTCTTGCATGGCTTGAGGACTCATCCCTCAGCGTGCATTAGGCGGATATCCCTTTGGAGTATCCGATGTCCCATTACAGAGGGAGCTGAGCCAGCTTTATTAAGTTTATTGGAGCTTGCAGTTCGGCCTATCGTCGGGAGTTAGGCTTGTATGGCTTTGGCCTATTCATCACCATCCCTGATGTTCGCTTGGATCGGGCCCTTATTGCGGCACTGCTCGAGAGATTCTTCCCAGAGACATTGAGCTTCCACTTCCCAGATGTTGAGATCGGGATCAGGCCGTCTGACTTCACACTCATCACCGGGATTAGGATGATCGGTGATGTTATTCCTGAGATGGTGATGCCAGAGACTGATGAGATCGCTGCTTACCTTGGATATATTGTGCTGCCTCCTGAGGCATGGGATAGAGGGAGAGCGAGATTGTCTCTGACATGGTTGAGAGAGACTTTCAGGGCGAGGCAGTTTGGCCAGCTTGTCGCCGGTGATCACGTTTTCCCGTATGCCTTTCGATTCCTTTTTCTGTACATGATGGGATCTTGCTTCTTCCCAGAGGACACGACTTCGGTTAGTCCTTATTTTCTGAGCTTCCTGGGGGATCTGCATCGAGCGAGGAAGTACGCCTGGGGCCCGCTCATTTTTGGTACTATTTTGGCCGGTCTGCGCCAATCAGTGAGCGGCCTTTCTACTTCCAGAGGGGCTGGAGTTGGGTGCAGATTCTTCTGGCCTTTTTTTTGCAGGTGAATCTTATTTCTCTCTTTCTTTTTTTCTTTTTTCTCTTTCTTTATTTCTTTTTATCTCTCTTTTCCTATTCCTCTGACTCTTTTTTTTCTTTCTGCAGTTCTTTGCTAGGGTTTATATACCCTATTTCTGCCCTACCTCTACGATGCCTAAGGAGACATATCCTATGGCACGTAGATGGTGTTATGTGGAGCATGACTCTAAAAAGAGTCATCCTAGGTCCGCCCGGGCCCACCTGGACAAGTTGTACCGGTCTAAGGTAATCTACTTTAATTCCTCTTCTTTTTTTCTTTCCTTTTCTTCCTAAATCTAATATTCTTGTTCGGTTTTTCAGCTGTTTGTCCCCAGGATGGAGGACATTCATGAGGTGCTGGCCCTGCATGCAGCCAGAGATGATGCTTTCGTCCCTGACCAGAGACGTCAGAGATATCAGTTTTTCATTGGTCAGATGGGCAGCATCTGGTACTGCGGTGAGCACTTCTTCTATCAGCATGTGGGGGAGTCCTGCCATTCCTCCAGATATTACCCCCTCCTTTCCTCCTATGCCTGTTGATCTTGCCCAGTTCCTAGATTGGACTGAGGCAGAGACGTTATTAGAGGAGGGTTACTATGATGCCTGGTTCAGGCGAGCTTCAGTCGGGTGCCTCATGCCACCCATGCCTGTTCGTGGTGGAGTCACGGAGATAGGAGATGTAGTCATCAGGGCTTACGATACGACGGTATGCCTTCTCTCTTTGTGATCTTCTATTTTCATTTCCTTTGAACTTGGAATTTTCTGACTCCTTCTTTTCTATTTCAGGAGGCTCAGTTGGCAGAGATCCGGTCCAGGTTCGCTGATATAGAGCGCCAGCGAGATGCTGCTATCGCCGTGCGGGAAGCCCTCTACATTACCATTTCAGACCTCCAGGGGCAGCTAGCCAGAGCACAGGGCCAGGCGGGCCCTTCTGATGCACAGGACCAGGCGGGTCCTTCTCATACTCAGGTTAATTTCTTCTTTTATTTCCATTCCTGCTCTTATAACTGTTTATCTGGTTCTGACTGAAATTTCTTCTCTTAGTTTCAGGAGGACATAGCCGGCCCTTCTTCACCTGCTTCACCTGTGCCCATGCATCTGCGTGGTGAGGTTTTTTCTGTGGCACGGGTGGAGTTTGTGACTTCTCCCAGTCTGGTAGAGGCACTTGCAGTAGAGCCTGAGATCGAGGCTGATATTGTACCTGCTGCTGAGGATGTGCCAGAGTCTGCCCCAATACCTAAGATTGCTCCTGCTGCGTCTGCTGATGTGGATATGGAGTCGACCATGGATGCCGCTGTGGTAGAGCCTACCGTGGAGGCTGGGATGATGGAGGAGGCTACTGTTGCTGAGCCTGTAGAGCCTGAGGTGGAGCCTACAGAGGAGACGCCTGCTGCCGCTGATCCTGTGACGGAGTCTTCCTGTACTAATTCTGACACCGAGTTTACGGGATATGTAGATACTTCGGGGTATGTTCCTCCTGATCATCCCACTGCTGGCCTTGTGCCTTTATATATGTGGCATGATATTCAGTCTGTTTTGAGCAGGATGACCCGTAGCACAACCCACAATATTGTGCGGCATGTCTTTGAGCGCAGGCGATCTTCAGGCCGTGGTCGAGGCAGAGGACGAGGCCGTGGCCGTAGGGGTGGACCTGCATAGACAATAGATTAGGATTCCTTTATGTACTTTGTATTTTTGACAAAAATGATGTACACATTCATATATATAAAAGAAGTTTGATTTTCATTCATTTGTGCTCATTCCTTCTTTCTTTTCAGTTTTTATTATATGATGAATGTTAAAGCAAGGACAGGTGAAGCTTAGGGAAAAAAGGAAATTAAAATTTCCCATTTTTTTGCATTTTTCCGAAGGAACCGTACTTAGACTACGAGCAAGCCGTGCCCGTAATGTTAACACGGGTGCACTGTGCCCGTGAAGTTTTCACGGTCAGGGGTGTCCGTATTTTCTATACGGGCGCGCTATGCCCGTATTATAATTACGGATTTTACTGCCTTAATGATTTTTTCTATATATACTCATGGGCAACGTCATTGTGACACTTTTAATAGTTTGAAAACTCCCTGAGCACGTCTTTTCTCGCTTTCCTTGGCTTCTTTGGCGCTTCCATGGCTTCCCTTGCACCGTTCTCTTCTGTCGTTGAATCTCCTCCTGCAAGACAACCTGTTAGATCAAAACCTCCTAATCTTACCAGGTATAACATTGTGGACTCTTTCTATGACAGGTGGGTCAACTCCATGACCCTTGATGAGGAAATTCGCTGGGACTCTACCCACCTAGGGCATATCCTACATATCCCTAAAATTCCCTTTAAGTGGGAAATCATTGAAGCTTTGATTGGACATTGGGTTCCTGAACTGAATCTCTTCCATTTTGATGACAAAGAGATGACTCCTACCATAGAAGAAATTGAAACCATCCTTGGCTTAAAATTTTCTGAAAAAGTTGTGAACCCTCCCCTAAAGCCTAGTTACAAAAAGGAGGCCTCTACATTCTTGGATATAGGGAAGAAAGACTTAGGGAATTCTGATACCCTATTAACCTTGTCCAAGACCTTTTTGACTAAAAAAATTTTAAGGAGTGGGGACAAGGATGCCAGGTTTAATGCTTTGACTCTGATAGTAATCAACCAGTTATTCTTTCCACGGGGTGATGACCAGGTTGACACTCTCATCTCAGTCATCTGCCAAGTTAGGGAACGTGAGAGATTGGCTCCTATGATCTTAGCAGAGATATACCAGGCTTTAACTGACTGCTATTTCAGAAAGAAGAAATGCTTCCTTGCCTGCGCCCCTATCCTACAGGTAAGAAAAGAAATATATATATATTTTTTTCTTCTCTTTTTTTTTCTTTCTTTTTTTTCTTTTCTTCTTCTTCTTCTCTTTTTCTTTTCCTTCTTCTTTTTTTTTTCTTTTCTTTTTTTTCTTTTTTTTCTTTTTCTTTTTTCTTTCTTTTTTTCTCTTTTTTTTTCTTTTTGAAATAAATTGAAATTCTCCCCTTTTTTGTAGCTTTGGTTGCTTGACCACCTGAGCCAAGTTGAAGAGATAACTCGCCACTTCTTTCCAAGGTTGAAAGTTCCTATTCTGATGAGCCACAGGGGTTGTCCTAATATCCAAGGCGGCAAGCAGGGATGGTTCACTTTCTTGGGTACTCTCCAGGATGATCAAGTGAGATGGCCTGGCACTTATCAGCCCAATCCAGAGACAGTGATCAGCTTCAGAGATAGGAACTTTCTGGTCCTAGCAGGCTTGAAATCTGCTGTTCTCTATCTTCCCTCGAGGGTTCTTCGGCAGTTTGGAGTGACCTAGGGAATTATGATCCCAACTGGCTATGAGAGCCTTGTAGGGCCACTTACATCAGCCACCATGGGGCTAAATGCTCAATTAATGAATGAGTGGTCCTATGTTCGCTTTCTGCGGGGTCCTATTTTTTCTGAGTCCCATGTGAAGGACTATCACTTTTGGATCAAAGAGCAGGTGCAGAGTCATGCCCCAATACCAGAGGATCCTCCTGCAGTTCTTCCCCTACCTATGAGGACATTCTGGAGTCTGAAAGGGCAACCCATAAGCGGCTTCAACAAATATGGGTACGAGAAGCACAAGAGCTTAGGATAAAAGTCATTGATCTGGAGAGGAAACTTGAAGAGCAGAAGTCTGGCCGCATTGCCATGGAGAAGAAACTTGAAGAACAAAGGCAGGCTCGTCGCTTTGAAGTCAGAGTGATGCGGAAGAAATATCAAGATTCCCTGGTTGACCTTAGGGTGTTGAAGATCAAGCATTCTTTTTCAGATGAGATCATCTCCTTTTTGAGTGATCCTGATGCAGAGGGAGCTTCTGGAATCATTTCAACTCAAGCAGCTAGGATTAGGGAGCTTTAGGAGCAGTTAGGGAGTAGGGCTTAGATTCTTTTATTATTTTTTTTTCTTTTTTTTCATACTTTTATACAAAAACAAACTCCATTAGTGGAAAGATAATAGATTTAATTCAAAAATAGGTTTTATATTATTGGTTTCAGAATTCTCAGATGCTTGTAAAAACATAAGTTTTATGAAAAAGTATTTGATTTCTCATCACTGGCCAAAGTATAGTTTTTTTTTTTGAAAAGCTGATCCAAAACACTTAATCACATATAATTAAAGGAATTAAAATCAGGTTGAATAATGAAAAGGGTAGTCCAAGCAATAGAGAGAGACCAAGTGTATCTACCCCGTGACCTTTAGAATCATCCCCTAATGGCTTTTTCTTCATAACTGACCCTGCTAATCTGCTCAGTTTCCAGTACTTATGCTGATTACATTTGGACCACATGATCAACTCCACCTTTAATTCCCCTTTTTTTTCTTTTTGCCTTTATTGCCCCTAGCGCCAATTACGGTTTTCACTAGGGCCGGCTTCTGCATTCCGTCATCACCAATCTTACTCTGAAAGTTGAATGAATATACTAAAATCACCGAGGGCTTAAGAATAGGACGAAACAAAGGCTAAGCTCGGTTTATGAAAGAAAAGGTATTAAAGGCTCAAAATTTTCTAAGTGTGAAAATGGGTCAACTGGACTTACAATCATGCTGAATTCAATCCCATTCCCTTTCTCTTGTATTTGGCTTTCATTTGCCCCTATTTTTTTTCTTTTGTTTCTTTCTGCCCCTATTGGCCTTGCCCCAGTATAAGACTGTAAGTCCAGTTTAGGTTTAACAAATAAGACGAACAGGCTCAAATTGGCTTGACTAGGGATGAAACTTTTGGGAAATATAGAAAAATGGCCTCAGATCATTTCCTAGTAATATTCATTCAAGGAAAATATCTCTTTACTGCATCAGAGTTAATTGGCTCAGGAAAATCTTTCCCATCCATTTCTGTTAAGATGAGAGCACCCCCTGACAGGACCTTTTTGACGACATAAGGCCTTTCCCAATTTGGCTTGAATTTTCCACGAGGGTCTTCCAAAAAAGGTAAAATTTTCTTCAATATTAAATTTCCTTCTTGGAAAGTTTTGGGCTTTACTTTCTTATTGTAAGCCCTAGCCATTCTCTTCTGATACAATTGGCCATGACAAAGCGCCTTCAAACGCCTTTCCTCTATTAGGTTGAGTTGATCATGTCTTAACTGTATCCATTCAGCTTCTTCTAGTTCAGCTTCCATCAGTACTCTTAATGAAGGTATTTCCACTTCCACTGTAAAACTGCTTCTATTCCATATACTAAAGAATATGGGGTTGCCCCTGTAGAAGTTCGAATCGAGGTTCTATAAGCATGTAGAGCAAGTGGCAGCATTTCATGCCAATCTTTGAAATTCACTACCATCTTCTGAATAATCTTCTTTATATTCTTATTTGCTGCTTCCACTGCCCCATTCATCTTTGGTCTATACGGATCTGACTTGTGGTGGGTGATGTGAAATTGTTCACACATCTTTCTCATGTCCTTGTTCTTAAGGTTTGAAGCATTATCAGATACTATGGCACTTGGCAAACCGTAGCGACAAATGATATTGTGCTTCAAGAATTTCAAAACGTGGCTACTTGTAATGTTTGCATATGAAGCTGCCTCTACCCACTTGGTGAAGTAATCAATTGCTACAAGTATAAACCTGTGCCCATTTGATGCCTTTGGAGAGATCATCCCAATGACGTCTATACCCCACATGGAGAAGGGCCACGGGGATGTCATGCTGTGTAATTCACTTGGGGGTGCATTCTTGTTATCAGCATACACTTGGCATAAATGACACCTTTTGACATGTATATAGCAATCATGCTCCATTGTTGACCAGTAATATCCCAATCCCAGAATCTTCTTGGCAAGCATATGCCCGTTCATATGGGGTCCACACACTCCTCCATGTATAGTTTCAACTAACATTTCTGACTCGGTCTTGGCAACACATCTGAGTAGGATATCATTGTGTGATCTTTTGTACAACTGCCCACCACTTAGGAAGAATTGTCCTGCCAGCCTCTGTATTGTTCTTTTCTCTGTAGAAGTGAAATTTTCTGGCAAACTCCGATCATTTAGGAAGTTCTTAATATCTTGAAACCATGGTACTTCTTCTTCTGGGGTTTCTTCTAGAATAAGGCAATAAGCTGGTTCATCTCTGACTTCAATTTCCAGTGGTCTAATATCAACACCTTCTGGCATACTGACCATTGAAGCCAATGTTGCTAGAGCATCTGCAAACTGGTTTTTGGCCCTTGGTATATAATTGAAGGAAATTCGAGTGAATTTGGTGCTTATTTCTTCCAAATACTGGTGATAGGGATCAGCTTGTGATCCTTGGTTTTCCATTCACCAGTTGTTTAGAAGATGATAAGACTCGAATCCCCATATACGTCAAGTTTCTCTACTTCGTGGTCTAAGGCAGCTTGCAACCCAATTATGCATGCTTCATACTCTGCTATATTGTTTGTGCATTGGAACCTTAGCTTCACTGCGATCGGGATATGTGCCCCATCTGGCTTGATCAAAACAGCCCTTATTCCATTTCCATTCATATTGGCGACCCCATCAAAAAACATTTGCCATGAGCTTTCCCCTTCTTCTTCTTCAGTAAACAGAATTGCCTCATCAGGGAAACTAGTCTTCAAAGGTTGGTATTCTGGTAAAGGGTGTGCGGATAAGTGATCAGCAATGGTTTGACCCTTAATGGCTTTCTGCGTGATATAGATGAGGTCAAATTCAGAGAGTAACAACTGCCACTTTGCTGTTCTTCCAGTTAAAGCTGGTTTCTCAAATAGATACTTTAAAGGGTCCATTCGGGATATCAATAAGGTGGAATGACTAAGGAAATAGTGTCTCAGTCTCTGAGTTGCCCATACTAAAGCACAACAAGTCTTTTCCAAAGGGGAATACTTTGCTTCATATTCTGTAAATTTCTTGCTTAGGTAGTAAATCGCTCTTTCCTTTCTGCCTGTATCGTCATGCTGTCCCAAGACACACCCCATTGACGTCTCCAAAACTGACAAGTATAAAATCAATAGTCTTCCTGGAGTCGGTGGTACTAGCACAGGTGGGTTCAATAAATATTCCTTTATTGTGTCAAAGGCTTCTTGGCAATCGTCATTCCAGACTGTCGGGTTATTTTTTCTTAGAAGCTTGAAATTTGGTTCACAAATAGCGGTGAGCTGTGCTATGAATCGGCTTATGTACTGAATCCTTCCAAGAAAACCATGAACTTCCTTCTCCGTTCTAGGTGATGGCATTTCAATGATTGCTTTGGCTTTAGCTGGGTCAATCTCAATTCCCTTCCTGCTTACTATAAAGCCCAATAATTTTCCTGATGTAGCCCCGAAGACACATTTCGCAGGGTTAAGCCTTAGACTATATTTCCTGAGCCGGTCAAACACCTTCTTCAAGTTGATCAAGTGGTCTTCTTCTTCACATGATTTGGCTATCATATCATCCACATAAACCTCCATCTCCTTATGGATCATATCATGGAATAAGGCTGTCATGGCCCGCTGGTAGGTTGCCCCTGCATTCTTAAGCCCAAATGGCATGACAGTGTAGTGGAAGGTACCCCAAGGTGTAATGAAGGCTGTTTTTTCTTGATCCTCTTTAGCCATCTTAATCTGATTGTACCCAGAAAACCCGTCCATGAATGAGAACAGGCTATGCACAGCAGTGTTGTCCACTAAGATGTCTATGTGTGGAAGTGGAAAATCATCCTTTGGGCTTGCCTTATTCAGGTCTCTGTAGTCTACACACATTCGAACCTTTCCGTCCTTCTTTGGCACTAGTACTATATTTGCAAGCCATTCAGGGTACGTGGAGACCGCCAAGAATCCAGCTTGGAATTGCTTAACCACTTCATCTTTAACCTTCAATGTCCATTTAGGTTTCAACCTTCTCAATTTTTGTTTAACTGGCTTAACATCTGGTAGAATGGGTAGCCTATGCACAACCATGTCTGTGTCTAAACCAGGCATATCCCGATACGACCATGCAAATACATCTTCATAATTAGCCAAGAATCGTATCATTTCATCCCGTTGTACCTCAGATAGGCATATCCCAATCTTCACTATTTTTGGGTAATCTTCGGTCCCTAGGTTTATTGATATGGTCTCTTCAATATTAGGTTGGACTCCCTTTTCATGACGCTCCAATTGATATGTGATTTCTTTTGGAGGGTCGTCTTCTTCGTCCTCGGTCTCTTCCTCAACCCCCATTAGGTCAAAGTCGAGCTCGAGGTCGAAGTCATACTCAACCTGATCCAATTCAGTTTGCTTATATGGTTCATAAATGGTTTGAACCTTTTTGAAAAATTTATCTTTTCTATAAAAAATTGGAAAATCTTTTTGTATTTTTTGAGAGCCTTCTACAAAATCTTTTCCTGAAGACGAAGGCTCATTAAAACCTTCAGGAAAAGGGCATTCCACTTATGGAGTTTTTTTTTGGAAGCCATGTCTGTTTGCCAAACAAACGTGGCTTCAAAAGTAAGGGGAGTTTCCTCGCAATTGTTCAAAATAAAAGAATCTGGGGCAGGGATACGAGCCTGCTCCTCAAGCTCAAGGTCTGCATCTGAAATCACCAATACTGGGTGAGTTGCACCTCCTGTTTCTTCTGTAGGGCTAGTTCCAGATGGAACTTCTACTGCAGCCCAATCAATAAAAGGTCGTTCCTCTGCTGTAGACACCCCAAATTGCACAAACAATCATCAAAAATCATTATCTCCTGGAAAGCCAGCACAGAATTTGAAGAAAATAAACTTTTATCTGTATCCGGATACTCAATCCGGATACAAATACCCTTTCCCGTATCCGGATACTCATACTGGATATATGTGAGCCTTAGCGTATCCAGTACCATGTACCGGATACCTTAAGGCCCTTTGTTATCCGGTCTGATATACCGGATACCTTAAGTTTGCTCAAAATTAGGGTTTTCCGAGAGCTTTTCACTTTTACCATCATATCCCTCATTAAATGAGGGGAAATCGCGGAAATAACCTTAGGGTTTAGGTTGGAGGGGTTCTAGACATTAAGTTGTGTCTACCAATGACCTTAGCCTTTGCCTATAAATAGGAGCCTCCTCCTTGAGCAAATGGCACTCAACTCTTGTTTTGAATTCTCGCAAAGAAGAACTCCAAGAGAAGAAGAAAACCGCTGTGGAATCGCCTCCAGAACTCAGGTAAGCCTCAACTTTTCTTTTTATTTTCTGTCTTTACATTCCTAGATCTAGATCTCTTCTTCTACCTTTCTGTAGTGTAAAGCCTTGTTTGCATGTGTGGAAATCCTTCCCCGGCTCAAAGTATCTCAAGACTCCCCTAGCCGTAAAACGTGAAGGCGGATCTAGGAGAAACGAGACTGGGGATTGACCCTAGTACTAGAACCTATGTAGCATAAGGCCTTTTTGATTGATTGTAAACCGTTCCATATTCAAAGTACCCTTGATTATCTTAAAGAGAACAGAGGGAAACGATAATGGAACGGAACCCTAGGCTATGCTAGAACCTATTTTGTTGAATCTATATGCATGTGTATGGATCTTGATTGGTTTTTTCACTTTTGCACACATATCGCTATTTTGGCGGGATAGGCTCATATTTGGGGTTTATTGCATTTATTGTGATAAAACTCAAATAAATGACCTCAATCAAATTCTGGAGTGTTTTTAAATGTTTTTCAAAGGTTTTGGATTCATCTCACACGAATCACACACTTTTTGTCAATTTTCGGATTTGGTTTTCTTCAAAAGTGGCTTAGCTTGACAACACCTGTACCCTTACTTCGGACGTCCGTAACTTCATCATCCAGATGAATTTTGGGGCGATTCCAGAACCATGGGAAAGGTGAGGCTGTCTAGTTTATGTCCACCAAATTTCATGAATTTTCATCTAGCGGATTTTTGACACCTCTCTGTCGAAGTTAAGTGGACAGTTCAGGTCCAAGTACAGAACTTGTCACTTCGACGGACCGCCATGTGTTCGTTTTAAGTCCGATTCGAGTGGTTTTTATTTCTGAGTACTCCTTTTTGAGTCTATTTTCAAATCCAGTTGGTTTCATAATTTTTGGATTCCATTTGAATTATTGGTAGCCGATTTACTCAGAACTGCTCATTTGCATTTTTCTGGGTAAATCTGTGATCTTCGGGGCCTGTTCGGGAGACCACCCAAGGCACATCCGAAGGGATTTTTGTATGAGGCTAGTTTCTCTGGAAAGATGGCTATACAGACTTCAATCACACCAAATTTCACGGATTTCTATGTAGTGGATTTTTCTAGACAATTTTCCAAAGTTGCCCACTTACCACTTTTAAAAATCCCCAACAGCAACTTCAAAGGAGTATAACTCCTAGGATTTTTATCGGATTAACTTGAGATTTTGCATGAGACTCTTATTTACCTTAATCTTTCAAATGGATTTGGTTCGGTTCAATTTAGAATTGGATTTGAATGATTTTAAGGCAAATGGCATACTTTTTACCAAACTTCCCGGATTTGATTTAACTTGGTTTTGAGCAACTTGTGCTTTGATTTCCATCTTTTTAATGTTCCAGAAATGATATTGACATAAGAGAGGATCTAAAATCCATTTAGATCTTCATGTGGAGATATCATACATTTGACCTTTTTCAAGGTTTCTCATGATTTTTAGCAAGCTTTCTTACTTTGTTTTTGCATGAACATACACTTGGCAACCACTTCGTGTGGATGAATGGGGGTGCCTAACACCTTCCCCCGTTCATAATCTAATCCCCTTACCCATCTCTGGATTTGATTTTCAAGTAGGATTATTTTTATCCTAGAATTTGTCTTTTGGCTATTTTTGCCTACTTTTGTATCTTTGGTGTCCATTCTCACCCCAAAATCATGAATGGTGGCGACTCTCCCAATTTTTGCGTTGAGCCCGTGTGTTGACTGAGGGATGATCACTCCGGTGATTATTTTTCCCATGTCTCACAACTGGCGACTCTGCTGGGGACTTGTGGATTTAAGCCATTTTGTGTATATTCATGCTTTTTCATCACTTTTGAATGCTTGCTATTTTTTTTACTTTATTGGTGTATATTGGTGTATTCTAAATCTGATTGGGATACTTTTAAATTTTACATTGATGAAGGCATGTGTGTATGCTTGGATATGCTAAAGATCATGTTTAGGGCCTTACTTTGTTGTGCATGCCTACTTGTTTTTTTGTTTGCCTTGGGTTAGGAGGTTCTTAGTGCTATTATTTGAGCATGAAAACATTGAGCAAAAATCGGTAAATTCAGTAGCCATCATATGGGTTTTCAAGCATGTTTTTACCATCAAAACTCTCCTTATACCATGTCAAGTAGTTGGTAAATGTTTGGGCATTAATTTGGGGTATAAGTGATGCATTTTTGAGCATGAGAAATCTGAAAATTTTAGTGCATATTTCTGGAGATTTTAAGCATGTTTTACCTCATTGAAACACTTTGGTATCATGTCAAGTAGTTCTAAAATTTTAGGCTCCAATTTGGGGTAGAAATGGTACACTTTGAGCATGAAAAAGAGCATGAAATCTGGGATTTTAGGGAATGCTTTTGAGTTTCAAGCATGCTTCCATGGTTTAGTTGTTGTTTGTACAAATAACATGTTTTGTATACCACTTTTTGGGCATGTAATATTTTTTGTGCATATTTGGTTACTTTGGTGCTTGCTTGCTTGTATTTAGCTTCATTATCTTTGTCATTTGTACCTTGGCTTGAAATTGAATGCATGGCTACGAAAAAGAGTGGCAAGGGGCTGGGACGTTGTGAATGTTACCACAATTTAAAATTGCACTTGAGCACTTGAAACAATTTGCACAGCCTACCCTTTACCTATTAGGAAGTTGAACCATGAATGTGTGTAGCTTGGCGCACCGAGGTCGTGACTTCGGAAAGCGAAAGTGAAAACATTTACCTTAGAATTTGAGTCAATGATGTGATGACAATGGGATCTGTGATTCGATTCCGGGCATCACTAGACTTGAGTTCTAAGCTGCCAATTAAGCCAAAACCCAAAAACCATACGCTTGAAGGTGGAGAAACACGTTTTCGGCTAAAAGCACACAATTGCGTTTGGGGAATTGAGTGTAAATGTGGGAAGGCCGTTTGCATGTTTTACAGGCCAAGGTATAATGTGAATACCATATTGAAGGTAATACAAGGTGGCAAGGTAAAACCATGTTCTTTTCATGAATTTGGGGATTTTGCACATATGATGTCCAAGCCCAATTTGGGGCAAGTTTTGAAGGTCAGGTTAAGGTGAACATCAAATGGGAATGAAAAAAACCTAATCTGGTGAAAAAATGAGTCAAAAAGGGCCATTTCGGCAATAACCGGCAACTCAGGCCGGTTAATAACAACTCTATTAATATCCGGTATGTATTTCCGGATACAAAGGCATATGCGTGTATCCAGTTAAGGGGACCGGATACAATAAGGCATATTCTTATCCGGTATATTATACCGGATACTTTCAAAAAATGCCCAAATTGGCTGTTCAGTCCAAATTTTCAGAATAAAATGCCTAGAACACTGTGGATAATCCTTAGGTACCCCGAAAAGAACATAAGAAATGTTCCCAAAAATACAAAAAAAAATATATATATATACAAAAAACAAAAAAAAATAAAATAAAATAAAATATTCTTTCAGTATTTAACCTAAGTTTGAAAATCAAAGAGGAAACCAAGGTGTCATATTTTTTTGACACCAACTCAACTCAAACATGTGTCAGTTAAACTTTGGGACTTGAAAACTGAGAAAATTCAGCAAATTTGAAAAAAATACATAAAAAAAAACCCTTGATTGGTCTCCTTTTTACCAATCAAGTCAAAAAAAGTGGGACCTCTGGAAGCCCTAGAATATTCCATGAACCCTTGATTGGTCTCCTTTTTACCAATCAAATCAAATCAAAAATTGGGACCCTTGGAAGCCCTAGAATATTCCATAAAAAACCCTTGATTGGTCTCCTTTTTACCAATCAAGTCAAAAAAAAGGTGGGACCTCTGGAAGCCCTAGAATATTCCATGAACCCTTGATTGGTCTCCTTTTTACCAATCAAATCAAATCAAAAATTGGGACCCTTGGAAGCCCTAGAATATTCCATAAAAACCCCTTGATTGGTCTCCTTTTTACCAATCAAGTCAATAAAAAAGGTGGGACCTCTGGAAGCCCTAGAATATTCCATGAACCCTTGATTGGTCTCCTTTTTACCAATCAAATCAAATCAAAAATTGGGACCCTTGGAAGCCCTAGAATATTCCATAAAAAACCCTTGATTGGTCTCCTTTTTACCAATCAAGTCAAAAAAAAAAGTGGGACCTCTGGAAGCCCTAGAATATTCCATGAACCCTTGATTGGTCTCCTTTTTACCAATCAAATCAAATCAAAAATTGGGACCCTTGGAAGCCCTAGAATATTCCATAAAAAACCCTTGATTGGTCTCCTTTTTACCAATCAAGTCAAAAAAAGTGGGACCTCTGGAAGCCCTAGAATATTCCATGAACCCTTGATTGGTCTCCTTTTTACCAATCAAATCAAATCAAAAATTGGGACCCTTGGAAGCCCTAGAATATTCCATAAAAAACCCTTGATTGGTCTCCTTTTTACCAATCAAGTCAAAAAAAGTGGGACCTCTGGAAGCCCTAGAATATTCCATAAACCCTTGATTGGTCTCCTTTTTACCAATCAAGTCAAATGAAAAATTGGGACCTTTGGAAGCCCTAGAATATTCCATGAAAACCTTGGTTGGTTATTTTTATCAATCAAATAAAAAAAATTTTTTTTTGGGACCTTTGGAAGCCCTAGAATATTCCAACACAAAATCAAAACAACAAAAACAAAAACAAAAACAAAAACAAAAAATTTTTGGACTGGTGTTCACCTGACCTATCTGTCTACATTTATAGGGGTGTGTTTCAAGTTAAATGGAAGCTGACTTGTGTCTTTGTTTTTCTTATGTCAGGTACATTTACTTTCGACCCAGGTGCACTTATTTGCAGTCATTGCTCCCGTGACCAGATCCAAAGCAAGAGCCATGAATGCTGAAGAGAACCAAGCCCAAGCTACCGTCCCCGCTCAGGACTTTACTCAGCTGCAGGAGCAAGTGGCCGGTCTGGCCAAAATGCTGGGAGACTTACTGGCGGCTCAAGCCCAGCAGGCCCAAGCCCAAAATCAGGCGTCGACTTCTCATCCGGCACCACCACCTCAGGCCTATATTCCGCCTCCGGCTCAGCCCATGCCTGAGCCCATTTCTGAACCAGTCCCTGAGCCCATTCTGATCAGGGAAAATACAGTAGAGTCTGAGAAAGAGCTGGAAAAAGAAAAGGCTAGGGATGAGATGGAAAAGAAAATGCTGCTCAGGATAGAGAGGATCCAGGCGGAGTTGAAGGAAGTGAAGGGGGGAGGCAGCCATGCAGGCACCACCTTCGAGGACCTATGCATGTACCCGGACGTCTGTCTACCGGCTAAGTTCAGGTGCCCAGACTTCGATAAATTTGATGGCACGGGCTGCCCATTGAGCCATCTGAAATTATACTGCGGGGCCCTGTGCCAGTTTGGCCGGGATGATGGCATACTGATCCAACTCTTTCAAAGGAGTCTAACCGGGTCAGCCCTTCGGTGGTTCGCTACAGTGGACCATGGAAGGATTAGAAGGTGGAAGGACTTGGCCGATGCTTTCTTGGACCAGTACAAGTTCAACTCGGAGATCGTGCCAGACCGGTACGACATGATGAGGATGACCAAGGGGAAAGATGAACCGGTACGGCAGTACGCCAAGAGATGGAGAGAGGCCGCCTCCCAGGTCAGGCCACCTATGCAAGAGCCGGAGATGATCTCCACATTTATGGGCACACTGGGGCAGCCTTTTTACAACCATTTGGTGGGCCAGATCACCACCAACTTTGCTGCCTTGGTACAAGTGGCGGACCGGATCGAGGAAGGGGTCAGGTCAGGAAGGCTGATAGACTACTCTACTCTGACTGGGCAGTCTGATTCCTCGGCCTCCATGGCCCAAAAGAAGGGAACTGGGTTCAAGAAGACAGGGGCCCGAAAAGAAGGAGAGGTGAACCTGGTCCAGGCTCCTCCAGCCAAGAAGCCACTGCACGTCAACATCTCTGTACCCCAGCAACCCCAGCAGGCTCAACAGGCCCAGCAGTCTTATCAGAGCCCGCAGAATGTCAATTTCACTCCCTCTGTACCAGCAAACCCAAGGAGGACCTTTACCAGGGAGGAAAGAGAGGCCTGGTTAGCCAACAGAAAGAACCGGGTTCTCACCCCTCTACCCATATCTCTTTCCCAACTATTGCCAACCTTGCTAAAGGGTGAATACTTGACTCTGAAAGAGCCCAACCCGAATGCCACCAGGGGGAGAAATTTTGACACGTCGGTCACCTGTGATTTCCACATGGGTGCACCGGGGCATTCTACTGATAACTGCTGGGTATTGAAGCATGCAGTCCAGGATCTGTTGGACCAGAAGGCCTTGGTGTCCAACACTGCTGCACCCGCCCCGTCGGGAAATGATATTGGGCAGAATCCTCTGCCGTACCACAATGGGGTAGGCCCATCCAACTCCATCACAGCCATATCCACCACCAGAAGGGCCTTTGAACCATCACAGCTCATAGCACCTGTGGGGACTACGGTCCAGGTCCGATTTTTCCCAGAAGAGGAAAAAGAGGAGATCAACATGGTCTCCCAAAAAAACAATACAGCTGCTGAGGACATAAGTTCCTCTTTGAACCGGGTCTCATCTCTTATGACCCAGATGAATACTGCAAGGCCCGCATTGGTCTTCAATTGCAGTCCACCCACTTATTCTCCATCCAAGCCGTCCAAGGCTCCACTGGTCATCAATCTTGACCCCACCACTGCTTCCATCACTTCTTCTGTCCCCACCAAATCCAAACTTCAACCCTTGGTTGTAAATGTGCAGCCAGCCCATACTATCCCTAAACCGGCCCATACATCCCGGTCCAAACTCCAGCCACTAGTGGTTGACATCCCTAAATTAGCCTATTCAGAGGCCGCTGTACCATGGAACTACAGCGAGGGAATCACGGCTACGGTTCCAATGGTCAGGAACCAGAACCAGGAGGAGGTGAACCTCATGACGAGGTCCGGGAGATGTGCAGGGGGTGAAGAGAAAGAAAAAGAGACAGAAGTAGAGAAAGAAAAAAAAAGAAAATGAAGAAAAAAGAAAACAGAAGGGAAAAAACAAAGTGGGAGAAGACACCCCCAGGGTGCAGAAAATGAGGCAGCCGACCTCATAAAAATCATAAAGAAAAGTGAATTCAATCTTGTGGATCAGCTGAACAAGGTCCCAGCCCAGATTTCAATACTGGGCCTTTTGCTGAATTCTGAAAAGCACAGGGATGCATTGTTAAGGGTGCTACAGAGTGCACACGTATCCCAGACCATTGATCCGGACCAGCTTGGTAAAATGGTTGGTCAAATCTTGTCACATAATGTGATAAGTTTCTCAGAGGGTGAGATCAGCCCAAGTGGGTGTTATCATGTTGACCCTTTGCACATCACTGTGCTTTGTAAGGGCTGCATGATTGCACGGGTTTTAATTGACAACGGGTCGGCATTAAACGTTTGCCCGTTAATCACTTTTACCAAGCTGGGTCTGGACCAGTCAAGGATCAAACAAAATGGGCGGATAGTGAGGGCTTTCGATAGCTCCAAGACCCACTCCCTAGGGGAGATTGAACTGCCGGTCACAATTGGGCTGAATATCTTTAACATCACATTTGAGGTGATGGATATACCCGCAGCCTTCAATCTG
The DNA here is from genome assembly GCA_947561395.2 of Buxus sempervirens. Taxonomy (NCBI): domain Eukaryota; kingdom Viridiplantae; phylum Streptophyta; class Magnoliopsida; order Buxales; family Buxaceae; genus Buxus; species Buxus sempervirens. Next base: position 11,345,269 of record OX387183.1, read on the forward strand.
CTCCTAGGAAGGCCGTGGATACATTCGGCTAGGGCAATACCATCCACGCTCCACCAAAGGGTGAAATATGTAAGAGGGCAAAGGGTGATAACAGTCCTAGCCGAAAACTTGGTGCCGCCCATTGTGTCACCTGATGTACCATTAATCAATGTGGACTTAACTGTCGACAAGATTGCATTCCACTCATTCCAATTTGAGGCGGTCAATTACATACCTGGGGGGTGTGAGAAAAAAAAGGAAAAGGGGACCACTGCAGAAAAAATGGTCAAGAAAGTGATGGAGAAATACCACTTTCACCCAGGGAAAGGCCTGGGGATCAATCTGCAAGGGATGGTAGAGCCAATCATGGCGAAGAAACTAGTCCCAAGGGTAGGGTTGGGCTTCAAGCCCAGAGGTTGGAGGAGAATGAAGCACGAAGAAGGGGAGAGCAGAAGCAAAGGAAAACTCCCGCATCTGAGGGTGAACTTTCCAAAACCCTCCTATATAATCCAAATTTCTCCTCCCATGGACCAGTCCAAACCCCCATACCGGAATGTCAACCCATTTCAGAAGCCTTTTGTTTCGGCCCTACAACCCTATAACCCATCTCCAATACTGGGAGCAGTGGATGGGCCTGGACCACAGCCCGAGCAGCAGGTGGACTTTTCTGAAGATGTTGGTGCATTCTTCGCCATGACTGAAGGCGAAAAGACAGGGGCAGACATGGAACTGCCGTTCATTGACTGGGCCACAGTAAAGATTCCGGAAGAGGTCATTTCTGGATTGGGCCCCGTAGCAGAAAAGGGCAGTACCCACCCGGTGATGATGGCATCGGATGCTGGGCTTGAGGAGCAGACTTTCCCTATTTCCCCTGCTCCCCAAAATTTTGTACTGAACAATTGGGAGGAAACTCCCCTTACCTTTGAAGCAGCGTTAGTTCGGCAAACTGACGCGGCTTCCAAAAAAAACTCCAATAGTGGAATGCCATTTCCCTGAAGGTTCTAATGGGCCTTCGGCTTCAGGGGAATTATGTTTAGAAGGCCCACAAAAAACCCAAAAAGATTTTTCTATTTTTTCTAGAAAATTTAATTTTTTCAAAAAGGTCCAAACCACTTATGAACCATATAATCAGACCGAATTGGACCAGGTTGAATATGACTTCGACCTTGAGCTCGACTTTGATCTCATGGGGGTCGAAGAAGAGACCGAGGTCGAAGAAGAAGACGTTCCAAAAGAAATTGAATACCAATTGGAACGTCATGAAAAAGGGGTCCAACCTAATATTGAGGAGACCATATCCATAAATCTTGGGACCGAAGAGGACCCAAAAATTGTGAAAATCGGGTCATGCTTGTCTGAGATGCAGAAAAATGAAATGTCACAGTTCTTGGCAGATTACAAGGATGTGTTTGCTTGGTCGTATCGGGACATGCCGGGGTTGGACACTGACATGGTGGTGCACAAGTTGCCAATTTTGCCAGGGGTTAAGCCGATTAAGCAGAAGCTGAGAAGATTGAAACCTGAGTGGACTCTGAAGGTCAAGGATGAAGTGGTCAAACAGTTCCAAGCTGGATTTTTGGCAGTCTCTACGTACCCGGAGTGGCTCGCAAACATAGTGCCGGTACCAAAGAAGGACGGGAAGGTCCGAATGTGCGTGGACTATAGAGACTTGAACAGGGCAAGCCCAAAGGACGATTTTCCGCTTCCACACATCGACATTCTAGTTGATAATACTGCGGTACATAGCCTGTTTTCCTTCATGGATGGTTTCTCAGGATATAATCAGATCAAGATGGCTAAGGAGGATCAAGAGAAAACATCATTTATCACACCTTGGGGCACATTCCACTATACAGTCATGCCGTTTGGGCTTAAAAATGCTGGGGCAACATACCAGCGGGCCATGACTGCGCTATTTCATGACATGATCCATAAGGAGATGGAGGTCTATGTGGACGATATGATTGCTAAATCCTGCAAAGAGGAGGACCACTTGATCAACCTGAAGAAAGTGTTTGATCGGCTCAGGAAGTACAGTCTACGGCTTAACCTGGCTAAGTGCGTCTTTGGGGCTACATCAGGGAAGTTACTGGGGTTTATAGTAAGCCGAAGAGGAATTGAAATTGACCCGGCTAAAGCCAAGGCCATAATTGAAATGCCGGCACCCAGAACTGAGAAGGAGGTCAGGGGTTTTCTTGGAAGGATTCAATACATAAGCCGGTTCATAGCACAGCTCACTGCTATCTGTGAACCAATTTTCAAACTTTTGAGGAAAGATAACCCGACGGTCTGGAATGAGGACTGCCAACAGGCATTTGACACAATAAAGAGGTATTTACTGAACCCATCGGTACCAGTGCCACCAACTCCAGGAAAGCCACTGATCCTGTACTTGTCAGTGTTGGAAACGTCGATGGGATGTGTCTTGGGGCAGCATGATGAGACTGGTAGAAAAGAAAGGGTAATTTACTATCTGAGTAAAAAATTCACGGAATATGAAGCCAAATACTCACCATTGGAAAAGACTTGTTGTGCTCTAGTGTGGGCCACTCAGAGGCTAAGGCATTATTTCCTTAGTCACTCCACACTATTGATATCCCGGATGGACCCGCTGAAGTATTTATTTGAGAAACCGGCATTGACTGGCAGAACGGCTAAATGGCAACTACTACTGTCCGAATTTGACCTCACGTACATCACTCAGAAGGCGATCAAGGGTCAAGCCATAGCTGATCACCTGGCTGCACATCCTCTGCCAGAATATCAACCCTTGAAGACCAACTTCCCAGATGAGGCAATCCTGTACACTGAAGAGGAGGACAGTGAGAGTTCTTGGCAGATGTTCTTTGATGGGGCCGCCAATATGAATGGGAACGGAATAGGGGCAGTCTTGGTCAAACCAGATGGTTCACACATCCCGATTGTAGTAAAGCTGAGATTCCAGTGCACCAATAACATAGCCGAATACGAGGCATGCATAATTGGATTACAAGCAGCCATGGATCATGGAGTAGAGGAACTTGACGTATACGGGGATTCGAGTCTTATCATCTTCCAAACAACTGGTGAGTGGAAAACAAAGGATCACAAATTGATCCCCTATCACCAGTACTTGGAAGAAATAAGCACAAATTTCACTCGAATTTCCTTCAACTATATGCCAAGGGCCAAGAATCAGTTTGCGGATGCTCTAGCAACCTTGGCTTCAATGGTCAGCATACCAGAAGGAGTAGACATCAGACCGCTGGAAATTGAGGTCCGAGATGAACCGGCTTACTGTCTCGTTCTAGAGGGAGCACCAGGAGAAGCTCCGTGGTTCCAAGATATCAAAAATTTCTTGAACAATCGGAGTCTGCCAGAGAATGCCACTGCTACTGAGAAGAGAATAATACAGAGATTGGCGGGTCAGTTTTTGCTAAGTGGCGGACATGTGTACAAGAGGTCACATAACGACATTCTGCTAAGATGTGTTGCCAAGGCTGAATCGGAAAGGCTGATTGAGACGGTACATGGAGGAGTCTGTGGGCCCCATATGAGTGGGCACATGCTGGCTAAGAAGATCCTGAGGCTGGGATACTACTGGACGACCATGGAGCATGATTGATGTATACATGTCAGGAGGTGCCACCAATGTCAGATATATGCAGATAACAAGCATGCACCCCCGGGTGAGTTACACAACATGACATCCCCATGGCCCTTCTCTATGTGGGGCATAGATGTTATTGGCATGATTTCACCTAAGGCATCGAACGGACATAGATTCATCCTGGTGGCGATTGACTATTTCACTAAGTGGGTGGAAGCAGCTTCATATGCGAATATCACAAGCAACCATGTTATTAAATTTTTGAAGCACAATATCATTTGTCGCTATGGACTGCCAAGTGCCATAGTATCAGACAATGCTTCAAATATTAAGAACAAGGACATGAAGAAAATGTGTGAGCAGTTTCAGATCACCCATCATAAGTCAGCTCCGTACAGGCCAAAGATGAATGGGGCAGTGGAAGCAGCCAACAAGAATATAAAGAAAATCATTCAGAAGATGGTAGTAAGCTACACAGATTGGCATGAAATGCTACCACTTGCTCTACATGCCTACAGAACTTCGATCCGGACTTCAACTGGGGCAACCGCATACTCCCTAGTCTATGGGATGGAAGCAGTCTTGCCCGTGGAAGTAGAGATCCCCTCACTCCGAGTGCTCATGGAAGCAGAACTAGAAGAAGCCGAATGGGTCCAATCGAGACATGATCAACTTAACCTGATAGAAGAAAAGCGGTTGAAAGCGCTTTGCCATGGACAGTTGTACCAGAAGAGAATGGCCCGAGCCTACAATAAGAAAGTGAGGCCCAGAACTTTCCAAGAAGGAGACTTAGCGCTAAAGAAAATTCTACCATTTTTGGAAGACCCTCGTGGTAAGTTCAAGCCCAATTGGGAAGGCCCATATGTCGTCAAGAAAGTCCTGTCAGGGGGTGCACTCATCTTAGCAGAAATGGATGGGTCAGATTTTCCTGAGCCCATTAACTCTGATGCAGTAAAAAGGTATTTTCCTTGAGTGAATATTTCTAGGAAATGATCCGAGGCCATTTTTCTTTATTTCCTTCAAAAATTCAAATCCCTAGTCTAGCCAAATTGAGCCGGTTCGTTTCTTTGATAAACCCAAACCGGATTTACAGTCTTAAATTGGGGCAAAGTAAGAAAAAGAAAAAGAGAGGAAAAGCAATGAAAAATGGCAAATGAAAGCCAAGTGTGAAAAAAGATGCAAAAAAATGCAATTTGGGGAAAAATGGATAAATTCATCATGACTGTAAATCCGGTTGACCTGTCTCCGCACTTGAAAAATTTTGGGCCTTTAATACCCTTTCTTTCATAAACTGAGCCTAGCCTTTATTTCGTCCTATTTTTAAGCCCTCGGTGATCTTAGCTTGTTCATTCAAATATCAGAGTAAGATGGGTGATGACGGAATGCAGGAGCCGGCCCTAGTGAAAACCGTAACTGGCGCTAGGGGCAATATTGGTAAAAAGGCAAAAAAGAAAAAAATAAGAAAAATGAAAGAAAATCAGGGGTTGAGTTGATCATGGGGATCTGAGCCTTAAGCAAAGTTGGCATGAGCAGAATGGGGCAGTGTTGGCAGTTGGGGATGACTCTAAAGGTCCTAAGATGGACGGTTTTGATCCCTCAGTATTTTGTGGACTACCCTTTTCATTATTTAACCTGGTTTTAATTCCTTTGATTATAGGTAATTAAGTGCATGGACCAAATTTCAAAAATACAAAAAAATATAAAAAGGAAAAATTATACTTTGGCCAGTGATGAGAAATCAAATACTTTTCATAAAACCTTTGTTTTTACAAGCATCTGAGCATTCTGAGGCCAATAATATAAAAACTTTATTTTGAATTAAATCCTTTGTATTTCCACTATTGGAGTTCAATTTTGTACAAAGGTATGAAAAATGTGCAGGAAATAAAGCTAGTCTCCTAGCCGCTCCTCAAGCTCCTGAATCCGAGCTGCCTGAGCTGCAATGACTCCTTAAGCCCCCTCTGCAGCGGGATCACTCAAGAAGGAAATGACCTCATCTGAAAGGGCCTGCCTGATCCGCATACTCCTAAGGCTGGCCAAAGTATCCTGGTACTTCTGCCGGATCATACGGACCTCGAAGCGACGAGCCTGCCTCTGCTCCTCCAGCTTTTCTTCCACGGCAATACGGCGTGAGATCTGCTCCTCAAGCTGCCTCTCCAGATAAGCGCCCTGTATCCTGAGCTCCTGGGCCTCCCGTACCCATATCTGCTGAAGCCGCTTATGAGAAGCCCGCTCAGACTCTAGAATGTCCTCATAGGTGGGAGCCAAGACTACAGGAGGATCTTCGGGTACTGGGGCCTGAGTCTGTATCTGCTCCTTGATCCAGAAGAGATAATCCTTCACATGGGCTTCTGAGAAGACTGGACCATGCATAAAGCGGACATAGGACCACTCCTTCATCAACCAGGCATTCAGCTTCATAGAAAGGGGCCCAAGACGATCCTCATATCCACATGGGATGATAATCCCCTGGGTCGCTCGGAACTGACGAAGGACCCGCAGAGGAAGATACAGCACTGCATGCTTCAGGCCCGCCAGAATCAGAAAGTTGCGGTCTCGGAAGCTAATCACTGTCTCCGCATTAGGCTGATAAGTACCAGGCCATCTCACCTGGTCATCCTGAAGCGAGCCCAAGAAATTGAACCAGCCCTGTTTGCCCCCTGGAATATCGGGGCACCCCCTGTTGCTCATCAAGAGAGGGACTTTCAGACTTGGGAAGAAGTGTCGATTGATCTCTTCAATCTGGCTCAAATGATCAAGTAGCCAAAGCTGCAAAGGAAGAGGGATATGTCAGCATTGTATAAAAAAATTAAAAAACAAAAAAACAAAAAAAAAAAAAAAAACAAAAAAGGCAAAAAGAAAGCCAAGAAGCAAGAGAAAAAGAAAAAAAAAAGAAAGAAAAAGAAAAGAATTTTTTTTTTACCTGCAGGATCTGGGCACATGCTAGGAAGCGTTTTGACTTCCTATTGTAGCAGTCGGTTAAGGCCTGATATATCCCAGCTAAAATCATAGGGGCCAACCTCTCCCGCTCCCTAACCTGGCATATCACGGAAATCAAGGCCAAGTCCACCTCGTCATCCTCCCGTGGGAAAAGTAATTGGTTGACCACAATCAAGGTTAAGGCGTTGAACCGGGCCTCCTTATCTTCCCCCCTCAAAAGCTTCTCAGTTAAAAAGGCCTTAGATAGGGTCAAAAGGGTGTCAGAATCCCCTAAGTCCTTCTTCCCTATGCCCAAAAAAGTAGAAGCTTCCTTCTTGTAACTGGGCCTAACAGGTGGATTCACCACGTTCTCATCAAACCTCAGGCCCAGGATGGTTTCCACCTCCTCAATGGTTGGGGTCATCTCATGGGTCCCAAAACGGAACAAGTTGAGATCAGGAACCCAATGACCAATCATGGCCTCTATAATCTCCCACCTGAAGGGAACCTTGGGAATAAGCAGGGTATTGCCTAGATTAGTAGAACCCCATCTCCTCTCCTCATCTAGGGTCATAGAGTTAACCCACCTTGTGTAAAAGGAATCCACAGGGTTGTACCTAGTGAGATTTGGGGGTTTTGATCTAAAAGGCTGTTTTGCAGGGGAGGCAGTATGGATAGACAATAATGGGGCAGAAGATGATCCGGATTCCATTGGATGTGACGGGAGCAAGCTAGAACTCAAGAGGAGGAGGAAAAAGGCGAAAAAGGGGGTTTCTAAACTCAAAAACTTGTAAAAAATGCTCAAATCCCGAGGCTGGTTGCATTTATAGCATCTTTTAACGTATCCGGTAACTCATACCGGATACAAAAGCTTCATTAATATCCGGATAAGTATACCGGATACAAAGGATTCTATGAATATCCGGTATAATATACCGGATACAAAGACCAATCAATGTATCCGGTATATCAGACCGGATACAAAGAAAAACAGCAGAAAAATGAGCTAAGGATGAAAAATCCGAATTTTTTACCTGTTTTACCTGTGTACAAGTCATAATTGCATAAAATTGAGAGCAAAAGATGTGCAAGACATGATAGAATGAATAAAAAGTTTTTTCATATATATCTGGAAGTTTTGTACAGGGATGATGATATAAATACATGAAAATGAAAAAAATCCTAATCTACTCCTATGCAGGATCATCCCCGCGTCCTCGGCCGCGTCCACCTCTACGGCCTCTCCCCCAAAGTGCTCAGCCTCTAGAGTATGCAAGGATCCGCTCGGCTGCATGGCGAGGATGCCGACCTACCACCTGCTGAAGCTGATACTCCAAGCAATAATCCTCGAGATCTGGGGGAGGAGCAGGAGCAGAATCTGGGGAAGAAGCCTCGGGCTCAGCAGCAACCGGCCCAACTGGGCCCTCATCCAAAGCATCCTCTGCTCCCGCAGCTCCAGAAGGCCCAGTATCAGCAGCAGAGGGGCCGGGATCAGAAGTAGCTGAGTCCACAGAAAAGAGAAAAATCAAAAGACTCAGATATAAGGAAGAATACAGGAGGAGAATTAAAAGAAGATCATACCAGGAATGTCTGCAGAAGGAGCAGGAGGATCCGGCTCGTCAAGACCAGCCGCTGGGGCATCCTCGGGATCAGCAGCCCAAGCTGGGGATGGATCAGGAATAAAAAAGGCATGCTCATGGACTGGGCCCTGCACAAGTCAAACAGGCATATCAGGATAGCAGAAATAGAAAAATGAAAGAAATGAATATATGAGAAGACCAGATACCTGTCTAGCCTGGAGCTCAGCAACCAAGGCCTCCAGCTCCCTGATCCGGGCATCCCGCTGGGCCACGACCGCATCGTGCTCTGCAATCATATCATCGATCGCGGCCCGCTGGCTCTCGAACCGGTCCCTGATGGTGTTCAGCTCGTGTACCTGTCAACAAAAACAGAAGGGGATCAGAAATGCATACAGGCAGAAAGGCAGATAAAACAGGAAGAATACAAGGCTTACCGTGTCCTCATGGATCCGGATACGGATCCCGCCAATCTCTGTCACCCCGGCACGAGTGGGTCGATCCATCAAGCATCCAATAGACACCCTCTGGAACCACTCGTCATAATCTCCGCCTGCTGTGAGCCCCTCGGCATCCAGGAAATGATCGAACTGATCCACATCGAAGCCAGGAAGGAGAGTATCGGGACCCACAGTAGGAGGAGGGACGGGGATGCGAAGTGCGCCAGTGTGCTGGAAGTACAGGTGCTCTCCCAAGTACATCACCCTACCAAGCCTCCCAAGGAAGCACTGGTAAGGCTGACGTCGGAGATCTCTCTCAAAAGCATACTGTACTGCCATCTCACGGGCAACTCCGACATCCACGTCATCTGGACGGGATAGAATGAGCTGCAAAGAAGCAAAGTGGTCAGATACAGTCAAGATACAGGAAAGGAAATAAAAGAAAAAAGATAGAGGACTTACATCAGATCGGCGGGCACGGTCTAAGTGCACCCGGGCAGTACGGGGCTGACTCCTATCAGCATCCCGGACCTGGGCCGACCATCGCAGGGCCACAGGGAAATCTGCAACCTCAGGAACTGGGGAGGGACGGAAGAAGGTCATATAGGTGTACATGAACACCTAGCAAAAGAAAAATCAGTCAAGAAAAGATAAAGCCTAAGGAATTAAACCAGACAGATGAATGCAATACCTGTAGAATTTGCCAGAAGAACCGGCTGCTGACTCCATCACCCCTCGGGGATGCCAGGCCTCGAACCGCTCGGCACAACCCGGCTAGGATGGTCCCATAGATGAGCCGACCCCATGCTAGCTAGCGGGTCTGATGGAAATCTCTCAAGGCATCCAAAAAGAGAGGACTAACGCCAGTCGTATCCTCCGGAAAGAAGCAGCTCCCCAACATCAGCAGGAATACATGTCGGAAGATCGGTGCAAAGGCTGCATCCTCCACAGAGACGGTCTCATGCCTCCTCTCAAAATGACGAGCCAAACTCTCCCGCAGCCAGCTAATGGAGAGCCGGCCGCTCCGCCCATCCCAAGCAGTAGGTGGCAGGGCCTGATATCCCAAGAGAAGTCCCATATCCTCCGCAGAAGGCCGCTCCAAGACAATGGTTCGCCCCGTCAGAGGAATGCCCGTAATCATCACAAAATCGGAAGGGCGGATCACCAGCTCCACGTCCGGCAGATGGAATGACTGAGTCTCTGGGAAATATCTCTCCATCATGGCAAAAATAAGCGGACAGTCGGCTCTGAATGATGGAATACTGAGGAAGTGATCCAGGTGGCACCTCCCAAACTCCCGCCTGAGTGCCGGAGAAAGTGACTGTGCCAACTCACTGAATCTCCCCCAGCTGCCTCGCAAGTGGGAAGAATGGTATGGAAGCGGCACATCGGCCCTGATGCACATGGAGGGGTGGCTATCCAAGCCACGGAGGAGCTCTGTATCATGCACAGAGGCCCTCAACTCCTCAGGAACTCCTACAAGAGCTACAGCAACCCCCTCCGGAGCCGTATCTCTGGCTCTGCCTCGGCCTCTGCCACGGCCTCTCTCGCCCTCAGGGGCCTGATCCTGAACCCGGCCTCTGCCTCGGCCTTGACCACGAGCGGATGCAACCATGGGCTAAATTTCAAAGGAACAGCGTAAAGATTTGTGTAGAAAGGAGAATAGAAAAAAAGATAAGAGAGAAAGGGCTTGAAAGTCTACCTCAGCAGAGCTCTCTCGAGAGTCGCCTAATGGCTCAGACAGGGTGGCACTAGAACTAGTCTCAATCCGAGCTCGAGAAGAAGAGGGCCGGTCGGCCGGGTCAACCTCCTCACGAACACGAGAACGACTCCTAGCCATCTACACAGGGAAGTGTTTTATGAATTTCAAAGTTGGCTTTGCTTGCAGTTCACATCCAATTTTACATGATTATTTTTCAAAATTATCGTGAATTATGAATTTTACTGGGAAGTGAGAAATACTTCTGTTGCTAATCCGGAAACATTTCCTAAAAGATTCCTACAGTACTTAACACTTCCTGTATATTGTGGTTCCAGGATATGAGAAGAGGGAAGGCTCAGGTATCAAAGGCAAGCAGAATTACAGAAATCCAGATTGGACAGTCAATTAAGAAAAATTCACAGCAAAAGGGAAAGGGAGCAGAAGCTTTTTAACCCCGGCAATACTGAAGATAGAAAACATGCAAGTGGCAGATTACCACCAGCATGCAAATCAGGATTCAAGTCAAACTTTTGTAGCATGGTATAACCATTGGCAGGCAATCTAAAGACAGCAAGAGTTGGCATACAAAGCAAATTGTAGAGAAAAAAAAGCACAGCATGGCATTTACAATAAGCAATTCAGTCTGGCATCAAGCCCAGGCTACTTGGTCACTGTCAATTTGGGCGTACTTCAAAGACAATTTTTTTTTAGACCAAGAGGCCTGCAGCCGATGAGATGATCAAAGTTGGTCCCCTCAAGCAAACAAAAATAACCAATTGACAGCATATGGTCAGGCCAAATGTCAATCAAGGCACCAAAGCATCACAAACATGGCAATTTGGCATAGTATATGGCAAAAATGCTGGAAATCATGCAAGATTTGAGGAGCAAAAATTCATCAAACCATACTCGAACTCAACTGTCTGAAGTTGGGAACAAAAGGGCTATTCAATCTGAGCATGGCCATTCGACAGGAAAATTTTGGCATACAAGTGTTTACAAGAAAGAAATTTTCGGCAGAAAAGTTAGAAAATAAGTGGCCATTCGGTGCCTGAGCTAAACAGGAGCATGATTCGATTAAAAATGCCAAGCTACCACTGTTTGATTAATAAAGAAGTAAAAGAATAACCTGGGATTGCTGGAACTTAGATGGAACCACCGAAAATGGGAAGAAATCGAGCTAGGGCTCGACTGCAGCTGTCAATGGCCAATCACTGAAGTCGCCGGAGTTGCAGGTCGTCGCCGGCAGCAATAGGAGTCGCCGGAGTTGCTGGAGATCGCCGGAGAAGCAGGATGAATCGTCGGAGTAGAGGACGAAGGTCTATGGCCGGTCTGAGTAATCGGAGCAAGAAGAAAAGAAATGAAAAGTCGCGGTCGCGCGCGACTTAAGTAAACTTGGAGGATCCGGATACTCAGGCCGGATACCCGTAGGCCCTCGAGTATCCGGATACACTTACCGGATACCAAAGAAAAAAGAAAAAAAAAACAGAAAAAATAGAGAAAAAAAAACAGAAAAGAATAGAAAAAAAAAAGGGAAATGAAAAAGAAAAAAAAAAGAAGAAAAGGAAATGAAAGGAAAAAAAAAATAAAAAAAAAGAAAAAAAAAGAAGAGAAAAGAAAAATAGAAAAATAAGAAGAAGAAAAGAAAAAAAAAGAGAAGGAAAAGGAAAGAGCAAAATTGTGCTACAATTTCTATTTTCTCAAAATCCTATTTTTGTCTTAAAATCCACCTCACAGCCACGAGAGCTCTGTGGAATTTGGGACAACTTTGGGAAATGTGCCTGGTCAAAAGGATGATATCCACTCAATTTTCAACTTGGTTTGATAAAAAATCAGTTTTTCAAAAAATCCTATTTTTGGGCTTAAAATCCACTTCACAGCCACAAAGGGCTCAGTGGAATTTAAGAACTCTTGGAGAGGTGCCCCCCTTAAAGTGAGGGCTTTTTGGCAAATCTCCACTCAAAAATGGTTTTCTACAGAAATTGAATTAAACCGAGCAAATCATGCTCAAGGGAATGCAATTTGGGCTTGTCTACACTTTGCAGCTCACTGCTTCGCAGCTCCCGCAAAGAGGGGCAGTTGTAGACACCCCAAATTGCACAAACAATCATCAAAAATCATTATCTCCTGGAAAGCCAGCACAGAATTTGAAGAAAATAAACTTTTATCTGTATCCGGATACTCAATCCGGATACAAATACCCTTTCCCGTATCCGGATACTCATACCGGATATATGTGAGCCTTAGCGTATCCAGTACCATGTACCGGATACCTTAAGGCCCTTTGTTATCCGGTCTGATATACCGGATACCTTAAGTTTGCTCAAAATTAGGGTTTTCCGAGAGCTTTTCACTTTTACCATCATATCCCTCATTAAATGAGGGGAAATCGCGGAAATAACCTTAGGGTTTAGGTTGGAGGGGTTCTAGACATTAAGTTGTGTCTACCAATGACCTTAGCCTTTGCCTATAAATAGGAGCCTCCTCCTTGAGCAAATGGCACTCAACTCTTGTTTTGAATTCTCGCAAAGAAGAACTCCAAGAGAAGAAGAAAACCGCTGTGGAATCGCCTCCAGAACTCAGGTAAGCCTCAACTTTTCTTTTTATTTTCTGTCTTTACATTCCTAGATCTAGATCTCTTCTTCTACCTTTCTGTAGTGTAAAGCCTTGTTTGCATGTGTGGAAATCCTTCCCCGGCTCAAAGTATCTCAAGACTCCCCTAGCCGTAAAACGTGAAGGCAGATCTAGGAGAAACGAGACTGGGGATTGACCCTAGTACTAGAACCTATGTAGCATAAGGCCTTTTTGATTGATTGTAAACCGTTCCATATTCAAAGTACCCTTGATTATCTTAAAGAGAACAGAGGGAAACGATAATGGAACGGAACCCTAGGCTATGCTAGAACCTATTTTGTTGAATCTATATGCATGTGTATGGATCTTGCTTGGTTTTTTCACTTTTGCACACATATCGCTATTTTGGCGGGATAGGCTCATATTTGGGGTTTATTGCATTTATTGTGATAAAACTCAAATAAATGACCTCAATCAAATTCTGGAGTGTTTTTAAATGTTTTTCAAAGGTTTTGGATTCATCTCACACGAATCACACACTTTTTGTCAATTTTCGGATTTGGTTTTCTTCAAAAGTGGCTTAGCTTGACAGCACCTGTACCCTTACTTCGGACGTCCGTAACTTCATCATCCGGATGAATTTTGGGGCGATTCTAGAACCATGGGAAAGGTGAGGCTGTTTAGTTTATGTCCACCAAATTTCATGAATTTTAATCTAGCGGATTTTTGACACCTCTCTGTCGAAGTTAAGTGGACAGTTCAGGTCCAAGTACAGAACTTGTCACTTCGACGGACCGCCATGTGTTCGTTTTAAGTCCGATTCGAGTGGTTTTTATTTCTGAGTACTCCTTTTTGAGTCTATTTTCAAATCCAGTCTGTTTCATAATTTTTGGATTCCATTTGAATTATTGGTAGCCGATTTACTTAGAACTGCTCATTTGCATTTTTCTGGGTAAATCTGTGATCTTCGGGGCCTGTTCGGGAGACCACCCAAGGCACATCCGAAGGGATTTTTGTATGAGGCTAGTTTCTCTGGAAAGATGGCCATACAGACTTCAATCACACCAAATTTCACGGATTTCTATGTAGTGGATTTTTCTAGACAATTTTCCAAAGTTGCCCACTTACCACTTTTAAAAATCCCCAACAGCAACTTCAAAGGAGTATAACTCCTAGGATTTTTATCGGATTAACTTGAGATTTTGCATGAGACTCTTATTTACCTTAATCTTTCAAATGGATTTGGTTCGGTTCAATTTAGAATTGGATTTGAATGATTTTAAGGCAAATGGCATACTTTTTACCAAACTTCCCGGATTTGATTTAACTTGGTTTTGAGCAACTTGTGCTTTGATTTCCATCTTTTTAATGTTCCAGAAATGATATTGACATAAGAGAGGATCTAAAATCCATTTAGATCTTCATGTGGAGATATCATACATTTGACCTTTTTCAAGGTTTCTCATGATTTTTAGCAAGCTTTCTTACTTTGTTTTTGCATGAACATACACTTGGCAACCACTTCGTGTGGATGAATGGGGGTGCCTAACACCTTCCCCCGTTCATAATCTAATCCCCTTACCCATCTCTGGATTTGATTTTCAAGTAGGATTATTTTTATCCTAGAATTTGTCTTTTGGCTATTTTTGCCTACTTTTGTATCTTTGGTGTCCATTCTCACCCCAAAATCATGAATGGTGGCGACTCTCCCAATTTTTGCGTTGAGCCCGTGTGTTGACTGAGGGATGATCACTCCGGTGATTATTTTTCCCATGTCTCACATCTGCTCCTTCTTCTTTGTTGCCTTCTGTCATGGCAAAAAAGGCTCCAATGTCCTCAGCAAAGTCACGCTCCTGTTCTGCCTGTGGTCCAGGCCCACCCAATGCTCGTGGGGGTGGAGGTGGAACATATGGTTGCACGGTTGAGGATTTGGGTTTTTGGAATGGATTGATGTTATAGTATGGGGGTTTGGACTAATCCTCAGGAGGAGACAGCTGAATCATGTGAGAAAGCTTTGGAAAAGTTTCCCTGATGTGAGGAAATTTCATGTCTTCCATTTCCTTCTATCTTCTCCAATTCCTTAGCTTGGACCCCAATTCTGCTCTGTGGACCATCTTCTTAACCTTTATCGGTTTTATCCTTCCTTGCAGGTTAACCCCCAGACCTTTTCCAGGGTGAAAATTATATTTTTCCAGCACATTCTTGACCATTTTCTCAGCACAGGTCAACTTTCCTTCTTTTTCCTGATACCCCCCCAGGTATAAAATTGACAGTTTCAAACTAGAAAGAGTGAAAGGCCATCTTGTCAGCAGTCATTTCCATGTTTATATAGGGTACATCAGGGGACCACATGGGAGGAACCAAATTTTCGGCTAGGACAGTAATCACCTTTTACCCTCTAATATATTTGACTCTTTGGTGGAGGGTAGATGGTATAGCCCTAGCCGTATGAATCCACGGCCTTCCTAGGAGTAGGTTGAAGGCTACAGGTATATCCATCACTTCAAATGTGATGTTGAAAATATACGGTCCAATTGTGACTGGCAGTTCAACCTCCCCTAGGGAGTGTGTTTTAGAGCTGTCAAATGCTGTTATGATTCTTCCATTCTGTTTGATTTTGTTTTTCTCCAGACTGAGCTTAACAAAGGTTATTAATGGGCAGACATTGAGAGCCGACCCATTATCAATCAAGACCCGGGCTATCATGCAACCCTTACTGAGTACAGCTATGTGCAATGGGTCAACATGATGGTACCCTGCTGGGCTGATCTCAGTCTCTGAAAAAGTTATGACATTGTGGGATAAAATTTGCCCAACTATCCGGCCTAGTTGGTCTGGTTCAATATTTTTAGGCACATGGGCCCCCTGAAGTACCTTTAACAGAGATTCCATATGTTTTTCAGAATTTAACAATAATCCCAGAATTGAGATCTAGGGTAGGGACCTTGTTCAACTGCTCGACAATGTTGAACTCACTCTTTTTTATTACCTTTATGAGGTCAGCAGCCTCACTGTTAGTTACCTGAGGGGCATCTTCCCCTACCTTGGCCTTTCCTTTATTTCTTTCTTCTTCCTTTTCCTTCTCTGTCTCCTTTTGTTTTTCTTCCACACCTACACATTTTCCTGACCTCATCATGAGGTTCACTTCTTCCTTGCTTTCAGCTGCAGGGCATGTAGTGGTAAAAGCTTCACTGTAGTTCCATGGTACAGCCGATTCAGACTAAGCAGGCTTAGGGACATTTATCACCAAGGGAGGAAGTTTAGACTTGGATGTGGAAGTCTGAGCAAGGGGAACATTAACAACCAATGGTGGAAGTTGTTTTGGTTGGGGGGTTGCAGAAGTGACTGATGCACTAAGAGGGTCACAGTTTATGACCAATGGTGGTTTGGAGTGAATGGATGAAGTAAAGGTGGATGGACTGCAATTGATGACCAACGGTGGTTTTGCAATGTTCATTTGGGCCATGAGGGACAAGACCCGGTCCAGAGATGAGCTAATGTTCTTAGCAGCACTATCATTCCCTTTTGAAATTACATTTATTTCTTTTTCCTTATTTCTTCTGTCAAAATAAACCTTGACCGTTGTCCCTATAGGAGCAATCAATTGAGATGGGTCAAAGGTTATTTTGTCAGAGGAGATGACCCCTATGACATTAGAGGAGCCTGCCCCATGATGCTGGGGCAGAGGGTTCTGTCCAATATCTGTTCTGGGAGGATTGGGAGCTCCCGTATTGAAAGACAGGGTATTCTGGTCCAGTAAATCCTGAATGGCATGTTTCAAAGGCTAGCACTTGTCAGTAGGGTGCCCAGGTGCACCCATGTGGTAATCGCAAGTGGTGGAGGGGTCAAAATTTCTCCCCTTGGATGCATTCGGATTGGGCTCTCTTAAAGTGATATACCCCGCTTGCAATAAAGTGGGTAGCAACTAAGAAGGAGTCATTGGAATAGGGGTGAAAACCCTATTTCTCCTTGTTGCAAAATAAGCGTCCTTTTCCTCCTTAGTAAAAACCCTGTTTTGGTTTGAGGGTGCTGCTGGAACATTAACCCTCATAGGGGCCTGGGTGGATGGAGTAGGTATGTTGATTTGTATGGGCTTGTTAGGGCCAGATGGTGGCTGTACCATGTTCACCTCCCCTTCTTTCTTGTTCCCATTCTTTTTCAACCCACTTCCTTTCTTTAGATTAGGGTCCTGTTGACTAACCATGGCAGAGTGGTCAATTATCTTACCTGATCTTATCCCGTCTTCAATTCGATCAGCCACTTGGACTAAGGCAGCAAAATTAGTGGTGGTCTGACCCACCAGGTGGCTGTAGAATGGTTGACCCAATGTGCTAATGAAGGTGGAAATCATCTCCTGTTCTAGCATAGGTGGCTTGACCTGAGAGACAGTCTCCCTCCATCTCTTGGCATACTGTCTCACAGATTCGTCCCTTCCCTTACTCATTCTCATTACATCGTACCTGTCTAGTACGATCTCTGAATTGAACCGGTATTGAGCTAGGAAGGCATCTGCTAGGTCCTTTCATCTTCTAATCTTTCCATGGTCTAGAGTAGCGAACCACCTCAAGGCGGTTCCAGTTAATCTCCTTTGGAAGAGCTGGATCAGAACACCCTCATCTCGACCGAACTGGCATAAGGCACCACAGTACAGCTTCAGATGGCTCATGGGGCAGCCAGTGCCATCATATTTATCTAGGTCTGGGCACTTGAACTTAGCCGGCAGGTTAACATTAGGGTACAGGCATAAGTCCTCAAAGTTGGTGCCCCCAAAGTTGTTCACGCCTTTAACCTCCCTCAGTTCATCTTGGATCATTTCCAGTCTGTGCATGAACTTCCTCTCAACTTCTTCCCTCATCCTTTCCTTTTCCTTAGCTTTATCCGACTCCATTGTCTCATCCCTGATCAGTATAGGTTCAAGGGTGGCTTCATAGATAGGTTGAGTAATAGGTTGAACCGGTGGTGGAATGTTGATTTGTGCTGGAGGTGCTGGGTTGGAAATGGATGCTTGGTTCTGGGCTTGCACTTGTTGGGCCTGCACTGACAGGATGTTTTCTAGCATTCGGGCTAGTCCTGCCACTTGCTCTTGAAGCAAGAGAATATCTGGGTGAGGAGCATCAGTTTCAGCCTTAATGGGATTCATGGTACGAGCTCTTGATCTGGTTACAGGAGCTATGATTGCAAGTGTATTAGTACTTGGCAAAAATAAAGGAAAAAATATCAGTGCCCAATTAATCTCATTCACATGCCTAGGAATGCCTATGTGCAAGCTGGGTGAACACAAGTTTGGATTTTTTCTTTATTGGCTTCTTCTTTTTTTTTTTTAGAATTGTTCGAATATTCTAGGGCTTCCAACAGGTCCTACAATAAAGAGAAAATGATCTGAAATTCAAAGGCTTTCAGAGGCCCGGGGGGGGGGGGGGGGGGGTTTGAAAAAGGTCTGAAATTCAAAGGCTTTCAGAGGCCCAGGGATATTTTTGGGAAAGGTCTGAAATTCAAAGGCTTTCAGAGGCCCAGGGATATTTTTGGAAAAGGTCTGAAATTCAAAGGCTTTCAGAGGCCCAGGATTTTTTATAAAAGTCTGAAATTCAAAGACTTTCAGAGACCCAAGAGTTTTTGAGAAAAAGTTTGAAATTCAAAAGCTTTCAGAGGCCCAAAGATCTGAAATTCAAAGGCTTTCAGAGGCCCAAAAAAAAATCTGAAATTCAAAGGCTTTCAGAGGCCCAAAAGATCTGAAATTCAAAGGCTTTCAGAGGCCCAAAAGAAAAAGGTCTGAAATTCAAAGGCTTTCAGAGGCCCAAAAGAAAAAAGGTCTGAAATTCAAAGGCTTTCAGAAGCCCAAAAGATTTGAAATTCAAAGGCTTTCAGAGGCCCAAAAGATCTGAAATTCAAAGGCATTCAGAGGCCCAAAGAGTTTTTGAAAAAAAGTCTGAAATTCAAAGGCTTTCAGAGGCCCAAAGGATTTTCTCTTCACATTTTTTTTATCTATTTATTTTTTTGAAGCATTTTATTCACACTCATTTCCCTTTATCATTATTTAAAGGTTAAAGGAATAAGATTTAGTGGGAAAAACTGATTAAAATTGAATTTTCCGCGAAAACCGTATACACAGTACGGTCCAGCTCTGTCCGTATTCAAATTACGAGCGAGCCGCGACCGTATGAATTCCACGGGCGAACCCCGCCCATATAACTAATACGGATGAGCCTAGCCTGTGTATCAAATACGGTTTTACGGAGCTCTTTTATGTTTTCTCAGTTTTTTCACGGTTTGATCACTTTAATTGCTCATCCAAACATACGGTTCACCCAGTGCAGGGCTTCTAAACTGTCCCAAATTGGACTTTGACCTTTTTGCTAAAACACATGTTTAGGAAGGCACATGTACCCTCCAAATTGACACCATACTCAAGAATTTGGTACCCTTTTTGTTGCCTCTTGTATGAACATTGGGTAGGATTGATTCTAAACAGAGTTAGAAACTCTTCCTATGGGCTGCACCAATTTTAGAAAACATGCATATTTTGGGACCAATTTTATCCCAAACCAATGGGCACCATGACACCCCTGTGACATGAAAATAATGCAAAACAATAGGATTACCTTGTTACCTTGTTTACCTTCAAAATGGCATCCTCATTATGCCCTGGTTTGTAAGCCATGCACACGGCCTTCCCACAATCATACAAACCCATATCCCCACGTAACTGTGTACTTTAGCCAAAAACGTGTAACTCCACCTTCAAGCGTAGGGGTTTTGGGTTTTGGCTTAATGGCAACTTAGCACTCAAGCCTAGTGATGACCAGAATCCCAGATCCACGTTATCATCACATCATTAGCTCAAAGTTCTAAGGTGAATGTTTTCACTTTCGCTTTCCGAAGTATCGACCTCGTTGCGCCAAGCTACACACATTCGGGTTCAACTTCCTATAGGTTAAAGGTAGGCTGTGTAAAAAAAATAAATGTGCACAGTGCATTGTAAAAATAGGGTACATTCACAACGTCCCAAACCCTTGCCACTCTTTTCGTAGCCATGCATAAACAAACCAAGACATAATAGGAAAGCATATTTAAAATAAACAAGTAAATACAGCAATCCTATAGCACCTAAAACATGCTCATAAAAAAAATCATCTAATCATGCAAACATATGATCATGTTATACACCAAAAATCATCATGAAGATCATGCTGAAAATTAAAACATGCTATCATAAAAATATAGCAAGAAATAAACATGGTTCAGCAAAACGAACCTCCCCTACGCATGTTTGAAGAAACAATCCTATAAATCAAAATTAAGCATGTTTCTACCCCCATGAATTCTTAAGCAATAATTCAAATTTAAAACATACCCAACATGCTTAAGAACACAAAATAGCAAGCAAATCAAAAAATCAAAAACATGAAATAACACCAAAAGGCTCAAATCCACAAGTCCCCAGCAGAGTTGCCAGTTGTGAGACATGGGAAAAAATCAATTTCCATTGACTTCCTCAATCATCACACGGGATTAAATAGAACAAAGAGTCGCCACCATCAATTTAGGTGTGAATGGACACCAAAATATCAAATAAGCACAAAAGGCAATTTTAGGGTAAAAATAACCCTCCTAAAATAAACAACCAGAGATGGGTAAGGAGATTAGGTTATGAACAGGGGAAGGTGTTAGGCACCCCCATTCATCCACACAAGGTGGTTGCCAGTTATTGTTCATGTTAAAATAAAGGAAAAAAGCTTGCTATAAAATTCATGAAAAATCAAGAAAAGACAAAAGTTGTAGGGTTTTTTCATATGAATAGTCTGATTGATCCAAAACTTTCAAATATGATCATACCATTCCTAGGGTTTCATGATCAAAATAAAATTGAGATAAAATCAAATAAAATCAATTTAAAGTGAAAAATCCAAAAATCTGGCTTCAAGTCAAATTCTAGAAATCTAGAAAAATATGATTTTTATAAAATATTTCAAAATTGAACTTGAATAGTCCAGGACATAGATAAAGCCCAAATTTCACATTAAATCTGAAAATCAAAACCAAAAATACCCACGTTGATGAAAACACCAAAAGGGGAGAATTTAGACCGTAGGGTCTTCTCTCAATAATGAAAAACGATTCAAAAACAACATCATGAAACCCTAGAATTTACTTTCAGGCTTCTGGACCCAGATCTACCATATTAATCATTATAAATCCAAGATCTTAGCCTAATATCACAAAAATCACGAAAACAGTGTTGTAGGTACAAAAGTGGCAAAAATCCAAATTTTATAAAAAAGTGGGGATCTCATGCTATAAATATCATAGATTCATGTGATTCATTCAGATATATCATAAAAACAATTAAAACATGATCAGGATATTCAAAGCAGCCACATCTCACAGATTAGAGCACATGGGGGGTCTACCCTATGGATCCACCTGTTCTCTTTTCCCCTAGCTCTCTCTTCACGTTTTACGGCCAGAAAGGATTCTTGAGGTACTTGGAGATAGGTTTGGGTACACAAACACAATCATAGGCTTTATTTTAGAAAAAAGGAGAAAAACAGATATGGGGTTCTATTCTAGGGATCCACCTGTTCTCTTTTCCCCTAGCTCTCTCTTCACGTTTTACGGCTAGAGTGACTCTTGAGGTACTTAGAGGCAAGTTTAGGAATACTAGATACAAAAGATGGCCTTATTCTACAGCAATAGAGATGATCCTATTACTTCTAGAATTGAAGACAGAAAATAAAAGGGAAAAGGGACTTACCTGGATTGAGCAAGCAAAGCAGCAGGGGTTCCTCTTCTTCTCTTGGAGCTTCTTGGACTTCAAATTTCCGTGGCCTTTAGCTTGAGATTCTCACCTCTATTTATAGGCAAGCACAGGGGCAAGGCTGGTCCAGAAGGATATATCCTGATCCTCAGGATAGAGTGAAAAACAGAGATAATGCCCATCCATAGCCAACCAAGGTGGCTTCAGCAAATAAAAGACATAATTCGCTCATTTAAAGGGATATTGGACTAAAGATAAAGCTTGGAAATCGAGAGAAGAATAAAACTCACACGAGTCTTTAGTGACCGTAAATGCTTTACGGTCCAATGGTGCCCGTATTTCCAATACGGGCGCGCCTGACCGTAGCGACATTTCGGGCGTGACCGGCCCGTGAATAAAATACGGGCAAAGCATGCCTTATCAGTTTTTATGCATTTTTGACCTGTTTTAAGCTCTAATTACATGTTTTTACTATTTTCTCATTCTGTAGTGCAATTTGGGGTGTCTACAGTATGTATATAAACTCAACTTTAACTTCGGGTTTGTCAGGCTTTTTGGGCTTTTGGGTTGTATATCATGAGCCCAAACCTAAGCCAAACTCAACTTTGGGCTACAAATGAAACCCAACTCAATCCCAAACCCAAATTCAGGTTGGGTTGGGCATGTTTTGGGTGACTCAGGTTAAATTTATAGCTCTACTCACAACCCTACCCATCACCACCACCCTACTTAACTATCACCCACATCAGAACTGTGACTGCCACCCTATCATGCCCATCGCCACTCCATCCCCCATAACCTCCTCCACCATGATCTCCCGAACAACGCACTAGTACATCTCCACTCACCAACATCAATACTACCACCCATTACCCACCACCATTACTATCACCACAACCGCTAGCTACGACCATTATCAATACATATTCACTCATCCAACACTACCGTGTATGGTTAAAGTAGGGTAGTTGCATGTTATCATAATGTTTATATAAACATATAGTTAAAAGAAGAGTAATCACATAGTGGGAATTAGGGTTGTCAACGGGTTGAATATGGCCAGATCTAACTCTTTTGACCCGGATCTAGCTCGATCCGCATTTGACCTGAAAATTTTACATTGAGGGTGTGTTTGTTTTACCGGAAAATAGTGGGAAAAAAAATATTTTCCTGAATTTTGTAATTTGATGGTGTTTGTTTCATCGGAAAACTTAAAACTACCGAAATTATTTTCCTAAAAGCTGAAAAATTGGTGGGAAATAACTTCCGCCAAAATTTAGTGGAAGTTGTTTTCCGTCTTTCGGGGAAAATGTTCCTGATGCTTTGGTCTTCCTATTTTTCCTCCGCCCAATCGCATCTCTTTCCTCTCCTTCTTCGTATGAGAACGAGACGAGTCATCTTAGTATTGAGAGGAACAAGGATATGGCTTCGGAGATGAGGGAGAGTGATCGACAAAGACAAGCCTGATTCGCTATAACGGAGAGTCTAGAGACAGTGTGGGTGTCGAGGCTGGTGTTGATGGTGTTGAGGACGGCTCCACACATGGAAACGACGAAGTGAAGCTCGTACATGGAGGGGAGATTTGGGGCGATGACAGAGACGACGTGGTGTGTCTGAGACCACGTGTAGGTGCTGTTGTTGTATATGATGGAGTTGCAGTCGCCATAAACAATAGCAACTCTATCCAGAAACGATAAAGAGTTAAGTGGATAACAATTTGCTGGTCTTGGCTTAAGCTGATCTCTCTCTCTCTCTAGATCGCTCTCTTTCTCACGATAGCTAGATTTCCTCTCTATCTCTCTCTCTCTCTCGCTTTTCACAGGTGAACGATTCGAGCGTGATTTTAATGCTGCGGTCCATTAATGGACTCATTTGTTAATTCATTAGAGAGAGAGGGAGTGAGGGAAGGAGGGAACAGATTCGTCATCATCCACTACAAAACTGCAAAGAATTAGCGTCGGCGTTTTAGCGGCGGTGATAGCGTTTGTGCCGCTGAAACAGCATGATTAGAGGCGGTAAGATTTTACCGCCGTTAAAATAAAGTATAGCGGCGGTATATTACCGCCGCTAATAAATGATACTAAATTACGGCGGTATATTGCCGCCGTTGAATCAATAGCGGCGGTAAAATGTAACCGCCGCTATAGAATCACGCGTATATTCACCGCCGTTAACATATGTTATATTGCGGCGGTAAGAGCTTACCGCCGCTAATCTGTTATGTAAACCCCGATCGATTTCACCTTTCCCTTGCCTGCGCGATCCCCATTTTCTCAACCTCATCTTTCCCTGCGCGATCCCCAATTTCTCCTGTCGCTTTCCTACAATCCCACTTTCGGTTTCCTTCCATCCCCACTTTCTCAACTTTCTCCACTTTCGCCACTTTCACCGTTTTGGATTCCTTTAGATAGGGTTCGATTTCGACTTCTTCAGATTTCGATCGAATCACTGCAACGCACGTTTCATTCCTTATCATCGCGCGTTCGTATAAATCCACCTCAAGCACGATCAACACGAGCAGAACCCTAGCTTGGTTCTTCCTTTTCTTCTTCTGTTTGCAGCTGTTTCCGTTCTGTCACCGGTGACCCTTGGCGCCGTCGATCAAACACGTTTTAATGAGGTTTGTGTGTTTTGTTGGAGCACTTCCATGTTTTTTTTTTGTTGTTGTTGTGAATAAATTCCTGACCACAGGCATTCAGTCTAGATGGTTATCTCTTAATTTTATTTGGTTTTCCATTCCATCTGTAACTTTCAATTTCTTATTGCTTTTACATTTTAGTGCAGTATCCAGTTTGTTATCTTTCTATTGACTTGATAATGCATGGTGGTGCAGAAATAGATTTAATTGTATTTATCTATATTGTTTGTCTGTTAGGAGATGTAGGATTTTTTTAGTTCTTAAATTATATTGAAATTTGATGTTATTGGAGTACTTGGAAGATCCTTTTGCACCAGTTAAGTCTCATTGAGGATTTGTCATGATATACAAATATATATTTTTTATTATTCTAATTATTGATAAACCATAGTGGTGTATTTTGTTTATATCTACAAAAATTATGAACATTTTTTGGCTTATACAACATTGAAGGACCTGATCCTAATTTATTTGGGAGTTAATAATTTGGCAAAAAAAATTTACGTTTTCAAGAATTGGTTCAGAATTTTCTGAAATCCTGCTTTTGGGAATCCTAAAGTGATACTTAGGTATTTTGTAAGAACTTATTTTTATGGATTTGATGATGATGTTTATTTTCTTCCTCTCCTTTTCAGTCATGGATTAGGGTTTGTGGAATATAGAAGTACCAGTTGCTGGCTTGTCAAGTTAATATGGTATAACTATTGAGGCATGCTTACGTTAGAGGATGTCAGTCAATCATTCTGTTCTTTTCTGGTTGAGAAATTGCCAAGAGAGAAAATATTTTGATATGTATTATAACTCTTGAAAAATAGTTATGTAATTTTATATGGCCTGTTTGACCTTTTAGTGTGGCGTTGAAATCTTGACTAATGCTTATACTAGATGTCTAGCATGTTTAGGTGCGAAAGGTACACAACCTTCTTGGTAAAGAGCGTAATGCATGGTATGCTATGGAGCTGATGGGGTTGAGACACCATCCATGTGTCCTGTACTGGATGGCTTGGTTGACCATGTTAGCCATCCGGTGGTAATGAGCCAGTTAACACTCAGCCAAGTTGTGTAGGTGAACTTTCCTTGGACTTGGATCGAAAGAAACCCAGGAGGATGTGCAATGAGTGCTCAAAAACCTTCATTTTATGGGAAATTGGAAATAGGATTTGAATCATAGATGGAAGGCTAAATTAGTCGGGCAACTTATGTTTCTGTGCAATGTCTTTTGTTGGGCTCCTTTTAAGTTAGACTGATTTAGTTGACAAAAGTTTTTCTTTTTTTTTGTTCTTTGAGAGATAGTGAAAATATATGTTAAAGTAAAGGAAAAAAAGGGTATAGGAGAGACATGATATCACTTAAAAGAATCATGAAAAGTGCACCCAAAAATCAGGGAACAGAAAAAGTAAACCCAACAATATTTGACAATAGTTTAGCGTTGATTTCAGTCATTGAATCTGTGTGGTGGGGTGCCATTCTCTCACAATTCTGTGCTTTGGCAGATTGAGCATGGAATCCACATCAGTATGTGGATCCTTTACTGATAACATGCATTTGATATTTTAGTGGTGTTCTCATGTTCCCTTAACCAAAATCTTTGTTATTTCTAGAAGTAGTATCCTGTTTATTATTTATTTTTTCTTTTCACTCTCAATCCAAGTGCCTGTATTTCTCTCCCCACCTATCTCTCTCTTCCCCTGCAGGGCTTGCTTTTTATCCCACATACTTCAACTTAATCTCACATGTTTTCTGGTCAGTTGGCCCTTACCCAATCTTCACCTTGCTCATCCTTCACTCTACTCATCATTGTTCATGAGTGGGCAATTATCTTATTGATATTTGTAATATGGTATAACAGAAATATATAAATGCTGTATTCATAAAATACAATGTGTTAGCTTATTTCTGCTACAAAATACAAATGCTCTAGAGTTACTCTTGCTCTGAGGATTGTGTGGTTTTTTGCTGACTTTTAGGTTCTTTCTCTTGCTTGTGGCTCTACTTTACTTTGTGACTCTTGCCATTGCAAGTGGGCAATATCATACAGGACCTTTTCTTGCTCATTAAACTGAGGATTTGAATGGCTAACTGAGCTGTTCTACAGTTTCTGCTGTGTTTCTCCAATTTCTGAAGTATCTATGCTGAAACAGTTCACAAAATCTTTGAAAAAAGAAGGCTTGAAATGCTTCAGTTGATTGGTAATCATGTTTCTTTTGTGAATTCATCCTATTGTCTTCTCCAAGATGTCAGTATCGTAGATAAGAATGCCGAGCACTGAAAAATGGCTTAAACATTTATTTTCTTGTTAAAGATGTGTACAAGCATATTTTTGACATGAATTTTGAAGGATAAACCCAGAGCTTATAGTATGTAGGGGATCTTTATGTTAAACTTGTTATTATCCTCTTGCTTTTGGGTTTATATAGGTGAAGCACCTTAAAGGGTTTCTATTGATCTTATTATAAGATGAAATCAATTTTCGTCTTCTGATTTTACGGAGCTTTTGACAAGAAATGCCACCTATCGCACCATTTAGCATATTTAGGGGGTTGTTCCATTCATATGTTCACAACATTGGCTGGAAATTATTGTGTGGCTGATGCTATCTCAATTTTCAAATGCTGATTTTCTTTGGGAGCACTCTCACAGGTCTTCTTTCATCTTCATTATTGATTTTATTCTTCTTCTAGATTTGAAGCTCCATAATTAGTTAAAGCTACTCACCTTGAGAAAACTAGATGGTTGTTCATCAGCTTGGCCATGGCACATGATTTTACCTCCTCTTTTTTACTCTTTCCAGAACCTATGATTGTCGTGAATCCTGATATGCATTTTCACTAATCTACAATTCACTCTCAAGGTGGGGCATAAAAGGAGCCTTTGCCCTACCAATGTGGCATATTATGAGCGTTTAGTGGTGAAGGCTTGTCCCAGTGCATATTTCTGTATAAAAGGAGAGAGATATTAGTTGTCTGTCTTGTTGGAGCTGATTGAAGTGGATGAGTCAACCTCTTGGATCTCCACTGCTGATTATGAAGCTCCAGATGGATATTGGCATTAGGTCTTGTATATGATGGGCTTTTATTTGTATTAGAGTAGAGTTCTTGTGCGTTTAACTGGGGACAAGAAAAATGCAATCTTAGTTTACATTGTTACTTCCATCTAGAAGATAGATAAAAGATGGAGTTCAAGATGGATTAAAATCATTAAATAGGGACATAAGAAAATTGGATATTGGATGGCCATAGTGGAGAAGAATCCAGGCTGAAAGAGGAAGAAGTGGGTGGCTGGGGGAAGTGGTAAGTGATGTGAAATTATGAAGTGGTAAGTGGTAACCCAAAATAAGAAGAATATCTCAGATAAAACAAAAATTAATAGTTAGCAGTCCAACTGGCATATGCAACATGTGGCAACCTCGTGACTTGGAACTTGGAACCAAAGTTTATACAAGGTAAATAAAAAGCATTAAATAAATTTGCAAGAACTTTGTCACACATAATAGCATCTGTCAAATTCCCAATATTTTATGTACAAGAGAAAATTAAAATGAATAGTATACCTTCGGCCATGTGTCAAAAATTGTATTGAAAAGTGAAATTTAGTATGTAAAGTGGGGTATGCCAAATCATCTTTCATGTATGTAATCTATGTTGAACCAGGTTTCCTAGTATATGTCACCAGTAAATATAAACTCAATACAGGAAACCTAAGCATGACAAAACAGGAATAGAATCCTTCGTATCTACAACATTGAAGGCTCCTCATTTAGCTAATTGGTTTATCTGCCTCATGTTTCATTTTTCTTCATTTATCGAATTAGTGTCTCTTTGCCACATCTTTCATTCTTTACTCATCAGAACCACTAACTTCCTCAACCAGCATTGTTGTAACTGTCCAGGAATATAAGGTCAGAATAGGAAAACAGGTAACCAGTAGATTGTGCACTTTGGCTAACCAAGACATACTTTTTCATACTCATATGCATATGTTTAATCAATAAAAAGAGCCATTATTGTATAGGTTTCACTTGTTTATAATGAATTTATACAAAACAATTTTTTTCAGGTTTGTCCATTTTCCATTTTCTGCCTTTTCCAATTTAATGACCGTAGTTTTAAAACTTATTTATAAGGCCACAGTCTGAATATCTGACCCTAAACAGATTTCAATATGTCTCAGCCCTGTTCCCAGCTTGAGATGCAGCAGCTCATTCCAAAATACACTGTTGTAGACATTGCTGAATGTCAAAATTATTTGCAATGTTTGATACCCAACTCAATGTTTCTGAAGTGCCCTTCCCGTATGTTGGTACCTCAACAAAAGTTTGTGTGAATACATGGTTTGTGTAAACTATAAATGTATTCAATACAACATGTTCTTGTGTAAATCTGCATCAACAGGAGCAAGCTTTTATGAGATTTCAAATTAACTTTCTATCATCAGTACCCCCAAGAAAATGAAAAAGTTGCAACATTTGAAAGCCAATGGCACTTATCATGTGTAAGCAATGAAGTAAAAAACACTTCAAAGTTCTTAAGACAGTGACACTAAATTGCTACACAGGGGAAGGGCCAGAAATAATATATTTACATTAAAATGATATGTGATGTTATTCATCAAGATAAATTGACATTTATCATCTTTTAATGATGTGAGGAATTTGATGGGAAGACTATTGAAGAAGCAAAAAAATTGGATCATTTTTTGTGCTCCAATTGTTCTTCTGATGATGATAATAAAAGATCCCTGAATACATTCTCTGTAATGCCACCTGTTGAGGCTAAGGTGAGAATGCTGTTGGGCCATGTTTTACAAATTAGATAGAAATATGTGTTTCCATTTTTGTTTCTTAATAATTATCCACATATACTTGCTTGTTCATCTGTTGTTTGCACTTGGTCTTATATTTTTACTAGAACAAATGGGATCAAGCTTAGGTAGGTAAACTGTATTTAAAAGGAGAGACTATTACTATGAGCCAAAATCAATGGTGAAAAGTAAAAGGATTCTTTGTCAGTCTATCCAGGTTTAGTTTCTTGGTGAAACATGGGTTTTCTGCCCTGTGGAAGGGTGCCAATTCAGATGTTCACCCTAGTTGTACTGTATCGCTTGGTGATGTGGACAATCCTTCAGTTTATTAAGGACCAATTCATGATTGTGCAATTATGCATAGAAGTATTTCCTGTATAACATCAGCCAGTTATTTTTTTCCCCTTTAAGTAATTTTTAAAGTTATACAAATAATGACTTTATAATAAGCTGTTGCTTTTGCTCTGTGGAAAGCTTTGGGCTGAAACTTGCAACATTCAGCCTAGTCAGAGCTTCTACCCAAAGCAACCAGAACACAACCACCTCCACATCCACCACCAAGGCTGCAGTAGGTTGAACACCAATAAGAAGTCTAAGCTGATGAACCAATTATACAGTTGTCTTCTGAACTCTACTGAGGATGATTTGTGAGATCTCTAACTTCAGTTGTCGAATAACTGAAGTAGAGAAGAGATGGTGGGATGTTGTTGGCAAAAAGAAAGTGAAAAGGGTGTGAGCCATGGGGGTTATGGGAAGGAGTTTCAGTTCAGAGAACCTGCATGATCTGTGGTTTGAACAGCTGCCCCTCTCAAACAGTTCTGATTTACTTACCTGTCGGTTCTTTCTCTTCCTCTTGACTTCTCTGGCACCAACTAAAGAAAAGGGAGGATTAACGCCCGCGCGTTCCCTGTCCTCGTTGTTGCCTTTTTATGGAATTGTTCGTTGCCTCGAAAAGGAGCTCGTTCAGAGCAGTGCACGTGTAACCCAGTACCCAATATTCATGAAAAAGAACGCCCCACTGATAGAAGGGCTTTCCAGATTGAAGCTTTTATAGTCCAAATATCTACTTAATTAGATAATATAACCATCATTTGATCTTTAACATATAATAGATTGTATTTGACCATACCTATCAATCCATCCGAACAACCCATATATTTTATTATGGTGTGTTGGTATGGATTTGGATTGCCATAAGGGAGAATTTTTAAAGGCAATTGTAACTTTTTTCAATAGAATAAATTGGTTAGGTATCATTCACCACAAAGGAAAGCAATTTATTTATTATTTAACTTCATGGGCTTGGCTTATCTTGACCAAGCTCCCTGTGAAGAAAGCCAAGCTTCTCTTTGACATCACATTTAAACTGCAGTTTGGTTCTTCCTCTCTATTTAGCTGCCTTGAGAGCTTCATTTAGGGCCTTGGTTTCTACTTTCTTCTTGTTGAGCTTTGGCTGCTGTTTCATTGTTAACACAAGTGGCCTAATGCATAAATTTTATTTCTTATCTGTATATTCTCCAATAGGAATTACTTCCACCCCTCTGAATTCAGGAACCCACTTCTTATTGCCAGATAATCTGAGCAGTGTTGCACTGAGAAAAATAACGGACCTGTCTTTCTCCAGTTCCTGAGCATATCCATCTTGTTGTGTCAAATCTTGAGATTCTGCTGGCATTACCTCCTGCGTGCACGTCAACAGGAAGTCCATGAAGATTTGGACTTCAGCTGGCCCTTTGGGTTCCTGATCTCACACAAGTTTCTATAACCCCTACTAATTGCAGCACTTGGGAGGGCTGCCTATATATAGGCTAATCTCACTAGAAAAATTAGTTCTGAGAATTTATAGTTATCTTTAAAAAGGAGTGTATGGTTTGTAAGCTAGTTGTAGTTGAGAGGTCGGTGACCTGGGTTTGGTCATATTTGGACTTGATGTCACAGTCTTTGTGCTAGCTGCTGCTAATATTTTCCACCATAGTTTCCAATGACCACATAGGCTAGTTTAACAAAATATAAAAGTTCAGCAGGAGTTGATAAATGAAGCAGGGATGAGCTGTTCCCAAGAAGCTAACTATTGATCTCCTTGTATTAGCAAGGTTACTAGAAGCCTCCCTGTGGACTTGCCATCTCTAGCATTGACTTTGATGGTTTGACTCAAGAAGGAACTCCTGGCTGGTTTTCTCCTCAGAGTAGCGCATTTTTTTAGTGCCCAAAGAACTCTTATATATACTGGACTGGTACGTTAAGATGTAATTGATTGCAATGTTCAAAACTTTATGTGAATCCATTAACAAAATGGTATTTTCTTCGAATTCAAATCTATCTGAATGCATCTGTTTCAATCAGTATTATATGCTAGTATGCAATATCTGATGATAAATGTATAGAAATGAGAAAACTCAGCATGTTGCTTTATATAGCATTTTGTTGCTTGTTATGCAGTAACTTAGGGTAGGTCTGGTGGAAGCAGGATCCTGGGAGGAGTGGATTGGCAATACACTTAATATTCAGTGTTTTCATATGAAGTGTTACACTTATGTTTGCTGGTGACACCTTGGATGCAGGAGGCAGAGCTGCTGGTAAACATTAAAGAACATGTTCTCATTCCTTCGCATCAGGTGCTTACCAATGAAGAAAAGAAGACTTTGCTGGAGCGTTATACTCTAAAAGAAACACAGGTCGGTGTTGATCAAGCATGCCTACTAGATTTTTTATCTTCTCCTTGTTTCAATAATTACTGCTGTAAAACTAATGCTTATTTCAAGGTTATATGTTGTAGCTTTAGATGAAACTTTTGATTTTGAGAAGTGCTAGTCTGTGTTCCAGCTGTATGCACATTTTTTTTTTTTGAAAAACAAGTGTAACAAGTGATGGGTAAAATTGTGATTATGGAGTCCGGAATGAGCAAAGAGACTCGAATTGACCATGCAGAAAAATAAAGGAAAATAGAGAACTTAAGGAGGAAACCATGAGGGAAACTGACTAATGATATACATATATATGTGGTTGATAATTCTGCTTCTTTGTTCTTTAATAACTATGGTTTCAGTTAGGTCTGTTTTGTTATTTGTTTTTTCTCATCTCATTTCCATGGATGACCTCCTAAACCGAGCTATAGATATTGCCCTCGTGAAGAATAATGCGATTGTAGGCGCAAAAATAGCTGTTGCTTTTTCTGAACTCCAAAAAATCTGTCATAATGGTGAGTCTTCTGTTCTCCTGTTTGTATATGAAAGAAAATTCTCAAAATTATGTCATAGTATCAAGAAATAGAGCCCAAATAAAACAAAATTTTATGTTTGGCATTCATTATTTTGAACTTCTTTATAGTTGTCTCTGACTACATTAGCTTCTTACAGATTCTAAAATTTCTGTTTAAACAAATACATCTATTCCTATAAGCTTTGCACTTATTGATAACTGAAATTGATGCATCATTTTGATAGGTGGTGCTGTGACAGCATCATAGGCTAGGACAACAGTCATCTTGCAGCTGACATTCGACTTTTCTGAGATAATTTGATTATTGTTTATTTACTTTGAGAAAAGAGGGTCAATTTGAAAGAATGAGGTATATGTACTGTTCATATTCTTTTATATGACAAATCGAGAAAGATTTACTACATATTGCGCTTAAAATTATACAAGTAATTTTGTGTGTGTGTGTGTCATGTATCCCTTTGCTCATCCGTTATTAGCAATGATATCTGTAAAGCAGGAACTGAGACAGAGATTCAGTTAAAAACCTTAAACAGGTAAAATATTGACTGAGTCATCAATAGAATACCAGGTGTCTCTGTCCTTTTTATGATCCTAGGAGGGTCTGTAAGTCCAAGAAACTGGATGAAAGATTATTAGCTGAATTGCTAGTTGATGAGTATGCACATGTACAGTGAGTTTTTTTTTCACAATTATTTCAATATCTTCATGTATAACCTGCACATTGATCAAGTCCAAACAAATTTTAAGCATATCCTTAAGAATTTTAACTAATCTGTTGTCTTAGTCAATCCTTTTAGAGTATATATACTCATAAGTTAGCAGATATTGCTTTTGACTCAATTAAAATCTAAGTTAATATTTTAATTGAATGGCAGCACTTTAGACCTGATCTTCATGAGGAAATGAAAACAGTTAGAGTAAGTAATATAAGAGAAAACAATCACAATCCAGAACCATCCTAGTACCCTGCTTCTGCAAGAGAGGTTTTTACTTCTTCTTTATGTATTTTTTATTTTTGTCTCTAAATTTAATGAGAGAGATGAAATGTATCCAGAACCCGAAATGTTATCAACGGTTAGGGCTGAGTTTTAAAATGTATATGCTGAGGACAGGATTTCGTATCACTTAGTTATCATTTGCTTAATCTTTTGAAACTTTTAATGCAATCGGTAATTCATTTTCAAATCAATCTGACTCTATTAGAACTCATTTAGTTAGTGGGTAGGGTTAGGTTGAATGAGGTGGTCACTGAGGCTGGTTATGATTCTGACCATTCACAAAAGAATCTCTGTGAAGACAGTTTTTGTTTCTGGCTGTCAAATAATTAATGATTTGTTTAGGTGTATATAGATATTCTTACTGGGTTGATTTTGGTCCTTAAACAAGTAATAAAAGGGGACAAATGTCATGTCAGGTGGATATGTTGATGATTCAACAGGGTAGCAATGAGAGGATGCTAAAGCTGTCCCAAAATGACTACCTGATCTGAGCTATTCAAGATCACCATGGAAGGCTAAAATGCCTCTCTCTCCTTGCCATATAGGGACCTAAGTAACCCAAAATGGGCTACTTCAGGTTTCCATGTATAACTTGAAATTCTCAGATTTAAAACATGCAAAGAACATTCCATTTTGAGTTGACCCAGGTTCTCCCCAAAATTTTGGATTTGGCTTTGGTTCTTTCCAAAAAAGCAACACCTCATTTATTGCATTACTAGAAATCTTTAATCAAATATAGTAATACTTCTACTCCAATACATAGGCAGAAAAATTCACGTCTTTGAGATATAAAAAATGTGTGGCTTTTTTCCTTTAATTTGCAACACCAAAAGCTTCACTTTATCTCTCTCTCTCTCTTCATGGTTTGTCCAACAAGCTTTGGGTGCAGTTTTGATATGTTGTTCTCATGAAACCCAACATTGGAAGGATCATTGTGACATATAGGGATATAGGATGTCTTGTTTTGCATCCAATTTCTTCCATTTTTCTTTCACAAAAGGTATTTGACTTGGATTCTGCATCAGTTGTTAGAATATACTGCGTTGGGTCCACTGGTGTTATACGTTTGAGTGAGATGTTGAGTCGCTAATAAGGAAGCGAAGTGATGGCATTTTGGAAATAGAACACGTGCTAGAATTTGAGGGAAGATAACGGAGGACATGAACAGTTCTGCTATGAAAATTTATTTAGAAGTGATGAATGTCTTCTAGAAAAGAACCCATCAAACTATTCTGTTGCTAAAATGGGCAAGTTTTTTATTTTCTTTTTTTTTTTTAAAAGAATATGAGTAACAAAGAAGTACCAGTGAACACAGTACAGAATATTTACAATTTCTCAACCCCCTAAAACAATCATATTTAAGTATAATTTTTCAATAGACAAATGTGAGATCTTTATGGTTTGTGCATCCGAAGTTTCCATTCGATTGTGCTTCGCCTTCTACTCTTTTCAACTTTGCTCTAAGTTCTGTCACTTTGTCTTCTGCTTCCTGGGGCTGTGCTTCAAGCTCCTCAATCATATTTCAAGATGACAGCACCAGTGAACACAGTACAGAATATTTACTAAGAGTCACGTGTTGGATTCTTAGTTTGTTTTTCTCTTTGTCATGTAGTTTAAAAACTCCCTTGGCAACTACTTCATTATAGCCATTTGGATTTATATTTTGAAATTTAATGTGTGTTTTAAATTCCTTGAAAATAAATTAGCATATTGTCATTGCAATTGCAATGCCTGGAGTAACTAATTCAATTATATTTAGATAAATTATATTGGTACATAGGCCAACCACGTGCGAAGCACGTGGAGGGCAAAACTAGTCAATAACAAAATACGAGGGCTATGATGCAAAGTGTATTGTAGTTCACGTCATCTCATAAACTATCATATATAGAAATTGTAGAATACATGTTTTGTGCATTTGGAGGTAAATAAAGATGGACTGCCCTGCATGTCTATCTTAATTTCTAACATGTGCAAAACGCATTTCATATCAGCGTTATCACATAATGATAGCTTCTAGGGAGAAGTCCTTTGGTGTTTAAGCAATTTTTTTTTATCATTCTTCACTGATGTTGTGTTGGTAATTTATTATACTTCCGGTGCATGCACATGTTCTTTCCTGTGTACTTCATGCATCAAGATAAATGGACTTGTTCAGAAAGGAGCTTTGTGTGGTTGTACAAAGAAATAAGATAGAGAAAAAACATACAGTTTTTAGATGCCTCTAATTATAGCAAAACAAAGTATATTACTTTTGTTTAAACCTCCTTTGAGGAACATCTCTAAATTATGGCACAAAGAGCTTGATTCAGGAATTTTTGTTAGATTAGAATACAAATTTCCAATCTTTATTTCTTTGTACTTGGTGTAAGCTGCTTGCTACACCATTCTCAAGCATTCCATGTATTATGTACTTATATTTAATCGTCAAAGCTAGTAAGGATATTTGAGTCTTTTCCTTTTGTATGTCAACAGAATAAGACACCTGAGAATGGTAGTAAATGGCCTAGAGATGCTTATTGTGTTGCCAAAAATTTCAAGATTTATAAGACACTTGTCATAGAAATCCTTCTTCATGATAAAAACATGAATTTCTAATCCTTCATGTACGTGCTGCGGTTTGGTAAAGTCTTGGTTGCTATTTAGGTTTTCTTTTTTTGTTTCTACATTTTTCTCTTCTGTTTTTACAGGCTGCATTAGGAACTAAAGGAGGGTCAAGTGGTTCCCAAGTCATTGATTGGCAAGGAAGAGCTGTGGCTCTGAAAGCAGGAAGCAAATCATCAAGTGCTTTTGCATTTTTGTTGCCTCTAGAACGGGTAAGTATTTATTCTCTAGTATCTATAATGTGTCATGCTGTAAGTATTTAGGCCATGGCATATGATATGCATTGTAATTTTTGGTATTCGTTTTGCTGTCTTCAATTTCTTTCAAAAATCAAAAGATTAGATCAATAAGTTCAATGTATCAAGATCAATTCTTTTAGGGACTCTAGAAGTACCGAGACAGATCAACAGACGCCCCCTGGCTTGAGATCTGTACCTATGTTCAACAAATACCGCCTACCGGGCTCTGCCGAGGAATAGCTTTCGGATTATCATCCGACTGCGATTGAAGGCAACCTAGGGGAACTAACTGGTATTTGGAAAGTCCCTTCAATTGATCTTATTTATTGATCTATTTGATCTAATCAGATGTTCAAATAGGTTTGCCTTTTAATTAATAGTTTCAATATTCAATTTGCTAATTTTCTATCTGCTTAGATTATTTCTTCGTGTGTTTAAGTTAACGATCCTAGACATAGCGGTATCGAGCCACCATCTAATAATTTATGATTTTAAGACATAGGATGAAATTATAAATGTAAAGGTTGCAAATCATGATATATGGTGTTATTGGCATGAGAATAATTATGTAGTCTCAATATTATTGCACCATCAAGGTTTTGTAGAAGGTACTTATACATGCTTTCTTTTCGTGGTTTAAAAACCTTATATCTTCTACCTCTTATTTTAAATGTTTATAGTTTTTAGATCTAGTGGCATGTATATGGAATGAATGAAGAATGTATAATGTAATTTAATTTTGAGTACTTAAAGGTGATTGGGGTCAGTGGTATGGTCTTGGGGTAATCCCATAGACCTGGGGTTTTCGCCTTCAATCGTCGTGTTTTAATTCTCTTAGCAATCCATGCGATCCTATGCTATTATGAGGAATGTATTATTCCATCTCTTATTCAAACTGAACTTATTGTTGTGATGCTAGGCCTTTTTTGAACCTTACCCTTGCCGTATACCATATTGATTTTGCCTATGAACTTCTAACAAGAAGAAGGCCGCAATATGTTGTGATCAACTTGCCAGTTGCCACACTGTAACCCAAATCTTTCTGGTGGTTCTCCTATAAGTTATTGTAAGACTCTGAGTTTTATTGACCTTTCTAACTCGTATTGCTTCTTGGAAGGAGACATGATTCCTTTAGAATCAATTCTTGTGAAACATTTAATACGATGTGGTTAAAAAAAAAGAAAAATGTTTGGTAAAGACAGTAAAAAGCACTTTCATGTGAAGTATAAAATGTGAACGAGAGGGAGAGATAAATCTGGGTTGAGTAGGAGACATCAATAAGAGAGATATTTGGGGGATTTTGTTTTTGGGTTTTTTCTGCATTGCTTATTTGTATGGATCTTATGTGAGAGATCTATGCTAGATAGAAAATGTTAATGGGAGTTTTACAGAAAGCCCTATGTTTAAAATAGGTATTGAAGGGTTTATATTGAGGGCAAATGAGACCTTAAGATAAGTTCCATTTAAACTCTAAACTGATTCCTGAATAAACATGAATTGAAAAGTAAGAAATTTATAGCTTGTAAAGATTGAGATGCGATGATTCTTTTGGAATTGCTTCTAGCATGGGTTTACCAAATGTTTATTTATAAATTTGAAGCACCTTTTCAACCTAGGAATCACTTTCATCAGAAAGGCAAAGCCAAAATACCCCTAATGTGTTAAGATCTGTGTATGAGTTATTGAAATGATAGTCACTTATATTGCCCTTCAATACTTGTTAAATGGAAAGTTAGTTGTTCCTCAAATAGAAATCTTGTTTTTAGTTTGTTAAGGTAGTGGTGGACTGTGTTATGATTCAGTACTAGGATTTGTTATGAAATTCTCTTTATTTCTGATTGATGTAGAATTACGAATGGTTGTCTTGGGGTTTAGTACAATCTTGGCTTTGGGAAAGTGCTGGCTTTTATTTCCTGTTGTGGAAATTACCTTGAACCTAAATTTCATACAAAATTTTCCTTTAATGTTGCTTGCAAAGGAAAAAATTTATAAGTTGCTAGTTACTTTAGACTGCAAAATGGAAGGAGAAATCACAATATTGAGAAGATGTAATTAATTGTCATATTAATAAAATCAAGAGAAAAATCACATTACCATTCGATGCTAAAATGAGAGTATTATTTTCAACCACTGAAAAGGGAGAACATGATAAGATTTTGGACTAACACATGCCAACTCATAAATACATGGAGCTAGACAAACCCAAAAAACCCCTGACAAAATCCTAATAAAAGCTTGATTGCACTAGCCTAAATGGGTTCCAGTACAGTTTTTCTTTGCTGTAGGCCCAAAGTAAGCCTGCCTCAGACCACCTTAATTAAAAATAAACAATAAATATTATATAGATATTATCTGATACTAACCTCAAACATATGCACTGTTAAATGATTTATACAGCCAATAAATCATGTCATAATAACTTAAAAGAACAGATAACCCAAACCTAAGCTCTAATGGACCAAACTACTGTTTTATAAAGAACGGATATACAGTTAAGCGGAAATAAATACATAATAATTTTATCTGGCAGTAGAGAATGCTGATATGAAGCCATAAAAAAATGAATAATTTTGTGATGTAACAAAAACATGCCCTTTAGTGTATGGAGCTCCAAGCATATCTTTAGCTTGCATCAATCTGAAATGAAGCCAGCTTGAATTAAAAAGATAAATCTTTAGGTTGGGGTCAGGCTCAATTCATACTGGAAACAGTTTGGACTGATTAACTTCAAGTTGGGCTAATCCCTAATAGGTCAAAAACCACACCCAATCCACTCTATTTCCTTTGTTTGGAAAATACAGCCCCAGATTTTGAGGCTGAAGCAGATTTTGATCAGGAGTTCATCAAGGTATTTCATAGAATAAAAAGAAATAAATAACTAACAATGACAACAAGAATGATTGGAATTAATCAGTACAACTCTTGATATCTTGTGTAATGTTATCTTCTTTTTTCCTCTTCAAATTTTGATTTTTTTTTTTTAATTTTGAGCTTTTCTTCTTCCTCAAATTTCCATTTTTTAATATTTTTCTAATATAAATATTGCATTTAAATATTTGGTAAAACACATTAATTATTGCTAGCTGTTGATTTAAAGTATTAGCCTACTTGCCTCTCCTCCCTCCCTCTATGATTTAAAGTATTGCCAAATACTGATATGGGTTGGCCAACCTGTATTGGCGTTAGAATGACTAGACGTAGGACATATAAAGGCATGCATAATTTTTTAGGTAATACTTAAAAGATCCCTTGATACTAGCTGAAACTAATCCAGTGCCATAGTGATTTGGATAGGCCATTTTGGACTGGCATAAGGTTGGCTGTATGGGTAAGGATACTAATTATTTAAAGTTTAAACTCTTCCTCATCTTATCCTTTATCTCTGTGAGAGTTTTTTATTCCATGTGCGTTCATGAGTTTTTTTTAGTGCTATTTTATGGCTGTATTTTACTCTAAAATATTTTTTAAATTTTAGCCATGATATGTTGATAGTGACATGGTCATTAAGGGAAAAATGATCCCAACTCCTAAAAGACATCCATGTTAGTGATGTGGACAAGTTAGAGATCATCATGAATCAGGTTCTTATTGGCAACCGAGCTCCTAGGAAGCTGGTGATCTCTCTATATTGTAATTTTTTATCTTTCTCGAACTTTTGTACACGGGATTGAAACCTATCATAGGGATTTCTATTCCCCGCGTTAGATTAGAAAAGTGTTATATCAAAGAACAATAGATTTTGTTATAGGAATAGAGCTCATGAGGTATTATGGCCATAGAGGGACAAGAATAGCCTTGTCACAATTGATATTATGGTTTTGCACTTCCGCCTTCAATTTTCCTCTTTTGTTAGCTGCTAGCTATGGCTATTTGCTTATGAATGTTAGCTATGGCTATTTGTTTATCAAACACATGCCATGAGATCATTGCAGGCTAGCTGTGGCTATTTGCAAAGCCATGGAAGCAACCCTAAACTTTGAACATGGCTGACTCGAAAATGTTTTGATGAGTTGACATATAAAGTTGAGTAGATGCCAGGATTCCCCCAATGTGATTGGGAGTGGGGACTTTAAAATCCTAATATTCTCTTTATCCCCCACCCACATATGGTATGTGTGTCCCAAATTACACTCTTATGACATTCTTGTTCCCTCTTATTTAAACCAAACGAAACCCACATTATCTAGATTTTATTCCAAAGGCGAACGAGGAATAGAATACTTCTTTATAGTTTGCCAAACTTCCAAAAGGATTTTCTTCTTTTGTTTTAAGCTCATCAACTCCTCATGCCTAAACTTTTAACTTTGGGGAAGTTTGCAAAAATGTGGAATAATAAGTCAATATAAGGCTACATTCTTCTCATAACTTGTCTTTGAGATGAGTTAGAAATTAGTCTTATATTTGATTTGTTTTCAGAGCTAAGTCTTCAAAGAAAATCTCAAGTTTTAAGTCATCAAAACTTAAATAATCTTCGTGTTCTACCCCAAGAAAAGATCTTCCAAATAAGTGCATAGGTTTCTTGGGAACCTTGGAATCCCAAGCTTTTAAAAAGTCCTTTTGTGGGTCATTTGGAAACGATTGAATTCCACGCAAATAACAACTCAAAATCAGAAATAAAAAGAATAAAAATTAAAAAAAAAATCAACTTCTTTAAAGCAACTTGTGCTTCTTTTTCAACTCAAAGAGTTTCAAAGAAGGTTCAAAAAAACATCATAGGCATGTGAAAGCTTTTGAATTTCAAATTTTATCAAGTTTATCATAGGCCTCTGAAAGCCTTTGAATTTCAGATTTTTAAGCTTCATAGGCCCTTAGAAGCCTGACTAATTCCATCAATCTTTTTCGGCCTTTGAAAGCCTTGGAATTTCAAAAAATCAATTCATAGGACAACTGAAGGCTTTTAAACTTCAGATTTCATGGGCCACCAGTAACCTTTGAATCCCAGATTGAATCCCAGATTTTTACAAGCCTTAGGAAAGCTTGAGTAATTCTTAATTTCATAGGTCTTCTAAAGCCTTAATTTAGAAACTCATGGGATTGTTGGAAGCCTAAACTTTCAGATTTTTCAAAACTTCATTGATATGAGGAAGCCTGCGTAATTCCTCAACTCATAGGATGGCTGGAAGCCTGAAATTCCAGATTCTTCAAAAACTTCATAAGCCCTTGGACGCTTGCGCTCATTCCAAGAAATTTGTATAGGCCTAAGGAAGCCTCTTAATTCCTTAACACATAGGACCTCTGGAAGCCTGAAATTTCAGAATCTTATCTTCATAAGCCTCTAGAAGCTTGTGTGATTCTAGAAGCTTATGAAGGTCCCTGAAAGCCTGCGTAATTTCAGGAAGCTTTGGAAGCCTAAATTCCAAGTTCATAAGCCCTTGGAAGCTTGAGTAATTCGAAGACAATCCTGATTTGTCTAAAAACTTTCATTTTAGACATTTTATATCTTGTGGGACATGTTGGAAGCCCTAAAATATTCCAACAATTCTTTGCACTTCAAACATATATAAACCATTCCACCTTCTTCCATCTTCTTATAATCCTTACTGTTCTATAGGAGCAGTCCAAACTACTCCCCTCTATCTGGTCTTTTTGTTCATCACTCTTAGATTACTGTCCTTCACGACCCAAAAAAACCAAACTAAAACAAACTAAGTACCAGAATTTATCGCCGAATGACTGGGGTTTGGGTGTTTGAGAACGGCGTATTTCGCTGCAAGGACCCAATAGCTGAGACTTCGGAAGGATGACAGGCAAACGCTCGCAAGAAGGTGTTAAGTTCATGTTCCCACCAAGGAAGTCATATCTTATTACTCCTCATTAGAGGAAATCCTTTTTAGGTCAGGTTGGGAGAGGTACTATGATCTCTTTCAGTTCCACAAGAGTATGACCGTTGATCTCATCTCTCTGCCTAGAAAATTAGGATTCATTTGCCTAGTGAATTCTCCAAGTTCAAGTCATTTCTTCCTTGGAGTTATTGGAGCCGATCCGCAACCGCATATAGATATTACAAATTAATTGTATTTGGGATAGCTTGAAAGATGCTCATCGACTTGTCCAAGCATTCGATTTGAACAAGATGATGCTGACTGTAACAGCCCTAGCAATACGAAACGCAAATACTCAATGGATGGAGATTGTTCTTTGATATAAAAAAATCGTAATGGGTTTCAGAGTAGAACTTGGAATTGATTGCGATATTGTTTCTTTTGGATTGCAGTTGGGGAGCCACTAACTCCATTAGCATTGGCAAGGCTAGAGGACAACCTTCTGTTGGAGGATATTAGTATAAAGGTTGAAGGTAACGGCAGGAAATGCCTAAAGCATCCCAAAAGCTGAATTTGGAGTAAGCTCTATCGAAGTTGCATTCGGATTAAGATCACTTGCGTAGTATCCTAGCCTGTTAAAGATGCAGCTGGATTGTGGGGATGCAATAGGTTATGCATTGAGTGCCCCAACTGGGCGTACAGACCTGAGTCTGTGGAAGAGGTTTTATTTGAATGGGATTGGAATTTGAATCTCAATGAGCTTGATTACTAGCTACCACATGTCATGATATGAGTATTAAAATGCGAGTAGACTTGTGCAGTTGCTTTAAGGATGTGACACTTTAATAATACGGGATGATGCGGCTATTCAACGCATCCTCAAAGCGACTGGAAGAGTCTACTTGCATTTTAGTACTTATATCATTCTCTGGTGCAGGATAGTAATCTTCTTTCAGCTGTACATCCCTGAGATTGGGGATTCTGAGAAAAAACATCATGAAGTGCTCATGGGTTGTGCTATGGATGAAGGGTTTTCTTAAAGTGGCACATTCTGTAAGCAACCCAGCAGCAAGGAAAGAGAGGGTCCTCTGGTGTACATCCAGTTGCACATCCTCAAAAAAAAAAAGTACATCCGGTTCACAAAAAAAATTTAAAAAAGAAAGTACATTTGGTTCACAAAAAATTAAAAAAGAGAGAGAGAGAGAGGAAAGAAGTGGTCAAGTCTCAATTGCCTGGAAAAGGGAGAGTTTGAAAGCGTGGCAGAAATGGAAATGAGCAGTGCAACTGGATGTGTACCAAAAGACCCTCTTTTCTCCCTGTTGCTGGGTTGCTTACAGAACGTGCCACCTTCAGAAAGCTCTTCATCCATGGCACAATCTA
The DNA here is from genome assembly GCA_947561395.2 of Buxus sempervirens. Classification (NCBI taxonomy): domain Eukaryota; kingdom Viridiplantae; phylum Streptophyta; class Magnoliopsida; order Buxales; family Buxaceae; genus Buxus; species Buxus sempervirens. Next base: position 11,388,444 of record OX387183.1, read on the forward strand.
TGAGCACTTTATGATGTTTCTTCTCAGGATTCCCAATCTCAGGGATGTACAGTTGAGAGAAGATTACTATCCTGTACCAAAGAATGATATAGGTACTAAAATGCGAGTAGATTCGTGCAGTCACTTTGAGGATTCGTTGAATAGCCGTTTCATCCTATATTATTAAAGTGTCACATCCTTAAAGCAACTGCATAAGTCTACTCGCATTTTGATACTCATATCATGACATGTGGTGGTTAGTAATCAAGCTCATTGAGATTCAAATTCCAATCCCATTTAAGTAAAACCTCTTCCACAGACTCAAGTCTGTACGCCCAGTTGGTGCACTCAATGCATAACCTATTGCATCCCCACAATCCAGCTGCATCTTCAACAGGCGAGGATACTGCATAAGTGAGCTTAATCTGAATGCCACTTCGAGAGAGCTTACTCCAAATTCAGTTTTTTGGATGCTTTAGGCCTTCCCTGCCGTTACCTTCAACCTTGATACTAATTTCCTCTAACAGAGGGCAGTCCTCAAGCCCTGCCAATGCTAATGGAATTAATAGCTCCCCAACTGCAATCCAGAGGAAACGATATCGCAATCGATCCTAGGTTTTACTTTGAACCTCGTTACCATTGTTTTGAATCAGAGAATAATCTCCATCTATTGAGTATCTGCATTTGTTATTGCTAGGGCCGTTACAGTCAGCATCATCTTATTCAAGTTCATTCAAGTTGAATGCTTGGATAAGTCACTGAGCATCTTTCAAGCTATCCCAAATACAATCAATGTGTAATCTCTGTATGCGGTTGCGGATAGGCTCCAATGCTTCCAAGGAGGAAATGATTCTTAATGACAATATCATACACGTGAAAGGACTTGAACTTGGAGAATTCTCTAGGCCAAAGAATCCTAATTTTCTAGGTAGAGAGATGAGATCAACGGTTATACTCTTGTGGAACTGGAAGAGGTCTGTGTCATCATAGTACCTCTCCTAACCTAATCGAAAAATGGTTTCCTCTAATGAGGAGTAATAAGATATGACTTCGTTGGTGGGGACATGTATTAGCACCTTCTTGCGAGCGTTCGCTTGTCGTCCTTCTGAAGTCTCAGTTGTTGGGTCCTTGCGGTGAAATACGCCGTTCTCGAACACCAAACCCCAATCATTCGGCAGTAAATGCTGGTACTTGATTTGTTTTAGTTTGGTTTTTTGGGTTGTGAAGGACAGTAATCAAAGAGTGATGAACAAAAAGAGCAGGTAGAGGGGAGTAGATTGGAGTGTTCTTATGGAACAGTAAGGATGATGGGAAGATGGGTGAAGGGTTTATATATGTTTAAAGTGTGAGGAGCTGATGAGATTAAGACAAAAGAAGCAAGAGAAAATCTTTTTGGAAGTTTGACAAGCTATAAAGAAGTATTTTATGTTTTGTTCGCCTTTGGAATAGAATGGATATAATGTGGGTGCCGTTTGGTTTAAATAAGAGGGTATAAGGATGTCATAAGAGTATGATTTGGGACACACATACTATTTGTGGGTGAGGGATAAGGAGAATATTCGGATTTTAAAGTCCCCACGCCCAATCACATTGGAGGGGAATCCTGGCGTGATTGTTTATTTACTCAACTTTACATGTCAACTCATCAAAACATTTTCGAGTCAGCCATGTTCAAAGCACTATAATAGATGTTGAAAGTGCTAAACTCTAGTGAATGTAATCTGGCTTAAGTCATTTAACATTTCAAATGTATAAGCTGCCATGGACCTTTAAGTTCACCAATCATCCCATTAAAGGGGGGCCAAACTGAATCCCTTTTCAGTTTATTTCTGCAACTGAAAAAAATAAAATAAAAAAAGGCACAAGAAAGAGGCTGCAAAAAGGAGGAGAAGAAAGTTCTAAAGCCAAGGAGAGTTGTGCAATCAATAATGTTGAATGAAGAAAGACTTCCTTAACTTATTATATTTGGACTAAAACTACTGAAATAATGAAAAAAAATATAATGAGAAAGAATCCAAAGCAGATGATGGATCATGATTGGGAAGGAGAGAAACAAAAATTAAAATGGAAGTCTTTTTCCTCTCTGTGTTTGCTTTCACTTGCAGTCAAGGTGGGTTTTTTGGGATACTTGTTTGTTACTGCAAACGAAAGATATTAGTGTGAGAAGTATACGAAAATAAGAGGGGGTTTAAATGAAGCATCCCAAAGCAAGTTTATTTAGTTTTGTGGCACCCAACTGTCTTCAATTAGAAGTAGAACCATAATTATTTAGAAAAATATGTTACAGCAACTGTTATGTCTCATGTACTTACTTCTAGAGCATGTTGGATCATGTTGTATTAGTCCATTTATTAAATTTCAATCAATTCTTCAGGTTTGAGGCCAAAAAATTGTTGATTAGGACCCTAGAGGAGCTGCAATTTCTATTCGCACCAGAATTTCCTTGAACAACTAGCCCCCATATAGACTTTTTCAATCTTTCAGAAGCTTCAAACTGTTTTTAAGTGCTTATTTTATTGTTAAGATATCTCTCAAGGGCACTAACAATAATAGCACCATATTTCATAGCAGAAAAGGTATTATTCTTGTCATTGTGCTGAACTCTGTCAAACTACAAATTTTTTTGGGTGGAAATGTCAAACTACCAATGCCTGCTCACTAGAAGGTGGCACTCATTTACTTAGCTTAAATCAAACCACTCTTCATCTTCTTCAGTTGTTTCAGCTCAACCCATTAAGCCCATCACCAATGTTGAGTCTAGACCATTAAATCCATTATTCAATTCTAGGCCAACCAATGAAGCCCCCAGCAAAACCCTGACTTAACCACCCTATTTAATGAGCATTTTTTTTTCCACTTCTTTTTGTGTTGGCTTAGTACTTAGAGTTTCCAATTAATATTTCCCTTAGTTTGTATGCCTAATTTAATGAATTCAGAGGTTTAATTTATCATGCTCTTGTATTTCTATATTCTTTTGAAAACAAGAAAAGGAAGAAGAATGAGTAATTTTATTCTGTTGAGGGCCGTGTTATGTTGTGTTTTGGAGTATTACGATTCCTCCTTTTTGTGGATTGTGGAGGCCAGGCAACCTACTTAAGAAATTCAGCCTTTCCTAGTAATAAGAAACGATTAGCATCTCGGATATTAAATTTCAATCTCTGTAGTGTGTGTAACTTCACATAAAGAATGGAGGAATTCTTTTTCACTGAAAATGGATATTATTACAATGGAATTCTACATCATTATGAATAGGACACCATATCCTCACAAGATATCAGGATTTCAACTACAACAATTGTCAAACAAAGACAATATCTAGTTGTAACTTGTGACTCATGCAGATTGGATATATGTTGTCTTATTCACCTGCACCAATTGATTTCATTGATTTATCATGTTTTTGGACATGCCACTCAGGCCTCTGTTTCATTGCTCTAGGTTTTTTTTTCTTCTCTTTATGAAATCAAAGCTTTCTGCAGCTGCTTTTCCAACTGTGCTCCTAGTTGGTAGTTTGAAGCCAAGTTTCTCTCCAAGTTCTCTTTAACAGATAAAAGTTTGGCCCTTACTGTCTCAGCTGCAGCTATCTCTGAATTACTTAGGTATCCACTGTTTCCTTGAAGTTCCTTGAGGCTCAATTTCAGCTGAAACAGAGAAACCAAATACCAGTAAATAAGCTCAATCAAACATATTTGTCTATCTCAGTGGAATAGTTCAAATGTTTAATTCATCCACAGATGGTAAAACAGATGCAGGAGCAATTAAAGGTTATATCATCCTGTACAAGATAACTTTTGAAGTTATAATTAATAACTCCCAAATTCGGAAAATTGCTCAACAGAATTCTCTTTTAAGTCAATGAAAACTCCTGAAACCAAGAACAGTGAATGCATAATTTTTTAGCGTATACTGATTTTTACAAATTTCAAAGAAAAAGATGAGTTAAACAATTAGATTGAGTACCTTTTCATATGGTTTGGGGTGGGATTGATTATACTCAACCTGTTTAACAAATGTGCAGCTTTGAGTTGTGTCAAGACTAATTAATACATACACTCAACCCAACCTGCCCAACTCAGCCAACCCTGCTATTTAAGGATGATACTGATCATTGATTGGACAACAAGGAAATTGTTTGAACCATTTGAGCATGCAAAGATTGTAAGTTGTCCAACTACATTATTATCAATAAAACAGTAGCAATTTGATAAAGCTTTGGCTGTACACAAGTATGATACATACATACCAGCACAAACACAGACACAAACATACACCAGAGCCATTCAAACAATTTCACGAACAGAAGGACTAAAGGCTCCAACTTTACCTTATCCCTGTTGTACCTCATCTCCTGCACTTGCAGACGGGACTCCAAGACACATTCCTTCACTTTACCTTGAAATTCCCGCATTTCAGCACTCTTCATCTCATAAAACCTGTCCTTGTTCTTCTCACACTCCTCAAACTCCTCCACCTCACTCTTCAAATCCCTAACCCAACATATCCATGATTCAATTCCTTAAGAACAGACCAATCCTTAATTGGAGAAAACCAATGGCATCAACGGAAGTACCTAAGCTTCTGAGCTATGATTTGGTACTCGGACTCGAATCTCTTGATTTCTGACTTTTGAGCTAAGATCTTGCAGCTTAACTCAGCTCTCTTCTGCTCCATCATCAGGCAGCGTTGCTCCATGCATCGGATGTTCGAACGCTTTGCCGTCAGGAGCAGAGATTTGTTGGTTTGAAGGTTTTTTTTAGCCTGAAATTATTCTCTCTTGTGGATGGTGAGTAAGAATAAGAACTAGGGTTTTGAGGAAAGAGAAAAGAACAAGATTAGGGCTTTGAACCTGAAGGAGAGAGAGCCTCTGGTTTCTGGTTTCTTCCATGTGCTTGAGCCTTTCTCGGAAACCAGATGGAAGCGCCATTGCCACGAGAGGGAGAGAGAGAGAGAGGGAGCTCCTTAACCATTTAGCGGGAAAATGGAACAAAACCGTGTGATGACCGGGCTGACTCGAAACCTGTGGACCCACTAATTTTAATGGACCAGACTGTTGAATCAAGGAAACTACGGCCCAAGAGAACTGTTTTTTCAAACCATGGATTTATTTGACTTTCAAGAACCTTTTTAGGCTGATAGTAGGGGTGAAATTTATATAGTTAAACTAGTTGTTTAATCTATGCTTCGTATATATTTAAATATGTTATTTTAAAATAATTTAAAATAACAGCTACAATGAGCAAATATAATAATTGGACGTTTTGTTACCATGTGTAAGCACGCTAGTATTTTATTTATAGTTCAAGATTTTAATGGCAACAATTCATTATAGTTCAAGATTTTAATGGCAACGATTCCTTATGTCAAGATTTTATTCTTACCATGTGCAAGATTCAATGTTTTGCTAGCCGTTTTTTGGTTGTGAATCCTCTTTTTTTAATGAAAATTATACAATTTTCATCCATCGTGCATTTGACGTAATTGTTCTATTTATGTGGATAAGCTTTCATTACCTAGTCTTAGGGATGGTAACCAAAACACTAACTCACCCCTATTAGTTTGGTAGCGAGGATAGGTTGGGGTTAATTAATAGTTATTAATTACTATTAATAACTATTATTATAATTCCGAGACATATCATCGGCAATCACACCTAAGAACACAAAGATCCTTTCCGTGAAGAGACACCAGCAAATTGCAAATTTAGCAATTTTTTTCGAAAATAGAGAAGTATATCTTTGATTATTAATTTAATTAAAGATAGTTATGGGTTTTTAGGACTCTGAAAATATAAGGATTAATAATATAATTTTAATTTAGTTAAAAATAACATTTGAGAAAATGTATTTTTTAATTTTAAAATTTTGACAATGTACATAAACTGTTGGACGAAATATTGATTTAGCTTATAATTGAGAATGAGTATACATATATTTAATTTAATAATAGGTTACAACTTGATTGCAAGACTATGAGGGTATTTTTGTAAGAAATACGTTTTAACAGTAAAATAACACTCAAACTCAATTGTTTTAAAAAAGTGTAACTAATTTACAATTATTAAGAAGTAGGTGATTGAATTCAATTTTTTTCCATTGCTAATCATACAATCTTTTGTTTCGTCATTGAGTTTTATTTTATTGTGTTTTGAATATTAGCATTATTTTGAAAAAGAGGGAAGCATATCTTTGATTATTTTCATTATTAATTTAGTTAAAAGATAGTTATGGGTTTCTAAGACTTTGAAAATATAAGGATTAATGATATAATTTTAATTTAGTTAACGATAATATAGGAGAAAGATATCATGTCCACATAAAGGTAAGATATATGTATTTTATGAAATTATTTATTTTAAAAAAATTATTTTAAGGTGGGGCCCAAAAGGGCAATTGGATAAAGAACGGGATGTCCAAAACTGTTGCTTTTTCCTAAGGCTCTGATACCATATAGAGCACCGTTCTTACTAAAAGCTCAAGCTGATAGCAGGGATGAAATTTATATATTTAATATATTCCTTAACATGGGTTAATATTAATATTAATTGGAAAAAGTCTTCATGTCAAGGGATGAGTAGCATTTTTTGTCTGTGCCAACTGGAGGGCATGTTGGCATAATATCTATTCCCATGGCTGCAAAGCACGTGTATTTAATTGTGCCTTCTTTGTTTGGATGCATCAATATAACCGACACCACACTTTTTTGCTTTTATTTCACCAATTATAAATTGATTGTTGATGTTTTAGGTTTTATTTATTGCTTTAATACATGACTAGCAATATGAGAACTTGAATTTTTTGATTGAGTTGATACAATTAAAAAAGTGGAAACAATTCAAATTCTCGCCTAAGAGGTTACATGTGTAGCTATGCCAATTAATTTTGTCTACTTTGAAGAGATTGCAGTTTTTCAGTAAGTTTGCAATAACTCTTAGTATTTAAATATAAAAGGTATATATTTACACATATAATATCTTGGAATGTCAGATAGACAGTTTGGGAATAGCATGTATAGTACTTTTTGACATGTGATTCGTATATTTCTCTTAATGCATGTCATTTTGGTTTCATCGATCTCTTTTTTCTTCAAATACGTAGTTTTTTGACTTCATGCTATTTATCGTCCAATTTGGATGATAAAAGCATAGTATGTCAAGAAACTTTTACGTATTTGGAGAATTGCGCAGAGATGCTGTCGAAATTCGTAGAGAAATATATGCATCACATAGATAAACGAGTACTTTGCTCGCTATTCTTGAATGGGCGAAACCTAGTATAAACTTTAAAACTAACCGGAGTACCATTTGATATTAGAAAGGAACCTATTTATGGAGTATTATTTTGCAGAAGAACAAGGATAGCGTTCCCACATTGGTGACACAGAATACATTAGCTGATGGATAGAAGTTGGATTCACAGCTCTAGGTATTTAATAGGCTGAAATTTTTTTTAATGTTGCATTGTTAGCTAAATATTATCAAATATTAACTAAATAGGCTATGTTTTAATATATGGATGATGCAGGGCTAGTCCAGAGTACAGAAATGGAGTAATTGGGTTCATCAAGTTTGCTGAAGATCACGGTGCAACATGTAATGAGAAGTTGAAGTGTCCTTGCCCGAAATGCTGTAACGTATTGTATCAGAGCAGTCGGGTTGCGTACGAGCATATGATATGCAATGGGTTTGACCCGACTTACAAGGTCTGGTATCACCATGGAGAGGACAGGGTAAGATTACGATCTAGCCAACCTAAGTTTGCATATGGTGGAGATGATTTACATAAGAAGGGTGATGAGGCTAGGGTTATGTTGAGTGAAATTTTTGGGGCTCAGACTGAAGGAGATACATCTGTGAGTTCGTTACACAAAGCACCAGCTGACACGCAAAATCGGGAGAATTGTAAGTTTGAAAAACTGTTAAATGATGCTGATCAAGAGTTGTATAATGGGTGTAAAAGACATACAAAATTGTCTTTCATTATTAGGTTATTTCATTTAAAATGTTTGGGAGGATTGAGTAACAAGATATTCAGTTTGCTTCTTGTCTTGTTGAGGGAGGCTTTCCCAGATGACACAAATTTGCCAGATAATTTCTCTCAAACAAAGAAGATAATAACAGATTTGGGTTTAAGTTATAGCAAAATTGATGCATGCCCAAACGATTGTATGTTATATTGGAAAGATTCTGCCCATAAGGAGTCATGTGATATATGTGGAACTTCTAGATGGAAATCCCTAGATGGTCAATCGAAACAGAAGGGAAAGAAGAAGGCAGCGAAGGTATTACGCCACTTTCCTTTGAAGCCACGTTTACAGAGGATGTATATGTCATCTAAAATGGCCGATGACATGAGATGGCACTCTGAGGGTCGTAAAAAAGATGAGAAATTAAGACATCCCGCAGATTCTCCCGCTTGGGAGGCTCTTGATGTGCACCCTCAGTTCGGTTCTGAGCTTCGTAATGTCAGACTTGGTTTAGCAACCGACGGCTTCAATCCATTCAGGAGTATGAGCATCACACATAGTATTTGGCCTGTTGTTTTGATTCCGTATAACTTGCCACCTTGGCTGTGTATGAAGCAGCCAAATATGATGCTCTCTTTACTTATTCCAGGGCCTCTTGGCCCTGGGAATGATATAGATGTTTATTTGAGGCCGTTAGTAGAGGAGCTGAAAGAGTTGTGGGCATCTGGGGTTGAAACTTACAACATATCAAGAAAAGAGAGCTTTACTTTACGTGCAGCATTACTTTGGACCATTAGTGACTTTCCGGGATATGCTATGCTTTCTGGTTGGAGCACAAAAGGGCGGTTTGCATGCCCATCATGTCACAAGGACACATGCAGTCGCTATTTACGTAATGGAAGGAAGCACTGCTATATGGGTCATCGTCGGTTCTTACCTCTTGATCATGGGTTTCGAAAACAGAAGCAATCTTTTGATGGTACCGTGGAGATGAGGGAACCTCCTAGTTCACTGGCTGGGTTTGAAATATTGGATCAATTAAGAGGCACTTCACATATATTCGGAAAGCGTACTGGCAGGAAACGTCCAAAAAACAGTAATCCAAGCAGCATGCCGTATAATTGGAAGAAGAAGAGTATTTTCTTTGAATTGCCGTATTGGGAAGATAATTTGTTGAAGCACAATTTGGACGTGATGCATATTGAGAAAAATGTCTGTGATAGTGTGCTTGGTACATTGTTAAATATTGAAGGGAAATCGAAGGATACTTTGAAGTCGCGATTAGATTTGGTTGATATGGGTGTGAGACATGCACTTCACCCAATGGAATTGCCTGATAGAAAGAAGTTGTGTTTGCCAGCTGCCTGCTTTTCGATGGACAAGCGTGAACAGGAGTTATTTTGTGAAGTACTGAAGAGTTTGAAAGTCCCGGATGGCTATTCTTCCAACATTGGAAAGCGTGTAAGTGCTAAAGAACGCAAGGTATTTGGGCTTAAAAGTCATGATTGCCATGTGATAATGCAACAGCTTTTACCTCTTGCGATTCGAAGGTTGTTGCCAAAGAATGTGTCATCGGCATTGATCGAATTGAGCAACTTCTTTCACGAAGTGTGTTCTAAAGTATGTGAAGTAGAGGAATTAGAGCGGTTAAAAGATCGTATTGTGCACGTGCTTTGCCAAATGGAGCGAATATTTCCCCCTGCATTCTTTGATATTATGATGCACTTGCTAGTTCATTTAGTAGACGAGGTCATGCTGGGTGGACCTGTTCAGTACCGATGGATGTATCCAATAGAGAGGTATGTGATACAATATATTAGTATTGTATATCCTTGCATAATTAATTTTTGCAATCCATTTATGTTGTTTACATTGCTTTTAATTAATAGGTATTTATTTACCTTGAAATCATATGTGCGCAACCGAGCGCAACCGGAGGGGTCCATTGCAGAAGGATACATTGCGGAAGAGTGTCTTACATTCTGTTCTCGATATTTGCCCGATGTAGAGTCCAAAATAAATAGGCCAGTGAGAAATGATGATGGAAGTTCAGTCGGAAGCGCCCAACCCTTTCAACTCTCAAATGTAGAATGGGCACAGGCGCATCGATATGTGCTTTTCAATGATGATAGGCTTGAAAGTTATCGAAAGTAAGATGTTATTGCTTATTTCATCCAGTTGTTAATATATTGCAAACCAAACAAAACCTAGTGCTTACTATTGTATTATATATTGCAGGCGGCATCTTAGCATTCTTAATATGTGTCATTCTAGAGCCTCCGTGCATGTAATACAGAAGAAGCACAATGAAGAATTTGCGAAATGGCTTAAGGAACATGTATGTGTTGATATATAAATTAATGACTGTTTTCATTTGGTTTGTATTATTGCTTATAGTATGTTTGAACACTTTGCATCCCCTTAAATAGGTTAAGACATTGAAAAATTCAAAATCCCATTTGTCCGAAGAAATTGTGTTGTTCGCTCAGGGTCCACGATCAATAGCTACAAGAATGAAGGGCTACATAAGTAATGGATATCGATTCTGCACAATAGAGAAGGAGAGATTTTCTAAGAGTCAAAATAGTGGTGTTGTGGTTAAAGCAAGCACTACTAGCTATTCAAGTGCCAAGGACAAGAGACCAGTTACGAGCTACATCTCTTACTATGGGCGTCTAACTGATGTGATTGAATTGGCGTATTCAGAGCACCTAAAGTATATACTATTCAAGTGTGATTGGGTTGATGTCATGGCACAAGGAAAAGGCATTAAGACTGATGAGTTTGGGTTCACGCTAGTCAATTTCAGCCGATTGTTGTATACTGGCGAACAAGTTATGGATGACCCGTTCGTGCTGGCATCTCAAGCAGAGCAAGTTTTTTATGTGGCGGATCCAATTGATAAAGATTGGAATGTAGTTGTCAAGACGAAACCTAGGGACTTGTTTGATATGGATGTGGATGTCGATAAATTCCTTGATTGTGAGTCATATTGGTTGCAGAATTTACATGATAATGACCAAGATGATGATGGTGTTAGTTGGGCAAGGGAAGATGTACCTGCAACAACTGTTGATGCACCATCTGATCCATTCATGGAGGAACAAAGTCCATTAGCCGATTCGATTCATGACGAGGAGGATTCGGAGTAACAATGTGTTGTAGTTGCTTGTTTTATCTTCTGTTATTATTATTATTTTTATTGTTGGTAGGAACTTCTTTATTTAATGTATTTAATGTTCTTAGTTGTGATCGAATATATATCTATACTATATATAAAAGGAGTTGGCCCCTTTGGAAAGTGTGCCAAACAAAATACCCCACTTTCCACAAGAGCCCTCGACATCATTGCTGATTTCTGCAGGCCAATCCCCAACCTCATCATCTTAAGGTTATAAAATCCTTTGTACTTATAAATTAAATAATCATTTTTGGATTCAAGTCATGTATTTATACTTACATATTACCTTGCACGTATAATCTAAATTTTGTTGTAAGGTGATCCATTCAAATAGTATTTGGTTTGTGAATCTTGCTTATTATATAATATATTATGGTATTTCTTTTCCTCTTACTTGTTATTAAAATACATGTTTAACATGTCCTTTTTCCCATAGCCCGTGTGAGCACAGGGTTGTTACTAGTACTATTTTGTATTTATTGTTCTTAGTATTCAATTTTTTCATACACCCGTATTTCTAATTTGTGTCACTTTCCTTTGAATTTATCTTAAACATCGAAATGTGCGAAGATATGGTAGAAAACCAACCAGGCGCTGTTGGTGGCGAGGGCTCCTCTTCTGCAAGGAAGGTAAGGGGCCCTACTCGATGCCTATCACTCCATAGGCAAACAAGGTCTGGAGAGAAGATTCCTGTAGACATTAATGAGCACGGGCAGCCCATCGGGCCCAATGTCTCTAAGTTAGCAAATTTTTGCGGGACATTGGCTCGAGATGGCCATGTTCTACCTGTTGACCGCTTCTCATGGCAAAAGGTTTCACAAGACGCAAAGGACGATGCGTGGCAACGTATTCAGGTAGATTATAGATAGTTAAATTAGATCTCTTTAATGTTTTTTCATCACAGCACTTATTGGTTGTAACTTGGGAAATTGATTTGGTGTGCAATGTAGGAAAAGTTTGTTGTAGATGAGCGCCATAAAGAGTATGTCTTGCATTCATTGAATAAGAAATGGAAAGACTACAAGTCAGAGTTGAAGAAAAAATATTATGACCCATATACGACGAATGAGGACAGATTTCGATATTGTCCTCCTGGGGTGCTTCCAGACCAGTGGGAGCCACTTGTATATTATTGGAATAATGAAACTACACAGGTAAGAAGATGTTCACATTGTTTTTACATATGCTATCTGTTTTTTATATCTGAAATGGCTTCTAACATTTTTGTATGTACTTGGTATGATGTAGCAACTTTGTGCAAGGAATAAACAAAATCGTGCCCACCAAACGCTCACACACACAGCTGGCACGAGGAGCTTCGCTAGAGTAAGACATGAGAAGGTATGAAACTTTGAGATAATTCCTTTTAATAAACCTTTATTCTTTCTTTTATTTATTTTTTAATAATATCTGTTTGTTTATTTTCCTTATAATCGACAATATATAGGCCTTACAATTTGAGTAACTCAGCCTTGTATTCTGAGTTACTAGCTGGGGTTTAAACAACCTCAGCTTCAGCTTAAGAAACTAACTTTGTTTGTCTAAGTAACCAAATGATTGAGAGATTATTGCGAATAATTGTGATTTATAATCCTTTCATGTCTATTTCATTTCATGGTATTGTATCCTCGTTGGTGAGGACAGAGGACTTCCTTTGTTCCTGAAAATGAAGCCATGTTTGGTTTCTTTGCTGATATCTTGTTCTTGACAAGATATAGTATAGAAAACGAATCTTTGAAACAAAGAGTAGTATAGAAAATATGAGAGTTCATATTTTCTATACTACTCTTTGTTTCAAAGATTCGTTGTTTTCCTATGAATTTAAGAGTTCCAAAGACTAAACAGTTTGAATAAAGCCTTTCTTGTACTTTTTGTGATGTGAAAGAGTAACATGCTGCACATCAATTGTAAACTTTTAGTTTAGTTTTATTGATGTCTCTGGCCTCAAATTATTGCATGATGGAGAGCAAAGCTGATTAATCTATGAATTTCAATATCCTATGGCTCTTCTTTATGATTTTTTAACCAATGGTTTACGTTGCTAGAAAATTGCTTCTACTTTGAGATGGTGAAACATGGCTGCTGATGCTCTTGCTAGTGAGGCAATCGACACATAGACTAATAAATTGGCTTTGAAGAACAATAAAGGACAAATAAGACAGTAAGTATGGTATCAACATTTTATAACTGTTAAAATCTTTGACAAGTTACTCATCAATGCAGATAGCTATCGGACACCAATCATTTGACTGAGTGTCATTATTTACCATACCGTGCTTTCACTAAGTTTATAGGGATTGAAACTATATATTTTTTTTAAGGAAAAAAATAAGGAAACAACTACACACCCAAACTTCAAAACCATGCTTTGAAAATCTTGGGTAGGAAGGCTTTATAGTGATTGAAACTATATATATATATATATATAAAAGAAACAACAACACACACCCACACACAAAAACTTCAAAACCATGCTTTGACATTCTTGGGTAGGAAGGCTTTATATGTATAAAACACTCAAAAAGTCACATGCTCGACTTTTTGAGTTGTAATTGCTAACATGCAAATTTCGCACGTTTCATGAGTCATATGCTAGCCTTTTTGGATTATAATTTCTCAAAATCTCATTTTCCAACCACTTATAGTGCTGCCTAGGGGTAAAATTAAAATTTTCTCTATTAAAAATTCAAAACCACTTAATAAGCCACATTTCCTGCAATCTCAACAAAGGAGATAAGGACTCACCCTCTTAAGTCCTTCAATGAGTATTACCTCACATGTGCTTATTCTTTTATTGTTATATTATTTTCTTTCAAATAAAGTTGTATTTTTTTTTTTTTTTTTGTAATGGTTATTACGCATTATATCTTTTTTCTCATTTTTCTCTCCAAATACATGTGCCATATAGCAATTGGCCGGCCGAGCAGAAACTTTCATTGAAACACATACTAGGAAGGATGGCACCCCAGTCAGCTCTGATGCAGGAAATAAGATTGTAAGTTGCAACTAATCTAGAATTAGCTTTTATTTTGAATTTCATAAAATTCATGTAATTCTTATGGTTCTTAAATACTTTTCTTTATTTCAGGAACAGATGCGAAATATTATGCTTGGAGGCACGCCAGATGGTATGGCGCGTGATGATGTCTACACTCAGGTCATGGGACCTGACACCCATGGCCGAGTTAGATGCTGTGGGATGGGGTTGACTCCAAACAGGACGTGGGGCTCATCCTCCAGCCAAACAGTAGACATGACAGAATTTAATCGAATGAAAGAACGATTAGATGAGGAGATGCACCACCGAGAGCAGCTAAAAGAACGATTAGATGAGGAGATGCACCACCGAGAGCAGCTAAAAGAACGATTAGATGAGGAGATGCACCACCGAGAGCAGCTACAAGAGCAGGTGCTGCAACAGGCCTCCCAACTTGCGGAGCTTCAACGCGCATTCTTATCATTTACAAGACAGGTATTTTGCATCCAATACTAGAAATAGTAGAACACATTATTGATTATATTTTAAATATGTATATTTAATTAAGCAATCCTTATCATCATGCTTCCCAGGGTGGACAATCATCCGAACCTGGGAGTCCTTCAAATCCTACCTAGATGTCATATTTAAGCTCCATGGGCCTTGGGTTGATGGAGAAACCCGAATTTTGGTTTTTGAATACATGGAAAACAATAGCATCGCACAAATATTACTGGGTAATCCCATGTTTCTTCTCTAGTTATGTTTAAAAATTAATTTGGGTTTAGATACTAATTTTGGTGTTTTTATTTTTTATGCAGGAATGAGCAAGGATGCTCCCATTGATGTTCCTTACACATTTTGTTGTTTTCTTGTATATCTATTACATGTAATAGATATCTATAACAATCGGAACAAGGATGCATGGTCTGATTGTTGTTTTTTTTTGTATCTACTACATTTTGTTCTATTAATTTTGTTGTTTATAGTCTTTGAAGCTTTTGTTTTCCTCAGTTGAAGGTATGTGTGCGTATCTCTCTCTCTCTCTCTCTCTCTCTCTCTATATAATCTTTGCCTTTCTCTCGCTGAGGCATTATTAATTTTGTTGTTAACTCTTTTCTCACTGGTTTTGTTTGTCTGCGTAGCTACTTCAGCTGACTATAACAACTACCCCTTTTTTCTATTTTTGGAGAATTTCTGCCTCATTTCCGTTAAAAATTATTTTTAGTACCTATCAGGAAAAAAGAAATAAAAAGAGAAGAAAAAAGGAGGTGAAGATAGCAGTTAAATACTTGGTGTTTCAATAGATACATTTGTCTCTTACTTTGACTAGCTTCAACATTCTAACTGTTTGTCTTTGTCTTTGTTCTTATTTTCATGGCTTGTTATGCTTTTCCCTTTATATCTTGATTAATTCCAGATCTGTTCACGTATATCGTCTGCAATCTTCTGCAGTTTGGGACAAGTTCTTTTGGGGCATCTGCTCGTTATACTAGACGTTTCTCAACGAAGTCTCATGGCCATGTTGCTGGCAGAATTGGAAGGTGCATGCACATAAATTTACTTTGTCAGTATTTTTGGTTTGCTTGTTTATTGCTATGTTGTACAAAGTAACATTTACATTCATCATCACATAGATTGTGGTTGTTTCATATTAATTTATGTGTGTACGTGCTTATGTAATTAGGCACCCATTCTTCACACTTGCCTGTAAAGGATGAGTCAAACTATGTAATACAATTAAATCATCCACATTGTGGATGATTTAATTGTATTACATATATTCATCCAAATTGAACTATAATTTGGATGAACATAGTTCAAATGAGTCAAATTCTTTCTTAGTTTGTATATATATTATATCAGGATTCGAGCTCTGTGAAGAAGGATTTAAAGTTACTCAGACAAGCTTGATTGTTGTTACTTGAGACGTACTATAATGTATATAAGTCAAATTATGTTCAAACAAAAAATACATAAAAATACAAACAACAGTCATAAAATCAAACAAAAAATACATAAAAATAAAAAGAAAAACTCATAAAGGTCAATCCAAACATTTCACATACAATGTGGATGAGTCAAAGTAGTCTAAGAGTAGTTCTGCTGGATGAATAGTTTGACTATTCATCCAGCAGAACATAGTTCAATTTGGACGAACATAGTTCAATTTGGATGAACTATGTAATACAATTAAATCAGACTATTCATCCATGTTAATATAGTTCAATTTATTTTGACTTATTGTTTGCCCCTCCCAAGCTAATTTTCTGGCTCCACCCGTGCCACCAATAAGTGAATGAACATAATAAAATGTTGCATGGTAGCTCAAATTTAATTTGGATGAGAAAAAAACAGTTGTTGGTTTAACACCATATATATATATTTCTAAATCTGAATTTGTTCATGACATGCAACATGACATGAAAGCCCCAACTAGAACTTTAAACGGAAATATTTTTCACAGCGGAAAAAATTATAGAACCTAAAGCTTCAGGCCTTTATGTGCTTTATAAGAAACAGAAAACAACCCAGTTTGCGTAGCATTTATATTACTGGTATGCTCATTTCTATAAACATCAATGAAGTTATGCATCAGAAAAAAAAAACATCAATGAAGTTGATGTTCTGTACAATGTCCTTCCAATGGGGATTATCCTATTATTGGTATACACTAATATATTATGAGAATTTCAAACAGAAAATACCAAATGCTAAAGATAACAGTTCAATGTTATGGGTCAAATCATTGTTAAAAACGACCTAGGACTTAAGGGAACTTATTTGGTTAAGGCCTTAACATTTAGGATTGTAACATTTAAGCATGTTAGTCCAAATTGGGTAACACAAAAGTTATGGAAGAAAATATCTTATTTATTTTATGAATCATTTGATAATGCATGTAAATATCTTCAAGAACATATGATCCAATAGAACAATTGATTGTTGAATTAATTGGATCATTGATATAAGAATATAAAAGTCAAAGTTCAGGTCAGAAGATACTTTAGGCCACAGGGAAGAGCTTTCTAAGCTAAAGCCAATAAAATGCCTAAAATGCTCACTTATGTGAAGAATTCCTGTTGTAGGAAAGAGAGAACGACAAGGGAACACTGAGAAGACCTGAGACTTGATATAAAAAACTGTTAAACAGAGGACCCCAGTGCAAGGAACTTCACATAAATACTTTTAAGCAGTCCTCTAACAGTATATATAAGAGAAGAATAAGTTATTAATTTTGAAAAAAAATCTATTCAATAATAAGACATCCAAATTACAAATTTAGCATCTAATTCAGAAAGCAGGTCCAGAACTCTTAGTTAGTTAAACCAGGTTATAGCTTTATAAAATAAAAATTTATAAAAAGTCAACAGGACAACATTTAAACTACCCTGTTGCATGAAACATTTTAACATCAGGGGGTCTTTTTCCTTTGGTGAATAACGAAATAACATTCCAAAGAGAGGACGCATACGCATAAGACCCAATATCCATCAATTTCAATCAACAAAACAAGAAAAAAAGGGAGGCACATATTAAACTGCAAAGGAAAAAGCACAAAAGAAAAAAGGAAAAAGAAAAGAACGATACACAGTCAAAGGCACATTGTCTCATGCATCATCACCTTCAATGGAATATCCAGAATCATTTTTTTAACTGATAGATCTGAACATAACTGTCACAAAATGGAAGAAGCATTTGCTTTCTCTGCCATTTTCATTCGAATATTATGGCCAAAAACCAAACAGTAAAAGGGCAAGCACTTGATAATTAAGGCATAATAGAACCTTTCTAAGGAAAAAATAGAAGCAACATACCTGGACCATTTCACTGATTCAAACCCCCTGGTCCAATGAGAGAACCAGCAAGAAGATAACCAACAATGACCTATCATAATGAGGCCAAAACGAAGTTGTGAGCTCTACAAGCAAACTGAAATAATGATTTAAAAGCTGAAAATCGAAATACAGATGAATCTGAAGAGCTATAGCTACTACAAATGTTTGAAAGAGTACAAACCGGTTGTCCCAAACAGGAAAATGTAATTCCACCAATTGCTGCAGAAACAATAACCACTACCAAATCTGAAATTAACCTACAGAAATGAATTGAAATAAAATCAAAGTATAAGTTACAAGCAGAAATTATTATCAAATAACAAATACATTAACAGGCTTCACTTCAGTATTAACAACTTAAAATATAGACTCTAGATAATTAACATAAATATCTATTATCAAAAAGAAAAAAAAAACAAAAAAGAAACTGCAAGGATCAACCTTAAATCAACTTGAAGCACTGGATATTTCGACTTCTTGTTTGACATCACAAATACGTTATCCTGCCACAACATGGAACCACATGTTAATATTAGTTAAGAGAAACAGAAAAAAGTTAACCAGAACCAACTATTGGTAGTCTTCATATCTAACATGATCACAACGTCATGTGCACCTTTTTGTCTATCAAAGTCGTCATGTCATCAGAATCTTCATTTTCTAGTGAAAAAACATCTTGAAACTGAAATGGTCTAGTGCCAGTGCCACTGTGTAGATGAGCAAATAAATAGGCAACATAAAGTCAAAATAAAAATAAGATTACTTCAATGAACAACAAAATATGTCCTATCTATGGGTATAATTGCCTATACAAGTCATTTCTTCATGAGAAATTCAATTCTGTAAATTATCATACTTTGCCTCTTGGGTATCATTTCTCTTCACCTTCTCATGAGTGATTTTAGCTACAGTCTCCAAGACAGCCTATGAAACAGAAGCAAGAAATTATCAAAAGCAAAATGTAGAAAAACCATATAGGCCAATCAACCAGACCTTGGAATTAAAAATTTAAATACACATCACATGACATATTTAACAACATGGATCTGTACACAGTAGCCAGATAGAACTATAATGAAACTAACTACTAGTAAAACTGCATAATTGAACCAATGTGTATTCCAGATCCTTACTAGGAATGTTTTTGTGTATGAGGAAATAATGAGCATGTTATGAGACCATTAAAGTTTCTAAAGACTGATAATGGCCTATATATGTGAATGCTAGAACAGAAAATATCAGCCAAGTTATATTCAGAAACTAGAAGAAAATAAATTCTGATCTACAGTGGCTTCAATATCCCATTCAAAATTACGCAGCCAATGATAAAGCCTTTCCTGGGTTGGACTATCAATGATCAAATGATCCATAGGTGCTAGATTCATCTAGTAACCTTATTTTGGAGTATGGGGACTTTGCACATTTTCTATTGTATGTTAGTTTTATTCAGGCTTAGTCATACCATAAAATGGTATTATCTACATTTAAAGAAATTTTCCAAAAATTTAGAACTTTATATTTAAGTTTTTAGTACCACAGTATGGTAGTTCAAATATTTAGAAACAATTTCTATTTGTTTAAATTTATTATGATATATGCTGTGATCCACTGCTCATAACCTTATCTTGTCCTGTCAGCATGAGTACCAACATGGATTGGAAATGGCATATCTTAAATCTAGTATCTTTCTCATTTTCTTGTACACAAGGCAATAAAAAAAAAAAATCAACAAATGATATTACACTTGACAATGCAATACACGTGTTAATTTGGTTCATATGGGTTGAAGTAGTAGGTGTGTTGCTTATTCAATGATTCTCCTGACAGGTGAACAGACTGTATTCTATGTCGTACCTTATAAGTAAAAAATTCACCACATCTACTTGGAGTTGGCAACACAAATCCAATTTTACTGTCCTGATATGTTAGAGACCGTGTCTTCAATCGAATTGTGTGTGTTTAATACTTTTCTGATGGATTCTGCCCAAGTTATTTTAGTCTTCCTCTTGTCCTCCTTTAAATCCTTCATCCTAGGCCTTCACATTATATTCTCGCACCATTTTTACCAAATTTCATTTATTTTTCTCCTATTTTTGCAGTTCCTAGGCAGTTGTGGATGTGTTTATTTCTTATCTTTTTAAGCCTTCCATACATGATTTAAATTGTCATCTGGTATTGACAAAAGAAGCCTATTTATATTATTATTCAACTGAACTTGATCCAAGCCATAAAATAGTATATAGCGGTCAACCCCTGGAAAAATCCTTTCAAATGGCTTAGAACGTTCCAATATAATACCAATATGGATTGACTAATACATATTGGCACTAAAGTTGACTAACACAACTATTGATACTGATCCTTTAAGCTCTGTTCCCAAACACCTTTCTCAGCATCCTATAAGTACTCATCTTTTGAATGCATTAATTTTTTTTCCCAACATTCTATACCATTACCAAACATTGTAGCATGCTTAATAATCTATATATAAAATTTTACGTCTTATCTTGAGTAGAACACATTGATTAACATTTTAAAAGTGCCTCTGCATTTTAGCTCTAACTATTATATTATCTTCAGCAGCCATGTCAATATTGCCATCTTTATGTACTGTTAAAACTGCTTCCTATGCCATCATATTATGTGATTACCACATCATTTATATTTATTGATTAAACTCTGATCTCTTACCATGCAATGTATGATTTATTTTCTTTGTGTCTAGACTATTCAACTTCCTAATACTTGATGCTAGATTTGGCTTTCTACCTTTTCAGGACCTGATCGAAACAGTTTCAACAGTAGTGTTGAAGATCAGCAAGTAGGTCTGACTTTCCTTTACACTGAATTGTTATTAGAAGTGCGTGATCTTACGGTTTTTTCTTTTTCCTTTGAGGACGAGATGCTTCTTAAAACAGCAGAAAATAAATGTTGAATTTAGATATTTTGCAGCTGTAATATCCTTGTGGATTGTATTGCATTTAAAGCTTGGAAGGTTGATTATGTCTTTGTTGAAAGATCTTCATCCTATTGAAAATTTGTCTATAGGTGGTTTTGAAATGATTCTTGTCAGTTTTCTATCAAATGGAATTATACTTTATGCATAGTCCTAAACTTTTCTGTGCGTCAGTTTGTTTACGGTAAACTAATCCCTTTGGTCTCTTTTTTTAGGAACCATGACACATTATTATCGTGTTATTTTCTTAATGTTCAAAATGCTATTTCTTTTGGGTTGGCATTTCGGAAGGGGAAAGGCAGTACAATGTTGTATCCTTTTCGGAAGGGGAAAGGCTATACAATGTATCCTTACATAATCCAGGTGCATGCACCAACATGGCCTTCATTATCAACATTCAGACTTTCAATTTACACATTTCTTTTGTCCCATTTACAGATATTCCATACATATACAGTTGACACTTAGCAGTTTTCATCTCAGTGTTATAATGATTTTAATATCTGTGTCCCGTCTGATGGAGGATTCTTTCATTTCTCTTATAAGGGACATTTGGAAGGAAAGGCCATGTCTTTGAAAATCCAGTTCATTAATTTCTAGATGCTTCATAGTACTATGTTCCCTTATCTTTAAGAAATTCAGGGGGAAAAAAAAAACATTGATTGAACTTTTATCTTAACTGGGAAGAGATAACATGCATAAACAAGTCCTTTATTTATTTATTTTTTCTGATATTCTTATCTATCTAGCCATCTACATTGCAATCTCCATGTTCCATCTACATTGAAATTATGTATTTTCTTTACAAGTAATGCAGCATTTTAAGGGTTTTCTTCATATATTTTTTATATGTGATGTAATACTATTTCTTTTATACACATTTTTACAATGCAAGAATCCATGTGTAAATGGTTAAAAAAAAAAAACTTTTTTGTTACAATGAACCTTTTTCTTTCGTCATTTATAATTATCATGAATAAACTTAGAAGACTGTGGTGGTTATTATTTAAACTTTGAACATGATAAAGTATGCTTTAAAAATTTTGGTGTTTTCTAAAATTGATTGATAATGTCTTATCTATACATGCTTACATATATATGTATATACGCATTATCAGTAACTTATATGTATCCATATACATGTGTATGTATGTATTTATGAAATCTTGTATGGTGTTTGTATGGATTTTTTACAAGTAATTTTTTAAATAGAAAAGCAATTACTAACAACAATTTCTACGTGCAGGTTAAGTGAATTAGCGGCGGTAGTGTTACCGCCGCTAATTGTAATTAACGGCGGCAAAATACCGCCGGGGATTAATGCGAGGAAACACAACCGAAGGTTTTTCCGGCGGTAGATCTTCGCCGCTAATAATGCAAGAAATATTAGCGTCGACAACATACCGCCGGAAAACCAATGAAACAAGCCGACCGTGATGTATAGTAGCGGCGGTAAGTCTCCGCCGTTAATTCAACCAAAGCCGGCGGTAACCTACCGCCGGTTATGTCCCCTAAGTACCGGCGGGAAATACACAGCCGCTATATAGGTTCTTTTAACGGCGGGAGTTACCGCCGGTGATGTCCTATAAGTACCGGCGGGAAGTTTACAGCCGCTATATAGGTTATTTTAACGGCGGGAGTTACCGCCGGTGATGGCCCATAAGTACCGGCGGGATATACAGCCGCTATATAGGGTCTGTTAACGGCGGGAGCTACCGCCGGTAAAGGACGGAATCACCGGCTATTAACTCCCGCCTGTTATTATTTCATCATTAACGGCGGTAGATTACCGCCGTTAATTCTTTAAATCAGCGGCGGGAGATTACGGCCGCTATTGGATGTCCAATAGCGGCGGGACTTGCTGGGCGCCGCAAGGAGCGACGGTAATTCCATTACCGTCGATGCTTTCAAAGGCTGGGTCTTGTCCCGCCCCTAAATCAATTAGCGGCGGGTAGTGATCTTTTACCGGCGGTGAATTACCGCCGGTAAAAACGTGATTTTTTGTAGTGATCAGAGTAAAAGCATCAACCCATCTTGCCCACATCGTCAAAGCTTTATGAAAAGTTAGGGCACTTTTTGCAAATTTGATAAACTACCAAATCGTTTTCGATATATTAAAATTTTCATGAGTCAAAATAAATATTAAAATTTCTCCTTTCCCTTGTTTTTTAACTTTTATTTCGATTCAGACCTCTCTAAAAGAAAATTCCGGAAAATCATCTACCTTACATCCAAACACATTAAAAAGGGAAAAATGGAAAAATTTATTCTGAAAAATTTTCTCCCAGAAAATATTTTCCTTTGAAACAAACAGAGCCTGAATGAAGCAGTCGCAGGATTGGAAAATCTTGTTCTTCTGATGGACTCCAGGAACCGCGACGGAGTGGAAGCATTGGTGACCTTGGATGAACAACTAATGGCGGTGCTGGAACGTGACAAGGAATTCCTAGCCTTCGCTTTGCCCAATCCCAGTATTAATGGCGTCATTTTTAATACATCTTCACTGTGATGCATCTAAACCGTCCAGACGCAAAGCATCCTGTTGCATTATGGTGCCTTTCTAATAACGTGCTTGATGCATGGTTTGCTTCTTTTCAGTAATTTTGCTTCCAGTTCTACGTTTGTCTTTCCAATAATAATGTTGAGTGATGCTTGTATTTAATAATAATAATAATAATAATAATAATTTGAGTTTGGCCTACAATTTTTTCAAAGGGACGTTCGAAAAAAAAAAAAAACCGAGACTTTTTATACTAATTTTCTATATTATGGTTTCATGTGATCATATATTTAATTTTAATTAATAGTATTTTTTCGAAATCTTATGAGGAATATCTTTAAATTATAAAGAAACTTTTTTTTTTCTTTTTTTCTTTTTTGTCTTCTATTTCTTGCACATTTTCCTTCATATTTATTTGTTTCATCTATATCTTCGCTGCAACCGCCCAAGGACTTCATTCATTAACAAAGCCTATGAGGGGCAAATTGTTTTTTATTGTTCAACGTCTTGGTTGGTTTACGTTGCTTTCAATGGAGTCAAGACAGCTTCATATTTTATATATCTCAGGCTTCTGTATATAACCATTTATATAGAGTTACGATATATTCCATGATTCCAATCTCCGATGGAATCGACTTGTATACAGCCTTCATTGGAACCCACCAATTTTACCTTGGAACGCGCAAACCAAAACTGGTGGACCCCGCCAATTAAAAAAAAATTATAAGTATTAGAAGATTGGGGAAATTGGTTTCTACTTTCTAGTGTTAGTTTTAGAAGCACTTCAGATTTAATTGCCCAATTCTTGATAATTTAGAAATAAGGATGCTTTTTTGTCATTTTGAGGTTATTTTTTTCCAAAAATAACCTCAAAAGAATTGTAAACTTTTGTTACTTGGTTTGTTAGGAGTGAGGTTTTTAAGTCTCTTAAGGCCATTTTCGGAAAAACTGTCCATGAATACTAAAATAACATTAGTTTTCAATTATTTTAGCAAAGTATCACTATTTTCTAATGAATGATCACTAACTTACTGAATCTAAATTATTTCTAAAAATATCAATTAAACCCAATTTTCCTTAAAAATTCATGGCTTTTGGGGTCCACTCAGCTTCTTCATCTTTTCGCATCTAATTAAGTGCCTAAAGAGCCATAGCAGCACAAGAGTTTGGAGAGAAGGGAACAAGTTCCAAAAGAGAACAAGAAGATGAAAGTTGAAATCATCTCAAGAGATACTATCAGACCATCCTGCCCAACTCCCCTACACCTGAGAAGCTTAAAATTGTCCCTTCTTGATCAGATTGTTCCTTTCACTTATGAGCCTTTCGTTTTCTTTTACAATGCTGACAACGATGGAGGAATGATCCCAACTGTCAACAGGTGTGATCAGCTCAAGAAATCCTTATCGGAGACCTTGACCCGATACTATCCACTTGCTGGAAGGATCAAGGATGGCTTCACCATTGACTGTAACGATGACGGGGTTGATTATTTGGAAGCGAAAGTCAACTGCGAGCTCTCAACAGTTCTAATGGAACCTGAAATGGAGGTGTTTAATCATTTCCTTCCATCTGTAAACGTGATCACTGATGAGCCGGATAAAATAGCTCAATTAGCCATTCAAGTAAACAACTTTGATTGTCGAGGACTTGCGATCGGTATCTGCCTTTTACATAAGATTCTTGATGGATCATCGGTGGCAGCTTTCGTTAAGGATTGGGCCTCAATCGCTCGTGGTTCTTTTGAAGCTGTGCGCCCCATCTTCATTCAAGATTCTCTCTTCCCGTCAAGAGATTTATCAGGATTCATGCTAGATCTTGACGCCTCCAAAGCGGGGTTCACTCCAAGCACAAGGACAAGAAGGTTTGTGTTTGATGGATCAAACGTAGCCGCTCTCAAGGCGAAGGTGGCTAACAATGACTCTTCAACTGCTGTGAAGCACCACCACACTCGGGTTGAAGTGGTGTCATCGCTAATCTGGCAACGCATCATGGCTGCATCTAGAGCAAAACCAGGTTCGAAAATGCTTCTTTTCATGGCGAATCATTCAATCAACATGAGGAAGAGGCTGGTTCCACCCTTGCCGGAAACTTCTATCGGGAACATCGCCTGGCACACGATTGTATCATCAAAGAATGAGAGGGAGATTGAGTTGGGTGACTTGGTGGTTCAGCTGAGTGAAGCTCTTCACAAAGTTGGTGATAGGCGTCTGAAGGAACTTCAAGGTGATGATGGGGCCTTGAGGATCTTTGAAGCCATGAAAAAGATAGACCATTTCCATTCTGCAGATGAAGTTGATTGTTATTACTTCTCTAGTTTGTGCGGGTTCCCTCTGTATGAAACTGATTTTGGGTGGGGAAAGCCTGCATTGGTGACTAATGTGAGTTCAGCAGAATCGGGTATGAGGAATGTAGTTGTAATGATGGATACCAGATTTGGAGATGGAATACAAGCTTGGGTGACTTTGGATGAAGAAGTAATGGCGGTGTTCGAACATGATAATGAGCTCCTTAGGTTTTCTTCGCCCAATCCCAATTTGTTTCGTCCAATGCCAAAGCTTTAGACCAGTTTTAATTTGATCATTTTCCCCTCTTTTTTTTTTCTTCTTTATTGTACTGCTAGTTTCTCTCAAGCAATTATGATTCTATTCATCCTCTTTTTCCCTTTTAAAACGTTTTACCTTTTCTAAGGCTATCAATGGGTCGGATTGTAGATCCGGATTCGACCCATATTCAATCGGACGGACCGTGTCAATGGATCGGATCTATCATATTCAATCCGAAGAGCTATCAATGGATCAGATCGATCCGCCCTTTTTACATCATTTAAGTTAGCAGGGCTGTCAATGGGTCGAATTGTAGATCCGTATTCAATCCAAAAGAAATGGATTGGATCTGTCATATTCAATCCGAAGAGTTGTCAATGGATCAGATCTACCGTATTCAATCCAAAGAGCTGTCAGTGGATTGGATTCTAGATTCGACCTGTTGTCAGATCAAATATAGCATGTTGAAATAAAAATTTCCAATAGACATAAAGGGATAAATGTTGATAAAAAAATAATAATAAAAAAATAGAGTAGAAGGGACGTCCCCTTCTCTCTTATAAAAGATAATTCAAAAATAAAAATAAAAATAAAATTAACATGGTCATGCCCATGCACGACTTCTCAAGATTTGTGTGAAGGAGTCAAAATTTGTTTCAAGAGGTGGGGACCACATGCCATGTGTCTCCCTCCCTCCTTTAAAAAAAAAAGGGGGCATAAGAGAGGAGGGTACATCCCCCTCTCTTGTTTTAAAGAGAGGATAAAGAAAAGAGGGGGATATTTTCTTGAAGTGAACCCCACACCTTTCCATGTGTCACAAACTCAAACAAAAGGAGTAAGAGAGAAAATAGGAGAGAAGGATGATGGGTGGTTACTAAATTTGTTATTTGGTGGCCATGTGTCAAGCAAATGGGAAGTGGGGAGTTTTCCCAACGTCCCACTTCCCACATTCTCTCCCACTCTACGTAACAACTTTTTTTTAAACCTTATAAAAGGTAGTGAATGAGGAGAGTTTGAGGGGTTAGGATAAAGGAGGATAAAGAAAGAGTTTGAAAAGGATTGAAAAGGAGGATAAGAACAGGAGAAATACTCAAAGAGATAAAGCTCAAGCCCAATTGCAAAAAGGCAGGTAAGTCTCTATTGGTTGTTTAAAATCCTTAGAATTGTTGTTTTAGACATCCTCTAACCATGTTTATCTCTTTCTTTCATTAGTATCAGACTCCCTAAAATTACTAACATCCAAATTCTTCTTATCCCTTCAAAGCCAGGAACGTCCATATCCTACATTTATTTATTTATTTTTTTTAATAAGAAAAAAAAGGATTTCAATGTTGGCAATGTTTTTGGGTTTTAGAAGTCTCTTACATCCCATTGGATGTAGCAAATCTCTTAATCTCTTTGATGTGGATGGCCCTACACCTAACAATATTTTTCCGGGAGGATTTTTAACTTTTATCCAAAAGGAGTTTTTATTGTTTGGGAAAATTACTATACACACTATCTTTTAAAATGTTATTCCAAAATACACTACTTTCATAACTAATTGCCAAGTTTACACTTATTTTATAAAAAATATGACAGAATGCCCTATTGCATATATCAGAAGACAAAAAATACCCCTTTTAGCCCCAGTTTAAAACTCAAAAACCGGTCTAAACAATAAAACTATTGAACCTTACTCCTTTATTTTGGTTGTTCCAAACCAAAAACCAAAAAAACAAAAAATCGATTAAAACCTTTCGTCTACCTTCTTCTATGCCAATTTTTCGGTTTAACAAATTTGAAGTGCTACTGCTACGATTGGTGCTTTTGTTGTGTTTGCTTCTTACTTGACATGCTGAACCACAAGTATAAAAACTGGTTTATGAGTTGTAAACCGGGGGCAAAATGGGCAATTTTTGTCTCTTGACACATGCAGGAGGGCATTCTGTCATTTTATTTATAAAACCAGTGTAAACTTGACAATTAGTTCTGAAGGTAGTGCATTTTGGAATAAAGTTTTAAAAGACAGGGTGTACAGTAATTTTCCCTTATTGTTTACATGGAATTCTTTAGGATAAAAGCCAAATTTTGGACTTTGCCAAATATCCAGATTTATTTCTCAGAGTAATTTTCATTAAAGATCTCTATGTATCTTAAAATTCTGAGGTTCCTCAATCGTATAATTGTGAACCAAAATTAGGATGTGTTTATCCATAATTTGGACAAACCACAAGTGATTTAGTGGTTAGACTCGTGATCCTAGTGGTCAATCTGGGTTAACCCTAATTTTCAAAAGGTTAAACCCATGATCCTAGTGGTCAACTTGGGTTTAGACCTAATTAACCTAAGGGTTAAATCCATGACCCTGGTGGTCAATTTAGGTTAAACCTCACTAACCTAGGGGGTAAACTCATGATCCTTATGTTCAATCCAATCAAAAGGGGACTAAACCCTTGCTTTTAGCAGTCAAACTGGGTTAGACTAAAGAAAAATCGTCAAAGAAAGTTGTAGAAATAGTCAAATATGGCAGAGTGGCATTAAATTGTAAATAGGGGAAGAAAATGTGGTCAAAAAGTGATCTTTTAAGTTCTGGCTGACGATTTGGGCCGCGCGTGCGTAGAAGAGGGGCTCTGGCCCATGCGAGCCAGGCTCAGCACACCAGATACAGGCGTGCTGGGCAAGAAATGAGTCAGGCCCACGGGCGCCCAGGCCTAATCTCAATACTGGTCCGAGTAGACCTGAACCGCCAAAATCCGACCCACGCACCATGTCTCACGCCCAGTTCACGGCCCGCGCGCGAGTCAAACCCAATTCTCTCGGCCCGTTACTCCTGAATCGATCTAGATGCAACCCATGGATTAAAACATGCCCAAATCGCCTGAACCAGCAGCCTTTGAACCAGAAAACCAACCCGGTTTGACCCAGAAATGCATATTTTGCCCAATTGAAGTCCAATTTGACCCCAGAAAAATTCCAGAAAATCCATAAAAATCATTGGACCTTCCTAGAACCCAAACATCCCAAAATTACATCAAAATCCATGATATAAAAATAAAATTACTTCTCTTTTTCATGTAAAAGTGATTAAATGCACCCAAAAGTGCTTTGAACCAACCCATAATGTGTCCCAAAAGTGTTCAATATTGAACCAAATCAAACCCAAATTGGACCGGAATTGTCCTTAAACTAAAATAACCTAAGTTAAAACCCAAATTGGACCGGAATTGTCCTTAAACCAAAATAACCTAAGTTAAAATCCAAATTGGACCGGAATCGTCCTTAAACTAAAACTAAACTATAAATAATTCAAATTGGACCGAAATTGTTCTTAAACTAAAATAAACCAAATTAAAGCTCAAATTGGACCGAAATTGTCCTTAAACTAAAACTAAAGTATAAACATTTTAAGTTGAACCGAAATTGTTCTAAAACTAAAATGAACCAAAAATGGTTCAAACCAACCCCCATACACTTCAAGTTCACCTAACACTACAAAAATGATGAGAATTAGCGGCACCTTTTAGCGGCAGTAACGTAATTCCCGCCTCTAAAAGCACTATTACCGGCGGTAAAAGCAGTTTCCGCCTCTAAAAATTAATTTACCATTTTTTTCGCGCGAAAATTTTATGGCGCGAATTTTTTAGCGCGAAATAGCCTTTAGCGGCGGCACCTACCGCCGCTATAGTACGTTTTACCGGCGGCAACAAAGCTACCGCCGCCAATACGTTGGCGGGAAGGTCCCCGCGAAAAAATCCTTATTTCCGGCGGTAACAGTCCGCCGGTAATAACACTTTTAGCGGCGGTAAACATATTACCGCCCCTAAAAGATGGTTTCAGGGGCGGTAAGATCCTTCCCGCCCCTACAAGCCATATATTAGCGGCGGTAACCTTGTTACCGCCCCTAAAAGCCAGTTTCAGAGGTGGTAGCATCTTTACCGCCCCATAAGAGGACCTTTTAGCGGCGGTAATCTTATTACCGCCCCTAAAAGCCTATTTTCAGAGGCGCTACGTCGTTACCCGCCCCATAAGATGCCCTTTTAGCGGCGGTAGTATCTTTGCCGCCGCTAAAAGTCCATTTTAGGGGCTCTAAGGCGCTTCCCGTCGTAAAAAAATTTGACTCGGCGGAAGAATGTGCAAATTTTACCGGCGGTTCCAGAAACCGCCGGTAATAACCCCATAACACGTTATTTACCGGCGGTTAAACCGCCGGTAAAGACCTTTTCCATTTTTTCAAATAAAACCGACTGTTCTGATTGTTGGACCTTTAGAGGCGGTACATGCCGCCGCTAAAAGCCCCCTTTTAGGGCGGTAACCGTTTTACCGCCCCTAAAGGTCTCCGTTTAGGGGCGGTAACCTTATGTACCGCCCCTAAAAGTGAGTTTTCCGAGGCGGTGCTTTTTTTACCGCCCCATAAGATGTCCTTTTAGCGGCGGTAGATGTTTTACCGCCCCTAAAAGCCCATTTTAGTGCTCTTAGCGAAATCATGTGCAACCTTTACCGGCGGTTCTAGAAACCGCCGGTAATAATCGAATAACACGTTCTTTACCGGCGGTTAAACCGCCGGTAAAGACCTTTTCCATTTTTTGAAGAGGAACCGACTCCTACTGTAGTTGGACCTTTAGGGGCGGTAGATACTGCCCCTAAAAGGCCCTTTTAGGGGCGGCAACCGTATTACCGCCCCTAAAAGTCCATTTTTAGGGGCTGTAACCAGAGTACCGCCCCTAAAAGCCATTTATTAAAAAACCCGAAATTACTTTTAGCGGCGGTAAGCCATTTACCGCCGCTAAAGACCATTTCTAATGGTACAAGCGGGAACTCTTCCCGCGATTCAATTTTGACTGTACTTTTAGGGGCGGTAATTACCGCCGCTAAAAGTTTAAGCACGATTTTCAAAATTGAAATCAGCCCGGGGGCGCGGAAAATGTTAGTTTTAGGGGCGGTAATCTATATGCCGCCGCTAAAACTAGAGCCTATAAATACCCACCGAATCTCTTCCTTTCTTCAAGGTATGTTTTTATCTCTTCATCTTTACTTCTCTCTCTCTTTTTCTCTCTTTCTCTCCATCTCTACTTCTCTCTATCTATCTCTCCCTCTCTACTTCTCTCTCTCTCTATCTCTCCCTCTCTACTTCTCTCTCTCTCTTTCTCTTTCTCTCCATCTCTACTTCTCTCTCTCTCTTTCCCTCTCTACTTCTCTCTCTTTCCCTCTCTACTTCTCTCTCTCTCTCTCCCTCTCTACTTCTCTCTCTCTTTCTCTCCCTCTCCATCTCTCTCTCTATCTCTCTCTCCACCTCTCGGTATGTATACTGCTGAAGGACAGCAGCAAATTTTTTTTTATTTTTTAATATAATTTTTAGCGGCGGTATTTCCTACCGCTAAAAAACATGATGTCATTTTTTTTATTTTTTAAAAATGAGTTTTAGCGGCGGGAAATACCGCCGCTAAAAGCCGAAAATACCGCCGCTAAAAGTCATGATGGCATTTTTTATTTTTTAAAATACCATTTTTAGAGGCGGTGATTCCCGTTGGTAATGAGTGATAACAATAGCGGCGGTAATCGACCGCCGGTAATGAATGGGCAATAGCGGCGGGAACTTACCGCCGGTAATGAGTGATACCAATAGCGGCGGTAACCTACCGCCGGTAATGAATGAGCAATAGCGGCGGTAACGTTACCGCCGCTAATGAGTGAGCAATAGCGGCGGGAAGCTTTTTACCGCCGCTATAAGCGTTAGTGACGGCATCTTTTACGGCAAGAGGAGTTACCGCCGGAAATGTTTTTAGCGGCGGTAATTGGTGTTTTACCGGCGGTAAGCTACCGCCGGTAAAAGTGTCCTTTTTTGTAGTGTAAGTTAAAACCATTTCCTCTTCGGTTCAATTTATTAAGGTGATCGAATTTAACCAATAAATTCAGACCGTTTCCCCTTTACGGTTTAAATCAAAAAAGTGGTTAAATTAAACCAATCAATCAAATCAAACCTTTTGGTTCAATTAAGGCCCAATGCCTTAGGCATTGAACCACTCAAATTAAATCAAACCGTTTGTCCTCCAAGGTTCTTCCCCCCAATTCTATG
This sequence comes from Buxus sempervirens, assembly GCA_947561395.2. Taxonomy (NCBI): domain Eukaryota; kingdom Viridiplantae; phylum Streptophyta; class Magnoliopsida; order Buxales; family Buxaceae; genus Buxus; species Buxus sempervirens. The sequence continues at coordinate 11,420,436 of OX387183.1, forward strand.
ACAATATTGACGACAGCCACGTTGATGGTGGCCGTTTGATGTAGAATCTGCAGCAATTGAGGGCCGTGTGGGATGACGGCAGTTTCAAGGATGGATGAGCCATGTGGGATGACGGCCGTTTCAAAGATAGATGGTGATGAGAATCAATAAAAAAGTAAAAATAAGACTAACAAAATCTCGGTACCTGCCGCCTATTTCCCTATGGCCGTGATCGGTAGCATAGAGAGAAGAGATCGGGGGCCGCCTTGAAGATGACTGGTTTCGGGGTGCACATCGTGACTGCCCTTAGCCTTGCTTGAAGGGCTAGGCAAGATCGTACCTAGCGATCGGAGTAGGGCATATCATAAGATCGTACCTAGCCTTATCGGAGTAGGGCGTACCTTCTTAGCCTTGTCTAGGAGTAAGGGGGATCTCCATGTGTTGTTGCGACTGGAAGCAACAAGAGAATAGGCTACTTCATACTATGAGGATAGCATGAGAGTAGGGTGGTCTAAGAAGACCGAATAAGGGGTCTGAAGAGACCAAAGTAGCTATTGTAGTTGTGTGTTGATCAAGGGATCTCTTTCCCATGTCTGCAGGTCCCTATTTATACCTTTCCCAATAACCCACTCTTAGGAAGTTGAACCCACCTTACATAAACCACCCATGTTCTTAGAAAGTGGAGGACCCCACTTCCCATGTTCTTTTAGAGGGTTCTACCATGTGGCCAACCTCTCACATAATGGGGTTTCTCAATGGACCCACTTCCCTATTTATGAGGGACTTGTAGCCACATAAAGTTCAATTCAACTGTCGGGCTACGGCGGGTGTAAACAGTAGGCAACCTGACAAATCAAACCGGGTTCAGTCGCAATTAAAACAAACCAAATCCTTCCCAACCGTATGAGTAATCAAGTCTTGTGAAATTGAAGTTAGAATCAAAGGGTTTTCTCTAATGTTTTAGAGTTGTAATTAAGGGGATTGTTCTGTAGCCTAGACGCCCTGGATGGGTCCGTACCCCATGAAATAAAAGCCCACATAATTGGGTGAAATCATGTTTGATCAGAAATGATTGAGATTCAAATTTTTGGTCAACAATGTTTTTGGCATGCCCGATGGGACCCATTCTCCTTTTTATTCTCTAACTTTATTTTATAAGACTGATACTTGTGATTTTCTTGTGTGCTTTGCAGACATGGCACCACAAGTGACAGTATACTTCCACAAGCTTCAAACTACTAAGGAAGGAACGGGAGAAAGAAAGAAGAAGACTGGCTACTGTGCCACTTTTTCCATTATCCGTTCCCCTTTGGGAATTGAAGCATTGAACTTCCAGATGCCCACTCTTGAGAACAAGAAGGTCACAAAGACTATGGCTACTCCTAAAAAGTCACTCAAGACTAGGAGGAGCCGAAAGAATAAAAAGGCATCGAAGAAAAAAATGGACCTTCGGGTCATAGCTATGATCAATGTGGCCAAGCAATACGGACCGGTCCCAAAGACCAAGAAGTCCAAAAGCAGGAAGGAAAGCCGCAGGACCAAGGCACCAAGCCCGAAGGTTCCCATCACTAAGGCTGCGAGCATCAAGGATGCACCCACGGCAGAAAGCCCTAAGGTGCCCACCATGCCTCATGCCAGGGTCATTATGCCGACCCAAATTATGATTGGGACTGTCCCAATCAACATGGTGATCGTTCCAGCTGTTCCAGTCACCATAACGTCATCCATGATGACGACAATTAAGGAGATTGAAGAAACGTCTCCTCCAGCTACACCTAAGACGTCGACATCGGCAGAAAACTAGGGGAGCCAAGGGAACAAATCCCTTCCCCACAAAAAGAGAAGTTCAACTCCCACAGCAGAAGGGATTGTTTCAACAACTCCGTACCTTCCTAGGGTACTCCAACTGGGACCATCCCCCAAGGATTGTACAAGTCCTGGCTCCACAATAAAAATCGGCAGTTTGCCGGCCATCCCAAAGAGGAAGAGGACGCAAATAACAAGGAATCCACAAGATAAGCTACCCATGGGGGCATCTTTGCCCCCGCTAACTGCATTTGCCGCCAATGAACGCAACAAGGCCAAGGCGGATCATGAAGCAAAGAAATGGGCCTTCATGTCTAGTTTTGTATTTGCAAAGGAAGCAGGGATACCATGCAGTTTCAAACCAAGCCCTGTGCCTCACAAACCAAAAGACTACACAGGCCTCATTACACGGTCTAAAGCAAAGTTGCTATTATCAGACCACTCTGATTCGTCAAGCGGTGGATCATGTTCTGAGGAGAGCCCATCAGATTCAATAATGAGCTCTTCTATGAATCCGCATTATGGGGCTTTAGAATCAATCTTCCAAGAAGAGGAATTTCCGGAGGGTTTGTCACTTGAATTCCAAAGTAAATTGAACATAAGCTCTTCTTCAGACGGTGAACCTAAAACCATGTCAGTAATGGCAGTAGGCACATCCAACGTTGAAGAGCAGTTGCAAGAACTCCAAAGAAAGATGGCTAAGAAAGATGTAGAAATTGCATCCCTCACAACTCAATTGGCAACACAAGCCAGTTGTTCAAATCAAAGGCCAGCACAGCAAGAAGCCTCGACATCAGTAGCTCCTCCACCTCAAGTGGATATTAAAACCTTGATTGCTGAAGGAATCAAGGAATTCCAAGCTTCCATGTCGCCACCTGTGCTTGGCTACAGAAAGCCATACCCTGCACACTATAACATAGTGCCGTTCCCACATGGGTATCAAAAACCCAATTTTGAAAAGTTTGATGGGATAAATGGCTCTCCTCAAGAGCACTTAGCCCATTTTTATTTTGCATGTGGGGAATCGGCACTAACAGATGCCTTGTTGATAAGGCAATTTGTGCAATCACTGAAAGGAGCCACTTTCACATGGTACACTCAGTTACCTCATGGCTCCATACTCACATGGGACGACATGCAGAGAGCTTTCTTAGCTCAATTTGTTAGTTCGAAAAAGAAGATTTCTATTATTGACCTTGCAGATGCAAAGCAGAAGGTCAATGAGGGCGTTAATGATTTCATAACCAGATGGCGAAATCTTAATCTCCAATGCCCTGAAAAGTTAACAGAACAATTTGCTGTCCAAATGTGTGCTAATAATTTGCTCCCAGAAATTGCCACATTTTTGGGGACCGCTAAGCCACAATCGTTTGATGCACTGGTGTCAAAAGCAGGTAACGTCGAACGACAAATGGCTCGTCAAACGTCAACAATGACCAAGAAGTCTCCTACTGTTGCAACGAGTGGCAAGATAGAAACAAGAAAGGAAACAAAGAAGAAAGCCATGCCTACTTTCGTAAAAACCAACAAACAGAAAGAAAATGGAAATGGAAGTGGGAATGGGAAACCAAAGAATCCTCCCAAAACTTTGAAAGAAAGAAGGGAAAAGAAATACTCCTTCGATGATGATGATGTGGAATCGATATTTGAGGATATGCTTCAAGAAAAGGTCATAAAGCTCCCTGAGCCAAAGAGACCTACAGATGTTGATACTACTGATCTCAAGTATTGTCGATATCATCACATGGTCAGTCATACCATTAGCAATTGCTTTGTTCTTAAGGACATAATCCAAAGTATTATTGACAAAGGGGAGATTGAAATTTCAGGGCCTCCTAAAAAGGAATCTACTGCAGCATCAAATAATGTGTCTTTGGTTGGTGAACCAATACAGACCGCTTCACTGCCACCAAGGGCTATTCCGGTAGAATTCAAAACGGATGATGATTCAACTATTGTCTATGCCTATCCGGACATGCCACATTGTGGTAATCCCAATATTCCCACGCTCTATGAGCTCATGATTGAACCAAATTTGGAGTATTGGGATGACTCTTCAGTTACAGAAGATGAAGTGGGGGATGGTTGGCAAACCTATAAAAGCAAAAGAACACAAAGGCAAGCTGTACCTGATTCCCAACTAGGGGATTCCTCAGAAATGACCTCTCGTGGCCGCAGATGGTTTGGAAAGAAAAAGAAGACTTCCAAGAAGAAGAAGAAGAAGGCACAGAAGAAAGTACCGATCCCGCCAGAGAACGAGTACGAACAGCCTGAAAGAACACCATTCACTTTGGAAGACTATGTCGAGCTTGATTTATCAGAAGACGACTTGCTTGAGGAAGAAGTTATGCCATGCTGCATGACCTCTTTTGAGGTGAATGAGGAGGCTGAACCAAACCAAGAAGTTGATGAAATAACACTTCGTTCTGGACAGCGCTTGGGAAACCCTGAACCAGAAAATAATGTTCCTAATAAAGGGGCAGCAAAGAAAGCTTTTAAAAGCAATCTAAAGGCTAAAGCCAATGAAAATCCTAAGATTGATCATGGGGTCAAATATGATGTGCTAGCGCATCCCAGCACTTTTAAGTGTGTATGAGGCTTTGCAGCTATCTAAGGATCTCAAGAAAGCACTAGTTGAAGCTTTATCAAGCCCTGACCTCTACAAAGAAGAAATCAATCAAGTTGAGGTTCAATCAAAGTCATCAAATTTGTGTGCCTCATGCATGGCATGCATTACCTTCACAGATGAAGATTTGCAACTTGGGTCAGGAAACCACAACAGACCTCTTTATGTCAAAGGGTTTATTGGTGAGGCTTACCTAAACCGAATGTTGTTGGACTGTGGTTTGACTATAAATATACTTCCCTCAAGAGCCCTCAAAGTCATGGGAATTAATCCCAAGCAATTGTCACCATCCATGATGACAATTCAAGGGTTCAATCAAATGGGACAAAAAGTATGTGGTATGATCGCCCTTAAAGTGGAAATTTGAGAGTTATATTCCGATGCCCTCTTCCATGTGATCGATGCTGACACATCATATAATGTCTTTCTTGGACGCCCATGGCTCCACACATATGGAGTGATCCCTTCAACACTCCACCAATGCTTCAAGTTTAACAAAGACGGGGAAGTGATAAGAATTCCTGGAGATCCAGATACTTTTCAAGGGGAAGAAGTGAACTATGCAGATGCTAAATTCTATAAAGAAACCAAGCTTGCCTCTTTTCCCTCCCAAAGTTCAAAAAATGCAAAACATGGGGGCAAAGAAAAGAAAAGCACTGCAATTAGAACACCTACAACACCCCGGATCAAGGTGGACATCTCTCAAGAAGATCAAAATCCTAAGCAAGGGGATGAAAACACTGCCTCAAAGCTTAAAAAGACTTTCAAGTATGTGCCTAAAAGTCTAAGGCAACCGGGCCAAAAGGCATTAGTGCCAATAAAAGATACAATGACGGTGCGCACAACAAGCTATACTTTTCCCCTTCTTAAGGTGAACCAATCCATCCCCCGGCCTGAGATGGTTGTTACCACACCATTCTACGATGATGAAAGAAGGAAGGGAAGGATGGCTATCAAAAGGAAGCCAACTTTCCATGGAAGGTATAAAAAGAAGGTGACATACAAGAAAATATAAGAGTCAAGGTTTACAAGAACCTTCAAAGGCTGAGTCATCTTCTTTAAATCAAGTCCTTACAAACCAAGAAAAGGCCATCTTCGGGGATGATAAATATGAAGAAATAGTTGTTGAGAAAAAGCCTCATCTATCAGTCTTCCAACGCCTTGGAAACTTGCCAAATTCCAAGTCCAATAAAAGGCGAAGGAAGGCTACAAAGAAAAGAAAACGATGCACGGTCATCTTTAAAAAGCCAAAGGGTGACCCTGATAATCAAAATCTGGAAATGATTGTGCAAGCCAACTATATCTCTGTTGATGAATGTGAAACAGAGGAAGCTGAACATGATATTGATTCTCTAGATTTCTTGCAAGAAATGCTGTCTACACCTGCTGAAATTGAAGATGGTGATTAAGCAACAGTTGACGACCTCTGAGAGATAAATCTCGGCACATTAGATGGTCCAAAGCCAATCTATGTCAGTGATTTATTAACCAAGGAAGAATCTGAAAATTATGAAGCACTGCTCCGAGAATATCGTGATGTTTTTTCTTGGGGATATCAAGACATGCCGGGTTTGGACCCTGAAATAGCAGTCCACAAACTAGCAATATCCGGCCAAAATCGACCTCTCAAACAAGCTCAACGTCGCTTTAGACCGGAGTTGGTGACCCAGATTGAAGCTGAAGTTGATAAATTGATAAATGTGGGTTTCATCCGTGAGGGCAAATACCCGATATGGCTTGTAAATATTGTTCCAGTCAAAAAGAAAAATGGGCAAATCCGCATTTGTATAGATTTCAGAGATCTAAATGAGGCATGTCCTAAAGACGAGTTTCCTTTGCCAATCACAAAATTGTTGGTAGATGCAACCACTGGCTTTGGCGCCTTGTCCTTTATGGATGGATTTTCGGGTTATAACCAAATCAAGATGGCACCCGAAGATGAAGAACTGACAGCTTTTCACACTCCTAAGGGGATATATTATTACACTGTAATGCCCTTTGGATTAAAAAATGCTAGAGCTACATATCAAAGGGCGATGATGGTCATTTTTTATGACATGCTGCATAATATTGTGGAATGCTACGTAGATGACTTAGTTGTCAAAACAAGGGAAAGAGGCGATCATCATGACGATTTAAAAAGAGTCTTTGGTAGACTAAGAAAATATCAGTTAAAGATGAACCCCCTGAAATGTGCATTCGGGGTAACCTCAGGAAAATTCCTTGGCTTTGTTGTTCGGTATCGTGGCATTGAAATTGATCCCACAAAAATCAAAGCAATCATTGAGATGCCTCCTCCTCGAAATTTACACGAGCTCCGAGGGCTACAAGGGTGACTTGCTTATATAAGGAGGTTTATCTCAAATTTGTCAGGAAGCTGTCAGCTGTTTTCAAGATTAATGAAAAAGGATACACTTTTTGTATGGGATCATGCATGTCAAAATGCTTTTGAAAGCATTAAAAAATATTTGCTAAACCCACCAGTGTTAGCGGCCCCCATCAAAGGAAAGCCGTTGATTCTCTACATTGCAGCTCTGGAAAACTCCTTGGGAGCTTTACTGGCTCAAAATAACGATGAGGGAAAGGAGAATGCCTTGTATTATCTGAGTCGAACATTAATGGGAGCAGAACGAAATTATTCTCCTATTTAAAAAGTTTGTTTAGCTCTTATATTTGCTGTTCAGAAATTACGGCATTATCTATTGGCACATTCCATAACTTTCATTTCAAAGGCTGATCCACTCAAATACTTGATGTCTCGACCCATGCTGTCAGGAAGGTTAGATAAGTGGTCCTTGCTTCTGTCAAAATTTGAAATCAAATACGTTCCTCAAAAAGCAATAAAGGGACATGCACTAGCAAACTTTTTAGCTGCACACCCCACTCCTGACAACACTGAGGTATCAACTCAACTGCCAGATGAAGAGGTTTTTAACACAGAAGAAGCAAAGCCTTGACAGTTATATTTTGATGGGGCATCAAGAAAATGAAGGGCAGGTGTTGGAATTTTGTTTATCACCCCCTCAGGTGGTTTAATACCACATTCCTTTGCTCTCCTCGAGCTTTGCTCAAATAATGTGGTTGAATATGAGGCGTTGATAGTTGGCCTTGAAATTGCTCGTGAAATGCACATCGGAAACCTGCAAGTATTTGGTGATTCGTAGTTCGTCATCAAGCAAATAAATGGGCAGTATTATGTAAAAAATGAGACTTTAATTCCCTATTATCAAACAGCCAAGGAATTGATTTCCCAGTTCACAGGAATGCAAGTCAATCATATACCACGAGTAGAAAATGATAAAGCCGATGCACTTGCCAATTTGGCTGCATCCTTAACTCTTCCAGATCAAAGAGACTTGCAAATAATAGTTGGTGAGCGGCATATTCTCCCACCATTGCAAGAGCGTATGGAAGAAACGAAAGCAGCAAATATATCCACCGCATATCAAGTGGAAGAGGATACAGATTGGCGACAACCCATTCTTGATTATTTGCAGCATGGAAGATTACCAACTAACCCTAGAAAAAGGGTCGATGTGCAACGACAGGCTCCTCGCTTCACAATCTCTAATGACACACTATATAGGCGATCCTTTGATGGGATGCTTTTAAGGTGTCTATCAAAAGAAGAAGCATTGCATGCCCTCCATGAAGTCAACTCAGGGACATGTAGTGCACACCAAGCCGGTCCAAAACTTGCTGCACAACTCAAGAGGTTAGGCTACTATTGGCCAAACATGATGCAAGACGCCATAAAATTTGCAACCACTTGCAAAGTGTCAGATACAAGGTGATTTCATACATCAGCCACCGCAACCTCTTCATCCCACCATTCTATCCTAGCCATTTGAAACGTGGGGTTTGGATGTCATGGATCCTTTTAAACCTCCTTCATCAAGGCAACACACCTATATACTGGTAGGGACAGATTATTTCTCAAAGCGGGCTAAAGCGGTTCTGTTAAGACAAGTGGGGGCATCAGAAGTTGAAAATTTCATTCGAAACCACATTATATATTGATATGGGGTCCTGTCTAAAATAATTTCAGATCGGGCTAAATATTTCGAATGTAAAGCTCTCGCCAAGTTGATGGAGAAATATAAATTTCACCATGTACGCTCATCATCCTACAATCCTTCATCAAATGGACAAGCAGAGGCATTCAATAAAGTGCTTTGCAAAATTCTCAAGAAAACAGTGTCCAAAAATAAGAGGGATTGGCATGAGCATTTGCCAGAAGCATTGTGGGCGTATCGAACCACGGTGAGAACCTCCACAGGGTGTACTCCATTCAGTCTCGTATATGAAGCAGAAGCTGTACTCCCATTAGAGGTACAACTACCATCACTTAGAGTCTCAATGCAGCTCATAAGGCCAGATGAAAATGCTATGGTTAGATTGGCTGAGCTAGAAGCATTGGATGAAAAGAGACTCGCAGTGCAATAGCGACTCGAATTTTACCAAGCACAAGTTTCAGGGGCATTCAATAAAAAAGTGAAGGCCAGGTCGTTTAAAGTTGGTGACCTGGTTCTTACCATCAGACGACCTATTGTGGTCAATCGAAGAACTGGTGGGAAATTTGAATCAAAATGGGAAAGACCATATGTTGTCACTAAAGTCTTTCCTAAAGGAGCATATGAACTTTCAAATCACGAGGGAAGACGTATATACTCTTATGTAAATGGGAAATTCATGAAAAAGTTCTACCCATAGATCATTAAAAAAAAAAAAAAGGCCACCAAGTGTCTACATGTGGTTAAACTGCTGGGACAGCATGTATCCACCAAACGTGTGCATGTGGCTAAACTACTATCACTATGTAACCACCAAACCCCTGCATGTGGTTAAACTACTTGGGAATGTAAAAGAAAAAAAACTGCTAAATAGAACTATGGTTGGCTTGATCCCTTAAAACGGGTACGTAGGCAACCTGATTTCAGATCCAGCCACAACAATAAAAAGAAAATATGCGCCAAAAAAAAAAAGTCTTGAATGGCTTTATTAATAATGGACATGTACAAAAAAGAAAGAAAAGAAAATGGTGCAATTGACAAGAGTAAGCATAAAAGTTATCCTATCCATCAGTTGTCCTTCTTTATATAAGAGGAGAAAGACTCTCTTAGCTTCACCATGCTTTCAAAATTCCTTAGCTTCTCTTCTCCAGCTTTGGAACTTGCATGCTTGAGGCTCTCATTATTCCTCTCACAGTCTTTCAAGTCACATGAGAGAGAATTCACTTTTTTTTGAAGCTTTTCTTTCTCTTGCACCTTAGCCACATATCTTTCTTTTAAAGAACAAAGCCGTTCCTCTGCTTTAGCAATATCAGATTCCAAGTTCTGCAACTAACGAACATGAGAACTTAAGGTCTCTTTAGCTCCACCAATCTCCTCAGAAAGTTGCTCCTTCTTCCTTATGCCATTACGATGACGTTTGACAAGAGTTTGGATTTTAACAGTATCCACTTCACATCATTTTCTCACCTTTTCCTTGATGGACATTAGGTGACTAGTGTGTTCAAGAATAGATTGCACTTGTGTTGTGAACTTCTTAACTCTGTCTTCATCTTGATCAATCATGACATTTAATATGTCAATAGCTTCCTTGATCTGTGGTTGGCTCGAAGAAAGAGACCTTGGAGTTGAAGACATAATTCCCTTTGAAATATCTTGAATGATAGCAAGAGCAAAGGAAGAAACTCGAGATTCAAAATCTCCAAGGAATGCACCTGTAGTTTTCGTATGACAAAGGTCAGAAGCATCTTCCTTTTTATCTGCTACGTTGTTCACATTAGTAGATGCCATGCATGCTTGCTCTTCTGTTATTACTATAAGAGGAGCAGGACTACTAATCCCAATTGGGGAAGCATACAAAACCATGCCACTTTTATCAATTTCTAATGGAGGAACTTCAAGTACATCATTGCTAAGGGTCTCGTTCGCCGAATCTGCACATGAAAAGTCATATATGGTTAAACTATTGTTAAATTGAAATATGCTATTTTTAACATAGTTTAGTAATTTACCGGCAGAATATTCATCATTAGATTCCTCAAGCCTATGGTAATGAGCTCTCTTAAAGTTTATGTCACGATCCTCCTCAAATCCATGTTTCTTTGTTGAGTCCATGCTAGAAGGGATCAGGTTCTCAGCTACTACTTCTGGATGTCCATCTCCTTTATCAAGGGATGACACATGTACAACACCTTTCATTCCAGTTGATACCTCACGTACAGACCTCACAACATAAACAAAATTCTTTGGAGGTTGAAAAGGAGTGCCAATCAATATAGAAAGGATGCCCCACAAAGAACGTCCCAAGTAATGAGAAGAATTCGTTACCCACCAACGTACATAATACCATGTATGTGTACCCATGCGACTCATCCTTGGTATTGTAAAATAAGCACCAGTATTCTTTTTCAAGAGGCTTTGCCATGCTATAGCAAGGTCATCTATTCCCTAGTTATGCCTTTGACTTAAACTGAATCGAAGTTTGTTGCAAGGCACACCTTGATCATAGCCGAATTGACGAGAGAATCTGTTAGGATAATAAGGTTCCAACCAAGTTTGAGAACCAATCCTTATATGGAGGACCCCACTTCTCATGCTCACCAGAAGGTCAAATCTATCGTCTGACAATCCTTCTTGATCCACAAGATTGACATCTTCATCCTCAGGAAAGCTTGTAGGACGAACAACAAAATGGCAATCATGACGAAAAAGCACTCTTGCTTCAAACTTACTTTTCCTATTTGCCATTACGCCTGCATATCGAACCATTTGAGGATACTCAAGTGGAAATTCACTATCAGATCGGCTATTACAGATGCAAGGGAAATGTTCAGCTAGCCATGCTATAATATAGTGACTGGGAAAACAGGGATTCGCACCCCTTGGACCATCCGGTCATGTAGCTACTTCGCCCATGGCATGGTAAATACTTCCCAAAACAACTGGTGCCAAAGAAACCTTCATGCCTTGAGCCATCATAGATGCCATAAAAAAGGTCTCAGGCCTTATTGCCACTTGGCCATGAAGAAGGACAAAACGACTAAGCCATAAAGACAAATAAGCGGCTAGCTCTCCTTGCTTTGAAACCTTTAATGGCAGCTTTCTTACATCTATTGTCTTTGACTCCTTGGCGGAAGTTCTCATGGGTCTTTTTCGAGAATGAGGTACTAACTTTTGTTCAGTAGTGTGAGACATGGGAAAAAATTAATTCAATGACTTCTTCAATCATCACACCGGATTGGTTAAAAACAAAGAGTCACCACCATTCTGTTTAGGTGTGAATGGACACCAAAATATCAAATAAGCTCAAAAGGCAAATTTAGAGTAAAAATAACCCTATTAAAAAAACAACCAGAGATGGGTAAGAGGATTAGGTTATGAACAGGGGAAGGTGTTAGGCACCCCTATTCATCCACACAAGGTGGTTGCCAGGCATTGTTCATGTTAAAATAAAGGAAAAAGGGCTTGCTATAAAAATCATAAAAAATCACAAAAAAGACAAAAGTGTATGGTTTTTTCATACGAATAGCTTGATTGATCCAGAACTTTCAAATATGATCATACCATTCCTAGGGTTTCATGATCAAAACAAAATTGAGATAAAATCAAATAAAACCAATCTAAAGTGAAATCTTCAAAAATCTGGTTTCAAGTTAAATTCTAGAAATCTAGAAAAATATGATTTTTATAAAATATTGCAAAATTGAACCTGAATAGTCAAGGACATAGATATAACCCAAATTTCACATTAAATCAAGAAATCAAAACCAAAAATACCCACGTTGATGAAGAACATCAAAAGGGGAGAACTTAGACCGTAAAGTCTTCTCTCAATAATGAAAAACGACTCAAAAACCACATCATGAAACCCTAGAGGTTATTTTCAGGCTTCTGGATCCAGATCTATCATACTGATCATGATAGATCCAGGATCTTAGCCTAATATCACAAAAATCACGAAAACAGTGCTATGGGTGCAAAGATGTGAAAAATCCAAATTTTAGAAAAAAGTGGGGATCTCATGCTATAAACATCATGGATTCATATGATTCATTCAAATTCAACATAAAAACAATTAAAACATGATCAGGATATTCAAAGCAGCCACATCTCATAGATTAGAGCACATGGGGGTCTACCCTACGGATCCACCTGTTCTCTTTTCTCCTAGCTCTCTCTTCACGTTTTACGGCTAGAGAGGATTCTTGAGGTACTTGGAGATAGGTTTGATGATACAAACACAATCAAAGGCCTTATTCTTAAAAAAAGAGAAAAACAGATATGGGGTTCTATTCTAGCGATCCACCTGTTCCCCTTTCCCCTAGCTCTCTCTTCACGTTTTATGGCTAGAGAGACTCTTGAGGTACTTAGAGACAAGTTTAGAAATACAAAATAAAAGATGGCCTTATTCTACAGCAATGGCGAAGATCCTATTACTTCTAGAATTGAAGACAGAAAATAAAAGGGAAAAGGGACTTACCTGGATTGAGCAAGTAGAGCAGCAGGGATTCCTCTCTTCTCTTGGAGCTCCTTGGACTTCAAATTTTCGTGGTCTTTTGCTTGAGGGAAGGCCCTCTATTTATAGGCAAACACAGGGGCATGGTTGGTCCAAGGTTTGGCAAGATAGAGTTTTAGATTGAGTTAAACACAAGGATAATGCCCATCCATGGCCAACAAGGATATTTCAAACGAATAAAAGAGATAATTTGCTCATTTAAAGATATATTGGACTAAAGATAAAGCTCAGAAATTGAGAAAGGATAAAACTCGCACAAATCTAATGTGCCCGTAAATGATTTACGGTTCAATGGTGTCCGTATATGCATTACGGGCGTTGTGTGCCCGTATACAAAATTCGGGCGCGCTCAGCCCGTAGATACAATATGGGCAAGGCTTAAATTATTGATTTTCATGCATTTTTTGCCTGTTTTAAATCCCAATTACATGTTTTCATTATTTTCTCATTTTGTAGTGCAATTTGGGGTGTCTACAAGCAGGAACGCTACTCTCACCAAAAGCAGAATACAACAATGGGCCTCGATAAAAGTACTCAATCCAAACACTCCACGTAATAAAGGGCAAATCGAAATGGGAAGAAATCTCATAATGAATCTTCAAAAGTTCTCTTACCGTTGAAAAACATGTGCTTTGCTTATCTTTATCTGTGGACAGTATCTTCTCATTAGAAGGAATAAACTCTTCGTAGAAGATGCTAGAAATTGGTAGGCCTGCTATCAACTTCAGATCATAGAGAGAAATGCCAACTTCCCCTGCACCAGTGTGTAGAGTATTGGATTGAGCACTGTGCGCACCTCGGGCGCGCTAAAAGAGCATGTTACAATCTGTTATGGAGTCGCCACTACCTGAAATGGTGCAGGTAGACACCTTGTTGATTTTTGGTCTGCACCAGTGATTCCGGATAAGTGACCCAATTACAACCCAGGGAAGTCCTTGAACACCCTGGGTTGCCCCACCGAAATGGGTTCCCTTAAATTAGTTGGATATTTAATGGGCTCTCTTATTTATTATTTTTATTTTTTTTCTTTTCTAATTTTTTATCATTTTAAGTGTACAACAAATATTAATCTATATGTACAAGGCCTCTACAAAATTACATTGAAAGTAAAACAATATGAACAAAATGAAACCATGCTGAAACAATTTTCAACCCCAAGAAAGAATCATCGCTTCAATGCTTGTTTCATTTGCTTTTTCCCTTTCTTATTATTTATTATTTTTGTTTTGTTTTGTTTTCTATTGTTTTTATCATGCAAGATTAACTAATTACTAATTTACAAGGTAAGAAAATGAGACCACCTGAACTACTTTTAACCATGGCCTAATTACTAATTTACAAAGGAAACAAAAAAAATGAAACAACCTGAATTACTACGCTATCCACATTCAAAGATTCATATCTCCCTCAATTCTTAACCAAATTGTGTAAAATTTGATTCCTTAGAATCATGACTTTAAACACTAAAATAATCTATAGCAGTTTTCAAAAATTCATTTTCATTTAAGAGATATGAAGCTTCAAAATTTACTGTTATACATTTCCAATTGAAAATCTGAACCAAAGAAAATTATAAAATAAAATACCTACTCATAGTGTAAGGTCTCAAGCATATTTTTAGATTAAACTAAAATAAAAATACCACAAATCTCATGAAGGACTCCAGACTTGAATCAAACTAGAACTAGGTGAAAAAAATTGGTTTATCTGGAAAACAGGTGCAAACCTAATGCAGGAAAAAGAAATTTAGAACTTTACATCTTTGTTTCTTTTATTCATAACTTAGCCGTTTGAGATCCGATTTGAGCACGGTTTGGTGCATTGGAATCGGCTCAGAATTCTCTTTATTATGGGCTTGTTATTTCAAAAAGACGGGTCCATTATAAAAACCTCAATTTACATGCCAACATATATGCTGGTTTAAGATATGCTTCTTGGACAATTTTATGGTGCAAAAATGGGGTGTTGACAAGCACCCCATAGCTCACAAAATGCACGCCACACCTCTGGATTTCTGTCATAAGGGTATCTAGAAGCAACCACCACACCATATATGTCAGCTTGATGTAGAACTTGATCAAATCTATTCAATGTCAACTTAGTCCATTCATAAAGAAGTTGAAAAGAAGCTTGACCTCAGAACTTAAAAACCGTCCAAGGTTTGTTATCCCAGAGTATTCTGTACAACGAAAGATAAAAATCCTCAGTCATCTTCATATCCCCATCTCCATCTAGTCTGTTATTTACCTTTTCCAAGGTGAGTGCAGGAAAACGGGCACCAGCAACTCTACAAGGACGAATGGAACTCTTAAAATCCGCGTGATCATATTCAAAGTATCCAGAGCCAATCTCTGTACTTTGAACCCAACTGACACGATCACTGGTTGGGGGATCAATTTTGCGCTCATGGAGAGATATTGATCTTTGGTAAAGCGGGCCGAAAGCAAACTTGGTTCCATCCTCCTTTAGGGTTCGTTCGGAATTAATGTGGCCATAGATGTTGATTCTGGGATGAGTGCCCATCTGTTTAAAAAAAAAAAAAAAAGGAGGTGCATAGTGAGTCGTTGCCAAGCTATAAAAAAAGGAAGCTTCAACAACAATTAGGCCCCCATGATTGGCCATGCGTGGGACCATGGCTTAAGGTTCAATGAAATAAATGAGAGCCCTTTAAGTTTCAAATAGTCCATATGGGCCCTTGATTTGAGAAAGCCCAAATCATGCAATGAAGCCACGTTTTCCCATGTTCAGCAAGCAAAAAGAACGGAATAGTATGAATGTCGAGAGAATGGTTGGATTTCAACTTACAAGACATCCCAAAAAGGTGGGATAAGTCCTTGCATTAATTACCTTTTGACCAAGTCAGCAAAGCTTTAACTCTAAAGAGAAATTGTCATCCGAATAGAAACTTTTCATTTGATGAAGTTTTCTATGGCGGGATCTAGCATCATCTGAAAGCTGGCCTAGTTTGAAACCTCCTTTAAAGCGTCCGGTGAAAGCTTCTCCCGTTTTACCTCAGTAGTGCTTCCTTGCTTATCTTCTCATTCCTTTCACCCCTTCACGTATGGCACACTAACGCGCAGTCCCCTCTCCCTGTGGGTAGGTTCTCTCGGGTGTGGCGCCCCTGTGTTGTGTTGTGCTTTGGTTGGTTGGTAGTGGAGTCGAAGCTTTGGTGGTCTCCGGTGGATCTTATCTCATGGAAGTCTTAACAAATAGCCTTAAGAACCTGGTCATCCCGCGTAGGCCAAACAAAGTTTTCGTTCCATCTGAAAACTTGCGATCTCGGGTTGAGAAGAACTAGTCCATCCTTGCGGTTTGTGAAATGTGCGACGAAGACCTACAACTGGTTTCCTTCAAAAACACGATCACTAGATTGTGAAGGAACATCGAGTTGGTTAAATGTCTGAAAGTGGGTCCGAGGAGGTTCCTGCTTGCTTTTCGCAGTTTGAGTGATAGGGACGCCATTTTGGAATCCCAACCTTGGATTATCAACTCATCTATGGTGCTTATGGAGACTATCCAGGATGAGAGAGAGGCCGCGTCATTTACTTTCTCCTCTCTTCATATCTGGATACAGATCCGGAACTTACCTAAGAAGTACCAGGATGAGGAGGTCATCAGAGAGATAGTAAGGTTGTTCGGGGACCCCCTGGAAACCAAGGTGAATGATGCCGAGATGGAGATTTCAGAAGCTATGGTGAGGGTTAAACTTCCACTAAATCAACCGATTCCCCCTGGTGTGCTCTTCTAGGTAAGTGGAGGTGAGAATATATGGGTGGATTTCCGATTTGAAAATCTTCCTCCCTTTTGTGTTTCTTGTGGCATGCTTGGTCATACTCTTGTCCACTGCTCGAATCCCTTCTGGGCTTCATCGGAGGAGGTTGCTAACGATGAATGCAAGAAATACAATGGATCGATGAAAATTCCTATGACTTGCTGGCGAAATCCTCTTCTCAGGCAGAGGACGGAAAAGGCGAAGGATAAGGCGGTCCGTGTTGCTGGCAATGGTGGGTCGCCTGACTCGGCGAACTCACACCGTGACTCAGCTGGACTAGCTCGTTCGGCGTCCCATCCCCCTGTCCCAACTCCCTGTGATGATGCAACGAGCTCTCTGCCCAAGGATGGCGTCGGGCTCAAGGATGACCCATCAAATCGTCAAACAGGGGTTGAGCAACAGCTTTCTTTGCTTGACAGTGTCTCGAAACTGCCCGTTGAGACCCAGTGGTAAGGCCCGTTTTGTGCAAGGCCCAATAATTGTTTTGCGAGTTTGAAGGTTGGGCCCCAGTGGGATGGGCCTAACCTAATGGTTTCAAACTTCTTCACCTTTGGATCTCAGCCCAATCTGTGTAAGCACCTCATTTTTGCACCTCCCAAAATGCAGAAAATGAAATTTTAATTGAAAAGTCAAACTTGAGAAAGTCAAAAAGTTGACTTTTTATCTGGTGCAAATCAGTTGCCATGCTTCCTACCATTGGAAAGAGGATTCCGATACGATTCTAATGGAACAGAGTTTGCTCAAATCGGAGTCCAGATGAAGAAGTTATGGGCTGGTCAAATCTGAGAAAAGCAGAAATTGACTTTCTGCTGAACCCCAGATCAACTACCTCATTTGATACCAGCAGAAAGAGCATCTCGACACGATTCCAACGCAACTGAGTTTGCTGGAATCGAAGCCCCGGATAAGGAAATATGAGCAAAACCGCTCCCGGACGCGGCCCGGCACTTCTGCTAAAAAACTCGAATTTGCTGCTAAACTGAAATTCAGTGGATTGGGAATCTCGAACTGATTCCAACGCCACTAAGTTTGCTAAAATCGGATATTAGATGAGTGAGTTGTGGGCAGTTGGAGTTTCTGAAAAAACTGCACAAGTGGCAAATAGTGAAGAAAGAGCAGCAAAATGAAAAGTTTTGAATTAAAAAAAATATTTTTGCTAAAAATCTAATCAAAGTATTTAAAATAAAAGAAAAAGAAAAAAAATTAAAAGATGCATGTGCATCCAAAATTTAGAACAAAAAATCCTAATATAATAATAATAAAAGTACATAAAGAAAAAAAGAAAATAAAAAATATGTGGTTGGATGAATTCTCCATGTGGAGAATTCGTCCAAGTCTTTCCAAGCAAGACTTAGCCTCAAACTTGGAGGCTAAGTCTTGAAGCAATGATTCACCATCATTGCTTATATTTAAAAAGAGGCACAAGTGGCAAATGATTAGGGTTTTGGTGAAAAAGTAGGAAAGTAATTAAATTTTGGTCATTCCTTATAAAAAGAAAACCCTAGCACAAAGAAGTGGTCGGCTCATATTTTTTGGGGCTCTCTCCCATCTCTCCCACAAGCTCCATTCTCTCTCCCACTCTCCTCCATCTCTTCTTGCCCCCCTTTGGCTACCAAAACCCTTCAACATCACCTCAAGGCTCTCCTACCCTCTCTTTTCTTCTTCTTCTCCACTCTCACTCAAGCAAAGGGGGAAGGCTTGCTGTTGGTGGTGCCAAGAGAGGCTCCAGCATTGGTCCTAGCTCCAAGGAGGCTCCACACATCTTCTACAAGGGTTTTAAACCCAAGGTGAGCTTCCTTGTACCTTGGTGATTCACATATATGAATATAGCATGATTTGAAGTGCATCATATTGTATGCATGTTGTATACTTGCTGTTTAGCACTAGGTTCATGCTTTCTTCCCTTATTCCCATCATTTGTTTCACACCATTACAAGGGTGTTGGCCTCATAAGGTAAGGAGAATATCCCGGGTGGATCGAAGGGAGAAAGGGGATTCTTTGGGCTTGGTTTTAGTATGGTATGAGGTTGCTATTGTACTTGCATGATGTTGTTTGCTCCTCCGTTCATCAAGGGAGTGTGTTCCCTTTTATGCCTTTTCTCATGTATCCCACTTGTAACCCCCCTTCCTCATCCCTTCTTATTGGTTTGCTCTCCTGCTAAGTAAGTGGCTTTTATGAGCATGATTAGAGATAAAGTGTGCATATGTGGAGATGCTGGAAAGTTTAGTGATTAAGGGAGCATGTGTTCCTTTGTGCAAGCATGACCACCTCCCCTGGTAGCCCACTATCATGACTTGCATGAGTTGCTGCTGGAGGTAGCAGCAACACCCCCATGGCCATACTTGTCCTCCTTTTTAGTTGTTCAAGGTCAAGTCCCAATATTGCTTTCAATCTCCTTGTTTGCCTTTGGGTTAGAAATCCCCTTTGAGAGAATCCAAGTGGCTTTGGTCTAAACCACTATGGGCTCACACAGGAGCCCATACGACCCCCAGAACATCCTAAGAGACCCAAGAAACCAACCCCAATGCCAAAATCCGAAAAAATAGCTTCTGTAGGTTGATCCGGCAACTCAGGCCGGATCAACTGAAGCCCATGTGTAGCCGGCTAAGGATGCCGGATACACTAAGACTTGTGTGTAACCGGCATCTCAGGCCGGCTACACTACTAGAATGTTGTTTTTGCTGTTTTTTGTGTTTTTATGCTATTTTTGTGCTTGGTTTGACCAAACCACATGAACCAGAAGGGTTTCCGGGTCACCCGGAGACCCAAGATGAGCCATGGACCGACCCGGTCCAATGTGAATTCCAGTGGGCCTTCCAACGGGGCCCACCAAGCCCGACAAACCTATTATGCTTAAATAAGACAATTAAAGGAATTGAGCGGGCCAGACCCTGTGAGGCCCATCAAAGCCCAACTGGGGCAACATGCATGCTTAGATCTAGGCTTGGTTTGGTCGAGACCACGGGCAGGGCCTATCGGGCCCACTAAGCCCATGAACCCAACCAACTTAGGGTTTCAGAACCCTAACTCAAGAAGTCTTGGGCTTTCAAGCCCAAGCCCAGGTAAAGGGCCCCAAGCCCAATGCTTGGCCCATTTTGGCACAATTAACAAAGATAAATTAAACCACTTGGCAACCAATTATGTGGCCCACTCAAGGGCCCACAAAGCAATCCCGGCCCACTTTTGGCATGAAATCCATTTAAATAATCCAACTTAAACCCTAAAGTAAAATCAATTCATTTGAACCAAAGCCCAAAGGGCCTGTCAGGCTAGACCGAGGCCCACAAGGGACACGTGGGCTCAACTAAGCCCACCAAGGAATCCGCGGGCCTTCCAACAGGGCCCGCCCAATCAGACCCACATCACTTTAATTAAGAAGATAAAATCAAGTAAGGGAACCCACACTACTTTGGCAGTCCCGCCAGACTTAATCAAATTACATGCCGGAATAGGAATCGGGTGAGTGAGAGACCAACTGAGTTGACTCAAAAACTAGGGAAACTTATGGAACCCGTTACTTGACGGGGTGGACTGCGGTGTCTACGGACTTCCCCAGACCGCAACCGAGAACCTACTTAGAATCTCAAGCCGCAGACCAAGCCTTAATAGAAGAACTTAGGCACCCAGGTGTCTGCCTGCACCCCATCAGGCAGTGGCGACTCCAAACAAATCCTGAGGCACGCATCATTTTGCGTGCGCCTCGTCGTGCGACCGAAATCGGGTGCGCACAGTCTGTCTGAACCTTCTGTGGTCCTTAAGGCCTCTCCTCACTTAACAATCCACGAGGTAAGCCCACCCACCAATATGGACCTTGAACCCCAAACCACCCGAAACAAAGCAAAAAAGAAGCCCAAACGCCAAGCCACACCTGTTGGGGACCTGATGTTTGAAGCCCATAGGGAGGGGGTGATCATCAAAGACAAGCGTAGAAGATTCTCTAACTCGATACCTATTCCTGGTAGCTCTTCCGCCCCCCCAAACTCTGCCCCCCCCAAGCAAATCAACCTCTATCTACCTCCTTAAATGAAGGTGGTCGCGTGGAATTCCGGGGCCTTGGGTGGGCCCCGATCAGATTGCATCTACGCAATCTAATCCGTTTAAACAAGCCCAACTTACTTTTTCTATCGGAAACTGTTCTGAATCCTAACTCTTCGGAGACTTTTGAGAGGAAATTGGGGTTTCCTAACTTTTGGTGGTCGGCTACTGCTGACCATGCTGAGGGATTTTGTGTTTTTTGGGACAATTCTTTTTCCATTGATGTTAAGAAGGAATTGGACTGGTGTGTTCACTTATCTGTAAATGAGAATAGTAATCTTTTTGAACTAACATTTGTGCATGCAAGTTTGAAATTTTATCTGCAGGTCGCTCAATGGGAGATTCTGAAAAACATCAAGGTTAGTTGTCTGGCGCCGTGGTGTGTAATTGGAGATTTCAACGTAGTGTTGTACAACTCTATGAAACGCGGAGGCAAGACTATCCAGGTCCGCAAGGTTCGTTCATTTTCTGATTTTATAAATGACTATGCTCTTATGGAATTACCATGCAAAGGTATGAAATTTTCTTGGCGCAACGGAAGGGAGGGGCTGGGAAGAATTAAAGAGAAAATCGACAGGGTGCTAGCTTCCTCGAACTGGCATTTGTAGTATCTCAATGCGGTGTTGTGGCAGGATCCCATTGTGGGCTCCGACCATGCTCCGCTCTGTCTTAATCTCAACAGTAATAAGTATCAAAAGAGGACACATTTGTTCAGATTTGAGAAGTTCTGGACAGAAGAGGCAAACTGTGGTAATGTGATACGTGAGTGCTGGGAGAGTGGTATTGGTAATTGGCAAGGGAAAGGAGGGAAGCTGAGGAGATGCCTTAGTGAATGGAGCAAAAAGTCTGTGGGGAACATCAACAAGAGGGTGGATAAGCTCTATGAAGAATTAAAAGGAATCCAAAAACACCTTGAAACACATGATGATCCTCCTTTGGAAAGAATTGAGAAGAATCTTCACTTTGAGTACTTCCGTGCACTAAGGGCTCAAGAGCAATTTTGGATGTAGAGATCCAGAGTGAATTGGCTTCGCGATGGTGACCTTAATACCAAATTCTTCCACCTTACTACTGTCGCCTGGAAGCATAGGAACATAATTGTTTCCCTCCGCAATGAATTTAACGAGGAAATTACTGATCGCAAGGAAGTGGAACAACATATTGTCGACTATTACCGTGGTATCTACAACTCTGATAATTTGGTAACAGATTTTTCCTTCCTTGATTCCCTGCCTAAACTTTTAAATGATGCTGATAATTAAGGCCTTACAAATGGGGTCTCTAAAATGGAAATTTGGGGGGCTATCAGGAAGATGGGTGTGCTTAAAAGCCCTGGCCCTGATGGGTTTCAAGGGCTTTTTTACCAAACCTATTGGGATATAGTGCAGTTGGATGTATGCAAGGTTGTTTCTGATTTCTTTTGTACGGGTATTTTTGACCCAAAGTTGAACTCCATTCACATTGTGTTAATCCCTAAAGTCAACACCCCTAGGAAAATCAGTGAGTTCCGTTCCATAAGTCTATGCAACTTCATTTATAAAATTATAGCAAGAATTCTTGTGGATAGAATTAGACCACTTATGAACAGTTTGAATTCCCCCAACCAAGCAGCCTTCATCCTCGGTCGGCTTATTCAAGATCATATTTTTGCCGCTAATGAGCTTTACCACACAATTAGGTCTAAGAAAAAAGGCAAGAGAAATGGCCTGTTTGCTATGAAATTTGACCTTGCCAAGGCCTATGATAGACTTAATTGGGACTTCATCAAGCTCACTCTCCTTGCTTTCGGGTTCAATCAGAGATTCATAAATTGGATCATGTATTGTATCTCCTCGGTCTCTTTCTCCATGCTTGTGAATGGTTGCCCCTGTGGAAACATTAGCCCCTCCAGGGGGATTCGCCAAGGGGACCCTCTGTCCCACTTCATCTTTATTCTCACTCAGCAAGTCCTCTCCTTTGCACTGATGAAAGCTGAGAATGAAAATTACATTCATGGCATTAGAGTTGTGAGAGGAGCTAACCCTATCAACCACCTCCTTTTCGCCGATGACCTCTTACTCTTTGGGCGTGCCGGGTGTTCTAATATTAATAATTTCCTTTTCATCACTAATAGCTTTTTTGAGATGGCAGGACATCAACTTAATCTGGCCAAGTCCGAACTGTACCTGAGCCCATGCATTAGGGGAGCTGAAAAAGGTAAGGTAGCTCGATTATTCGGCATCCACCCAACATCCAAACTAGGTAAATATATTGGAATCCCCATCTTTCTTCAAGTGCCTAAGCCAGGCCATTTCCATGACCTTCTGCAGAAGGTTAATAAGAGATTACAAGGGTGGAAGGCCAAGTTTCTAACCCAAGTGGGCAAGGCCACCCTTATAAACGTTTCCCTGCTTAGCTCCGGCCAGTATGTCATGTCGGCGGTTAGACTTCCCACAAAAACCATTAATAGTTTGGATAGGGTGTCTCTTGCCTTTCTCTGGTTCAAGAGGGGCCAAGACCGATCCCTGCATTCAATATGTTGGGAACGTGTGTGTATGGCCAAGCGCCATCGTGGTCTAGGCATCAAAGATAGTAGAAAATTTAATGATGCTATGATTACCAAGGCCGTGTGGACTCTAAAGTCCTACGAAGGTAAAATCTGGAAATCTCTTCTTACGGCTAAATATTTTCCTACTCATGAGTTTGAAAATGGTGCAGCTTCCTCTTCATCCTCCTGGCTGTGGAAATAGGTTTGCAAATCCAAGAAGCTATTTTTATCGGGCAGCAGATGGCAATTTGCAAATGGCAGACATATCAAAGCAAGCGACGGCAGATGGTGGAAAGATGTGTTTGATGATGGAGCCCATTTGAACCATCTGGATCCAAGTACGAAAATGGAGGAGTTCATTGACCAAAACTCCCGACAATGGGATTGGAATAAGCTTTCTGCAGTGTGGCCGCCCCCCATTGTAACCCAAATCAGCAAAATCCCAATTAGAAAATTTGCCGTGTGCGATCGTTTGATATGGATGGGAACATCTTCCGGTTTTTTCTCTGTGGCTTCGGCTTACAACCTATTGGTGGGAGAGAATGGCAACCCCGAGGATGAGAAGAAGTGGCTTAAGCTATGGCATCTCCCCATACCCCAGAAAATCCGTCTGTTTGTATGGAAGACTGTGTTCGATGGCCACGCCACAAATGAGTTGTTGCAGAGACGAATAGGAGTCCTAGTGGAGATGTGCGCCTTGTGCTAAAGCTCTTTGGTTTGGTTGTGTTGGTAGTAGGTTGCCTCAACGTCATATGGTAAGGAGTAATAACGACTGGTTCTTCAAACATGTTTTGAAACTGCAGGGATCTGGTGACCAAGATCAAACCTTGTTAATGGCCGCTTGGGCCAACATTTGCTGGGCCATCTGGCTGACTCGGAACAAACTTCTGTTCGGGAATGTTGTACCATCTATCCCACTAATCTCATCTTTGTTTTTTTCCTTGCAGGAAAACTCAAAATTTTTGGATAAAGATAGGCTTCTCAAAGCTCAGAGGAAAGGAAATATTGAGTGCATAAGATGGGTCAGACCACATGGATCATGGCTTAAAGTAAATGTTGATGGGGCAGCGCGTGAAGCTCCGGGTGCGGCAGCTGTCGGTGTTGTTATTCGGGATGCTGATGGAAGTCTTAAATGTGCCTTGGCACACTGCCTTGGCATGGCTGGTGCCATCCAAGTAGAAGCTCACGTAGTTGTAGAAGGCCTCAAGTGTGCGCTTGCTATCAATGCTGAGAAGGTACTAATTGAGAGTGATTCTCAGGTGATCATATCCTGCCTGTTTAGCAACAATTCCCATCTTTTGCGTATCGACCACCTCCTTGAGGAAGCATGTCACCTCTGCTCCTTGTTTCACTCTGTAGTTTTTTCAAAAGTGTTTAGGGAGGCTAATACTGTTGCCGACGGCTTGGCAAATTTCGCCTTAGACTTTTTCCCCTGTTTCTAGGCCCGTTCGGTCCCACCGCCCATCCATCAGCTTGTGCTTGATGATGGTTGTGGCAGATCTATCCCTCGCTTCATTCCATCTTAATATAAATCCCATTTTCTCTTCAAAAAAAAATTGTGATGAAGTTTCAAAAAGTCAAAAAAAGGCTATAAGAGTATACGGCTAGATACTTTTCATGTGATGAAGTTTCAAAATGTCGAAAAAAGGCTATAAGAGTCTATACTACTGCCAGACAGAAACTATTCACGAGTTTGAAGGGACTACAGAAGTCTATATATATTGCTACATCTGGTATCCTTGGAAAGGCAACATGAGTTAAAAAGCTTCAGTTCTTGTCTCATTGCTATTTTCGTTAAGAGAGAAATAAAGTCAAGCGACGACTTTGTAGGTGAAAACTCAAGAATTGTGCAGGGATGACAATCTCAGAGAGCCAAAAAAATAAAAAATAAAAAGTCTTCTTTTAATAACAGTGAAGTTTTCTTCTTTCTTGTGTTTCGTGGACCATAAAGATCCCTAGCACAAGTATTTGAAAGTGTCTTTTCTTGTGTTTTGTGGACCATAAAGATCCCTAGCATAAGCGTTGGGCATTACCTTCTTGTGTTTCGTGGACCATAAAGATCCCTGGCACAAGCATATGAAAAAGAAAGAAGAAAATCAGTGTTTCATTGTGAAACTAAAAAAAATTATACCATGAAACAGTTGTTCAGTCTTCCCTTTCTCTAAAACGGAAGGGTTAAGAGAATGAACAACCCTTTAAATAGGAAAGTTTCCAACACATGCGTTATCCTCTCTTTAAAAATTGAAATTTCAAAAAAAAAAAGAGGGATGATGATAATGATAATATATATATAGATATGTGTGTGTGTGTGTGTGTGTGTGTGATTACGTCACATATATTTCGAGTATAATATGTGATGACATCACATATAATACTCGAAAGGGGGCAACTGTTGAAATAAAAATTTTCAATAGACATAAAGGGATAAATGTTGATAAAAATAATAATAATACTAATAAAATAGAGTAGAAGGGACGTCCCCTTCTCTCTTATAAAAGATAATTCAAAAATAAAATTAACATGGTCATGCCCATGCACAACTTCTCAAGATTTGTTTGAAGGAGTCAAAATTTGTTTCAAGAGGTGGGGACCACATGCCATGTGTCTCCCTCCCTCCTCCTTCTTTAATAAAAAAAAAGAAGGGGATAAGAGAGGAGGGTACGTCCCCCTCTCTTGTTTTAAATAGAGGATAAAGAAAAGAGGGGGATATTTTCTTGAAGTGGACCCCACACCTTTCCATGTGTCACAAACTCAAACAAAAGGAGTAAGAGAGAAAATAGGAGAGACGGATGATGGGTGGTTACTAAATCTGTTGTTTGGTGGCCATGTGTCAAGCAAATGGGAAGTGGGGAGTTTTCCCAATGTCCCACTTCCCACATTCTCTCCCACTCTACGTAACAACCTTTTTTTAAACCTTATAAAAGGTATTGAATGAGGAGAATTTGAGGGATTAGGATAAAGAAAGAGTTTGAAAAGGAGGATAAGGAACGAGAGAAATACTCAAAGAGATAAAGCTCAAGCCCAATTGCAAAAAGGTAGGTAAGTCTCTATTGGTTGTTTAAAATCCTTAGAATTGTTGTTTTAGACATCCTCTAACCATGTTTATCTCTTTCTTTTATTAGTATCAGACTCCATAAAATTACTAACATCCAAATTCTTTTTATCTCTTTAAAGCCTGGAACGTCCATATCCTACATTTATTTATTTATTTATTAAAAAAAAAGGATTTCAATGTTGGACGTTCAATGTTTTTGGGTTTTAGAAGTCTCTTACACCCCATTGGATGTAGCAAATCTCTTAATCTCTTTGATGTGGATGGCCCTACACCTAACCATGTTTTTCCAGGAGGATTTTTAACTTTTATCCAAAAGGAGTTTTTATTGTTTACATGGAATTCTTTATGATAAAAGCCAAATTTTGGACTTTACCAAATATCCAGATTTGTTTCTCAGAGTAATTTTCATTAAAGATCTCTTTGTATCCTAAAATTCTGAGGTTCCTCAATCGTATAATTGTGAACCAAAATTAGGATGTGTTTATCCATAATTTGGACAAACCACAAGTGATTCAGTGGTTAGACCCGTGATCCTAGTGGTCAATCTGGGTTAACCCTAATTTTCAAAAGGTTAAACCCATGATCCTAGTGGTCAACTTGGGTTTAGACCTAATTAACCTAAGGGTTAAATCCATGACCCTGGTGGTCAATTTAGATTAAACCTCACTAACCTAGGGGTAAACTCATGATCCTTATGTTTAATCCAATCAAAAGGGGGCTAAACCCTTGCTTTTAGCAGTCAAACTGGGTTAGACTAAAGAAAAATCGTCAAAGAAGGTTGCAGAAATAGTCAAATATGGCAGAGTGGCATTAAATTGTAAATAGGGGAAGAAAATGTGGTCAAAAAGTGATCTTTTAAGTTCTGGGCCGCGAATTGGTTCACGCGTGCGCAGAAGAGGGGCTCTGGCCCATGCGAGCCAGGCTCAACACACCAGATATAGGCGTACTGGGCAAGAAGTGAGTCAGGCCCATGGGCGCCTAGGCCTAATCTCAATACCGGTCCGAGTAGACCCGGACCGCCAAAATCCGACCCGTGCACCATGTCTCAGGCCCAGTTCACGGCCCGTGCACGAGTCAAACCCAATTCTCTCGGCTCGTTACTCTTGAATCAGTCCAGATGCGACCCACGGATTAAAACATGTCCAAATCGCCTGAACCGGCAGCCTTTGAACCGGAAAACCAACCCGGTTTGACCTAGAAATGTATATTTTGCCCAATTCAAGTCCAATTTGACCCCAGAAAAATTCCAGAAAATCCCTAAAAATCATTGGACCTTCCTGGAACCCAAAAATCCCAAAATTACATCAAAATCCATGATATAAAAATAAAATTACTTCTCTTTTTCATGTAAAAGTGATTAAATGCACCCAAAAGTGCTTTGAACCAACCCACAATGTGTCCCAAAAGTGTTCAATATTGAACCAAATCAAACCCAAATTGGACCGAAATTATCCTTAAACTAAAATAACCTAAGTTAAAATCCAAATTGGACCGGAATCATCCTTAAACTAAAACTAAACTATAAATAAATCAAATTGGACCGAAATTGTCCTTAAACTAAAATAAACCAAATTAAAGCTCAAATTGGACCGAAATTGTCCTTCAACTAAAACTAAAGTATAAACATTTTAAGTTGAACCGAAATTGTTCTAAAACTAAAATGAACCAAAAATGGTTCAAACCAACCCCCATACACTTCAAGTTCACCTAAGTTAAAACTGTTTCCTCTTCGGTTCAATTTATTAAGGTGATCAAATTTAACCAATAAATTCAAACCGTTTCGCCTTCACGGTTTAAATCGTAAAAGTGGTTAAATTAAACCAATCAATCAAATCAAACCTTTTGGTTCAATTAAGGCCCAATGCGTTAGGCATTGAACCACTCAAATTAAATCAAACCGTTTTCTCTTTGCGGTTTAAATTAAATCAAATCAAACAAATTACACTCAAATGGTTTAATTCGAGATATGATCTTTTACGGTCCAATGTCTTCAACATTAAACCATATAAATAAAATCAAACTTCAAGTTGAACCCTAAGGGTCCACTAATTTAAAATAAATCAAATCGTTCAATATAAGGTATGATTTTTGTAATCCAATGCATTAAAATTAAACCATTCAAATTAAATTCAATTGAACCAATTTAATGGTTTGATTAATTAAAATAAACCAAATTAAATTTAAGGTAAGATCTTTTATGGTCTAATATCTTAAATTCAAACTCAAATTATTCTTTTGAACTACGTTATAACTTGATCCCAAATAATTGGGTAGGTATGCAACCCGACAAATCAAACCAGGTTCAGTCGCAATTAAAACGAACCAAATCATTCCCAACTGTATGAGTAATCAAGTCTTGTGAAATTGAAGTTAGAATCAAAGGGTTTTCTCTAATGTTTTAGAGTTGTAATTAAGGGGATTGTTCTGTAGCCTAGACGCCCTGGATGGGTCCTTACCCCATGAAATAAAAGCCCACATAATTGGGTGAAATCATGTTTGATCTAGATACATGTTTTTAATATTAATTATATTAAATCTTTAATCGTTTTTAACAGGCAACAGATTGGACGCATGTGGTGGGAATGAGCCAAAAGGAGTATGAACAGTAGTTTCAATGTTATAAAGTTCCGACACCCTAGCATATTTCTCTACTTAGAAGGCTAAAAACATGGGCCCGCTTAGATAAGAAAAAGAAAAGGGGTTGAATCTGGAGAGAATATTTCCCTCTTATAGCTCTTTATCACTAGTATATAGATACTAACTATGGTTCAATTGCAGTTTGTATAAGTCATTATCAAACCTTTGAAATGAATACAGATTGTTAAACAGGAAAACGAATATGAACACGAATTCGAATTTAGATTAACTTCTTATTTTCACTCCCAGTTGGAAAATTGTAAAATAAAAAAGGGTAAATTACACTTACCTCCCTTGAGGTATGCTATAATTACACTTACCTCCCTTGAGGTTTCTGAAATAACACTTTCCCCCCTTGAGATTTGTGTAGGGGTCAAAATAACACTCTTTCATTGAAGTTTCTGTCAAAACAGTAGTGATATTTAGTAAAATAATTTGAACTAGACAAAATTACCCCTTCATAAAGATGAGAACAAAAATTTTAATGGCCTAAGGCATAACTATCATTTAACTTAAATGGGGGTAATCTTACCCAATTTAAATTATTTTACTAACTATCACTACTGTTTTGATAAAAACTTCAATGAAAAAGTGTTATTTTGACCCATACACAAATCTCAAGGGGGAAAGTGTTATTTCAGAAACCTCAAAGGAGGTAAGTGTAATTATAGCATACCTCAAGGGAGGTAAGTGTAATTTACCCAATAAAAAATACTATGCTTTTTGTGAAATTTTAACATGCTTCCGTTGTCATTGAAAGAATATCCATTCAATTACAGCATTAAAAAAAATTAAAAAATAAATTGAGAGATGGAGGCAAGGGGTGCGGGGGAGAGAAAGAAGTACTACGGAGAAAAGGGATTTTTCTCTCTAAGATGGTGTCTTTGTCCCCTTTAATGCGATGAAAATCTTGGACACGTGTCACATACCAATTTAATGCTGTGAGCGTTGCCGTAAAAACAATGCCACAGACTGTAGATTGACATAATCATGCCTTCTAAGAGCATTAGCAGCAAATTCCTTAAAAATTTTCTTTTGTTTGCAACTTTTGTATTTTAGGGATCCTTCAATCTACATCAGATTCCTTAAAATACAGGGTGAAAATATTAAAGTATTACTTATTTTTTAAACATCATTACTTTTAAACAATTTTTATGGTTTTTTATTATAATGATTTGACATAAAGCATACCAATTTGATATGAAGTTAAAGTGGGTTGAGTTTAGGAAACCTACAATGGTTCCTGAAATTTGAGGAACCACTGTAGCAATCTCTAAATATTTAGAGAATAATATAATGATAAGAAAGCTATTGCAAGTTAAATTTTGCCTTATTCCTTTTTTTTTTCTTCCTTATTTTAAAAATAGAGAGTAAGATAAGGAATCTGTTGCTAATGCTCTAACAAGGAGTCTTTAATGTCAAAAACTCATCATCAACCACATGATATTGATGATACGATCTATATAGAGATATTTTTGTAATAAGATTTTGTTATTATGCTTTCTTATTACGTCAATTTTCTATACTTAATTTTTCTTTACCTATTCCCTTGACGGGAGGGTTCGGGTTTGCCAAAAGTCGCTTCGAACCCGCCCCCGTTTCCAGGAGATCGAAAACTATCTCATTTTGTGAAACATACTTAAGCATGAACATGCAATAAAAGCCATTTTTCATATTTTCATATAAATGGATAAAAGGAAAATATGGACAGTTTGGTTGTGATAACCTCTTGTTCGAGCATTTAAATTTAAGAGGGTGTTTGGTAACGTGTTTGAACACAGTTTTCTGGATTTTGGAAACAAAAAACCGAAAACGTGTTTGGTTGCAAGAAATTTCAAACCGTTTTTCAGAAACGGAAAAATCTCGTTTTTGAAAACGATGAACCGTTTTTTGTTGGATGGTATTTTAGTAATAACTTATTTATTTTCTCTTCCATGCAAAACCTCTCGTCGCTCTTCTTCACCTAGACGACAAAAGCTCATACCCTTTTCTCTCTCTTCCGTCGAAGCCCATTAAACTTCTTCGTCTCTCGTCCTCGTCCTCGTCCTCTAGCAGCGGGCGCAGAGAGAGAGAGAGAGAGAGAGAGCCTTGTTGGCTTGACAGTGGTTGACGAGTTGATGAACGCCGGCATCGTTAGAGCAGACATGGGGTTTGGCGAGCTGCCAGTGCCAGTTGCTGGTGGCACCAACAGGAGGGGTAAGAACCCGCTTTGATCGGGAATTGGCTCCAGACGTCGGAAGGCTGAGCTCAATGGCGATGGGCTTGAGAGTCCCCGTTGGGGTGAAGAAGAAGAGGGTCCGAGTTGCGTATGTTTTCCGGCCATCGAGAGCATTTATCCTGTCGATAAAAGGAAGGTAAATATCATGGAAATCCACCATAAACAGCTTATTTGCTTCCACGGCTTGAGAATTAAACATACAATTAATTAAACTAGGAAAAGTTTTATTCATCAAATTTAAATCCTCCTGTCATTCTAGAAAAATGAGGACGGAATCGGTTAATTACCTGTTGTACAGACATTCCGTTGAGATGGCCCGCTATGTGATCTTCTTTGAGGGTTGACTCTTGTGGATCGTAAATATCAGGATCAAGCTTACTCACTGGTGGGAAAACCTCGAGCCTTCCAATATTTACTGGGTTAATCCCCGCCAATGCTTGACGCGCGAATTCATCGTCTCGTATCCAAGCAAATTTATCCCCTGCATCAAAACATCATATACATTAGCCCCCATGCCATTTTTCTTGTGTTGTTGTGAGAGGGAAATGAAGAGGATGATGTAGATTGTAGAATGTGTGTGCTTACGGGAGACGATGCTAGGTGTATCGTATTTGACAAGGCCCTGGATGGTTCTAACAAGCTTGGGCAATGGGAGCTTCTTCATGAGTTCGTACTGCAGACCGGCTTTAAGGAGGAGCCCTTCTCTGTACAGTTGATCAACATCCGAGAACCACGTCAAACCAACTTGACCGACAGTAAAAATATTGTAATCATCTAATGAATCTAGTCATAAAATAATGCATGCTGCATTTTTGTAAAAATGCCCCAATCAATTTTTTTAAAGACGTGTGAAAATCAGGTTTTTGAATTAGGACTTACCAAACGCATATTTGTAATACAATAACACTATTATTATTTTAATAATATTATAATAAGATATTAGAATGCAATATATATTAAAATATAAACTATATTATAATTTATATTTTAATATATAATTTTATAATAATATATTTTATGTTTATTGTAACATAAATTTATGTTCATTTTATATAATATTATAATAAATTTATTGGATTGAAATTGTCCTAAAATTAAATTGAAATGATTTCCTTTTTTTGTCTTTTTCATAGCAAATTTGTTCTAGTTTAATGCATAGCAATGCATATGCATATTTGTTGATTTTGAAACTTGAATTGCTTTTTTTAATCAATTGTTACCAAATGGGTTTCTTGTCACCTGTTTTTAAAAACCTAGAAAACAGTGATTGTTACCAAATGGTTTCTTATCACTAGTTTTCAAAAACCTAAAAAACTGTTTTTAGTTTTCAAACTGTTTAAAAAAAAACGTTACCAAAGGTTTCTTATCACTAGTTTTCAAAAACCCAAAAAACTGGTTTTAGTTTTCAAACTGTTAAAAAAAAAAAACGTTACCAAAGGGCCTCTAAGAGGCCGTTTGGTAACGTTTTTTTTAAAAACAGTTTGAAAACTAAAAACAGTTAGAACTGTTTTTGGGTTTTTAAAAACAAGTGATAAAAAAAACGATTCAAGTTTTCAAAATTAACAAATATGCATTACTATACAATCTGCAAGCCTATTAAACTATAAAAAAAAAGGGGAATCAAAATTTTGTACCACAAATTAAAAAGGATAAATCCCATCAACTCCTTCCCTATTTATAGTCTAAACAACTCTTACACTGTTAGCTATTACCATTTCATATGCAATTCTATCTCTAAGTGCAATCATTTCTCTTTGTCGAGCTGCTTGTGAACTACCTTCCGAAGGCTCTACAGTCTATCCATCTTCACTTAGAATCAAGCCTTCCCTTCCATATTCTTCAAATAACTGGTCCCTTTGTGTCTCATGTCTAATGAAGTTGTGAATTGTGCACGTTGCAATAACAATGTATCCTTGTGTGCGAAGAGAGTACGAAGGTGTAGACACCCCAAATTGCACTGCCAAATGAGAAAATAATAAAAACCTGTAATTAGAGCTTAAAACAGGTCAAAAAGGCCTAAAAATAGAATGAACAAGCTTTGCCCGTATTTTCTTCACGGGCCGATCTCGCCGGCAAAATATCTACGGGCAGGCGCGCCCGTAGTACCAATACGGTCACCACTGGACCGTAAATCATTTACGGGCATTAAAGACACGTGCAAGTTTTGTCCTTCTCTCGATTTCTGAGCTTTATTTGAAGTCCAATATATCTTTAAATGAGCGAATTAAGTGTTTTATTCGCTGAAGCCACCTTGGTTGGCTATGGATGGGCATTATCTCTGTATTTCACTCTATCCTAAAGACCAGGCTATATCCTTCTGGACCAACCATACCCCTGGGTTTGCCTATAAATAGAGGGCCTCTCCTCTAGCTTAAGGCCACGAAATTTTGAGTCCAAGGAATTCTAAGAAGCTCCAAGAGAAGAGAAAGAACTCCTGCTGCCTGCCTGCTCAATCCAGGTAAGTCCCCTATCCCTTTTTATTTTCTGTCTTCAATTTTAGAAGTAATAGGATCGTCTCTATTGCTGTAGAATAAGGCCATATCTATTTTGTATCCCTAAACTTGTCTCCAAGTACCTCAAGGGTCTCTCTAGCCGTAAAATGTGAAGAGAGAACTAGGGGAAAGGGGAACAGGTGGATCCCTAGAATAGAACCCCATATCTGTTTTCCTTTTTTTCTAGAATAAAGCCTTTGATTGTGTTTGTGTAACCAAACCTATCTACAAGTACCTCAAGAGTCTCTCTAGCCGTAAAACGTGAAGAGAGAACTAGGGGAAAAGAGAACAGGTGGATCCGTAGGGTAGACCCCCATGTGCTCTAATTTGTGAGATGTGGCTATTTTGAATATCCTGATCATGTTTAAATGCTTTTTATGATATATCTGAATGAATAACATGAATCTATGATGTTTATAGCATGAGATCCCCTATTTTTGCCAAAATTTGGATTTTTGCCACTTTTGCACCTACAGCACTGTTTTCGTGATTTTTGTGGTTTTAGGCTAGGATCTTGGATTTATCATGATCAATATGGTAGATCTGAATCCAGAAGTCTGAAAATAAATTCTAGGGTTTCATGAGATAATTTTTAAATTGTTTTTCATTATTGAGAGAAGACCCTACGGTCTAAATTCTCCCCTTTTGATGTTCTTCATCAACGTGGGTATTTTTTGTTTTTATTTTCAGATTTAATGTGAAATTTGAGCTTTATCTATGCCCTGGACTGTTCAAGTTAAATTGTGAAATATTTTATAAAAATCATATTTTTCCAGATTTCTAGAATTTTGACTTGAAGCCAGATTTTTGGATTTTTCACTTTAAATTGATTTTATTTGATTTTATCTCAATTTTGTTTTGATCATGAAACCCTAGGAAAGGTATGATCATGTTTGAAAGTCCTGGATCAATCAGACTATTCATATGAAAAAACCATACAATTTTGTTTTTTTGTGATTTTTCCTGATTCTTATAGCAAGCTTTTTCCTTTATTATAACATGAACAATGCCTGGCAACCACCTTGTGTGGATGAATAGGGGTGCCTAACACCTTCCCCTGTTCATAACTTAATCCCCTTACCCATCTCTGGTTGTTTTTTTTAGGAGGGATATTTTGCCCTAAAATTTGCCTTTTGTGCTTATTTGATATTTTGGTGTCCATTCACACCTAAATTGGATGGTGGCGACTCTTTGTTTTATTTAATCCCGTGTGATGATTGAGGAAATCATTAAATTTTATTTTTTCCCATGTCTCACAGAAGGCATAAGCTTTAAAATTGGAAACCGAGCTTTCAATACACCAAAGCAACGTTCTATCACGTTACATAACGAAGAATGAACTTGATTAAATAATTCTCTAGATGTATGTGTTTGTCGACCTCTTCCTCGAAAGTCTTGCAAATGATATCGATCTCCATGATAAGGTATAAGATAACCCACCATGCCAATATAACCAGAGTCCAAAACATAGTACTTACCTAAGATAACATGATAATTGTTAAGAATTATGCTTTGATATTAGAATTCAATTTCATAATTGAAAGTGTGTACATATATACCTGGGGGAGGGTGGGGAAAGTTCAAAGCTGGATTATTGATTGCATCTAAAAGAACTCGGGAATCATGTACGGTGCCCTCCCAACCTGTATAGACAAATGTAAACTTCATATCAAATGAACAGGCACACATTACATTATGTGTGGTAACCGACCATGGCCAAGAGGTAGTAGTGTTTATTTCCTAGGAAAAGGAGCCCTTTGGGTTTGCAAACTCAAGGAGCCAGGCCCAGGTCTGCATAGAAATGAATGGGCCTATGTTTCCCAAAGAAACCCAAACCAGCTTCATCATATCAAATTAAAAAAAAAAAAGCCCAAAACCAACACTGAACATCAGAATCTAAATAGAGATCAAAATTGGAAATAACCTAATCAGCTCAAACGATATAGACATTTCAAAGTGTGAAACTCACCAAAGGTCGCCGTATCCTTCACGTAGCAGTAGGCAGATCAGTACTCGGTAAGGATCAAGAATTAAGATCGGAGCTAAAATCCTGTAATTAAGATCGGAACTAAAACCCATTCAGATGTATCCACTAAAGACGAAAGACTACAACAACATTTTCTCTTTCAACCACATTTTCACAATCTTTTTAGTAGAAAATTGGCAAACACAACTATCTTTTAGGGATTTTTCACATTGGAGAAAAGGAGCATGGCAGAGATGATCAAAGACAATAACCAAAGACGATGAGAGCTCTTTTGAAATCGTTGGAAATCTGAGAAGCAAGCTCGTACTCATGAGGAAGAGGAGTTCTGTCGTCTGTGCGAAGAAGAGAGACCAGGTTTGTCGTCTGTGCGAAGAAGATAGACCAGGTTTTGTATCGAAGAGAAAAAAAATTTTAATTTATTACAAAAATGCCACCCAACAAAAAACGGTTTATTGTTTTTAAAAACGGAAATTTTCGGTTTCCAAAAACCGAGTTATTTTTGAACCATTTCTCTTAAAAACGGTTTGAAATTTTTTTCAACCAAACAGGTTTACGGTTTTCTGTTTTAAAAAACCAAAAAACTGTGTTCAAACACGTTACCAAACGGCTCTAAATTTTAAAAGAAACCGTTTTTGGTCGACATGTGAGAGGACAATGGTTTAACTGGATTGCGAATCTATTGTCGGGCATTTCATTAATATATTATGTCATCTAACACTTCTGCGAATCTACTCGCAGTTTACTTTCTTACAAGTCTAAAACAAGAGTTCCCATTTAACAGAGGGAAGAAAGAAGATGAAGGTTGA
This sequence comes from Buxus sempervirens, assembly GCA_947561395.2. Classification (NCBI taxonomy): domain Eukaryota; kingdom Viridiplantae; phylum Streptophyta; class Magnoliopsida; order Buxales; family Buxaceae; genus Buxus; species Buxus sempervirens. The sequence goes on from OX387183.1 coordinate 11,456,903, forward strand.
TATCATCTCAAGAGCGACTATCAAACCATCCTCCCCAACTGCTCCTCATCTTAGAAGCTTTAAGCTCTCGCTTCTTGACCAGATCAACACCCCCCTTTATAGTCCTTTCATTTTCTTTTATTACTCTACTACAAACAATCCAGGAGGAATCCAAACTGCCGAAAAATCTAAGCAGCTCAAGAGATCCTTATCGGAGGCCCTGTCACGATACTACCCATTCGCTGGAAGGTTTAAAGATGGCTTCTCCAATATCGACTGTAACGATGAGGGAGTTGATTATGTAGAAGCCCATGTCAACTGTGAGCTCTCCAAGTTTCTGGGGAAACCTGAAGTTGAGGCACTTAATCGTTTTCTTCCATGTGATGTTGTGCCCACCGATCAACCTGATCAAAGTTTAGTTCAATTAGCCATTCAATTGAACCACTTTGACTGCGGAGGACTAGCAATCGGTATGTGCTTTCTACACATGATCCTTGATGGATCATCGTTGACATCGTTTATTAAAGATTGGGCCTCGATCGCTTGTGGTTCTAGCGATCATACGTCTCCCATCTTCTTACAGGATTCTTTCTACCCATCAAGGGATTTATCGGGACTGTTGCCAAATGGAAACGTTGAGTCATCCAAGGCGGAGTTGATCACTACAAGGAAAGGAAGGTTTGTGTTTACAGGTTCCAGCATAGCTGCTCTCAAGGCCAATGTGAGTAGCAAAATTTCTTCATCAAGCAGTAACACGAAGCAACCCACGAGGGTCGAGGTGGTGTCCTCGCTCATCTGTCAACGTATCATGGCCGCGTGTACAGTAAAACCAGGTCCCAAAAGGCTTCCTTTTGTGGCGAGACATGCCATTAACATGCGGGGGAGGCTGGTTCCACCCCTGGCAAGAAACACTATTGGAAGTATGGTCTGGGAAACGACTGTAACATTGAGCAACGAGAGCGAAAGCGAGCTGGTTGACTTGGTGCTTCAGCTGAGAGAAGCTAATAGAAAAATTGATAGTGAATATCTAAGAGAATTTCAGGGTGAAGAGGGGATCTCGAGATTACTTGGAGAAGAGGAAGAGATAGAGCATAGGTATTCTAAAGAGAGAGTAGATTCATGTATCTTCAGCAGTGTGTGTGGGATGCCTTTCTATGAAGCTGATTTTGGATGGGGAAAGCCTGCATGGGTAACTTTTTTCAATAAAGCAGCCGACGGATTGGACAATATTATTCTTCTCATGGACACCAGGCACGGCGACGGAGTGGAAGCGTGGGTGACCTTGGATGAACGAATAATGGCGGTGCTTGAACGTGACAAGGAACTCCTTGCCTTCGCTTTGCCCAATCCCAGTATTGATGGCGTCATTTTTAACACATCTTAACTGTGATGCATCTAAACCATCCAGACCCAAAGCATCCTGCTCATTATGGTGTCTTTCTAATTATGTGCTTAATGGTTCGTTTCTTTTCAGTAATTTTGCTTCCAGTTCTACGTTTGTGCTTCCAATAATGATGTTGAGTGATGCTTGTGTTTAATAAATTAAAGGCGGCTAATGGCCTTATGCTGGTGTCAATTTGCGTTTGGTCTATAAATTAATGGATTGCCCTACACGTACAGATAAGCCTCCTTGGTTCATTAGAGAAACAAATCGTGCAGGAGATGGACTCGCGAAGGAGGATTTTGTGCGATGTAATATGTACTTGGATCAGGTTTATTTATTGTAGGTAATGCATCGTTTCCTGGCGAAAAAATTAAAAATAATAATAGTAATAATTTGAGTTTGTTCTACAATTTTCTCCTAAACGGTACGTTACCCGCACAATAATAATTTAATTAATATTATTATTGATTAATAATAATATTAATTAATTCAAAGGTAGAAGTAATTGTGTTTTTTTTTTGGGTCTTTTTGAGTTGATTTTATTTCATGTGACAACATAGGGACCTTTAAAAAAAACGAGGCTTTTATATTAATTTTCAACTAGAAGGGATGCACGTACAGAACTGCACGTGTAGGGAGTGATGGAATGAAAGGAAACAGTTGTAAAATTGAATATTAGTTTTTGGAAAAGTTTTGACCGTTCTATCCTTTTATTAATAAATCTTTTCAATAATGTGTAAGGCTGTTTTGGAAATATGCGTATGTTGTTCGGCACAATTCCCAAGGGGCCTTTTCTTATTATATATAATATGATATGATGGTTTCACGTGATCATATATTTAATTTTAATTAATAATAGGTTTTTTGCTTTTTGTTTTTAAATCTTGTGAGGATCTTTAATTAAATTATAAAGAAACTTGTTTTTTAATTTCTTTCTCTTTTCAATTTTTTTTTTTGGTTTTTTTGGTTTTTTGTCTTTTAGATTTGATTTTATTGCATGTATGTGACGATCATAACATGGGGACGTTTGAGAAGTTAAAAAGGGGTAGCGTCTATTTCAAGTCATTAATTAGTCTTTTTTTCTCAAGGTTTGAACCAAGGACCCTAGGGTTTGCATAAGGCTCTGATACTACATAGAATACCGTCTTTACTAAAATCTCAAGCTAACAGTTGCGATGAAATTCCATATATTTACTTATATTACTAACAGAGAGATGATACACCCTCAAATTATGGGATTCGGGCCGGTTTTGGCTTTTCCTTTTTATTTTTCTGCAGTGGCCATGTGAGTATCAACCAAGGGCAGTAAGAGAAGATGCTGCTGGTCGTTGAATCGATCCCACACCAATCAGCTTCTTTGTCTCCTCTCTTAGCGCTGTTTTTCTCTACTCTCAGTCAGTTTAGAAATCGTTTATATTTCAAATCCTTATCGGCTTGCACGTTTTCAGTTATATTTATTTGTTTCATCTATATCTTCTCTGCAACCCACCCAAGGACTTCATTCATTACAATCTCAGGCTTCTGTATATAACCATTTATACAGATGAAATCCTATACAACCTTTATCTACAACCTTACATGCAGCTTTTCATAGGATCATGCATATGTATCGTGAATGGCATATCTGTAAAATTTTAAACAGTCCTGTGAAAAGCTGCATATAAGGTTGTAAATAAAGGTTGTACAGGATCTCATCCGCCATTTATATAGAGTTACGATATATTCGATGATTACAATCTCCAATGGAATCGCTTGTATGCACTATGCAGCCTTCGTTGGAACCCACCAATTTCACCTTACAAAACACAACCCAAAACTGGTGGACCCCACCAACTAAAAAATTTATAAGTAATAGAAAACTGGTAAAAGTTAATTTTCCCAAATACAAATAAGGGTAAGATCGTGATGATGTCACTTGTAAGACTATGCGGAATAGTAAACGGGAAAATTAATTTTTAGTGATACTTTATGAATATATTTAAAATTTAGTCATTAAGGTTTTAATTTCAAAGCACCTTTATCAAAAAAATTAACTTTTAACAGACAGAGTGTATGAGTGTATGGTAATTTTCCATTGTTTTTTAAATTGGTGGAATCCACCACTTTTGGGTTGTGTTTTTTAAGGTAAAATTGGTGCGTTCCAATGAAGGCCATATAGAAGCGATTGCATTCGAGATTGTAATCATCGAATATATCGTAACTCTATAATAAATGGTTAAAATATACAAACAGAAGTACGAGATAAATTTACTTAATTCAATTGATCTCCGAACATAACAAGGGCATGCTTGGAAACCATTTATTTAATTTTCTATTTTATTTAAAATGAGAAAAGGGCAAATGTCACTAAAAGTTAATTAATTTGATAAAGGCCTGTTGAAACACAATATTAATAAACTTTGCTGACTGAATTTTAAAATGACGGAATACTCACAAACCCAATTTGAAACGCACTATTCAGGACTCTTGCTACCCAAGGGTTGGTTATAGTTGAACCCTTTTACATGTTCAACTATAGATGATCTAATTTCGGGTGGGAATGAGATCATCCACAGTTGAACCTAGAGCCGGCAAAATGCCACCTGACCCGACGGGTCAACCCGATTATAAACGGGTTGGGTTGACCCGCTTATTAATTGGGTTGGGTACCCCCAACCCGTCTGTAATCGGGTCAACCCAATTATAACCCGTAACCCAACGAGTTACCCAATTAAGTTTAAAACAATAACACATACAAAATAGGAAAATGTAGTAGTTGCAGTACAGCTAGAGGTTGCAGCTGTGAGCCTGTGGAAATGTCGCTTTCACTCCCACATGCTCCATCCATCACCCCACCCATCATCTTCGTCTTGCTCAACAACTTTTAGAAGCCTCACCAGATCCAGAAGATCATTGAACACACACAAGAGAGTGCCATTTTCACCGCCATGTAGACACCCCAAATTGCACTACAAATGAGAAAATAATGAAAACATGTAATTGGGATTTAAAACATGCCCAAAATGCATAAAAATCAATCATTTAAGTGTTGCCCGTATTGTACCTACGGGCTGGCCTCACCCGAAAAATGTATACGGGCATGCAGTGCCCATAATACAAATACGGACACCACTTGTCCGTAATACATTTACGGGCGCATTAGATTTGTGCGAATTTTATCCTTTCTCGATTTCTGAGCTTTATCTTCAGTCTAATATCTCTTTAAATAAGCGAATTATATCTTTTATTCGTTCGGATTATCCTTGTTGGCCATGGATGGCCATGGATGGGCATTATCCTTGATTGCATCGTTGCCATGCTGCAAATTTTGGGTCGATTTGTGGTGGTGCTTGTATCGTCCCGTCGATGAATCTGGCTTTGTTTTTGGCACTTAGAGCTATTCGCATAGTGCGGCTCCATTGTCCATAGTTATCTCCTTCAAGTGTCTTGGAAACCAAGACGAGACCCGGGTGATCCAAGTGATGTATGGTGAGGAAATCAGTGTTGTCAATGACTTTCTCCGCCATTGTTTTAGTAGGAACGATTTCTCCTTCTTCCTTTTTCGGTGTAGCAGAAGACTTGTATAGAACCTAGAGCTTTGATACCATGATAAAATCGTAACAAGGAAAGGAAGAGGAGAATCTTTTCTGTATTGTGAATTAAATTCAATGCTTTACAAAGCAGTATACACAGTAATATATAAGCTATACAATCCATGAATTGTGGATCTAGATCCACAATTAAGGACTAGAATAAGGTAACAATGTACAAGGAAACAATCCATGGTTATCTCTAGAATCAAGAGATATAATAATCTGGGACAAGGCAAGGATTGCCCATATTAGAAAGGATAGAGCACATATGACGGCAAACATGGCGACGAATTGAATTTTGTCGCTGAAGGCCGCGTCGCAAATAATTTGCGACGTTTTATGCATTAGCCGCCAAAAGTAAACAATTTGCAGCATGCTATGAGTGTCATTATGTTCGTCATTATAGATGTAAATCAGAGACACACATATGAATGTCGCTATTTCTCTTTTTTAGCGATGCACATATGCACATCATTATTTGTATATTTTCATGACACACATAAATGCCGCGATTTGTTTATTTTAGCGACAAACATAGAAATGACGCTATTTGTTTTTTTCAGCAACACACATATAACTGCCGCTATTTGTTAATATATAGCGACACAAATAAAAATTCCACTATTTGCTTATTTTAGCGACACACATATAAACGCCACGATTTGTTTATTTTAGCAACAAACATAGAAACAACGCTATTTGTTTTTTAGTGACACGCATATAGCCACCATGTCCGTCACTATTTGTTAATATAGAACGACGCAAATAAAAATTCTGCTATTTGCTTACTTTAGCGATACACATACAAACGCCACTATTTCTTTAATTTAGCCACACATTCGAACATGTTTAATTTAACGACAATTCAATGCATGCCATTATATGTTTATATTAGTGGCACACATTTTGAATGCCTACATATATATATATATACAACGGCATTTAAAAATGCCGCAAAAAAGCCAATTATAAACAAATAATTGTTTTGTTGGACTGATTTTTCCTTTTCACCTGTAATAATTAATTAACCAATAGATATGATAAAACTCTAAAAATGACCACAAATTAACACATATGACAAATGCAAAGAAGCTTATCAATTATTATAAATCAAAGGTAATATAAACAAAATCAATAAAGCAAAGAAAAAAAATTATAGTCATATGAACGAATAAACAATAAGTTGTTCCCTAATAAGCAAAATGAATGTCAATTACAACAAAATAAAGAGTCTCTAGGTTCGCTGTTTCCCCTTGTTAGCAAATCCTCCATGGAATCTCTGTAAAGAAAATTGATAATGAAAAAAGTTTTAGGAAGGCAACAAATATCAATTATTTCTTATAACATATATACTAGAATTTAACATAAACATTAATCATATCGCATTTTTCTCCACTTGATCCAATCGCTGCGTAAGCATTGCCATAGTTTCTTTTAATGAAGTCATTTCTACGTCCTTGGCTGCCATAGATTCCTTCAATGTGATCATTTCTATGTCCTTGATTGCGATAGATTCCTTCACTGATGCTATTTCTGTATCCTTGGTTGCAAGTTCATCACGTAATGATCTAACTTCATCTTGTAAAATAGGATCTGAAGTTACAACTGCTCGAGTGGAAGATCCCCATAATGTACTTGGTGTTGGGCCCAAACCATATCCACGTACTTGTCCACGCCTTTCATCAATTCCCATAACTTGAGAATAAATATCATCTCTTCCAATATTATCTTGTGATGCGATTTTTGGTTGGGATAATAATTCTTCCACTTGTCTCTGCAAAGAAATTTGATGTATATCCAAAAATCAAAGATTACAAATTTAAACACAACCAGAGAGAAATTAACAATAATCCAAAAACCAATGTCACCAGCTATAAATTGGATTTTTAGCAAACAAATAAAAGAAGGAAACAAGCAACATTAATGTTAAGAAATTATAAATCATGAAGACAGAAATAAAAAAAATAAACAAGCAACCACCTGTAGAAATGATATTTTATAATACAAAGAATAAGCTAGAGCTCTCACAGAATAACACCAAAAATTACAGGTTGAATATCTTGGATAGTGCCAAAAAAGCCTAATCAAGATAGATCAGAAAATTCTTGGTTTTAAATTTCCCCATGATATAGCAAATTTTTCCCCAAAATATCTCCAACTTTGAAAGTTTTAGCATACTTTGGCCAGGTGCACAATATCTCCAACTTTGAATGTTCATATTCACGTCTGTAACAAAATCTAGGATCCTTTTTCTCATCCAACATGACAACATCTGTTGATACTTTATTCGGTTGTGTAGCCTACACCCCAACGAAGCCTAAGGAAAAGATTCCTTATCAGTTGAATAAAGAATGCCCCTCTTTTCTTATCTTAAAAAAAAAAAGAAAGAAGATTTGCTTTCTCTTTGGTGTGTGCTACAAACTTTAACAGGACCCACAGTGATATTCTTCACAAATCTGATACCTGTTCTACTATGGGTGACGGTGCTATCAAACCCACTCCATTTTATGCCCAAGCCTTAAGGACTAAGGAGCTTCCTCTGATGAATTCCATATAGATTAAATGAGGGGCCTTCAATGGGCAATGTCAGAAAAAAATTAACTTTCAATGGGCTTCTTACCATCTTCAAATCCAGTCCAAAGGCACAGCCCAATAACAAGTCATCCTGAAAGGACTAAATAAGGGCCTGTGACTGTGAATCTAAAATCAATTGAATTGTGAGCCCAATTCAAAAACACAACAATTTAATCATTTTTATCTGAAAAATCAGAGACTGTGTAGAGTTCTTCTGATCATCATCATCAACTTCAAAATTCAAGTGTTTATTTTCAGCATTAGAAACCATATCATCCATGCGTCGCATTATCTTTGGCACTTGGGCCCCATCACAAGCTCATTTGTCTTCAAAGTCTAGCCTATTTTAAACCTGACGGGAGACTTCCCTGTTAGGAGACTGCCAGATCACCTCCAGTACTCTTGATGGAATTCCAAACTACAAGACAGCTTCGTATAGGCATGACTCTGTGCACCTACCAACCTCAATGATCAGTTTTAGGGAATTTAACACGTTTATCTGAAACTCGAACCTACTCTGCTCCTAAGTTAGTTCTATAATGACCTCTACAATGTTCAGCCAATTCTTGAGCAATTTATTGAACCCAGATGTAAGGACAAAGCAAATATGTGCATCCATCTGAATCCATTGCCAGGAAAACCTTTAAGACACAAAGGAAGCAACCCAAAAAACCTAAAGTAGAAAAATCGCTTGCAAAAACCACTCTGCCAAGACCATCAATGCAGAGGAAACCAGGGGAAGCGAATAGATGATTTATCTCTATACAAAACCCCACACCACACTCCACCTACAACTCCACGTAACCCAGCCATAATCACTTTCCACCATGGTACCTATTAGTATTTCCCAATCAGATAGTGTAAATCTACACCTGAAGGAAGGTTTTTGCCTCAAATTTCCTTTCCAAATGGACCTAGAGAAATGATTTCTGCCCTCTATGAAGCCCAAGAGTATTGGAACAAAAGACTAAGCCTTTAGCATGATTAGTATTTTTCCAAGAAAATATGCATTCATCAACACTGCACACCAAATGAGACGAAAGCACACCACTAATAAAAGAATAAATCATGACTAACATTTGAAAGAGGATTAGCATACTTCCTCAAGAATACATTTGTTCGTCTCATATAGATTTTTCAAGACATAAAATGACATTTCAGAGAACTTAAGAAAAGCACACAAACACTTGGAAAGCAAAGTAATTACTTACAATTTTTTCGCCTACCCATTCATTTACGGGATCTCCATTTTTTCTCTTATGAGTTGCAAGAAACAGTTTGGATCGCGTAATTTTTTCTTCATGATTCTTTTCTTCCTACATTCCATATATTTATAATTAATACACAATCAATTGACAATATATAAAGTTAAAGATATATTAAAAAGAAACAAATTTCTAAAATTGAATTCACCAATTCATGCCAAACTCGGGCATAACTCTTTCGTCTAGATGTATGCAGTAGCTTTTGCATCCCTCTAATTTGCTTATTCCTTGCACATTTATCCTACAATATTTTGAGCACTTTAATTAATAGTTATGACAAAGAAAAAGTTTGGCTAATCATAATAATTCAATTATTAATTATAACAAAAACAAATTTCTCACAATAGCAACATTTTCAATTTAACTATTTAATACCTTATGGTTATCAGTTTCCCACTAGTCAACAAGCTGTGGCCATTGATCAGGGACGACGTCAGGAGGTATATTTTTCAACCTTTCATCATGAGTGGCGCATGGATCAAAATACTCACGCTTGCATTTACATTTCCAATCTCTCCATAATTTAGTAATACTCTTAAGAACGTATTGTTTTCCTCGTTCATCAATATTGAAAAATATCTACCACGGAAATAAAATTATGGCTTAAAATAATGTTCAACTAACATGCTAATAAAATTCAATTAAATATGTAAATAATAAAGAAAATTAAAATTTCATTACCTGAACATCTTCCCAAATTTGCTCTTCGATGTTAGGTTCCATTTGCCACCACGTCTTTCTGTCCAAAGGCAATTCCTCGCCATTCTTTGATTTAACCCCGAGAAAAGAAGATAAAATTGCAGCACTCTTCCCTATTGGTACTCCTTGCCTATTTAATATAATAGAAATCTTCATCCAGGTGCCATGTTTTGCCATTTTGCCATTCGTGTCCGACCCCTACCCCTTTTATGAGGGCCAAGCATGGAGATGTCCTCATCCGAAGGTGACATGGTGCTACGTGAATCCATAGTAAAAACGGGCAATAATAAACTTATACATACATAATGTGTAAGAATATACATACATAATGTGTAAAAATTACAACTAAATGAACTGACACAACTTATTTATCATAGGTTAGAGTAAATAATAAAACCAAATATAAGACAATTAATTAAAATTGAATTTAAAAATCAATTTCTTCATTGCACACAATATATAAAACTAAGTAGGAATATGTCCTCAAAGAAGTTACAAAGTAAATGAATAAGACAATCATATAATGGAATGGAATAACAATAACTCACAATTCATTTTTATTCATCAAAAATTATTCCCTCAACACCTTCCCTCACCCAGTTATCATTTTCATCATTTTCATTACCTATAATACCAAGTTGTTCACCAAATGGTAAGTTATCCCAAAACGTATTATCATGGTCATTTTCATCTTGCCCCAAATCAAATATGTCTCGTGGCTTATGTTTAACAACAACATGCCATTCCTCATCAAGAGGATCTTGAACATAGAAGACTTGCTCAGCTTGAGTTGCCAAGACATATGGTTCATCGATAACTTGTGAGTCAAGTATCAAGCAGCTAAAGTTTACTAGTGTGAGTCCGAAATCATCATTTTTTATCCCTCGGCCTGATACCCTTACATCAGCCCACTCACACTTTAACATCACATATTTAAGGTTTGAAGAATATGTCAACTCAATTATTTCTTGAATGCGACCATAATATGTGATTGAACCCACTGTAGGTCTTTTATCCTTGGCGCTCGCATAGCTTGTAATTGTTGCATTCACAGCAACACCACTGTTTTGATATATGCCTCCAACCTCCTTATCCATTGTGTGAAATCGATATCCATTGACCATGTATCCCTTGAACCGCCTTGCAAATTTATTAGGACCGCGAGCAAGCATCTTAATTTCATCAGGCACAAAAACTCCTATTGTATTCAGCTCTGCCACCTATTTTATAATGCATGCACATATTTAATGTTCAAACACAATAAATGATTTGAATTGTGAATTAGTAACTAATAATAATGCGATATTACTAACATTTTTTTTTGAACCAATCAATGAATGTCTCACGATGAACTTTTTGCAAATCACGAGGATTTCGAATTGTGGATCACAAATGACTTTCATGCATCCTGCATTAAATATGATCAATATCCCTAAGATTTGTTAGCAAAAATTTAACAAAAATAATTGGTCTTTTGTGAATGAAAGACTTACTTTAAATACTTCGATATCTCACTATTATTAAATAACATGTAACCATGTGCCTACACCAATTCTAATTGACTAAGCTGAAATTGTTCTGCAGCACCCATCATTGTTTCGTCAACATTCCTTAAAGGTCACTGCAACCTTGTTTCGATACCAATAAAGTAGCTCGAGCAGAATGTTAAGCATTCTTCTGCCAAATATCCCTAAGCGATTGATGCCTCTGGATGTGCTTTATTATGCACATACAATTTCAGGCTATGCAAAAACCTAATTTGGAAAAATATGTTTCAATTACAATCCAATGAAATACATAAATGAATTACCATAAATGCATATAGGAAACTAACCTCTCAATGGGATACATCCATTAATAATGTACAGGTCCACCTAGAAGAACTTTTGTTGCTAAATGAATTGGCAAGTGCACCATAACATCAAAAAGTGCCGGAGGAAAAATTCTCTCCATATGACAAAGTGTGACTGCAATTCTATTTTGTAATTGCAACAAGTCCTGCTCTTTGTATACTTTCGAACATAGCTCACTAAAAAAATTACTTAGATCTATCAGCACAGAACTAATAGCTTTCGGCAATGTCCTTCTTACAGCCAGTGGAAGAAATTGTTGCATGATTACGTGATAATCATGGCTCTTTAATCCAGACAAACTTTTATCTTTCTTATTAAAAAATCTTCCTATATTAGATGAATAACCATCAGGAACCTTCAAGTTGCTTAGTACTTGATAAAATATAATTTTCTCTTTCTTGGACATTGTGTAACATGCAGGAGGGAGGATAACTTTTCCACTATCTCTGATAGGGTGTAGTGGTTGTCTCAACCCCATCAATTCTAGGTCCTTACGAGCATTTAAGGAATCCTTTGTTTTCTTATCAATATTTAATAGGGTCCCAAGTATACTCTCACAGATGTTCTTCTCAATATGCATCACATCTAAGTTGTACCTCAAAATATTATGCCTCCAATATGGTAAGTCAAAGAATATGCTTTTTTTCTTCCAATTTTATGGCAATACATCTGATACTCGGGATTGAGATTTTTTTCTCCCTTATGTGAAAGGAAGACCATCCAACTCTTCTAACACTTCGATACCAAACATCATTTTAGGAGCATCCCTCACCTCTATCGTGCCATCAAACAAATTCTTATTCAAACAAAACTTATGATTAGAAGACAAGAACCTGTGATGACCCATATAACAAAACTTTTTGCCATTTTTTAGGCGTTGGCTACAAGTGTCCTTGTGGCAGGAAGGGCACGCAAGCTTATCCTTTGTGCTCCATCCAGACAAGTCTGCATAACCTAGAAAGTCATTGATGGTCCATAGCAAGGCAGCTCGCATTGAAAATGTCTCCTTTGTAAATGAATCATATGTTGCCACACCAACTTCCCACAACTCTTTTAGCTCCTCAACCAATGGTTGCATGTATACATCAATATTATTTTCCAGGAGCTTTAGGCCCAGGAATGATCATAGACAAGATTATGTTTGACTATTTCATACAAACCCAAGGCGGCAAGTTATAAGGAATGATAACCACGGGCCACGTGCTGTGGGTACTAGCCATATTTCCTAATGGATTGAACCCATCACTTGCTAACCCAAGCCTCACATTACGAGGATCTGAAGCAAAATCAGGATTCATAGAATCAAACTCAATCCATGCTTTTGAATCTGCAGGGTGTCTTAACAACCCATCCTTATTTCTTTTCTCATCATGCCATCTCATGTCAGAAGCCGTCTTCGATGACATGAATAACCTCTGAAGTCTTGGCCTTAGTGGAAAATAACGCAACACCTTTGCAGGTGTAGGATTCTTGCTTCCTTTTGAACACTTACCCTCCTTCTTCCATCTAGAAGTTCCACAAGTAACACAAGAATCCAAATTGGCATAATCTTTCCTATACAACAAACAATCCTCAGGGCATGCATCAATTTTCTCATATTTAAGGCTTAACTCGTCAATAGACTTCCTCACTTGATAAAAACTCTCAGGAAGTATTGATCCCTCAGGAAGTACTTCTCTTAAAAGGTCCAACAACAAGGTAAATATCTTGTCGGTCAGACCACCCAAGCACTTTAAGTGAAACAACAGCAAAATAAATGATAATTTGGTATGCGTTTTACAACCTGGGTACAATTCTTGCTCGGAATCCCTCACAAATTTAGAGAATTTTTTAAAGTCTTCACCTTGTGGTCCCCCTACTTCTGTCTCGATCCCATCCATTCTCCCAACTTCTGAATGCCCAAAAGCATCTTGTACCAAGTTAGTCACTTCATCCCTTTCCACATTCACATCAATATTATCATCCATTACATTCTCGATATTCAAACTCGATGGTAAACTAGACTCCCGTTCATAGTATCATCTCATATAACGATTGTCAAAGCCATAACAAATCATATGGTCTTCCATTGTAGCACTATCTTGATAAAGCACGTTATTGCACTTGCGACATGGGCACCTCAACTTACCTCTATTGAGTTTCTTCAAGGCAAATGCAAAAATAACGAAATCTTTCACCCATTTTACGTACTCGGGAGTAGTCCTTAAACAAAATGAAAATTATAATTTACATTAGTACTGGTAAAACAAAATAAGAGGTGTTTCAAATTAATTATAATTTCACTATTATATATATAGAAAGTTTACCTTTCTTGCTCGGTCCAATACCTATCCATTGTCTAGAATCAATGCTTCTGTTTTACTTAATGTTCAAACACGCCCTTTTGAAAGAAAAACCAGAAAATCTAAGTATAAAATTTAACTACAATCTTCAATAACTCAAACCGAAAACTTACTAGACCCTAAATATTTAACATCCAAAAAACAATAGAATCATTCATAAAATGGGATCTATACTCATTCCTATAGATATAAGATTATAGAATCTCTATAGATTTGACTAAAGATTTAACATATTTGAATCAGCTCCTTTAGCTTGAAATTTTCACAAGTGAACATATAAATTTCTTCTTTGGATTAGAGAACAAAAAAATCTAGAACATTCCTCATCCAGTAACTCTTTGTAATGCAAGAATTATAAACAGAGAAATAGGAAAAGAAAAGCAGCCATAATCAACTCCATACATCAAATAACAGACTAAAAGAACTTTTATAAAATTTTGAAGATTGTTCAAAATAGAAGCCAACAAGGATCAAACTTTTAGAATATAGAGAATACACCTGAAAAACCAGAGCTAATCATCCCAAACCTATCCAAGGAGTACCCAAGAGCAATAGTAGGATGCACCCCATAGACCTGTACTATTCGAGACATCTTCCAACAAGGAGATCCATATCTCTATCATTGACAATTTTCTTGCAGAAGTACCCTCTGGCTTAAGAACACTTTTATAGAATTACGAAATTTTATTCACTTTTGACTAACCCAAGAAAGTTCATAAATGAACATGGTTTTTAAAAGCCCAATAGTAGAGAATGCTTTTGCCAGGTTCATCCCTAATTTCCATGACGGGGCTCATGTTCTCAGGAAATGGGTGCTTTATTGTGTTGTCTATAAATGCCTATAGTCCAACCTCCTTACCAGAGTAAGTCAGAAAAAGTTACATGTGCTGCTACTGATAGGTTATATTGTTCATTCAGTAACTGGGTGTTGAATTGTGCCAGATGTCGCTTCTTGGGTCCAGATTCAATATTAAACAATATGGTGACTAAATGGAGGAGAAATAGGAGAATATGGTATAATTCAAGTCCTTTATGTAAAACTGGTGTTATGATAGTGGTCACATGTTTTTTCATATATAATAGTTCTTAATCTTTGGGGACCAACTTTGTGTGATAGTAGCCTTTGGCTGCTAGCATGAGAACGCAGGTTTGAGTCTTATTGTGGCCGCTTTGCAAATAAATTTTAACAATTAGATATGTTGCTGGGCCACCCCTCTCATTACCCTGCTTTGAAAGACCTATTCTGAGTTATGGTCCTTTTTTATTATTCTTGATAGTTCACTAATGGTTCCTGAATATCTTTTGCCTTTTTGTGTTACTATTTTCTTGTTTTTCAAGATAATTACTCTGCAGATTTATAAGCATGTAAAATGGGGTTAGCTATAACAGTTTAAGATGTTCATTGTAGCAGATTCATTCCACTGCTGCCACCTAAGCCCCCTCCCTCCCTTCCCTTTTTTTTCTTCTAATTTTTATTTTCCTATAGTGTGTCTGACTTTGCTGATATTTGTTTAAAACATAAATAGTAATGTAGCTAAGTTAGTTGCATAGGATGATGAACAGACCACTATGTGAAAATCTTGCGAGTATACTAGAGACGACATTACCTGCACCTCCAAATGTCTTGAAGGATGCAGAGCAAGTTGAATGTGGAATTTGTTATGCTCAGTGTCTTCCTATTGGTAAGATCTACAATTCATAGTTTAAGGATATCAAAATTTTATACCATTCATCTATTTTTGACTGAGACATTAATGTAGATGAGGAACTTGGAGCTAAGAGTGGAAGTGGTCCTGATTATACTTGTGATAGTATGAATTGCAAAAGAGCCTTCCATAGTGTTTGTCTTCAAGACTGGTTACGCACCCATCCCTAACAAGATTAATTCAGTGTAGTTTATTTGGTAGAGATCAGATGTTTTTCAAGGAAGTTCTTTTCTTTATTCACCTGCTTATGTTATATGTAATTCTCTTGAAATTTATCTAATGCATCAAGAAAATAACTTCAATTCACTCTTCACTAGTAAAACATGAGTTGGATTCTTATTTTGCCTATGCTTAACTATTGACTCTTTTAAGTTTCTATTAAAAATATATATACATCAGCACACCAGATTTACTTGTAACTACCGATTCACATCCTACACTTTTCCTATTTAGCAAAAAGGAACCCAGTTCAGAACCGAATTAATATCAAATTCAAAACTAAACAAGAACCCCAGATCAGAACATAATCAAACAAAAACATACTTCTTCACCCTTCAGAGCAATTACTGTTCACGATCAGGCTAACTCTCTACTCCTAATTCCTTACTCCTTTGATGGAATCGATCCACATTGAAAGTAAAATCAAAGATATTATGTAAGTTATCACGGATAATGTACGATGTAAACTTAAATGGAGTAAATAATTAACTGAGACAAGAAAACAATGAAAGAAGTGGAATCGATCCACATTGAAATTAAAGGGGAACAAAAAGACCTTTTCAATATAAATTCTTTTCCTATCGGTTTATGGCAACCTCCCATTCACCATAGAAAAGAAGAAAACAGAGGGGGTTTAGCAAATACATGGGAAAAAAATCAGATACATACCAGAATTTTTTACGGTGGCTTTTGAGAGTCTTGGCTTTTCGACAGGGCAAGCCGGAGAGCGAAATATCAAACGAGAGTGAAGTGATACAGCGCAAGCCCTATGTACGTCTTCTCCACTTTCGTTGAAGCGAGAGAAGGAATGAACCAAGCAAGGCACGAGAGAGTGAATGAAGCCCCACGTTTCTTCTCCCTCGCTATATTGCCGCGAGAAAGATGGAGGACAATCTCTATCTTGTTTAATCTTGATTTGTTTTGTTCGGCGGGAAAGAGAGGATCGATTCAAAGTATATATTGCAATAGTCCGGTCGGGTTTTTAATAAAACCACAATTAAACCCAAATGTGACAATATATGCATGTCTATTAACGGAAACCAAAAGCAAAACTGATTTAATTGGGTTTCTTAATATAAAATCAAAACCATCAATAAAAATCTAAAAGTTTGGTTTCTCTAATTTTAACAAGGGGTGAAACTTGGTTTGGTTTGGCTCAGGTTTACCTCAACTCAAGACCAAACCTAGCTAGGTCTCTATGACCACCAAAACTGAACCAATCCAAATTAAGAACCAAGCCCACCTCAATCGAGCAACAAACTGAAAAAATAATATAAATAGCTATAATAATTATATTCTATGTATATTTCATATATTCTATATCATAAATTTTAATTATAATACTATGATACATAAATAGCTAGCTAATACATATATATTTTATAATTGATATACATTCTTCTTAATTGGTTCAGATTATTGGTTTAAAACTTGATAAATCGAATTCCTAGCTAGTTTATTGGTTTGACTTAAACATGCATGTGTGTATATACGTATAAATACCTATACTATATATAACCAAGTAGCATATATATGCCCCATGCAGCCCGGGGCCGCTTGGGGCAACTGGGGGCACCTGCGCGGGGTGCCATTGCACCCCCCAAGTGGGTCATATGCCCCATGCGGCTCGGGGCTGCATGAGGCAACTGGGGGCACCCGGGGTGCCATGGCACCACCCGGGTGGGGCATATTCCCCTTGCGGCCTGGGGCCGCTTAGGGCAACTAGGGCCACCCTGGGTGCCATGGAGGGGCACCCTGGGTGCCATGGCACCTCCTAGGTGAAGGTGCCCTTTTGGGATTTACGCCATCCAATTAAAGTGCAAAACTTTCCATAACAGCCCATAAACACCATCGTGAAGATACATTAAAATAAAATAGTGTAATGGTAAAAAAAATTCCTCAATTTTTTGGAAACTAATTAAATTGTCAGTTATGCAAGTACTGTTACCTCCCACGACGTGCAGTATACTACATGTGCACCCTACTGGTACATATATAATTAATGATTGTTTAGTTCAATTTTGTTTGATCTCCTAATTGAGACAGAACCAAAACCGAATAGGTTTTTATAGTATAAAACTGAAACAAAATTGGAATGATAATAAAACAAAAACCTACCTAAAAAGTTTTTTTTGGCTAGGTTAATTTAATTCTTAATTTGTTCGAATTGAACCTTTTCCATCGCCATGTATTAGTGGTATGATATAGTGGCGAACCTTAAATGAGCACTACAAATGCCTTTTTAATTAACGATGAACCTCAAGGAGTGCCACAGATAATTTTGAAATTAACGGCGAACATTAAAGAATGATGCAAATGTTTTTACAATTAACGGCGAACATTAAAAAATGTTGCAAATGCCTTTTTAATTAACGATGAACATTAAGGAATGTCACGAATATTTTTTATATTAGTGGCAAATAATAAGGGATGTCGCAACTGCTCTTTAATTAACAACGGACATTAAATAATGCTGCGAATGTTTTTTTTATTAACGGCAAACATTAAAGAATGCTGCCAATTCTTTTAAATTAACGACGAACATTAAAGAATGCCACAAATACTTTCTTAATTAGCGGCGAATATTAAATAATGCCACAAATAATTTTTAAATTAACGACGAACATTAAGGAATGCAGCAAATGCTTTCTTAATTAGCGGCGAATATTAGATACCGCCACAAATAATTTTTAAATTAACGATGAAAACTAAGTAATGTCACAAATGCTTTTTACATTAACGACAAACATAAAAATATGCCACAAATGGTTTCTTTTTTAACGGCAAACATTAAATTACGTTGCAAATGTTTTTTCCATTAACGACAAACATAAAAAAATGCCGCAAATATTTATTTTTTAGTGGTGAACGTCAAATTATGTCGCCATATGATATATACAGTGACAAATATTTATGTTCGCTGCAAAATTTGTTTCGCCAAAAAATGAATTTTTTGTAGTGTCACCACTCACCAGAACATGCTAGAGAGGATATGTTACCAGATTCCAATTTTTTTCTTTTGGGTCGACAACAAACCACATATAGCCTAGCCACTATGGAAACGTGGCCCATGGGTTCCTCGGTTCAGGACACGAAACAAGCAAAATTCTGATATATAATTCCTTCCAACTACAACTACTAGGTCAATAAAATAAAATATTTCTGAAAATAAGCTTCTTTATTAATCGGTGGTTCATGACAGATGACACCATGTAGAAGGACCAGAAATGATGTGAATTGCGCACCTAACGGTCCTAAACCCGTCTTTTTTTTTCTTCTCTCCTTTTTGAAAGCATTTCCTCTACAGCCAAAATTTGGTGGTTTCGTTAAATCACCGGTTGGGATGGAATTTGAATGTGTTGGGCCCCCTCTTGAAATGGCAACCATCCGTGCATTTAACTGTGGCACCACTGAGTGGCTCTAGGTGAAACGCTCTCTCTCCTTTTCCCAAAAATATATTATGTCGCACGTGCCGCGCCTATGCTCCACAAGTTCTACAAGTGGGCAACAAACTCTTAAGAGAAAATTTTGGGCTCATAGAACACTATTTAGAAATCAGGGCCTGCCCATTTCATTAAAGCATAATTCTAGCTCAGGGCAATTCCAGACCTAGCCATCTAACTGGTTGGTGTAAATTGTGATGCTAATCTATGGCTGTCCAGTAGCCCGTTACGGTATGGTCTCCCAAAATGGTACAAAAACCAAGAATATATAAACAAACCAAAAAGAGGGTAACCAGTGTCATTAGAAGACAACGATAAGGAAGGAGATAATTAATTTATAATTGTTAAAGGTCAAAAAGTATGGTCCCAAAACAAAAAGAAAAAAAAAAGAGGGAATGAGATCCACGCCGATCTCTTCCCGGGATCTGATTTGAATCAAGTATAATTGCTCCTATATTTCGCATTTTAAGGATGTTTCTTGGAAGAACTAATCTAAATCCGTCTTGTATTACCGGGGAATTGAAATAAAGATCACATGTAACTTCTAATTCTCATGGGAATTGGTCAACCAAACATAAGAATTGAAATTCTTTTTGGCCAATTCCAATTCCTGCGATCCAAACGTACCCTAACTGGTTCTCAAAACACTTTCTAAGACTATTTTTGCCTTCCACGTACCCCGAACCAACATAATTTATCCAATTAATGACATAGCTATACTATGATAAGTTGCCCTATAATGTACAAGGAGCTGCTCTATTTAGCATTCCAATCCTATTTGGCGGTAGAATTTATCGTTGGTACTGGTGTGAATTGGGTTAAGATCTATTACTTTATCATTTCGTCAAACGATTTAAAAAAACCAACTCATAATAAGTTCAAATTTACTACATTGTGTGTTTTAAACCAAATTGGATGAGAGGAATGCTTAAGAGGGCAAAAAGCTGCTCTCTTCTAAATTTAGTGAGCCAATTATTGGACCGTGCAACCTTACGTTTAGGAACGGCCATGCAACCTTACTGGAAATAAATACGCGTGAATCACGTGGGCGTATTGGCTAATTCACATAATAGTTTCACGACGCAAACTAAGAAAGCTCCTTCTTGAGGAAAGGCAATCAAAACCCAGAAAGTTTCTTGATGAGAGATCTTGTAGCCACGTAGGATGCTACCACGTTCAACATATCACGATGGCTGCTCTTTCATATTTTTCAATGCGAAATTTTATGTGAAATGTCACTCTACTTGCATTTCGCATTAAAAAATGCAGCTGCTATTGGACGCTACAGGTGGTAGGATCCGCGAGTCAGCTGCAGCATCAGAGATGATTTCATACCAACATGGACCGTGAAGCTTACATAAACAACAAAAATGTTTGAAGTAAAAAACGTCCATAAAATGAAAAGAGGAAAATAATGAAAAAGTTCACTATTTGGCTGAATTTATAAAAACAGCTCATCAAAAATCTCATTTTGTAGAAAATGATCAATTTTCAAACGTAATTGACCTGTGGGGTCACATTAAAAAAAATTTAAAAATTGCGTTACTTTATGTGAGACATGGATTCGTCATCTCGGATGACTTCCGATATCGTCACGCGGGGATCGATAAAAATAAGAGTCGCCACCATCCAAGTTAAGGTGTGAATGGACACCAAAGGGTTCATAAGAGCCAAATAAAGCCAAAGTAGCTCTAATACAAGGAAAAATCCGGAGATTGGGTAAGGGGAATTATTTATGAGCAGGGGAAGGTGTTAGGCACCCCCACTCATCCGTCTAAGACGGTTGCCACATGCTTGCTTATGCTAAAAATTGTTTGCTAATAATAGAGAAAATAAGAGATGCTTAAAATAAGCACAATGTGTGTGATTATTCCACATGAGCAATCAAATGAAATGGAACTCTCTTCGTGGATATGTCACTTCAGAACTTCATGAGTAAAGAAAAATCTAAGTCAAATTTGAAGAAAATCAAGCCAAGGTAAATCCGGAAAAATCAGACTAAAAGAGCTTGAAAGCTTTGATTAACCATAACTCACTCAATTTAAATCCAAATCCAATGAAACCAAGGCCATTTGAAAACTGGTATATAGTAAAGTATACAGTAAAAATTTCAGCTCAATCCGATTGAAAATGAGAGAGATATCCACATCTGAAATCTGCTGCTATAACTTGGAAAAAGTGATGAGTAGGCATTTTCAAAGTCCTATTCGTGGAGTTTGGCTCAATAAAATTCCATAAAAATTGGTATGGAGGAAGTATGTAATGCCCTCTTTCCAAAGAAAAAAGTCTCACCCCAAACT
Source organism: Buxus sempervirens (assembly GCA_947561395.2). Lineage (NCBI taxonomy): Eukaryota > Viridiplantae > Streptophyta > Magnoliopsida > Buxales > Buxaceae > Buxus > Buxus sempervirens. Next base: position 11,478,239 of record OX387183.1, read on the forward strand.
CTATCCGGATGCGACTTGTGTGCTCTCTTGAATAGGCCTAGAAGACCACAGATTAGCTCTAGACTATGCCAGCGAGCACCTCTGAGTCAATCAAGCACACAGGCCTCAAATCAAATCAAAATCTGTTGAAACCAGTTGGAAATGAAAATAGACTTCTCAAGGAAAACTCAAAAATTAGAATCACTCAAAACGGATTAAAATTGAATAAACGGTGCACCATCAAAGCGGCAAGTTCAGCAATCTAGGCTGACTGACTTACAAACTTTGAACAGATAGTGTCAAAAATTGGCTACATGAAAGTGGACGAAATTTTCCAGATATAAAATAAGCACATCCATCTATCACATGTCTTTGGAATCACTCAAAAATTCATCCGGAGGATGAAGTTATAAGCATTCCAAGACAGGCCACAGATCTGCCTTGTTTTGAAGATTTTGAATAGAAAAATGGAAACCAGTGCATGAGTGCATGTGAATTCGACCAAAACCTTAAAAATCAACAAAAAACCATCTCATGGAGTTCTAAAATTCATTCTGAGGCCTGGGATCTCAGATTTTCCATATTGAACATGGAAAGTCCAAGATCTAGCCTATTTGATGTAAAAAGTGAAAAGTGTGTGAAGAGCTGTGGAAAATCACATTTCTAGGAGAAGATTGGGATCCATTGCTATTGAGAGCATGGATCCTTGCATCCTCTCCATACGCAAATCAAAATTGCATCAAGCACAAAATTATCATAAGATCAACATGCCATTCAAAGTAGGTTCTAAGCCTAGAGGGTCCATTCCAACATCTTTTTCCCCAGGTTCTCTCTTCACGTTTTACGGCTAGAGAGGATTCCCAGGTACTTTGGATGTGGTTTGGGGCTACAAGCAATCACCAAGGCCTTACACTACAGAAAGGTAGAAGGAGAGATTGCTGGAAAAGTAAAGAGGAAGCTAGAAAACCAAATGGAGCTTTACCTTTGGTAGCTTGAATGGTTGAGGCAACAATCCAGCAGAGTTTTCCCTCTTCTTCCAGAGCCTCCAAGCTTCAAATTCTCAGCCCTTTGCAAGAGGAGGACCCCTCTATTTATAGGCCAAGTCAAGGGTAGAAGAGTCCCAAGGGTAGGCTAAAAAGGCCTTCTAGATTATTCCAATTCTCCTCCAAGGCTTGAATTGGAGTAATTCAGCAAGTTTCGGAGGGTAAAATAGGGAATTCAAGTCCCTGAGAGAGAGGTAATGTGCGTAAATAAGGCTCAGAGATCGAGCCTTTTCGCAAATGCACGAAAGAGCCAAAACCGTATACTCAGTGCGGTTTCTACAGAACCGTCCTATATGTGCGGTTTCTATGCAAATTCATCTCAACCGCACATACAGGGCGGTTCAATTCAGTTACGCTCGTCATGATTGCTGTCGACGTGTCTCAACGGCCGAAGCTTCCGGAAGCCACGTGGCAGCTCACGCAACAAGCATGCACATCAACCGTGCTGTGTATGCGGTTGCAACCGTACATACAGGACGGTTGAGACCAAATTCTCAAAAACCGCACATATACTACGGTCAGCACATTTTTGGTTGGTTTAAAGCCATAACTGCACAGGCCAGGCTTATTTACATGTAATATCGTTTAAGTAAATGTCCTCGTATTTTTTAATCTCCATTTACTTAAGATATTACATGTAAATAAGCAAACACCCCCCCCCCCCCCCCATTTGAATCCATTAAAAATATTTCCAGACCCAAATTCCAAGTGAATAAAAAGTCAACTTTCCAGTTCCAGGCTAAATTCCGGTTTTTCAGGTCCGGTAAAAAGATTCAACATGTTGATACAAAGGTATTTATCAAGATTAAAAATCTCAAAAAATTCATTTATGCAATAACATTGCTAAAAACCTAATTACCGGGAAAAATTATCTTCAAATGTTGCTTTAAAAAATATTTCATTTTCTGGGGTCAAAAGTCAACAAAATTCAACCCGAAAAAGTTTGACTTTGCATAAAAGGTTGAATTCGGGCCTTTTCCTTTGCGGGTTTGGATTCAAATGGGTTAAGGATCTTAAACCCAATGCTAAGAATTGAAAATTAAATAAAATATTTCTCTCCTTCAAGATTTATCAAAAATCGTGCAATTTTTGAGTGTCTACACTTTACCATAGTTAAAAACCGTTTCAATCGGAATGTGGAATGTACAGTCTCTATCTATACTGTTATTTACAGCATTGAAGGAGTGCCATTCAATGTGGGTCCTACACAAAAAAAATAAAAACTAAAAAAATGTTTCACGTAGGATGTGTCAATCAATGGGGATGCGTCAATCAATGTTTCACGTAGGATGTGCTTCAATATGATTCTATCCCACCCAAGCTTGTATTATATAATTTAATTATTTATACAAAGTGATCCTTTTTGGAAATATATGTTTCGTGCTAGGGTGACATGAGATTGTTCACTTTTTAAAAATATTTATAAAAACAGTCCACTAAGATGACGAATTATAAAAAACAGGCCAATTTTTGTCAATAATTATAAAAAAGTAGGTTCAAATTAAATTATAAGATTACTTTTCAAAAATAATTAAATTTGAGAATCACTTTATTTAAGATATAAACACATTGTACATGGGATACAAGCTTCTTATATTAGACACAAGCTCATATTATATGGGACATAAACGCATTCTATGTGGGATACGAGCGCATCCTACGTGCATTATACGTGGGATATGAGTGCACACAAACGTCTTTTGGTTTAAAATGATACTATTTTTTTAATTATTTTCGAAAAATGACCCTTCAGATAATTATGTCTAAGAAGTGGTCCTTTTCTACAATTCAGCATTTGACCATTAAGCTTATACAAACATCAACAACGTTCGAAGGTTTAACCGCCATAAACAAATTTTGGACCAAAAAGTTTGAATCTCAAAAGCTGAAAACAAACAAACCATGAACAGTGTAGAAAGACACCATGGCCGAGTTAGCGAGCTAGCCTAAAGCACTGGGGGATTGAGCGAGGCAAACGCAAGGAGGTCCTGATCACGTTCCAGCACCGCCATTGTTTGTTCATCTGAAGTAACCCATGCTTCTATCCCATCGCCCAATCTTGTATCCATCATAACTATACAATTCCCAACATCCGCGTCTCCTCCACCACTCACAGAACTTACCCACACAGGCTTTCCCCATCCAAAATCAGCTTCATAGAAAGGGAACCTACACCAACTGGTGACGGCATAATAATGGACATCATCTGGAGAATACATCTGAAGTTCCTTTTCCATGTCCTGAAAAAACCTCAAGGACCCTTCATCACCCTGGAATTCTCTTATACAGTCATGATCAACTTTGCGAATGGATTCCCTCAGCTGAGTCACCAACTCAACTAACTCCCTCTCGCTCTCATTCGTTGATGTCACACTTGTAGTCCAAACCAAATTCCCGATGGTATTTCTTGGCAGAGACGGAACCAGCCTGCCCCGAATGTTAAGCGCATAAGTCGCCGCAAAACTAAGTTTTTTCAAGTATGGTTTGTCTCTGGAGGCAGAAATGATGCGTTGCCAGATGAGCGACGACACCACTTCGACCCGGGTGGGTTGCTTCACTGTGCTGTTAGTCATGACCTTCGCCTTCAGGGCAGCTATGTTTGAGCCATTAAACACAAACCTTTGTGTCTTTCTAGTGACTTTCGTTTTGGATAAATCAAGTGTTGGAACAATTAATCCTGATAAATCTATTTGTGGGAAGAGAGAATCTTGTACGAAGATGGGAGGCACAGCTTCAGTAGAACCACGAGAGGTTGAGGCCCAATCCTCAACAAACGCCGTCAAGGATGATGCATCAAAAATCTTGTGTATAAAGCACATACCGATTGCTAGACCTCCACATTCAAAGCTGTTTACTTGAAAGGCTACTGGAGATGCATTTTCTACATCATTAACAACGAAATGACAGGGAAGGAGATGATTTAGTACCTCAATTTCAGGTTCCTGTAAGAACTTTGAGAGCTCACAGCTGACTTGGGCTTCTATGTAGTCCACCCCCTGATCGTTGCAGTCAATAGTGCAGAGGTCTTCTTTGATCCTTCCGGCGAATGGGTAGTATCGCGACAAGGAGTCCGATAAGGATTTCTTTAGCTGATCAGATCTCTTGGCACTTGGGATTTTATCTCCTTCATTGCTTTGATCATGATAAAAGAAAACGTTAGGAACATAGATTAGAGGACTGATCTGATCAAAAAAGGAGAGCTTAAAGCTTCTAAGGTGAGGGGGAGTTGGGGAGGATGGTTTGACGGTCTCTCTTTTGATGATTTCAACTTTCATCTTGGTCGTGGCTTCTCCTCAAATGGGAACTCTTACTTTTGCTATGGTTCAAAGAGATGCAAAACTTGAAGATTAATAAAGGAACATGGATGAGCAGATTTTCTCTAATACCGATGGTGCCATCACAGCGGATTTTGGAGTGTGGAGTAGGAGGAGGCATTTATTCTAGTCCCAGAAGCTGGTGGTACCGTGATACAACGGGCTGAGACGTGTTTTGGGGAGTAAGCTCGTATTGAAACGGGCATCCGTCCGTTCATTTGAAGCGGGTACCACTGAAACGGTCTTCTAATAGGACTATGAGAGAAGGCTGGTCAGTGGGGTTATAGTAAGATTGTCCGAAGAATGGGGGGTGAGAATAGGGGATGGAACGTGACGGTTGAGAAGAGAGAGCGAGAAGGATGAGAGAGGGCTGGTCGGTGGGGTTGGTTACTGGGATGTTGAATGATTGAATGAATTGCTTGCTCTCACTAGAGCAGGATGCCGCGGTTAGTGTTTTTTTCCAAGTGAGCCCCACAAAAACCATTTACAAATGGTGAAAAACACCAATTCTCGGATGTTCCATGTGGAAGCATTCCACTCTAGTAGTAGGGTACAATTCAGCTAAGAATTACAAACAATTTCATCTCATGGGTTTGGGGGTTGAAATCGTCTGTCGCAATGATCCTGTGGTAGACCCTGTAGCATTGTGGGATGCTGCCATGTGTATATCCCACGGATGCTGCATTTTTCATATTAAAAAAATGTGAGTTTCACAGCATCCGTGGGATGCTACACATAACAACATCTCACAGATGCTGCAAGGTCTACAGCAGGACCAGATGAGAGAGGGCTGGTCGGTGGTGCTGAGTAAGATTGTCCAAACAATGGGGGGTGAGAATAGGGGACGGAACGTGACCTTTGAAAATAGAGAGAGAGAGTAGGATCAAGGATGAGACAGGGCTGGTCGGTGGGCTTGGTTAGTGGGATGCTTGAACGAGTAAATGAATTGCTTCCTGTTAGTAGAGTGGCTGCAACGGTTAGTGTTTATCTAAGTGAACCCCGCAAAAACCATTTATAAAAGGTGAAAAGCACCAATCTTAGAATGCTTGACGTGGAAGTATAGGAAGCTGCATTTCAGTCAAAAATTCCAGACGATTTCATCCCATGGGGTTTGGGAGTTAGTTGTCCTTTCATTCCCCATTTCAATAGAGGACTGCACTAGTAATACTTTAATTTGTGCTTTGTTTAGATTTATATAAAGGGAAAAAATTGCTAATCTACTTGTATGATTAACAAATATTCATTCTAAAAAACAATTATATTGAAAAAAATTTCAAACGTTGCTTTTAGATAGCAATTGTACAAAGTGTTAAGTTCTAGTACATCACATAGGGACAAGGATATTCAAAAATTGAAAAAATAATGGATGATTGAAAATAATAGAGTCAATTGACAATAATAAAAATGTAAAAATTAAATAAGCTAAGGCTTCTTTATCAATAGTCATTGTGCCCTTTATATATCAAATATTAAGAATTGATAGAATCCAAAACTTGCACTTAGAAGGAAAAAAATAATAAAAAACTACTCGTGTAAACATAATAACAAAGAATAATATAAATAAAAAAATTAAGTATATACATTTGGTAACTTCTTAACTATAGAATAATATTTAATCACAAGTTAAAATTTACTAATTATATATCAACACATATATATGTTTGATGTAGTAATTTATAACATATAATATAGATGTATATTATATATCTAATGAGCCGAGCTTTAACTGAGCTGAGCCCAATCAAGCTCCGCTCATGCTCATTAAGTGAACGAGCTATTTTTTAGGTTGGAACTTGGCTTACGAGCCTAAATAAAGCTCAAGTTTGGCTCATGCGAACCAAGCCCGAGCTTGAGTGGAGCTAGCTCAGGTTGTTGACAGCACCTATAGACAATAACAAATTAAGTAAAAATAAACAAAGCTAAAACTTCTCTATCCATAGTAACTGTGTACTTTCAAAATTAAATATTAATAATTAATAGGATCCAAAACCTGCATTTACAAGAAAAATGAGAAATGTATTCACGTAATCACAACAATGAAGAACAAAAAATAAATTGAACAAACTTTTTAATTTTTTTACAAAGAGACAAAATAATTGAAGCTAAAAGCTTGTGTTATAGAGGGAAAGAGACAAAATAATTGAAGCTAAAAGCTTGTGTTATAGAGGGAAAGCATTGTAGACAATATAATTTAGATTCAGTCATCAAATTCTAGATAATTTGAAAATTATTATGCTTTTTGAAAATATTAGAACACTGAGTGTTATTCCACTATTTATAGACCACGATGCATTTAGCTTACATAAGAGTGGCTCACAAGTTTTCTAACGAGTTTTAGAAGTGACATGGCTTTTTACAAGTCTTCTAAGGAGGCTTGCAAGATTGTAACTATCAGTTGTTTCACTAATCACTTCCTGTGGTGATTTTCTCTGCAGCCCTTAAGTGAAGTCTCCATAAGATGCAAACACGTGTCCTGTGGCTAAAAACTATTAGTTGCATGTTTGCATCCTGTGAAGACTCCACTTAAAGGCTGCGGATAAAACCACCACAGGAAGTGAATTGGTTGTTTCAAGTCTCCCAATTAATCAGCAATTACACATCTTCAAACGATTTTCCTTTTTTGTGGTTTATAAATTAGTAAATAGACTGTTATGTCATTTAACATGGTTTACACGTAATTTAACGATGTTTACAAGTCGATAAACTAATTGTTACAAGCCTTTTAATCGGATTTTACAAACCCTTGAATCAACTGTTACTAGTATTTGAAAGAGGTTTACGAGTAATATATGTAGCTCTTGAATCGACTGTTACTAGTATTTGAAAGAGGTTTACGAGTAATATATGTAGCTAAGGCATTCTTGTATGTCTAGTAAAATGACATTGATTTTCAAATATGCTATTAAAATATTACTATTTTCAAGTTATCTAGAATTGAGTGACTAAAGCTGAATTATTTATAAATTATCACTAAAAACAATTTTCTGTGTGTTTTTTCTACTTGGCACTTTTCGCACATTACCTTTCAATCCGCGTAAAATTAATCTTAGTGGTACTTTTTAAAAATAATTAAATTTCAATCAATAATGTTTAGAAAACCTTTATCAAATAATTAATTTTAGTGATGTTTTACTATTACAAACCAATTGTTCAAGAATTCCCTTATATCATTCACTCAAATGGTTTATACGTACAAGTTCATCATTTCGATATTGTACGTACAAGTTCATGATTTGAAATCTGCTGGAGCCGTAGGCTGGAAGATCTGCTAGTCCAACGGCAATGCATATGTTCACATAGGTATGTGAAGCTAACGTGGACACATGCATCACTACAAAAAAAAAAGGGTTTTTGTCTTTGCGAAAGATGAAAAGGTAGTCGCAAAAAATACTAAATTGAGACGGCCCACAACGTTTGCCGCAGATTGTAGTCGCCTTTTTTCCATTTGCACGACGGCGCTTGGGGTTTCTTCTTATCCTTTTTTTTCCTTTCGCGGGCAAGTCATTTTCCCTCTCCCGCGCATCTTCATATTTGCTTGCAACTAACAACACAAGATCAAGCACTAATCAGGGCTCTACTCACCCGTTAGTTACGTTGAAGATTGGAGTCGATCTTGGTTACACTGTTGCAGAACTCAATCAGCGCTTTAACCTACCATTGACACCCCTGTTAATCAGCACTCCAGTCTGCCGTTGTCGATACTGCAGCAATCGAATCTGGGCACTCCAATCTACCATTGTCGATCCTTTGTTCTATTGAGAACTCAACCATTTCTACAATCTGCTATTGTCGACCCTGATTGTCCTGTTGCAGATTAATTGAAGAAAGAATTTCAACTCCAGGTAAACACCAGAAAATCGCTATATCTCTCGTTTAACTCTTTCTTTTATGTTAATATCTTGCAATGTAGAGGAGGGGTAAATCGCTATATCTCTTTATTTTTCTCGGCATTTTATATTGTGTTTATTTTATGATTTTCTTGTTTTACAGTTGCAAATTCCCTTCGTATAGCTGCTGGTTCTTTCAGTTGCGCCGACGAACTCTTTCGATTTCTCAGGCTTTATCTGCGAAACCTTGACAAGGTTTTTACGTTTTTACTCTTTCACAATAAACTTGTCTCCCTCCCTCTCCCTCTCTCTCTCTCTATATCTCTCGTTTAGCTCTGTGTCTTGATTTCTTTTCACGTTTCTGCTATTTTTTTTTTCTTTTTGTCTATCTTTATGGATGAGCATCTATGTCTTGCATTTTTCTCGGGTAAATTTATGGTTTAGGGTTCTCCTGTTATGGTTTTCTTGTTTTAAAGTTGCAAAGCGTCGGTTAAGCAGTCCTAAGTGTGGTTCTCAATTGCCACGCATAAAGGGTTTTGCTTAGAAAAAGTAAGCAGTCTTAGTTGGACATATTACCAGAAAAGGTAATTCGTGTGAAGTTTTGAAGCAATTACTCTTCTTTGCTTAACAAAAGAAAAGGAATAAATTTCATTGCTCAGTGGGTGAATGAAGAACAAACTTTTTGGAGTTTACATTGTGATTATCATATTTCAATATCAGTTAATAAAACTGTCAGTAATTTGGTATAATTCACAGAAGAATCCATGATGAAGATTTGATTAAGTGCTCCTTCAAGAAATTCAGTCAAATTGAATTCAGTTAGTCCATAAATTGGTTTGGTTCAAAGTAAGTACCATACTTCACTAAACAGAAGAAAAAAAAAAGAACAAATTTCATTTCTCAATGGATAAACCAAGAATAAACTTTTTGGATTCTTATTAAATCTCTATTTTGGTTTCTTGTTCTTATAGGTTATATTAATTAGTAATTGATTTGATAAATCCATCAATTGAATAATTTTAGTTAAAATTTAAAAGAGAGACCAAAAGTCCAGAAGATTATTTTCTATGGTTTCATTATTCTGCTTCCTATTCTTTTGGCTAAATAAATTTCATACGAAATCCTTAAAGTGCTTTTTTGTTTAGAGCAGTTTTTCAGATTTGATGGTTTCATTCTTTGTTGGAATGATTTGATGGCTTTATCTTTCATTTCAGGGTGTTTTTTTAATCTGGTAAAAAAGGAAAAATGAATGGATGTTGTCATATCTTTAAACCTTGTTTTCATAGTTGTGCATTGGATTAGGTTCAAAGTTATCAATCTCTATACTTCTCTGCACCACCATGTTTATAATTTTCCGTAATATATTTTCAACTTCAGGTTCAAAAGGTTGACTGGACAGCATGAAGTAGCAATCTCAGCTCGGGACTATAAATTCTATTCACCACGACACAAATATAGGCGTGTTGCAACATTCTGTTTCTAACATCGCTGGTTTACCTGTAAGATTGGAGTCCTGATTTCAGTACATTATTTAGACTTTCTGACTATTGTTAATTATGAATTTCTTTTTTTCTTCTTTTTAAATTTTTAGGCATTCTCTGGAACAGATAATTCTTCTGTTTTGGCTGCTGCAGCTGGGTTCCGTCCTGTTAGTGAAGTAATAAATTCTTCTCTGTTTTTTCATACTTTTAGATGTGATACTCTTTTTGAATGGTTTGTTGCACAACCCGAGATCTATGAGCATTATCAAAGCTATGAAAAGAATATCTGTACATTTGAGGTCAGTGGAGGGGTTCAATCCAACCTGTCTCAACTCAGAAAGTCAATCATGTAATGAAGTGTTAGGTTTCTTCTTCTTCCTTTTTTTCTTCAAAGATATTTATTTAGGATTTGCTCAGAGCATGACAAAATTTGTGTCTTCACATAAAAAAGATTCTGAGTGGGATTAACTGTATTTTGAATCTCATGCACCTTCAAGCTTGCTTATATCTTACTTTGATTGTTATCTGGACAAGTTCAAAGGGCTTGGGGTTTGTCGCTCAACATGACATTCCATTACACCGTGGCACATCTTCACTCATGCCTATGGCATATTGTATTCATTTCGTTGCAAAGTCATGACACTTGGCAAGTCTTTGAGATGCATCATATTTGACACATCAGCTAGAGTGTTGGAAACGGTGAAGTGACTTTTAAGGTTATGCTACACTTGTTCAAAGCATCGGGCAATCTAACTTATGTTATTATTGTAGATTGTTTATCTGATTTACTTCATACATAGTATGATAATTAATCTAGGGTTGTTTGGGTACAAATAACCAATATACCTTATTCTGATTAGGAGGATGTGCTCCCATCTACTAAGTCATTAGGAGGATGTGCTCCCATCTACTAAGTCTATGGGACCAATCATTAATCAGGCAAACTGATAGTTCAGTGGAGACAATTCTTAATGAAAATAGAATGGTAGTTAATAAAAGTTAGACCTTAAATGAAAGAAATTCAAAAAACAAATGATAATATAAATCAAACCTTTGCCACATCCAACTAGAAAGCTTGTATGTTTGTAAACTCAATTGTTTATTATGGTCTTTGACAGAAAACTCAACTTTTAACAAAGAGGATTGCTGAAGTGTCTTTGTTAGTAGAATCATTCTCTCTAAAAGACAAACAACGAGTAGATATGCATAAGCACTTATCCAGTAGAGGTTTTAATTGCTTGTCAACTTAATCAGAAATTAGAAACATGACCGACTAACTGATTTGCAGGAACGTCAAAACCAACAAGTTTGGGATTGGCTGGTCTCTTTGTGACAAATTCTTAGATGATGATATTGTTAAATTTATTTATTTTGTGAATGTGTGTCCTTGTGAATTGCAAGATTTACATTTCTAGTCACCGCCATTATGTTATCTTTGATGGAATATTTATTTGTTATGTCTACTTTGTTAGCGGTGCGGTGACCAATCTAATCAATTTTAAAACTTCTCATAATAGTAGGAGCAATTTTATCAAAGTGAACTCAGCAAGTGGTTGGTCCATACTCTTCATTTACATGCATATGGGATATTAGAATATTTATTTTCTTTCTTTAGTATTGCGTTGCTTAGATAAAACTAGTGTCTACTATGTATTATAGGTTGCCTTATAATATTTTCTTTGTTAAAAGTTGTTTCACTTTTTTTTTCTATTACAAGTTCTAAAAATATGAATGTATACATTTGATAATGGTAATAAAAGTCACTTGAATTGTTAGTTGAAATAAGGAGTGAGGATTATTTACAACCAAATCAACAAAGAAGTGAGAGCTTTGAGGAACAACATACTCTCCTATGGATAAGTCTTGAATGAGGTATATAACTATTAAATTTTATTTGGTTTAGACTCTTTTATTTTGTATGTCTTATTGATATACTAATATAATTCTTATTTTCTAGTTTAAATAAGGCAGCCAATGAATTCCTTGATGGTGTTCAGAGTTTGTGAGACATGGAAAATCAATTTAATGACTTCCTAATTATCACACAGGATTCATTAAAAACAAAAAGTTGCCACCATTTTGTTTAGGTGTGAATGGACACCAAAATCATCAAATAAGCACAAAAAGGAAAAATTAGAGTGAAAATAACTCTATTTAAAAAACAATCAGAGATGGGTAAGGGGATTAGGTTATGAATAGGGGAAGGTGTTAGGTACCCCTATTCATCCACACAAGGTGGTTGCCAGGTATTGTTCATGTTAAAATAAAGAATGCTTGCTTAAAAAAAAGGAAAAACATAAAAATAACAAAAGTGTATGGTTTTTCATATAAATATCCAAAGTAATTCAGAACTTTCAATATGATCATACCATTCCTAGGGTTTCATGACTGAAATAAAATTGTGATAAAATCAAATAAAACCAATCTAAAGAGAAACCTGAAAAACTAGCTTTAGGCTAAACCATTAAAAGGTTGAAAAACTAGATTGAAATCTCTTGATTAAATCATTGAAAAATAAAGTTACTTCGAGTACAGATCTGATCCGGATCTCTTAATAGTGGAGAAATAGAACCCCCACTCAACCCATGTTGATGAAAAAACATCAAAAGAGAGACTTTAGACCATAGGATCCTTGCTCCAAGATTAAAACAATTTCAAAATCACATCATGAAACCCTATAGGTTACTTTTAGGCTTTTGGTTTTAGATCTACCATATAGATCATGGTAGATCCAGGATCCTAGCCAAATATCACCAAAATCAAGAAAACAGTGCTGTAGGTGCAAAGGTGTGAAAAATTCAAACTATAGAAAGAAGTAGGGATCTCATGCTATAAACGTCATGAATTCATAGGATTAATCCAGATTCAGAATAAAATCATTAAAACATTAGCAGGATAGTAAAAGCAATCACATCTCACAAATTATAGCACATGGGGGTCTACCTTACGGATCCACCTGTTTTCTTTTCCCCTAGCTCTCTCTTCACGTTTTATGGCTAGAGAGGACTCTTGAGGTACTTGGAGATAGGTTTGGATATACAAACATAATCAAAGGCCTTTTTCTATAAAAAGGGAGCAAAACAGATTATGGGGTTTTATTCTAGGGATTCACCTGTTCCCTTTTCCCCTAGCTCTCTCTTCACGTTTTACGACTAGAGAGGAATCTTGAGGTACTTGGAGGCAGGTTTGGGAATACAATTATAAACCAGGCCTTATTCTACAGCAATAGAGAAGATTAGATTATTTCTAGAATTGAAAACAGAAAATAAAAGGGAAAAGGGACTTACCTGAATTGAGCATGCAGAGCAGCAGGGATTCCTTCCTTCACTTGGAGCTCTTCAGACTTCGAATTAATGGTCTTTTGCTTGAGGATCTGCCCTCTATTTATAGGCAAACCCAGGGGCATGGTTGGTCCAAAGAGATATGCCAAGATCTCCCAGATTGAATTAAAAATAGGGATAATGTCAATCCATTGCCAAATAAGATAAATAGGAGAATTCGAATGGATAAATAGGGGAATTCAAATCTTTTTAAGAGATATTTGGGTGCAGATAAGGCTCAGAAATCAAGAAAGGATAAATTCGCACAAAAACCCCGTGCCTGTATATATATTACGGGCGTGGTTTGCCCGCAGTGTTAATATGGGCACGGCATGCCCGTATATGAATTGCGGGCGCAACCAGAGCGCAGATACAATTCGAGCACTGCCTGTTTGATGAAATTTTATGCATTTTTTACCTGTTTTAAATCCCAATTACATGTTTGCAAGTATTTTCTCATTTTGTAGTGCAATTTGGGGTGTCTACAGAGTTTTCTTCAGTTTGTATTTGATCATAGAACCAATATTGAGGAACAATTGAAGTGTTCGTGTCCCAAATGCAATAATGTGTTATAGCATCATAGAAATACAGTAGAAGACCACATTTTGAGGCTTGGATTTGCTAAAAATTATAGGACATGGTATCATCATGGAGAAGATATTTTATAGTTAGTAGCGTCTACTAACAATTTGGGGAATAATGAACCTAGTGTGACAAGAGATGATGGTATTAGAGACTTAGTACATGATATTTTTGGGAATAAGAACTTGCATGAATTGCCAAGTGGTTTTGGAAACCGAAACTCGAATGAAGAGTCAAGTGGTGTTGGGAACCAAAACTTGGAAGGGCAAGAACCTGAACACCAACACAATGAACATACTAATAACTTCTCCAAATTAATGAATGAATATGAGCAAGAATTATACCTAGGGTGTAAGACGCAGACTGTGTTGTCATTTATTTTGATGCTTTTTCATATAAAGTGCTTAAATTCATGGAGTAACAAGTCTATGACCCAGTTGCTTGAGTTGTTGAAAATTTCATTTCCTGAGGAATCAAAATTACCTGGGAGCCATTACCAAGCCAAAAAGATTATTGAAGAGTTGGGTCTAAGATATGAAAAGATTGATGCTTGCCCTGAATACTGCATGTTGTTCTGGAAAGAGCCTGACAAAAAGAAGGAGAATTGTGATATATGTGGTACTTCAAGGTATAAGAATGTTAAAGATTGATCGGAAGATGAGAAAAAAATTCCAGCCAAGGTTTTACATTATTTCCCACTAAAATCAAGGCTCCAAAGGATGTTTATGTCATCAAAATAGTGGTGTTGCAATGGTTGTAATGACTACGAGCTACTCAAGTGCCAAAGATAAAAAGGCCTATTGAAGGAGATGTAACATATTATGGGTGCCTAACCAATATAGTTGAGTTGCCCTATTCTGATCACCTCAAGTATGTTATGTTCAAGTGCAATTGGGTTGACGATAGGAATCCGGGCACTGGAACCAAAATTGATCAACTTGGATTTATAATTGTAAACCTTAACCGTAAGTTACCAACTCATCATAAAACAGATGAGCCATACGTGTTAGCATCCCAAGTTGTGCAAGTTTTTTACATACAAGATCCTATGGAACCTGATTGGCATGTTGTCTGCAAGACCAAACCAAGAGATTTGTATGATATGAATGAGGATTGTGTTGGTGGTGATGGTATGTTTTGGGAGAGCGAACCTTTTGTGCACAAACACATGGATAATACAGACCTACTTGATGATGACAATATTGATTGGGTAAGGCCAAATGTGCGTGGAAGAATTGTTGATGCACCTCCTGATTTGCTGAATGATTACAATGCCATGGACGATGGAATTAAATCATATTCTAGTGATGAAATGGAAGAGATTGACTGATCGATGTGATTCACCATACAAATAATAGGAGTGTTTATTGGTAACTCCTTATGCACATAAACATATCTTTATCACACTCGTAAAGATATAGTTTTTTACATGTTTTTGCTTCACATATTATGTAATGCATTCAAATATTGTTTGTCAATTTCTTTAATTTAAACACTTTGTTTTGAATAGATGGACACACAAGAGGGGTCTTCTACACCTGCTCCCCTAAAAAAGAGAGGAAGAGGTCGAATAACATGTCAAGGATTACAGCCTTTGCCTTATGGGCAAAAGTATGTAGTCGACACCACTAGTAATGGTGATTTTGTAGGACCTAATGTTTCAAAGTTACAAAGCCATATTGGTATCGTGGCAAAAGATGGAACCATTTTACCTTTAAATGCCGTTGAATGGTCTGACATCAACGATGATGATAAGAATCGTGCTTTACAGGCAGTGTTGGTAAAAGTTTTTAAAAAAATATAATTTACAATTTTCATTAGAATTGTCAGTATTTTAACAGAATAATTGAATTTTTAATGTTTTATAGGTGTTATTTGCAATTGATCCAACTTCACATCACCTTGTGATGAGGTCTCTTCAAAAGAAATGGAGGGACAACAAATGTAGATTAAAGAACGCTATTATGAAGGATTGATTAAGGAAAGATATGGATATGTTCCTTGCCCACCTAATGTTGTGCCTAGGCAATGGTATGTACTTATTGACTATTGGAGCTCAAATGACAGTAAGGTTAGTACATGATCATGTTTACTCTTCTGTTGTTATATTTTATTTAACCGATATTATTGTTATCTCTATTTGATTCACAAATTTTTAATATAGAAAAAATGCGAGAGAGGCAAGACAAATCGGAGCAAGCAAATGATGCAGCATACTTCTGGTTCGAAGAGCTTTGTAAGGGTTGTTTCTGAAATGGTAATATCCCAATAGTTCACAATTTTTCTATTTTTGATTTCTATTTCATCTTCTTATATTTTCATAGTTTCATTTAACATATGTAGCAAGCAAACAACCCTAGCAATGTTCCACCTTCTCAAAAGGACATCTTTGTGAAGACACATTGTCATAAAGATGGCACACCAGTTGATGCAATGGCTGCTATGAAGATAGTAAGTTGTAACTAATACTATAGGTTTAAAATTCTATCAATTGAGTAAGACTAGTAAATTAATTTTTAATTTCTATTAATGATTTTACAGCATGAAATGGAAGAGATCTAAGAGCAAGCACCTGAGAATTATGAAGACTGTATTGGCCCAAATGATATCTATGCTAGAGTGATGGGACGTGAGAGGCATGGACGAGTTCGTTGTTCAGGCATAAATGTGACCCCCACTCAACTATGGGGGTCAACTTCAAGCAGCTCTAGAGCCTCGTATAGGAATTCAGAAATGGACAGGTTGCAAGAGGAAGTAACTACCATGAAAGATAAACTGGCTGCCATGGAGAAAATGCTTGAATAGCACTTTACAAGGCAGGTAAGGCATGATAAGTAGTTGTTTTTGCATTTTTCATGTCTCAAAACCCAATTTAAAGCATCACTAATTACAAGCATATGCAGGATGTTGGGAGCAACCTTCAATCCAAATCTCCTGAGAACCAACAACAATTATCAAGGGATCAGGATAACTAATGATGCATTCATAAGGTAGGTAATGAGTGCTCCTATCCTTCCTAGTCTTGAGTGTATTTTTATTCTTTTTAATGTGAAAATTAGCTTAATGTGTACATATTGAGAGGTTTTGAATGTAGATGTTTATAATTTTTGGAGTTACTCACTCCTGTAGATGTCATGCCATAGGGTGAAATGGACAGAACCAGAAATTCACTTCTTATTCTTATAATAATAAAAGAAAAAATGACAGTGCTGAAACTGCAATCAAAAGGATAATATATCATGGTTTGTAGTTTTTTTTTTGGTTTCCTGTGTGTGGGGATTTTGTCTTGTTGGTGTGGAATAGATGCTTTTGGAACGTGTAGATTAGGGAAAACGTCATATTTGGTCTTACAAATTTGAAAGAAAATAGTTTTTGGACCTGCTTTGCTTCTTCTCAATGCTTTACAGCCTTTAATGCTGTTACGTTGTTGTTTCTCCAAGTGGAAATAGACCTCAAGTGGGCCTCCTCTATTCTCTCTCTCTCCCTCTCTCTCTTTGTCTTAGGCCATAAAAGAGGTAGGCCCAGGCCCACCAACTACAATCTATCAATCAATAACAACCATATCTGTTCCTCACTCTCTTTCTTTCTTCCTTGGATACCATCCAATGACTCCAATCAATTTTTTTTTTTGTTTTTTTTGGTAAGCAATTATTGTTTTAATTACTTATACCAAATCGACCCACATGCCATTAATTTCAATTTGTGGATGAAGCACTTGGTAGGACAGGGCAACACCAAATTGGGCCATCCAATTCACACAAGTGAATAGAAGCAAGATTTCCATGTAGAGCGGGAAATTAATTCAAGGGTCAGTTAGGGAAAGAACATCAAGCTTAACAAATAAATAAAAAAAATATTCAAGGGTCACATACATTGTATTTGATGTCAATACAGTTTTTGGTACAACTAATTTGCATTTGAAGCTGAAAGAGGTTATATTCAATGTTCATGTCTAAATTAATTGGGAATTTTAACTTAATTAAGAAAAGGTCATATATGTCCCATGAAATCCAATTACTTTAACAAAATTCTGATGAGTTAGATTAAGAAAATCTGGGATCACATGAGTTTGGTTTTTGTAACATTAAGAAGCTTGTCATGCTTAGAATAAAATAATATCTTATTTATCTTAGAGATTGCCATTGACATGTTGCTCTTTTACGCCAACTAGCTAAGCGTATGTTATGCAGGGATACATGCATTCCTATATTGGGATATAAAGGCTGTATTAGGATACCATAGGGTGAAATGCTGTCACTTTGTGCTCAGGTTTACATCAAAAAAGCAAAGAGAACTATCATTAAGATTCTCAAAAATAAGCTGTAACTGTCATTAGGTTCTCATACGTAAAGCTTGAATTGTTAATATGACTGTATATTTGTCCATGGTTATGAAAGGTGGAAGCTTTCTTGTTGGATTTGTTTTGCTACTAGGTTTTTCCTTCTTAATGGCATCTGTTTGCACATTTGAATCTTTTTCAAAAGTCTTTGTCTTAGTTATTCTGTCTGGGGAGTATGCCAACTAGATTGTTATAACTTAGTCTAAATTTTGTGTTCTGCATTTTTGTCATCTTCTGGCATATTCTATGATTAAATTTTTCTGGGTTTCCTTGTATTTTGTGAGGAATATTTTGTATTGGCTTTATTCCGTGTCAAAAAGGTTGTATTTATAGTGGTCAAAGTATTTAGGTTAGGTTATAAGTGCTGCGGTTCAAACGGGGTTAAAGTCGGAGTCAAATTGATGAAGTTACGACCAACGTTTGATGAGCGTTCTCTGGCCGTTCGAACGATCAAGTTCTGCAGAGAAACCCAAGACCAGCGTTCACCTCACGTTCGCTGGCCATTCAAACGATCATGCTACACAGAGAAACCCGAGAGCAGCGTTTGACTCAAGTTCGCTGATCATTCGACCGTTGGTGTTCTACAGAGAAACCCGAGACTAGCGTTTGATCAACGTTCGCTGTTGTTTGAACGATCATGTTCTGCAGAGAAACCCGAGAGCAGCTTCGCCTCACGTTCTCTGGCCGTTCGAACTAGAAGAGGAAAAGTGAGTTTTTGTATTGAACGTTCGAGCCGCGTTCGAACGTTCATTAAGAAACTTCAGTTTTAGAATTCTGATCTTTTCTGATTTATTTCCTTTTCCATTTCTACCTTCTCATAATCTAAATAAGGAGTGTTTAGTTGATTGTTAGGGTAACCCAAGACGTTTTAGAAACCCTAAAATCATGTGTGAGAGCAAGAGTTCCTTCTTCTCTTCCTTCCCTTGTTTGAGCCAACAAAACCATCTTTCATCTTCCTTTTCTACCTTGGAGTTCCGGGTTGGAGAGTTTGCTCGTGGGAGTTCCTGCGGTTGCTGAGCAAGTTCGTTTGGTGCTTCACTAAGAAGATATTCAGAGTTCTAGATCATTGCAAGGTTGCAAATCTGAAGAGTTCTTATGATACTTACATTATGAGTCAGAGTCTGTATTGGGTCGTCTGAACCACTATTGTAAGTCTTCTTCTTATAGTGATTTTCAGAGGTGGTACCTTATCGCTCGGAGGGTTTTCCTCTTTGAGAGTTCTTTTAGAGTTTTCCCTTCGTCACCAAAATTGCTTGTGTTGTTTCTTATCTTATTTGCAATTTTGTGTGATTGATTGTTAATTGCTCAAGACTTGTGTATGCCTATTAATTAAGAATTTGTTTTTAATTAGTAGAAATTTTATTCCGCAAATCGGTTTCACCTATTCACCCCTTTCTAGGTGTTATAAAGTCTAAACTGTGTTTTTCAATTCGTATCGGAGTGGGCAACCAGATCCTTGACTCTGTTAGTCATGGATAAGTCCTCCACTGCCCCACCATTCTTTGATGGCAGCAATTATGCCTACTGGAAAGTTAGAATGAGAGCCTATCTAAAGGCTATAGATGAAAAGGTTTGGGGAAGTGTTGAGAGAGGATGGAATCCTCCAACTGTGATTATAGATGGTGAGACAAAAACCAAAGACCCAGATAACTATACTAGAGAAGAGTTAATTGATGTTAACTACATCTTTAAAGGTGTCAATGCACTTTTTAATGTAATCTCTGCTGATGAATTCAAACGGGTGTCTACATGTCAAACCAGTAAAGATATTTGGGAAATTCTACAAAACACTTATGAGGGAACTATCCTTGTGAAGAACTCCAAATTACAGATGCTTATCACTAGGTTTGAAGAACTAAAAATGGGAGATGATGAGTCTTTCGATTCCTTCTATGCTAAACTAAGTGATATAGTTAACTCTAGCTTTAACCTTGGTGAAAGAATTCCTCCAAATAGAGTGATTAGAAAAATCCTTAGATCTCTTCCTGAAAAATATAGACCCAAAGTCACTGCTATAGAAAAGAGTAAGGATATTAATGGCATTAAAGTTGAAGATCTCATAGGTTCAATTTAAACTTATGAACTCACTCTTCCTCCTACTAAGAAGAATAAGTCTATAGCTCTCAAATCTAGTAAAGAAAAGGCTTATAATGATTCTAGTGAGGAATCCATGGGAGACGAAGATATTGCCCTGTTAGTGAAGAACTTTAAGAAAATGTTTAGAAGGGGGAAACCAAGGAGAGAAAATGAAAATGAAAGGTATAAATCCAAGGGGAGTTCAAGTGGTAAAGATCAAAAACCCAGAATCAAATCTGAATTTAGGGAGTCCAAAAATCCTAAGGACTCTAGGTTGCAGAAACTTCAACAAATCAGATGCCATGAGTGTCAGGGTTTTGATCACATTAGGTCAGAGTGTCCCACATTTAAGAAGCTTCAAGGGAAAGCTATGAATGCTACTCTTTTTTATGAGAGTGCATCTGATAGGGATAGTGACGACTCCAAAACAGAGGAAAGTCAAAACTATATGGCTTTCACCTCTATTGTTAGGAGTGGTGATTCTAGTAATTATGAAGACTTTCCACCAAGTGAGAATGCAATTGTTTCTCATGATGAGTCTGATGATGATGAGGATAGTATTCAAGAGGCTTATAACAAGTTGTTTAAGGAGTATTTGAAAGCAAAGAAACAATTGAAGTCCAATCTTAAAAGACTTAATGAAGTAGAGCTCAAGAAAGAAGATCTTCAAGCAAAACTTGAAGAATCTAGGTGAACACAAGTTGAAGATTGAATCCCTAAAATCTAAGAACAAGTCTCTTAAGGAAGAGCTTGAAAGGACTAAAACTCAACTCCAGAATTTTTCTACAGGTTCAGCCAATTTGGACAATATGCTAGGGATGAGTCAATTAGGAACTGATAAAAGGGGTTTAGGCTATAAGGAAGTTTCCAATGATGCTCCTTCTTTTTCTAAGACAAAATTTGTGAATGCCAAAGGAAAGAATAGGTCCAATCCTCTCAAGGGTAAAACAAACCAAGGTAGAAATCGTGGTCAAAAGTCTAATTGGTCAAAACCTAGGGGTGTTCCAACCAAGGGTTCCAAATCTCAGAACTTTATCCCTACTTGTCATTATTGTGGTATTTCTAGACATATCAGACCAAATTGTGGGGACTTGAACCAAAATTCTAGGAGATCCCCACCTAGAAAACCTCAAGAGAATTTGTCTAAACAAGTGAAAGAGCTTTCAAATCAGACAAAACTCTTAAGTCAACAATTAGCTTCAATGACCAAGAAAACCACCGATCCTAAACAAATTTGGGTTAAAAGAAGTGAATTGACTTGCCATGTTGTTCATGTTGCTTTGAAGGCTAGAAATAGTCTCATGTGGTATCTTGATAGTGCTTGCTCTCGTCATATGTGTGGTGACAAATCATTGTTTAAATCGTTTGAAGATTATTCGTGTGGTATTGTTACTTTTGGTGATGGAAGCAAAGCTCCTATTGTAGGTAAGGGTGTTATTGAAATTTCTGGTATGCCTACTTTGAGTGAAGTGCTATTTGTTGATGGCTTAAAAGCTAATTTGATTAGTATAAGTCAATTGTGTGATTCAAACATGGAAGTTAAATTTGTTAAGGATATGTGTTCTATGTTTGATGCAAATGGTTTGTGTGTGCTTCAAGGAGAAAGAACTCCTGATAACTGTTATGGTGTGATTCCTAATTCTGATGTTGTGTGTAATTCTTCCAAAGTTGATATGAATGAATTGTGGCATCAAAGGCTTGGTCATTTGAATTTTAAAAACTTGACTGAATTGTCCAAGCATGAATTTTTTAGAGATCTTTCTAATCTTGCCAAAGTAGAACCAAATGTGTGTAAGCCATGTCAGTTGGGAAAGAAAACTAGGTCTAGTCACAAAAAGATCACTGAGTGTTTAACCCACAAACCTCTTAAATTGTTGCACATGGACCTTATGGGTCCTTCTAGGACTGAAAGCCTTGGTGGTAGAAGGTACATTTTGGTTATTGTGGATGATTTCTCCAGATTTACTTGGGTTGAGTTATTAAGAGAAAAATCTAAAGCAAGTGAGTTGATTAAGTCTTTGTGTTGAAGACTCTAATGAAAAAGAGTCTAAGGTTGGTAGGATGAGGAGTGACCATGGGAAAGAGTTTGAGAACTCAATCCTTGAAAATTTTTGTCTTGAAGAGGGATTCATTGTGAGTTCGCTGCTCCTATTACTCCACAACAAAACAGAGTAGTTGAGAGGAAAAATAGGGTTCTTCAGAAGATGGCAAGAGTTATGATTCATGCCAAGGGAGTGGCCATGTATTTCTTGGGAGAAGCTATTAACACAGCTTGTCATGTGTTTAATAGGGTGTATTTGAGGCCTGGGAGTACTGAGACTCCTTATGAAATTTGGTTTGGTAAAAAGCCCACTGTCAAATACTTTCGTGTTTTTGAAAGTAAATGTTTTATTTTTAGAGATAGGGAGAATTTGGCTAAGTTTGATGCCAAGAGTGATGAAGGAATCTTCCTAGGTTATTCTAAGAATAGCAGGGCTTACCGTGTGTATAATTTACGTACACACTGTCATGGAATCCATCAATGATGTGGTGGATGAAGGGGTTGATAAGTCTCAAGTTGAGGGGCAGACTATCCTAGAAGTAGGAGAAAATGACTTGACAATTGAAATTCAAAATCCTAAGTCATTTGAGTCATCTCCTTCAAATTCTGAAGAGAGTTCTTCTTCAACTCTAGATCCTACAAAAGAACCTTTCTCTAGAGTTAAGTTAAATCATCCCAAAGAGTTGTTAATTGGTGATTTGAATGAAGGGATGAGACTTCGTAGGAAAGTCCTAAATCAGATGTCTTTTGCATCCTATGTGTCAACTCTTGAACCTAAGAAGGTAGAAGAAGCACTTACTTATGAGTGTTGGATTAATGTCATGCATGATGAATTAAACCAATTTATTAGGAATAATGTGTGGTATCTTGTTCCTAGACCTGAAAATTATAATGTTATTGGAACCAAATGGATTTTCAAGAACAAGTCAGATGAACATGGTACTATTGTGAGAAATAAGGCTAGGTTGGTTGCACAGGGATATACCCAAGTTGAGGGTATTGATTTTGATGAAACGTTTGCCCCTGTAGCTAGACTTGAATATATAAGAATTTTACTTGCTGTAGCTTGTCACATGGGTTTTAAATTGCATCAAATGAATGTAAAAAGTGCCTTTCTGAATAGGATACTTCATGAAGAGGTATATGTTGAACAACCCAAGGGTTTTGTTGATCCAAAGCTCCCACATCATGTGTTTAGGCTTAAGAAAGCCTTGTATGGGTTGAAACAAGCTCCTTGAGCTTGGTATGAGAGACTTACTTCATATCTCTTAGATCACAAGTTCACAAGAGGAGGAGTGGATAGAACTTTGTTCATTAGAAAGGACGAGAGCAGTTTCACTGTTGCTCAAATTTATGTGGATGATATTGTATTTGGTTTTCCAATTGAATCTCTTGCTTTAAACTTTGCCAAAGCTATGCAACATGAATTTGAGATGAGTATGGTTACTGAACTAAATTTTTTCTTAGGTCTTCAGATTTCTCAATCTACAGATGGGATTTTCATATCTCAATCTAAATATGCTAAAGACCTTGTGAAGAGATTTGGGTTGGACAGCAAGAAACACACTAGAACCCCTATGAGCACTACCTTGAAACTTGATTCTAATTCGTCTGGAAAGAGTATAGATAACACTCTTTATAGAAGCATGATAGGTAGTCTTTTGTATCTTACAGCTAGTAGGCTTGATATTGCCTTTAGTGTAGGTATGTGTGCTAGATTCCAAGCAAATCCTAGAGTCTCACTTGGGTGCTGTTAAACGTGTCATATGATATGTTAACGGTACTGTGGAGCATGGTATATGGTTCTTTAGAGACCCTTCTGCAATTCTGTCAGGCTATTCTGATGCCGATTGGGCTGGAAATGCAAATGATAGGAAGAGCACAACTGGTGGTCGTTTTTATGTTGGGAACAATCTAGTGGCATGGATGAGCTAGAAGCAAAACTCTAATTCCTTGTCCACAGCTGAAGCTGAGTATATAGCAGTTGGTAGTGGTTGCACTCAATTGCTTTGGATGAAGCAAATGTTGAGTGATTATGGGATTGAACAGGGGACTATTGTCTTGTATTGTGATGATACAAGTGCTATTAATATTTCCAAAAACCGTATTCAGCACTCTTGAACCAAGCACATTGATATACGACATCACTTTATTCGAGATTTAGTAGAAGATCATGTGATATCTCTTGAACACATCCCATCTGAAAATCAATTAGCTGACCTCTTTACCAAACCTTTAGATGCTCTTAGGTTTGAGTTTCTTAGGAAAGCTATTGGTGTTGGTCTTCTTCATTAAGAAAGACATTGTAGCATGCTTTAAGGTGTTTCATGCATATTTTTCTTCTTTAGCATGCTTATTTGTTTTTGTTATTTTGTATTTGCTTTTGTATTTGTTTTTTTTTTCTTATTTTGGTTGTTGGTTTTTTGTATGTGTTCCCGTCTTGACATTGGTCAACTATATGATAAGTATAACGTTTTGAAAATATACATTTTTGTTATATTTTGGGAACCTAAAACTCTTCAAAGATGATTTCTCAAATCTGGTTTCAACAGTTTCTAATAATATCACAATCATCTTGCTAAATTCTATTTATGGTTTGTACGTCACATACATATACCAAATACAAATGAGGAAGCTTATTTTTTTATTTCGGTGTTGTGTGGATAGGCAATCCTTGGTTTATTCTTGTCTATCTTAAGTTGAAAAGACCTTAGCATATGACCTTGTGTTAAAAAGAGATTTCTCCTTTTTGTTTAAAAGAAAAAGTTATATGAAAAGAACTCTGGGATGAAATGTAAACCCCAGAAATATTGAGTTCAAAAAAAAAGAGAATCACAAGGAGTATAACCATGGAATAAGCTGTAAACTCAGATATTCTAAGGAACACTACTCTTTGTGCAAAAAGAATTGTAAGAAACAGGGGAGAAAATTTCAAAAACATAATTCTTAGGTCTTAAAAATACATGAAATGGTTCTTTTCAATTTTTAGAGAGACTTGGGTAATATTGGATTTCTTGATTAATGGCCAACTCCTCTTCACCAAACTCTCATATAGGCAAACTTGTTGTATTTGTCTTTGCACATGCACACAAACATAATTGGTAATTTGATTGAGTTGTTGTGTAGTTATTTGGAAGTATTGAAGTTGAGTTTGTTCAAATCTGAATTTTAGAGCAAAATGGTTCTCAAAATGTGTCAAAATTTGAGTTTTCAAGAGTTTATACTTGTTTTATAGTTTTCTGTATATTTTGAATGTTTTTAAGTTTGTTTGTAGTGTTTTTGGTTGAAAAGAGATGAGTTTTCTTGCAGAAATCTGGAAAATATTTTTGAACTTTTAGTGATCGTTCGAACAGTCTATCGAACGTTAACAAACGTTAGTTATTTCATCAAACGTTCAGTGAACGCTTATCGAACGTTGCTTTAAAACGAAATTTTTGTTTAACATTCGCCTCGCGTTCGCTGAACGTTTAAACGTTCAATTAAAAGTTGGTTTTTAAAAAGGTTGCATGGGGAAAGGGCTTTAGGGTTCTTTATTCTCGTTCGAAATGAAACTCGTTCGAACGTCTGGGGATTTTGGGGCTTTGGTTTTTCTTGGTGATTTCTCATCGATTCTTGTCTCCAAATTGTGATTCAAGGTAAGATCTTTGGTTTCCATGCATTCTTTTCTCTTTTCTCATGGTGTTCATCATCGGCTAGGGTTTTCTGGGGTTTTAAACATTAAATCCTTGATTTGTTCGTGGTTTTTGGTTTATTTTTGTTCAAATCTTGTTCAAAATGTTTTATTCTTGTTTTATTGTTGATTTCAAGTGATTTTATGGTTTATTTTGTTGAATCTCATGTTTTGATTGAAAAACCCCAAATCTGGGTTCGTTTGTCTTCAACGTTCGCCGAACGATCGAACGTTGCTCGACTGATTGTTTCCTACTTGTTTCGATCAAATTGTTTTTCATGCATTTTTATCTTTCATTAGCATGTAGTTTAATTCTAAAGGTTGTTCTTCATGTTATCATTGTCTAACTTGTGATTGTGGTTCTTGTTGTGTTTTTTTTTTGTTTCTTTCTTTCTTGTTCTATTCCATTCCTAGATGCCTAGAAAAAAGTCTCTTGGTACAAAAAACTCCAACAAAAAACCTCGTCTTGATGATTCTTTGTTTGTAGATAAAAAAGCAGGGAAAAATTATGAGGATTACTTTTGTGATAGGACAGTCATCATTGAGAGAGAAGTTAAATTTGGATCTCTTCCTGATGAGATCACTTACTGTTTTAAGGATAGGGGTTGGGATCCCATGTTTGGGAATTTTATTCTTCCATCTATAGAGCTGATTAAAGAATTCATCACTAACATCCATGATGTTGACTATGAAAAGTTTGAATTCTCTACTTTTCTTAGAGGCACCCCCTTTCGTGTAGGTCCTAATGTTATTGCCTCTGTTTTTGGGCTTCCTCGGGTCCCTAATCCTCAATATCCTTATCATCCTATTACTCCTGACTTTCAAAATGAAGTTATTGATACTCTTCTATATCTGGGAAGAGGTAATTGGGTATATAGAGGTGGAGCTTTAGGAGTCCACAGATTTACGGCTGAAACAATTGTTATTTTTCGTATCCAAAGTCATAATTTGTTTCCCGTAGCTCACAAATCTTCTGTACCCTTTGATAAGTGCTTGTTTTTGTATGATTTGAAGAAGCATCACTCCATTGATCTGCCCTCTGTCATCTGTTCAAAAATCTTAGATGTATTTTTCAACTCCAAGAAGACTTATGGTCTTCCCTACGGGTGTTTGATTGCCTGTTTAGTTCGTGCCCTCAACATTGCTTTTCCTCAATTGGAATTGTGTAAGGCTTCCAATCCTATCTCCGAATCCACTCTTAAACAAAGCCGTGCTCATCTGTCTTCCACTCCGGCTCCTGATCCGGATGATCCTGCTGAGGCTCAGCCTCCAACTTCTTTGCATGAGGAACTCTTGTCCCTCAAAGAGCAAAATTCCCAGATTCTGTCTTATTTGCAGAAGCATCATGCAGATACGGTTCTTCGTTTTTAGCGGCTTGAGCTTCAACAATCTAATTTTCAAACATCATTTGGGAAGCTTGAATCTACTCTTGAGGGTTATTTTCATCAAGAGGATGATGAAGACGAAGATGAAGCGCCTGCTACTACGGCTTCGGGTTTGAGTGGAGGTGGTGGCAGTGGAGAGGGTGATGGTGCTGGGCCATCTCATTCGTGATGTGATACCCTTTGTCTAGTTGTGACAAAAAGGGGGTGAAGTCATATTACTTTTTGAATGATAAGTTTGTTGATATTTTGTTTGGATGTACTGAAAATGGATGGACCATGGAAGTATTGTTTTGTTTTGTTCTTCATGAATGTATCTTTTGTTGAATACTTTGGTTGGTTGTTCATGAATGTTCAAATGTAATTATCTTAAGTGAATGAATGAGAAATTAGTAGTTTGATAATTTTTGAGCTCATTCTCTTATTTTTTTGGCCAGTTATTCTTTTTGTTTGGTTGTTTCTATTACCCTTTGCTTTTCACTTGGTATTTTCAATTCTTTTGATTTTTCAAGAACAGGTGAATTTGTATGGGTTTAATAGGTTTAGGGGGAGGTCATATCAAATTTTATTTTGGTTATTTTCATGTTCTAGTTGTTGCTTGGTGGTTCACAACAATTAGAATATGTCTTGTTGATTTTGTCACGGAATAGCAAAAGGGGGAATTCGTAAGGAATATTTTGTATTGGCTTTATTCCATGTCAAAAAGGTTGTATTTATAGTAGTCAAAGTATTTGGGTTAGGTTATAAGTGTTGCGGTTCAGAAGGGGTTAAAGTCGGAGTCAAATTGATGAAGTTACGACCAACGTTCGATGAACGTTCTCTGGCTGTTCGAACGATCAAGTTCTGCAGAGAAACCCGAGAGCAGCGTTCGCCTCACGTTCGCTAGCAGTTCAAACGATCATGCTACACAGAGAAACTTGAGAGCAGCATTTGACTCACATTCGCTGACCGTTCGACCGTTGGTGTTCTACAGAAAAACCCGAGACTAGCGTTCGATCAACGTTCGCTGGTCGTTTGAACGATCATGTTCTGCAGAGAAACCCGAGAGCAGTGTTTGCCTTACGTTCTCTGGCCGTTCAAACGAGAAGTGAAAAAGTGAGTTTTTGTATTGAACGTTCGAGCCGCGTTTGCTGAGCATTGGAACGTTCATTAAGAAACTTCAGTTTTAGAATTCCGATCTTTTCTGATTTATTTCCTTTTCCGTTTCTACCTTCTCCTAATCTATGTAAGGAGTGTTTAGTTGATTGTTAGGGTAACCCAAGACGTTTTAGAAACCCTAAATCGTGTGTGAAAGCAAGAGTTCCTTCTTCTCTTCCTTCTCCTTGTTTGAACCATCAAAACCATCTTTCATCTTCCTTTTCTACCTTGGAGTTCCGTGTTGAAGAGTTTGCTCGTAGGAGTTCCTGCGGTTTCTGAGCGAGTTCGTTTGGCGCTTCACTAAGAAGATATTCAGAGTTCTGAATCGTTGCAAGGTTACAATCTTCAGATACTTACATTGTGAGTCAGAGTCTGTATTGGGTCGTCTGAACCACTATTGTAAGTCTTCTTTTTATAGTGATTTTCAAAGGTGGAACCTTATTGCCCGGAGGGTTTTTCTCTTTGAGAGTTCTCTTAGAGTTTTCCCTTCGTCACCAAAATTGCTTGTGTTGTTTATTATCTTATTTGCAATTTTTTGTGATTGATTGTTAATTGCTCAAGACTTGTGTATGCCTATTAATTAAGAACTTGTTTTTAATTAGTAGAAATTTTATTCCGCAAATCGGTTTCACCTATTCACCCTTCTCTAGGTGTTGTAGAGTCTAAACTGTGTTTTTCATATTTCTTTAATTTTTATTCATGCAGTAATTTTAGGTGTAAGCAACATTTCAGCAGATCTAGAGTATTAGAAACTAGTGTTCAATATTCCATGACAGGCTGGAAGCATTTTTTGATTTGTCTATCTGGGATAGGGGATGTTAAAAATTGTAAATTAGGTCACATTCAGCAAACATGGATTGTAATGTTGAACTGTAACCCATGGGTTGGATGTGGTGATGTAAAGGTC
Organism: Buxus sempervirens; assembly: GCA_947561395.2. Lineage (NCBI taxonomy): Eukaryota > Viridiplantae > Streptophyta > Magnoliopsida > Buxales > Buxaceae > Buxus > Buxus sempervirens. The sequence goes on from OX387183.1 coordinate 11,507,337, forward strand.
CATTGGGATGTGGTGTTACTGTCTTTTTTGTTCTCTTCTCTTGGGCTTCATTCTCTGTAGTTGACCTTGTACATTATTTACCCCACTTTTTTATAATAGAACTCTTCAAAAAAAGAAAAAAATTGTTGGACCGTAAGCTGGTGTAGTCCCACCAAATCTGGGTTCTAGGAGCGAGAAGTGGACTAGCAAGAGTCCTCACCTTCATTTTCATGTAAAGTGGCTGCATGCAGACTCAAACCTTCATTTTCTTCCTGACAGATTGAGGTTTTTATCATTGCACCAAGTGATGAACCTGAAATTGGACTTAAATGCATTTTATCTTCTATAGTTGGTATCAGTTGCTTATTGTATTGAAATATTTCTGATTGTTTGTTGACTTTGTTTTGTCCACATGCATATAAATGAAGTTTAATTACTTGATCCAGATTCTGTTCCACACTAAGTTTGGAATTTATATTGATCGAGTTTTTTGTATTATGGGACCCCTTTCAAAAGACACAAGTATATACCACAATCAAAAGACACAAGTATATACTGCATGCTAGAGCGCTTGAGTTATGTAATGATAACTATTTCTGTATGCTATCTACAAAATTGAAATAATGTTTCATGGAGTTTACTTGCCTGAAATTGATTATAGGATTCATATTAGAGAATTTGATGCTAGGATCAGCCCATTCCACTGTGTGTCAAAATCAAGTTCTAGGCAGCTATTACAGATGGGTTCTTTGCTGCAAAGTTGTTCCATAGATTTCTGGGAAATCCTTCTTCTTCTTGTTATTTTCATTTTTCTCATGTTTCATGTCTCAATTTTTTTTGGCAGAAATTTATTTTAAGTTTTATCAAGCAACTAATTAAAGTATATTTTGTCTTTTGTGTTTATTTTGTAGGCTTTTAGCTTTAGCAATACAAGTGCGGAGGAGCTCTTGGCGAGAGAACAAACAGTGATATTTGTGTAAATGACAATTAGAATGTATATGCATAGTTCAAAGACATTGAAATTTGTTTAATTGTGTACTTCGAGTTTATAATTTTGAGAGATTTTAATTTCTTTTAGGTTGAAAACAAGTAATTTGAATGTTTCGTGTGATTTTCCTAATAAAATTATATCTTTGGATGTTTTAACCTTCTTAAGTTATGCTTCACAATTCTCTTTTTATTGCAAATCAGGTTAGATTGTAATTACCAAAAAAAAAAGGGATTATTTGGACACAGTACTTTGTATTTTTAGCGGCAGCCTTATTCCGTCGCAAATTTAATGTCATCAAAATTGCAAATTTTTAGTGGCAACTTTCGCGACAGTTGCCTTCTGTCACCAAAAGTTTTTCAGTAACTATTAGCAGTGGCCTTACTTTGTCGCGAATTCAAATGTCTTCGTCGCAAATTCAAATGTGAACTTAAAAACAGAAATAATTGAGTGTATGGTGTTTGAATATGGAGCATAAGAGGGAGTATTATATACGTGGTAATGTCTCTATTTGAATGTTGAACTATGAATAGTTTTTGATGTCTAGAACTGTCTGTCTACATCTCACCAGTTTTTGTTTTTGTTTTTACTCTCTCTCTCTCTCTCTCTCTCTCTCTCTCTCTCTCTCTCTCTCTCTCTCTCTCTGTGTAGGGGTTGTGGGTTTGTCTCCCTCGAGAATTTGTTATTTTTTGCCAGGACTTATCCGGTATGCCATCTAGTCCATCTCTTTGGTCCTGGAAAGGATCATGCTGTAGTTTTTTTTTAATGTTTACTCACTAACAACTTTTAACGTCCAAAATCACTTATGCTCATAATTTACTAATTGTACTCAAAATTCAAAATGAAGGCTTCTTTTCATAGGTTATTGTTCAAGCAAGATGGAAAGCGAGCAACTTGGGAATACCCCTTTGCTGTTGCAGGCATTAATGTATCATTTATGTTGATTCAGATGTTGGATTTGTATTCAGGTTTGTAATTAGAAATAATGAGATTTATATTGGTTCTTGCTGTGTGGCTATTTAGGGTGGTAAGGGCTTTTACATTTCACCATAAATGAATTTCTGGAAATATTGATTTCTGAAAAAAAAGATACCCATTTTATAAATAGAATAGAAGCTTTAGATGAAGGATTTGTTTCTCTGGAAATATTGGTAGAATTATATATATATAGTCTGACATTTTTCTCTTTAACACATCTCTCTCATGGGTAGCATGTAAACTTATTTTTCCTCGTTTTATTACTCATCAAAAGTAAGATAGAGAAAAAAAAACACGTAAAAAGTCACTTTATAACAGCATATTCCAAAGTGTCGCTATAACATAATGCAACACCACTTAAAACGGCACTTTATCAAAATGCCGTTATATGTTATAACGGCATTTTTCTATATTATAAGGGCACTTTTGAAGTGCCACAATAAAAAGACTTTTTTTGTAGTGCAAGCTTTCGCGACAACAATGGTTGCCGCTGAAACTCTTAATATTAGTGGCAACTGTCGCTTATGTTACAGCAAATAGTATTCTCAATGGCCTTTTTTGCAACGACCACTGGTTGCCGTAAAATCTTTTTGACGGCGGCTCATTTATTATTGGTGGCAACATTAGGATGCCGCAAAAAATTGCATTTTCTTATACTGCATTGCCGTTGTACCAGTAGATCTTTCAACAAGAGAGTTTAGGCGATATGATCTCCAAGTTCATCGTGTCGATGGAAAGTAGCATTAGACATCGTCTATAAATCTGTAATGCAAACAGTCTGAAGGCATATAACAAGTGAACTGATGTAGGCCCCAGCAAAATAAATTTTTGATAGGCTCACATCATCTCTTTTGTTCTATATGCGCTGTGCATGGTGTGCTTTTCAGACGATCGTCAGTGTGCTTTTCAGACGATCGTCAGTTACAGATCATCCTCTAGAAAAGGCCAAATCTCGGATCATTGCATTAGAACTGAATTTTAATTATTTTCAAAAGGCATCAGTAAAAGTTAATTTCCATCGAACCTGCATCATGTTGGCGTATCTCTACAGGAGACCAGGACAAACACAAGTTAACACAAGCATTAATCATTAAGATGCTAAACACAAACACAGCATTATACGAAGGACAAATGTCCGAACAGAAACTGAACACAATGTCTGGAAAAATCGAAATTGCTAAAAAGTATCAAACCATCAAAACAACTAATTAGCACAGCGGAGGACTCCATGACACAGTAGAACACTTTGGGTCTGGTTTGGGTCCAGAACATTGAAGATCTGTTAAACAATGATGCCATCAACACTGGGATTGAAGGAAGCAAATGCAAGGAGGTCCTTATCAACTTCCAGATCCGCCATGGTTCGCTCATCCAAGGTCACCCATGCTTCTATTCCATCGCCATCTCTGGTGTCCATCAGAACAACAATATTGTTCAATCCCATGACTACTTCATTCAAATAACCTACCCATGCAGGCTTTCCCCACCCAAAATCAGCTTCATATAAGGGGAACCTACAAAAACTGGTGAAACAGAAGGAATTCAGTTCCTCTTCAGAATAGATTTGCTCTAACTTTTTCATTTCCTCATGGAATAACAACATCCACTCGTCGCCCTGCAATGGTCTTAAACATTCCCCGTCAATTTCTCTAAAAGCTTCTCTCAGCTGAAGCACCAAGTCAGCCAACTCGCTCTCGCTCTCATTCCTCGATGACACAGTCGTGGACCAGCTCATGTTTCCGATTGTGTTTCCTGGTAATGGCGGAACCAGCCTCTTCCGCATATCAATGGAATGTCTCGCCAGGAAAAAAGGCCTTCTCGAACAAGATTTTGCTCTGTAAGAAGCCAAGATACATTGCCAGATGAGCGACGACACCACTTCAACCCGGGTGGGCTGCTTCACAGTACTTGATGAAATGTTCTTGGTCACCTTCGCCTTGAGCGTAGCTATGCTCGAGCCAGTAAACACAAACCTTGCTTTCCGTGTAGTGATCAGCTCCGCTTCAGATGACTCAATTTTTGCAGTCGGCAACATTAGTGCGGATAAATCCCTTGATGGGTACAAAGAATCTTGCAAGAAATTGGGAGATACAGCTTCGCCAGAGCCGCGAGTGATCGAGGCCCAATCCTTAACAAATTCTGTCAAGGATGATGCGTCAATGATCTTGTGTAGAAAGCACATACCGATTGCTAGCCCTCCGCAATCAAAGTTGCTCACTTGAACAGCTAATTGAACTACGTGGTGATCTAGTTCAGCGGTCACAGAATCATATGGAAGGAAGCGATTGAGTAGCTCAATGTCAGGTTTCTCTAAAAACTTGGAGAGCTCGCAGTTGAAATGGGCTTCTTTATAATCAGCTCCCTCGTCATTGCAGTCGATATTGCAGAAGCCATCTTTAAATCTTCCAGCAAATGGGTAGTATCGGGACAAGGTCTCCGATAGAGACTTCTTAAGCTGATCAGATCCTCGGTGGCTGCTTATGGAAGGGAAAATGAAAACGAAAGATGTATAAGTTGGGGGAACGAGCTGGTCAAGAAGGGAGAGTTTAAAGTTTCTAAGATGAGGGGGAGTCGGGGATGATGGTTTGATGGTCTCCCGTGAGATGATTTCAACCTCCATCTTCTTCACTTTTCTTCCAAAAGGCACCACTTTCAGTTTATATAGGAAAGCAACTAAGTGGGAATGGGCAGTAAGGTTGAAATTGTTTGGACTAGCAGATGAAGCGGCTAATGGACATTGAATTTGTTTGGACCAGCAGGTCAAACTTTGAATGGAAATTTCAACAATTTGTTTTCCCTCTAAACTGGTTTGAACTAGATCAGACCCGTAAAAAATTGTGAAAAAAGGATATGAATTAACCACAAAACCAGATGAAAGCGGGTTGATCTGATTCCCCTATTTTTAAATTAGACTAGCAGGTGAGATTTTTAAACCAATTGGACTTGCAGTTGAGAATGATTTTCTCGTAGTTTGCAATTATTTCTTCCAATCATATATCTATTAATATATATTAAAGTAAACATGGACAGGCTGACGTGGCAGCCTCGGGTATCCGAACCTCTAATCCTTCCTTGAGAATTATTTTCTCGTAGTTTGCAATTATTTCTTCCAATCATATATCTATTACTATATATTAAAGTAAACAAGGTCGGGCTGATATGGCAGCCTCAAGTATCCGAACCTCTAATCTTTCCTCTCCCTCTCTTTTTGGGCTTTTATCCTTTTGGTGGGGTAGGTGGCATGTAGAGAAAATTATAAATTTTTAAATAAAAAATTTTAGGATTTTAATCCTTTTAAATATAAAGATCACGTTCCATATTTTGCTCCATATTTTAAGTTTTTAAATCAAAAGTTTGAGGGATTTTATCCTTTTAAAAATTTTATAGTTTTTATCCTTTTAAATATGAAGATGATGTTCCATATTTTAAGTTTTTAAATCAAAAGTTTTAGGGATCATATCCTTCTAAAAATTTTAGGGCTTTTATCCTTTTAAATATGAAGATGGCATTCCATATTTTAAGTTTTTAAATCAAAAGTTTTATATTTTATCCTTTTAGGGTCCGTTTAAAAATTTAATCTTTTTTAAAATTTTAGGGCTTTTATCCTTTTAAATTAAATATGAAGATGACGTTCCATATTTTAAGTTTTTAAATCAAAAGTTTTAGGGATTTTATCCTTTTAAAATTTTAGGGTTTTTATCCTTTTAAATATGAAGATAAAGTTCCATATTTTGCTCCATTTTAAGTTTTTAAATCAAAATTTTTACAGATTTTATTCCTTTTTAAAATTTAGTGTCTTAGACTTTTAAATATGAAGATGACGTTCCATATTGCTCCATATTTTAAGTTTAAACGTTTTAAAGATTTTATCCTTTTAAAAATAAAAAATTTTCAAGATTTTATCCTTTTAAAACGTGGACATCCTCTTCTTTCTCCCAATGGCCCTTTTAGGCCCCACATCAAAATAATTTATTTAAAATAAAAATTTTTATAAAATACATATATTACTTCCACGTGGACATGATCCCTTTCTCCAATGTTATCTTTAACTAAATTAAAATTATATGATCAATCCTTATCTTTTTAGATTCCTAAAAACTCATAACTATCAATAACTAAGACCACATTCTCTCTCCTCCACGTGGACATCTCTTTTTTTTCTCCAATGGCCCCACATTAAAATAGTTTATTCCTATTAACAAAGCATCACTTTATATGACTTTATAAAGTCGTTCATTGAAGACTTTATCCAATGACCCTTTTCTCCACGTCAATGTCTTTCATTGAAGACTTTATATGATTAAGTCATTCGCACGTGATAAATTTATGGGCAATTGGTTTTAGTGATTTTATTAAAATATTATCCAGATTAAGTCACCTAATTCTTTGTAATTTGAAAGCAGTGATACTTTTTAAAATAATTGAGAATCAGTATCATTTTACTAAGTACAATGGATGTCTTCCAAAAATTCCCTCATTATTATCTTTTAATCAGGTTAAGAAGTGAGGGTATTTTTATAAAAATTCCTCCATTAAGAGTAAAATGATATCATTCTCAATTATTATAAAAATATCACTGCTTTCCAATTACCAAGTTGAACATGGGTTATTTTAAAAAGCATCACTAAAAACCAATTTGGAAATGAATTTTCCAAAATAGATGATATTTTTATTAATTGGAAGATAATATTAAATAAAAATATAGGAATAAGTTTAGGATAATTAAAGCTTATAGCAATAACAATAAATTTAAAAATTTAATAGTAAAAGCCATTATAAATTAGTTAAAAATATTTATTTAAAAAAAACGGTACCCGTGCTTAGCACGGGGTAAAACAACTAGATTTTTAATATTAAAGCAAAAGACCACTTAAAAACTTGGATACTGTTATACATATTTCAAAGGCATTTTTATGCTTTGAATTTTTTTAAAATAATAAGTGTTACGTATTACTATCAAGTCATAGAATTACATATATAAATTTATTTTGGAAATTTATTCCATTTAGGATGTGTTTGTTTCACCGGAAAATTGAGAAAAAAAAATGTTTTCCTGGAAATTCAAGTTTTCTTATTGTTTGTTTCAGTAGAAAAATAAATGTGAAGGAAAATATATTCCACCACAAGTAAAAATTAGAGGAAAATAACTTCCGCCATTTTTTGGCGGAAGTTATCTTCCGTCCAGGAAAAAAGTCGAGAAATAGTGCGTACGAACCTATTGACTTCGCATACAAGGCCAATATGTAGTGTGTCTATCTCGATTTCGTTCTCTTTCATGACCTTACAGTGAAAAACTCTTCCTTCACTTAACGCCCAGAGCTTTGATGCGGCTTTGATCACAAACAGGAAAGTGAATTTGTTCGAAGGATCGGGGCATTGATGAAACATTTAGGAGAAGATGAGGAGACTTTGGATGGGATCAGAACTGGATGCATAAGCATGAATGAGAACGTTCCCGGTGCAGAGATTTGTTCGAGGAATTTGATCAAACAACTTTCTGGCATACTCGAGGCTTGAGAAGGAAGAGAAGGCACACAAAGGATTAGCCTACTAGATGTGTAAGGATCAAAGAAGAGGCCTATACGAAGCATGTCAGCGTGGATTTGCTTCACTTGTGCCGTATCGGAGCACTCATCGAGCAAAGAAAGAATCGGGTGGTCAGCAAAGTATCACTCGTCCTTGGTGGTTCTGAAACTCTGTTTTGAGACTCTTTGATGATGAAGGAGAGGCATGAACGAGTCATTCACTAACACCATGAAGAATCTAGGCGCAAGATCGAGTTCTAATGAAATTTTTTATTTTTCTGTCGAATTAACTCAAAGAGAGTCTGGGAAGATGTTTATAAATTTGATGAAGTTTCATGCCACATTCGATATATTTTTTTTTTCCTTATATTACATCCAAACGTATGAAAAAAAGGAAAAATGAAAATATGTTTTGAAACAAACATAGCCTTATGTTTCTTCCTGTAGACACCCCAAAATAGCACAATTTTTGATAAATCTTTAAGGAGAGAAATATTATTGGAATTTTCAATTTTTTGCATTGGGTTTGAGAAAGAGCAAAATGTGCTATAAATTCTACTATTTTCTCAAAAAAATCCTATTCTTGTCTTGAAATCCACCTCACAGCCACGAGAGCTCAGTGGGATTTAGAACAAGCTTGGGAAATGTGCTGGTCAAAAGGAGGATATCCACTCAATTTTAACTTGGTTTGATAAAAAATCAGTTTTCAAAAATCCTATTTTTGGGCTTCAAATCCACTTCACAGCCACAAGAGCTCAGTGGAATTTAAGAACTCTTGGAGAGATGGCCCCCTTAAAGTTAGGGCTTTTTGGCAAATCTTCACTCAGAAATTGTTTTTTACAAAATTGAATTGAATCAAGCAAATCATGCTTAAGGGAGTGCAATTTGGGCTTGTCTAATCTTTGCAGCTCACTGCTTCGCAGCTCCCGCAAAGAGGGGCAGTTGTAGACACCCCAAATTGCACAAACAATCATAAAAAATCTTTATCTCCTTGAAAGCCAGCTCACAAATTGAAGAAAATGAATTTTTGCCTGTATCCGGTAACTCAGACCGGATACATGCGGGCCTCTTCGTATCCGGTGACAAATACCGGATACAAGCAGTGCTTAGTGTATCCGGTATTGTATACCGGATACCTTAAGGACCTTGTGTATCCGGCCTGATATATCGGATACGCAAGTTTTGCTCAAATTTAGGGTTTTCCGAGAGCTTTTCACTTTTACCATCATATCCCTCATTAAATGAGTGGAAATCTCGGAAATAGCCTTAGGGTTAAGGTTGGTGGGCTATAGACATTATGTTGTGTCTACCATTCTCACCAACCCTAACCCTAACCTTTGCCTATAAATAGGAGGCTCCTCCTTAAGCAAATGGGAACCAACTCTTGTTTTGAATTCTCGCAAAGAAGAACTCAAAGAGAAGAAGGAAATCGCTGCGGGAGTGCTTCCAGAATCCAGGTAAGCCTCAAACTTGTCTTTTATTTTCTGTCTTTACATTCCTAGATCTAGATCTCTTCTTCTACCTTTCTGTAGTGTAAAGCCTTCTTTGTGTGTGGAAATCCTTCCCCGGCTCAAAGTATCTCAAGACTCCCCTAGCCGTAAAACGTGAAGGCGGATCTAGGAGAAACGAGACTGGGGATTGACCCTAGTGCTAGAACCCATGTAGCATAAGGCTTTTGAATGATTGAAAACCGTTCTATAATCAAAGTACCCTTGATTATCTCGAAGAACCGTGTTTAACGGGGAGAGAGAACAGAGGGAAACGATAATGGAACGGAACCCTAGGCTATGCTAGAACCTATCTTGTTGAATCTATATGCATGATATGTTGTCTGGTTTTTCACTCTTGCACACATATTACACTTTTTGGTGAATAGGCTCACATTTGGGGATTTATTACATTCATTGTGATAAATCTCCAATAAATTGCCTCAATCAAATTCTGGAGTGTTTTAAACGTTTTTCAAAGGTTTTGGATTCATCTCACACACTTTATAAATTTTCGGATTTGATTTTCTTCAAAAGTGGCCTAACTGGACAGCACCTGTACCCTTACTTCGGACGCTCATAACTTCATCGTCCGGATGAATTTTGGAGCGATTCCAGAACCATGGGAAAGGTGAGGCTGTCTAGTTTATGTCCACCAAATTTCGAAGTTCCATCAAACGGATTTTTGACACCTCTCTGTCGAAGTTAAGTGGACAGTTCAGGTTCAAATACAGAACTTGTCACTTCGACGGAGCGCCATGTGTTCGTTTTAAGTCCGATTCGAGTGATTTTTGTTTCTGAGTATTCCTTTATGAGTCTATTTTCAAATCCAGTTGGTTTCATAATTTTTGGATTCCATTTGAGTTATTGGTAGCCGATTTACTCAGAACTGTTCATTTGTACTTTTCTGGGTAAATCTGTGATCTTCGGGGCCTGTTCGGGAGACCACCCAAGGCACATCCGAAGGGATTTTTGTATGAGACTAGTTTCTTTTGAAAGATGGCCATACAAACTTCAATCACACCAATTTTCGTGGACTTTTATGTAGTGGAGTTTTCTAGACAATTTTCCAAAGTTGCCCACTTACCACTTTTAAAAATCCCCAGCAGCAACTTCAAAGGGATATAACTCCTAGGATTTTTATCGGAATGGATTGAAATTTTGCATGAGACTCTTATTTTCCCTAATCTTTCAAATGAATTTGGTTTGGTTTAATTTAAAATGGTATTTGAATGATTTCAAGGCAAATAGCATACTTTTTACTGAATTTTCCGGATTTGATTCAACTTGGTTTTTTAGCAACTTGTGCTTTGATTTCCATCTTTTGAGATATTCCAGAAATGATATTGACATAAGAGAGGATCTAAAATCCATTTAGATCTTCATGTGAAAATATCATACATTAGTCCTTTTTCAAGGTTTTCTATGATTTTAGCAAGCTTTCTATTTTTTGCATGAACATACACTTGGCAACCACTTCGTGTGGATGAATGGGGGTGCCTAACACCTTCCCCCGTTCATAATTTAATCCCCTTACCCATCTCTGGATTTGATTTTCAAGTATGATTATTTTTATCCTAGAATGCTTCTTTTTTTCACTTTTTGCTTATTTTTGAATTCTTTGGTGTCCATTCTCACCTCAAAATCATGAATGGTGGCGACTCTACCAATTTCGCGTTGAGCCCGTGTGTTGACGGAGGGATGATCATTCCAGTGATTTTTCCCATGTCTCACACTTCCTTTTTCTTGAAAGTTCCACTGTGGATGGTAACGGTTCGGTTAAAACCGATAAACCAAACTAAACCAAACCTATATTAGGGTTGGTTTTGGGTCTTTATAATAGATTTCGGTCCGGTTTTGGTTTTCAACTTAAAAAGCCAATGCGGTTTTGGTTAATTTATGGTTTTAAGGTCAAACCGAATTGAAACCGAACCGACTACATTGCATGAGATTTAAGTTAAACATTGCTAGGAGCCTAGGAGATGACAGTGTCCCTTCTTTATAGAAACAAAAACTTAACTTTCTTTTTCCCTTTTTTATTTTGGAATGAATTCTTTTGATACAATTTTTCCTTAGCATGTCCCTATGGAGAACGGTAAAATAATGAAAATTTAATCTATCTAACTTGATTAAACCGATCCAAAAAGGTGAATTGGTTTGTTTCGGTTTAGTTTAGGTTTCAAGAATATGAAAGTTTAATAGTTTTGTTTTTAAAATTAGTAAACCGTAATGGTTATAGTTTGGTTACGGTTTTCATTATAAACTTGTTGATTCGGTTTTGGTTTTTCCAAAAATAGAACCAAAAACCAAACTATTGCCATCCCTAGGTTCCACTAAATTGGGACTCTAATTAAATAGGAAAAGTACTTTTAAAATATAAATACTGACCAATTTAATGGCATTTTATGAATGAGTAGAAAAATACTTAATTAGGATGTGCTTGGGGTTGCTTAATTAAGCACTAAATATTAACTTATTAACTTATTTGACCATTTTTTATGCAAAAATTGTAAGATCTTGTAATTTTAAATATTTTTAATTAAGAGTAAATAGAGATTAAAGGATTTAATTAGATTAATTAAATAATTAATTAAATAAAATCTAAAAGAAGCAATTGGTTTGGTTTGGTTCAGGTTGGTTTACTTTAAGTGAACTGGGTTAATTGATTTGGGTTTGGTTTGGTTGGGTTGGTTCATTTTAATTGAAACCAGTTTGGTTGGTTTCGGTTAGTATAAGTTTATCTGAAGAACCCGAAGGTCTTATCGTTCGTCGAAAGTCGGTGAAAGGAAAAAACAAAAGAGAAGAGCGGGAAGGAAAGCGAAGGAAGAAGAAAGGGGAGAAGAAAAGGAGAGGCCGAATTTGTAACTTGTTGTATGTAATGTCCCAGACCCATACCCAGCAAGATATTGTACGCTCTGGGCACAATGGGCCCTCACGGATTTGTTCTCAAGGGATAACACGAGAAAACTTTCCAGTGTTCACCCATCCTAGCACTACTCTCACTCGAGCATGCTTAACTTGAGGGTTCTAAGGGGATTTAGTCCCGTGTTATGCCTTAAAAGGCCTTTTGCTTTGTAAGGGATCACAAGACTACTTATAGCATCCCCGAGCATTGTGGGATCCCAACCATATGCACATCCTCGCCTGGTAGCTCGCCCAGTGAGATTACCCATTCACCCGCCTACTCAAACAGCCCGGATGTCACATTTAAATAGCATTTTACTCTTAGATTGTGTAGAAGTTTTGATTTCAACTGAAAATACTGTTTGTTTTGTTTCAGACAAGATTTCGGTGATTTAGACGTTTTGATTTAGATCGAACGAATTATATTGTGTAAATCAAGTTGTAGGTTGTTAGATTTTGATTCCAGCATGTTTTTTAATGGTTGTTAAGTGATTTAGAGCAAAGAAAATCAATTTTGTAGTTTGAAATCAGAAAAACAAAGTCTTCGTAATTTTACGGTTTTCGATCGCTCATGTTGGCAGCTTAGGTGACCAAAGTTTTCTAGAAAATAAGGCGAGGCGCCCAGCAGGATCTCCTAGGCAACCTACCAAGCGCCCACCGCAAAAAATATTAAGGGGGGCGCCCAGCTAGGTCGCCTAGGCGACCTGCCAAGCCCCAAATGAAGTAAATTAAAAGGGGCGCCTAGCTAGGTAACCCAGGCGACCTATACAAAACAATTTTTTTTAAATGTTATAATTATAAATTAGTTTATATCTTAATAAAGTTTTAAGGTTTAGTCAATTGAATAATAAAATTTAGTTTGAGTGTTTAATGTATACTGTAATCAAAAGTGAGTTTTTATTTTGGTAAATAATTAATGTTTAGTCACAAAATGAGTTAGAAATTAATAATCATTGAAAACCATAAATTATGCCATAATTTATACATTTTCTATATAAAAGTGATCTTTAGTAAATAATTAGATCAAATCACACTTACATTGAGATGATTTGGAAATTGTTTTGTCTATGAATTGTACAAGTATAGTAAATGGCATCTTGATTCTGTGGGTAGTGGATTGTCATTCACCCTTACTGTGAGAGCTGGGGTAGTGAACTCGCATTCACCACAGACGTGGATATTTGTGAGTAGTGGATTGTTGTTAACCTTAGTTGGGGGTGGTGGACTGTTGTTCACCCTAACTGAGGGTAGTGAACTTACATCCACCACAAATATGGATTTTGGAGGTAGTGAACTCAAGGTCACCATATGCTTTAAGGGCATTGTGGGTTATGAACCTAAATTCACCCTAGAAGCCCAGAATTGTGAGATTGTTTATAATTGAGTATATGGAAACAGTGGTTTGTTTTTATGGTCTAGTGGGCTTGGTTGTAGAATTTGATCCTTGTCTAAGCCAGATAGTGTGTTGGAGTGACTTGTGTGGAATTAATACTCTTGTCCAGCATGCGTTTCACTGATTTGTGGGTAGTGGACGGCCGTTTACCCTAGCTCGTGAGGAGCTGGGGGTAGTGAACTTACATCCACCACAGAATTAAGGCCACCCTATGTGCGGATGACCCTAGCTAGGTCTTTCCTTGTAATCTGTGAGGTGGCGAATTGGACACTAGTGTTAAATCACCCAAGGTATTCTAATCCACTAGTCCTACATTAACATATCATTGTTATTGGTTGTGGTTTTACTGATAACGTGGTTTGGATTGATTTGATTTTTATCTTCTCATTATTTATGACTCCTGAATAGTTCAATTATTGTTTAAATAAGAATGATCTTCTTCATTGTATTATAAACTGCATAAATATTGTTCAACATGCATTTACTACTTACGGGAAAGAAATTCTCACGTGTTTTATTTTTTTCGTTTTGTTTTCAGAAAACTCTACAGAGCGAGCATGGTTTGGGGTAGACAAAGCTAATGGTTCGCATGTCTATCGTCCCGAGGATTATTATTTTCCTAGCTAGGACTAAAGAGTTTTCTTTTGTAGTTTTTCTATCTTTTTGGATCATATAAATCTTGTTTATAGAGAGAGAGAGAGAGAGTGTATGTGAAACTTAGTGGAACTGTATCTGTAGACTTTTATTTTGGATAAGTATATACAGGTTTAGATTTTGTTAACACTTACACCCACACTTTATTTATTTTATTTTGTTTTAAATTTTAGTGCACTTTGATGTGAACTGGTCAATAAGGTTTAAGAAGTGCTACTGGGACCTTACCTGATGTGTAGGAACCGGCATATATCTTTAATAAACATGTCCGTGTCCGGGGCATCACAAAAAAATTAGTCAAATAAGTCATAAGTTGAGATTAAGTGCTTGATTAAGCAATCCCAAATGTAGCCTTAAAGTAGTTCATGCCTATTTTAGTAGTTTATATATGGTAACATATATAGATTTGGAATTCTTCTTTTTTCTTTTTCTTTTTTTATTTTTTTTAATCATAGATATTAGCCAAGCCCCTGTTGGTGTTCATAAAATTTTAAAATAAAAACATATATATTAATGCTTTAATGCAAACATATTAAAAAATGACAAATTTTATAATCATATTTTTTTATTAGTACATAAAAAAATATTGTTGTATCAACTTAAAACTCTCCTAGTGGCATTTTTTTACTAATACTAAAAAAGGTCTAATTTCTTATATATTTATAATGTATAATTGGATTTTTCTAAGAAAAATATTTTTTTATTAATATCAAAATATTTTCTTAAAAGTAATTCCCATTTGGGTAATGTATAAGAGTATATACTTCCTTTTATAAAATGTTATGTTATTTTTTGCTTAATCAAACTTTGGTGAGCCAAAGGTTCATCAAATAATGTAGGACTTTAAAAAGGATTAAAATTTTTAATTTATCATTATGAATTATTAATTAATATTCCAAATCATCCACCATTTTCATAGTCATTTAATATTTTTCTACTTAATTAATGAATATAATTGTAGTAAAGATAAAGTGCATTATTTCGGTAATAAAATTAGTAACGTTTTCACTTATAATTATTGAAATAATTTTCTTAGTTATCTGCAGTTTTTCTTTATATTTGTATGATCTTTATAACTAATAATTATTTGAATACCTTCGATTTTGTTCTCGATATTATTAAGAATTTAATAACATATGGGCACATAGGTTATGATTATGGCACATAATGTTGGGAGGTAAAAAATCAACATGTTCATAAGATAAGTGTTACCAATATGTGAATGCTAAGATGGACTCATGAAAAATCTAAGAAAGACAAAATAAAAAATGAAGTGCATTCAAAAGTGGTTAAGCATAAATGCATTAGAGATAAAATGGAAGAGAGTAGATTAAAGTGATTTGGACATGTAAAATGGAGACCTAGCAATGCACCTATAAGAAGATATGAGAGGATGAATATTGAAGGGCCTAATACAAGAGGAAGACCTAAATAGATATAGATGAAGCAAATAAAACTAGACTTAACAAAACATAAATTAACAGAAGATATTGTGCGCACCGACGCACGCGCAAGTTTGGGGTGTTTTGGGAATCAGAAGTCGCCACTATTTAGTTTTATGGGTGTAAACAGTCACCTGAGTTTGTGTATGGTCTGCCCAGTGAGTCCATGAATAAATGCCCTAGATCATCCCATTTGGTAGCGGGTCAGGTTTGAGTTAGATGAGTTGACTCGATCTTATTTGCTTCTTCCAGCATGCTTTATTTTAGACTTGTTTGGACCTCTTCCAATTTTGGCCCAATGATTGCATTTGTTTTTTTTGGCCCAGTGAATGTGTTTGACAGTTCAAGCCCTGTTGGATGGCCCACCTACCAAGTAGGGCTTGTGATATAAGCCCAAGTCTGTTAAGAAGGGCTAGACTAGCACAAAATCCTACGTGGTTTATTTGGATTTGTTTTGGATCTATTTTAGAAAGATCTGGTTGTGTATGGGCCCAAATTTGTATTTTCCGTCAATTATGCTTATTGGAAAGCCCAATATGTTATTGTCTCACTTGGCAAAGCCTCAATGAGACTAAATGCCAAAAACTGCAGTCTAAAAGCCTTCTAAAAGAAGAAATAGGATAGAAAATGGAAAGAGGGTTACATTGAAATGAACGTTTGGAAGAAAGGTGCAAATTAAAAATAAAGAAATATTTCAAACCCTCAAGTTCTTTATAATATCAAAGAACATAAATAAGTTCTTAAATTTACAAAATGATACCCATGGTCTTCTACTATCAAGAATACTCAGAAGGTAATGACGGGCATCATTTTGGGCATGAAAAATTAAAAAGAAATCTTGAAAAATGGTTCTAACGAGATTTTAAAAGCCATACTATATACACAATGGGGTTATGTGTGGTTCTTTATTGAAGATTTTGAGAACCATGCAGGTCGTGTACAGTGGATGATCTTCATCAAATTTAATCCCAATAAAAAAACATTCTTCAATTTAATCGCTTAGAAAGACCAAGAATCAATGTTGCTGCGTCTCCACTCTCCAGCCATGTGCAGGGTAAAACCAGCAACCTCCATGATCGCGCAACTCTGCAATTCTTCATTGAAACCTCTTATCTAAACTCTAAAGCATGATAAAAATGTCTAACCCAGCAAGGGGACTATTAAAACAAAAAAATAGAACCAAAACAATAATAATCATCCCCTCTTGGAACTCCTAGAGCTACTGACACAAAATCAACCCCATTATCATCACCTAGTCCGTAATTTGTTTTCGAGGTCGCGTCAAGATAGTTGCACTATGTCGGTATGTCCACCGTGATGACCAAATGAAAGATTGTTGAATTTTTTCATGGATCATTCGATGATTTTAGGGACCCACAAAGCAATCAATTGGCCACTCCACGTGATTCACGGCGGTCGGTTTGGAATCATTCTAGTGCTCTCAATATGGGCAGACATATGCTCTAGTGCTATACTGTATTTCTCATTGCTATATTACCGTGAGATGACAGTGTCATGTAGAGCATCTCACATTCATATTTTTCTTTGTTTTGCAAAAGGGTCCACTTGAAAAAACACAAGCAGTGAGATATTCCATGTGGCAACATCTCATGGCCGCATTAATGAAGAATGCAATATAAAACCACAAAAGATTTCATTCCGATAAGGATGGACAAACATCTGCTGCAGTGCTATACTGCGTTTGTCACTGCTATGACCTTGAGATGTTGTCATATGGAACATCTCACGGCTCATATTTTTCATTGCTTTGCATGGGGCCCACTTGAAAAAACACAAGCGGTGAGATGCTCCACATGGCAGCATCTCACAGCCACATCAGTGAAGATCAATGCAGTATCGAACCGCAAAAGATTTCATTTCGATAAGGATCGGGTCATCTATGAAAGAATAGGAGAAGAAATGGCTAGAACAATATGTTGTAGCTTGCTGTATATTCTCTATTATATAGACAGTGTACAAAACAATACAGAGAAGCTTTCCTATAATACAAAAAATTGAAATATACGACAGAGAAGCTTTCCTAAATTACACAAAATATCAAGGGTAAATCAAGCTATACATGGTTAATATCTCTGGCATGTTTATTCTATGGAAACTAACTCATTGTGAGCTGGTATATGATCTGTGACAGGATTTGATATTGATTGCTTAACAATCTATAGGTGACTCTGAACTTTCACTGATATATATTCAACAATTTTTCATGTAGTATTCATTGAATTGAATTTGGTCTGCATTTATTGGGCATAGCTTTATGGAAAAATCAACCCAACAATACCCTGATGGCCTAATGGAATCATGAAATTAAAAAGGACATGTGGTAAGATGATGAGGATATGTAAAGTGATTAATTGTGGGAGAGTCCATGTTCAATGTCTTCCAAGATTAGAGATTTAGCCTCGACTATGCTTCTCTATAAAAATAAATATGTATGAAATCCTATGGAAGATGAGGGGAATTTAAGTAGCTCTAGTTTTTGTCATGGGTTCTGTTTTAAATGCATCTTTAAAAAAAAAATAAATAAGAAGAAAAAAATGCTACTCTTTATGCATGGGACGAGCAAGGCATTTTGAGATCTCTTATGTGCCTTAGTTACTGTTGCTTATTATTGTAGCATTCCACCTCGTTTATTTATCTACAGCGACCTACTCTCTAGACAGAGATCCAATCGTACCTTTTCTCTTTTGCTGGCTCCACTCACCTATCAATTAATACCGAGTTCAAATCGTCTGCCATGTTCTCCTGAAATGCTTCCTGACGTGACCGTGAGATGCTGCCATATAGAGCATCTTATGATCACTGTTTTTTCATGTGAGGTCCACTTGATACACTTATAACATATAAAATATTAATGACCGTGAAATGGTACACATGGTTACATCTCACGGTCACATCAGAAAGACGTGGCAGAGGATTTCATTCCACTAGTATCAATCATCCTATGGAAGATGAGGGGAATTTAATTAGCTCTAGTTTTTGTCATGGGTTCTGTTTTAAATGCATCTTTAAAAAATAAATAAATAAGAAGAAAAAAATGCTACTCTTTATGCATGGGACGAGCAAGGCATTTTGAGATCTCTTATGTGCCTTAGTTTCATGTGAAGTCCACTTGATACACTTATATAACATATAAAATATTAATGACCGTGAATTGGTACACATGGTTACACTTTTCTTCCTCTCAAAAAAAGAAAGTTTTACAAATATCTTAGCAATTTTTTCTTATCATTGATTTGACTGAAACGGCAACCTCACTCTCCACTTTGACACGGGTGATGGAAATGAAGACGCGTGTCTCCATCAACCCATCTCCTTTTTAACTTCCCTTTTCTTGACGATCACATGCGGTGTTCAGACTTCAGAAGAAGCAAAAGACTGTTTTATATCGAATTTCAACGTGATGGTTTCATCATCACATCTTTATGCGTGCAAGCTCTCAAGTTTTATCAAGAGAGGTGCCTGAAACTAACAAAAACAAGAGTTACCATTTGGAAAAAGGGGAAGAAGATGAAGGTTGAAATCGTCTCAAGAGAGACTATTAAACCATCGTCCCCAACTCCCCCTCACCTTAGAACCTTTAAGCTCTCCCTTCTTGACCAGCTCAATCCCCCCCATTATGGTACCCACGTTTTCTTTTACCATCCTATAAGCAAGCAAGGGAGAATCCAAACTAACAACAGATCTGACCAGCTCAAGAAGTCCTTATCGGAGACCCTGTCACGATACTACCCACTTGCTGGAAGGTTCAAAGTAGGCTTCTCCAATATCGACTGTAACGATGAGGGAGCTGATTATATAGAAGCCCATGTCAACTGTGAGCTCTCCAAGTTTCTGGAGAAACCTGAAATCGAGGTACTTAATCGTTTCCTTCCATATGATTCAGTGAACAGTACTGAACCAGTTCATAGTATAGTTCAATTAGCGATTCAAGTGAACAATTTCGATTGCGGAGGACTAGCAATCGGTATGTGCTTTTTGCACATGATCATTGATGGATCTTCGTTTGCGGCGGTTGTTAAAGATTGGGCCTCGATCAGCCGCGGTTCTACTGAAGCTGTGTCTCCCATCTTCTTACAAGATTCTTTCTACCCATTAAGGGATTTAGATTCATCATCAGGATTATTGTCAAATGAAAATATTGAGCCATCGGAAGCAGAGTTGATAACTACTACCAGGAAAGGAAGGTTTGTGTTTACCGCCTCAAGCCTAGCTGCCCTAAAGGCCAAGGTGAGTGACAAAATGCCTCAAAGTACTGTGAAGCTACCCAGCAGAGTTGAAGTTGTGTTGTCGCTCATCTGTCAACGTATTATGGCTGCGTGTAGAGCAAAACCTGCAGGTTCTAAAAGGCTTCCTTTCGTTGCAAGACATATCTTGAACATGCGTGCGAAGCTGGTTCCACCCTTACCAGGAAACACTATTGGAAACATGATATGGGAGACGACTGTGTCATCGACAAATGAGAGGGAGAGCGAGTTGGTCGATTTGGTGCTTCAGCTGAGAGAAGCTACTGCAAAAATTGACAACGAATATCTGAGAAAATTTCAGGGTGAAGAGGGGAGCTGGAGATTACTAGAAGATGTGGAAGAGACAATTGAGAATTACTCTAAAGAAGAAGTAGATTCATGTTTGTTCACCAGTGGGTGTAGGTTGCCTTTCTACGAAGCTGATTTTGGGTGGGGAAAGCCCTGGTGGGTAAGTTATGTCAATATTGAAGCAACCGGAGGAGTCAACAATATTGTGATTTTGATGGACACCAATCAGGGCGATGGAATAGAAGCATGGATGATGTTGGATGAACAAATAATGGCGGTGCTGGAACGTGATAAGAACTTCCTTGCTTTTGCTTTATCCAACCCCAGTGTTGATGGTGTAAATTTTAACAGATCTTCACTGTGATGCATCTAAACCAAACTTAAAGCATTCTATCATGATCTTTGGTCTCTCTTCCTTTGTGCTAATTATTGTTATTATTATTATTATTTTTTTTCAGAAATTTGGATTTCACTTGTTTGGTGGAGAGGTTGTGTACGGACATTAGTTGCTTGAATAATGCTAGTCTTTGTGTTTAACATTTTAAAGGGTTTTTGTGATTTTTTTAAAAGAAAGTAACATTACTTAATTCTTGATAATTAGAAAGTAGTGATACTTTTTTTTTTTTAAATAATTAAGAATAACTGTTTACAAAGTGTTCCTTCCGAAAATGCCCTCACAAGACTTGTAAACAATTTATTTGTGACCATCTTTTAGCGAGGTTTTTTGTTTTGGTAATTTAATGAACTTTGACTGTTCTTACATGTGTGCCTCCAATATAATCATTTGTGAAGTATTTTGCTAGAAAATTGGGTGGTTTAATTTACCAACCCATAGACAAGGATAATTATCAAGTGCGAAGTTTGCAAGTGAATCCGCCACAATGTTTGCTTCTTCTGAATATGTGGACTACTGAGAAGAATTCAAACTGAGAACTCAGCTCTTTTCCTTCAGCTATGATGATACAATCAATTAACCATGGATTAGTTTATTTAAGGAGATTTCGTGACCTAATTTCCTTGATTGGAATAGGTTTGTTGTCTAAGTCACATATATATATATATATATATATATATATATATATATATATATATATATATATATATATATATATATTTTTGGTAGAATTGTCTAAGCCACATATGCTGATCAGAAACGACACCACCCTTTATGATGACGGGTCGACCATAATGAGTTACCATAGGGAAGATAATTGTGAATTGGCCGGTCTTGCTGGTGCCTATGTGCGCGTCGTTTTCCGGTAAACATCCGTGCTTATTATTCAACTGGTTCATAATAATACAAAGGGGTCCACCACCTAAGTCACTCACGGGACTCAATGATTTGATGTAACATCCCAAGATTCTCAAATTGTTGCTTTGGACTAAATGTGGGATTTTCTACTAATTTTAACGATTTATTGGTATTTACTAATGAAATTATTTGGTTTAACTTGTAAATTATCTAATGTGTTTTGGATACATAAATAATCATATTTTAATTGTAATGATTATTTTATGAATTGTAATAAATTGTCGAAGTTATGGGAGAATTATTGGATTTTAATTGATTTTATTGGGATTTAATTAACATTAAAAGTGGTTGACTTTATTTAATTGGGTAAAGGGTTTGGACTTTGGAGTATGGTCTTGTGATGTTAAGGTTTGCGTTGAGGTTTTTGAGGTCTAATAATACTACACACTCAGCCACAGCCCTCATGGGTTGAAAATTAGCGATGGGTATTTTGGGTATTTAGCTTTGTATTAGGGTATATTTCTATTCTTGTAGTGATTCATTGTATTCTTCTATTCATGATATAGTGAAAACGGCTGCCGTAAATGTAGTCCTGTTATGGGGTAAAACCTGTGTGTTTTTCTGTTCATTTTTTTTTCATTATTGCTTCCAATGATTTATAAGAATCAGATCAGATTCTTTTTAGTTTGGACGTTAGTGCACGGTAGATTGTACCATTGGTGCTAATGTATATTAAGTTGCGTGGATTGGTGAGGCATGTGATCATGCCACATATACAAATCACGATTCTTCTAGAATGGCTGAGAGCGTCCCCAGTTTAAAGTTTCAATTTTTCTCTAGAATCACGATTTCCCTCTTTCAAGTGTCTGTACCTCTTGGTTTTGTTAACTGCAGAGCCTCAGCATAGAGGCTTTTAAGTTTAGTTGGTTTTAATAGAGTTGTGGAGAAGACATTTGCTCGATGGTTTTAAGCTGATTCGATTAATGGCTTAGCTATGTTTTGGTGAGAGTTGCCTGAGGGTTGATTGAGTTGTTGAATCCGTAAGCATGGGAAGTTGTCATTTATTTTGATGTAATGCATGATAAATGATGTAATTAGTTAGGTCTGATATTCAGAAAAGTAATTAATGTTTAGTATAAAACTGATATTATAATGAGAAATTAGTTCTGGGCAAAATAAAAGATAATTAAGTTTTGGTCAGGGCAGATTTTGTGATCCAAGACCCGTGTGATTGGTTATAAAATCAATTCTTATTTAATATTTGGTACAAAACAGTTATAATTAATAAACAATTAGTTTATATTACTATAAATATATACATTTTAGTCAAGACTTGGAAATGAATAGCATTATAACCGAAGCTAAAAATGGGATGTTACAAAATCAAAAACTTAATGATGAATCTATAAGAAGATATAAGAGGATGCATATTGAAGGGCCTAACAGAACAAAAGAAAGGCCTAAATACATATAGATGAAGCAAATAAAACAAGACTTAACAAAACGTAAATTAACAGAAAATATTGTGCACACCAATGCACGTGAGAGTTTGGGGTGTTTTGGGAATCAGAAGTCGTCACCGTTCAGTTTTACAAGTGTAAACAGTCACTTGAGTTTGAGTATGGTCTGCCAAGTGAGTCTGGTTAAGTACCACATTTATAATCTGTAGAAGTCCATGTATACCCCAGGTCATCCCATTTGGTAGCGGGTAAGGTTTGAGTTAGATGAGTTGACTCGATCTTATTTGCTTTTCCAGCATGCTTTATTTTAGACTTGTTTGGACCTCTTTTAATTTGGCTCAATTCTTGCATTTTTTTTATTTTATTTTTAGCCCCGTTAGTGTATCTGAAAGTTCAAGCCTTGTTGGAAGGCCCACCTACCAACTAGGGCTTGTGATACAAGCCCAAATCTGTTTAGAAGGGCTAGCCTAGCCCAAAATCCTACGTGGTTCATTTGGTTTTGTTTCTAATCAACTAGTTTGGTTCGCACATGCCCATGTTATGTATCACAATTTAGTAATTAAAGATTAGTGATATATTTTAATGATTTTTTCCCAAAAAAATGCCCTCGATATACTTGTAAAATATTTTATTGGTTAAGAAGTTTGTTTGTTAGCAAGTTTTTTTTAGGGTATTTTTGAAAGAAAACTTATCTTAACAGTAAAATGACACTCATTTTCTGACAGAATCTGAATTATTTCTAAAGAGTATCACTTAAATACAATTTTCTAAATTTTTTTCTTGGTCATTCTCTTCTCATAAGAACACTTCTAAAAGCATTTAATATTTTAACACTTACATTATCTTCATGTATGAGTGGGAGGCATTATCAAATACTTATGAACCACATGGTAAGATTATTTTCAAAAGTCATTATTTGGGTACATAAGTAACAAGAACTAAAAAGGTAAGTAAACATAATTTTATAAAATAAGAACACAAGGTGGAAATTTTCTGTAATTTTTTATGCATTAAATTCTGTTGTTGGTATAAAATGATGCCAAATGGAGCATCTCACGTTTTGAAAAATAACTTTTGCTGTTCAAATGAGGATATGCTTTTTAAAAATAATTCAGACTCAATCAACGAACTTTCCTGTAATTGAAAATTAGACAGAAGATCCAAGCAGATAAAATCAAACTCTTTTTATATGAAATACTTAAAATTAAATTAGGGGAAAAAAGCAATAGATGGTTAAATGCGCATTAAATGCAATTAGTTTCTTGGCAGACGAATTTGGTTTTTAGCATGAATTTTTCTTTAAAAAAAAATAGCCTGTATTGTTTCTCAAAAAAATTAAATTGCACGAATTTTTAAACATATTGAATCACTAAATTCTTAATAATTAGACATTAATGATAGTTTTTACAAATAATTAAGAATGAGTATCATGTTCACTTAAGGTCTTGTTCCAAAAACGCCCTCAAAACATTTTTTAACTTCATTAAAATCTCACTACAATAAACAAATTATTTTATGAGTATATTGAAGGCATTTTTAAAATTTTTTATACGAAATACTTAAATTACAATGAGAGACAGATTTGCAATTGGTTTTTATTTTCCCAACGAAACTGGTTTTTACTATAAATTTACAAAAATAACTCTGATTCAATCATTAAATTCTTGGTAATTAAAAATTAGTGATAATTTTATAAATAATTGAAAATGCGTGTCACTAATGTGTGGTTCTATTAATACCAAAAAGTTACAGATTCACAGTTATTTTAAGAAATATCACTAATGTTAATTACCAAAAAATTGATGACTGAATCTGTTTTAAGAGATAATTCCATGTTTGTTGATTTCTCACTTTTTTATAATATCTTCACTAAATTTTATGTATATTTACGAAGTTTTATTAAAATTATGTTACATTTTATTAAATGTTATATATATTTTTTGATTTCTTAAAATTATGATAAGTTATTCTCATTCAATAGACTGTAAAGATTTAAGAAATTATATATGGTTCTATTAACATCCTAAGTTTACTCAACATAAAACACATATTTTTTAGCATCAATAGTTAAATTGATACTTTTTCAATAATTTATGAAAATTATCATTAAATCTCAATTTAAGTGAATTAAATATTAATAATGTATTTAATATAATGTATTTAATATATTTAAATATAGTTAGTGTAATGTTAAATATATTTAGTATAATATTAAATAAATTTAACTCATTCAGAATTGTTTTAAAAATATCACTAATTTTTAATTACATATATTTTGGATACTAGATATTAATTAATTTTAGCAAGTATAACTTAAAACCAATTAAAAAAAAAGAAATCTAGAAAATTGAAATTCAGTGGCCAATTGTTGGCCTTATTAGGCAACCGCATTCACCTCTCTCTTTATTTTTATATAAAAGACGAAATTAATTTTAATTGTAATTACCAAAATTTGGTAATTAGAAATAAGTGATACTTTTTCCAAATAATTGAGAATGATTATCATTTTACGGTTCACATAATACTTCTCCCAAAAATGCCCTCAAAACACTTCTTAATCTCATTAAAACATGATAACAAACAAATTATTTTACAATTTCTTCTATACAATCATTGTAAAGCCGGAAAAAAACATGTCAAAGAATATTTAAATAGCAGGTGAAATCAGACAAAAAATAAAGCACAAAAAGACAAAAATATGTACAAACTGTTTCTTTATATTAGGTAATAGATATGCTGTGTCATATACTTTAACAAAGGTTTTAAAATCTATATAACTTATAT
The DNA here is from genome assembly GCA_947561395.2 of Buxus sempervirens. Lineage (NCBI taxonomy): Eukaryota > Viridiplantae > Streptophyta > Magnoliopsida > Buxales > Buxaceae > Buxus > Buxus sempervirens. Next base: position 11,532,736 of record OX387183.1, read on the forward strand.
CACTAATTAAGAAATTAATTTTTACAATTACTTTAATCACTTATAGTAATTAAAATACTTGGACTTGTAAATCAGAATATAGTGCACATGATACTTTGGTTTTTAAAAGAAGATTATAATTCATTTTAAAAGAAAGTTATTATTATAGATAATAATACTTAGTTGCAATTACAATTATAACTATAATGAATTAATATGATGAATAAAATTCTTATAATTAATGAAATTATACTGATTCTCAATTATTTTAAAAAAGTTTAACTAATACAATGCATCAATAATTAGTTTTATGACTGCATCTGAATTAAATATAATTATATTTATAATACAAGTAAATTAATACATTAAAATCTTGGTAACTATAAAATAGTAATACTTAAATAAGGAACATTCTAAATTTTTAAATAAGGTAAATTATACTTAACATTTAGTTAAAACATATAAATCATAATTCATTTAAGTCATGACAATACGTATAATTTTTTCAATAATGTACATTATGCATGATATAGAATTATAATTCATTTAATTGAAAAAAAAGTGTACTTTTTAAATGCATTTATATTTTACAATTATCTTTAAGTGGTATTTTTTGAATGAATCTTTTGTGAATAATGGCACTTATTTTTAATTATCTTTCAAAAATTGTGAAATACAACAGAATTTGTTTTATAATATAACACTAAAAACAAATTTTTGCAAAATTTGAATGAGTTTCATTTTATAATTCAGAGATGTTTCTACCTAAAATTTCATTTAAAAGGCTTATAAACATTATGTTGGGTGTATTTGGAAAAAATATTTTGTGAGCATTAATATAACTTTATGTCTCAATATATTTATTCTAAATCATTATTTTATAATTATATGAAGAACAATGTGACCGAATCTAAATTATGTTTTAAAAAGCATTACCTAAAACTAAAACTAATTTTCAGTACTTAAAATTACGAGAATAACCAACAGAAGCATCAACAGCACATTTAATGCTTCTGTTGCATTTAATGCTTGCTTTTTTCGGACGAAATTGGTTTTTACTTTAAGTTTTTATAAATAACTATGATTCAGTCACCAAATTTTAGGCATTAAAAATTAATGACGCTTTTTACAGATCCTCCCTGACTGTAGAACGGCATTGATTGACTAAGAGGGTGTTTGCTAACGTGTTTGAACACTGTTTTTCGGTTTTTAAACACAAAAAACCAAAAACGTGTTTGGTAGAGGGAGTTTTCAAACCGTTTTTTAGAAAAATGGTTGAAAAACATCTCTGTTTTTAAAAACTGAAATTTTTGGTTTTTAAAAACGACGAACTGGGTTTTGATTCGATGGCATTTTTGTAATACTCTTATTTCTTTTATCTTCGATAGTTTTTCATCTCCACTGTCTTCCGCACAAAAACTCCTCTTCGTCGAGGCATCTACGTGAAAGAGAAAGAAGCAGAATCAATGCTTAACTGAGCTTCTTGAACGAGCTTAGAGTGAGAGGTTTCGCTTCCTCTACTTTGTCTCTCCTACTGAAACCATCTTTTAAGGTTTTAGAAACTAGAAAATCTTTATTTTAGGGTTTTAGTAAGAGGGGAAGAAAGAAGGAAAAGATGTTGCTTTGAAGTGCATCAACGCTGATTATGAATTCATCGTGGATTACGCAGTCGACGGAGTCGTCACCGGAATCTGAGGAGAGTAGAGAAGGGGACACAATTGCTTTCAGATTTTCAGTCCTTCTCGTTATGAAGCGATTCAGTGCCGCTCTCTGGCTCCGTATCATCTCTAATCTTTATCTAACGGTACCCCATCTCTCCCAGTGTACCCGAACCTGAGATTTAAATCTCAGGCTGGTCTCTTCACTATCTAACTCCTACGGAGGAAGGTACAGAGTACGTATTTTCATTGAGATTTGAGTTCAGATAATGTGCTTTTATATCATCAACATGGGGAGATTCTTCGTAGCCAACGATTGAGAAGATGCTACTTCAGTCCACCAAAGCGAGGAGCAACTGCCGCTGCCATCCCGAGTACTGTCTTTTCACCCCTTCTTTTAAACTTGGATTCCGGTTTGGATGGATTGGTGGAGGGGATGGAGGAGGGTTGTGCCTTGTATGTTGGGAGTGATGGGGGAAGGTTTTGTGGTGGTGGAAATGGAGGTAAAGGATCAGACCTCAATATGGTCTGAGCTTGGTGGCTCTAGTGGCATCGTTGCCCTTATTGCTTGCTAAGAATAAAAAAAAAAAGAGAAGACAGAGAGGGAGAGAGAGGAGAGAGAAAGGGGGCGAGAGAAGAGGCTGGTGCCGTACCTGGTTTGCCTCCTTGAGGCTCTCGGCGAGTGCCAACTCTCTCCTGCTAGCCGAATGAACAAGGGCGTAAGCCCTTCCTTTTTCAAAGAAGGGCTTACGCCCTTCATTTTTAAAAGATGGGCATTAGCCCTCTTTTTATATACAGCTGCATATAATAAATATTTATAATAGTAAATATTTATAATATATATATATATATTGAGTTTTGAATTTAAAAAATTTTAAAATTATAAATAAATATAAAATTGTAAAAAAAAAAAGTTGTATATATATGAATGATAAATATATAAAAATTATTTTATTTAAAAAAACCATAAAAAATTATTAGAATGATATACAAACATACGTAAAAAAAACCCATAAAACAATAATTGTTACCAAACGGGTTTTTTGTTACCTGTTTTCAAAAACCTAAAAAATAGTAATTGTTAACAAACGGATTTCTTGTCACCTGTTTTCAAAAACTAAAAAACAGTTGAAACTGTTTCTTGTTTTCAAACTGTTTTTAAAAAAAACGTTACCAAACGGCCTCTAAATCATCAATTATTTTCAAAAGTAAACTAATGAACAAGTGTTTACCAAAAAACCAAAAAAAAAAAACCTGATGTACAAGTCGCTTAAAGCCAACTGAGCCGACGTACAAGTCAGTGTAAATAGCGATGTATTTAAGGACAAAAACAGAAAAAATATGTTAGAAAAGCAGGTCTAAATAGGAAAAAAAATCAGGACAAAGAAAGACAAAGGAAAGGGTGTTATAATTTCGGAGGAGAGAACCACCGATGCTCGTCCTAAATCTTAACTAGTTTCTCATGATTAGTTTGGGTCTATGGAATATTAGGGGGCTCAATGACTTGGCCAAGCAGCAGGAGGTCAAGAATCTTATTTCCAAAAATAAGTTGAATCTGATTTGTATAGTTGAAACAAAGGTAAGGGAAATCAATAAGACAACTGTTCTTAACAACATCTGTCCATTCTGGAACTCTGTAGATAATTACTCCAGAGCATTGAAAGGCAGAATTTGGGTGTGTTGGAACCCATTAGAGCTGATTGTTAGCTCAACTTTTGCCACTGATCAGGTGATTCAATTGTAATGTGATTATCCAAGCTTCGCAAAGTCACTGTATGGCATCGTTTGTTTATGGTGCCAACGACTGCATCCAAAGAAGAGCCTTGTGGCATGATCTCAGAGCTTCTATTCCAGGCTGCCCATGGATTGTACTAGGTGACTTCAACTGTGTTAGAACTTTAGATGAGAAGGTGGGAGGAAATCCGATCAATGCAAATGCTTCGAAAGATTTTAATATGTTCATTGATAGTTTTTCGTTGCTAGAACTCAAGCATAAAGGGCTGCTACACTCTTGGAGTAATAAGAGTTATGGTAATGACATGATTTTATGTAGACTGGACAGGGTGTTGGTGAATCATTTGTGGTTGCAGGAATTCCCACAAGCGGAGGCAGACTTCCTAACTCCAAGCATTTCGGATCATAGTCCAATCATCATTACAGCAGCCAATCAGGAGTTTCAGGGCCTAGACCATTTAAATTCTTTAACAATTGGTGTGATTATGAGGATTTCTTAGACATTGTGAACCAAGCATGGCAGTATCAGATTGTTGGCACTCCAATGTTTATATTGGTTCAGAAGTTAAAGCATGTTAAGAAGAGACTTAAGGAGTGGAGTAGATCTAAGTTCTTAGCTCTTGATTCCCAGCTCAAGGAAGCTCGATTGGCATTGCAAGTGTGTCAGAGGCAGCTATTCTCAAACCCCGGGGATTCTGATTTAGCTATTGAGGAGAAGTCTTTATCCAGGAAAGTGGCTCAAATGGACATAGACTTGGAGTCACAATTGAGACAAAAGAGTTGGATTTAGTGGCTTCAAAAGGGAGATTCTTCATTCTTCATTCTTCCACAAGGCAGTGGTGAGTAGAAGATCTAACAATAAAATCCTTAGTATCTATATGGAAGATGGTGAAAAGGTCACGGAGTGGGATCATTTGAAGAGGGTTTTTGAAGGGTATTACTCAAGCTTGCTTGGGGGACAATTGAATTCATGGGAAGGTGATAGTTTGGAAGTGGAACAGCTCATATCAAGGAACATGGCAAATAGTTGGTATGGATACCTTGGCAGCAATCAAGAGTTTCTTCTCATCAAGTGCTATGCTCAAACAGTTGAACTCCACTTTGATCACATTGATTTCGAAAAGCAACAACCCAACGAAGGTGGGTGACTATAGACCGATATCTTGCATCAACACCATAAACAAGTGCATCTCCAAGGAAATTCTCCATCAGTATCACTTGCAGAAGGGAAGTCCAAGATGTGCAATGAAAGTGGATATAATGAAGGCTTATGATTCGGTTAGGTGGGAAGTCGTACCAGTCTTATTGAGAGCAATGAAATTTCCCCAACAATTCATATTGTGGATTATGGCATGTGTAACTACCCCAACATATTCTCTTGCGATTAATGGATCTTCGGTTGGATTCTTTAAAGGTACTAAAGGCATAAGACAAGGTGACCCAATGTCACCATATATCTTTGTTCTTCTAATGGAGCTATTTGCAGGTATTCTCTAGTGTAGAACAAGGGAAAGGTTTGGATTTCACCCCAAGTGTAAGGAAGTGAATATCAAGGCACTGTGCTTCGCCGATGATTTGATGCTTTTTTCAAGAGCTGATCTACCATCCTTAACAGCAATATTTCAAAGTTTAGAGGACTTCGGTAGACTATCTGGGCTATGCATGAGTCAAGCAAAGAGTGCAATATTTTTCAGTGCAACCCCTCAAGAAGTACAAGACTCAATCACTAATACATGGCAAGTTACTGTGAGCAAGTTGCCTATTACTTATTTGGGGATTCCTCTCATCATGTCAAGACTAAGGGCAACTGATTGTGAACCACTTATTAACAAGATTAAGTCCAAGATCCAGAGCTGGAAAGCTAAAGCTTTGTCTTATGCAGGACGAGCCCAACTACTGAAATCTGTCCTATTCTCCATGGCAATGAATTGGCTCTCATTGTTTATTCTACCTAAAAAGATTATTAAAGAAGTTGAGGCCATGTGCAAAAGTTTTCTTTGGGCAGGTCCTGACATGCATAAGAAGGTGGTGCCGATCAATTGGAAGACTGTATGTTCTCCAACTAGTGAAGGGGGATTGGGTTGCATTGACATCCAAGTGTGGAACAAAGCAGCGGTTGCTTGGCATCTATGGCATATTGTCGCAGGTGACCAATCACAATGGGTGAAGTGGATTAACGAGTATAGGCTGAAAGGTAATTCAATATGGCAAGTGAAAATTCCAGCAGGGGCGTCTTGGGTCTGGCGTAATATTCTTAAGTTAAGGGAGCAAGTCTTCAAGTTTTTCAAGCACAAAGTTGGGGATGGTGCTGCAACAAGCCTGTGGTGGGATAATTGGCTTCCTATAAGCCCGTTGTTCAACAGAGTTGGGGCCAGAATTTGCTGTGAGGCTACACTTCCACTAAATGCAAAGGTCTCTTCAATCATTGAAGGCAATTCTTGGTGGCTGCCACATGATCAAACTCATGAGTTAATGGAGGTAAGGAATGCTCTTGATACTTTACCAAGCCCATACTAGAATAGAGAGGATAAAGTACTATGGTTGCCATCAAAATCTGGGTTGTTCTCGTTGAAGGAAACCTATATGGCAATGAGAGAGGTGAATCAAGATGTGGCATGGAAGCTTTTAGTGTAGTTCAAAGGAAATATTCCCAGACATGCATTTATTTTATGGATTGCAATCAACCAAAGACTACCTACACAAGATAGATTGAGTAGGCTCAACATCTTGAATAGCTCAAAGTGTGTTCTATGTAGGGCAAACGCGGAAAATATGAACCACTTGTTTTTTCTTTGCCCTTACTCAGCAAGCATATGGTGGGATGTTATGGGCAAGAATGGTATTAACTCTCCTCCACATAGGTGGGAACAAGCCATACAATAGGCTACTGATTCTTTGAAAGGTGAAAGTCTAATTGCAAAGGTGAAGAAGATGTCGTTTGCAGCCATGATTTATCAGATATGGATGGAGCGAAACAGAAGAATTTTCCAGCTCAAAGCAAGACCGGGTAAGGAACTATTACAACTCATAGTCATGGATGTTCAACTGAAATTATTGTGCTCTCGACTTGAAGTGAAGGAAAGTCAAGCGAATAGAGTTTTTTGTGCTAAGTGGAATCTCAATCCAACATTTATCCAAAACTTGTAATTGGTTGTAAGTGAGGTGCTATGCCTCATGGATGTTGGATAGGATCCCTTCCAGCAAGCATCATTTTGTATGTTTGTACATTGTTAATTAATACAAATACATCTTACTTTCCAAAAAAAAAAAAAAAAATCAGGACAAAAGGAGGACGAAGAGTTTCTTTTATAATAAGTAATATAATATAATAGATTTTAGAAAGATCTGGTTCTGCATGGGCCCAAATTTGTATTTTCCGTCAATTATGCTTATTGGAAAGCCCAATATGTTATTTTCTCACTTAGGCCCATTGGAAGGCCCAGTTTCTTTTCAGGGCCAAAATGGTTATTTTGATGCCGTCAGGAATTTCTTTCACCTAGGCTCATTTGAAGGTTTGGTAAAGTCACTTGACCAAGCTTCAATAAGCGAGTTAAATTGAAGAAATAGAATAAAAATTGGAAAGAGGGTTAAATTGAAATGAGCGTTTGGAAGAAAGGTGCAAATTTAAAATAAAGAAATATTTCAAACCCCCAAGTTCTTTATAATATCAAAGAACTTAATAAGTTCTTAAATTTACAAAATGATACCCATGGTCTTCCACGATCAAGAATACTCAGCGGGCAATGATTGGCATCAAAATTAAAAAGAAATCTTGAAAAACTGGTTCTAATGAGATTTTAAAAGCCATATTATATGGACAATGGGGTTATGTGGTTCTTTATTGAAGTTTTTGAGAACCATACAGGTTGTGTACAGTTGATGATCTTCTATTAGATTAAACATATAATCTCATGCCTGAATCTAGACTGAAAATTAAATAAATTTTGTACTTACCTGAAGACATGGTTCATTTTCACATTCTCGAATTCTCTGCAAAAGCTCACAATTAACTAGGACTAGTTCTTCCTTTCTTTTCTCCTCTTGATCAGAACCAAATATTAGATGGAGAAGAGAATGTTCTGTGTATTAGGATAGGAGAAGGGATCTAGCCTATTTATAATATAAGAGTCCTCCCATTAAGGACTTCTAATCAGATTAAGATATTATGGAGACTCCTTATCTAACATGGTCTTCTAGTCTACATACGGTAATTATCACATTATAATTATAAAGAAAATATCTCTGTGTAACTAAGGTGCACCAAACCCAATTAAATTGATCACACACAAAATATTGGGCTAACAGTAATATCATTAAAGACTATATATCCAACCTGTTTTTATAAAACCAAAATACAATTATTGCGAACCCACATAAAGGAAAATTCTATCACCTTCATCAAATTTAATCCCAATAAAAAGCAATCTTCAATTTAATCACTTAGAAATCAAAAAGAGTGAGGTGAGTGAACAACCCCAAGATATTAGAAAGAACAAGAATCAATGTTGCTATGTCAAGCTATGAGCATGGCAAAACCAGCAGCGCGCCTCCATGATCACGTACACAACTCCCCTTATTTTCAGTGTTGATAGAGTGGGTCACCGTGGACGTTGGTTGCGGAAGTGTGGTGGAATGTTATGGTCCTAAATGTTAAGTGCTTAACCAACGAAGTCTCCATAAGCCCTGGGCTTTTGGAGCAACGGTTAGGCATGTAACAAATGGTATCAGAGCCAACCACCACGTCCCGGGTTCGAGTCTCGGAGGGGGCGACTTATAGGCTGGATTAAAATACCTTGGTATTATGTATGGGCATGGTGCTAAGTCATTGAATACTGATAGATGAGTGAAGCCGCCAAGAGGGAAAAAGGCTACCACCAGGTCAGTGTCGATAGAGTGGGCCACCGTGGACATTGGCTGCGGAAGCATGGTGGAATGTTACGGTCCTAAATGTTAAGTGCTTAACCAACGAAGTCTCCATAAGCCTTGGGGCTTTTGGAGCAATGGTTAGGCACGTAACAAGTTATATCTAAAGCATGATAAAAATGTCTAATGAGATGATTAAAACAAAAAATAGAACCAAAACAATAATAATCCCATAAAAGTAAAAGAGACGGGTTCGAAACTCTTGCAACTCCTAGGGCTAGTGACACAAAATAATGTTTGAAGCCATACCTTAATAATCAGGTTCTTTTATTAAGCAAATCAACCCCATTATCATCACCCTAGTCCGTAATTTCTTTTTGAGGTGACAATGACATAAAGATGGCTGCAAGATCTTTTTACTGTGATGATCAAATCAAATATTGTTGAGTTTCTGCGTTGATCATTGAGATTATTTTAGGGACCCACCAACCAATCAATTGGTAGTCCACGTGATACACGTCGGACTATTTGGAATCATGCTTGTGCTATCACGTGTTTCCGTTCACGCTGACTGATAAACGTCGAGTCTTCTATAGGAGACCGTGAAACTTTTGCTGATATATATTCAACAGTTTTTCATGTAAGTAGTATTCATTGAACTTGGTATGCATTTATTGGGAATAGCTCTTTTGGGAATAGCCCTTTAGAGATTCATTGAACTTGGTATGCGCTTTGATCATGAAAAGCGGGGCGGCAACCACGTTCAGGTAAGTAAAGCAAACCTATTTTCAAATTTCATCAATGAATGCAACCTGATTGACATTTCATGTAAAGGTATGAGATTCACCTGGTGGAATGGGAGACAAGGTGTTGGTAAGATTAGAGAGAAAATTGATAGAGTGCTTGGCTCCACCAACTGGGGTTTCCTTTTTCCAAACTCTGTTTTGTGGCAGGACCCCTGATCATGCTCCCATCTGTCTAAGCCTAAACAATAATCTTTCTAGGAGTCATAAAGTCTTTCGTTTCAAAAAATTTTGGATTGATGAGGACTGTTGTAAAAAAACTATTGAAGACAGTTGGATGAGTAGCAAAGGCAACTTCGGTAGTAAACTATATCATCTCAAAAACAGTCTTAGTAAGTGGAATAGGAACTCTGTAGGACAAATAAATGATAGGGTCTCAAACCTATACAGAGAGCTGAAGGAAACCCAAAAGCTTTTGGAAAATAGAGATAACCCTGACCTTGAGAGAAAAGAAAGGAACTTAAACCAAGCTTATATTTTTGCTCTTCAAGCTCAAGAGAAGTCTTGGCTTCAAAAATCTAGAGTGAAATGGCTTAAAGACGGAGACCTGAACACTAAATTCTTTCACCTCACCACTATAAACAGAAGACATAAAAACAAAATTGTGTCCATCAGAGATGAAAATAATGATGAGGCTAGAGAGATGCCTGAAGTGGAAAATATATTTGTTGACTATTTTAATGATCTATATTTGAATGACAGCAAAGAAAACAATTTCTCTCTTCTTGCTCATATTGTTCCTAGTGTTTCGGAAGTGTAAAATGACATTCTTTCAAGACCGGTTACCACTGAGGAGATCTGGAAGGCTGTTTCCAAGCTTGGAGCTCTCAAGAGCCCTGGTCCTGATGGATTTCAGGGCATTTTCTACAAAACCTACTGGGATACAGTTAGTGTTGAGGTTAGTAAAGTTATCAAAGATTTTTTTGAGAATGGTTATTTTGATTCCAAACTTAACTACACATACATTGTTCTTATTCCCAAATGTGATAATACTAGGAAAGTGGGTGAGTTTAGACCTATCAGCCTTTGTAACTTCTGTTATAAAATCATTGCTAGAATTTTGGTTGATAGGCTAAGACCGATTATGCCTAATCTGATATCCCCCCATCAAGGTGCCTTTGTCCGAGGGAGAGTCATTCAGGAAAATGTGCTTGCTGCTCAAGAATTGTTCCATACAATAAAAAAAAAAAAAGGGAAAACCAAACAGAATCATGGGCTCTTTGCCGTCAAGCTTGACATTGCAAAGGCTTATGATAGGTTAAAATGGGATTTCATTGAAAATACTCTGCATGCTTTTGGTTTTGGAACTAAAATTGTTAACTTGCTGATGTACTGTATGACCTCTGTCACTTACAGCATATTAATCAATGGTAAGCCATGTGGGTTAGTTAGACCCTCTCGTGGTATAAGACAAGGAGATCCCCTGTCTCCTTACATCTTTATACTAACCCAACAAGTGCTTTCTCTGGCAATTACAAAGGCTGAACAAAGAAACTTGATTCATGGCATTAAGGTTACCCGTATAGCTGAACCCGTCACCCATTTGCTATACGCGGATGATCTATTGTTGTTTGGTAGAATTGCTGAAAGTAATATCTCCAATTTTTTAGATATTACTAATATTTTTTGTGAGATGGCAGGGCACAAGATGAATCTCTCTAAATCTGAACTGTTCTTAAGTCCAAATATCAAAGGGCAAGTCAAAGGTAAAATTGCCAGAATTTTTGGAATCAGACCCACCAAACATCCCGACAAATATTTGGGTATTCCAATTTTCCTGAATGCCCCGAAGCCTAGACACTTCAACAACTTACTGGAAAAAAATAAACAGAAGAATGTCTGGATGGAAAGCTAAGATGCTAACTCAAGCTGGTAGGGTTACTTTAATTAACTCTGTGCTCTTGAGTACAGGTCAATATTTGATGAGCAGCATCAAACTCCCTACCAAAATCTTTGAAGACATTGACAAGGAAGCTAGAAAGTTCTATTGGTTCAAGCTTGAGAAAGAGAAAACTCTGCACACAATGTGTTGGGAAAGCTTGTGCAGACCATTAAGATATGGTGGTCTGAACAGAAAAGACACAAAAATGTTCAACCAAGCAATGCTTTCAAAGATTGCGTGGACTCTTGCTAGGGAAGAAAGCAAGATCTGGACAAATCTGTTCAAAGCTAAATACTTCCCAACTGAAACATTCTTCACACCAAAGCCAAAAGGAATGCGTCTTGGCTTTGGGAACACATTTGTAAAGCAAAGGAATTCCTCGATCTGGGGAAAATATGGCAGATAGCAAATGAATTATCCATTTCCATTCATGATCATAGCTGGTTTAATAGTGTTCCAAATTTGCAGGTGGACACATCAGAGTGCGAAGAAGGCATGAAGGTTGCGGAGCTCATAAATCAAAATACAAGGAGCTGGAAAGTGGAGGCTCTAAGACTTTGGTGGTTGGAACAGGTGGTACAGCAAATAGAGAGTATCCCAATTTGTAAGTACTCAATAAAGGACAAGCTAATTTGGAAAGGTATGTCAACTGGACAATTTACCCGTCTCCTCTTATAAGCTTCAAAATTCTGGAATTTCCTCTAGTCTTGAAGAGAAACAATGGCTTAAGGTGTGGCACCTCCCCTGCCCCAAAAAAATCCGCTTCTTCTTATGGAAAGTCATCAGAGAAGGAAATGCCACTAATGATATTCTTCAGCAGAGGATTGGAATCCCACTTGAACATTGTGTTTTATGTGGGGCTGAATAAGAAACCCACCTGCATTTATTTTATAAATGTGAGCTTCTAAGAGCTATTTGGTTTGGTTGTATGGGGGGCCGCTTCCCTGAAAATCCCCATCCTCAGTCATGCAAAGAATGGGTATTTCATCATGTGCTAAAAGTTGGTAAAACAGGAGACCGTTAAGGCAATCTTCTAATGGCAGCCTGGGCTAACTTATGCTGGGCGTTGTGGAAAACTAGAAACAGCTTCATTTATGAGAGAAAAGCTCCAAATTTAAAACTGATTACCTCTCTTTTTTCATCTCTGCAGAAAGATTCTGAAACATTGGAAGATGAGGAACCCAAGCAGAACAGAGATAGGAAAATCGAAGAACTTGTTAGCTGGAGGAGACCAATTCCAGAATGGTTAAAAATAAATGTCGATGGGGCTGCCAAAGGGAGCCCAGGAGCAGCAGCGGTGGGAGTTATAGCGAGGGGCCAAGACGGTAATGTGGTGGGAGCAATAGCCTTTGATATTGGAGAAGCTGATGCACTCCTTGCAGAAGCAACAACCCTTGTAGAAGGATGCAAATTAGCTGTTGCTTTAAACAGTGACAAAGTGATAGTTGAATCTGATTCCAAAACTGTGGTCGATGCGTTTCTGAACAAGGAAGCTGATCCGTGGAGAATAGCCTATCTGCTTGAAGAGGCCAGGGTCATCAGTAGTTTGTTTGTCAAGTTCCGTTTAGTGAAGATTTTCAGAGAAGCCAATGGTCCAGCTGATGGATTGGCAAATTTCGCAATTAATGGTTTCTCCTGCTATTGGAGAAACAAGATTCCTGCATGTATCTCTAGTTTAGTCTTTTTTGACTTAATGGGACGAGCTCAGACTAGGCTAGTCCCAGGTTGAATGTAATCCTGCTTTGTTTTTTTCTTTTATTTAATTTCATATTTTCACATCAAAAAAAAAAAAAAAAAAAGCCAACAATACCCTAATGGCCTAATAGAAGCATGAAAAAAGGACATGTGGTAAGATTATGAAGATATGTAAGGTGTTTAACTGTGGGAGAGTCCATATCCCTAGTTTTTAACGTCCTCTAAGATTAGAGATTTAGTAGCCTCGACTATGCTTCTCTATAAAAATCAATACGTATGAAATCCTATGGAGTATGAGGGGAATCTAATTAGCTCTGTTTTTGTCATTGGTATGTTTTAAATGCATCTTTAAAAAAGAAAAAAAAAGTGCTACTCTTTATGCATGGGACAGGCAACGCATATTGATATCTCTTATGTGCCTAACTGTTGCTTATATTATGATTATAGCATTCCACCAAGTTTCTTTAGTTGACATCCACAGCGACTTAGAGGCCGTTTGGTAACGTTTTTTTTTAAAATAGTTTGAAAACTAAAAACAGTTACAACTATTTTTGGGTTTTTGAAAACAGGTGACAAGAAACCCGTTTGGTAACAATCATTGTTTTTTGGGTTTTTGAAAACAAGTGACAAGAAACCCGTTTGGTAATAATTGATAAATAAAAAAATATTTAAAGTTTTCAAAATCAACAAATATGCATTGCTACACAACCTGCAAGCCTATTAAATTATAATAAATTTGCTATGAAAAAAAAAGGGAGGAAATCAAAATTTTATACCACAAATTACAAAGGATAAATCCCATCAACTCCTTCCCTATTTATAGTTTAAACAACTCTTACACCATTAGCTATTGCCATTTCATATGCAATTCTATCTCTAAGTGCAATCATTTCTCTTTGTCGAGCTGCTTGTGAACTACCTTCTAGAGGCTCTACATTCTGTCCACCTTTGCTTAGAATCAAGTCTTCCCTTCCATATTCTTCAAATAATTGGTCCCTTTGTGTCTCTACAGCCATTTGCAAAGGATTCAAATTGGTGACCACCAAACTTGAACGAACAATATCCCTAGACCCACAACGTAACACCATGCTCCACCAGGAAGGAGAAGGAAACACACAAAAAAGGAAATGAAAGGAGGCAACTTGGTTCTGTCGTTCGGTTCGGTTTAGTCTCAAAATCTTTAAACCGAATTAGATCGGTTCGATTTAGGTTGGATGATTGGTTAAACCAAACCGAATCAAAACCGAACCAAATTCATATACTTCTCTAAACTGAACCGAATCAAACCGAAAAATAAGTATTTTAATATACATTAAACAATAGATAACGGTTCAAACCGAAAAATACAGTATTTTAATATGCATTAAACAATAGATAAATTACTTCAGCTTTAAAGTTTTAAAATTTTACAATTAAACCCTCCTTAAGTCGAACTAAACAACCCCAAATTCCCCATCCCCATTTCCCAAAACCTAGCTCAATGTCTTTGCTTACCTAGGAAACGACTGCCGACTGCTCTGTGAGAGTGTCGACTGGACCTGTTGCTGACGACCACTTCCGACGATTGCTGTTGTAGCTATCCAGGATCACCAAAGCAACAAAGGTAAAACCCAAATCCTGCTTTCACCTTTTCTCTCTCACCGGCTTTCTCCTCTTCTTGCCTTCCTCCTCTCTTTTTCTCCTACCCTCTTCTCTCACGCCCTGTCTCTTTCTCTCCCTTTCTTCTTGCGTAGACTCCCCCTCTGCTCCCTTCTTCCTCTAATTCCCTCTTCCCCTTCTCTTCTCGCCAAAACACGTACCTGCCATGAACTAAGGTGAGAACGAGCTTGGGTAGTTTCCCGTTCCCTTCTGTAACTTGCACACCCCAGGAGGTGGTCTCATTTCTTAAGCTTGCAAAAGCCACGCCAATGGACATGGTCGAAATCGGAGAACATACAAAAACCCTAACAGAATGCGATATCTTAAAATGAGAATTTATACCCTAAACGAGAAATTGTAGTGAGGAGGCAGCAAGAATTGCTCACCGGTTTCCAAATAGGTTCTCCAATTACGATCCTCTATGTATGAAGGTACTGAAGCTTTCGCACAATGATAAAGCCGAAAACCCTAATTTTGTTACAGAATATTCCTTCGTTCTTTCACTCGTTCACTACAAAAAAGCGGAGCTTTAGCGGCGGGTTTTTAGTGGCGGTAGGCATTTACCGCCGCTAAAAGACCATAATTTCATTTAACCGGCGGAAGACAGTGTTCCGCCGTCGAAACATGTATTTAGCGGCGGTAATCTTCTACCGCCGCTAAAAGGGAATGGCGCCAAACCCATTTTCGCGCTAAGGTTTGGCGCGTGTTGTTACCGGCGGTACTACCGCCGGTAATAACAACAATTACCGCGAAAATGGGTTTTTTCGCGGCGGTAATTAGTTACCGCCGCAGAAAGGCCATATGTTCTTTGCACGAGATGGGTTTTGAGCGGCGGTTACTAATTACCGCCGCTGATAGCCCATATGACCTTTCCGATGAATGGGTTTTTAGCGGTGGTAACTAGTTACCGCCGCGGAAAGCCCATATGACCTTTCCGATGAATGGGTTTTTAGCGGCGGTAATTATATACCGCCGCTAAACGGCCATATGACGCCGCGAGGAATTGGATTTTAGCGGCAGTAATTAGTTACCGCCGCTAAAAAGCCAAATGTGATCACGCGACATGTGCTTTTAGCGGCGGTAAGTAGTTACCGCCGCTAAAAGCATTACCGCCGCTAAACGGCCATATGACGCCGCGAGGAATTGGATTTTAGCGGCAGTAATTAGTTACCGCCGCTAAAAAGCCAAATGTGATCACGCGACATGTGCTTTTAGCGGCGGTAAGTAGTTACCGCCGCTAAAAGCCAATTGTGATCGCGCGAAATGTGCTTTTAGCGGCGGTAACTAATTACCGCCGCTAAAAGGCTATAAATCCCCAAATCGCGCGATTGGGGTTTTCTTCTCTGCGCGAAAAATCTCTGTTCGATCTCCCGGGGATTGCATCGCCTGCCGTCGTTCGCCTGCCGTCGTTCGCCTGCCGTCGTTTGCCTGCCGCCGGTCGCCGTTCGCCTGCCGCCTGCCGCCGGTCGCCCTACGCCGTTCGCCTGCTCGCCGGCGTCACCAAAAATCAGCTCGGTTCGTTCCCTCGGCTGCCACCAGTCGCTCGCCGGCGTTCGTTCTCAGTGAGTGAGCTATCAAATTTTCTGTTTTAGGATATGCCCTCAACGCCACATCCATGAGTGAGCAATAATCATCAAACCCTTAGTTCATTAAGCTTTATGCTAAAATTTGTGGGTAGCTTGCAAATAGTTTTGTCTTAAAAAAATTTTCATGCAAGTTTACAGAGACAACCCTCTATTTTTAAAAACTTTCAATCCATAGAAGCACTACTGGCATGAGAACATTTTTCTTAATCGGCTTGAGAACATTTTTTTTATTTATTTAATACTAACGTTAACGTTTTGGTTAACGTTGCTGTTGGCTGGTGAACCCACGAGGATACATGGCGCAAGATGCGCATAGGTCTTAGAGATGGTCTGAGGAATTGGTTATCCTTTCAAAGTCTTCTTTCCATTGATAACATCTTTGGTCGGTTGTTCCTTTATAAAAACTAGCAAACATCCTGTGGGAATGGGTAAGAAGTAATACATATCATTATATAAATAACTGTAATATAAGGGAAATATGCTTTATTGAAATAATTTTGATGATTTTATTCTTTTTCTTAAATAACATCAATTTCTTTATTGAGTTTTCAATGATCCTTTTTTTTTTTTTTTTCTAATTTTCAAAATTGAAAGTTGGTTCAAACTATGTGTTGTAAAACTCAAAAGATCAACTCCTCTAAAAATCCAAATTAAGTTTACAGGTTAGTAAAGTTGGTGTTAATAATAACCCAGAAAAATAAAAAAAGAACAAAGAAAAACAACAACAACATACATCATCATTATTTCAATATTTAAACAGGTAAGGTTGTCTACTCATTTTGATAGCACATCTATGGTGTGGAATAAATTAGAGGGACTCATGGCATCCATTTCAACAGCCACACCACTAGCTCCATCCATTTCTTGTAATAGTTTCTGCAATGAGCTCCAAACCGTTGATAAATTTGTCGGAACTGCAATGAGCTCCAAACCATTTCTTGCCTCTTTCATCTGGAAGAGATTGGCTATTGATTGCTCCTGTGATGCAGAATAGCAAAAAAGAAGCTCTTTCCTTCCTTATGGAAAGAGCTTCTTTATGTATGATACAAAAAGAAACCACATTATCATATTAGCAAAAAGAAACTTTAAAATAAAATAAAATTCTAATTCTTTTTTGCCAGCTAGTCATTAGGATCTCAATTACTAGGTTTTGTCAAGTGTATCAATAACCATTAGATGTGGTGGATATGGATGTGGATGCTTTTTTTGGATTGTATATGAATGCAATATTTCGACGAATCTTTTCTTTACAGGTTAAAACATTATTATTTTAGACCAATTTGGTCTGGACAACCCTCTATTTTTAGGGGAGATGCTGCCGAAATTTTTAGGGAAGATAAATAATGGTTAAACTATTATTTATCTCTTTAAATTCCTTGTTGTGATATTTTTGTTCTAATGCTGTTCTAGTGTGATTGGGTTTATGATTAGTAGTTCTTTATTCTATTTTTTGGTTAACCTGGTTATTGTTTTTATATTTATTTATCTCATAAAAAAAGTGGGAACAATTCAAATACCCGTCTGAGAGGTTACATGTGTAACTAGGCCCATCATGTTTTGTGTACTTTGAAGATATTGCATCTTCGCAGTAAGTTTGCAATAATTCTTAGTATTTAAATATGAAGGCATAGATTTGCACATGTAACATCTTGGATTGTCATATTGACAGTTTGGGGATATCAAGTATGTTACTTGTTGACATGTGATTTATATATATCTCTACTTATAATTTTGGTTTTATCTCTTTGTTCTTCAAATACGTAGTTTTATTGACTCTACGTCAGAAAACTTTACGTATTTGAAGAACTGCGCAGAGATGCTGCCGAAATTTGTGGAGAAATATATGAATCTTATGACAAACAAGTAATGTATTTGGTATTCCTAAATGGGTAAAACCAAGCATAAATTTTAAAACTAACATAAGTACTGTTTGCTATTAGCTAGATTCATTTATAGAGTATGTTTTGCAGAAAGTAATCTTATTCAAAAGCGACGCGTAAATTCTTTCACAACATACTAATAGATGGATCGAAGGTGGATGAAAAGATCTAGGTATTTATTATGTTAATTTCTTAATGTTTTGATGAAGGGTGTGTATCTATATTTATTAACTAAATAGGTTACGTTTACTATGGATGGAATAGGGCTAGTCAAGATTATCAAGATGGAATCTTGGGTTTCATCAAATTCGCATGTTCTCGCGGGGCAACTATTAATGGGTTGTTGAAGTGTCCTTGTCCGAAATGTAATAATGTGTTGTATCAAAGTCAAGAAGTCGCATACGAACACATGATTTGCAATGGATTTGATCAAAACTACACAAAATGGTACTATCATGGGGAGGATATTCTCGATTCACAACCCCCCCGTGTTAATCCCATAGTAGATGATGCACAATTTGGACGTGATGAAGTTAGGCTCATGGTTAAAGAAGCTTATGGGGTGCAGGATGAAATGGACGTATCTGCGAGTTCTTCACATAGGCCATCAGATGATACCCCAACTTGTAATAATCCACAGTTTGAGAAACTGTTCCATGATGCTGGAGAAGAGTTATACCCGGGGTGTAAAAGCCACACGAAATTGTCGTTCATTGTTAAACTATTTCATATAAAGTGCCTAAGTGGATGGAGCAATAAGTCATTGACTTTGACGCTTGAGTTGTTTAGAGAGACATTTCCGTTTGTGTCAAAATTGCCAGAAACAAGTTCACAGGTCAAGACGATGATATCGGACCTGGGTCTTAATTATAACAAAATAGATGCGTGCCCAAATGACTGTATGCTATATTGGAATGAAACTAGTGAAAAACAAAAATGTGATATTTGCGGTACTTCTAGATGGAAATCCGAAGACAGTCATTCCAATAAAAAGGGAAAGAAAAAGGCAGCAAAGATATTAAGGCACTTTCCTTTGAAGCCGCGTCTTCAAAGA
Organism: Buxus sempervirens; assembly: GCA_947561395.2. Taxonomy (NCBI): domain Eukaryota; kingdom Viridiplantae; phylum Streptophyta; class Magnoliopsida; order Buxales; family Buxaceae; genus Buxus; species Buxus sempervirens. The sequence continues at coordinate 11,551,508 of OX387183.1, forward strand.
TTGTATATGTCTTCCAAGATTGCCGATGATATGAGATGGCATGTGGATGGTCGTACTGATGATGATAAGTTAAGGCATCCTGCGGATTCTATGACTTGGAAATATTTTGATGTTATGAATAGCGAGTTCAGTTCTGATCCTCGTAATGTTAGATTGGGCTTAGCATCTGACGGCTTCAATCAATTTAGATCAATGAGTATCACCCACAGCACGTGGCCAGTCATTTTGATTCCATATAACTTGCCACCGTGGTTGTGCATGAAACAACCAAACATGATCCTTTCTTTACTCATACCAGGGCCGAAGGGGCCGGGAAATGATATTGATGTGTACTTGCGCCCCCTTATAGAAGAGTTAAAAGACCTATGGGGTTCTGGGGTTGAGACATATGATGCGTCAAGAAAGGAGGTCTTCACTTTGCGTGCAGGGTTAATTTGGACGATTAGTGATTTCCCTGGGTATGCTATGCTTTCGGGTTGGAGCACTAAAGGGAAACTTGCATGCCCTTCTTGTCATAAAGACACGTGTTCTAAGTATTTGCGTCATAGCCGGAAGCACTGTTATATGGGTCATCGTCGATTCCTACCTCTTGATCATAAGTTTCGAAAGCAGAAACAATCCTTCGATGGTACCACAGAGACAAGGGAAGCTCCAATAGGATTAATCGGGTGGGATATTGTTGATCACTTAAGGGACAGTTCACATGTATTCGGGAAGCATACCAGTAAGAAGTACTCTAAGAACACTGGTAAAGGAGCGATGCCCTTTAATTGGAAGAAAAAGAGCATATTTTTTGAATTGCCATATTGGAGGGATATTATGTTGAAACACAATTTGGACGTGATGCATATTGAGAAGAATGTTTGTGATAGTATACTTGGTACATTGTTAAATATTGATGGAAAAACGAAGGACAACTTTAAGGCGCGCTTGGATTTGGTTGACATGAGTATTAGACACGCACTTCATCCACAGATGTTACCAGATAGAAAGAAAGCATGTTTGCCGGCTGCATGCTTCTCACTAGACAAACGGGAACAAGATATATTTTGCAAAGTGCTGAAAAGTATAAAGGTTCCAGATGGTTATTCGTCCAACATTGCTAAACGGGTGAGTAGTAAAGAACGGAAGACATTTGGTCTTAAAAGTCATGATTTCCATGTGTTGCTGCATCAACTATTACCTCTTGCTATTCGGAAAGTGTTGCCGAAGAATGTAGCATCCGTATTGATAGAGTTGAGCAACTTTTTTCATCAATTGTGCTCCAAAGTTTGTGAAGTTGATGACTTGAAGCGCCTTCAAGATAGTATTGCACAAGTATTATGCCAGATGGAGAGGATTTTCCCCCCATCGTTCTTTGATATTATGGTGCATTTGCCAATTCACTTAGCAAATGAAGCTATGGAAGGGGGGCCTGTCCAATATCGTTGGATGTATCCAATTGAAAGGTACGTATTACAACAGTCTTATTAAATGTGTTTCCTTGTATTTCGCCGTCGAATCATATTGATTATCAAGATTTTTTGTTTTTCATAATAGGTACTTGTACACCCTAAAGTCATATGTGCGCAATCGAGCACAACCGGAGGGGTCAATTGCAGAAGGGTATATTGCGGAAGAATGTATGATATTCTGTTCCCGATACTTACCTAACGTAGAATCAAAAACTAATCGGCCGCAAAGAAACTATGATGAAACTGCAATTGGAAGTGCCCAACCATATAAATTATCCAATATTGAGTGGGCACAAGCGCATCGTTATGTGCTTTTCAATGACGATAGGGTTGCAAGTTTTCGAATGTAAGAAGTTACTTACTTACCTCATCCATTTGTTTCTATATTACAATATTTTCATATTCTTTGAATTAATCATTGTATTTTACATTACAGGCGTCATCTAAGCCTTCTTAAGATGTTAACTCCAAGGGCAAGGGAACATGACATACAAAAGAAACATAATAATGAATTCATGCAGTGGTTTAAAGAACATGTAAGACACATTGTTTCATTTATAGAGTTTTAGCTCCACATGTGTTGTTTAATATTGCATTTCTTAACCTACTTGCCCCTTTATTTATAGGCCGAGACACTAAAAGCATCAAATAGTGCCGTCACCGACGACATTATGTTGTTGTCACAGGGGCCACAATCAATGGCAAAAAAATTCAAGGGATACATAAGTAATGGATATCGTTTTTGCACGATAGAGAAAGAGAAATCCTCAAAAAGTCAGAATAGCGGTGTTGTGGTAAAAGCAAGCACTACTAGCTACGCTAGTACGAAAGATAAAAATCCAATAACAAGTTATATGTCTTTTTACGGGCGTCTGACTGATGTGGTCGAATTGGCATATTCAGAGCAGCTTAGACATGTACTGTTTAAGTGTGATTGGGTTGATATCATGACACAAGGAAGAGGCATTAAGACAGATGAGTTAGGATTTACACTTGTGAACTTCAAACGGTTATTATATACTGGTCAACATGTCATGGATGATCCGTTTGTGTTCGCATCTCAAGCTGAACAAGTTTTCTTTGTGGTGGATCCAATCGATGAAGAGTGGAATGTTGTTGTGAAGACTAAGCCAAGGGACTTGTTTGAATTGATCACGAATGATGATCAACCCATTGATTGCGAGCCATATGCTACCCAACTTGTAACAAATAATGAAGAAGAGGTTGATGGGTTGAGTTGGGCAAGGGAAGACGTACCTGGCACAACAGTTGATGCTCATTCTCATACGAGTACAGAACAGCTCGCATCTCCTAGTGATCCTGTTCATGACGAACAGGGATCGGATTCTGATGATGACCATGAATGAATTGTATTTGAATTGTAGTGATCATGTTCATTCTCATTTTTTGTCTTGAATACGACACACTATTTTCTTCTATTAAACTAACTAACAAACAATAGCCGTTTATGATGAATCAGATTGTTATTGACTTGTATGATTTTATTTTCTACAGCATATATTGTATTTTATTAGATGGCAGAGGGTGGACCAGCTAGGAGGGGTAGAGGTCCTACTAGATGCCTTGATATACTAAAACTTCGACCTGGAGAAAAGTTGAACATCGATATAGATGAATTGGGGCAGCCAATTGGACCAAATGCCTCCAAATTGGCTAGTTTTTGTGGGACACTGGCACGCGATGGATGTGTTATACCCTTGAATCGCTTTGGCTGGCGAGAAGTCACAGATAGGGAGAAGGACCGAGCGTGGTCACTTGTAAAGGTAAATAATCTAAATTTTAATGTAGTTCATTGCTCAAAATGTCCACATATTTAGCTAATTGGTATTAACTTTTAAATTTCAATTTGTTATGCACCGTAGGAAAAATTCGAGGTTGAAGAGAGGTTGCGTGATGTTATCCTACAATCAATAAATAAAAAATGGAGGGACTATAAGTCCGATTTGAAGCAGAACCATTATGATCCATACGAAACAAATGCTGAACGTATAAATCATCGCCCACCAGATGTGGTAGAGGATCAATGGGCAATTATAGTAGAGTACTGGAACTCACAAAATGCCCAGGTAATTTGTTAATTAGTTAATATGTCTCATAAAGCTACTGCATCCTTGTTTATTGACTTTGTATGATTATATTTTGCAGAACTTGTCAGCAAGGAATAAAACTAATCGTGCCAACCAGACCCTTAATCATACAGCTGGGACAAAGAGCTTTGCCAGGGTCAGAAACGAACAGGTATAACAAATGGCCATTTATGAATGTCTTGATATACTATTATAAATCTAGTCACCTCATCAACTTGATGATCGGTTTTCATAGTGTACGATCTTATTTTATTGCTTTCTTATCTCTTCTAAGTTGTATAGTAGCTTTTCAATTTTCTTGTATGATAAGATGTGATATTTATGTGAATGTGGATTGTATATGAATGCTACGTTTTGCATTCTTTTTTGTTTTTCAGGTTGAATGGCTTTATTTTAGACCAATTTGGTCTGGACAACCCTCTATTTTTAGGGGAGATGCCGTCGAAATTTTTATTATTTTTTCTTTATTTATCTCTACATGTGTTCTTTGTTTTTATTGCATCTTCATCTTTTTAATCTGGTCAATTGTATTAATTTCTGCTTGTGGATGTTTAAATGATTTATGATCAATTAACACCATATTTTTTCATTAGGGATTGGCGGGCCGTGCTGAGACTTTTATAAAAACGCATACTCGAAAAGATGGCACGCCAATCAATGATGAAGCAGCCGACAAGATAGTAAGTTATTTCCTCTTATTGTAGGTATACTTGTAGCATACGAATAACTTTATTAGCATCTGTTTTGATAACTCAATGATTGCATAAATATTTTTTTCAGGATCAAATGCGAACTATCATAGAACAAGGCACGCCAGATTCGACAGCCCGAGATGATATATATACTCAAGTCATGGGGCATGACACACATGGCAGGGTGCGGTGTTGTGGGTTAGGCCACACGCCCACTAGGCTGTGGGGTGGTAGTGCATCCTCGAGTACGTCATCTTGGTATGTCGATATGGATGAATTTAATAGGATGCGAGAACAATTACAACGTACAGAGGAGCGGCTAGAAGAAGAGATGCGACAACGACAAACAATTGAAGCAACTGTTGCACAGCATACCAGAGAATTTGAAGAATTTAGAAACTTTATGATGAATAAACGTCAAACACAGGTATTATATAAATACCTTACAAAAATACATATAGCACAAATTCATATCATCTTTATATTTAAATACCACACTTAATGATCTTTCTTACAATTTATAGTCTCCTGGCGAAACTTCTGCAAATGATAGTCCTCCTTGGGATTTTAGCTAGACAGACATGTATTCTTATTATTTGAGGTGAGTAACACAAGATAGCTTCGGTTCTATATATATATATATATATATATATATATATATATATATATATATATATATATATTAATTTTTTTTGGCTAAATTGATTTGTCTACTTATAATTTTACTGACGCATGATTCATTGTTATTTTCATGCAGGGCTATTAAATTGATACCAGTTGCAATTTCACTTGTTAACGGAAACCATTAATTTACTGTTCTTTAGTTTAATTTATATGACATGAATGTTCAGAGTATTTTAATTTTATTAGAATTTCTTTTAATTCACTTTCTTTTTTGTAATTGTTTTGTTCTATTTGTTATACAATTTGCTACGAAATGAGATGTTTTACAGGTATTTTACAGGATTTTACAGGATTTTCGATACACCTAATTATAGTTTTTGTATATGCAGGTAATGGCTTTTAGCGGCGGTAATTACCGCCGCTAAAAGCCAAAGGTTTTAAGCGGCGGTAATTACCGCCGCTTAAAACCACAGTCGCTTTCCCTATCCAAATTATTAGCGGCGGTACTTACCGCCGCTAAAGGAATATAAAAAGCACGTGAGTATATTAGCGGCGGTAAATACCGCCCCTAATGGAAGGTATTACCGGCGGTATATGTTACCGCCGTTAAACATTTCATATTAAGCGGCGGTAATACCCGCCGGTAAAAAGGAAATTTAACGGCGGTAATTACCGCCGTTAAACTCCCGCCGCCGATTAATCCAAAATAGCGGCGGTAATATTGCTACCGCCGTTGCTACCGTCGCTGATTCGTTTAGCGGCTCGATATTCAGCGGCGGGAGGATTTACCGCCGTTAAAGTTTTAACGGCGGTAATTTGACCTTTACCGGCGGGAAGCTACGGCCGGTAAAAATCGACTTTTTTGTAGTGGTTGAGAGAGTACCTAGCTGATCAAAAAGGCATTCCCGCAAAAGAATCTTCGTTGTGCTTTGCAAGGAAGATGAGCTTCGCGAGAAGAAGAGAGACCAGAGGTCAAAGTGTCGAAGAGAAAAAGAAATAAATTATTACAAAAATGCCATCGAAGAAAGAAACAGTTCATCATTTTTAGAAACAAAAATTTTCGGTTTCTGAAAAACAGGTTGTTTTTCAACCGTTTTTCTAAAAAACGATTTGGCAACAATCAAAACCAAACAAGATTTTAGTTTTCTGTTTTTAAAAACAGAAAAACAGTGTTTGGAAACGTTACCAAACACCCTCTTACTCTATGGACAATGACCCGATGGTACCCTTTCTCTTTTGTGGGCTCCAGTCACCCGTCAACTAGCATCATACTCATACTGTGAGACATGGAAAATCAACCTAATGACTTCCTAGATCATCACACGGGCTCAACAAAATGGGAGGGGTCGCCACCATTCCTTTTAGGTGTGAATGGACACCAAAATAATAAAAATGCAAATGAAAAAGCAAACTTAGAGTAAAAATAACTCTAAAAAATAAAATAAACCAGAGATGGGTAAGAGGATTAAATTATAAACAGGGGAAGGTGTTAGGCACCCCTATTCATCCACACTAGGTGGTTGCCAAGTATTATTCATGCTCAAAAATAAGAAAGCTTGCTAGTTTTAAGATAATCAAAAGTTTTAAGAAAAATTAAACACATGTATGATTTCTACACATGAGAAGTCCAACAAAATTTAGACTCTCTTTGTGAGGGAATCACTTCTAGGACATTTCCAATTAATGAAAATCCAAATAAAACTTAAATACAAGCAAGTTAAGGTAAATCCGGAAAACTTGGTAAAAGATGGAATCATTTGACCATAAATCTTTCAAATCAAATTCAAATTGAATAAGACCAATTTTAATTGGAAGATTATGACAAATAGAAGATTCATGAAAATTTTCAAGTAAATCCGGGTAAAATCCTAAGAGTTATGCTCATTTGAAATCTACTATTATAAATCGATAAAAGTAACAAGTGGGCAGATTTGGAAAACTATTTGTGGAGATTGGCTCCATATAAATCCTTGAAATTTTGCATTAATGAAGTATGTAGTGCCATATTTCAAATGAAATAGGCCTCATACCAAACTCCATTCAGATGTGACTTGAGTGACCTCCTGAATAGGCTTAGAAGATCACAGATTTAACTAGAAATCTGCTATTAAACAGTTCTGAGTTAATCAAACACCCAAGCCACAAATGAAATCGAAATTTTTTGAAACCAACTGGATTTGAAATTAGACTCATAAAGGAGTACACCGAAATCAAGGAGTACACAGGAATTAGACTCATAAAGGAGTACACAGGAATCGGACTTAAAACGAGCAGATGATGCTCAGTCAAAGTAACAGGTTCAGCAATCTGGCATGAACTGACCTGTTGACTTTGATCAAATGGTGTCAAAAATCCCCTCCATAAAAATTGATGAAAATTTTCAGACAAATACTAGACAATGCCACCTTTCTCATGTCTTTGAAATCACTCCAAAATTCATCCGGATGATGAATATATGAGTATTCTAAGATAGGGTACAGGTGTTGTCTAGATTTGACATTTTTGAGTAAAATCAACTCTAAAACAGTGAGTGTGTGCAATCTGAACAAAAATCATTTGAAAGAAATGGCAAAATCCCCAGAAAGATATAGGGCACGAATTTGGCTTAAATCATCTCATTGATTAGAGAAGAAGTGCCAAAACACCCAAAATAGGGCAAAATGCCCAAAACAGAGAGACTAGACCATGAGGTCTTCTCTCCTGAAAAGAACTTGCTTGTATCCATTGGAAAACAGTAGGAAATGTCCCGGAAAGATTTAGGGCAGGGATTCGGTTCATATATTTCATTGATTAAGAGAATGAACCAAATATGCCCATTTTTGAGACAGAAATCCCGATTTGAGAGATTAGGCTATGAAAAACCTTCTCTCAAAGGGGATTAATTGAAATCCATTAAAGGATTACAAAAAGCTTGATCTAAGGCCATTCGTTTCAGATCTATCACAATGAACATGATAGATCTAAGAAACAAGCCTATTTTATCAAAAACCGGTGAGATGTGTGCATATGTGAAAATTTATTTCTTTTTAGAGGGAATGAAGATCCAATGCTATAAAGAGCATGGATTTAGGTATTCTCTCCAGGAAATGAAATCAACAACATAAAAATAATCAAACACATGAATCACAACGTATACATTCAAATATGCATTAATCAAATAAGGGTTCTAAAAAACTAGGGTTCCGTTCCATTCTCGTTTCCCCTAGTTCTCTTTCCACGTTTTATGGTTTCAAGATAGTCTTGAGGTACTTTGAGTATGGAATGGGTTTTCACACAATAGTAGGCCATTCAAGAGGGTTCTATGACTAAGGATCAATTCCCATTCTCGTTTCCCTTAGATCTCTCTTCACGTTTTACGGTTAGAGAGAGTTTCGAGGTACTTTGAGTAGGGAAAGGGGTTTCAAGCACAAACATGCCATTATTCTACAGAAAGGAAGAAGAGGAGACTAACCCTAGAATGTAAAAACAGAAAAATAAAGAGGTTCTAGGCTTACCTGGGTTTCTGGAAGCAATGCGGCAGCGGTTCCCTTCTTCACTTGGAGCTTTTCAATCTCCAACTTCTGGCCATTTGCTTGAGGAAATGCTTCCTATTTATAGGCAAAGGCTAAGGTAAGGGGTGCCCTAATGCTAGACACAAAATGATGTTTAGAATCCCTCCACTTAACCCTAAGGCTATTTCTAGGAATTCTCACTTCTTAAGCAGGGATAAGATAGTAAAAAGTGAAAACTTTTGGAAATTCTCAATTTTGAGCAAAACACTTGTATCCGACAACTCAGGTCGGATATAAGTGATTATTCCTGTATCCGACATAATTCATCGGATACAATAAACTTCATTTGTATCTGATGTCTTCTATCAGATACAAAGAGAAACATTGTTATCCGATATTTTATGTCGGCTACCAAAAGACAAGGCGATTTTTAATGTTTTTGGGCAATTATTCATTATTTCCACAATGCAATTTGGGGTGTCTACACATACATAATAGAAAGGCATTTTAATCCTCTTTCTCTCTATCTCCCTCCCCTCTGCTTCCTCTTCCTTCCCTCTCATTATTATCTCTCTCTCTCTCCCCATTTTCTTCTCTTTTTCTTCCTCTTACTAGAGAAAATTTCACAAAAATCTTAGCAATTTTTTCCTGTCATTGATTTGGCTGAGACGTGTAGACACCATAAATTGCACGGTAAAAATGATGAAAAATTGGCAAAATCATTCTCTTCTTTGAAACAAGCACAAAGTTTGAGAAATAAGCATTTTTCCTTGTATCCGACAACTCAGGTCGGATACAAGCATACCCTTTCATATCCGACAGAAGTTGTCGGATATAAGCAGGCATTAATGTATTCGACGGCATATGTCGGATACATATATATGCTTGTGTATCTGACTTGATATGTCGGATACAAAATTTTTTGCTCAAAATTAGGGTTTTCCAAGAGTTTTCACTTTTTACCATCATATCCTTCATTAAAGGAGTAGAAATCTCGGAAATGGCCTTAGGGTTAAGGTTGGTGGACTCTAGACATCATTTTGTGTCTACCATCATGCAAACCCTAACCCTAGCCTTTGCCTAAGTAAAGGGCCATAAGTTGGAGATTGAAGAGCTCCGAGTGAAGAAGGGAACCGCTGCCGCATTGCTTCCAGACACCCAGGTAAGCCTAAACCCCTTTTTATTTTTCTGTCTTTACATTCTAGAGTTAGTTCTCTTTCTTCTACCTTTTTGTAGAATAAGGCCTACTCTTTGTGTGTGCAAACCCTTCATCTACTCAAAGTACCTCAAGACTCCCCCTAGCCGTAAAACGTGAAGGCAGGATCTAAGAGAAACGAGACTGAGGATTAATCCTAGTGTTAGAACCTTTTTGGAAAGCCTTTTGATTCTATGAAAATCGTTTTATATTCAAAGTACCCCAAGATTATCTCGAAGAACCGTTAAACGGGGAGAGAGAACTAAGGGAAACGAGAATGGAACGGAACCCTAGGTTGTTTTAGAACCCCATTTGATTGATATGAATGCATGCTATATGTTGTTATGTTATTGAAGAAATGATTTTTACACATACACACATAGCACTTGCTTTTGTCGGAATCGGCTTATATTTCGGATTTATTGCATTCATTGTGATAGATCTGGAATAAACAACCCCAAGCAATTCTGGAATATTTCTTAATGGTTTTCAAAATGATTTCAAGCAAGTATTGAAGACCTCTAGGTTAAACCTCTCGGTTTTGGGCATTTTTGCTCAATTTTGGGGTTTTGGCATATTCTCTCTAATTGGAGAGAATGGTGAGCCAAACTTATACCCTATTTCTTCCTAGAGGTTCTTCAACACTTTTCCAAGTGGTTTTGATTTGCATTGCACGGATCACACACACCTTATCACTGTTTTGAGTTGATTTTCTTTAAAAAGGCTGAAATTGGACAGTAGCTATACCCCAACTTCGGACACTCATAACTTCATCGTCCGGATGAGTTTTGGAGTGATTCCAAAGCCATGGGAAAGGTGAGGCTGTCTAATTTATGCCTATAAAATTTCATCAATTTTTATGATGTAGATGTTTAACACCATTCTGTCGAAGTTGATAGGTCAGTTCAGGTCAAACTGTTGAACCTATCATTTTGAATGGGCGCCATCTGCTCGTTTTAAATCCGATTCAAGTGATTTTTATTTTTGTGTCTTCCTTTATGAGTCTACTTTAAAATCTAGTTAGTTTCATATTTTTTTGACTCCATTTGTGTCGTGGGTAACAGATTTACTCAGAACTGCTCAACAGCACTTTTCTGGGTTAATCTGTGATCCCCGGGGCCTATTCCGGAGATCACCCAAGGCACATCCGGATGAATTTTCGTATGAGGCTAGTTTCATTTGAAATATGGCTCTACATACTTAATTCATGCCAAATTTCACGGATTTATATGAATCCAATTTTTCTAAATGAACTTCCAATGTTACCCATTTGTCACCTTTAACTATCTCCAGCAGTAGATTTCAAAGGAGAATAACTCCTAGGATTTTAACTGAATTTAATTGAAAATTTGCATGAGTCTTCTATTTATCATAATTTTTCAAATAAATTTGGTTTGATTCAATTTAAATTGGATTTGAATGATTTCAAGACAAATGGCACTATCTTTTACCGAATTTTCCTGATTTGACTCAACTTGGGTTTATGCAATTTTTTTTGCTTTGATTTCCATCTATTGGTGATATTTCAGAAGTGATATTGACATAAAAGAGGATCTAGAATTCATTTGGATTTCTCATGTGAAGATATCACACATTTGTTGAATCCTTTTTCAAGGTTTTTTTTATTGTTTTAGCAAGCTTTCTCATTTTTTTAGTATGAACACTTGGCAACCACCTTGTGTGGGTGAATGGGGGTGCCTAACACCTTCCTTTATTCATAATCTAATCCCCTTACCCATCTCTGGATTTTATTTTCAAGTAGGGTTATTTTTACCCTAGTTTTTATCTTTTTGCTTGTTTTGAATCTTTTGGTGTCCATTCACACCCGAAGTTGAATGGTAGCGACTCTCCCATTTTCGTTGAGCCCATGTGATGACGGAGGGAATCATCTAGGTGATTTTTCCATGTCTCACAAGACGAAAGATTAAAAACAAAAAGGAAAATTAACTTTTAGTGATATTTTATAAATATTTAAAATTCAGTTGGTATTGTTTAAAGTTTTGAGATTTAGAAATTAAGTTTTAGTGACATTTCAATGTTACATAATAAATTGTATTTAGAACTATTACTTTTTATCGAGACTATTTTGGGATTAATTGTTCCCTAGTACTATTGATGTGAGATGCTTCCACGTGGAGCATCCCCTGGTTGGTCTTTTCAATTTTTGTAAATGCTTTATGTGAGGCCTATTTAAGAAAAAACCAACTGTAATATGCTCCACGTGGAAGTATCCAACATCAATAGTAGGGAACAATTTATTTCAAAATAGCAGAAGATTTCATTTCCCTTTTATCAATTAACTTGTATCTCTCTATAAAATGATTTGTACAATAGTATGTACAAAGACCACTCAATCAAATGACTTGTATAATGTCGTTCTTCCAAAAATTAGATTTGAAACAATAAAGTATCGCTAAAATTTAATTATGTTGACAAAGATTTCCTGAAAGCTTAAAGTTGTAGCCATTGTGTCTGAATTTTAATTATGTTCATAAAATATTGCCAAAAATTAATTTTCGCTAATGTACCACTAGGAAAATGTAGTGGGAGACGGAAATGAAGATGCGTGTCTCCATAAACAATCATCAACAATCTCATTGGTGTTACTACGAAAAAAAAACAATCTCATTGGTGACAACGTTGTCTCTTTGAACGGCCGTCTAGATGGTCCTAGCGATCAACATGCCACGTTCGTCTCTTTAGTTAAACATGCCTAATGTGGTGTTTAGAAAAAGTAAGACTCCCTTGTATAAAATTTCAATGTGATGGTTTCATGACTTTCATCATCACGTCCATATGCGTGCAAGCTCTCCAAGTTTATCAAGAGAGGTGCCTGAAACTAACAAAAACAAGAATTACCATTTGGAAGGACAGGAAGAAGATGAAGGTTGAAATCGTCTCAATAGAGACTATCAAACCATCTTCCCCAACTCCCCCTCATCTTAGAACCTTTAAGCTCTCCCTTCTTGACCAGCTCAATCCTCCCCATTACAGTACTTTTGTTTTCTTTTACCCTTGTATGAGCAAGCTTGGAAGAACCCAAACCAACAAAAGATCTGATCAGCTCAAGAAGTCCTTATCGGAGGCCTTGTCACGATACTACCCATTTGCTGGAAGGCTCAAAGATGGCTTCTCCAATATCGACTGTAACGATGAGGGAGCTGATTACATAGAAGCTTGTGTCAATTGTGAGCTCTCCAAGTTCTTAAAGAAACCTGAAATTGAGGTACTTAATCGTTTCCTTCCATATGATTCAGTGAACAGTACTGAACCAGTTCATAGTATAGTTCAATTAGCCATTCAAGCGAACAACTTCGATTGCGGAGGACTAGCAATCGGAATGTGCTTTCTCCACACGATCATTGATGCATCTTCGTTGGGGGCTTTTGTTAAAGATTGGGCCTCGATCAGTCGCGGTTCTACTGAAGCTGTGTCTCCCATCTTCTTACAAGATTCATTCTACCCATCAAGGGATTTAGATTCATCAAGATTGTTGTCAAGTGAAAATATTAAGTCATCGGAAGCGGAGTTGATAGCTACGGGCAAGAAAGGAAGGTTTGTGTTTACTGCCTCAAGCATAGCAGCCCTGAAGGCCAAGGTGAGTGACAAAATTCCTCCAAGTACTGTGAAGCCCCCCAGCAGAGTTGAAGTGGTGTTGTCGCTCATCTGTCAACGTATTATGGCTGCGTGTAGAGCAAAACCTGCAGGTTCGAAAAGGCTCCCTTTCGTGGCAAGACATATCATCAACATGCGTGCGAAGCTGGTTCCAGCCTTACCAGAAAACACTATTGGAAATATGATATGGGAGACGACTGTGTCGTCGACAAATGAGAGGGAGATCGAGTTGGTTGACTTGGTGCTTCAACTGAGAGAAGCTACTGCAAAAATTAACAATGAATATCTAAGAAAATTTGAGGCTGAAGAGGGGAGCTTGAGATTACTTGAAGATGCGGAAGAGACAGATGAGAACTATTCCAAAGAAGAAGTAGATTCATGTTTGTTCACCAGTGGGTGTAGGTTGCCTTTCTACGAAGCTGATTTTGGGTGGGGAAAGCCCTGGTGGGTAAGTTATGTCAATATTGAAGCAACCGGGGGAGTCAACAATATTGTGATTTTGATCGACACCAAACAGGGCGATGGAATAGAAGCATGGGTGATGTTGGATGAACAAATAATGGCGGTGCTGGAACGTGATAAGGACCTCCTTGCTTTTGCTTTATCCAATCCCAGTGTTGATGGTGTAAATTTTAACAGATCTTCACTGTGATGCATCTAAACCAAACTTGAAGCATTCTATTATGTTCTTTGGTCTCTCTTCCTCTGTGCTAATTATTGTTATTATGATTATTATTATTATTTTCAGAAATTTGGATTTCACTTGTTTGGTGGAGAGCTTGTGTACGGACATTAGTTGTTTGAATAATGCCAGTCTTTGTGTTTAACATTTTAATGGTTTTTTGTGATTTTCTTAAAAAAAAAATAACATTACTTAATTCTTGATAATTAGAAAGTAGTGATACTTTTTTTAAAATAATTGAGAATAACCGTCTACAAATATTTCTTCAGAAAATTCCCTTATAAGACTTGTAAACAATTTATTTGTGACCATCTTTTAGCGAGGTTTTTTGTTTTGGTAAGGAAACCTCAAAAGGAAATTTAATTAACTTTGACTGTTCTTAAATGTGTGGCTCCAATATAATCATTTGTGAGGACTTTTGCTAGAAAATTGGGTAATTTAGGCAAGGATAATTATCAAGTGCAAAGTTTGCAAGTGAATCCGCCGCAATGTTTGCTTCTTCTGAATCTGTGGACTACTGAGAAGAATTCAAACTGAGAACTCAGCTCTTTTCCTTCAGCTATGATACTTGCTAATCAGAGTTCAAACTAACCATGGATTAGTTTATTTAAGGAGATTTCGTGACCTAATTTGATTATAACAAATTTGCTGTCTATGCCACATATGCTAATCAGAAACGACACCACCCTTGAAGCCAGGGTGCAGGATTTGCGATGCAGATGATATCCGTTCGTGTTTCTATCCTTATTCTCAAGGTCGAAAGTAACTGGAGAATGACCCATAAAGTAATATTTGAAGAGATGCATGGGGTTCAGACTTCAGATATTACATCAGATATCCACTGGTTCATAATATCCACCACCTACTAGTCACTCGCGGGACTCGGTGATCTTATGTAACATCCCAAAATTTTTAAATTGTTGCTTTGGACTAAATGTGGGATTTTTTTTTATACTAATTTTAGCGATTTATTGGTATTTACTAATGAAATTATTTGGCTTAAATTGTAAATTATCTAATGTGTTTTGGATACGTAAATAATCATATGGAGACTCCTTTCTAATGTGTTTTGGATACATAAATAATCATAAATAACCATTGGGTGAAGTGCTAGTTCTTTCTTTTCTTTCTCCTCTTGATTAGAACCAGATGTCAAATGGGCCGGGAACAAAATGTTATATGTATTAGGATAGGAAAGGGGGCCTAGCCTATTTATAATATAAGAGTCCTCCCATTAAAGACTTCTAATCAGATTAGGATATTATGGAGACTCCTTATCCAACATGATCTCCTGGCCTGCATACGATAATTATCACATTATAATTATACAGAAAATATCTCTGTGTACGTAACTAATTAAGGTGCACCAAACCCAATTAAATTGATCACATACGTAATATTGGGCTAACCGTACTATCATCACAGATTATATATTCAACTTATTTTTATAAAACCAAAATACAATTAATGTGAGCCTACATAAAGGAAAATTCTAACACCTTCATCAAATTTAATCCCAATAAAAAACAATCTTCAATTTAATCACTTAGAAATCAGAAAGAGTGAGGTGAGTAGTGAACAACCCTAAGAGATTAGAAAGAACAAGAATCAATGTTGTTGTGTCCAGCCACGAGCACGGCAAAACAAGCAACCTCCATGATCACTTACAGAACTCCCCTTATTTTCATTGAAAACTCTTAGGTTGTGCTTGGAGCCTTGGATTTGGGAAGAAAAGAAAAGAAACTTTAAAAGGAAATGAAAAAAAGAGAAAAGAAAAGAAAAATACTGATTTTCTTTTCTTTTCCGATATTTGGATGAGATGAGAAATAGGAAGAAAAGAAAAATATATTTTAGTAAGATGATGGGTTGGGGTGGTGAGCGAGTGAGGGTGGGCGGGTGCTTGTAGAGTTGGTGGAGTGGCAGGGACGGCGACAATAATGGTGGTGGTGGCAGCTACTGGTGGGCGGTGGCGGCAGCTGGTGGTGGTGGGTGGTGTGGTAGCGGTAGGTGGTGGTGGGTGGTGGGTGGTGATGGCGGCAAATGGTGGTGGTAGCAGGTGATAGTAGTGGTGGTGGTGGTTGGCGGTGGTGGGGGGTGGTGATGGGTGGTGGTGGTCGGCAGTGGTGGGTGGTGGTGATTGTTGTTGGTGGGTTGTGGTGGTGGTGGATGATGCTAGTGATGAGATGGGTGGGTGGTGTGAATAGTAATAAGTGATGGTAAATTTTCTTTTCTTTCAAAATTCTTATCTTTTTGTAAGAAATTTTTTTTACATTGGAGAGAAATAGGGAAAGAAAATTTGGAGAGAAAATCTTATTTTCCTTCGTTAAACTAAACAAGAGAAAAGAAAATTTTAACATTTTTTTTTCTTCTCTCCCCAAATCCAGGGTTCCAAATACAGCTTTACTGATATGAGTTATATGTAAAGCATGGTAAAAATGTCTAGCCCAGCAAGGAGATGATTAAGATGAAAAATAGAACCAAAACAATAATTATCCCATCAAAGTAAAAGAGACGGGTTCGAAACTCTTGCAACTCCTAGAGCTAGTGTCACAAAATAATGTTTGAAGCCATATCTTAATAATCAGGTTCTTTTATTAAGATAAGAAAATCAACCCCATTATCATCACCCTGGTCCGTAATTTCCTTTCGAGGTGACATAAAGATGGCTGCACTATCTTTTTACTGTGATAATCAAATCAAAAATTTCATCAAAAAAAAAAAAAATCAAATCAAATATTGTTGAGTCTCTGCGTTGATCATTGCGATTATTTTAGGGACCCACCAACCAATCAATTGGCATTCCACGTCATACACGTCGGTCTGTTTGTGCTATCACGTGTTTCCGTTCACGCTGACTGATAAACGTCGAGTTTTCTACAGGAGACCGTGAAACTGTCACGGAAATATATTCAACAGTTTTTCATGTAATTTTTTTTTAGTCAAGCAGTTTTTCTTGTAAGGAGTATTCATTGAACTCGGTACGCATTTATTGGGAATAGCTCTATAGGGAAATCAAGCCAAGAATATCCTGATGGCCTAATAGAAGCATGAAAAAAGGACGTACATGTGGAAAGATTATGAGGATAAGTAAGGTGATTAACTGAGGGAGAGTCCATATCCCTGGTTTTCAACGTTCTCTTAGATTAGATATTTAGAAGCCTCGACTATGCTTCTCTATAAAAATCCATATGTAAGAAATCCTATGGAGGATGAGGGGAATCTAATTAGCTCTGTTTTTGTCATAGGTCTGTTTTAAATGCATATTTAAAATAAAATAAAATAAAGAAAAAAAAAAGTTCTACCCTTTATGCATGGGACGAGCAACGCATATTGATATCTCTTATGTGCCTAACTCTTGCTTATCATGAATATTATAGCATTTCACCACGTTTCTTTAGCCGATATCCACAGCGACCTACTCTATGGACACTGATCCAATGGTACCCTTTCTCTTTGTGGGTTCCACTCACCTATCAACTAGCATCATACTCATACATAATAGAAAGGCATTTTAATCCCCTCTCTCTCTCTCCATCTCCCTCTCCCTTTGCTTCCTCTTCCTTCCTTCTCATTATTATCTCTCTCTTCTTCTCTCTCTCCCCCTTTTCTTCTCTTTTCTTCCTCTTACTACAGAAAATTTCTCAAAAATCTTAGCAATTTTTTCTTATCATTAATGTGGCTAAGACAAAAGCTCAAAAACAAAAGGGAAAATTAACTTTTAGTGATATTTTTATAAATATTTAAATTTCAGTTGGTATTGTTCAAAGTTCTAAGATTTATAAATTAAGTTTTAGTGACATTTCAATGTTACAAAATAAATTATACCCGGAATGCCCTTTTCTCATTCAATAAACTTGTACCTCTTATGGGGACTATTTTGGATTAATTGTTCCCTGCGTTTGATGTGGGATGCTTCCACGTGGAACATCCCATGGTTGGTCTTTTCAAATTTTGTAAATGCTTTATTATGTCAGACTTACTTAAGAAAACACCAACTGTAATATGCTCTACGTGGGAGCATCCAACATCAATAGTAGGGAACAATTTATTTCAAAATAGCGAATGATTTCATTCCCCTTTTATTAATTAACTTTTATAAAATGACTTGTACAATAGTATGTACAAAGACCACCCAATGAAATGATTTATATAACGTTGTTGGAAATATCCAGTCGTTCTTCCAAAAATTGGATTTGTAATAATAAAGTATCACTAAAATTTAATTATATTAACAAAGGTTTCCCAAAAGCTAAAAGTTGTAGGCAGAACATTGTGTCTGAATTTTAATTATTTTCATAAAATATTGCCAAAAATTAATTTTCCCTAATGTGCTACTAGGAAAATGTAGCCGGAGACAACAATCTCACTTTGACAAGGGAGATGGAAATGAAGATGCGTGTCTCCATCTCCTTTTTTTTACTTTCATTTTTTTTAACGATCACATGTCGTGTTTTATATCAAATTTCAATGTGATGGTTTCATCGTCACGTCCTTATGCGTGCAAGCTCTCCAAGTTTATCAAGAGAGGTGCCTGAAACTAACAAAAACAAGAGTTACCGTTTGGAAGGACAGGAAGAAGATGAAGGTTGCCATCGTCTCAAGAGAGATTATCAAACCATCTTCCCCAACTCCCTCTCACCTTAGAACCATTAAGCTCTCCCTTCTTGACCAGCTCAATCCTCCCCATTACAATACTTTTGTTCTCTTTTACCCTTGTATGAGCAAGCTTGGAAGAACCCAAACCAACAACAGATCTGATCAGCTCAAGAAGTCCTTATCGGAGGCCTTGTGACAATACTACCCATTTTCTGGAAGGCTCAAAGATGGCTTCTCCAATATCGACTGTAACGATGAGGGAGCTGATTACATAGAAGCCCATGTCAACTGTGAGCTCTCCAAGTTTTCAGAGAAACCTGAAATTGAGGTACTTAATCGTTTCCTACCATATGATTCAGTGAACAGTACTGAACCAGTTCATAGTATAGTTGAATTAGCCATTTAAGCGAACAAGTTCGATTGCGGAGGACTAGTAATCGGTATGTGCTTTCTCCACACGATCATTGATGCATCTTCGTTGGGGGCTTTTGTTAAAGATTGGGCCTCGATCAGTCGCGGTTCTACTGAAGCCGTGTCTCCCATCTTCTTACAAGATTCTTTCTACCCACAAGGGATTTAGATTCATCAAGAAGATTGTTGTCAAGTGAAAATATTAAGTCATCGGAAGCGGAGTTGATAGCTACGACCAAGAAAGGAAGGTTTGTGTTTACTGCCTCCAAGTACTGCCAAGCTCTCCAGCAGCGTTGAAGTGGTGTTGTCACTCATCTGTCAACGTATCATGGCTGCGTGTAGAGCAAAACCAGGTTCGAAAAGGCTCCCTTCCGTGGCAAGACATATCATCAACATGCGTGAGAAGCTGGTTCCAGCCTTACCAGGAAACACTATTGGAAATATGATATGGGAGACGACTGCGTCATCGAGAAATGAGAGCGAGAGCAAGTTGGTTGACTTGGTGCTTCTTGGTGCTTCAGCTGAGAGAAGCTACTGCAAAAATTGACAATGAATATCTAAGAAAATTTCAGGGTGAAGAGGGGAGCTTGAGATTACTTGAAGATGCCGAAGAGGCAGATGAGAACTATTCCAAAGAAGAAGAAGTAGATTCATGTGTGTTCAGCAGTGGGTGTAGGTTGGCCTCTCTATGAAGCTGATTTTGGGTGGGGAAAGCCGGGTGGATAAAGTTATGTGAATATTGAAGCAATCGGGGGAGTCAACAATATTGTGATTTTGAAGGACACCAAACAAGGTGATGGAATAGAAGCATGGGTGATGTTGGATGAAGAAACAATGGCGGTACTGGAACGTGATGAGGACCTCCTTGCTTTTGCTTTATCCAATCCCAGTGTTGATGGCATCAATTTTAACACATCTTCACTATGATGCATCTAAACCAAACTTGAGACATTATATTATGTTCTTGGTCTGTTCCTTTGTGCTAATTATTGTTATTATTATTATTATTATTTTCAGAAATTTGGAGTTCACCAGTTTAAGTGTAGATCTTGTGTACGGACATTAGTTGTTTGAATAATGCTAGTCTTTGTGTTTAATATTTTAATGGCTAATGCTGGTATTAATAGTGCCGCGCGCATCATGTCAAAAAGGGAAGTTTGGTTTTTTTGTGATACTCTTTAAAAATAACATTACTTAATTCTTGATAATTAGAAAGTAGTAATACTTTTTTTTAACATAATTGAGAATAAGTGTTTACAAATTATTTCTTCCAAAACTGCCCTCATAAGACTTGTAAACAATGAATTTGATACCATCTTTTAGCGAGGTTAAAAGGTCATTCAAGGCCATTTTTGGAGCTGGCGCATGCTTTAGTTAAAGGGGTGAGCATTTGGTACCCACTTTAATGAAATGTAAAACCAGTATTTTAAAAACGGATCTTCCATTCTCATCACTCTGATTCAGTCTAGTTTAACATTCCCGTTTCACTGTTTTGCTGTGTTGAAATGCATTAGCATTATTTTGGAAATTTTATGTTAGCTATTGCAGAATTTATTGAATTAATTATGACTAATTTATATTTATTAATTTAATTAATTTGCCTATTTGTAATTTATCTCACATGTTTCAGATGTAAAAGTATTTTATATTTTGTTTTGGTGACTCTCCATTAATTATTATGGATTTAATTGGTGATTTATTGGAGTTAATTTTAATTCTAGGCTTTTTCATATTAATATATGCAGTTATGCATGTGGTTGCTATTAGTGTAGGGACTAACTTGATATTTTACTAGGATAAGTATTATATTATTTTAGATTATTATTATGCTAATTTTGTTGTAAATATTATAATTATTTGTTTTATATTTAAACAGGTGCAAAATTAGGATCTGCTTAAGTATTGGTGCAGCACCTTTGAATTGTTTTGCTGATTTGGACTGTAGAGGATTACTTATAGGCAAAACTACTTTTACTCTCTCTTTCTTCTCATCTACTCTTTTAGTGATTTGACGGGTTATATGATATGTATGAATTTTTCTAAAGTGTCGATACATGGAATCATTTTCAATGGGTTTATCTTAAACTCTCTGAACAGTCTACAGAATACGACTATTTTCTCATTCTCTTCTAGTTATCTTCATTTTCCTTTGAGTTTTTAGAAACTAGAGAGAGTGCTTTTGTTCTGCGGGTGATGGAATTACTGCTAGCCAAGACGGTTTGTTGCGTGACTGTGTGGTTTTTATCTACTTGTGAGTGAGTTGGTTTTGGGGTTGTTTTACTCTGTCAAGAATGGGGATTAGTGGGACTTGGTTTCTGCACAAATTCATGGTAAGTCATCATTTATTTTTTATTTAAGCATGCTAAATGGTGTGATTATATACGTATGATGTTCTATTATTAGGTTTTTGAATGTGTCATGCCCCAAATTCCACTATGTGTATTACGATACACAAGTTGGACCGAGTGTGACCTTTGCTCGTAAGCGAATCCAAAAATGCAATTAATTTACAATAATTGCTAGAAAACTTCATTCAATGTTTCACCAACCAGAGTTACAGTGAAAATTAAAACCAAATAAACCAAAATTAAAGCAAATCAAACCATGAGTCACTGCAATTACAACGATCTCAATTACAAACCAAATGTCATACAAAGAAGACATCCATCCACCTAACAAAGGTCCACTCTATAGTTTCACATCTAAATAATGATCACAAGTAATTGAAAGAAAGTTTCCCAACATTCCCAAATCAACTTGATCACTTCCTTCCATTACCTCTAGGTTGCTGGTTTCCTGAAAATGGAAAAGGGGTGAGTTACACAACTCAGTGAGGTTAATATATCTCATATGAAAATATGCATAATATCTCTATTATAATAATAATACACCAAATACGTATAGCATTTTTAACAATAGTTATTCTACGTTTTTCCAAAATTTCATTCATATGGGTAGTACACTACATATAGTATAAGAAATAAGGGAACATGCTTTTCTATCAAATATAAACCATTGCCTTCAAATTAATTACAAACTAAAATATAAAGTAACACAGTAATAAATAATGCTAAGTAGTTAAATAAAAATGATGAATTAAAATGATAAGTACAATTAAATCTAAACCATATAATCATCATCACACTCCCAGTAGGCATCCCACACTGGGTATTCAACTAGGTATGTCCCTAGGAGTACAATCATCCCAGTAGATAATCCCTGCTAGATATTTAACTAGCGCGTGGCCTAGCACTAGAAGGACTATCATACGATCTTTGACGAGTTTCTCATACCAGGTGTGAGACATGGAAAAATCACCGAGGTGATCCCCTTCGATCAACACACGGGCTCAACATAAAACATGGGAGTCGCCACCATTCAAGTTTAGGGTGTGAATGGACACCTAAAGATTAAAAATAAGCAAAAAGAGCTAAAAGGCAAATACTAGAGTAAAAATAACCCTACTTGAAAATCAAATCCAGAGATGGGTAAGGGGATTAGATTATAAACGGGAGAAGGTGTTAAGCACCCCCATTCACCCATACAAGGTAGTTGCCAAGTGTTGTTCATGCAAAAAAAGTAAGAAAACTTGCTAAAATCATTAAAAACTTTAAAAAAGAATTAAACAAATGTGTGATATCTTCACATGAAAAATCCAAATGGATTCCAGATCCTCTTTTATGTCAATATCACTTCTGGAATACCAACAATAAATAGAAATCAAAACAAAGATTGCACAAAGCCAAGTTGAATCAAATCTAGAAAATTCGGTAAAAGATAATGCCATTTGTCTTGAAATCATTAAAATCCAATTTTAAATTGAACCAAACCAAATCCATTTGAAAGATTATGGTAAATAATAGTCTCATGCAAAGTTTTACTTAAATCCGGTTGAAATTCTAGGAGTTATGCCTCTTTTAAAGTTGCTGCTGGAGATAATTAAAAGTGACAAGTAGGCAAGTTTGGAAAATCATCTAGAAAAATCGGCTCCATATAAATCCATGAAATTTAGTATGAATGAAGTATGTATGGCCATCTTTTAAAAAAAACTAGCCTCATACAAAAATTCATTCGGACGTGCCTTGGGTGGACTCCCGAATAGGCCTCGAGGATCACAAATTAACCCAGAAAAATGCTGTTAAGCAGTTTTGAGTAAATTTGTTACGCACGACTCAAATTAAATCCAAAAAATATGAAACCAACTGGATTTGAAAATAGACTTGTAAAGGAGTGCCCAGAAATAAGAATCACTCGAATCAGATTTAAAACAAGCAGATGGCGCCCATTCGAAGTGATAGGGTCAACAGTTTGACCTGAACTGACCTATCAACTTCGACAGAATGGTGTCAACAATCTGCTACATAAAATTGATGAAATTTGGTAGGCATAAACTAGACAGCCTCACCTTTCCCATGGCTCTGGAATCACTCCAAAATTCATCCGGATGATGAAGTTATGAATGCCCGAAGTTGGGGTATAGCTACTGTCAAGTTAAGCCTTTTTTGAATAAAACCAAACCAAAACAGTGATAAAGTGTGTGTAATCCGTGCAAGATGAATCAAAATTCTTTGAAAATCATTTAAAAACATCCCAAAATTGCTTGGGGCTATTTATTTCATATTTATCACAACAAATGCAATAAATCCGAAATATGAGCCTATCCCGCCAAAATCACGTGCTATGTGTGTGTAAGTGTAAAAATCATTCCAACAACATAGCAAAGATAGCATGCATTCATATCAATCAAAATAGGGTTCTAAAAACAACCTAGGGTTCCGTTCCCTTATCGTTTCCCTTAGTTCTCTCTCCCCGTTAAACACGGTTCTTCGAGATAATCTTGAGGTACTTTGAATAGGAAACGGTTTTCATAGAATCAAAGGCTTATTCAACAAGAGGTTTTAATTCTAAGGTCAATCCTCAGCCTCGTTTCTCCTAGATCCTGCTTTCACGTTTTACGGCTAGGGGGAGTCTTGAGATACTTTGAGTAGAGGAAGGGTTTTCACACACATATTACGCCTTATTCTACAGAAAGGTAGAAGAAGAGATCTAGATCTAGAATGTAAAAACAGAAAATTAAAGAGAGGTTTGAGGCTTATCTGGGTTCTGGAGGCAGTCCGGCAGCGGTTATCTTCTTCACTCGGAGCTCTTTAATCTCCAACTTATGGCCTTTTGCTTGAGGAGGAGCCTCCTATTTATAGGCAAAGGCTAGGGTTAGAGTTTTCATGATGCTAGACACAAAATGATGTCCAGAGCCCCCTTCACTTAACCCTAAGGCTATTTCTGAGATTTCCACTCTTTTAATGAAGGATATGATGGTAAAAAGTGAAAACTCTCGGAAAACCCTAATTTTGAGCAAAAAGCTTGTATCCGACATCTCAGGTCGGATACAAGGGAACCTATTTGTATTCGACATTATCTGTCGGATATAATAAGGATCTTTTGTATTCGACATTATCTGTCGGATACAATAAAGATGTTTTGTATTCGACATTATCTGTCGGATACAAGGAAAGAAGCCTTTTTTTTTTGAATTTTAACATAGGCAATACTTATTTACATGTAATATCATTTAAGTAAATGTCCTCGTATTTTTTAATCTCCATTTACTTAAGATATTACATGTAAATAAGCAAACACCCCCCTCCCCCAATTTGAATCCATTAAAAATAGTTCCAAACCTAAATTCCAAGTGAATAAAAAGTCAACTTTCCAGTTCTAGGCAAAATTCCAATTTTTCAGGTCCGGTAAAAAGATTCAACATGTTAAAACCAAGGTATTCGTCAAGATTTAAAATCTTAAAAAATTCTTTTATGCAATAGCGTGGCTAAAAACCTGATTACCGGGAAAAATTATCTTGAAATCTGGCTTTAAAAAATATTTCATTTTCTGGGGTCTAAAGTCAACAAAATTCAACCGGAAAAAGTTTGACTTTGCACAAAAGATTGAATTCGGGCCTTTTTCTTTACGGTTTTGGATTCAAATGGGTTAAGGATCTCAAACCCAATGCAAAGAAATGAAAATTCCAATAAAATATTTCTCTCTTTTAAGATTTATCAAAAATCGTGCAATTTTGGGGTGTCTACACCAGGTACTCAACTAGTGGTCAATACCACTAGGAATACTATCACATCCTAACCCCATCGGTTATCCATGCTCGGTACTCAAATAGTGTAAAAACTAGGAGTACAATCTCAATTAAGCACAATATCCCAGTGGTTACACTCCAATGCGTACTCAACTAGTAAAACACTTGGAGTACTCATATATCATACCTCCAACCATATTAGGTTAAATCTCAATGTTAACGTATGTCACCATCATCTGATTACCATTACATGCTAAAATGTATTCATGTGAAGACAAAAGTAAGAAATTCATGCTAGGATAAATAAGAAGTTCATGAATAAGAGTAAACAGATGTTGTTGACCTGATCTCATGATAGTTTACTGAATTGTGCTAAAAATATTTAAAGCCACTTACAGTAAAAAGTGACCATAGCTTTGTGATGTGGAGATAAAATTTATCAGTCATGCATGTGATAACTAAATTAAACATAAATAAGTCATGGCTGACACTTGAATTCCCATGTGGTTATTAAATGAAGACAAAAGAGAGATCCTGATAAAAAAAGACCATGACAAGACATGGCGTCATGGTTTGCACATGGGTAAAACCATGATGAAAGAAATACCATGGCAAGACCATGGTATCATGGCTTTGCACATGGGTAAGACCATGATACAATAAATAGCATGGAAATGTATTGTATTACCTAGGGCTGCAACTCAGTGTGGTTTGGATTGGGTTGGCCTCAACCCAAGACCAAACGTAGGTTTCTCATGGTAGGCCCAAAACCGAACCGAACCAACCTTCGAACCGAAGTAACCAAACGAAACACTGAACTGATTATTATTAGAAAACCCGTAACCGAAACCGAGCCGAATTACTAATTTGGTTTAGTTTGGGTCATTTTCACATATTAAAACTTGTTGATTTGGCTACACTATTGATTCGTGTGATCAAAGAACCGGAATCTTGAAGTGACTCCAAGATCCACACTAGATGAAAAGAGAAAAGACTTTCACCCTTGAAAAATTACATAAGTACATTTCTCCAGTAAACTTATTTGTCCAGTATCCTTCCTCCTTCCTCCCTCACCTGTTGTTGACGAAGCCTAGACCATTACATCTTTAAATAGCGACTATAGCGTTATACACATGTTACACTTTGTACAAACTACAATGACTTATAAAATAATAACAATTATTTATTATTTTATAAGTTAAATTGTATTATTAAAGAACTTATGTCTATTATATATTTTATATCTACTATTATATTTTGGTTCGGTTCAGTTAAATCAAACCTTCAACCCAAAACCAAAGCAAACATAAATCGGTTCTATATTTTTAGAACCAAAACCTACCCAAAGACTTAATAACCCAAACCAAACCAACCCAACCCAAAGTCGGTTTGGATTGGTTCGGTTTCGGTTTTAACCGACCCAAGTTGTAGCCCTAGTATCATCCATTCACATGATACATGAAATACAACCCATTCAAGAAACACCCATTAATGTGATTTACATATCATGTTTAAGACATAACTTTTCATTATTTACCAAACATAACATCAACACTCATTAACGTGATTCACAACACATGCTTTTCATACATAGGGATAACAGTAGTACCTATTAACGTGATTTACAGACTGACATATGCTTTCATTAACAGTTTTTCTGAATATTAAAGTTTTAAAAAAAACAAGATTCATTGAATTGAAACTTGAAAGATGACATCAGTGAATCAACTCATATATTGAATCTGAACATTCATCACCAGGGAGTTTCGTGATATCTTCTTAATAATATATTATTCAATGAGAACGATGCACAAATCATAATGGAAAATTATCCCACTTACAGATTAATATTTATATTGGGAACACTAAATCTGTAGGCTTTTCCCCAATTCTCCATTTCCTTCCTCTTTCTTCTTCTTCTTTTCACTTCCTTTTTAACCCGTTACTATTTAGAAATCAACAAGTTAAAACAAACCTTAAGTGAGAGAGAGAGTAAATGAGTAAGAGAGAGGAGTGAGGGGGAAAATAGGTGAGAGAGAGAGAGAGAGTAAAAATAAAAGGGGATCGGAAAAGGTGTTTCACCTATTCAGGGCTTGAATAGTGATGGGATTTGGTGTGTGTGCACGTCCAGTGTTGGGTGTAGTACCAATTAAATGGTTGAAAAAGAAACAATATTGATTGGTCAAACTTTTTGACTCTACTCCATATCTAAAAAAATCTGGGTTATTACAGAATGATTTAAGCATGTAGTCTAATCGTTGAGTGAAATGAGTACACAGTTTTAAATGATTTAGGAAAGTTTTGAGATGTTTGCAAAACTATGCAACCTTCACTGTAAATTTTAGTTTAATAGTTTAAAATTAATTCTACATGTGTACATTGCATAGGAATTGATTTTAGGTTGACAGGAGTCTTGGATTGCTATTTAAAATTTGACCAAGTATGCTTATTGATCATAGTAAATGGATGATTAGTACGGTCAGAATTGAAAAGTATTTAAGTTTAAGTTTAAAACATTTAAATTTTAGTGTACAACTTATATATTAATTATAAATGAGTTCATATTCTTATAATAATTTTATTTTAGTCGATGTTTGAAAATAAAATCAAAATTCAATAAAAAGGTGTTTAAAAATGCTTTTTAAGCTTTATAAATTAATTTAAAAATAAGACAAGTGAGGCCTCTCATTTATTGCGGATCAAAATCAATTAAGTTATTATATAATATCAAGTTAGTCATTAATTTGAATGCAAAACCTCATATCTCAATTAACTTGTGGTCCTAGAAGAGCATTTTGGTCCCAAATTATTCTTGATTCAATATATGGCTTTGTTCTGAATTTTGTTGTAATGTCATATTTGAACCTCTTGATATACATATCACCTTCACCTATATATCAGCTTAAGCTTTTTGGTGCAATAGTTCTTTAACATGATACAGAGCGGGATGTTTTGTGCTCAAACTCCTGAAGTATGAATGCCTTGTGTTTGTCCTCCCATTGTATGTTCTCGTGTGAAGTCGTATGTGTTTAGAGTGTACCTAGCAATCTTACTAAAATAGTTTAATCAAATTAAGGTGCATGCAAAGCTAAAGAAGGATATTTTATAGTGTGACATGACATGGCATGTAATGAAGTTCACCCATGAATCCGTCTCCCTCATATGGGCATCTACGCAAAACAAACACCAACATTATCCATTAAAGTAAAAATAAACACCAAATTATTAGAAGCCTGATAGTTCTGGACCAGTATAAGGCAAATATCACTTATCGATTATGTGGGATACAGGTTACACTCCCCCTCACGTGTAGGATGGATTCAAATTTATTTTAGGGAGGCCTTACACGTGGAATATTTTTTTCTCAACAGGTGGAGTAGAGGTTTGAACCCAAGAGCTCGGCGTTTAACTAAAGCTCTAATATCATGTAGAACATCATTCCTACTAATAGCTCAAGCTTATAGTAAGATAAACTTTATATATTAATCATATTCCTAATAATAAACATATGCTCCACATGGCATTTCAGTGTGATGACTTTACCACCGGATAATAGATCTAACTGGAAATTTTTTTTTGGTTGAAAATATATCTAAATGGATCAGAATATCTATTGTCGAGCATGTCTATACTATTAACCTGCGGAACATTTCCCAATGATTCTAGCCGGCTATCTTCGTCCCCAGAAATACCTTCCACAAGAACACGGAACCACTGATAAAACCACCATCCTAATCTACTTTCAAACTTCAAACTTCAAGAGCCTATTTTCATGCTCACGTACGGTTATCACCAATGGAAACAGAAACCATATCAGCTGGTCCCCTCGGCCGGAAGATAAGCTGGTCTGACGGTAGGGGGGGTGTATACACGTCACCAGATCTTCCAGCGGAGGGCACCGACGGATTCAAAGTCATAGACAAAAACAAAACTACTGTAAAGAGGTACCACCTGTGTCGACGTACAGCACTCCACGTGAATCACCAGTCATTAATTATGGGAAAATTGGTTTTTAGTGGTACTTTCTAAAACTAATTCAAATTCAGTCACATAATTTTTCATAAACAACAATTAATGATATTTTTTGAAATAATTGAGAACAGTTAATATTTTATTATTCATGAAAATTTTCTTGTAAAAATCCCTTGTAAATCTTTCTAATCATAATTTGTTGCAACAGGTTCACAGGTCCTTTAAGGGCATTTTTGGATGAAAATTTTTCATGAACATTAAATAAACACCTTTTCTCAATTATTTGAAAGAAGTATCACTGATGTCCAATCACGAAGAATTTGTTAACTGAATCTGAATTATTTTAAAAAGTGCCACGAAGCCACTTTTCCCGACTAAATATGCCATCACAGACGCAAACTTATGCAGAACACAGCTGCACGCGAACATTGCGTTTCTTGGAAGCCTGGGAACACAATAATCCCCATTTGGAAAAAAGTGAAGAAGAAAATGAAGGTTGAAATAATCTCAAGAGAGACTATCAAACCATCTTTCCCGAGTCCTCCTCATCTTAGGAGCTTTAAGCTCTCATTTCTTGACCAGACGAGTTTCCCCACTTACAGTCCTTTCGTTTTCTTTTACCCGAATATAAGCAAGCGAGGAGGACTCCAAACTGCTGAAAGATCTAATCAGCTGAAAAGGTCCTTGTCGGAGACCTTGTCACGATACTACCCATTTGCTGGAAGGCTTAAAGATGGTTTCTCAAGGATCGACTGTAACGATGAGGGAGCTGAATATGTAGAAGCCTGTGTCAACTGTGAGCTCTCCAAGTTTCTAAGGAAACCTGACATGGAGGTACTTAATCGTTTTCTACCATGTGATTCTGTGACCACTCAACCAGATCATAGTATAGTTCAATTAGCCATTCAAGTAAACAACTTTGATTGCGGCGGACTAGCAATCGGCATGTGCTTTTTACACATGATTATTGATGCATCATCGTTGGCAACTTTTGTTAAAGACTGGGCCTCCATTGCTCGAGGTTCTAGTGAAGCTGTGTCCCCCATCTTCTTACAAGATTCTTTCTACCCATCAAGGGATTTTGATTTATCAGCATTCTTGCCAAATGAAAATGTAGAGTCATCCGAAGCAGAGTTGATCACTACTGCAAGGAAAGGAAGGTTTGTGTTTACAGGCTCAAGCATAGCTGCTCTCAAGGCGAATGTGAGTAGCAACATCCCTTCATCAAGTACCCTGAAGCGACCCCCCACGAGGGTTGAAGTGGTGTCGTCGCTCATCTGTCAACGTATAATGGCTGCGTGTAGAGTAAAACCAAGTCCGAAAAGGCTTCCTTTTGTGGCAAGACATATAATAAATTTCCGTGGGAGGCTGGTTCCACCCTTACCAGGAAACACTATTGGAAATATGGCCTGGGACACGACTGTATCATTGAGGAACGAGAGCGAGAGCGAGAGCGAGTTGGCTGACTTGGTGCTTCAGCTGAGAGAAGCTAATAGAAAAATTGACAGTGAATATCTAAAACAATTTCAAGGTGAAGAGGGGGTCTCGAGATTGCTTGAAGTACTGGAAGAGGAAGGGCATAGCTACTCTAAAGAGAGAGTAGATTCTTGTGTCTTCAGTAGTGTGTGTAGGTTGCCTTTCTATGAGACTGATTTTGGGTGGGGAAAGCCAACATGGATATGTTTTTTCAATGAAGCAATCCCAGGAATAGTAAACAACATTGTAACTCTGATGGACACCAGAGAAGGCGACGGAGTAGAAGCATGGGTGACCTTGGAAGAACAAATCATGGCGGTGCTGGAACGTGACAAGGTCCTCCTTGCCTTCGCTTTGGCCAATCCCAGTATTGATGGCGTCCTTTTTAACAGATCTTCACTGTGATGTAATGCATCTAAACCTGCCAGACGCAACGCATTATGTTGCTGTTACTTGTTTGATGGTTTTTTACTTTTCGTTAATTTGTATTCCAGTCATTTTGGTGTTTGTGCTAATAGTTAATGTCTTTAATGGCTAATGCTGGTGTTAATTTGAATTAACTGACCGATATTCTTTCCAACAAAAAATAAAATAAAAAAAACTGACCGATATTCTCACCCAAAAAAACTGACCGATATGCCCACGTGATGAACGCAGATTCAAAATTTTTTTTTTGGTAACGATGAAAACGCAGATTCAAAGGTGAACCCACCATATTTGTATGTCATTTAATGCTTCTTCTTACATCTGACTCTCCTTATCTTGTGTGACCTTGATAGGGGACTTCTAATTGGTCCATAGCTGATTCCTCACTTATCATTCTATGACAAAAAGTTGAGATCTTTCAAATGTTTTGTTGAATTAATTTTTAGTGATAGTATTTGAAAATGAATAAAATTTAGTCAGTCTCTCCTTTAACTTTTTATGAAACATTTATCAAAAGAATTAAATTTTGGTATCATTTTTATTTTACTTAGACTACTTTTTCAAAGAAGGGAAAATTAACTTTTGTTATTTAAAATTCAGTTAGCAAGGTTTGAATTTTGTGTTGGGCACGCCTTTATCAAAATAATTAACTTTTAGTGACATTTTACAAATTCTCCTCTCACTCACTGCTCGAAGCTCGAAGAATGCACCTGTGCCTTATTGCTGGGAAAATTAACTTGGCAAAATTAGATAACAGGCATTCTTTTTGGAGGTTTTTACATGGTAATGCTTTATAAATTGTTGCTGACGAAGTTGTACTTAATTAAAAGTTTTACATTTAAGTGTTAGCACATTGTTTCAACACTTAAATGGACTCTTCTACCCTTTAAAGATCTTTTTTCCAATGTCCCTAAATAACCATTCTTTCCTAATACATAGAGTACCCTTTACAAACCCATAATACCTTTCCTTTCCTAATGCCTAGAGTACCATTTATAAACCCATTAATACCCTTTCTTTCCTAATTCCTAGAATACCCTTTGCAAACCCATTGAATACCCTTTCTTTCTTTAGCAAATTGTTTTGTGTGTGTGTGTGCGTATGTGTGAGAGAGAGAGAGAGAGAGAGAGAGAGAGAGAGACAAGCTGTGAGTAGAGTTTTTGGTAGTGTAAACCATGCTTTTTGTGTTCAACACCTAAAAGAAAATTTTAGTACTTTGCTAATTGGAAAGAATTTACGGAAAGATGCAAAAGATCTTGCTCTTGGATTACTGTTAGAGGTAGCAAAGGCTAGATTACCCAAAGATTTTGATGATAAATTGGAGCAATTAGATGGTGTTCATCCGGAATGCTCAACTTGGGTCTGTAATAATTCACCACATCATTGGGCCAATCCTTTTTCCCAAAGAGGCGATGGGATAAATTGAGTTTGAATATGGCAGAGACATTTAATGGTTGGGTGAGATGGAAAGGAAGGACGAATAGGGTCTTAGGGCAAGGTGAAAGACCACACATAATAGGGATAATTTTCTCATAAAAGGTTGGGTTGTTACCGTAGTTGTTGAAAATGAACAAGGTCACCCTAGCTGTTGAAGATGAACAAGGTCTTGGGGGTTCTTCGTTGTTGACAATGAAAGGACGAACAAGGTCTTAGGGCAAGGTGAAAGACCACATGACATAGGGGTAATCTTGTCATAGAAGGTTGGGTTATTAGTAAATAGGTCTGCAAAGGGTAGAGGAGTCCATTTAAGTGTTTGAACAGTGTCCTAACACTTAATTGTAAAACTTTAAAAAAAGTACAACTTCATCAGCAACAGTATATAAAGCATTAATAACGTGTGAAAACTTCCAAAAAGTACGCCCCGTTATCTAATTTTACCAATTTAACTTTTAGTGAGGTTTTGAGTTACGTGTTTCAGCGCACATTTACTAAAAAATTAACTTCTAGTGACATTTCACTATTACAAATCAAATTCATTCAAGAATCATGCTTTTCGAGAGCAGATTGGCAGGGCTGCTTGATCCCAATAAAAGGGGAAAAATGAGATCCTGTCTCCAGATCTAATTCCAGTGAAGTCGTGAAGGCTATTTGTGTAGAATACCCCAATGTCCAAGGTAGGTCTCTCTCTCTCTCTCTCTCTCTCTCTCTCTCTATGTGTATATTCACTAATTCAACTCCATTACCATATGGACACAACCACACAGCTAATGGAGATGGTATGTCGGGTGACAAGTAATTCTGGATCTTAATTAGGAAACATGGTTAATAAAATTCGAAGTCACTCATCTAAGACATATCCTGTCACCTGATAATCCATGTCTATCGCATATATCAAAGCAATATAAAAAAATTTCAAACATCATCAACCACAGTGCAAAACGAACCCATAAATTATCATCTCAACTAAGATACAACTCCAATATATATATATACAACAGAAGATAAATATATACAAAACTAAACTGAAAGATATCTAGAAAGGAGAATTCCCACAACCAGGGAACCTCGAATACATCTCAAACTGAAATAAAACAAACCCAAAATACATAGACTGGAGGTAGACTAGATGTCTATCTCCTCCCAATATCAATCCATTAAAACAGTTAGAAAATATTCAAGAAACATCTTGGGTAAAGATCCGATTCATGAATCTTATGAATTGAAGAACATGAATCGAATGAACCCGTATTGAAACGAAAATCCCAACTTGAGAGGTTAGGCTATGAAAATGTCCCCTCAAAGGTAAGATTAATTGAAATACATTCAAGGATCATAAAAGACTGATCTAAGGCCATTTATCTCTGATCTATCATAATGAACACGATAGATCCAAAATACAAGCCTATTTCATCAAAACAAGTGAGATGTGTGCATGTGTAAAAAATCATGTTTTAGGAGGGAATGGAGATCCAATGCTATAAAGAGCATAGACCTTGATATTCTCTCCAAAAAACAAAACCAAACACATAAGATTCATCAACACATCACAACATGTAGCATTTAAAGTATATCAATCAAATGGGGGTTCTATAACTAGGGTTCCATTCCCATTCTCGTTTCCCCTAGCTTTCTCTTCATGTTTTACAGCTAGAGATAGTCTTGAAGTACTTTGAGACAAGAATGGGGTTTCAATCACACTCAGGCCTTATTCTAAAGAAAGGAAGAAGAAGAAACTAACCCTAGAATTTAAAAACAGAAAAGTAAAAGGGTTTAAGGCTTACCTGGATTTCTGGGAGCAATGAGGCAGAGGTTCCCTTCTTCACTTGGAGCTCTCCAATCTCCAATCTTGTGGCCATTTTCTTGAGGAGGGGCCTCCTATTTATAGGCAAAGGCTAGGGCAAGGGGTGCCCTAATGGTAGACAAAAACATATGTCTAGAATCCTCCAACTTAAACCTTAAGGCTATTTTCGAGAATTCTCACTCTTAGATAGAAGCAAAACAGTAAAAAAAGTAAAAACTCTCAGAATTTTCAAATTTTGCAGCAAAACATTAGTATCCGACAACTCAGGTTGGATACAAACAAAAACCTTTGTATTTGACATTATCTGTCGGATACAAACAAAACAATTTGTATCCGACAATTACTGTCGGATACACAGGAAAAAGCTCTTATCCGAATTTTTACTTTGGACACAAAAGAAAATTTTGTTCTTTTAATGATTTTGGCCAATTATTCATCTTTTTATACAGTGGAATTTGGGGTGTCTACAACTGCCCCTCTTTGCGGGAATTACAAAGCAATGAACAGCAAAGATTAGACAAACCCAAATTGCACTTCCTTAACCATGCTCTGCTTTGTTCAATTTTGCAAAATAATTTTTGGTGAAGATTTGCCACAATGCCCTAACTTTAAGGGGGGCACTTCTCCAAGTTGTCTTAAATTCCACTGAGCTCTCGTGGCTATGAAGTGGATTTTAAGACCAAAATAAGATTTTTGAAAACTGATTTTGCAGCAAACCATATCAGAAAAATTGACTGAATATTCCCTTTGATTTTTTTCTTTTTTCTTTTTCTTTTTTCGTTTTTCTCTTTTTCTTCTCTTTTTTTTTTCTTTCTTTTTTTTCCTTTTTAGGTATCCGAAATATCAAGTCAGATATGCAAACTCCTATTTGTATCTGACATGAATCATCGGATACACTAGGTTATATCATTTGCGCACGTGACCGCAGCCTGCATTTTGCTTTCTTCTTCTCCAATTGATAAGGGCGGACATATCTCTCGACGAATGTTGACCTCCCTTCTTCTCCGACGACTTCCCTTGATTCCAACTACTTCCCTTGGCTCCGACGACTTCTTGCAAACTCCAGTGACTGTTGTCTTCTTGGTCGGGCTAAGCCCTAGCTCTTTGTTTCCGGTTTCCGTTTGAACCCTCATTTTCCTTAATTCCAGGTGATCCTTTGTTGAAAACTCCACTGCCCGATGCCATCATGCAAACTCCAGTGACTGTCTAAGCTCCGATCACTGTTCCTGCTCCGCCATCAAGTTTCCCCTTTTCAGTTTCCAATCTAATAGTGTCAGCAAGCGGCTCATTTCATCTTGGCAATACCTATTTCCACCTGCGATTTCAAGTAAGTGATCTTGGATTTTTTTTCTTTTGATGGTATGATTGATCCTTGCTCTGTCTCTCATTAGCTCCGAAATTTTAACCAAACATTTTCATTTCGGCAGGAACTGATAGCATTTGTCCATTAGTGACATTTCTTCCTTGTAATCCCTTACACAAATTGAGATACTTCTTCACACCTTAAGTATATCGATCCCTTCTTGCAACTCTGTTTGTGTTGCTGTGCCGAATTTGATTACTCGAGTTTCCGTGGTTCCACTTTGAAAATCTTGATCATGCACTGTTTGCTATTTCCAAATGATTTTACTTCCTTTTGTGCACTTTGCGAACCCTGGTAATTTTTCCTATTTTCTTATTGTTGCCTCTTGATGATTGTTGAAGCTAGCTTGAACTTTGATGCCCTATGCTCTTTGTGTCTTTATTGATAAAAAAAGAACTACATTCTACACATTTCTGTGTTTGACTTGAGTCTTTCATTTCCTAGAAAACTTTGAACTGAAACAGAGAACAAAAATAAAATAAAATTCCCGATAAACCTACAAAACATAATTCATGATACCTTTGAACAAAGAACAAAAGTAATGTAAGATTTTTGATAAATGATCAACAGAAATTCATAAAATACCTCCCTGTTGCTTGTAGATGGCTAGAGATTGCTCCCGTGTGCGAGAGGAGGTTGATCCAGCCAATCAGCCTTCTTCTTCCAGAGCTAGGATCGAGTTTGATTAGAGTGCCACCCTATCTAAGCCGTTGGGTGATTCCAGAGAGAGCTCTGGAGAGGGTTCTGCTGAGGTAGGCCACTTGTTCTTTCTTCTTTGCTTTCCTCTTTTTCCTCCTTAAACAAACCTTCACACTTTTCGCTTTTGACTTTTAGCCCGTTGTGGCTCCTGCTTGAGGTCGGGGTAAAGGCCGTGGTAGAGAGAGAGAGAGGTCATGGTAGAGGCCGTGGTAGAGATGGAGCGTCAGATCAGGCTCAAGGGGACATTGCTTCAGACTTCCGCTTAGATGTCTCAAAGGAGTTGAGAGCGTCCGTTCATGACACAGAGCTCCTTAGTGGCTTGGATCGCCATCCCTCTATGTGCATCAGGGCTGATGTTCCTCTTCCATATCCTCCTTCCCATCTACGAGGTAGTTGGGGGAGGTTCAGTGAGCTAGTTCAGACACTTTCTCCTGCACTTAGATGCAAGTTCAGTAGGTGCCGCTTTGACCACTTCCTCCGTATCCCATCGTTCTGAGCTGATTGCCCTCTTGTCTTCACCATGCTAGAGCAATATTTCCCTGAGACACAGTCCTTTCATTTGCCAGACGTTGAGATTGGGATCCGTCCATCTGATTTCATTATGATCACTGGTATCCCACTGGTGGGGCAGACTATTGTGATGGATCGGCCTTCCGTTGCAAACATCAGCTCTCTTCTGGGATATGCGGTCTTATCCGATGACGCTTGGGACGGGAGGAGCAGCAGACTCTCTATTAGCTGGCTGCGTAGTAGCCTTGTTGATCACTTTGAGGGGAGGCATGCGACCATCACTGCGGAGGCCGAGAACTTTGCACCTATTTTTCGACACATTTTCTTGCTGATGCTCGGGTGCTACTTCTTCCAGGATGACACGACTGCGGTTAGTCCTGTCTTCTTAGATGCCCTGAGAGACCTCCGCCAGACTAGGCGATTGGAATGGGGTCGGTTCATATATGGGACCATCTTGGCTGGACTATGCCGAGCCATCCGTGGTTTGGCCGGTCCGAGAGGAGATGGTGTTAGCTGCCGATTCTTCTGGCAGATATTACAGGTACTTACTGCATTTGTTTTATTCCAAAACTTTATCCTTCCGCCCTTAATTGGTTTTTCTCTTGCCAAATATTTATGTATACTTACATAACTTATTTCCGTCCATCTCCCGTGCCTAATGCTGATAAGTTCCCTGTAGCCATACGATGGTCCCTGCTTAATAGAGATGCAGACAGGAGTCAACCTCATACTACCCGGGTTCATTTGGACCGTGCCCGATGATCTGATGTAAAATTCCTGAACCCTTTGTTTTCTTGTATCTTATTTCATACCTTGTTTATACCTGACATTCTTCCTTTTCTTTGCAGCTCTTGTTGGCCCGCTTTGAGGATGTGGCCGACAGAGTGGCTCGTGAGCTCATAGTACAGGACGCTTTTGATCGGGATGTCCGACGTCAGCCTTATCATTGCTTCCTTGGGAGGCTTGGTAAGTGTAACGCCCTGAACCCGAGTCAGTGCAAACCAGCACCCAACCCAAACCCTGTTTGCTACTGTAATAACCTAAGTCCGGTTCAACAACTAAACTCGAGGTGTTACCATGAAGTTGGGGTCAAATACAAACAAAAATTTACATTAATTTTAAACTTTACTAATTAATTACATCAGAGTATGGTGGCCAATAAAACAATTCTTCATTCAATAATATCAATTCAGTTTACAATAAAGTCTATTTAATCAACATGTGACATTAATACCAATTACAATTCTACCCATCAAATTAAAACCCCATCTTGGCGATCTCTCCAAGCAACCTAAAAAATAGGGGAAAACGGAGTGAGATTTACATCTCAGCAAGTAGCATGTGCATGCAATTTGTAACAGTCCAATGTAAGCAAATAGTTATGAGTTATTCGATTAATCCACGATAAGATGAGAAATCCAAGTTATCCATAGCAATTACAAATAAAGCGATAAAACAGATGATCATGTACAAATACCAGTAATTGGATGTTGAGGAGGTAAAACCGACAAAAGCGATAAAACACGTGCCAGTGCAGGACTCACAAAGATGATAAGTATTTGAGATGACACTCGACTAAATGCTATAGCACCGTAAGACTTAGGGGCAGTGCTACTTAATGATACTCAAGCCCCATGTAGCGCAGCTATAGACAAGAGCCGTAGTCACCGACTTATTGCGCACGAACTCAGCAGAGTTGGCATGTACCACCAGCATGCAGCACTAGAATCAACACATGGACCGGGGTGTCCCTCCAGACATAGGACCTTCCCAAAGCAAACTAACTTGCAATGGAACTGCGCTTGCACATAGGAGTAAATCAACCTAAACTAAATACCACCTAGCTAACCAGTCAAAACTATGGATCCATATACAGCTAAGCCTACTAACACAAACCACGATAAAACCACATACGGGAGGACACGCTAATGTAGGAAGCATACATACTTGTGCGCACATAAAATCGGTCGCATGACGAGGCACACGTGGTGATGCGCGTGCCTCGAGACTATCTTGGAGTCGCCACTGCCTGAGAGATGCAGGCAGACACAAGGGGTGCGCATACAGGTCTAAGATTTACTGGTCTGCGGCTTTTATTAGAGATCTGAGCAAGTTCTCGGTTACGTCTAGGGAAGCCCGAAGACACCCTAGCCCGCCCCATCGATTGACAGGCCCCGTGGGTCTCTTTGTCTTGAGTCAACTTAATTCTCACCCTTCCTAGACCAGCATGCACACTTATTGGGTCTGAGTGGGGACCATTGATGGTGTAGGTTCCCCTTTTATTTGATTTTTATCTTTTTATTAAGTAATGAAGTGGGTCTGGTATGGGCCCCGTTGGAAGGCCCAGAGGAATCCAAGTTGGGCTTAAGTCAAGCCCAAGGCCCAAATCGGGTTATTGGGTAACCCTTGTTGGATTATGGCTATTTGGTTTAAGGGTTTATTTATATTTACAAAGTTAGTGGGTTGAAGTTTTTTTAGGGCCCACTGGGCTTGGATTTGGCCCACGGGCAGTTAATCATGTGGCCTTTAGTCCGTTTATCAAAACGGGCTTTGGTTAGGCCAGTCGGGGTGTGGGCCCCATTGGAGGGCCCACTCAGGCCCACAGTCTCAAAATGGGCTTGGAAAAGTCCAAGAAGCCCAATGGTTCAGATTACACAAAAATGGGTTGGATTAGGTCCAACTGGGTCAGAAAAAAATAGTTTTTTAAGTCACTTTTCCAATCCGACCGCACTCTCAGTGTGGTTTGGTCAGAACTGCAGATATACTGCGGTTCTGCTTAAACCGCTCTGTGTATGCGGTTTCTGCTTAGTTTCATTTTTTAAGCCGATTCTGGTTGGGATCCATTCTGTGTTCTCTTTGGAACGTTCTGAAACATCTGGGATAGTTCCCCTGCCTTCATGATTTGTCATTTACTTCAAATATCCTCCCTTTGAAGCATTTGTTGATGAAGCCTTCTCTTTTTCTCCTTTCATCAAGTCATTTCCCATCTCATCTTATGGCATTTGAAAGAATGGATAGGGGGGAAGAATATTACAAGGGATAAATTTGCATTAGCAAATATAGTTTAAGCAAAACATATCCTTCCTTTGTTCTTTTTGTTCATTTTATGGGTCCACCTTCCTTTTCTTTCACAAATGGACACTCATTTGTGTGGGAGAATTCCAGCAAGAGTGAAACAAACAGGTTAGTAGAAATGTAAAAAGATAAGAGAAAAAGATACAAAATTGAATGAGGAAAAACACATGTATATTGAAAAAGAGATGGGAAACATTACCAAATTACAAGTTCCTTTTTTGGAGGATGTTGGGATTCTCAGGGAATTTCAGCAGCGCTTCCGCATCTCCTTGGGTTTCCAAATTGGGTTTTGAAAGGGGTTATTTGGGTTTTTCTATGCTTAAAGGATGAAATGGAAGGTTTAAGCAGAGCCTAAGGGCATTTTGGGCATTTTTTCGGGCTGGTGATGTTCTGGCAGAACTTGGGCAGGGGTTGGATGCAGAAAAGTCGAGGAAAGAGAGGGGGAGCAGCTTAGGGCACTCTCCTCTCCAAATGGGGGGTGGCCCCCTTTTATAGGCAAAAATTGGCCGAAATCGCACTTGAAGTGCGGTTCAGTCACAATCGCATTTAGAGTGCGGTTCCTGCCAGATTACACTAAAAATGCAAAAACCGCACTTTAAGTGCGGTTGGCATTAAAAACGTGCGAATCTGCGCGGATCTGCCAGCTGTCGTCGTACAGGACACGCGTCCACCTTCTAGAAGATCAAAACCGCATATGAAGTGCGGTTCAGACCAAACCGCACTTCGAGTGCGGTTTTGCACATTTTTTAAATGCCGGATTTCAAACATTTTATCAAATTTGATTTTTAAAAAGATTCTCATGCGATTTATTATTATTTTATTATAAATATCTTTAGATATTTATTAAAATATTAAGATATTTTCAATAAACACTTATTTTATTTATTTTTTCAATTTTTTCTGCTTTCTGCTGCTGTTTTTGCCACACTGGCAGTTTTCTTGAAATTTCAACTGCCCATAACTTTTTCGTCCGACGTCCAATTTCCGCAAACTTAGTGTCGTTGGAATCAGCTCGGAACGCTTTATCCAAGGGGATCAATTTGGGCAATTGAATTGAGGTTGAGCAAAAAGTCAATTTTTCGCTCCCCAAAAGTTTGACCGAGCCATAACTCTCATCCGGACCCCGACTCCAGCGAACTCAGTTGCGTTGGAACCGTGTTAAAATGCTCTTTTCAATGGGATGAAGTTTGATGGCCAAATCTCTTTTGATCAAAAAGTCAATTTTGGCCCCCTAAGGGTTTGACTTTTTAATTGAAATTTTCATTTTCTTCATTTTTTTGGGGTGCAAAAATTAGGTGCTAACAGCTGCGCCTCTTTACCGGAGTCACCTTGGGGGATGAACGGTAAAGAAGAAAAAGAACCTTATTTTTGCACCTTGCATTTCTACCGACATGATTAACGAGCTTAAGTCCTCTTGATTTTCAAAGTGGTGGAAACACGAAATGGTTTCCACTAAGCTTTTTCGAGCTTGCTCACCCACACCTCGCGAGCTTCCTGGAGCAACCCCTGATTGGTTTCCACTTGGATTTCGAAGCTTGCTCACCCACACTTCGCGGGTTTCTTGGAGCAATTTCTTGATTTTAATTTAGATTAAAAGGGATGGGATTGGACTTAAGTTCACCAACCTGTTTCGGCATCGTTGCAAGATGCTCAACAATGTTCTTTTCTTCTTGTTTGTTCTATTAAAGCTTTTAGGGGATTTCCAATTTGTGGCTTTCTTTTATCTTTCAGCAGATTTAGAGTTTTTTTTTTTAGAGCTTAGAGGCTAGATGAGGGTTGATGATGGTGGTTCAGGAATGAAGGAGTCAGGAGGAGGCTGCCTTGCTGCTGTTTGTCATCCGGAGAATCCTCGCACACCTGACCTATTCTATTTACAAAAGTGGTAAATCAAAAATTACAAAAAGGGCTCATTTGCCCGGAACTTCTTTATTCTGTTCTCTTCTTCAAGTCTTGAGAACTTCACCGCTCTCTCTTCATGGCATGGCCTTCTCATCTTGGGGAAGAGTTCCTCTGTCAGCTTCTCTTGTGATAGGGTACCTCTACTATCTTTTGCTTTATATGCTTGGTTAGGAGCTTCTGCTGAGTATGGGCATTCTGTGGGGATGAGGGATCTTTTTGCAATTCCCCTTGCCTTGGCTTTCTACTTGGCCTTTTTCAGTCTTGTTTGTTTCTCTGGCTTCAAGGCATTTCAAAGATCTCACAAACTGGTGAGGTATCTGAAATCAAGAAGATAAGCAGCAAAATAGGTTTTTTTTTTTTGTGCAAGTGATCTTAAAAGAAAAGGCAAGACCAATGATCATGGTGATTTGCCTTGTTAGCTCGAAATGTCTTGGGACAGTGTGCTTGACACGTATTCCCATGAAATTTTTGACTTAGGCCAGAAAGGGTTTAAAAGCTGAGAGGTATCTCAAGGAATGTCCCTCCTTTCCAAGGTTTTGGTTTCTCTCATTTTCTCCTTCTTGGGACAATTTAAAGATTTGGCAACTGAGGGTTCTTTCCTGGGTTAGTGTCTGTTCCAGCTTGAGAGTTCTTAGCCGATTTTTACACATCATATCTCATAGATCAAAGAGGTCTTGAAATTAGGACGAAATGTCAGTTTGGTTTTAAGTCTGAGAAATGAAAGGTGGCAAGGCTCAAAATCTTTTCATTCTCAGGTTTCACTTTGTGTCTTGCTGAAGCTCGTTCTTCCTCTCTTGTATTCCTTCATCACAAATCTGCACAAATCTGATTGTCACTTCTTCTGTAATCAGAAAGGACTTTCTATTGGGACAAAATGAAGGCCGAGGTTTTGGTTTATGAAAGAAAGGGAATACGGCTCAAAGTCTTTTGTAAATGGGTTGAGTCATGTTCTACCCTTTTCTTGATTGCTTGGACTTTAAAAATGTTTGTTTCACTTTCTTTTCTTTTCTTTTTGAGGCATTTTGCTTTTTCCTTTATTTTTCTGGGGGCTGATTTTTTTTTGCTTTTTGATTTCCTTGGCATGCCCCAGTATGTTTTCTGACTTTTTTTCTTTTGCTTTTGCATACTTGCCTCATTTCTTCTTCCTTGGCAAACACTGTATTTAGGGTATCTAATTCAGTGGGTTAGGAAAGAAAAATTGTTAGGCTCAAGGGGTTTGACTAAGGATATGATTTTGGAAATTTGGGATGTAAAGCAAAGATGGCCTTTCATCCTTTTACAGAAGTTGTGACAACTTGATTGGATTGTTTCCATGTAAATTCATTCAGGAATCAATTCATCCTTTTTATTTCCTTTTCAGCTTTGCCCCAGTGTGGGGTGGCTAGACACAACACAGGTATTTGAATAATACGATCAGGCTCAAAGTGTTTTGACTAGCGGTTCTTATGCTTAAGGATGCACAAAGGATGGCCTCTCATCCTTTCTCAAAGACATGATGTTAAAGTCGGCCTTGGCCCTTAGCTGGTTCAAACACTTTCTCTTTTCTTTTCTCTTTCCTCTCTAGGGTCGTCTCGCCCCAATGCAAGGATGGGTTTGGGAGAAAAGTCAAAGCATAGATCAGGAAAGGACTGCCTTTGGCTCAGTCAAGGTTCTCATGGGACAGTATCCTGCACCCAGCTGAAAACACCTTTGAGCTACTTGGCATTTTTCCATGATCATGGTCTTGCCAAAAGGGTATGGTCTTAGAACAATGTCATCACTGACCAAACACTTGCATTTTTTTTTATTTTTTTTATTTTCATTTATTTATTATGCAAAATTAAAAGGTAAAAAGCATTAAAGTAAATTAAACCTCCCTTTAAAGGCTGGCCTTGCGGATATCAATGGGCACAGCGCTTCAGTTCCTGAGCGGTGTCTTGACTTCAACCACCTCCTCCGGTTTAATTCCACCAACCGTGATCATATTGATGGATTCGTCTGGATCACTTTCGTCTGACGCCGCTGCATCTTCCATGTCTTCATCCGGATCCTCCTCCTTTGATAAAATACCTTCTGAATCCTCACCTTGGCTTTCATGTGGGTCAGGCAGATTCCTGAGCTCAGGAGTAGATGGTGGCACTCCTTCTACTGTAACACAAGGGAGGCCAAGCCATAGGCGCATCTCAGATGAGAGAGATTCCGGCCTAGATTCGGGTGACAGTGGATCCGTAAGGGAATAGAGATTCGGCTCCGAGGTGGCAGACATACAATCAGGAGGCCCTTCAACAGATCTCTGAGGGGGTACCCTTGAGCTATCCACTGATGAATCTTGGGTAGGTGACCTGCCTTGATACCAGAACCCTGCAGAGCTACCTGCTCCTTCTCTGGCCGGAGGTGATGGAGAATCACTAATCCATCCACAGTTGTTTGGACACTGTGGTCCCATGACCTCTTTACTACTTTGAAGATCATCCTCAAGTGCACAGATGTACGCATCCAAGCCCTTTTCAATCTTTGATTCCTTAATGTGAGTAGGTGGCATGTCTCCAACCGCAGCCAAGGATTTGGTTTCCTCCCGGAGATATACCCTTACTTTCTGACCTGGTTGTCCAATCAGCACTGACGGGTCAAATTGCCCCTGGCTTTTGTCACAATTGCTCACAAGGTTTACTGGCCCACTGGTAGATGCCTTGTTATGGTCCGGAAGGGGATTAGTCTGTACCCCTACTGTAGGAGTTGTTGCTGGGGGATAGACGAAAATTTGCTTATTGTCGATCAAATCTTGTATATCATGCCTCAAGTCCCAGCAATAGTTAGTATGATGACCAGGAGCTCCCATGTGATATTCGCAGCGCACATTAGGATTGTAATTGCGACTATTAGTCGGTTGGTGGGTTGGCTGCTTTTTTTTGTAAATATCCCTTTTTCAACAAGGTTGGTAGCAATTCTGATACTGAGTAAGGGAGGGGAGTAAACACTCTGGTCATTCTTGCTTGGTGTTCCTCTTTGGTCAACCTAGGCCGTCTTGTAGCCTGTGTTTCCTGGCCAGTGTTTTGGTTTTCTCTTGTG
The DNA here is from genome assembly GCA_947561395.2 of Buxus sempervirens. Taxonomy (NCBI): domain Eukaryota; kingdom Viridiplantae; phylum Streptophyta; class Magnoliopsida; order Buxales; family Buxaceae; genus Buxus; species Buxus sempervirens. The sequence continues at coordinate 11,596,170 of OX387183.1, forward strand.
TTAGTTGCCAAGAAGTGGTAAGGTCTGTTCTGTAGGATGTAGTTAACATTCTCGTCCTCTTTTTTCCTTTCCGGGCCTCTCCCACTAACAGGGCCTTTTTTCTGCTCAGGAAATCCGGTGACTCTGCCGGACTTGACCCCGTCCTCTATTCTGTCCGCCACAACCACCAGGTCTGCGAAACTTGCTGCAAACTGCCCCAGCAACAGTGTATAGTATGGTTGTCCCAATGTTGAGATGAACAGGGTCACCATCTTTTTCTCTAGCATGGGCGGCTGAACCATCGCAGCCATTTCTCGCCACCTCTTAGCATACTCACGGATGGACTCAGTATTCTTCTTGGAAATCTTCTGTAGCTCCATTCGAGTGGGAAGGACCTCAGTATTGAATTTAAAGTGCTCCAGGAAAGTGTTTGCTAGGTCATCCCAAGTCCTGATTCGACTTCTGTCCAAACTGGCAAACCACCTTTGCGCTGATCCCGTCAATGAGCGTTTGAAGAATTGGATCATAATTCTTTCATCATGTGCATATTGGCACATGTCTCCATATTTTGCTCTCAGATGTGACAACGGATCTCCACTTCCATCAAACTTCACAAAATCCGGACACTTGAATTTTGGCGGAAGTTGTAAATCGGGGAAGAACCCTAGCCTACCTAGTGAGGCTTCCTTTGGCACAAAACCTCAGTTTGCATTCCGTATATGTTCTTTTATGGCCTGTAAATCGGCTTGCATCGATTCTTGCGTCCGATACAAATCTTCTACTTCGTGCCGCATTCCCATTACTTGTTGTTGTGGAATAACAGGGGGTGCCGGAATCCTTAATGGTTCTGGTTGGACAAGTAGTGGCTGAGGAACTGGTTGCTCTGGCGGATGCAAGTTTATCTGTGGAATGGCAGGTGGTGGCTGCTCTGGCATCACTGGCAGTGGTTGAGGTGCCAATGGCTGTGGTGGCAGTACTGGCGGTTCTTGAGGAGGTACTGGCTGTTGTGGAGGTATCGACAACTGCTGCTGTGGTTGTGCAAACTGGGGTGGTACTTGCAGCCTTTCCATTTGCTGCATCATGTTTGCCATCATGGCTGTTATGTGGGCCATCTGCTGGTTAATTCCTGTGATTACTGGATGATCTTCCAGTTTTTCTTGCTCCTGAGGAGGTGGAGGTAGTGCTTGTTAAAGTCCTTCGGCAGGATCCATCTGGAGTCTTCTTCTTGAACGTAGGAGGTATCGACTGCAATACGCAATCTTGGTACCTTTCTTCAACAAAAAGACAAAAATTAGTATAAAGAATTCATATTACATCAAAATATAATGCATGTTGATGCATGCCAATGACTTTTTGGTTTGATTGATTTCCACTTAATTGATTTTTCCTTTGCTTTGAAACTTTTATTCAACAACCAAGGAGGATAAGATCTCTTTTTAGCCGCCATTTGGAGACAAGGGGAGAGTCCCTGAGAATAATCTTCTTTTTACCGCCACTTCGGAGATAAGGAAAGAAGATTTCTGAAAATGATTTCCTTCAACCGCCACTTCGGAGGTTGACCGCCACTTCGGAGGTAAGGAAAAAGATCTCTGGAAATGATTTCCTTCAACCGCCACTTCGGAAGTTGACCACCACTTCGGAGGTAAGGAAAAGAACCGCCACTTCGGAGGTTAGCCTCCACTTCGGAGGAAAGATCCCTTTTAACCACCACTTCGGAGGTAAAGGGAGAGAAGATCCTTGGAAATTATTTCCTTCAACCGCCACTTCGGAGGTTGACCTCCACTTCGGAGGTAAGGAAAAATATCTCTGGAAATGATTTCCTTCAACCGCCACTTCGGAGGTTGACCACCACTTCGGAGGTAAGGAAAAGAACCGCCACTTCGAAGGTTAGCCTCCACTTCGGAGGAAAGATCCCTTTTAACCACCACTTCGGAGGTAAAGGGAGAGAAGATCCTTGGAAATTATTTCCTTTAACCGCCACTTCGGAGGTAAGGAAAAAGATCTCTGGAAATGATTTCCTTCAACCACCACTTCGGAGGTTGACCGCCACTTCGGAGGTAAGGAAAAGAATCGCCACTTCGGAGGTTAGCCTCCACTTCGAAGGAAAGATCCCTTTTAACCACCACTTCGGAGGTAAAGGGAGAGAAGATCCTTAGAAATTATTTCCTTCAACCGCCACTTCGGAGGTTGACCGCCACTTCGGAGGTAAGGAAAGAAGATTTTTGAAAATGATTTCCTTCAACCGCTACTTCGGAGGTTGACCGCCATTTCGGAGGTAAGGAAATAATCTCTGGGTTTGGAAACCACAGGAGCCGATTTTGATTTTGGAAATGTGGAGCGTTGATTTCCAAAGGATCAGCTTGAAGAATTCCAAGGAATGATAAGGGGTTTGGGATGGTGGGAACACAAAGTATTGATCTTTATCAGGATTTGGGAAAACTACAAAAGTTGATTTCCCAATTTGATTGATTTTTTTTTCTTTAGTTTTTTTCTTCTTTTTTCTTCTTTTTTTTCTTTTTTTTTTCTTTTTGTCCGATGGCCATCAGCGAAAATCAAACTTTTTCCTTGACTTTTTTTTTTCACTTCCTTATTTTGGGCTGTTTCACAGCCAATTGAAACTTGGTTGAAGCACAGGGGATTGAAACCATTTTTTGCCCTAAGGCAAATTTAATGTACACTTAGGGGCAATTCAAATCTTTAAAATTTTTATTTGTTTTTTAGTTTTTTTTTTTGTTTTTTAATGAGTTAATCAGGCATGCTTATGCAGATGATGAAGATGTGTACTCAAAATTAGAGCCAACATTACCATTTTGCATAAAAAAAGTGTGTACATAGTCTTAAAAAGGTTGGTGCCCCTCGAGGCACAACTTCTAGACATACTTGTGTATGGAAGCACATCTGAGTCTAGATCAGCCTTCTTTCATCTGTTCTGAAGAGTCTCTGTTGTCTGACTGAATAGCTATTTACAACTTGCCATCAAGGGCGAGAAAAGCTAGAAAAGGGGTCGATCCCAGGGTTGTTGGGAACCCTAGGAAAGGGTACAATCGATTCAAGGTAGGTAGGATGAATTCCTAGATCTAGGGTTTTATGCCTTTGCTCTGATCTGGCCTATTTCTACCAGATTTTCTGACCAGGCCAGCTTTCATCTGCTCAAAAAGCCGACAAAGACTTAGAGTGCTTCCAACGGATTCAATGGGTCGAGGCCCACGGCTCACGGGACTCAATGCATGGATCTGGGGTGGCTCCCCTGATCAAATTGGGTTGGTTTCCTAAATTAGAGCTAAGGCAGCCCATGGTCTAGGCTTTACTCAGGCTGATGCAAAAAACAGCGGGGGTTGCTACCCCTAATGGACTCTTGGGTTTTAAATTGATTTTATTTTCCAATGTTCACATCCACATCCATATCCGTGCTGCATTTACAAAGCTGTGGTTTATTAGAAACAATAGGTGGGGAAAGGATACCCAGCCCGAGACATTTGCCTACAAGGGTCTGAGCCAAGTACTAGACCCTCGCGTACCATAGCATGAAGCCAATGGCGCTAAGGAATCCAGAAACCTGAGGAGATGGGTTTACCCTGCTTTCCCGGGCAAGCCATGGGAGCGTAGGACTAATACCATCCCAAAAGTAAGTTCATCGTTTGAGAAGGGTGGCTGCTAGAGAGATCTAGGTTTTGGTGAAGAAGAGCAACATTTCATCAAATCATTCAAAGCGGATCATTCATGCAGACCCCCTCGTGCATGTCACCCCATGCAGTTAAAAGATCATTCACGGTGTAGTGAAGTGCTCGTGTGTGTGTAGTGGGGCAAAGTGCTGTGTCTATTTGGGTGATTCTCGGATAATGAGCTGATAAAGGGTTCCTTAATGTCACTTTTATAGTGAGAGTACAGAACAACATGCAATACGACGTCTGGGTGGATCCCCAGGTAAGTGGGGGGGGGTCACATCGGTCCCTGTTAAAAACCACTTACCTTAGGTGATTATCATGTCCGTTTGACAGGATCCCCCAATATCACGTAATTGCAAGAGTTCCATACCTCACTAAGGTTAGACAAAAAGTACTTCCTAAATCTACTCATATCCCCCTAAGTTGACTCATTTCCTAACCAAGGTCCAATTGGGCTGAGGGGTCCCCAGGGGAGTCGCCAAGCTGTGCGCACCTAAAATCGGTCGCATGATGAGGCACACGTGGTGGTGCGCGTGCCTCGAGACTATCTTGGAGTCGCCACTGCCTGAAAGATGCAGGCAGACACAAGGGGTGCCCATACAGGTCTAAGATTTACTGGTCTGCGGCTTTTATTAGAGATCTGAGCAAGTTCTCGGTTACGTCTAGGGAAGCCCGAAGACACCCTAGCCCGCCCCATCGATTGACAGGCCCCGTGGGTCTCTTTGTCTTGAGTCAACTTAATTCTCACCCTTCCTAGACCAGCATGCACACTTATTGGGTCTGAGTGGGGACCATTGATGGTGTAGGTTCCCCTTTTATTTGATTTTTATCTTTTTATTAAGTAATGAAGTGGGTCTGGTATGGGCCCCGTTGGAAGGCCCAGAGGAATCCAAGTTGGGCTTAAGTCAAGCCCAAGGCCCAAATCGGGTTATTGGGTAACCCTTGTTGGATTATGGCTATTTGGTTTAAGGGTTTATTTATATTTACAAAGTTAGTGGGTTGAAGTTTTTTTAGGGCCCACTGGGCTTGGATTTGGCCCACGGGCAGTTAATCATGTGGCCTTTAGTCCGTTTATCAAAACGGGCTTTGGTTAGGCCAGTCGGGGTGTGGGCCCCATTGGAGGGCCCACTCAGGCCCACAGTCTCAAAATGGGCTTGGAAAAGTCCAAGAAGCCCAATGGTTCAGATTACACAAAAATGGGTTGGATTAGGTCCAACTGGGTCAGAAAAAAATAGTTTTTTAAGTCACTTTTCCAATCCGACCGCACTCTCAGTGTGGTTTGGTCAGAACCGCAGATATACTGCGGTTCTGCTTAAACCGCTCTGTGTATGCAGTTTCTGCTTAGTTTCATTTTTTAAGCCGATTCTGGTTGGGATCCATTCTGTGTTCTCTTTGGAACGTTCTGAAACATCTGGGATAGTTCCCCTGCCTTCATGATTTGTCATTTACTTCAAATATCCTCCCTTTGAAGCATTTGTTGATGAAGCCTTCTCTTTTTCTCCTTTCATCAAGTCATTTCCCATCTCATCTTATGGCATTTGAAAGAATGGATAGGGGGGAAGAATATTACAAGGGATAAATTTGCATTAGCAAATATAGTTTAAGCAAAACATATCCTTCCTTTGTTCTTTTTGTTCATTTTATGGGTCCACCTTCCTTTTCTTTCACAAATGGACACTCATTTGTGTGGGAGAATTCCAGCAAGAGTGAAACAAACAGGTTAGTAGAAATGTAAAAAGATAAGAGAAAAAGATACAAAATTGAATGAGGAAAAACACATGTATATTGAAAAAGAGATGGGAAACATTACCAAATTACAAGTTCCTTTTTTGGAGGATGTTGGGATTCTCAGGGAATTTCAGCAGCGCTTCCGCATCTCCTTGGGTTTCCAAATTGGGTTTTGAAAGGGGTTATTTGGGTTTTTCTATGCTTAAAGGATGAAATGGAAGGTTTAAGCAGAGCCTAAGGGCATTTTGGGCATTTTTTCGGGCTGGTGATGTTCTGGCAGAACTTGGGCAGGGGTTGGATGCAGAAAAGTCGAGGAACGAGAGGGGGAGCAGCTTAGGGCACTCTCCTCTCCAAATGGGGGGTGGCCCCCTTTTATAGGCAAAAATTGGCCGAAATCGCACTTGAAGTGCGGTTCAGTCACAACCGCATTTAGAGTGCGGTTCCTGCCAGATTACACTAAAAATGCAAAAACCGCACTTAGTGCGGTTGGCATTAAAAACGTGCGAATTTGCACGGATCTGCCAGCTGTCGCCGTACAGGACACGCGTCCACCTTCGAGAAGATCAAAACCGCATCTGAAGTGCGGTTCAGACCAAACAGCACTTCGAGTGCGGTTTTGCACGTTTTTTAAATGCCGGATTTCAAACATTTTATCAAATTTGATTTTTAAAAAGATTCTCATGCGATGTATTATTATTTCATTATAAATATCTTTAGATATTTATTAAAATATTAAGATATTTTTAATAAACACTTATTTTATTTATTTTGTCCATTTTTTTGCTTTCTGCTACTGTTTTTGCCACACTGGCAATTTTCTTGGAATTTCAACTGCCCATAACTTTTTCGTCCGACGTCCGATTTCCGGAAAATTAGTGTCGTTGGAATCATCTCGGAATGCTCTATCCAAGGGGATCAATTTGGGAAAATCTCTTTTGATCAAAAAGTCAAGTTTGATGGCCAAATCTCTTTTGATCAAAAAGTCAATTTTGGCCCCCTCAGGGTTAGACTTTTTAATTGAAATTTTCATTTTCATTTTTTTGGGGTGCAAAAATTAGGTGCTAACAATACTTTTACCTGTAAAGGATTACACGTCTCTGCACAGAGGATTACCCATCTCTGCCGTAAAAGATAGTATCAAACTGTACCACAGAAACCATACCACTCAACCGTAAAAGAAAATCATACCACATACCAAACCATACTAGAATATTCAATTCCAAGTGGAAACCATGATTCAATCCTTAATAATCCAAATAAAGCCTTTTTCGGAATAACATATGCAATTTCCCATTGATATTCAAATAAAACTCATGTATCATAATTTCGATAAAAATCAGAGTTTATACGATTCCAAAAACCAATATTCATATTTAAAATACAAACCAAAGTAATTCAAATCTTACTTATAGTTTTCCTTATTAACCCCTTTATTAGAATCCAATTTCGTATCTAAACACCTAAGATAGTTTCTTTTTAGGTTTTCTGTATTTTATTTTTCCAGCATGTCCTACAGACCTAGAATAAAGTTTAGAATGTGTTTTTATCCTATAAATTCTAGTTTATGGTCTCTTCAGGAGCACCACTTTCATTTCTTTGAATTTTCCTCTTCCGGGGATTTTTGTCTTTTGAACCAATAGGTCTTCCAAGTTATAGGCGTGCCTTAGATTCATCTGCTGCTTTGTTAGCAGGTTGTCCTTCATGGACTTCAATCCTTGCTGGAGTATTTACAGCAAGTATATGAGATCTTACTACACTTCTGGTGTCAGTAAATGCTTCCGGTAATTTATTTGCAACTTGTTGCAAATAAATAATCCTTTCAACTTCCATCATACATTAATTAGTACGAGGATCAAGATGAGCTAAGGACAAATTTTTCCAAGATATTTCTTGTCGTGCTTTAGGTACTGACTTTTCTCCCCCTAATGATGGAAAAACTATTTCATTGAAACGACAATCGTCAAATCGTGCCTTAAAAATATCCCCTGTAAGGGGCTCAAGATATCTAATAATAGATGGTGAATCAAAACTAACATATATACCAAGTCTACGTTGAGGGCCCATTTTAGTTCGTTGTGGTGGTGCAATAGGAACATATACAACGCAACCAAACGTTCGAAGGTGAGAGACATTTGGTGGTTGACCAAATGCAAGTTGCAGTGGAGAATATTTATGATAAGTAGATGTCCTAATTCGAACCAGAAATGTTGCGTGCAATATAGTATGCCTCCAAGCAAAACTAGGTAAATTTGATTTCATAAGCAGAGGTCTAGCAATCAACTGAAGTCTTTTGATAAACGATTCTGCTAAACCATTTTGAGTGTGTGTGTGAGTAACAGGATGTTCAACATCAATTCCAATTGACATGCAATAGCTATCAAAAGCTTGAGATGTAAATTCAGCTGCATTATCTAGTCGAATTTTCTTAATTGGGTAATCAGAGAACTGTGCTCTCAATCTAATTATTTGAGAAAGAAGTCTAGCAAAAGCAAGATTTCTAGAAGAAAGAAGACAAACATGTGACCATTTAGATGATGCATCAATTAAAACCATGAATATCTAAATGGTCCACATTAAGAATGTATAGGCCCACAAATATCTCCCTGAATTCTTTCCAAGAATGATGGAGATTCAACAATTAGTTTTGACGGAAATGGTCTAATAATTAGTTTACCTTGAGAACAAGCAGAACATGGATAATCACTTGGTAAAAGAATCTTCTGGTTCTCTAATGGATGCCTTATTGAATTTTCAATAATTCTTCTCATCATTATAGAACCTGGATGTCCAAGGCAATCATGCCAAATCATAAAGACCTTTGGATCAGTGCACTTCTGGTGCATCACAATATGTGATTCAATCATTCTCATTGTTATATAATACAACCCCGAAGAGAATGTTGGCAACTTTTCTAATACGAGCTTCTAGCCCAAATGTGTTTGAGTAATAAACAAATCCTCTTTGTTGCCTTCATCACTGGTTTCAATATGATAACCATTACGACATATATCTTTAAAACTCAACAAATTCCTTCTAGATCTTGGAGAATATAGAGCATCATCAATGCACAATGTTGTGTCATTGGGCAATATATGCTCTTCCGGAGCCTTCAATCAGATTCGATGAACCCGATATAGTGTTTACATTGGCTTTGCTATGTTTCAAACATTAGAAATATTTCTTATTTTTAAGGATTGTGTGAGTTGTCGCACTATCTACCAAGCGTACATCATTAGCATTCATCGATTCATCAATAGAACCCATGCTCTTCATACATGCAAAATATAAAACTTCATTACTAAAGAATTCAAATCTTACAATATAGTAAACAAAAATTTACTACTCAAAATAAACATTTCTATCACCAATAAGATGATTAATTCTACCACTAGGATCTCCAAAGAAATTAGAAACATCAAGACGAGTAACATCAACTCCATCACAATTATCAAACGAAGGTAGATGATCTATTCGTTCTGCAACATTCATTTCAATTTCTTTTCCTTTTTCTCTTTTAGAGGTTTGGTATAGGTCTACCAAATGTCTAGCCGTACGACAGGTATGCGACCAATGTCCATTCATACCACATCGATGACATACATCTTCATATTTCTTTTGAAGATTATTCACGGGACCTTTGTTCTTTTCTGATTTCTTCCATTTCTAATGGTAAGGTGCTTGGTGGATTCCCCTTTTAGTGGTTTCACTTCTGGTGCCTCTATATTGATAATTCTTTCTACCACGTCCTCGTCCACGTCCATCATTCTTCTGGAATGATATACCATTTGCTTCAGGAAATGGTGTGGAACCAGTTGGACGAGACTGGTGATTTTTTATCAAGAGCTCGTTATTTTGTTCAGCCACTAGAAGACAAGAAATAAGTTCAGAATACTTTGTGAACTTTCGGTCTCGATATTGCTGCTGCAAGAGAATATTCGAAGCATGGAAGGTAGTAAAAGTCTTTTCTAACATGTCTTCATCTGTGATTTTTTCACCACATAACTTCAAAAGTGAGCTGATTTTAAAGAGTGCAGAATTATACTCACTTACACTCTTGAAATCTTGCAACCTTAGGTATAACCAATCATATCGAGCTTTTGTGAGGATGACACACTTCTGGTGCTCATATCTTTCCTTCGAACTATTCCATAAAACAAAGGGATCTTTTACTATGAGATACTCAGTTTTCAATTCCTCATGAAGATGATGGCAAATGAAAATCATTGCCTTAGCACGATCCTGCAAGGATGCTTCATTTCCTTCTTTAATAGTATTTCCAAGGTTCATCGCATCAAGATGGATCTCAGCATCAAGGATCCAAAATAAGTAATTTTTCCCAGAAATGTCAAGAGCAACAAATTCAAGTTTGCTAAGATTTTACGTCTTCTACAAATCAAAGTTACAAAGCATTTGTAAAAATTAATTCATGTCAGTCATGAAAATTACAAACAAAATAACATAAATACTTATAGTGACTTTTGAAAGAATGCCACTAGCTTTCAGATTTGGTAGAGCTTCGTGCTAATAATGTGTTGTAAAATAAGAAGAAAAAACCAAATGAACTTGTAGGAAATTAGTTCTTCAGTAACTAATGATATTTCTCATTCTCTCATATGTTCCTCTACATACTTTCTCACTTCTGTGTACATTGTATTCCCCTCAAGACCCCTTTTATATAGGCCAAGGGTCATAATTACAAAGATGCTACAAGAATGTGAATAAACAAGGGAAACTCAAAAGATGGATGAATATAGACATATAAGAGATATGAGATACATCAAGGAGTTAAGAATTCAAAGAGTTTAGAAATTATGTGGTGGAGAGCCCAAGGGATGGGAGGTTACATGGAGACCAAAAACCTTTGATGGGAGGTTACATGAATTCCAAGAGTTAGAAGACGAGAGGTCATCCACCCTTTGATGTAGGATTCATAACAATAATTATATAATTTTCATTAGATTATAATTCGCTTGTATCTTCAAATGCCTTTTATGTTAGATTAGAGTTCACAGGATATTCCCATGAAATAAAAAGATATATATGTTCTTACCATGATGCCTAATTCACATCATTCATATTTAACTCACCGATTGATATGCCCACTGTAATGACCTAACCCAACAAGATATTATCTGCTTTGGGCATCAACCCGCGCGATTTTGTCCTCAAAAGGCCCTGACTTTTATACTTTACCGAACATTCATCCGTTTTCGATGTGGGATTGGGATATCACAATCTCCCCCTCCCCTTTCAGGGTTGCATGTCCTCGTGCAATGGTTACCTAGAAGCCTGCCAGTCCCTCATGAGCCTACACTCATTGGTCCAATCACCTTCCCTGGTAACACCAGGACCCACACCAGCCAAGGACTACTGGTGTAACATCCCAAATTTTTATAATTTGGTATTTTGATTAATTAAAAGATTTTTTGTTAATTATTGAGAGATTTATTGAATTAATTGTAATTAATTATATTTATTAATTGGATTAATTGGCATATTTGTAATTTATCTTGCATGTTTTAGATGTGGGATTATTGATATTTTGGTTGTGGTAATTTTTATTAATTATCATGTATTTATTTGAGAATTTATTGGAGTTAATTTGAATGTAAGGGTTTTCTTTCTTAATTTATGCAATTATATGTATGGTTGCTAATTTAAGGACTAACTTGGTATTTTATTGGATGAAAAGTGTTAAATTATTTTGTGCTATTAATACACTAATTATTGGTATAAAAATTATAATTATTGGTCTTATATTTAAGAAAGCAAAAAAGTAGGGCCTGCTTAAGGATTGGTCTAGTATGCTTATAAGGTATTACCAATTCGGACCTTAGCAGTTCATTTATATGGAAGCCGTATTTTTTTTTTTTCGGGTAAAGATATCCAAACCGTATTGCACTCGGCCTCTCTTTTCATTCTCTTTTAAAGCTTTTGACTAGTAATTGTACGGTGAAGTAACGACCCATTGAGTCATTCCTTTTAGACTTAAACACTCCAGAATCGTCCACAATATTCGACCATCCTCTCAGCATTCTCCACGGATCAGTTTGTCTTCACCCTTCTGATTCCTTTGGAGTTTATAGAATCTAAAGAGGGTTCTTGTAGTTTTCTGGTGGGAAATTGTTGTTAACCATGAAGGCTTGCTGTATGCCTCTGTTGGTGTTCTTTTGCGTGTGAGTTGAGTGGGTTAGGTGATTGAATTGTATCAGGAAAGAGCCAAAGAGCCTGTTCCGTCTTGGTTAAGGTTGATATCTACAATTCAAGTAAGTCATCTCTTACTTTGATTTAACGTTGCTTAATGTATGAATTATACTCATATATAACCTGGAATTCAAATGAATTGATGTGGCTTGGCTTTATACAATATTTGAATTAGTTTCGGATTTATAATACGGATGCTCTATTTCTTTGTTTTCTTTGTTTGAAATGATTTTGGGAAGTTTTAGAATGTTTCCAAAATTATGTAAACATTATTATAAGTTTTAGTTTAATAGCTTAAAAATTAGTTTACAAGATGTAGATTGCATAAGAAATGATTTTACAGTGATAGGAATCCTGAATTGACTTAGAAAAACCCTAAAGTAGGTCATTTAATCACAAAAAATGTAGGAATATTGCTATTGTGGACAGTTATAAAATAATTAATGTTCAGTACAAAATCAGTATGTTAATCCGAAAACATTTTATATTTTAGTAAATATTTAAGTTTAGTATGTAATAGATTACTTATTTTTAAATTAGTGTATAACATTTAAGTAGTTGAGTTTTAGTTTAGATTTAAATTAAATTCAACAAATGAGTTCAAATCCTAATAAATAATTACATTTTAATCGATCCCGAGTGTTGTCAATTGATTTCGGGTAGATCCAAAATTAGAAGTATAGCAGTTATCATTTTTTATTCATGGTATTTAATTGTGTTTCATTTCAGTGTTTTTAGATTCTGAGATTATGATTTTGAGATAGATATTCTATTAAGTCTTTCGCTTCATCATCGTTTGATTTATTGCATTCTGATATATTTGATGAGCATGGATTATTTGTTGGTATAAGATGATTGGTAGTGTTCATAGATGGATGAATTCGGATTTATTGTCTTAAATTTTAATGAAGACCCGGATTTACTTGTCACATGACATACCAATTTTAGTAATTTTGTGGTTTAGGCTATAAGATACTAGGATTGAATTGGTGTATGTCGCAACTTGACCCGAATCTAGCTTTGATACCATTTGTAACGACCCAACCCAGCGAGATATTGTCTGTTTTGGGCCTCAGCCTGCACGGGTTTATTCTCAAAAGGTGTCTCACTGATTAGAGTGTTCTCCCTGACTCTTATACCTTTTCCGAGTATTCATCCGTTTTCGATGTGGGATTGGGATATCACAATCTCCCCCCTCCCCTCCCCCTCTTCAGGGCTGCACGTCCTCATGCAATGGTCAACTAAAAGCCTGCCAGTCCCTCATGGACCCACCTTCCCTCAGCAACGCCAAGACCCACACCAACCACGACCTATTGGACCCGAATCCAACTCCGATACCATTTGTAACAACCCAACCCAGTGAGGTATTATCCACTTTAGATCTCAGACCGCACGGTTTTGTTTTCAAAAGGTGCTTCGCTAGTTAGAGTATTCTCCCTGATTCTTAAACCTTATCGAGCATTCATCCGTTTTCGATGTGAGATTGGAATATCACACCCACGTGATGAACACAGATTCAAAGGTGAATCTACTAGATTTGTGTGTTAGATTTGATTCCTTATCTTGTGTTGTCCATAGTTGATTCTTTTTCTCATCCTTCTTTTCTATTATAGATCTTGCAAATATTTTCCCACATATAATTTTACCAGAAAAAAATAAAAAATAAAAAAAAGAGGAAAACATAATCGTCAGGTGCTTCATATGGCACCATCTCACATCAACAGTAGAGAGCAAATTTAGTTAAAAATAATAGGTAATGTCATCCCTTGGGATACCACCTTACCTAAAGGGGAAATGGGATGAACATTCAAACAAAAGCCATTTTTTCATATTTTCATAGAAATGCGTAAAAAGAAGATATGAACAGTTTGAATGTGATAACCTCTTGAAGATATTTAAATTTAAATTGTTAAAGAATCCTTTTTGGGTCGACACGAGGGTAATGGTTATGCTTGGAAAGTCAAGACTTTGAAACCTTAATGGGATAATTTGAGCGCCGGATAAAATATTAAATTGGGTTGCGATATCTACTGTCGGCCATGTCATTAGTTAATAATTACGTCATCATCACACACTTATGCATGCATATAAGCCAGCTGGGAAGGGTCGCATTCTTCCCCCAACCGACTCTTTAGAAAGGCCTTAAGGCCTTATGGATCAAAACCAAAACCGAACCAAAGTAATTTGATTTTTTAAGACTAAAACCAAACCAAATCTTTTAAGACCCAACTAAAAACGAACCGAAATTAATTTGGGTTCGGTTTTTACCAGACCGAATTGCACCCTTAGTTGATATAATGGTAATAATGGTGATAACATTGATAATGGGTGACATAATTGAAGTCACCTTCAATTTGAAATATAGTAGAGTTTTGACACCTTCCAATAAGACAGTTGCTTCAGCTATAGCCTATAATTCTGAAACTACAAAGAACTTCCCACATCAATTTCTACAGATTCCACCCACAGCTGCTAATCCAAGACGGCTCCTTGTAGCTCCATCAAAGTTGCCGGCCTCTTTCGAAGGACATTTTTGAGCCAGTTCCTTCTAGAAGATTATAGGCGCCACTTGTAAGATTCTGCGGATTAAAATACTCAGCATTCTCCTCTTGACCGAATCTGTAACTTTCAGTATTCATTAGCAGCAGATTCATTTTTTATGGTTTTCCTTATCAAACTAGTTTATGGTTTCCTTATCAAACTAGAGGTTATCCAAGAACCATTCATAGCATTAAATAGGGAGCCACAATAGTTTAGAAAAAGGTCCCACAATAATTGAGGGGCGCTTGTCCTCCGGTAACCGTTGGACCACGCGTGTTTCACCCAAAAAAGACCAAAAAGTTGGACCACGCGTAGATAACTGAGAGGCATTTGTCCTTAGGTAATCTCTTTTGTTTTTTTTGTTTGGTAATGACTTGTCCTTCGGTAATCGTTGTACCACGCGTAGAGATAAGAAAAGAAAAAATATAAAATTGGTTTTTAGATTTTAGTGATACTTTTTCTAAATAATTAAGATTAAGTTATCAAATTCTTATTAATTAAAAATTAATGATCCTTTTTTAAAATAATTAACAATCAATATTATTTTATTGTTCATGGAAAATATCTTCCTAAATGCCTTCAAAAGAGTTAAAAAATGAGAAAAAAAATTTCTGGTATTTTTGGGTGAAATTTGTCATGAATAATAAATTGATATTGATTCTCAATTATTTTAAAAAATCTTAATTAAAAAGAATTTGACGACTGAATGTGAATTATTTCAAAAAATACCATTGAAAACCAATTCTCCCTATCATTAAAATATTATGTTGTCACACAGAGTCTACAACAAGAGCGACCGGTTTCTTCTACGACGTTTCCTCCTACGAAGCCTCTGACAAGCGTTCGGGAGACGACACGCGTCCCCCTCAGTTCAGCCGAAGTTTTCAGTCAACCCAAACATTTTTGAGCCGCGTTCGTGAAAATGGCTCGATGGGAGCCGCGTTCGAAAATTCATTTCGTTGAAATGGGGCTTGTTGGCGGGAAATCAAAAAATGCAATCCTCTCAAATCTGAAGCAGAAGCATATCAAAAAATTTTCTTCATACTCTTTTTCATCTCTCTCTCTGGTTAAAGAGGCTGAAACAAGGTGAGTGAGCTTCTTCCATGGATCGGGAGATGGGTTCTTGGCAAATTGCGAGAGAGAAAGAGTAATGGTGGCGGATCTGTTATTTGGTAAGGAAGAGACAAGGAAGAGGTGAGAGAACACAAAGCAGATACAGAGGAGATAAAATCGACCGCCTACCATGGCTTTCTTCAGCATTTCTCTGATGTTTTAAGGTGAGATAGTTTTCTTTAGTTCTTCTCCTTCCTCTTCACCATTCCGCAATATAAGGAATTTGGATTATGTCACTACTATCCGTTTTGCTTCTCTAGAATAAAGGGTATCTGTTTTTCTCCCTCAGTCCTCGTAGCTCCGCGACATCAGCTTATCTGTCCCCCAAAATAAAAAAATCATCAAACAAACATCTCTTCGTCTTTGACTACAGTAATAAACATGGCTGTCAATCTTTCATAACGGAAGACTACCCAAGCAAGGAACCCAAACGAAAGTGGTGACGATTTCTCTTCAATCTGAACTCTTTTTAACCTTTTGATTCATATGACAGGTCAAAAACCACTATTGACGTGAGCAAAGAATTGGCAACCATTAATGGAAGACATGATAATTTCAGAATGGGAGAGCATTCAATGGCAACTCGTCAAAATTTTTTATTCTCCTCTCGGCAAGCTTGGAAATCAATTCTAATCTCAGGGAATCGTCGAAATCTGCATTGTTCTCACTTGCCCGGTATAGCAAGCCTGGTTCTGGTATGTTGTTGTTCTGGTTTTTCTCCCTTTCTTCTATTGGCATGGTTCTGGATTTACTAACACTTGTTATGTGTTCGACAAAATTCCTCTGTTGTGGGCATTGTCAAGGCAATGAATTTTGCTATAAGTTTGGCCATTCTGGTTTAGTCTGCCTAGATTAGAGAACTGGAAAAGTTTGAAATCTTGATATGAATTTTTTAATTCAGATACATCACGAAATAGGGAAAATTGGTGTTTTTTTCTGCTTTAGGTAATTCTCCAAATGGATATCATAGATTAGAGACAACTAGGACATGTAAAAACATGTAAGCAGAAGAGAAGCGTTTAAGCCTGAAAACTTTGTACTCAATTCCTCTGAAGATTAATTGACTCCAGGTTGCTCCCTTTAAGTCTTCTGAATTTGATATCTTATAGCTTTTGCTAGAAGGGATGCTCTTTATCGTCGCTGGTCTATTTAGGATGATATTGATAAATTGTAGGAGTAGATTACCTGGGTGTTTAAGTGTTTAACTAAAGTGAATTTTCAGCATCAAAGTGAATGCTAATGTAACACTGTTCTCTTAGAAACATGATACAAGTAAACATTTTCTGTGACGGTTAACTTGATTGTGCAGTGTAATGTATATTGGATGGATTGAGTGAATCTTGATCTTCATACAGTGTTCCCTGAAAAGACTGTCAAAATATTTCTATTTTCTCTGTTATGAGTGCTCTGCTGAAGAAAGTGCTATATAAAGTCAAAAGAGCATGATTTCTAGTGAGTCTGAATGATTTCCAACAACTGGAGATTATACATAATCCAAGAAATATATTATTTGTCTGAGGATATGTATTAAAAGAATAATGTTCAAGAGTCAAAATGTTGAAGGCCCGATGAATGCAATGTTTGGCGTTCCATTGGAAGTGAATCTGAATATTAATACATCATATCCATCACTTATTAATCGGTGGCTTGGTTTCATAATTTAAAGTGGGGGACTAGATGTTTCGCAATTCTCTTTATATCTTTAGCCAATTTGTTTCTTCATATTGTCAATTAAACCTTTTTTGTCTCATTTAAGAATCTTGTAGTCCTTAAATTGTATATGACAATCTGCTCACATCTTTGTTGGTTATAATGTTCATTTTATTTGTTGCAATAGTCATGGCAAGGAAGAAAGTGCTAAATCCATCTCGTGTAAGAAGACAAACTCGTTCAATTTCAAAGGAGGCAGCAGCAACCTCTCCCATTGCATCAGTTGCTCCACGAAGACCGTTAAACCCATGGGTTATATTCATGTAAGAGAAATATCCAACATTAAATTTTGTAATTTAGAATTAAAAGTTATCTTTGTTATGAGTCTAAGTAAAAATAAGAAATGCTTCATCAATTATATGTAGTGTTGTTACGAATACAATAAACAGAAAATAACAAAGAGAATTGAATATGAAAAATGCAATTAGGTTTTATTTTATTATATGCTTTAGTATCTATTTAAAAAATATTTGTGTACTTCTTATAGGAAGGAGTATATCGCAGAACGCAAACGAGGAGGAGAAACAATCACACAACGCAAGGCATGCATTCAAAGTCTTATCTTAATGATTATATATTATAGAGCATATTGTTAGGTGTTCTTTATATTTGAGGCTCCTTGAACAGTAGTTCTGACGTCGGCATATGTGTTTCTTGTCATTCCTTCTCACTTCCCCTAATTCAAGTTAGATTTGAGTTCTTTTATGTAAAACTGAATTATTAATCTTTAATAATTTAATTTGTAGGGGATGAGAGATGCACAACTAAAGTGGGACGGTTTGGGACAAGAAGAGAGGCAGCACTATCAAGCGTTGTCTGCCCAAAGTATAGTAGAATATCGATCTTTGCATCTTGCACAAAAAAGAAGAAAAAATGTTCAGGTAACACCAACTGAAACATGTTTTTTATATAATTCAGAAAGATTTGTAGTTAGGAGCTACCATTGTTATTGTGCCCGACCAAAATATTGTTGGTGTTACTTTCTATTTTCTGCTGAAAATAGATTTTTGAAAACCATTTATGGGCTTTTCTTCAACTCACATATTATATCATCTAGTCAAGGTTTTGTCCTACACTTCTATTATTAGATTTTTTCCTAGAATATCTTCATGTTGTGTTTAATTAGCACTTTATGTGCAATTTCAGCCTTGCATGGTGACAAGATGCTCACCTAGAAGGTTCATGGCTTGTTGCAAACAGCTTACGACAGACCAGCGATTGGCTATTGATGCAATTGGTTTTGGGCCCCTTCTCCATCTCCAATGCACATCCCTTGTGAGGGAGTTATGTGCGTGGTTAATTCAGCAAGTAGATGTAGATACCCGTAGCTTAATATTTGGAGAGTATTCTATACCGATAGGCAATGTAGATGTTAGCATTATTTTGGAACTTAGACACCTTGGACATCCTGTCATCACCTCTAGACCAGATGATATAATATGTGAGGTTCGTGATATGTTTCAAATTGAGAAGCACGGAATACCACTGTCAGACTTAGAATCTAGGATGCGTTCACTAGGAGGTGGCCCTGAATTTAAAAGAGCATTTGTTTTATTCGCATTAGGTTCACTCTTGTGTCCAAATTCGAACCTACATGCTAGTATTACCTTTTTACGTAGTGTGGTAGATGTAGGTAGTTTATCTGAATTAAATTGGGCAACATTTGTGGTTGACTGGCTTTTTGAAGAAATAAAAATTTTCCAAATCAAGAAGAAGCAGTGTATAGGTGGTTGCCTTTTATTCTTACAGGTGAGGACTTACAATAAATGTTTACAGTATTTGTTACATTCGTAATGTTATTTTCTTTTACTTATTAAAGATATCCGTGTTGAGTAAGATGGTTGACCACCTTTGTTTTCAGTTGTTTTATTATGAGCATGTTCTTGTGGGTCCAGCCGAGGCTGACATACGGACACCACGATTGTTGGTTTGGACTCAAGAGCGTGTCAAGAATAGAGAAAAAGTAGAGAAAGTTGCTAGTGGTTATGGGAGTGGACAGGTATATTGTATTTTATAACTGCCTTGTCACTACAATAAGAATTTTTCTTATACTTAGTGTGTTATATAGGTAGATCCAACAAGATTGAGGAAGTAGAGGAAGTATGTTGAAAGTGGCAATGAAAGCATTCAAGATAAAATCCCAGACATCAATCATGTAAGAAAGTATCTCCACAGTTTCCATAATGAAGGTTCCCGCTTTAGTTGTTGTGTTACAATATTCCCAAATTCCCTAATTATGTGTTGTATAGATTGATCCTCCTGAATTCTAGGATGCTACCGCCATTGCCAATGGAGACACTAGAACTTGCATTGCAAACAATGATCCTATAAAAAAGCATCTATAAGATTTTCACTTATACTTTTTGTGTTTGACTTATGTAATGGTGCATTATATGGGTTGAACACCAAAGTTTTTTGAAGGATGCAGCTGTATGCATAAAAGATATTCGATCCGAAATTCCAGACATTGACCCTGTAAGACTTGTTTCTACAGATAATTCCATGATTTAAATAGGAAGAACTGTTGTTTTACGTTTTCTTCATTCTTTGAGTTGTGAATCTAAACATATAATCAAACTTTGTTAGGAGGTGGCTATTAAATTGGAGCATATGCAGGTGCTACTGTAGACTATGAGTTATGCATATTCATCATCATTAGCACTTGTAAGAGAGGTCTATGGAAGGCACAAAGACATGGGTAATGCCTCGCAAGCTAGAAGTGACTTGGGAGCCCAACAACATGGTTGAATGTTCTTGAAAATTTAGTTTTGGTAAAACAGGAAATCAAAAGAATTTCGTTAATTCTTTTGATATTTGAACATATTTCATTCTTTTCATATTTCGAAGTATGTATATAACTTCTTTTTTTTTTGAAGGAAAAGGTATATACCTAACAGGCTGTGTGGTTTGTGAACATAACTTTGTTAATTCTTTTTACCTCTATAATCCAATTTTAATCCAAATCAGGAAACTCAATTCTAAAGGGTGCTAAAAACACCAAATTGCATAAGTTGGTTGGAAATATAGAAGGCTTCCATCTCTACAAAGGGTGCTAAAAACACCAAATGACATAGTAGGATACAATCACATTCACATGGGAAACTAGCACAATCATACGAGGACACAATCACACTCATAGGGGGAAACAAGTATGATCATAGAGGGATGCATGCATTTTCATTGCAAGCTACAAGTCCTATCTAGGGGGGATACAAGCATTTCTCATAGGAGGATACACATATAATCTTTGAGGGATACAAGCATTTTCATAGGTGGAAACAAGTCCTGTCATAAGGGGATACATGCATTTTCATAGTAGGATACAATCACACTCATAGGGGGATACAAGTATGTTCATAGGAGGATACATGTATAATCATAGAGGGATACAAGTATTTTCATAGGAGGATACACGTATAATCATAGAGGGATACAAGCATTTTCATAGGAGGATACAAGGCTTGTCATAGGGGGATACAAGCATGTTCATAGGAGGATACATGTATAATAATAGAGGGATACAAGCATTTTTCATAGGAGGATACAAGGCCTATCATAGGGGGATACAAGCATGTTCATAGGAGGATACACGTATAATCATAGAGGGATACAAGCATTTTCATAGGGGTATACAAGTCCTATCATAAAGGGATATATGCATTTTCATAGTAGGATACAATCACACTCATAAGGGAGATACACGTATAATCGAATGCCGTTATAGAGAGCATTTCGTCTTCTACGATTCGGTGATACAATCCGTGATACGCAAATAGATTGCGTCTCGTAATAGGAGCGGGCATTAACCCCCGTTTAATTTTTTTATAATTATTAGTAGTTTTTTCTTTCAAAGTATGTTCGTGTGCGACAAATTCGGTGTTGGCGAAAGAGTGAATGGTTTTGGTTTTCAGATTTCAAGTCAGGTTTCAAAACGAAGGA
Source organism: Buxus sempervirens (assembly GCA_947561395.2). NCBI lineage: Eukaryota > Viridiplantae > Streptophyta > Magnoliopsida > Buxales > Buxaceae > Buxus > Buxus sempervirens. Next base: position 11,617,049 of record OX387183.1, read on the forward strand.
CTTAATGATTTTGTCTGACACAATAGAAAATAAATAATAAATAAAACAATAAAAAATCATAGACAAGCGTTAATGTCCCTTTTTGTTAGCTCACTTTATTAGGGACGCGCGGCTACAATCCCTTAAGTGTATCATGGATGGTACCACCAAATGGCAAGAAACGAAACGCACTTGTCGTTTCATAGTAGGGGGAAACAAGTATAATCATAGAGGGATACAAGCATTTTCATAGGAGGATACAAATCCTTTCATAGGGGATACAAGCATATTCATAGGAGGATACACGTATAATCATAGAGGGATACAAGCATTTTCATAGGAGGATACAAGGCCTGTTATAGGGGGATACAAGCATGTTCATAAGAGGATACACGTATAATCATAGAGGGATACAAGCATTTTCATAGGAGGATACAAGTCCTGTCATAGGGGGATACAAGCATTTTCACAGGGAGATACAAGTATGACAGGACTTGTATCCTCTTATGAAAATGCTTGTATCCCTCTATGATTATACTTGTTTCTCCCTACTATGAAACTAATTGTATCCCTATATGACAGGACTTGTATCCTCCTATGAATGTGATTGTATCCCCGTATGATTGTGCTAATTTCCCATGTGAATGTGATTGTATCCTACTATGCCATTTGGTGTTTTTAGCACCCTTTGTAGGGATGGAAGCTTTCTATATTTCTAACCAACTTATGCACCATTTGAATCTAATTATATCCCTGTATGACAGGACTTGTATCCTCCTATGAAAATGCTTGTATCCCTCTATGATTATACTTGTTTCCCCCTACTATGAAACTAATTGTATCCTTATATGACAGGACTTGTATCCTCCTATGAAAATATTTGCATCCCTCTATGGTTTAATAACAAATGTCCATAACGTGTTTTGTATTCAGTTGGTTTTCTTATTCAGATTTTTTCCTCTTCACAGACTTGATGTTAAGAAAAATATCACATACAATCCATCGAAAGCTTGAACAAGTATTGCTTTCCCAAAAATAATTAGTTGAGGTGGATAGGCTTTGGATATCAAATGCCAATTTCAAAATACAAGTGTATTCAAAACACAATATACGAAACATACATGAAAAAAAAAGCCCTTTATGTTTAATATTGAGAGCCCCATCTAAGAGCTAGGATCTTCATCATATACAAGATTAACAAGAGTCCCAACACTAGAAATATATTCTTGGAAGAGTCCCATCTAAGAGCTAGGATCTTCATCATATACATCTTCACCCCCAGTTGTATGTGCACTTTGTTCTGCCATATGGTATTGCATACTGTACATAAGTCTACATCATCAAAAAGAGGTCATCCAAATATATTTTGTTGTTTTGCTTCAAGGAGTGGTTTATAAAGAAAAACATAATGAAATGAAAACATATAAGACCAATTGTGAGACATGGAAATGTCATCTAGGATGACCTCCGATATCGTCACGCGGGGTTCAAAAGGATATAGAGTCGCCACCATCCAAGTTAAGGTGTGAATGGGCACCAAATGGTTCATAGAAGCCAAATAGAGCTAAAGTAGCTCTAAGATAAAGTAAAATCCAGAGATCAGGTAAGGGGAATTATTTATGAGCAGGGGAAAGTGTTAGGCACCCCCACTCATCTGTCTAAGACGGTTGCCACATGCATGCTCATACTAAAGATTGTTTGCTAATGAAAAGTAAACAAAGAGATGCTTACAATAAGCACCAATGTATGTGATTATTCCACATGAGCAATCCAATGACATGGAACTCTCTTTGTGGATACATCACTTCTAAAACTTCATGAGTGAGTGGAAATCAAAGTAAAAATGAAGAAAACTCAAGCTAAGATAAATCTGGAAAATTCAGACTAAAAGAGCTTGAAAGCTTCGATTAACCATAACTTCTTCAATTTAAATCCAAATCCATTGAAACTAAAGCCATTTGAAAACTGGTATATAGTAGAGTGTACAGTAAAATTTTCAGCTCAATCCGATTCAAAATGAGAGAGAAATCCACATCTGAAATTTGCTGTTTATAACTCAGAAAAAGTGATGAGTAGGCATTTTCAAAGTCCTATTCGTGGATTTTGGCTCAATAAAAATTCATGAAAATTGGTATGGGGGGAGCATGTAGTGCCATCTTTCCAAAGAAAAAGACCTCACACCAATCTCTATCCGGATGTGACTTGTGTGCTCTCTTGAACAGGCCTAGAAGACCACAGATGAGCTCTGGACTATGCCAGCGAGCACCTCTGAGTCCATTGAGCACCCAAGGCACAAAACAGATTGAAATCTGTTGAAACTAGTTGGAAATGAAAATAGACTTCTCAAAGAAAACTCAGAAACTGGAATCATAGGAAACGGATTAAAACTGAGCAAATAGTGCACCATCAAAGCGGCAAGTTCAGCAATCTGGGCTGAACTGTCTTACAAACTTTGAAGAGATGGTGTCAAAAATTGGCTACATGGAAGTGGACGAAAATTTCCAGATATTAAATAGACACATCCATCTATCACATGTCTTTGGAATCACTCAAAAATTCATCCGGAGGATGAAGTTATAAGTCTTTCAAGACAGGCCACAGATCTGCCCTGTTTTGAGGTTTTTTGAAGAGGAAACATGGAAACCAGTGCATGTGTGCATGTGGATTCGACCAAAACCTCAAAAATCAGCAAAAAAACCTCTCATGAAGTTCTAAAAACTCATTCTAAGGCCAATGATCTCAGATTTTCCATATTTACATGGAAATCCAAGATCTAGCCTATCTTTGCAAAAACAATGACAAGTGGGTGTGAAGATGTGGAAAATCACATTTCTATGAGAAAGTTGGAATCCATGGCTATTGAGAGCATGGATTCACATCTTCTATAAAATAAATCAGAGAAGCATTCATGGATTCAAAGTAACCATACAACATGCTTTTCATCATTTGAGGGTTCTAAACCTAGAGGATCCATTCCACCTTCCTTTTCCCCAGGCTCTCTCTTCACGTTTTACGGCTAGAGAGGATTCCCAGGTACTTTGGAAGAGGTTTGGGGTTACAAAAATGCACAGAGGCCTTACACTACAGAAAGGTAGAAGATGAGAGGTTGCTGGAATGTAAAGAGGAAACCAGAAATCTAAAGAGAGCTTTACCTTAGGTAGCTTGAGCTTTGAGTAGACAATCCAGCAGAGTTTCTCCTCTTCTTGTAGAGCTTCTATGCTTCAAATTGCCAGCCATTTGCAAGAGGAGGGCCTCTCTATTTATAGGCCAAGCCAAGGGTAGAAGAGTCCCAAGGGTAGGCCTAAAAGGCCTTCTAGATTATTCCAATTCTCCTCCAAGGCATGAATTGGTGTAATTCAGCAAGTTTCGGAGGGTGAAATAGGGAGTTTAGGTCCTTGAGAGAGAGGTAATATGCGTAAATAAGGCTCAGAGATCGAGCCATTTCGCAAAGCCTCGAAACAGCCAAAACCGTATACTCAATGCGGTTTCTACAGAACCGTCACTTAAAGTACGGTTTATGTACAAATTTGACCAAACCGCATATACAGGGCGGTTCAATTCAGTTATGCTTTAATTGAGTGCTGTCCACGCGGCTTAACAGCCGAAGCTTCGCGAAGCCACGTGGCCGCCAGTGCAACAAGCCTTGACGTGAACCGTGCTGTGTGTGCGGTTGCAACCGCACATACAGAGCGGTTGAAACCGAGATTATAAAAACCGCATACACAGTGCGCTTGGCACTGTTTTTGATTGTTTTTGAAAGTTTGACACATGTCAAGGCTCAAATAAGACCTTTGGAGCCCTTCTTAGTTAATCTCCTATATTGGGGTGCAATTTGGGGTGTCTACACCAATATTGTGCTTATGGCATTGAAATTAGAGTGTAATCAAACAATATATCCAAATAGGTGTGTGCTCAAATTGATGTTCTAATTCAAATCAAACAATAATATATGCGAATCACAGTAATCATATATAAGCCACATTTTGTTCTCAAAATAGTATATGATTGAACATAATTGCTAGTTCAGAAAGCATCCAAGCACCATAATAAAGTAGACCATTGTTTTTTTTTTTATGAATAATGAAGATGATTATATATATTATATGAAAGAAAAAGTTTAGAGTATGGAGTATACAATTCCCTTGCCCAAGAATTCATAAATCATACCTATAACCAGCTTCTGATTTTTATTAATTAAAACTTCAAACAAATCCCATTTCTAGTGTCTCCTAATCAACCCAGGTCTTTTAATAACCACAAATAAAAATCCCCTAAGCAATACCATAATTGGACTTTAATAACAACTACAATCAGATAATGAATAGAAGCTGGCGCCAACCGCTGAGGAGGTAGGTGCCACTTAGCTGCATATTTGCAGCACTCAGTGCCAGATCTAATTTTTCATATCCAGGTGCGGCTAATAACTGTCAGTGGATAAATATCACACTCCTATTTGTGCAGTTTAAATGATACACCAACAATGCATCAAGTACTTTCTCTAGGACTATTTAAGCCTAAAATTTTGTTGACAGTAACAAATAAAAGAAGGAACAGGAAGAAAAAAACAAGAAACAAGAAAAAGAAGAAGAAAACTAATAAGCCTTACCCCCCTTCTTCTATCTCTCTCACTCCCCTTCTTTCTCCTTGACTGATTTATTCTTCCTTTTATTTTTATTTTTCAATTATCAGATGTTTAGGCTTTCTATATAGATACTGTTTCATATCAAATGAAAACTGCAATCCAAAAAGGAATTGACCAATACGACATAAAACTAACATGCGGTGTCAGTTATGTGTCTACCATATCAAAAAGCTCAATAGTCAATCTAATCTATATCAAGCCTGTCATATAACACAATAATTAAAGCCAATGCTCATAACATAAGTTGATGTAATTACTAAAGAAATTTTAGCTTATTTGACAATTTTTAGTTCGATGCAGGGGTGACACTGAGAATGTAACATGCAAAAGCCAATTTGTAAAAACTTAATTCTCTTATCAGGATCCCATGAGAAGTGCAATGATTGATTCCTGTATTCGGGTCGCGGACAATGGGAGAAAGAGCATTCATAGAAAAGTATGGACTTAACAAGAAAATTTTATCTTGCCAAGTTACAATTCTTGTTGGAAAAAACTTTTTCTTATTGACATTGAAATTTGCAAGTGTTCTTTATTTTCACCCTTTATAATACTTCTAACCACAATGATCAGCTTAAGGTATGATAAAATTTTGTGAAAATGTTTATTCTCAACAAAAAATTTTGAGTTCCTAAAATTTCAAATTCCAACTTTATATAGTTGGGAGCAAGTAGTCCGGATGAAGCAGTAGGATGGATTCATGCCCTTCAGGAATCTGGATCAAAGGTTCTTTACTTTTTAATTTGTGCCAGCCTACCACAGAGTTATTCTTCTCAACACAAAAGGGTAATTTTACCATTTTGCAGGACTGTAGAGATACAGAAGAGAATGTTATGGCCTTCCCAATGAGCAAGTGGCAATCTTTTAGGTAATATGTGGATCAACTTGTAGTTCATGCAACAAAATCTCTGAGTCCTCATTTTGGGCTTTCTTGTCTTCTTTCATTAGAATTATTTCAGGGTACTATGAAAGCTTTGTTAGAGAGAAAATTAGTGAGTGATTTTTCCTTGGAGAAAAAACGGAAAGCAAAGTTATTAGTGGTGAAATAGTGAGAAGAAGTCTTTATGTCCTTTAGTGTTAATTGAGCTTATAAGATGTGTGTGGATGTGTGTGTGTGTGTGTGTGTGTTGCATACATGCAATGATGCTTTTGCTTGTTTCTATAATACATGGTCGTTACATTGAACAATCCCTCTGCTATGTTTACTATGCAATTTCTTTCTTTGATTCAGATATGTGTGGTATGCATCAAGACCCTTTGTGAAATCTTATAAAGGCAATGTAAAATAAGTAATCAGGTACATAAAAAGATGCTTAAGGATTCAACTGACTCATATTGATTGGTTTGTTTTATTTTGTTCTCATCATGCACACCATATTAAAATTTCTACATTTCATCTTCACCTATTCAATTATCAGTTTCTTGAAACACACATCAACATGGCATTTTAAGATCTCTCAACTTTTCCAATTCCCAATTCCTGAAGTTTGCTTCTGTCATTAAATAATGCCACCGTGATTAAGGGGATTTGGAAACTGTATGTTATTGTTACTAGAGTGTCTAAATGATATAAACATTTATTTTTCGCAGATATATGTGGTCTTTTAATTAGTCCAGTAGCATGTACATTCTTACTTATTTGACCCAATGAGAGTTGGGACTACAGCTTCATACTTCAACATCCAAATGAATTTCTAGTTAGAGGAGGAGACTGCGAACCTTTTCTTTCCTATTATGCACTTGCTTGAGTTGCTGATGAATGTTTATACAAGTATTTTTTTCACATAAGGTGCATGATAGTCGGTATAAAACTGCAATCCAAAAAGGAATTGACCAATACGGCATAAAACTAACATGCGGTGTCAGCTATGTGTCTACCATATCAGAAAGCTCAGTAGTCACTCTAATCTATATCAAGCCTGTCATATAACACAATAATTAAAGCCAATGCTCATAACATAAGTTGATGTAATTACTAAAGAAATTTTACCTCATTTGAAAATTTGTAGTTCGATGCAGGGGTGACACTGAGAATGTAACAGGCAATCCGAAATTTTGGGAACTGACATGATTGCATTCATCTCAACCCTATTCAGGATATTCAACCTTCCATTGGAGTGTTTTTATATTTACAATGAATGAAAGTTACATTGTAAATATTCAAATAAAATAAAATAAAAGCTAAAATGAAAGAAAGGAACAATGAATATGCAAAGAACCAACAGCCTACTTATGAACATAACAATCAATAAAAAGTTTGTCTTTTGCAAGAACTTCTCCGAAAATTTTACAGAAACATTCCAAAAAAAAAAATGGCATGTTTTAATCCATCAGCATTTTTAAATATTTGAAGTCCTTGTCTTTATAATATCCATTATGCTCAAGGGAATACAACCAGTTAATAAGAAGAAAAAAAATACCTTTACATGAATGTGATGGACTCAGGAGTGGGTATGGAAGAAATCCCACAAGCGAGTAAAATCCTGAAACATGCATACGGTATTTTTTTTTTAAAAATAGAGAGAAAAAGAAGCAGAAGAAACCCTAATACTCCTCATAACGGACCATCTCACCAAAGAGAAGAAAATGGAAAAGAAATTTTCACTCTTTCCATCAGCTATGCGGCTTAAATTTTCCGAATTAGTTGCATCGAAACCTATCTCGATCAGATAATAACCGAAAACCACAAAATCTTAAAATCCATAGAATAATCGGTCTGTAAAAGAATCTCTTTTACAGATCTATGTTAAACTGCTACATTTCTTTTTCTCAAATTAAACGAAAATTTACAATTTCGAAAGCCTCCATGAAAGCTTACCTTACTTTGCAACACGAGCTCAAAGGGGTGAAAAATGCCGTCTACCGAGTCGTGAGGGACGAGCTAGTGGAATGGGAGAAATTGGTTAGTCATCGAAGAGAAGAGGATGGGGAAAATGCCGTCGGTCCTCGATCGTTGCCGGAGAGGAGAGGAGGAGACGGAGTTGGACGACGGAGATTGTTGCAGCCTTGCAGGAGAGAAAAGGAGGGGAGGAAGCCTGATGGAGGAGAAAACAAAGCTCTCTCGACTTTGGGAAGAGTACGAACGCGGCTCCCATCAAGCCAGCTTCACGAATGCGGCTCAAAAATGTTTGGATCAGCTGAAAACTTCGGCTGAACTGAGGGGGACGCGTGTCATCTCCCGAATGCTTGTCGGAGGATTCGTAAGACGAAACGACGTAGAAGAAATCGGTCGCAACAAGAGTTCCCATTTGACTACCAAAAGAAAAAACATGAGTTCCCATTTTTCTACCAAAAAAAACAAGAGTTCCCATTTGAACTGAAGGGAAGAAAGAAGATGAAGGTTGATATCATCTCAAGAGAGACTATCAAGCCATCCTCTCCGACTCCTCCTCATCTCAGAAGCTTTAAGCTCTCGCTTCTTGACCAGACGAATTTCCCCACTTATACTCCTTTCATTTTCTTTTACCCGAACATAAGCTCAAGAGGTCCTTGTCGGAGACCTTGTCGCGATACTACCCATTTGCTGGAAGGCTTAAAGATGGCTTCTCAAGGATCGACTGTAACGACGAGGGAGCTGATTATGTAGAAGCCCGTGTCAACTGTGAGCTCTCCAAGATCCTAAGGAAGCCTGACATGGAGGTACTTAATCGTTTTCTACCATGTGAGTCTGTGACCACTCAACCAGATCACTGTATAGTTCAATTAGCCATTCAAGTAAACAACTTTGATTGCGGAGGACTAGCAATCGGCATGTGCGTTCTACACATGATCATTGATGGATCGTCGTGGACGACTTTTCTTAAAGATTGGGCCTCGATCGCTCGAGATTCTAGTGAAGCTGTGTCTCCCATCTTCTTACAAGATTCTTTCTACCCATCAAGGGATTTAGATTTATCAAGGTTGTTGCCAAATGGAAATATTGAGTCATCCAAGGCGGAATCGGTCATTGCAAGGAAAGCAAGGTTTGTGTTTACAACCTCAAGCATAGCTGCTCTCAAGGCGAATGTGAGTAGCAAAATTTCTTCATCAAGTACCGCGAAGCACCCCACAAGGGATGAAGTGGTGTCGTGTCTCATCTGGCAACGTATAATGGCTGGATGTAGAGTAAAATCAGGTCCGAAAAGGCTTCCTTTTGGGGCGAGACATATGATTAACATCCGTGGGAGGCTGGTTCCACCCTTACCAGGAAATACTATTGGAAATATGGCCTGGGACGCGACTGTATCATTGAGGAACGAGAGCGAGAGCGAGTTGGCTGACTTGGTGCTTCAGCTGAGAGAAGCTAATAGAAAAATTGACAGTGAATATCTAAGACAATATCAAGGTGATGAGGGGGTCTCGAGAATGCTTGAAGAAGCGGAAGAGGACGAGCACAGGTATTCTAAAGAGAGAGTAGATTCTTGTATCTTCAGTAGTGCGTTTAGGATGCCTTTCTATGAGGCTGATTTTGGGTGGGGAAAGCCAGCATGGGTATGTTTTTTCAATGAAGCAGTCCCAGGAATAAACAACATTGTTTCTCTGATGGACACCAGAGAAGGCGACGGAGTAGAAGCATGGGTGACCTTGGAAGAACAAATCATGGAGCTGCTGGAACGTGACAAGGTCCTCCTTGCATTTGCTTCGCCCAATCCCAGTATTAATGGCGTCACTTTTAACAGATCTTCACTGTGATGCATCTAAACCAGCCAGACGCAAAGCATTCTGTTGCATTACGGTATGTTTCACTCTGCTCATTATTTGTTTAATTTACCTTTCAGTAATTCTGCTTCCACTTATTTGTCTTCCAATAATAAAGTTGACTGATGTTTTATTTATTATACTAATGGCTAATGGCCTAATGCTGGTGTCAATTTGGGTTTGATCTATAAATTAATGGATTAATTGCCCTACATATACAGATAAGCCTCCTTGTTTGATACAAGGTATAGCACGTTTGTCCTTCCAATAATAATGTTGAGTGATGTTTGTATTTGATATATTAATGTAATGGCCCAACGCTAGTGTCAATTTGCGTTTGGTCTATAAATTCATGGATCGCTCTAATACCAGAGACTCATGACTGAAGCTGTATCTACAAATTAATGGATATTTGTATGCACTACAGATAAGCCTCCTTGGTTCATCATCGATGACGTCATTACCAAAGCTACAGATACCCCAGCTTACCTTTCGAGTTCGCCATGCTTTTAGAGAAGCAAATCGTGCAGGAAATAGACTCACCAACTTTTCTTTCGACATGCCCCCTGCAAGTTCTGTGGAAGTTCATGAAATCTGGAGTAAACTCCAAGAGCTCCCAAATCCTGCTTCAGACCAGCGCCCGGATCCTCTGTGAAGCGCATCGTCTGTGAAGCAAAGACATCCTCTATGAAGCGCAATCCAACGGACCAGAATAAGCGAAGGTTATAATAGTAATTTTGAACGAAACGCTTAAAAAACTATTAAAACTCTCCTCGGCTCTCTCCTCGGCAAGACGAAAACGCGCGAAACATTTATATTATTTAACTTATAATCTTGTCCACGTCCGAACTTTCTCTGTTCTTACTCAGACATTTCTATGTTTACTCCGACATTGGCGGGAAAGGTGCTGTCTTTACTCTCACTTCGAAGAAAAGGAAGGCAGCTACCATAGTTCCACTTCCAAGTGTTAAAGGAGAAGGGACCAGCACTCACTCCACCATTATTTGTTTCTATTTAAGATTCCAACAACCAATGTAAACCAGGTACATAAACAAATTTTTGGCTTTTTCCATTAATGTCAACCCCCGAAGATGGTGGAACCTTAAATAAATTCAAATGATGGTCGGGCGAACAATGCCGCGCCGCCACACATCGATAGGGTACCATGTGGTATCCTCAATGATACACCTGGGGTACTAAAAAAAATCAGAAGTAAAGAGAGATAATAAATTTGAAATTACGATTCAACCAATTAAGTAATAGGTACCTACCGAAGTAAGCCACATGTTGGGTGTACTTAAGTCGTAGGTAGCCTCAATTAAGTGTAAGGTACACGTTAATCTTCAGGTAGACGCATATTTAGCCATAAGTACACCCGAGGACAACCCTTAGGTACCTGTAAAAAAAACGCTCCCAAATAAGCCTTGGGTAACCCCATTAAGCACTCATTACCCAGACAAAAAGGCTAGTCAAATAAGAATTCGGTACCCCCGAAATAAACAATGAAGCACCCCCAAAATAACCTCAGGTACGCCCAGAAATAAACAGCTGTCAAATAAGCCATTACCACCCCCGAACAAGCCGTAGGTACCCACCGAAAAAATGTGAGGTTCACCACAATTAAGCCTTAGGTACACACCATAAGAACCTGTAGGTACCCACCAAAAAACCACCAATAATGCCCTAGGTACCCCCAATTAAGCGTTAGGTATCCCCAAAAAAAGGCATAGGTACCCAAGAAATTTTCGTAGGTATCCCAAATCGCCTGGCACCGATTAATCCTGGGATTTAATCGTGATGAAACAGAGACTTCATGTTCTCTGGAAAGTTAATCGGGACGGTCGCGATTAATCTCAAGATTAATCGCGAGACCTAATCTCGACTGGGCGATTAGTCGTGGATGCTAATCGCGGATCTCACGATTAATCTCTGGGCTAATCGCGCGGACATGTTTTGTCTTTTTTTTTACTTTATTTTTTGCCAGTATATTCTATCTTATTTTAACCAAACCTATGGGAATGAAGAAGGTACAAAACTTATGTACCACCTTCGTACGCTTGGCGTACCGTAAAAATAATTCGTAGGTACCATGTGTGTAGGTACTAAGAAATTATTCCGACATACTCAAGTTTTGTAATAAGCCCTCAAAATACACCAACTTGGCACATGGTTGAAGAGAATGGTTACCCTGTGATGTTCATGGGTACTATATATTGTTGTTAGTATGATATTCTAAGTGGAATATCTGTTTTATGTTGTAGGGACAAATGGAGCAAGTCATTTGTACAAGTGGAAGTGAGCAATTAAGTGGAGATGAGGTTAGTGATGATATAGCGGATATAAATACAGTGCCTAGAGTTGTAAGAGCACTAAGGTTCGATGACGGCGAAGGGCATACTCAAAATTTTAGGCCATCCGTGGGAATGGAGTTCCCATCTACCGATGAAGCGTATAGATTTTACAATGCTTATGCAGCACAGAAGGGCTTCAGTATTCGAAAGAATACGAGATGGAATAGTCGGAAAGATGGTAAGGAGTTGTGTAGGAAGTTTTGTTGCTATAAAGAAGGGAAGAAGGGAGCAGACAAACGGGATAAAGATGTGAAGAACCCTAGAAAGGAAACACATACGAGTTGTTTGGCACACATGAATGTGAAAGCTCAAGACAATGGCATGTATTTTGTAGCGAGCTTTGAGGACGAGCATAATCATGAGGTTGTTACCCCAAGTAAGGCCCACATGCTACCTTCACAGAGGAAAGTTACAAAGGCACAATTAGCAGAAATTGTATTAGCAGAAAGCAGTGGCATACAACCAAAGCATGCTTTTGAGTTCATGGGTAGAGAAGCCGGCGGAAGAGAGAATTTGGGCTTCCTACCTATTGACCATAAGAACCACATTCGTGACAGACGGAGAGCAATGAAAGTAGGAGAGGGATCAAGGTTATTAATTTATTTTGAAGGACAACTGATTGACGATCCGTCTTTTTTTTATGCTGTACAAGTTGATGAGAACAATGAAATAACAAACTTTTTCTGGGCTGATCGGAAGATGCAAGAAGACTACAATAATTTTGGAGATGTCGTTTGTTTTGATACAACTTATAGGACAAACGAAGCTTAAAGGCCATTTGCACCATTGGTTGGAGTCAACCATCACAGACAAATGGTAGTGTTCGGAGCCGCAATGCTTTATGATGAGACGAAGGCATCCTTTGTTTGGTTGTTTGAAACATTTATAAAGGCAATGAATGGGAAAAGGCCAGTTACTATCTTGACAGACCAAGATGCAGCTATGTCAGCTGCAATTGCTTTTGTTTTGCCGAACACCTATCATCGGTTATGTGTATGGCATTTGCACCAAAATTCATTGAAGCATCTCGGTCACATATTCCAAACGAGAACCTCCTTTTCATCTGATTTCAATCGGTGTATATATGATTACGAGGAAGAGGCTGAGTTCTTGGAAGCGTGGGATGCAATGATTCAAAAATTCGATCTCCAAGACAATGAGTGGCTGAAGGGCATATTTAAGATAAAGGAGAAATGGGCCCTTGTATATGGAAGAACTACATTTTGTGCTGACATGAAGAGCACCCAACTGAGTGAAAGCTTCAACAGCCGGTTAAAGAAATACACGAAGTACAACATGGACGTCTCGTGTTTTTTCCAGCATTTTTCAAGGCTTTTGGATGATATCCGTTACAAGGAACAGGAAGACAATTATAATATGAGCTAGCGTATTCCAAGAATGATGGCAGAAATCATCATATTAAAGCATGCAAGGGAGGTATACACACCGAAGCTGTTTGAGATTTTTCAATCGGAATATGCAAAAGCTCAGAATCTTGTTGTTAATGAGACTTCACATACTGAGACATCCAAAATCTATAAAGTTAGCTTATTTGATAATCCTTGAGGGCATGTTGTTACAGTTAACACTGAGGATGATATGTTGAAATGCAGTTGCCGTAAGTTTGAATTTGTTGGGATTTTGTGTAGCCATGCACTCAAAGTACTTGACATGCGAAATATTAAGAGGATCCCAAGTCAATACATATTAAAGCGGTGGACAAAGGATGCAAAGGGTTGCAGCCCAAGTTATAGTCGTATGTCAGATGAGGAAGTGGCAAAGCTGTCCATTGTTAAACGGTACAGAGAACTTTGCCATAATGCCATTAAATTATCAGCAATTGCTGTCGAAACTTTCGAGGCATATGAATGTGCTGCGAATGGGCTGGCCATTTTAATGACCGAAGTTGGAAATGTGCTGAAGAACAAGCCTCCGAGCACAGTGGATGGGAATGAAGGAGAGAATTTATCTGAAAATATTCAAATCACCGTTGCTGGACTGAAGAGGAAGCCGGGTCAAGGTCGTAGTGGACGTCGACCAAAACATTTTTCAAAAAGGGCTCCAAAGAGCAAGAGGAACCATGACATACCAACTGAAACGGCAAATACAATTCAGACTCAAACTCCACCACAAACACAATATGTAAGTCAAAGCTCTGGATGGAGTGAGACAATGGTATAATACTTACCTTATACTAATGTATTTGTTTTATCATATCATGTTTATGGTTTTATGGGGGATTTCTGATTTTTTATGAATTTTATGTACTCCATAGGCCTCTCATCAGTTTCGAACAGATGGAGTGGTGACGGGAATGCAATCGAGAACATATCCTATGGCTGAATATGCAATTTTGTCTCCATTCCAACAACCTGGTACTTACACACAGCTACTGCGGGTACATTTTCTAGAAGACCCTACTCTTCAATACTTTTTGAAGACTTTCAATGCTTTGCAATGACATTCCATTAATGACAGGAATCAATGAGTCCAAACATATTCCAAGAATCCAACTCAAGCAATACTGTTGGCGAGAATCAATTTGGCTCCTGTTCAAACTCTACTGTAGGGAGATCTCCAGGAGTTTTATAGTGGAGATGGGAGCTTATATCGTCAACAAGGAGATTTAGGTCATTTCCCCGGAGATTTGTGATTATTTTGTATATTGGTACGACAAAAAAGGGGGACTGAATTGTGTATATTGAATGTGATGACAGTGTTAGTCCTGTAATTATATTGTTTTTGTAGTGCAATGTAAGTGTTCATTTTTTCTAATTGTACAAGGATGTGTATGTACCAAATGTATACTTCGAGTGGAATGAGAATTGCAATTTTGAGTTAATTATTTAGTTCCGTTAATTGGTTAATATTTTCAGAGCTTCTTGCTGTTCCTCTTGCAAGTACATCCCAAATCAAAATAATGTTCCCTCATTAATAACACAGGTACATCCAAAATCAGCCCTTAGGTACCCCCTATCTACCTTAGGCACCACCCATAATGGCTCCCAAAACCCCCCAATATATATATTTTGTACACCCCAACTGAAGAGTTAAGGTATCCCCTCAAACAACAATAAGAACCCACCCATCTAGACCTTAGGTACCGTAGATTAAGCGTTAGGTACCCACAATCATGCTTTAGGTACCCCACAAATAAGCGCAAGGTACCCTCTGCACAAATAGCATGACGTGCGTACCTGGGATATCAACGCCCGAACGTTTCAGTACGAATTGGTGATTGAGATTTCAACGCGCGAACGTTGGTTCGTAACGTCCGCGCGTTATAAGGAAATTCTTCCTACTTCCTAACGTACCACTTTGTTCCCTGTAATTATGCCCTTGTCCTCAAGGAATCCCCCCAATGATGCCTTAGGTAGCCCCCAAATGAGGCCTACGGTACACCGCCAATCATCTTTTCAAAGAAGGAACTGATTCGGAGTAGATTGATGGACAAAGTTATATCAAATGGAAACAACGGAGGATTATGATGCTGTAATTACGAATACTTTTACTATGTGAAATGAGTACATTCTATACATCTGAGTTGCGTTGAGATAAATACATTTATATCCAAAACATAGAAGTACATCTAAAATCAGCACACTACGGTGCAATGTCATCGTCATCAGACCCGGGAAGTGGTGGGAGGGATGGAGTCTGCTGAGTGGAGCAAGTGAAGAAATGAGTCACTATCTTCACGGCTTTCTTGACCAGCTTCTTTAGTCCACCAACTTCATGAGTGATAGATTCCTGAAACATTCCAAAATCACGTTGTAGACTGCCAAAACCCTCTCGAATCTCTCCAACGTCTTGGCTAAGCCTACGAAAGGCTTCTGACGATGGTCCACGTCATGAATATGTCTTGAAAGAGCTGGGTTGAGAAGTGGGTGGACGAGGATGTGATGACGAAGGTTGTGCTGGCTCTGCTTCCTCTCTATGTTGTGGCTGCTATTGGTGCGACATTGATTCTTCGGATCTCTGAGCCGCGTGACAGTGGTGGTGCAAAGGTGCAAGTTGCATTTGATTTAGTATATGAATTCTATTCAAACATCCACAACATCGAAGACGGTCCCGCATCCTTCAATACCTCTCTCAGAAGGCAGCCCATCCATGTAGATTCTGATACCATCGCTGGGGCCCTAGGTATTCCGAGAGTTGAGAATCCTGAATTCCCGTATGTTGATGCTCCCTTACCAGAATTGCTCAATGAAGTGGCTGCTTATTTACTGACCACTGAGAGGGAGGGGGACTATGAGGGCAGAGCTCTAGATTCCTCCAAGTTTACATTTGACACCTCATTCATATACAAAATCCAATGCTCTAACCTTGCGCCGGTGAGTCACAGATCGACTGTGCCTCCTGTGAGAGCACTCTTGCTTTATGCATTGGTCAAGAGGCATTCAATTGATGTTGCCAGCGTCATGATTGCGTCTATGCTTGACTGTTTTCTCGATACCAAACGTAGGTGTGGACTTCCTCTCGGGTGTGCCATTGCAAAGATAGTCAAGATGCATCAAATTGACTTCCACGAATATGAGTTACTTGCTCCCCTTCCTCCTATCAGTACTGCAACATATAATAAGTCCAAGGGGCAATACAACAAGTCCCATCCTCCTCCTCCACCCCCTCCCCCTGTTCCAGGGGTCCATTCTCCTGCTCCTCCATCTCCTCCCCCTACTGGTGAAGATGCTCCTGCTCCTCCATCTCCTCCCCCCGCTGGTGAAGATGCTCCTACTCCTCCATCTCCTCCCCCCAATGTCTCTATAGGACATGAGCATGATCTTCCTCTCCTGGAGTCTGTTACACATGATCAAACTGTGGAACCTGATATTCCATCCTCATCGGCGCCTGCTCCTGCTGCTGCTCCTATAGACCAAACAACTTCTTCCCAATTTCCTTGTGGACTCGCATCAATCCTTTCACAGGTTATGGGCATGCAATGTGAGTTGATGAATCAAACCAAGCTACTTCTTGAGAACCAGGAGACGATGAAGCAGCAGATAAAACAATTGTACGATGGTCAGCTTGCATACAAGCATGAAACTGATCGCCACGTTGCTAAGATGGAACATCTTCTTCAGAACGTAGAAGGTGACACCTACTCTACGAAAAAGGACGTATGAGAACTGATTAAGCCGAAGTTTACACATATTAACACCAAGTTGAATTGGGTGAGGACAACAGTATGGAATGCTGATGACACACTAAAAGCAGTGCATGAGAAGCAGACCAGGCTAAACGAGATATATTTGGAGATGCAACAAAACTACAGCCGGGCTATGAAGCACTTTGAATTGGAGAATCAGGAGCTTCACAGGCTAAATAGGGACAGGGGAGAACGGAGGACAGTTGTCGATGCAGCTTCTCAATGTGTCGTTGGAGAGCATATTCCTCCAAGTGATGCGGACTACATTCGAGATGAACATTTGTTGCTTGAATCCGTTGAGCCAGCAAACAAAGTTCCTGATCCAGCAGGGCCTGCCCCATAGTCTTGAACCTCTTTTCATGTCATCTGAGTATCGAATGCATCTTATTTGACCATCGTTTTTTACTTATGTGCCTGTAAAACGTTGCGATAAGTGCATGCAAAGCAAATATTGTTTGCTCTTAGCTTTCATTTGTCATATTCCTCTATCTCCCCAATACACACACATTGGGTCTAGCACGTCGTAATGCGTGTACATGCAAAACAACCAGTCCAAGGTGCTGGTTATATTAGCCTATGGTAATGAACTTCCACCTATAAGACTAAGGTATTATACGAAATGATTAAAATCTGCAACGAAGGCTGTGGGAAGACGGGGAATGCAAAAAAAGTCAGCTTATATTAATCTCAATCTTGAGATACCCTTCCAAACGTGCCCACGTATCCCCCAAATCAGCCCAGGGTATGCCCCACACAAGCCTTAATTTATCCACAAAAAATTCTCCAAATTAAGGGGAGAGTACCTCCAAGTAACACTTAGGTACCTCAAAGGTAAATTTAAGGTACCCCACAAGAAACCCGAAGGTACCCACACGTACAAAATAGTGGGAGCACCTTCAACGCGCGAATGTTTCCTAGTAACGCTCGCGCGTACTGTGCACTTTAAAGCTGCAATGTGCGGGCGTTAATGATTAACGTCCGCGCGTTAATGATTAACGTCCTCGTGTTTTGTTCATTATCAATTCCTACTTGGGGGGTACCTCCGGCTTACTTATGGGTTACCTTAATATTAATTTTGGGGGTACCTGGGTATTACTTAGAGGTACCTAGCACGTCGTAATGCGTGTACATGCAAAACAACCAGTCCAAGGTGCTGGTTATATTAGCCTATGGTAATGAACTTCCACCTATAAGACTAAGGTATTATACGAAATGATTAAAATCTGCAACGAAGGTTGTGGGAAAACGGGGAATGCAAAAAAAGTCAGCTTATATTAATCTTAATCTTGAGATACCCTTCCAAACGTGCCTACGTATCCCCCAAATCAGCCCAGGGTACCCCCCACACGAGCCTTAATTTATCCACAAAAAATTCTCCAAATTAAGGGGAGAGTACCTCCAAGTAACACTTAGGTACCCCAAAGGTAAATTTAAGGTACCCCACAAGAAACCCGAAGGTACCCACACGTACAAAATAGTGGGAGCACATTCAACGCGTGAATGTTTCCTGGTAACGCTCGCGCGTATTGTGCACTTTAAAGCTGCAACGTGCGGGCGTTAGTGATTAACGTCCGCACGTTTTGTTCATTATCAATTCCTACTTGGGGGTACCTCCGGCTTACTTATGGGTTACCGTAATATTAATTTTGGGGGTACCTGGGTATTACTTAGGGGTACTTTGGCTTATTTGCTGATGTAAATTAGGCTTATTTCGTGGGAGCCTTGGCCTTATTTCGGCGTGTACTCAACTCTTACTAGGTGACACCTAAGCTTATATGGGGTGGGGGTGGTACATTGTGCCGGTTAGGGGGTTACCTTACCCTTCACACGAACCGTACTTTCATTTTGTTTTGGGGGGAGTACCTAATGTATAGTAACTTGTTTTAAAATTTGGTGTAATTTACGATCAACGAGTTTGACGAATCTGTGGCAGAACTTAAGCAATCAAAATAACCAAGCTTTTATTCAATGATACAATGTCCTATGTACACAATACTTTACAAAAATCTGATCGTGAAACATCATAAAAAACTAAACATGCCATAAAAGTAAAATCCAAGTGAATGCTTGATTCAGCTACAGCATTCATTACAGGAACATCCTTGTCCTCAAATAAATATATACAGATTCCCCAAAAATTAAAATTTTAGTTTGTAGTTTGACGCATATATAATATAAAAATGTTAATACATCAAACTCTCCCCCTAGGTAGAACTCTTCTTCACAATATCATCCTTCACCGTGTTTTCTTCGTAGAGGATCATCTCACTCACAATGCTTCTTCTAAAGCCCGGAATATCATTCTATTCAAAATTAACAAAACTATATTAATAATGTGATCATTTGGAGCTTTTGAAAACACAACTGGATAGGTTAGGAGTTGTAGCGTACCTGCATGAATCGAGGAGAAAGTGCTCCTCTCCAGAAAGCGGCGAACTTCATGGCGAAGATTCCACAGTCATGGCTACAAAAGATGCGAGTACAAGTTAATGCTATTAATATCAAATCGTAGTAAGTATAGAAAAGAAAGAATAGGTGGAAAACGTATGGGTTGCCTTGCCGAGGGAGCTTAAGAGCCTCTGCTTTCATCCTTGGAAATTTGCTTACTAAAACTTCCTTTTCCCATTGCCAGGTGCATATAATATCTACTGCTTTTAGCTGAAATATAAAAATTGATACTTAATAACAACATTAGTGACACAAGAAATTATTACGCTGATCACTTACCACTCCAGTGAGAACTTCACGGGTTCTCCACACCTTCATCGAGTTCAAAAAAAATACTTTCTCTTCATTCATGTCAACAACACACATGTACCAATGTTCTTGCTCCAATATAGGCAAAAACAACTGCATACAAACATATTTATTAGCCCTACCCTATTAAAAGATCCCAGCAACAATGGTGAGTTAAGCTTACCATTTTGTAGTTCACCATATTCATTAGGTACGATGGATCAAATTGATCATTAAGTCTGGTAAGTTCTCGGTTTTCTTCTGCCGCACAAAAAGTCTGAAAAGTTATAATATAGGTTCAACAGGAGTATTACAGACAGTGTCAAATTATTTTGAAGAATGTCGTAATAATTACCCCAATATCTGACAGGAAGAAGTAACATGGGCCTCCAACCTGCTGTTTCTGGAAATTCAGCATCCGCATGTAGCAGTCCAAGATCTACATAGAAAAAATAAAATCTAAGAATCCAAATATTTATGCGATCTGACAAGATACTTAGGTTGTTAGACTCCTACCCAATTGGTAACCCATTTCTCAGGCTTCAAACATTCGAACTCACCGCGGGCAATGAAGACATCAAAGAATCTCACCAAAACCTCACTACATATATATCCCACAAAAGAAACAGTCAAACCATACGCAATAATTTACAAAGAAACAACGCGTCAAACATAAATATGCGAAAGTACGTACTCTAGATCGAGGTCCTCACGGAATGCATAGTTGCAGACCGCGCTTCCAGCATCCACAGGAGTCCTACTAGAAGATGCATCCACTGGTTCACTTGCCTACAAGTTTTTTAAAAATTCCAAAAAATGAATATATGGCTGTCAATCTAATTCTAACCGAAAAACAAAAAACAATTCCTTTAGAAAAACTGAGAACAAACATACCAATGGCTGTATGGCCAGATCTGCAATGTTCAGATCCAGCAACAACCTAGCCTCCGCACGGTCATCATCGTCAGATGGTACCTGAAATATATTTCATGTAGGTCACACGATCATTACATCGACAATTTTGCTCTTCAATCTACTATAGTAAAGTTTTACATGAATGGTTGACATGCAATTAGACATCCAATTATATACTACTTACCATTTGCGTTGGCCTCTCGGCATCGAGCGGTTGCTTACTCTTTCTGGCCCTCTTCTTTTTCTCCCCGGTGATGGTTGTAAAAGGACTCCTTTTTGCCTTGCCGGGCATCTTCGTTCGTTTCAATCTCGGAGCCTCAACGGGTTGAAATGGAACGATTGAACCTTCATATTCTCCCGCTGTTGGATCCGGGATACATTCCGCCCTAGGTTCAATATCTTCCATCGGCGACACCTGGCAAGGGCCCTCCGGTGCAGAAGCAATGTTCACTGGAACCTCAAATGGTTCACATGGACATTCAGGGGCAGGGTAGCTTCGGTACTCACAAGCATATCCAACAAGCTCGAGAACCATCTCTCTTAGTTCAGCTTGCCCTGCTTCAAGATTGCTTATCATCAACTTCAATCTCTCCACCTAAACAAATCAAGCCACAAACATTTGCATTTCTATAAGATCTGGAACTTATAATGAATAATGACAAAAACCGATTTCCATTACCTCCTTCTCCAAAGCCTTCAATCTCGGGGATTTGGCTACCTCACGCTGAAGGGCAGCAACTACCTTTGTTAGCTTCTTTATCGCTGCCCTCAGTTTATCCTGCTAAAACACACAATCAAGTAAAATTTATGTCCATGTACGTATAATGAATATTGATATTGAGTACCCCCTATTCGAAAATATAAATACAATACAATACAATATAATATACCTTCTTCCTCCCCTTTGATTTATCGGACTCTGGAACATTTTCATATTCAATATGTTCCGGAATATTCATGTCCTTTTCCTTTCCTTCTTTCTCCCTTTCCAACACATCCTCATCATTCCACACGGTGATAAGAGGAGCTGTTGCATCCAACTTTATCGCGCTCCCATCCATGCGCAAGCATTCATAATAGAACATCTGCGATTGAGTAAACATTTCTTCTATTACAATTTAAGCATACCAAATATATGAAATGTGTGTATAACAATAATTTACCTTTAGAAAAACCAAACAACCACCGACATATATTTGGTCCTTCTCCTTGTATCGGCGGATTGCAGCAATGAGCCAATCAAGAACCAACTTCGACCAGTTGAGGGTACGGAGTCCCTCCATATCCATTATGAGATTTAAGAACTTTGTGCTGGCCTCCGGCTTAGCTTGAGGGCATAAAAATGAGCCCAAGGCAAGCAATACAAAAAGCCTCAAAAAATCTTCATCCCCCGTCTCCTTCTCTTGCAGTCTTCTCTCCAGCTCTCCTAAAGGTATCTTACCCTTATCATCACAATACATTTTCTTTAATTCTGTGAGGTCATTTTCCACCTCATCGATTTCTATACTCTCCTCGGCAGAGGTCACCCCCAATATCCGCTGAACATCAGGAGGTGATATCTCAAACGTCCTTCCACTTACTTCAAGGCAACATTTTTCGGGATCAAATGAAGCCAATAAGGACACAATGTTGCCTTTATAACAATGTTTAATTGTCATATCAAGAAGGCTTCCCAGCCCAATTTCTCTAACAGCTATCTTCTGGGACTCGTTCAACCTTTCGATAATTTTTAGCAATCGTTGAGGACTACATCTATTGCGAACTCCTTCCCCGCTTGGTGCCATTTATCTACAAATAAATACACAAATTGATAAAAAAAACTTTGCAATGTGACTATTTACATGTGCCATCTATAAAATCAAAATGTAAATTGAAATACGCCTTACATACCCCACAAATAAGCATTTTGTACCCCACAAATAAGAATTGGGTACACACAAATAGGCCCCCTAAATTGGTTTACCTACACCTACAAATTGGCTTACCAAAACCCAATTAAGCCTTCGGTACCCCCAACAAAATAAGGCTTTCGTACCCCACAAAATGTTCTAGGTACACCCAAAAAATGCCTTGGTACAAACAAGTGAGCCTTAGGTACCAGCCCCCTAAGCCTTGGGTAACCCACCAATTATGAATTAATTGGGGAGGGGAGAGGAATCTAAGCCTTACTTCCTAAGATTTTCATCACGATTAAGTACAGGATTAATCGTGACCTAGCGATTAAGTACAGGATTAATCGTGACCTGGCGATTAGGTGCGGCGATTAATCAGACGACTAATCGCGGATTTGCGATTAGCTGTAAGCAGTGAAACATTGTCTCTGTTTTGTAGCGATTAGGTCTTAGGACAAATCGCCGAATCACGATTTCAGAAAGTACCTTAGACCTATATTGGGGATACCTTGGGCTTATATTGTGGGTACTGTAGGTTTAGGGGGTACCTTAGGCTAATTTTCGTGAGTGGGTTTGGCTTACCATGGGGTACCTTAGGTTTATATGGGAGCTACCTTAGGCTTATATGCGGTACCTTGGGCTTAGAGTGGGGTACCTTAATCTGATTTGTGGGGCGTACTTATGGGTTATTTGACTGGGGGTACCTACGCTTTATTTGGGGGTGCCTGTGAATTAAATGGGGATGTAGCTAATGCTTATTTGGAGGGTACCATAGGTTTATTTGTTGACTACGAAAATGTTTTTTGGGGAGCTCTTCGGGCGTACCTAAAGCTTAACTCAGCAGGTACCCATCGTTATTTGGAGCAGTACCTTTGGCTTATTTCACCTGGTACCCATGGCTCCTTATGTATACATTTGGTCATTGACTCATTATATTATAAAATTAAATAAGGACTTACAGTCGTCTTTCAATGAGGCTAGTGGCTGTCGTGGTGGTCCCTCACTTACGAAGTTCTTGTGATGGTGGTGGTCCCTTTCTTTCGTCAAGTGGCCGCGCGCGTTTGTAAGAAAGGGAAACCTCTGTGAAGCAAATGGAGTATGATCCTGTCCCTTTCGTATGCGATGAGGATGACGAAGACGAAGAAGGTCCAGAAATGTCGGGTAAGGTGCGGACGTGGAGAGGATCCTAAAATAAATAATATGTTTCGCACGTTGCAGACGTGGAGAGATCCTAAAGTAAATAATATGTTTCGCACATTGCGGACGTGGAGAGGATCCTAAATTAAATACTATGTTTCGCACGTTTTCATCGAGACGAGGAGATTGCCGAGGAGAGAGCCGAGGAGAGTTTTAATAGTTTTTTAAGCGTTTCGTTCAAAATTACTATTATAACCTTCGCTTATTTTGGTCCGTTGGATGCGCTTCACAGAGGATGTCTTTGCTTCACAGACGATGCGCTTCACAGAGGATCTGCGCGCTTCAGACCATCCAAGACACTGCTATTTGGATTTCCATGAATTCCACAAGGTTTGAGACAACGCGCACCAAACCAATTGACACCCCTGGTACGTTTGTACCACCGGCTGGGATTTCATTGGGTGAGTGGGTCCCACTGTTGAAACAGGCATGCAACCCTGCCTTTCATAGATGGTACCATAGAACACACTAATTAAATGAGTCCCTCTCCCTCAATGAGGATCATATAGGAAGTGCTTGAATTAGCTTTATTTAATATAGTAACTAATTGTTTTACCCGTGATAAGCATGGGAACATATTAATTCTTTTAAAAACAAATAGCATATTACCAAATATTATCAAATAGTTTAGAAGTCTCTTAAAATGGTAAAATACAAGATTGGGAATTTGTTACCACACCCGTTGTAACAACCTAGAATTTTTGTAAGGATAGTTTCGTCCTTTTCTAATTATTTTGAGTCACTAAATTATTAATTAAATAATTTACTAGTTTTAAAATTTTAATGGAATATAATATAGCTTTAATTTGGATTTAAATAACATTTTATAGCTTATTAAATAGAAAAAGAGTTTTTCTAGTTATTATGCTTAATTAAGGGGCTTAATTCATGTAATACTATGAGAAATAGGGTGAGTAGGCGTAATTTAAAAATAGGGAATAAATATAATACGAAGATTAGAATAATTCTAATTTTATATGTTAAAAAATTATTAATTTAAAGTGGGATTAGTAAACCCTATTAACTAAATATAAATAGGATTTGTGAAATTAGAGGGATGGAAAAACCCTAGAAATGAAGGCTTTGATGGCTAGGACATTAATTTTAGACTTAGGAAGCCACAAGAGAAGGCTATGGAGATTTGAGAAGATGGATTCGCAACGATTGAGGTAGGTAGATCTACAGTCATTTTCCAATGAAAATTTCAGGCTGTAGAATAAAATATTCACAACATAACTTTGTTCACATCTTTACTTCGTGTTGACACCAAGATCATGAGATTTTTTTGATTGAAATTTTATTACTGTTTTCTATTTCTTTGTCACTTATAGAGATGGTGAATGAAGACGTATTAATTCTGAAATAGGTTGCAGTTTTAATAGAGGAGCAGAACATGCATACCTGGGGTACAACTGTTACCGTTCTCAGATTTGATTGTTCTCTAACGTGATATTAGAAATAGGCTTTTCGGATGGGAGAGAGATCTTGAGAGGGGGCTGAAAATCTTGTGGTAAAGAAAAAAAATGGCTTGTGAGAAACAATCAGAAAAGAGATAAAATTCAGAAAAGAAAACTCAAAGGGAGAAATTATTGGGATTATTTAGGAAGAGGGAGAAAACTTAGAGAGTTTTGTGATTGTATTTCAGAATAGTAAGAAATAACGTAAGTGAGAAAAAAAAAAGAATTGAGAAGAGAAAACAAACCAAGAGATCAGTGGATTGTGTGATTCAGTCAAAGTAGGGAGAATTGATTTCTCATTGACTGAGTTTCAGAAGAGAGAGAGAGTGTGTGTGAAAGGGAGTGGGAAATGGAAAGAATGAGAGAGAGAGAGAGAGAGAGAGAGAGAGAGAGAGAGATGGTGTGGTTGTATGGACTATAGAGAGAAAGATGGTGAGGAGCTATGGAGATTTGGGTTTATGGAAGAGTGAGAAAGGGTCTGGTTTCATCATAATGATCTGGGGTTTTGCTTGTAAATTAGAAGTAGTAATAGGCTTATTTGATAATTAAAAGCTTAAAGTTAAAGGAGGAATCTGATTTTACACTTTAACCCCTAAGCTCTAAGCTTATTTCAATCATTTATTACCTACATATTATCTAAACTTATCGTCATTGTTTACCTTAACTCATGGTTGTTTACATCTTCATGTGCAATGAATTTCAATCATAGGATTAAGTGATTATTTCTATAGAAATATGCATATATTAAATAAATAAATAAGTAACAAATGTAAAATGAAATCAATTAAGGAAATAATGACAATAAATGTAAAATAACTAATATAAATTAAATAATAATAATTGAATGAAAATTATGATACAAAGATTATATATATATATATATATATATATATATATACATAAAATAATGATGATGGTCGAGTATATGTTAGATGTTAATAATTTATGATTCGACCCCAATTAAGTAAATTTTTTACCCTAAATCATGTGTATAGGAAAGAAGTTAATAATAACCATAATAAAATACACTGTTTATCTTGACAATAAATAAATAAAATGGTGATGATAATGAAATATCTAATAATTTGGGATGGTTCATAATTATTTTTATTGCTAATAATTATCCCAACAAATTGATCCTATTGAACCTATAATAAAAGAGATTGTTTAATTACCTTAACTCTAAAATAAATAAATTATAAAAATAATAAAAATAAATAATTAAATTAGTAAAAATATAATATATTTTAGATGTTGATAATTTAGAATGAGTCCCTAATCATGATCACTTATAATAAAACAATTTATTTACATTAAACCATATGTATAGGGAAGACAAAAAAAAATAACAATTGTGATAATAGTAATAATAACAAATAAAATTTGCATTGTTATTAATATATTAAACGATTGAATCACACTTAATGCAGAACCTGCTTGTATTAAATATGTATTACTATTACTAGAAACTTTGTGTAATATAATTATAAATAATTAAATATGTATAATTTGTTGTTGTGAATCATATTATATTGAGTGGTATTATAATACCACTTTAAATTCATATTTCCTTTATATGTGGCACATGGTTTGTCTGTTTTAGTTTTTCAAAGGTTTTGTAAGATTTTAAAAGTACTTGTCTTAGTTTACTTGGGAAATTGATGGTTTCAGCTTACATGGGTATTTTGTGGTTGTTTTCTCACCGTGTATCTCAGGATGAACTATTGGTTCCCTCCATGTATCTTGGAGTGGTATTGATGCCATGGTTAGCAATATTGGAATGGATTAGTTATTTTGATTTTGGGTTTAGTGTGTAGCAGACAAAGCTATGTGTGGATCCATGCGTCAACTAGGTAATGAAATGGGCCGTTCTTTGTTAGGTTATTAATTCCCATGATCCACATATGCGTACTACCATGTATCTTGGTGAGGCCTTCCTGTATCTAGTTGAGCTGCAGCAATCTGTAGCACCATATATCTCGATGAGGTCTTTCTTTTAGTTTATTGTTGCAGTATGACTAGGTTATACTTGCCAATCCAATTCTGTATCTGGTTGGGTTCTCCCCTATGTGATAGTTCGTGTATCTCAACTCACATACGACCGGAGGTGGCAATTGGAACTGGTAATTGACCTCTCAAAGAAGTCTAATTTCATGAGTACTATGATGTCACATTGAATTGGTATTGGTTTTAAACTGCTTTGGAAACACTATTGGTATCGTATTGGAAACTTATGAATTTGTTTTCTTTATATGACATTTTCCTGTTTATCATTTATTAAATTATTGTTTGCAACTAATGAAAAGCATATGAAAAATTATAGGTGGACTATGTAATTGACAGATTGAAATGCATTATGAAACTTGTACTATTGTTGGATATTTACTTATTAATGTTGCCCATTTACGAAATATTGCATTACTGTTATTATTATTTATGTGATGGTGTTATTTTATAGTTTGACATTCTTTTTAGGACTCAGACTGTAAGATGAAACCTACTGGGCATTGTTCACCCTACTATTTTACAGGGATCGAGGTTTATGTGGACTAGAAGTAGGATACGAAGAAGTGGACTTGTACCTTGATCCGTGCATCTTGACGTCGGTTTGGCCTACTTAACGTAGGAAAGTAAATAGATTTTATTGCTGAAACGTTATAATAGATTGTGTAAAATGCAATTAATGTGTATTATTCTTTAAATTTATTTTATTGAATTTCCAGTCTCATTTAGTAAGATCTGGGTTTATATTCAATTGCTTTATTCACTTTCACTCACGTCCTGATATTTCCTTAAGAGTTAAACCATATTAGTATTATTATTTAAAAAAAAACTACCTTGAATTTTAGTAAGTTACACCTGTAGCATACCAGCATCTCATTTATTGTCCGAGATTTTAATGGCGACAATTCTTTATGCTCCGCTCCTCTTTTACAGGTCATTTTTTTTCCATCAATAATGTCTCTTATTTTGTAGTGAAAATTATACTACCATCATCCATCTTATTTTTCATTAAATTATAATTCACTTGTATCTTCAAATGCTTTTTATGTTAGATTAGAGTCTACAGGATATTCTCCCATGAAGAATAAAAAGATATATGTAACATCACAAACCTTTTTAAAAATTGTTGCTTTAGAGTAAGTATAAGATTTTATACTAATTTTATTGATTTATTAGATTTCAGGAAAACAATTTTGGGAAATTGTGAGACATGGGAAAAAATCAAATCTAATGATTTCCTCAATCATCACACGGGATTATATTAAACAAAGAGTCGCCACCATTCAATTTAGGTGTGAATGGACACCAAAATATTAAATAAGCACAAAAGGCAATTTTAGGGCAAAATATCCCTCCTAAGAAAAACAACCAGAGATGGGTAAGGGGATTAAGTTATGAACAGGGGAAGGTGTTAGGCACCCCTATTCATCCACATAAAGTGGTTGCCAGGCATTGTTCATGTTTAAAATAAAGGAAAAAGCTTGCTATAAAAATCAGGTAAAATCACAAAAAAGGCAAAAATATATGGTTTTTTCATATGAATAGTCTGATTGATCCAGAACTATCAAACATGATCATACCATTCCTAGGGTTTCATGATCAAAACAAAATTTGAGATAAAATCAAATAAAATCAATTTAAAGTGAAAAATCCAAAAATCTGGATTTAAGTCAAAATTCTAGAAATCTGGAAAAATATGATTTTTATAAAATATTTCAAAATTGAACTTGAATAGTCCAGTACATAGGTAGAGCCCAAATTTCACATTAAATCAGAAAATCAAAACCAAAAATACCCACGTTGATGAAAAACACCAAAATGGGAGAATTTAGACCGTAGGGTCTTATCTCAATAATGAAAAACAATTTTAAAAAACATCTCATGAAACCCTAGAATTTATTTTCAGGCTTCTGGATCCAGATCTACCATATTGATCATGATAAATCCAAGATCCTAGCCTAAAACCACAAAAATCACTAAAACAGTGCTGTAGGTGCAAAAGTGGCAAAAATCCAAATTTTATCAAAAAGAGAGGATCTCATGCTATAAACATCATAGATTCATGTAATTCATTCAGATATATCATAAAAAGCATTAAAACATGATCAGGATATTCAAAATAGCCACATCTCACAAATTAGAGCACATGGGGGTCTACCCTACGGATCCACCTGTTCCCCTTTCCCCTAGTTCTCTCTTCACGTTTTACGGTTAGAGAGACTCTTGAGGTACTTAGAGATAGGTTTGGTTACACAAACACAATCACAGGCCTTATTCTAAAAAAACAGATATGGGGTTCTATTCTAGGGATCCACCTGTTCCCCTTTCCCCTAGTTCTCTCTTCACGTTTTACGGCTAGAGAGACCCTTGAGGTACTTAGAGACAAGTTTAGGAATACACAAACAGATATGGCCTTATTCTACAGCAATAGAGATGATCCTATTACATCTAGAATTGAAGACAGAAAATAAAAAGGGATAGGGGACTTACCTGGATTGAGCAAGCAGGAGTTCTTTCTCTTCTCTTGGAGCTTCTTAGAATTCCTTGGACTCAAAATTTCGTGGCCCTTAGCTAGAGGAGAGAGCCTCTATTTATAGACAAACACAGGGGTATGGTTGGTCCAAGGTTTGGCAAGATAGAGTTTCAGTTTGAGTTAAACACAAGATCATGCCAATCCTTTATCCACAAGGATAAATGAGAGAATTCGAACAGATAAATAAGAGAATTCGCTTATCCAAGAGAGATATTTGGGTGCAGATAGGGCTCAAAAATAAAAAAGGTAAAATTCCCACAAAGACCCCCGTGCCCGTATATATATTATGGTCGCACCCTGCCCGTATTATTAATACGGGCACGCCGTGACCGTATATCAACTGCAGGTATGACCAGACCGTAAACAAAATACGGTCATGATCAGTTTGGCCAGATTTTACACTTTTTTAACCTGTTTCAAATCCCAATTAATATTTTCAATTATTTTCTCATTTTTAGTGCAATTTGGGGTGTCTACAGCTGCCCCCTCTTTGCTGGTGATTGGAACCAATTACAAGCAGAGAGCAAAAAGACCCACCAATTGCACTTTCTGAGATTTTTGTCTAACCAATTGCACTTTGCAAGGATTAAATGGATGATTTTTGAAAAAAGAATTCATTGCGGAAGATTTGCTAAGAAGTCCCTCAGCTTAAGGACCAAATCCTCCTCTCTCCTCTCACTGAGCACTTGTGGGCTATGAAGTGAGATTTGAGACAAAATTTTTAAACAAAAGTGGGTAAGGTGGCAATTCTTGCAACTTACAACTAATATAAACATTAATCTCCTGAAAAGTGTGGAGAAAATGATAAAAATGACAATTTTTCTTGGTGGCCTGCAGTTGTAGCATAATGAACAGCAAAGAACAGACACAACTCAAAATTGCACATTTGAAAAACATCTCATTAATTGAACTTGCTTTGGTCAAACAATGAAATGATAAAAACATGGATTCGAAGATAGCCAATGAAACCCCTGCTTGAAGTCTGATGGAGTGGCGTCTCTTCCTTATCTCAGATTTCTTGGAGCTCTCGTGGCTATGAAAAGAAATCTGAGACAAGCAATTTTTGAAAAGAATGTGGATTTAAAATTGACCACTGCAAACTCAATTGATTTTGATGTTTTTCACTTTTTGAATTTTCTTGATTGATTTTCTTATTTGATATACCTGGGGTGCCATTTGATGCCCGAACCTGTGCTTGAATATTTTGGAACTTGCTTTTGCTTCTTTATCTTCTTGCTCTCTCAATAACGATGTATGTGCCCTTACTGCCCATAACCTGTCTTCATGCTTTTTAATTGCCCAAGTGAATGCCCTCATCTTGATTGATGGATCATGATCTGTTGATCTTACCTCATGCCTTTACAACCCATGATCTGTCTTTCATGCCTTCTTGCTGGCCCAGTAAAATCCTTCTTCATGATTGAAGAATTGGGAACCCTTGTTTAACGAAGAAAACATGCCATTGCTTTGAAGCCCCTTTTTTTTTCTTTCAAATTCGAAGACTAAAGCTTGATTGCTTCTTCCAGAAGTTGGAATTCATTCCAATGAAAACCCAGAAGGAAAGACGCTGAGCATGCCCCGGTTTTGATTGTTTGAAGAAGTATTTGCCCCTCAGTAGAGATGATCCTCTTTTTTCCTTTTTCTCTTTTTTTTTCTTTTTTTCTTTTTTTTTTTTTTTTTTTTTAACCTTTGCCAAAAAGAAACCCTAATAGAAGAATGCAAATGCAAAAATAAGAAAATATGTTTTATGCTAGTGGCCTCAGAATTCTCTAATGCTTGCAAAACCAATGTTTTATGAAAAGATATAGATTCTCATCATAGGCCAAAAATATATTTTTTGCTTTTTTGTGCTTTTTTTTTTTTTTTGAAAAATGATCCAATCAATTATTAGCATATAGTCCAAAAGAATTAAAATCAAGTTGAATAATGAGAAGATTATTTCAAAAAATGACGAAAGACCAAAATAAGCCTTCGGAACCTTTAGAATCATTCCCATGACCATCGGCTTGTCAATTGATGCTCCAGATATGACAACTCTTTCAATCTGACTATTTTGCCCTAGTCTAGAAAGACATCTTCCTTCATCCAATTGAAGAACAATTGTTTCTCCATTGTATCCATGATATGAGAATTTATGACTTCAACTTCAGCAATAATTTCCTAATGGCAATTTTGATGGCCATCAACTTGTTCATAGATGATTCATATCATAGTTCTGATTATGTTGCTTCAATCTTGAAAATAGAATTTTCTCAATCACTTGAAGAGTGACTGTATCTCAAAATAACCACCAACATAAAGACTTCTCTTGGATTTATGCCAATTCTGGGCTTTCCTCTCTGACAATTTCTTTCTTGTAGATAGCTGATTATTTGCCATGTAGCGCCCTTTCGGGTTTTCACTACATTTCCTTCATTTTTTCCTTTTTTCTTTTTTTTTTCTTCTTCTTTTTTTTTTTTTTATCCTTCATCACCAGCAACTATGTGGTCCAAGCTACCTTAATTCAAAATTTCTTAATCAAAGAGGACTTATGAATGGGACGAAACGAAGGCTTGGTGTTAGTTTAGAAAGAAAAGGAATAAAAGGCTCAAATACCCTATGATCAAATGGGTTAACTGAAATTGTAATTTTTAAGGCATTTTTTCCTTTGGAATGAATACAAAATTGCCCCCAGTAATGAAGTTCTTCCCTTAATTTGATTTCTTCATTTGAAACTTATTCTCCACTATTGAACTTCCTTTTTCCATTCTTTTCTTCACAATTTTGAAGACATTCTCCAAATAGCATTTGATTATCTTTTTTTCTTCCTTTTTTTTTTCTTTCTTTTTCTTCTCTTTTTTTTTTATTTCTTTGCCCCATTTCTGAAAACATATTCAAAATCCCTTTTGAACTTCAATAATTGTCCCTTCATTCCTTTTTTTTATGCCTTCATAAATTTGCCCCAGTGTGGGGTTACAATTCTCAGTTTAGGTTATTTGGAAAAATGTATCAAGCTCGAAGGGTCTAACTAGGGATTTCAAAAATTTTAGGGATATAAGAAAGAAAGGCCTCTTATCATTTTAAGAAAAGTTTGAATTTTCAGACTTGGTAGAGTTGCACTACATGACTGGCTCAGGATTTTTTCTTCTCTTTTTTTTTCTTTCTTAATCACCTTCTATCAACATGAAAGCCTCTTTAAATAGAACTTCTGTTACGAACAAGTTCTTCACCTTTTGATCAATCTTTTGAATTTGGATGCTTTCCATGAAATGATGCCCAATTCTATTTCCCACGAAAAGGTCAGATTCTCCCATATTTTCAAGTGTAAAGCCCAAAAATTTCTTCAAACAATATTATCAACTTCCCTTTGAACGCATCAGCAAGTGGTGCGATCCTTTCTGTATTCTAATGTAGGAACTTCAAATCTTCTTCTATCTTTTCTGTTGAAGATTGTGGGTCATCTTTGGTTCCAAAGGCCATAAAATTGGTCACTTTATAATTTTGCAGAATATTATTCTCATGACACTTAAGAAGATTTGAGTTTTCTTATAAAATGTCTTTTTCTTCGATTTTGGTCTCAAGATTGAGCCCAATGTCAAAGTCATATTCAACTCAATGAAATTCAATAAGAGATATGATTCATAAGTAAAAGGACCTTGCTGAAAACTTTTTTTTTTTCTAGAAAAATGTTAAAGGAAAAAATCTTTTTTTTTTTTTTTTGAAGAGCCTTTATTAAAATCACTTCCTGAGAACAAGGCTCCTTAGGATCCTCAGGAAATGTGCATTCTTCTTATGGGAGTTTCTTTTCAAAGAACATGGGAGTTCGAAAACTGCCCCTGTTCTTAAAGGCAAAAGTTGACTTTTCTCCCTTTTTCAGATAATTTCTTTCTCTTGCTGAGTGAGGCAAGCCTTCCTGCTCATAACCAGGAGCATTTCTTTCAAGATAAACCATGACTGTTGGACCAATAGGAACGATAAGCTGAGAAGGGTCAAATCTTCTTTCTCCAGAGAAAATTGCCCCTATTGCATTTGAGCTGCCTGCCCCATTGTTATCGGTAGGTGGGATGGGAGTGACTGAATTGAATAATAAGGAATTATTATCCAACAAATCCTCGATTGCATGCTTTAGGGCCAAGCAACGATCTGTGGTATGCCCTGGAGTGCTCATATGATAATCACAGATTGCAGATGAATCATAATTTTTCCCTTTGCTTGCATGAGGATTTGGCAATCTCAAAGTCACATAACGCTTCTGAAGTAAGGTAGGCAAAAGTTCAGATGGTCTCATAGGCAGTTTAGAAAATTCCCTTCTCTTCCTTACTTCTGTTTCCTCCTTCACAGGCTGTGCAGAAGGGACATTAATTTGAATAGGCAGCAAAGGAACTTGATGTGTTGGCTTGATAGGAGGTGGATGGACATTGATTTGAAAGGGTTCCCTAGGAAGTTGCACCATATTCACTTCTGCTTCTATCCTTTCTTCATTCTTTCTTCTTCCATTCCCATTCTCCTTTTTCTGTGTAGAGAAAGTGGTGGAAGCTTCCTGGTTCAACATTGCAGAGTAATCAGCTATTTTCCCAGACTTGATCCCATCTTCAATTCTGTCTGCCACTTGCACTAGGGCAGCAAAGTTGGTGGTAGTTTGACCCACCAAGTGACTATAAAATGGTTGCCCCAATGTGCTGATGAAAGTTGAAATCATTTCTAGTTCTCCCACGGGTGGCTTAACTTGTGCAGCCAACTCCCTCCACCTTTTAGCATATTGCCTTATGGTCTCATCATTTCTCTTTGTCATCCTCATCATGTCATACCTATCTGGTATAATCTCAGAGTTGAACCTGTATTGTGCCAAAAAGGAATCTGCTAAATCCTTCCACCTTCTTATTTTCCCATGATCCAAAGTGGCGAACCACTTCAAAGCAGCTCCAGTTAAACTCCTCTGGAAGAGTTGAATTAGTATGCCGTCATCCCTGCCAAACTGGCATAAAGCCCCGCAGTATAACTTCAAATGGCTCATTGGGCAGCCAGTGCCATCATACTTGTCAAAATCTGGGCATTTAAACTTGGCCGGTAGACATACATCGGGGTATAGGCACAGATCTTCAAAATTGGTGCCCCCAAAGTTACGTATCCCTTTCACCTCTCTCATTTCCTCTTGGATCATCTCCAGCCTGTGTATGAATTTTCTTTCTATTTCATCCCTCATCTTTTCTTTTTCATTCTCTTTCTCAGACTCAACCATCTCCTCCCTGATCAGTATAGGTTCAGGGGTAGGTTCAGAAATGGGTTCAGGAATAGGTTGAACTGGAGGTGGGATATTGATTGGAGGTGGAGGTGCTTGGTTGGAAGTGGATGCTTGGTTCTGGGATTGAACTTGTTGGGCCTGCACCGATAGTATGTTCTCTAGCATTCGGGCTAGTCCTGCCACTTGCTCCTGAATCAGGACAAGATCTGGGTGAGGAGCATCAGCTTCAGTCTCAATGGGATTCATGACGCGAGCACTTGATCTGGTTACAGGAGCTATGATTGCAAGTGTATTAGTACCTGATCACAGAATAAAGGAAAAAATATCAGTGCCCAATTAATCTCATTCACATGCCTAGGAATGCCTATGTGCAAGCTGGGTGAACACGAGTTTGGATTTTTTCTTTATTTGCTTCTTTTTTTTTTTTTTTTTGAATTGAATTGTTGGAATATTCTAGGGCTTCCAACAGGTCCCACAAAAAGAGAAAATGATCTGAAATTCAAAGGCTTTCAGAGGCCCAGGGGTATTTTTGGAAAATGTCCGAAATTCAAAGGTTTTCAGAGGCCCGAGGAAAAAGATCTGAAATTCAAAGGCTTTCAGAGGCCCAAAAGATATGTGTCTATAATTCAGAGGCTTATAGACGGCCCAAAGGATATGATTGGTCTAAAATTCAGAGGCTTTTAGACGGCCCAAAGGAATGATTTGTCTAAAATTCAGAGGCTTTTAGACGGCCCAAAAAGGTGTGTGTCTATAATTCAGAGGCTTATAGATGGCCCAAAGAATGATATGTCTAAAATTCAGAGGCTTTTAGACGGCCCAAAAGGAATGATTTGTCTAAAATTCAGAGGCTTTTAGACGGCCCAAAGAAATGATTTGTCTAAAATTCAGAGGCTTTTAGACGGCCCAAAGAAATGATTGTCTAAAATTCAGAGGCTTTTAGACGGCCCAAAGAAATGATTTGCCTAAAATTCAGAGGCTTTTAGACGGCCCAAAGAGGTTATGTGTCTATAATTCAGAGGCTTATAGACGGCCCAAAGAAATGATTTGTCTAAAATTCAGAGGCTTTTAGATGGCCCAAAAGATATGTGTCTATAATTCAGAGGCTTATAGACGGCCCAAAGAAATGATTTGTCTAAAATTCAGAGGCTTTTAGACGGCCCAAAGAAATGATTTGTCTAAAATTCAGAGGCTTTTAGACGGCCCAAAGAAATGATTTGTCTAAAATTCAGAGGCTTTTAGATGACCCAAAGAAATGATTTGTCTAAAATTCAGAGGCTTTTAGACGGCCCAAAGGATATGTGTCTATAATTCAGAGGCTTATAGACGGCTCAAAGAAATGATTTGTCTAAAATTCAGAGGCTTTTAGACGGCCCAAAGAAATGATTTGTCTAAAATTCAGAGGCTTTTAGACGGCCCAAAAAAATGATTTGTCTAAAATTCAGAGGCTTTTAGACGGCCCAAAGGATATGTGTCTATAATTCAGAGGCTTATAGACGGCCCAAAGAAATGATTTGTCTAAAATTCAGAGGCTTTTAGTCGGCCCAAAAAGGATATGTGTCTATAATTCAGAGGCTTATAGACGGCCCAAAAAGGAATGATTTGTCTAAAATTCAGAGGCTTTCAGACGGCCCAAAGAAAAGGTTTGTCTAAAATTCAGAGGCTTTTAGACAGCCCAAAAAGGATATGTGTCTATAATTCAGAGGCTTATAGACGGCCCAAAAAGGAATGATTTGTCTAAAATTCAGAGGCTTTTAGACGGCCCAAAGAAAAGGTTTGTCTAAAATTCAGAGGCTTTTAGACGGCCCAAAAAGGAGTTTTGAAAAAGTCTGAAATTCAAAGGCTTTCAGAGGCCCGAGGATTTTTTGAAAAATCTGAAATTCAAAGGCTTTCAGAGGCCCAGGATTTTTGAAAAATCTGAAATTCAAAGGCTTTCAGAAGCCCAAGAGTTTTGAAAAAGTCTGAAATTCAAAGGGTTTTAGAAGCCCAAGGAACCTTTCTCTCACATTTTTTTTTTCAATTATTTTTTATTTATTTATTTTTTTTTTGAAGCATTTTATTCAAACTTGTTTCCCTTTATCATTATTTAAAGGTTAAAGGAAGATTTTAGTTGGAAAAACTGATTAAAGTTGAATATTCCGAGAAAACCGTATACACAGTACGGTCCAGCCCTGCCTGTATTCAAATTACGAGCAAGCCGTGACCGTATGGAAAACACGGGCGAGCCTAGCCCGTATAACCAATACGGGCAAGCCCAGCCCGTGTACCAAATGCGGTTTTACGGAACTCTGTTATATTTTTCCAGTTTTTACATGGTTTGATCACTTTAATTGCTCATCCAAACGTACGGTTCACCCATTGCAGAGCTTCTAAACTGTCCCAAAGTGGACCTTGGCCTTTTTGCTAAAACACATGCTTGGGAGGGCACATGTACCCTCCAAATTGACATCATACTCAAGAATTTGGTACCCTTTTGTTGCCTCTTGTGTGTACATAGGGTAGGATTGATTCTAAACAGAGTTAGAAACTCTTCCTATGGGCTGCACCAACTTTTAGAAAATATGCATATTTTGGGACCAATTTTATCCCAAACCCATGGGTACCATGACACCCCTATGACATGAAAATAATGCAAAACAATAGGATTACCTTGTTACCTTGTTTACCTTGAATATAGCATCCGCATTATGCCCTGATTTGTAAGCCATGCACACGGCCTTCCCACAATCATACAACCCCATATTCCCACGTAATTGTGTAATTTAGCCAAAAACGTGTAACTCCACCTTCAAGCGTAGGGGTTTTGGGTTTTGGCTTAATGGCAACTTAGCACTCAAGCCTAGTGATGACCAGAATCCCAGATCCACGTTATCATCACATCATTAGCTCAAAGTTCTAAGGTGAATGTTTTCACTTTCGCTTTTCGAAGTATCGACCTCGTTGCGCCAAGCTACACACATTCGGGTTCAACTTCCTATAGGTTAAGGGTAGGCCGTGTAAAAAAATAAAAGGTGCACGGTGCATTGTAAAAATAGGGTGCATTCACAACGTCCCAAACCCTTGCCACTCTTTTCGCAGCCATGCATAATCAAACCAAGGCATAATAGGAAAGCATATTTAAAATAAACAAGTAAATAAAGCAATCCTATAGCACCCAAAACATGCTCATAAAAAAAATCATCTATCATGCAAACATATGATCATGTTATACACCCAAAATCATCATGGAGATCATGCTGAAAATTAACATATGCTATCCTAAAAATATAGCAAGAAATAAGCATATTTCAGCAAAACGGACCTCCCCTACGCATGTTTGTAGAAACAATCCTATAAATCAAAATTAAGCATGTTTCTACCCCCATGAATTCTTAAGCAATAATTCAGATTTAAAACATACCCAACATGCTTAAGAACACAAAATAGCAAGCAAATCCAAAAATATCAAAAACATGAACTAAAACACCAAAAGGCTCAAATCCACAAGTCCCCAGCAGAGTCGCCAGTTGTGAGACATGGGAAAAAATCAAATCTAATGATTTCCTCAATCATCACACGGGATTATATTAAACAAAGAGTCGCCACCATTCAATTTAGGTGTGAATGGACACCAAAATATTAAATAAGCACAAAAGGCAATTTTAGGGCAAAATATCCCTCCTAAGAAAAACAACCAGAGATGGGTAAGGGGATTAAGTTATGAACAGGGGAAGGTGTTAGGCACCCCTATTCATCCACATAAAGTGGTTGCCAGGCATTGTTCATGTTTAAAATAAAGGAAAAAGCTTGCTATAAAAATCAGGTAAAATCACAAAAAAGGCAAAAATATATGGTTTTTTCATATGAATAGTCTGATTGATCCAAAACTATCAAACATGATCATACCATTCCTAGGGTTTCATGATCAAAACAAAATTTGAGATAAAATCAAATAAAATCAATTTAAAGTGAAAAATCCAAAAATCTGGATTTAAGTCAAAATTCTAGAAATCTGGAAAAATATGATTTTTATAAAATATTTCAAAATTGAACTTGAATAGTCCAGTACATAGGTAGAGCCCAAATTTCACATTAAATCAGAAAATCAAAACCAAAAATACCCACGTTGATGAAAAACACCAAAAGGGGAGAATTTAGACCGTAGGGTCTTATCTCAATAATGAAAAACAATTTTAAAAAACATCTCATGAAACCCTAGAATTTATTTTCAGGCTTCTGGATCCAGATCTACCATATTGATCATGATAAATCCAAGATCCTAGCCTAAAACCACAAAAATCACTAAAACAGTGCTGTAGGTGCAAAAGTGGCAAAAATCCAAATTTTATCAAAAAGAGAGGATCTCATGCTATAAACATCATAGATTCATGTAATTCATTCAGATATATCATAAAAAGCATTAAAACATGATCAGGATATTCAAAATAGCCACATCTCACAAATTAGAGCACATGGGGGTCTACCCTACGGATCCACCTGTTCCCCTTTCCCCTAGTTCTCTCTTCACGTTTTACGGTTAGAGAGACTCTTGAGGTACTTAGAGATAGGTTTGGTTACACAAACACAATCACAGGCCTTATTCTAAAAAAACAGATATGGGGTTCTATTCTAGGGATCCACCTGTTCCCCTTTCCCCTAGTTCTCTCTTCACGTTTTACGGCTAGAGAGACCCTTGAGGTACTTAGAGACAAGTTTAGGAATACACAAACAGATATGGCCTTATTCTACAGCAATAGAGATGATCCTATTACATCTAGAATTGAAGACAGAAAATAAAAAGGGATAGGGGACTTACCTGGATTGAGCAAGCAGGAGTTCTTTCTCTTCTCTTGGAGCTTCTTAGAATTCCTTGGACTCAAAATTTCGTGGCCCTTAGCTAGAGGAGAGAGCCTCTATTTATAGACAAACACAGGGGTATGGTTGGTCCAAGGTTTGGCAAGATAGAGTTTCAGTTTGAGTTAAACACAAGATCATGCCAATCCTTTATCCACAAGGATAAATGAGAGAATTCGAACAGATAAATAAGAGAATTCGCTTATCCAAGAGAGATATTTGGGTGCAGATAAGGCTCAAAAATAAAAAAGGTAAAATTCCCACAAAGACCCCCGTGCCCGTATATATATTATGGTCGCACCCTGCCCGTATTATTAATATGGGCACGCCGTGACCGTATATCAACTGCAGGTATGACCAGACCGTAAACAAAATACGGTCATGATCAGTTTGGCCAGATTTTACACTTTTTTGACCTGTTTCAAATCCCAATTAATATTTTCAATTA
This sequence comes from Buxus sempervirens, assembly GCA_947561395.2. NCBI lineage: Eukaryota > Viridiplantae > Streptophyta > Magnoliopsida > Buxales > Buxaceae > Buxus > Buxus sempervirens. Next base: position 11,657,074 of record OX387183.1, read on the forward strand.
TTTTCTCATTTTTAGTGCAATTTGGGGTGTCTACAGAAATTGGTCCAAAATAAGAAACTTTTTATGTAAATGTGTAAGATGATTTATTAATTCATTTAATTGCATCAAAGAATCATGTATCAGGTTTTATCGATTATATATCTATACTAAGTTTCAAACAATGATGTTTATCCTTGTTATTAAATATTTCATGTGAATTCTACTGGCATGGTTTCCAAATTGCATTTATATTTATCAAATCTTATATTTGGAAAGATATACATATTTGATTAGATCAACACACACTTGAGTATTTATAGTTTTCATTTGTGTATATTGCACCCTAATTAAATTTGTTTTACCCTGCGATAAGTTTAACTTATCAATAGTGGGTTAGCAATTTACTGGTTAATAAGGGTCAAATGAATTTCACTATTTGATCTCAAGAAAGATCCTTATTATGTTTTGGATATCCAGTAGTTTATGTGGATGCATAAAAATATAATTAAAACTTGAGTGTGTGAGGACTCTTCAATATGGGAGTAAAGGAAGTCATACTGATTGTTGCGACGAAACTGGTTGAGTTGAGGATTTCGCCCTGCATGTTTTAATTTATTTCGTGATGTGAGCCAGTCAAGATATGTGATTCCTCCTAACAGAGTCAGTCGAGATGTGCGATTCCTCCTAGCATTGTGAGCGATGTGATTGGTATTTCTTGGTAGAAGGGGACTTATCCTAAATGTGTTGTGTGTGGTGATCTTGTGATCCAGAGGCTATGTATCCCAGCATAACTACTATAGTTATAGTCCTGGCCAATGTCTATAGTTTCGACTGAACATTACATTGATTAGCCTTGTGAAATAATATGAATAGTTTATCGGATTAATCAAATTGATTTGGTTCTAAATTATAAATTGATATAAATATTCCAGTTGATGATTATTGTAATTCTTTTGAACCTTGTTGTGAATTCATATTATTTAGTGGGATATGGGGTTGTCTCACTTGCACTTGATTACTTGTGATGTATTATGATTTGAGATATATCCTATCATGTGATGACTTACTGGGATCTTCGATCTCATTTAGTAGTTATTATATAGACTGCAGATTCCAGAGTCTTAGCAGTTGATATCGGGTAGATCCAGAACTAGAGGTATAGCTATTGTCAGTCTCATTTATTGTATTTATCTTTATTTCATTTCAAAGATTGCATTTCAAGATTATTATCTGTATTCCAAATTAGCATAAAAATTTAATGCTTAGCAAAAACTAAATTTTATATAGGATGCCTCTATATGAAGCTGATTTTGGATGGGGAAAGCCTGCATTGGTAATTTTTGTCAATGAAGCAGTCGCGGGATTGGACAATACTATTCTTCTGGTGGACAGTAGGTGTGGCGACGAATTGGAAGTGACCTTGGATGAACATATAATGGTAGTGCTAGAACATGATCAGGAAATCCTTGCCTTCGCTTTTCTTTTTTTTTTTTTGGTAGTCAAACGACAAAAGAAACTTTATTAACTTGAAGTACGAATATTTACACGGCATCTAGCCTCATCAAACATAATATAACATAAACCTATAGGTGGTTTACTATACCACAAACAAGAAAACTGGTCAATTCCAAAATTTGCTAAGAAATCTACAACAACATTCCCCTCCCTTAATGTATGAGTTACATGAAAATCAAGAAACCACTCCCTATGGGTGAAAACTTCCAGCAAATAGGGATAAATTCTCCAAGGAGTGACAGTTTGACATGGCTCCTCTTGTAAACAGGATTCGAGTAGTTGAATTAATACTAAGGAGTCACCTTCCAAGATGATGTAACGAAAACCTTTCGTGATTGCCAACCTAACCGCTTCAGTTGCTGCAAATGCTTCCACCTGAATGGAGGAAAAGCATGGCATTTAAAAGCCATTCCAGCAATGAAAGCACCTGTCCAATCTCTTGCATCAATGCCAATTCCTGCTTCACCAATCGATCGTCGGAAGGCACCATCGAATTTAATTTTAATGAATTGGGGAGAAGGAGGCTTCCAAATGATACCAATCTGCTCACCTGTTTTGGAGTCAGAGACTTGGCATTCTATAGTATCTTGTATCAAGGCCCATGATCTGTTGAACAAATGGATAAATTGGAAAACGTCAGGAGAAGCAGGCTGAAATACTATGTTGTTCCTATGCGTCCATAATGCCCACCCAAAAGTGGCAATCTTCAATAAGATAACATTAGATCTAGAGTTAAATAGCTTCTCAGCCGAAGTAACCATTTGTCGAAACCATGATTGAAATGAGTTAGAAGAACCTGAAGCTTGAAGTGATCCTCCGATCATTGCTAGCCAAGCAGCACGGGAAAAGGGGCACTCTAGCCACAAATGCTCAACTATTTCATCTGCATTCTTGCACGAACAACACAAAGTAGAAATGTTTGGAATACGGGATGCCAGCAACTTAACCGTAGGGATTAGGCCATGCAAGCACTTCCATAAAAATAACTTGTACCTTGCGGGACACTTCAAGTGCCATATCTTTAGCCAAAGTGTATCTTGGAGATTGGTATGAACGGAAGTAAGGATACGATAAGCCGAAGCAACTGAAAACTATCCCTTGGAAGTATGGCGCCAGATAGGTTTATCTTGACTTAATGAAGGAATAATCGGAGTGGAGATGATTTTGGAAATGACAGAGGGAGACCATAAAGAGTGCAATAAATCAACATCCCGGGTTTTAGTGGTGGGGTTAATGAGTTGACTCACCCGCGTGATCTCAATGGAGCTTTGGTTCTCCTGATCCGGAAACGGTGGGGGTTCTCCACTGTTTAGCCAAGCATGTCTGAAAACATCAATGTTATCCCCATTCGCAATAAGCCATGATAAACCCTGTAAGATGAAGTCCTTAAGTTTCAAAAGCCGTTTCCAAATGAAGGAATCCCTATTACAAACTGCAGCATCAGCAAAGGAACAGTTAGGAAAATATATATAGATTTCATTATGGTTTTCTACAGACTAGAAGTATTTGAATGCAGCTGCCAAACAGCTTTGGGCAGAAGGGCAGTATTAAACAGATGAACCACTTTTATGTTGAGGGCACGGCTCCTGCAAGGAGCAACTATTCGGTCCCAGCATATAGTAGGAATAGATTGCTTATCCGGTCCCTTTTGCCAAAAAAAATCGCCTAGCCACTTGGTCCATTTTCTGCAAAGTGGTAGCCGGAAGTTGGAAGCACTGCATATAATGGATTGGAATGGCCGAGAGCACTGATTGAATCAATGTTGTACGACCCATTTGAGACAATAACAGAGCTTTCTAGGAAGATAAACGTTCCTGAATCTTTGACACCAAGTCACGGCAATCTCTAGGTGTGCGCACCCGATTTCGGTCGCACGACGAGGCGCACGCAAAGCGATGCGTGCCTCGGGATTTGTTTGGAGTCGCCACTGCCTGATGGGGTGCAGGCAGACACCTGGATGCCTAAGTTCTTCTACTAAGGCTTTTGGTCTGCGGCTTTGAGATTCTAAGTAGGGGCTCGGTTGCGGTCTGGGGAAGTCCGTAGACACCCTAGTCCACCCCGTCAAGTGACGGGTCCCATAGGTTTCCCTAGTTTTGAGTCAACTCAGTTGGTCTCTCACTCACCCGATTCCTATTCCGGCATGTAATTTGATTAAGTCTGGCGGGACCGCCAAAGTGGTGTGGGTCCCTTTACTTGATTTTATCTTTTTAATTAAGGTGGTGTGAGTCTGATTGGGCGGGCCTCGTTGGAAGGCCCGCGGATCCCCTGGAGGGCTGGGTTGAGCCCACAAGTCCCTTGGTGGGCCTCAGTCTAAACCTGAGAGGCCCTTTGGGCTTTGGTTTAATTAAATTGATTTTATTTAAATTCCAGTTTGATTATTTAAGTGATTTCTATGCACAAGTGGGCCGGGACTGTTTGGGGGCCCTTGAGTGGGCCTCACCCTGGTTGCCAAGTGTTTTGAGTTACTCTTGATTTAACCTTTGCCAAAGTGGGCCGGGTATTGGGCTTGGGGCCCTTTACCTAGGCTTGGGCTTGAAAGCCCAAGATTTCTTGAGTTAGGGTTCTGAAACCCTAAGTTGGTTGGGTTCATGGGCTTAGTGGGCCCGATAGGCCCTGCCCGTGGTCTCGGCCAAACCACATCCTACTTTAAGCATGCATGGCCCAACTAGGGCTTGGGTGGGCCTCAAGTGGTCTGGCCCACTCAAATCTTTTATTTATCTTAGTTAAGCAAAAATAAATTGGTCGGGCTTGGTGGGCCCCGTTGGAAGGCCCACAAGGGTGCCATGTTGGACCGGTGGTCCAGGTCCCAAGTTGGGTTTCCGGGCGGCCCGGAAACCCTATTGGTTCAATGGTTTCAGCAAAAATCATCCCCACAATTCGGCAAGGCATCACAGTATACGAAAAATACATTTCTGTGTGTATCCGGCAACTCAGGCCGGATACCCATAAACTGCAGGTGATCCGGCCTTTATGGCCGGATATGCATGAACCCTAGGTGATCCGGCCTGAGTTACCGGATCACCCTGAATTGCTCCTTTTTGGGTTCTGCCACTTGGGTTTGATTCCAGGGGTTTCCTAGGGCATTCTAAAAGTCTTGTGGGCTCTTGGGCAGGCCCACGTTGGTTCAGACTTGATGGAGAAGCCTCATGTGGCTTCTCTTTGGGACTTTCCAGCAAGACAGGGGGGCAAAGGGGTGATGGAGCATGCAAAGACCCTAGTGATCCTTCAATCAAAAAACGACACCGTAATTATTACCTAGCATGTTATCGTCCAAAAAGAAAATGCATGCTTAGACCTGGGAGGACGGCATGTTGGGAGAGGGGATCATGGAGCATGCAAAGACCTCAACCAAAGCAACAAACAATACAAAGAGCTGCAGCCAACAATGATAAGAAGACACATGCTCAACAAAAATACGAGAGAAAGCGAGAGAACAAGAGTGGTAAAAAGAAAAGAAAACAGAACGGAGTCCGGGGGTTATTTAAGGGGTACATTAGATTGTAAAAACGAGAAGGAACATGCTCCTTCTAAAAAACTTAATAATGAGCTCATGGACAGCGACCAAAGGTGAGCAAAAAAGGATGTGAAACGGGCCCCCATGCTTCCCTAAGGATCCTACGTGGACCTCTTACCTCCGACAACTTTCATGCCATGAGAATAACACCAAATGCATGCATAAAACATGCTAGAACCAGGCCATACAGAACGAGAAAACAAATGGAAGCATATATTTTCAGAAAAATCTAGATTTAATGTATGTTAAATACAATGCGTTAGGGAACAATACCTTGGGGTTCAAAACCCTTTTGTGGTGAGCGTTGATCCCCCCTTTGAAGCTCCGAGGGTTGCTGGAGCAGCACCTCTCCCCTCCACCAACAGCCACCTCTTCTCTTGGTTGTAAGGAAGTGGAGAAAAAGAAGGAGGAAGGGGGTTAGACAAGCTTCTAAATGGTCTCCTTGGGACTTGGGAGGCAAGGAGGGGCTAAATGGGGGTTCTTCGGAGCATGAACAAAGGGGAGAAGGAGTGGGAAACCAGCAAAATGGAGCCAGCCCCCGAAATGAGCTGCTGTTTGCTATTTATAAGCAAACTTAATGTATCCGGACTTGAAGTCCGGATACACTAAGGCTCCTTTGTATCCGGACTTCAAGTCCGGATACACTAAGGCTCCTTTGTATCCTGTCTTCGAGTCCGGATACAAACACAATCATTCGAAAATTAAATGCCGCCGCGAATCTGTCGGCCAAGTGGCGCGAATGTCGCGCGGAAATCTTCTTGTATCCGGCCTTCTAGTCCGGATATACACAAGGGTATGTGTATCCGGTATATTTGACCGGATACAAATCAAAAAATTACGGATTTGCCCTTCGACTTGACCGATTCGACCGATTCGACCGATTTGACACTCTTGGATATCTACGGATTGCCCCCTGCGAATTTTGGTTTAGTCCCTGAGATATTTGATGATTTTTGGATATTTGAGATTTAGTCCCTGAGATATTTTGCTGCATTGGCTGCCACGTGGGCAGTTCCTGCGCCACGTGTGCAGTTTCTGGCTTTGCTGCTCGGAAACTTCAACAGCTCATATCTCCTTCATCTGAACTCCGATTTGAGCAAACTCAATTGCGTTGAACTCGTATCGAAGCCCTCTATTTAATGACATAGGGCCAAGCACTTGGCACGGGGTTCGAGGAAAAGTCAACTTTTGGCCTTCCCTCAAGTTTGACCGCCCACAGAACCTTCATCCAGACTCCGATTCCAGCAAACTCAGTTGCGTTGGACTCGTGTCAGGATTCCCTATCCAATGGTATAGGGCAAGGTAGTCAAATTTCACTTGATGAAAAAGTCAACTTCTTGTCCCCTTGGGGTTTGACTTTCTGCCAGGGTTTTTATTTTCAGCACTTCCAAGGGTGCAAAAATAAGGTGCTTACAGCAGTCCCTCTTTGCCGGAGTCACCTTTGGGGATGAACGGCAAAGAAAAAGAAGAACCTTGTTTTTGCGCCTTGCACTTCTGTCATCATGATTGACGAGCTTAAATCCTTTTGATTTTCAAAGTGGTGGAAACACGAAATGATTTCCACCAAGATTTCGGAGTTTGCTCACCCACTTCGGGCTTCTCGGAGCAACTTTTAATTTTGATTTAGATTAAAACGGATGGGGTTGGACTTAAGCTCATCAACCCATTTTGACGTTGATACAAGGCACTCAACAGTTTTCTCTTTCCCTTGTTTGTTCCATTAAAGCTTGTAGGTGTTTTCAGACTTCTGACTTGGGATTCGGGACATGATTTCTGATTTTAGCTTTTAGGGTTTGGATTAGGGATTGGAAGGAACGAAGAAGGAGGAGATGCTCTTGGCGAGGAGGTGCTCTCAGCGCTGCTCGGTGCCTCAAGGGAGCTCACACACCTGTCTTATTCTATTTACAAAAGTGGGAAATGCAAAATTTACAAGTGAGGCCAACTTGCCCAAAAAGCTCTTCATCCTGCTCTTCTTTCTTCTGCCGCTTCTTTCTTTTGGCAGGGCCATCTGTCTGATTTTGATCAGACTTTTCTTTACGAGGTTCTTTTTTCCAGAGATTTTGACTTCTGCTTTTGTTCTTACAGGGAGGAGGCCATCATTTAGGCCAATGCTGGTACTTCTTCAGAAGCGACTACCCCAATTGGGGCTTGTGGAAGCCTTCTTGGACTTTTCATTCCTGTGCAAAGCTAGCCTCTTCAGACCGGGCACGGTCTTGACATGCTGCTTTAGGTTTTTTGAAAGCTCTGCTGGGAAAGGAAAGGAAGTCTTTGCCGGTTTTCTTGTCAGTATATTACTGCATTGGCTTCATTCTGTCTTGGTCTTTCTCCTGCTCTCGACTTCAAGGTGCTTTTGGACTTCTTTCTGATTCTTTTTCCTCACCTGGGTCTGCAAAATTCTCGCAGAGCAGTGAGGTATCTAAAGGTTAAAGTGCAGACACTTATGACTTATTGTGTGCAAGTGCCCATGACTGAAATGACACAATTTTCAAGAGTTTTTTTTTTTTTTTTTTTTTTTTTTTTTTTTTTTTTGAATATCTGTACAAGTGCTTTTAAGGGAAATGGCACGACCAATGACCATGGTAAGTTGCCTTGTCAACTCAAAGGGCTTTGGGACTGTGTGGTTGACACGGATTCCCATGAAATCCTCAACTCGTGCCGGCAGGAATTTAAAAGATGAAGGGTGTTCCACCCCTTCTCAGTTTTGGTTTTCTCTCACATTGGCCCAATTTTCCAGGGTGGCTTCAGGATTTTGCAATTAAAGGGTTTTTTCTTTTCTTTTCCCTCGGGTTGGTGCCAGTCCCAGTTTTATGGGTTTTGGTCGACTTGCGCATCATGTCCCATAGATCCGAGAGGTCTTTACATTAGGACGAAACATTGGCTTGGTTTTAAATCTGAGAAATGAAGGGATATAAGGCCCAAATTCTTATCTTTTCATTTTCAGGTTTTACTTTGTGTCTTGCCAAAGCTCGTTCTTCTTTTTAGATTCCTTCATCATTAACTTGCATGAATTCCATCATCACATTTTCTACAATCAGAAAGGACTTTTGACTAGGACAAAACGAAGGCTGAGGTTTTGGTTCATGAAAGAAAGGGAATACAGCTCAAAGTTTCTTTGTAAATGGGTCGAGTCATGTTCCACCATTTTCTTAACTGCTTGGGCTTTACCAGTGCCTTTTTTCTTTCCTTCATTTTTCTTTGGGAGGTCTTTTGTGACCTTTGCCTTTTCCTTTTGCTTTTGCTCTATCATTTTTTGTCCTTTACTCTGGGATCATCTTGACTCTTTGCTTTGATTAGCAAGTCCCAGTGTATTTCCTGCTTTCTTTTTCTCTTTTTTATTTTTGCTCATTTATGTCTTCTCCTCTTTACCCAGCACTAGATTTAGGGCTCATGACTCAATGGGTTGGAAGAAAGAAAATTAGGCTCAAATGGTTTAACTAGAGATATGACTTTGAAAACTGGGGAAATAAAGCAAGGATGGCCTCTCATCCTTTTGTAGAAGTTGTGACGACTTGGAATGCTCATGCAAACTTATTCAAGAATCTATTTATCCTTATCATTTCCTTTTGTAGCTTTGCCCCAGTGTGGGGTGGCTAGACACAACGCGGGTATTCGAATAACACGTTCAAGCCCAAAGTGTTTTGACTAGCGGATCTAAAAATTCAAGGATGCATGAAGGATGGCCTCTCATCCTTTCTTAGAGACATGATGTTAAAGCCGGCCTTGGCCCTTAACTGGTTCTTGCACTTTCTCTTTCTTTCTTTCTTTTCTCTCAAGGGTCGCCCTGCCCTATTGCAAAGGTAGGTTTTTTAGGAAGAAAACTATGGTCTGGATCAGGAAATGATTGCCTTTGGCTCATGCAAGGTTCTCATGGGACAGTGTACTGCACCCAGCTGAAGACACCTTTGAGCAACTCGGCATTCTTTCCATGATCATGGTCATTGCCAAAAAGGGTGTGGTCTCAGAGCAGTGTCATCACCGACCACTCACTTGTATTTTTTTCAAAAAAGTTTTTCTTTTCTTTTTGTGTTTTTCAAAAGGTTTTTTACAAAGCTTGCATGAAAGTAAAAAGCATTTAAAATATTTACAAAACGACCACTCCTACCAGGGATGTATGGTGCAAAAAGTAGAGTTCAACTTATCCTGGTCACGACGGACTGAAGATTTTGGATTTTGGGATTGCTCTCTGCCTTGCAGCCTTACCAACTTGTTCAGTTAGTGCCACTTGACGACGCTTGATTGTGGTTAGGGAGAGGATCCGTCTGGATCCTTGTTGCAGGAGTTGTCACTGGGGGATCGACCGAGATACGCTTGTTGTCAATCAAATCCTGGACATCGTGCTTCAGTTCCCAGCAACGGTTGGTGTGATGTCCGGGGGCTCCCATGTGGTAGTCGCAGTACTCATTGGGGTTGTAGGAGCGACTGTTCGCCGGTTGCTGAGTTGGCTGCTTCTTCTGTAGGTACCCTTTTTGCAATAGGGTTGGCAGCAATTCTGACAAGGGGTAAGGTAAGGGTGCGAACACCCGATTCAACCGTGCTTGGAATTCCTCCTTGGTCCACCTCGGCCGACCTGCGGATTGCACCCCCTGGCCACTATTCTGATTCTCTCTTCTATCGGGTGCCGAGAAGTGGAAGGGCCTATTCTGCTGGACGTAGTTAACAGCCTCGTCCTCTCTCTTTCTATCTGCGCCTCTTCCAGCGACAGGGTTCCTTCTCTGTTCGGTTGCAAAGCCAGCCACTCTGCCAGACTTCACCCCATCTTCTATTCTGTCTGCGACAATGACCAGGTCAGCGAAACTTGCAGCAAACTGCCCCAGCAGCAGAGTGTAGTACGGCTGCCCTAGCGTCGAGATGAACAACGTCACCATCTCTTTTTCCAACATGGGTGGCTGCACCATACCGGCCATTTCTCGCCATCTTTTCGCATATTCACGCATGGACTCAGTGCTCTTCTTTGTCATTTTCTGCAATTCCATTCGAGTGGGCAAGACCTCCGTGTTGAACTTAAAGTGTTCTAGGAACGTGCTTGCCAGGTCATCCCAAGTCCTGATCATGTTTCTGTCCAGGTTGGCGAACCATTTCTGTGCTGAGCCTATCAATGAACGCTGGAAGAATTGGATCATAATTCTCTCATCATAGGCGTACTGGCACATATCCCCGTAGTATGCCCTTAGGTGTGACAGTGGACAACCACTTCCATCGAATTTTACGAAGTCTGGGCACCTAAACTTTGGCGGAAGTTGCAGATTAGGGAAGAATCCTAGTCTGTCCAATGAGGCTTCCTTGGGCACAGGACCTTGGTTCATAATCCGCACCTGTTCTTTTAGCATTTGCACATCTGCTTGCACCTGGACTGAGATACCTGGTGCTTCCCGTGCTCGGTACCACTCTTCTTCGTCGTGCCCCATTCCTTGTGGCATTACTTGCTGCGGTGGTACGGCTAGGGGTGCCGGAATTTGTAAGGGCTGCTCTGGTTGGCCTGGCAAGCGATGTGGGATCCGTGGTTCTGGTGGCTGTAAGTTCAACTGTGGGAGAACGGGTGGTGGCTGCTCTAGCTGTGGCTGTTGTACCGGAGGTGCCGGCTGCTGTGGCGGAGGTACCACTGGTGGTGGCTGCACAAGCTGCTGCGGCGCTTGCATTCTCTCCATTTGCTGCATCATGGCAGTCATCATGGTGGTCATGTTGGCCATCTGCTGATTAAGACCAGCGATCACGGGGTGGCCTTCCAAGTCCTCTTGCCCATGAGGCGGGAGAGGTGGCGCTTGCTCAATTTCTTCAGTAGGATCCATCTGTAATCTTCTTCTTGAACGTAGGAGGTATGGACTGCGAAACGCAATCTTGGTACCTTGGTAAAAATAGACAAGTCAATATGAAGAATGCACATTATAACGAAATACAATGCATGTCTGTGCAGATTGACTGTGATGATTTTATTCTCATTTTTTTAACTGCCACTTCAGAGGTACAGGAAGAGTCCCTGTCTTGATTCTAGGACTGCTAGAATTGATTTTTTTGCAAATTTTGGAAACATGTCCATGGGACAGTCCCTGTATTTGATCTCTAGGAACTTCAAGAGTTGATTCCTACGGGGTAAGTGATTCCTACCGAATTTGGCGGAATGCGAAATGATTTCCAAAGCTACAGGAGTACGAAATGACTCCTACTAAGATTTGGGGAAGCGCGAAATGGCTTTGATTTGGATTTTTGAAACGCAAAATGATTTCAGAGTAGTGGAAGCTTGAATTAGCTTTGGAGTTGAAACACGAAGTGGTTTCGGATTTAGAAACACGAAGCGGTTTCAGATCTGCGGGAAGCACGAAATGGCTCCAGATTAGGGTTTTGGAAACACGAAGTGGTTTCGGATTTGGAAACACGAAGTGGTTTCGGATTTGGAAACACGAAGTGGTTTCAGGAGCAGCAGAAACACGAAATGGTTTCAACTAAGATTTTGGGAAACACGAAGTGGTTTCGGATTTGGAAACACGAAGTGGTTTCGGATTTGGAAACACGAAGTGGTTTCGGATTTTGGAAGCACGAAGTGGTTTCGGATTTTGAAACACGAAGTGGTTTCAGGAGCAGCAGAAACACGAAATGGTTTCGACTAAGATTTTGGGAAACACAAAGTGGTTTCGGATTTGGAAACACGAAGTGGTTTCGGATTTGGAAACACGAAGTGGTTTCGGATTTTGGAAACACGAAGTGGTTCCGGATTTGGAAACATGAAGTGGTTTCAGGAGCAGCAGAAACGCGAAATGGTTTCGGTTCTTGGAAACACGAAGTGGTTTCGGATTTTGGAAGCACGAAGTGGTTTCAATTTTGGTGGAAGCACGAAATGGCTTCAAGTTAAGGGAAGCACGAAATGGCTTCAGAGTGATGGAAGCGCGAAATGGCTTCGACTAAGATTTTGCCATTCAGAGGAGAGGGGAAGAGTCCCTGATTTTGTGGGTAATCCCGGTTTGGGGAGAAGTCCCTGTTTTCGGGGAAACACGAAATGATTTCCTAGGGCTGCAAAAGCACAAAATGGCCTTGACTGAGATTTTACATTTGGTCCTTACTTGGATTTGAAATTTCTTCCTTCTTCTTTTCATCATTTTTCTTTGTCTTTTCAATTTGGCTGATGGCTGTCAACAAGGGTTAGACTCATCCTTGATTTTTCTTGACTTGTTATTTCGGGCTAGGTCACAGCCCATTTATTTCATGATTTTTCTTATTAAGCTGAAGCTGAGTGAAGCACAGGGAATTGGAGCCAGTCCCGGTGTAGCTTTGATTTTGGAAAATTTTGCATTCTTTCCCTTGGAAATGATTTAATCAAAATGTTTGTGCAAATGATATCGAAGTGTGTGCACTTGATGCATGAAGATGCTTGCACAAAATTAAAGCCAAGGCTAAATGGTATTACCATTCGAAAATCTATATCCAAAATTGCATATGAGAAAATTACATCAAAAGGGTGTGTGCATAGCCCTAAAAAGGTTGGTGCCTCGCGGGGCACGACCTCTAGACAAACTTGTGTATGGAAGCACATCCGAGTCCCGGTCTGCTTTCTTTCATCTGCTTTTGCCTTCAAGTACCAAACCAAAAGAATTTACAATTTGCCAGCTAGGGCGAAAGTTTACATAGTATTCACAAAAAATCTGCAAAGAATTCATCCTTAAGGCTGTTGGGAGCCAAAAGGAAGGATACAAATTTGCTTTCGAGCAGGTAGGCCAAATTCCTAAATCTAGGGTTTGCTGCCCCTACTCTGATCTGGCATGCTTTCATCTGACCATCTAATCTGGCTGGCTTCCATCTGCTCAAAAGGCCGACTCGGACTCAGAGTGCTTCCAGCGGACTTAAATGGGTCGAGGCCCATAGCTCGCAGGACTCCATGCATGGATCTGGGGTGGTTTCCCTGATCATAATTAGGTGAGCTTCCTAAATTAGGGCTGAGGTCGCCCATGATCTAGGGTTTACTCCATTTGATGAAAAAAGTGGGGGGTTGCTGCCCCTAATGGACTCTGGATTTTATTCCGATTTTATTCATCATTCACATCCTACTCACCCTCTCATGCTCAACGCGAGGTTCATTCAGAAACGTTGGGTGGGGAAGGATACCCAGCCCGAGACATACGCCTACAAGGGTCTGGACCAGTACTAGATCCTCGCGTGCCACGGCAAGAAACCAGTGGTGCTAATGGACTCTAGAAAACTGGGGGGATGGGTTTACCCTGCTTTCCCCGGCAAGCCACGGGAGCGTAGGTGCTAATACCATCCCAAAGATCAGTTCATAGGAATCAGAAGGGTAGGCTGCTAGAGAGGTCTAGGTTTGGTAAAGAAGTAGCAATATCCGATTCACTCATCTATCAAGGGTCGGATCATTCACGCATCCTCCCTCGTGCGTGTCACCCCACGCAGTTCTATCTCATTAATGCGGGAATAAACAAACCATCCACGGTGTGGTGGGGTGCCCGTGTGTGTAGTTGGGCTGAGTGCGGTGTCTAACCGGGTGAGATTTAATTGGATTTTGTTGATAAAGGAACTTTACCGTCTCGTATAGTAAGGTGCAGAATTGGCACGCGATACGAGGTTCTGGGAGAGTCCCCAGGTAAGTGGGGGGTCACAGGGGACCGCTTAAATCCCACTTTCCTTAGGCGATTATCATGTCCTTGTGACAGGACTTCCCAGAATACGCAGTTGCGTGTATTCCACGTCTTACTAAGCGAGGTAGTAAAACCCTAAAACCAACTAATCCCTCTTGGTTGACTCATTCTAACCATGGGTTCTATTGGGCTGAGACTGTCCCCAGCAGAGTCGCCAGGCTGTGCGCACCCGATTTCGGTCGCACGACGAGGCGCACGCAAAGCGATGCGTGCCTCGGGATTTGTTTGGAGTCGCCACTGCCTGATGGGGTGCAGGCAGACACCTGGGTGCCTAAGTTCTTCTACTAAGGCTTTTGGTCTGCGGCTTTGAGATTCTAAGTAGGGGCTCGGTTGCGGTCTGGGGAAGTCCGTAGACACCCTAGTCCACCCCGTCAAGTGACGGGTCCCATAGGTTTCCCTAGTTTTGAGTCAACTCAGTTGGTCTCTCACTCACCCGATTCCTATTCCGGCATGTAATTTGATTAAGTCTGGCGGGACCGCCAAAGTGGTGTGGGTCCCTTTACTTGATTTTATCTTTTTAATTAAGGTGGTGTGAGTCTGATTGGGCGGGCCTCGTTGGAAGGCCCGCGGATCCCCTGGAGGGCTGGGTTGAGCCCACAAGTCCCTTGGTGGGCCTCAGTCTAAACCTGAGAGGCCCTTTGGGCTTTGGTTTAATTAAATTGATTTTATTTAAATTCCAGTTTGATTATTTAAGTGATTTCTATGCACAAGTGGGCCGGGACTGTTTGGGGGCCCTTGAGTGGGCCTCACCCTGGTTGCCAAGTGTTTTGAGTTACTCTTGATTTAACCTTTGCCAAAGTGGGCCGGGTATTGGGCTTGGGGCCCTTTACCTAGGCTTGGGCTTGAAAGCCCAAGATTTCTTGAGTTAGGGTTCTGAAACCCTAAGTTGGTTGGGTTCATGGGCTTAGTGGGCCCGATAGGCCCTGCCCGTGGTCTCGGCCAAACCACATCCTACTTTAAGCATGCATGGCCCAACTAGGGCTTGGGTGGGCCTCAAGTGGTCTGGCCCACTCAAATCTTTTATTTATCTTAGTTAAGCAAAAATAAATTGGTCGGGCTTGGTGGGCCCCGTTGGAAGGCCCACAAGGGTGCCATGTTGGACCGGTGGTCCAGGTCCCAAGTTGGGTTTCCGGGCGGCCCGGAAACCCTATTGGTTCAATGGTTTCAGCAAAAATCATCCCCACAATTCGGCAAGGCATCACAGTATACGAAAAATACATTTCTGTGTGTATCCGGCAACTCAGGCCGGATACCCATAAACTGCAGGTGATCCGGCCTTTATGGCCGGATATGCATGAACCCTAGGTGATCCGGCCTGAGTTACCGGATCACCCTGAATTGCTCCTTTTTGGGTTCTGCCACTTGGGTTTGATTCCAGGGGTTTCCTAGGGCATTCTAAAAGTCTTGTGGGCTCTTGGGCAGGCCCACGTTGGTTCAGACTTGATGGAGAAGCCTCATGTGGCTTCTCTTTGGGACTTTCCAGCAAGACAGGGGGGCAAAGGGGTGATGGAGCATGCAAAGACCCTAGTGATCCTTCAATCAAAAAACGACACCGTAATTATTACCTAGCATGTTATCGTCCAAAAAGAAAATGCATGCTTAGACCTGGGAGGACGGCATGTTGGGAGAGGGGATCATGGAGCATGCAAAGACCTCAACCAAAGCAACAAACAATACAAAGAGCTGCAGCCAACAATGATAAGAAGACACATGCTCAACAAAAATACGAGAGAAAGCGAGAGAACAAGAGTGGTAAAAAGAAAAGAAAACAGAACGGAGTCCGGGGGTTATTTAAGGGGTACATTAGATTGTAAAAACGAGAAGGAACATGCTCCTTCTAAAAAACTTAATAATGAGCTCATGGACAGCGACCAAAGGTGAGCAAAAAAGGATGTGAAACGGGCCCCCATGCTTCCCTAAGGATCCTACGTGGACCTCTTACCTCCGACAACTTTCATGCCATGAGAATAACACCAAATGCATGCATAAAACATGCTAGAACCAGGCCATACAGAACGAGAAAACAAATGGAAGCATATATTTTCAGAAAAATCTAGATTTAATGTATGTTAAATACAATGCGTTAGGGAACAATACCTTGGGGTTCAAAACCCTTTTGTGGTGAGCGTTGATCCCCCCTTTGAAGCTCCGAGGGTTGCTGGAGCAGCACCTCTCCCCTCCACCAACAGCCACCTCTTCTCTTGGTTGTAAGGAAGTGGAGAAAAAGAAGGAGGAAGGGGGTTAGACAAGCTTCTAAATGGTCTCCTTGGGACTTGGGAGGCAAGGAGGGGCTAAATGGGGGTTCTTCGGAGCATGAACAAAGGGGAGAAGGAGTGGGAAACCAGCAAAATGGAGCCAGCCCCCGAAATGAGCTGCTGTTTGCTATTTATAAGCAAACTTAATGTATCCGGACTTGAAGTCCGGATACACTAAGGCTCCTTTGTATCCGGACTTCAAGTCCGGATACACTAAGGCTCCTTTGTATCCTGTCTTCGAGTCCGGATACAAACACAATCATTCGAAAATTAAATGCCGCCGCGAATCTGTCGGCCAAGTGGCGCGAATGTCGCGCGGAAATCTTCTTGTATCCGGCCTTCTAGTCCGGATATACACAAGGGTATGTGTATCCGGTATATTTGACCGGATACAAATCAAAAAATTACGGATTTGCCCTTCGACTTGACCGATTCGACCGATTCGACCGATTTGACACTCTTGGATATCTACGGATTGCCCCCTGCGAATTTTGGTTTAGTCCCTGAGATATTTGATGATTTTTGGATATTTGAGATTTAGTCCCTGAGATATTTTGCTGCATTGGCTGCCACGTGGGCAGTTCCTGCGCCACGTGTGCAGTTTCTGGCTTTGCTGCTCGGAAACTTCAACAGCTCATATCTCCTTCATCTGAACTCCGATTTGAGCAAACTCAATTGCGTTGAACTCGTATCGAAGCCCTCTATTTAATGACATAGGGCCAAGCACTTGGCACGGGGTTCGAGGAAAAGTCAACTTTTGGCCTTCCCTCAAGTTTGACCGCCCACAGAACCTTCATCCAGACTCCGATTCCAGCAAACTCAGTTGCGTTGGACTCGTGTCAGGATTCCCTATCCAATGGTATAGGGCAAGGTAGTCAAATTTCACTTGATCAAAAAGTCAACTTCTTGTCCCCTTGGGGTTTGACTTTCTGCCAGGGTTTTTATTTTCAGCACTTCCAAGGGTGCAAAAATAAGGTGCTTACACTAGGAGTAGGCCTTTTCTTGAGCATTGGTCGACCAAGATACTTGTCAACCGCGTGGTGATTAGATATATAAAATATACGCCGTATCTCTGCTTTCACCTGGTGATTTGAGTTAGTACTAAACAAAATAGATGATTTTGCATAATTAAGCTCCTAACCTAATTCAATGCAGTAAGTATGCAATAGTTTGACCAAGCAGTGAGCCTCTCTACTATTGACGTGTCCATACAGAATGATGTCATCCGCGAACATCAAGTGAGTTAGAGTTGGACTGTTCCTGGAAAGCCGAATTCCATTGTATCTTCCTTCTGTCTCAATCCTCAAAATGGCAAGGCTCAGAACCTGTTGACACATGATGAAAAGGTAGGGGATAGAGGATCCCCCTGCCTCAAACCCCTGGAGGCCTGAATGCTACCAATTTGCATGCCATTAGAAAGTATACTAAAGGACGCTGTTTGAAGACACATCATTACGAGAGAAATGGTTTGTTCATTGAATCCATAAGACAACAATACTCTTTGTTGGAAAGCCCAGCTTACTTTGTCGTAAGCCTTGGAAAAATCCAATTTAAGAGCATAGAATCCCCTAGTATGACCATTACTCTTAGATTTCTTATGGGGTTGTAAGCACCTCCGGAAGAACCGGAAATGCAAAACCCTAGCTAAAAGTCAAACCCTAAGGGGTGAAAAGTTGACTTTTTGATCAAGTGATAATTGACCACCTTGCTTTATCTCAATGGATAGAGAATTCTTACACGGTTCCGACGCAATTGAGTTTGCTGGAATCGGAGTCCGGATGAAGGATCTATGAGCCAGTTAAACTTGAGAGAGAGCAGAAAGTTGACTTTCTGCTCAACCCCGAATCAACTGCTTAACCCTATGCCAATGGATAGAGGACTCCGATACGGTTCTAACACAATTGAGTTTGCCCAAATCGGAGTCTGGATGAAAAAGATGTAAGCAGTTGAAGTTCTAGGGCAATAGTGCCAGAAAGCTGCACACATGGCAAAAGTCTGCACATGTGGCAAGCAGCTGAACAAAAAGGTCTCAAGGATTAAATCTGTAATTACCCAAATCAATGAAAAATATCCCAAGGGTAAAGCTGCAGATATCCAAGGGTATCAGGGATTAGATCCATAAATATCCAAATTTGAGAAAATATCTCAGGGACCAATCTGTAAATATCCAAAAGTATCAGGGACTAAATCTGTAAATATCAAAAGTATCAAGGGCTAAATCTGTAAATGTCCAAAAGTATCAGGGACTAAATATGTAAATATCCAAAGTATCAATGACCAATCCACAAATATAAAGATTTGCTCATGATTGATGTCCCCTATGGGCATGCATGGGCATCATCCATGCATGCATCTCTCTCTCTCTCTCTATCTCCCACATGGGCATCATCACCATCATCCATACATCCATCTCTCTCTCTCTCTCCCCCCATGGTCACCCATGCATCATCCATGCATGCAACTCTCTCTCTCTCTCTCTCTCCCATGATGGTTGTCCCCCATGCATGCATGCGTATCATGTCACCCCATGCATCATCTACACTATAAAAAGCCCCAAGCACCATACGTAGAGGAGGTTGGTTCTCTCATTTTTGGTGCAGATTTTTCTCCCTCCATTTGCTTTTCTAACCTCTCTCCCATCTCTCCCAAGCTCTCTTCATCTCTCCCACTCTCTTGAACCTCTTCTCCCAAGCCATTTCTCTACCACTTTTCTTCACTTCCATCACTTGGAAGAGGTCTTGGAGGTCATTTGGAGAGGAGGATGTGCTGCCCAAGGATTGGTGTGCCACAAGAGGACTCAAGCACATCTCTAAGGAAGATTCCAACCCTAAGGTATGGCTTCCCCATGACTTTTGTTTAACATATATGAATATAGAGTGATTTGAAGCATGTTTGCATATATGATGTTTTGTTATGGGATATTGCATGTCTTCTTCCCCCACTAGTCTCTTGTAAGCCCCTTTGAGAATGGTTACTCCCACATGGCAAGAAAGGTGAAGTGTTGGTAGTATAAAGAGAGAATGGGAGGTATTTTGACGACTTGAAGGTGGTCATGTACCCCCATCCGGCCACTAATTTGCTGGTTTTCTTTATTTTTGTTCTATTTTCATCAAAAAGAGAAGCATGTTCCTCTTGTGCATGCCATCTTTTGTATCCCATTTTTAACCCTCTCTTTCCCTTCATTGAATGGATATCTTTTAGGTGAATTTATGGTTGTTTTGAGCATGAAGATTGATGATGGAGTTGGTTGGTTCGTATAGGTTAGATTGCATGCATAGTCTCTTTGAGTGTTTGATCCCTCCATGCCCCCACCTTAATGCCTTATAATTGCTGCCATGTGTAATAAGCATGCTCATCTTTTTTGCATGTATGGGTACACATGCCCCAAATACATCCTCATGCTGGCATATCATCAATAGAATCATGCTAAGCTATCCCTATGTTCATGTGTCACTTGATCTTCATGCGTAGGAGCACTCGCATGTACTCTACTGTTCATGAGCATAATATGTAGAAATGCATGCATGTGCTTCATGGTTCCAAAAGTATACATTTTGATTTAGTTCCTGGTTCCCCTATGCCATGATTGTTTTTTATTATGTGGAATGTGAAGAGCCAAGACAAGGACACTTGAGTCCTTGTCCCACTACTGAACACCCCAAGAAGCCCAAGAACCCATGCCCAATGCAAAAATCTGAAAGAACCATGTTTTCAGGTTGATCCAACAACTCAGGTCGAATCAACAGGGTCCTATTTGTAGCCGGCTAGAGATGCCGGATACACTGGTCTTTATGTACATCCCGCATCTCAGGCTCACTACATATGTTACATTGAGTAGCCAAAACCCCAGGTCAGCTACACTGCCAGAATGCCATTTTGCTATTTTTATGATCTTGTGCTATTTTCTTGATTTGTTTGATCAATCGGATGAACCAGAAGGGTTTCCGGGTCAACCGAAGACCCAAGACGGCTCATGGACCAACCCGGTCCAATTTGATGCCAGTTGGCCTTCCAATGGGGCCCACCAAACCCAACACACTACTTTTGCTAAATAGAGATAAACAAACCAATTGAGAGGGCCGAGCCCACTTGAGGCCCACCAAGGCCCATTTTGAAGCATGTTGCCTAGATTTAGGCATGGTTTGGCCGAGACCACGGGTAGGGCCTATCAGGCCCGCTAAAGCCCATTGAACCAAGCTAACTTAGGGTTCTCAAACCCTAATTCAGGAAGCCTTGGGCTTTCAAGCCCAAGCCCAGGCAAAGGGCCCCAAGCCCAAAGCCTAGCTCATTTTTGGTGAAGATAAATAAAAGATAATCAAAATCACTTGGCAACCAACTGTGTGGCCCACTCAAGGGCCCACAAAGCAATCTCGGCCCACTTTGGCATGAAAATCCACTTAAATAATCAAACTTGAATTTCAAAATAAAATTCTATTCATTGAACCAAAGCCCAAAGGGCCTCTCAGGCTAGACTGAGGCCCACCAGGGAACATGTGGACCACACTTGGCCCACCAAGGGATCCGTGGGCCTTCCAATGGGGCCCACCCAATCAGACTCACTTCATTCAATAATAAGAAGATAAAATCAAATAAAGGGACCCACACCACTTTGGCAGTCCCGTCAGACTTAACCAAATTGAATGCTGGAATAGGAATCGGGTGAGTGAGAGACCAAAGTTGATTCAAACCAGGGAAACCTATGGGACCCGTCATTCAACGGGATGGACTGGGGTGTCTACGGACTTCCCCAGACCGCAACCGAGAACTTACTTAGAATCTCAAGCCGCAGACCAAGCCATAATAGAAAAACTTAAGCACCCAGGTGTTTGCCTGCACCCCATCAGGCAGTGGCGACTCCAAACAAATCCCAAGGCACGCATCATTTTGCATGCGCCTCGCCGTGCGACCAAAATCAGGTGCGCACAGGGGTTTCATACGTTTGTTGAAGAAATGAATTACTTTGTGATGAATTAGAATGTTGTCACGAATATTCCGGCCCGGAACAAAGGCAGCTTGGATAGGATCAATAATTGCCGATAACAAGGGTCTTAGTCTCTACACTAAAATTTTTGAAATAATTTTATAACAGACATTGCAGAGACTAATAGGCCGATACTGGTTAAGAGTTCTTGGATTAGGGACTTTTGGTACAAGGACGATAAATGCGTGATTAAGTCCTTGTGGTAAAATGCCCCATCGGAAGAATTCTTGAACAGTTTCCACTACTTTTTCACCCACTGTGTCCCAAGAATTGTGGTAGAACACGGCCGGGAAGCCATCAGGTCCAGGAGCCTTGTAAGGATCCATATTTTTAACAATGTGCCAGATTTCTTCAGAAGAGGGTACTGACAAATAACTGAGTTCTGGGCATTTGTGATCATTGGTTCGATAAGACCTGGAAAATTTAAATCTGTTCCTCTCGGCACCTCCCTGTACAAAGATTCAAAGTGAGATATAATATGAGACTGTAATTGAGCAAAATCAGTTAATTCAATATTTTCAGAAGTTCTCAGAGAATGAATGTAGTTCTGTCGTCGGCGCACTAATGTGGTTTTGTGGAAAAACCGAATGTTGAGGTCCGCCTGTACAATCCGCTTCACTCTAGATTTCTGGAACCAGTGTAATTCTTGTTGGGACAGCAACTTAGCATGTTCTTTTTTGCATTTGTTGCTCCTTTGCCATGAGGTTGGCATTACCATTTCTAGATATAGATTCTTGAAGTTCCTGTATTTGTGCTTTAATCTATCCAATCCAGTCATGAATATTACCAGACTTTTTCTTGTTCCATCTCCTTAGCTCCCAAGCAAGATAATTCAGACAATTTGGTAATGACGTGTATGATACCTTCTGGTTCTAGATTCAATGAACTAGCTGTGGGTAGGTAGGTTCCTCCAACTACATGGCCTCAAAACAGAAAGGCCGATGTTTTTCTCTGTTTTCATGCATAAGACGTAAAACCATTGCACAATAGTCGGATCCAATTATAGCCTGAGAACACAGCAGAGGGTTAGGGTATAAATCAAAGAAATCATGTGTAACGAACCCCCTATCCAGTTTTTCTGAGATTCTGTAGAACCCTTGTTGACCATTGGTCCACGTAAATTGTGGACCCTTAATAGGCAATTCGTATAAATTACACTCTCGAATAAATTGAGAGAATAACTCTGATTGGTATCCATTCAAAGGGGATCCTCCACGCTTATCTACCTCTGCTAACATTGCATTAAAATCCCCTTTGACAAGGGGAGGTGGGTGGGTGTATCCTCCACGCTTATCTACGTCTGCCCTCTGCTAACATTGCATTGAAATCCCCTCTTACAGAGATTCTCAATTAGCTGCCATTGCTGGTTGTTACCAAAAAAAAAAAAGCTGCCATTGCTGACGTTGAATATTGGAATGGGAGCTGGCATGTAAGAACGCGACTTGACAATTCTTGTTTGCCTTCGCTTCGCCCAATCCCATTTGGTGCTAGTGTTAATTTGCATTAAATTTCACGTGGGCAGTCGGTCAACATTGCGTTCATCATGCGGGTAGCCCACGTGATAAGCGCAGATTTTAATGCTTCTCTGAAGACCTATCTATTGTGACGTTGCTGCCTCGTCACGGTGGGCCCGTGAATGCTATCAATTAACAATGACGCCCAATTTAACGACAATGGGAGGGATAATATTCTTCATTACCAAAAAAAAAAAAAAAAAAAGAGTAATATTCTATTCATTACCAAAAAAGAGGAGCAATATTCTATTTCGGTAGAATGTGACTCAAAATCTCATTTACAAAATTTTCAGGTTTTTTTGTTATTTTGTTCTTTTCTCCCCAAATTCAAGGCTGAAACACAATGTAAAGACTTGTAAGAGACCGTGTGGGCTTGTAATTCATTTCAAACTTTTGTGTGCTGACTTTTCAAACCGTATTTGGATTTCTTTTGGGTCCCACCGCTGCCATAGTCGGAGGGGGAGACCGCTGCAAAATCGTCTGGTGCTGGATGAGGCACAACTCATGTCATATCCTTTTCCCCTTTGGGAAAATTATGAAAAAGGGCTGCTTTTTGTCGATAATTATAAAAGCAGTCAATCATAATTGGGAATTACATAAAAGGATCACTTTTCATCAATAATTATAAAAACAATCCATCATAATTAAATTACAATATCACTTTTCAAGAATAATTAAATTTGAGCATCACTTTACCTGGGACCCATGTACGTGGACACAAGCACATCTAAGTGGAATGCGAGCGCATCTTATACGAGACACAAACGCATCTTATATGGGACACGAACGCATCTTATATAGGATACAAGCGTATTTTACATGAGACATGAGCGCATCTTATATGGAACACAAATGTATTTTACATGAGACACAAGTGCATCATACGTGGACACAAACGTGTTTTACCTACAATAAAATAACATTATTTTTTAGTTCTTTCTGAAAAGTGACCCTTCAAGTCAATTATTTTTGAAAATCAAGTCAATTATTTTTTAAAATCAATATTTTTTTAACATCTCTATAAGTGACAAAGAAATAGAAAACAGTAATAAAATTTCAATCAACAAAATCTCATGATATAGGTTTCAACACAAAGTAAAGATGTGAACAAAGTTATGTTGTGAATATTTTATTCTACAACTTGAAATTTTTGTTGGAAAAGGACTGTAGATCTACTACCTCAATCGTTGTGAATCCATCTTCTCAAATCTCCATAGCTTTCTCCTGTGGCTTCCCAAATCTAAACTTAATGTCCTAGCCATCAAAGCCTTCATTTCTAGGGTTTTTCCATCCTTCTAATTTCACAGATCCTATTTATATCTAGTTTTTTTTTTTATATCTAGTTAATAGGGTTTACTAATCCCACTTTAAATTAATAGTTTTTTTAACATATAAAATTAGAATTATTCTAATTTTCGTATTATATTTATTGCCTATTTTTAAATTATGCCTACTCACCCTATTTCTCATAGTATTGTATGAATTAAGCCCCTTAATTAAGCATAATAACTAGAAAAACCCTTTTTCTATTTAATAAGCTATAAAAATGTTATTTAAATCCAAATTAAAGCTAAATTATATTCCATTAAAATTTTAAAACTAGTAAGTTATGTAATTAATAATTTAGTCACTCAAAATAATTAGAAAAGAATGAAACTATCCTCACGAAAATTCTAGATTGTTACAACAAGTGTGGTAACAAATTCCCAATCTTGTATTTTACCATTTTAACAGACTTCTATTTGATAATTTTTGGTAATATGCTATTTTTTTTGTAAAAGAATTAATATGTTCCCATGCTTAATTATCACGGGTAAAACAATTAGTTACTATATTAAATAAAGTTGATTCGAGCACTTCCTATATGATCCTCGTTGAGGGAGAGGGACTCATTTAGTGTGTTCTATGGTACCATCTATGAAAGGCAGGTTTGCATGCCCGTTTCAATAGTGGGACCCACTCCCCAGATGAAATCCCAGCCGATGGTACAAACGTACTAGGGGTGTCAATTGGTTTGGTGCAAACCGAAATCCAATTGGACCAAACCTAATTTTTTTGGTTTGGTTTGGTTTTATTCTTAGTTTGTTTTGGTTTCGGTTAGAAAAAGTACAAACCGAATAAGTTTGGTTCGGTTTACAGTTTAGTTGATGGAGAAACTGAACCAAACCGAAAACCGAACTATGATTATATATGTATAATTTTATATTACATATAATGTATGTACAAAATTTTCAAAATCTCTTATTAAAATTTGTTGTCAAAACCTACTATTTCTCTTAGTAAGAATTTCTCTTGAGGAGGTTTGGTATAAAAACTAAACCAAACGACCGAATTGTACCCGTAAACGTACCACCTGCTTTTTAGCACAGAGTAAACACTTTCTCCTTGAGCGGATGAGATCCTGTACAACCTTTATCTACAACCTTATATGCAGCTTTTCATAGGATTGCTTAAAAATTTACAGATATGCCATTCACAATACACATGGCATGATCTTGTGAAAAGCTGCATATAAGTTTGTAGATAAAGGTTGTACAGGATCTCATCTGCTCCTTGAGGCCCATATCCATTACTCCAGATTTCATGAACTTCCATAGAACTTGCAGGGGGCACGTCAAAAGAAAATTTGGTGAGTCTATTTCCTGCACGATTTGCTTCTCTAAGAACATGGCGAACACAAATTTCGTCGAAAGGTAAGCTGGGGTATCTATAGCTTTGGTAATGACGTCATCGATAATGAACCACGGAGGCTTATCTGTAGTGCATACAAATATCCATTAATTTGTAGATACAGCTTCAGCCATGAGTCTAGTATTAGAGCGATCCATGAATTTATAGACCAAACGCAAATTGACACTAGCGTTGGGCCATTACATTAATATATCAAATACAAACATCACTCAACATTATTATTGGAAGGACAAACGTGCTACACCATGTATCAAACAAGGAGGCTTATCTGTATATATCGGGCAATTAATCCATTAGCCATTAGTAATAAATAAAACATCACTCAACTTTATTATTGGAAGACAAACAAGTGGAAGCAGAATTACTGAAAGGTAAATTAAACAAATAATGGGCAGAGTGAAACTGTAGAGACCCAGTCAAAATATTAGTGGTTGACCCCAGTCAATATATTGACTCAGTCAAGTCCCTAGAATAAAGGCTTATGGTTGGTGCTGTGCAGGGTTTAGTGTGCCTGCACACTCACCATGTACAAGTATTAGGAAAGGGGCTGATTTAGTCTTTTCACTCTTAAGTTAGGGTTTGGAAAAAAAAAACCTAATCTCCATCTCCTTTCATTCAATCGCAGGAGGCAAAAAGAAACCTAGAAGGGGGAGGAGAGAAAATCCAAGGCACTAACTAATCTTCTCCAAATCAACTCTGCAGCAGGAAGGTAAGTTTGGTTATTAATCCTCCTATGAATGCATATATTCAAAATCTATGAGAGAATTAAATCGTTTTAACCTTACATGTTGAGACAAATCGTAGAGACGTAGCATTTGGATTCTGTCGTTAGTTTTCTTCATAATCTACGAACCCCGTGGCTTGCGTTCAATGGTGATATGCAAGTTTTCAATTATTATATTCTCTTTTCTTTCGATGCTTAGATGGGATGGGCGACTGGTTTGGGTTTACAGGTTCTGCGACTGACAAATTAATGAGGTTCTTTAATTCGCATTTGAGTGAATGACTTCAACTCGTTTTATTTGGGGTAATTATTAGTGTCTTAAATTTGTCTGATTCGTCTCCTTTGGTTTCCGGGTTCTACGTTTGAATGTTGGGTTTCTTTGTTTCTCAGATTCGTCCTTTAGTGGAAGTCTGTAGGAAATTAGCTGAGATGATGGCTGATGGGTTTTACTTTTCATAATTATATTTTGGTTAAAGGAAACAAAAGTTATAACAAAATGAACATGAGAAATTCTGACGTGTTGGACCTTTTCTCCACTGTCTTTTGTGAGTTAATGGTTGCTTCAAAACATGACTCCTATATGCAAAATCAAAATGAAATGAAAACCTCCTAGGCCTGTACGTGTACCAGAGACAGTGTAAGGCCGTGTACTGACAATTCCCATCTCATATTCATAGTAGAAAATTACTGTTATTCAAATCCAGAATGTGACTATTTCTTTAAAATGGAGTTGTTCTATGTATTGAGAAATACGTAAACATTGCGGAATTATGCGTTAGTAAAGAGTATTGTGCTTATAATGATTATTTAGATTGTATAAACCTAGGGTTTAAATTATGTATAATTCCTTGTGAAATCACTTGTATTGTTAGCCCAAATTCTGTTGCCGACATCATTTATGTGAGTGTTATAACCCGGTATTGTTGATGAAAATGTTGGGTATACGTTTGTTGGTCGGGCGTGTTATGGGAACTGAGCGGTGACTCGACAGACATGCGCTGGAACTGAGCAGTGACTCGACAGGCATGTGCTGGATCAGAGCAGTTTACTCAGACAGACACGACCCAGTTGTTGGTGCTTACATAAAAACGCTATGACCAGGGAGCTGTGTTTAGTATACAGACTAGCATAGTTGATATGGTGTGATAGTTTATTTTTAAGTGGAAAAATTGTGTTGTGGTCTTGTTATCACTAAGAGTTATTTTCTTAATATCTTGATGTTTGTTTTTCTTATCTTGTAAGTGGTTAAATTGATTGACATGTTTTTATGACTACAAATATTATTCTTGTAATGGTGTCTTGCTAGTTTCTACTAAGCCTGTATATGATGTAACTAATGACTTGATTTTTGAAGCATGTAATTCATGTAGGGAATAATAGCCCTACTTACTGAGTCGTGAAACTCACTCCTTACTTATTTTCAGGTAACCGCAAGACTGTGCAAATGAAGTAAAGGGAATAACTCGGATAGGAGTGATTGATTTGGACATTGAATATCTTAGTATTCTGATTCGGTGTTGAACTTGTAATGGATGTTTCATGTTACTTCGACGAATTTGTTAGACTCACAAATTTATCCTTAACTTTGTTAATGAGACATCTCTCTATTTTCCAATGTAACCCTAAACACTAGTACAAGGAAATATTTTGTTTGGTAGTTAACGACATTGAATGAATTTTAGGAATCGCTTACGAGCAGGGTTACGTTCCGGTCCTATACCTTGTAACATTATACAAGTGATGGAGTTGGGGCGTGACAAAGTGGTATCAGAGACGAAGGTTAGGATTTAGGGTAGACGTAATTATAGATTGTGACTAAGATTTAGGAATTTGCTTGAAGTATTAGGCTGTGATGCAATTTTTGTCGATTGTGAACGATTGCTTGTTATTTGTTGAAATGTGAAATTGATTTACTGGTTCCGTGGTATGATAGATCAAGTGTTATTGGTGATTGTATGTTGCTGGAATTTGGTGGTGTGTGAATTGTTAATGATGTGCAAATTGCCGAATGCATTGGTTGATTGTGGTTGAGTGATAAAATTTAAAATATAGTTATAGTATGCTTGTTGTGACATTTGTTGAATTATTGTGTTAAAAATTTTAAGTGCCATTTCCTCATAAGTTTCCAACTCAGACATAGATGGCGGGAAGGAGAAGCCAGACTACGGGGACAGGAATTGGACCTTCGAGAGAGGGCCAAACACCCCACCCGGAAGATATCATGAGAATGATCAGTGATATGGCTGGAGTCCTGCAAAGGACAATAGACCAACAACAACAGTTACTGCAACAGCAACAAATCAGAGCTCCCATCGATCCAATGCCTCAAGTGGTGCAGGCAACACCGGGGACACTATTAGAAAATTTTAAGAAGTTGACACCACCTGCGTTTCGAGGTGAAGCTGATCCTACGAAAGCACAGGACTGGATCACTGAACTCGAAAAGATCTTTGAAGGAATGGGGTGTTCTGATCAGGACCAGGTACGTCTTGGTGCTTTTATGCTGCAAGGGGAAGCTTATAAATGGTGGGAGATGACCAAGAAGATCCATCCAGTGGTTGGGATGACTTGGCAGATATTTAAGAGTCTGTTTTTCGAAACATATTTTCCTGCTAGTTATCAAAGGCAAATGGCCTCGGAGTTTTATCGCTTGGAGCAGGGTCGTTTATCTGTTGCTGAGTATGAGACTCAGTTTACTCGGTTATCTGGGTTTGCACCACATGCAGTTTCAAATGATGCAGCCAGAGCAGAGAAGTTTGAGGAAGGATTGAGGCCATCTATCCGATCCAAGGTGGTACCTTTCCGCTTTACCTCTTATGCAGATGTGGTGGACACTGCTAGGAGAGTAGAGAGGGAATTGGACATGACCCAACAGGCCAGGGAACAGCAATATGATAAGAGAAAGGGAAAGCAAATGCACTCATCATCCTCATTTAGAGGACAGTTTGAAGGAAAGAGGAAGAGGACTCAGGATTTTTCAACTTCTAGTGGAATGACTATTCCAGCAGTACCTGTGACTACTAGGCCACCACCTCGATGTTACAACTGTGGGAATGTGGGGCATTTACGACATCAATGCAGAAGGCCACCTAGGGGGTCAACCCAGCCTCAGTATGGAGGCAATGCCCCAGCCCTTCCGCCACCACCCCAAGGTAGGGTTTATTCCTTGGCTACTCAGGATGGTAGTGCGTCAAATGCAGTGATAGAAGGTATTTTGTTCCTATCTCACATGCCTGTGACAGTTTTGTTTGATACTGGTGCATCATTTTCATTTATTTCTGCTTCTTGTGTGCAATGCTTGGGTTTGGACCCTGTATCTGTGAAGTCTGCTATGATTGTGAGTAACCCAATTGGTGGTTCAACCAAGTTGGGTTGGATTTGCAAGTCTTGTAGGTTGGAAATTGATGATGAAGTGTTGCTAGCTGATTTGGTTGTGATTGATATGAAAGAATTCGATGTGATTATTGGCATGGATGTATTGGCTAGTTATCATGCTAATGTGGATTGTTACCATAAAACAGTGACTTTCTATCCTAAGGGTAGACCATCATTTGTATATGATGGGTCTAAGTTGGATCAAATTCCTACTTGTGGGTTAAGAGTTATGGCTAGAGAGAATTTATCATCTTTAAAACAGATACCTGTAGTATGTGACTTTCCAGAAGTATTCCAAGAGATACCAGGGTTGCCACCTAGGCGTGAGATTGAATTTAGCATTGACTTGATATCTGGTACTAAACCAATATTTTTGACTACTTACCCGATGGCCCGGGCTGAATTGAAAGAATTGAAGGAGCAACTAGATGGGTTGATGAGTCTAGGTTTCATTAGACGAAGTACATCTCCATGGGGGGCACCTGTCCTATTTGTCAAGAAGAAGGACGGTTCCATGAGGTTGTGTGTAGACTACAGGAAGCTCAATAATGCAACTGTGAAAAACAAGTACCCTTTACCCAAAATAAATGATTTGTTTGACCAGCTAAAGGGTGCCAGACACTTTTCCAAGATTGACTTGAGGTCAGGCTACCACCAGTTAAGAATAAGAGAGGAAGACATACCTAAGACCGCATTCAGGACCAGGTATGGGCATTATGAATATGTCGTTATGCCTTTTGGTTTAACGAATGCTCCTGCAGTCTTTATGGATTTAATGCATCAGATTTTCCGAGATTTTCTTGATCAGTTTGTAATCATTTTTATTGACGATATACTGATTTATTCAAAATCCTCCGAAGAGCATGAAAGACACTTAGACTTGGTATTGAAAACCCTGAAGGAGCAGCAGTTATATGCCAAGTTTGAAAAATGTGAGTTTTGGAAAGAGGAGGTAAAATTCTTGGGGCATGTGGTATCCAAGGAGGGAGTGTTGGTGGATCCTTCTAAGGTAGAAGCAATATTAAAATGGGAACAACCGAAAAATGTAAATGAAATTAGAAGTTTTCTGGGTTTGGCCAGTTACTATAGAAGGTTTATTGAAGGTTTTGCACAGATTGCTTCTCCCTTGACCAAACTCACTAGGAAGGGTGTCAAGTTTGCTTGGTCAAACGACTGTGAGAGATCTTTTTCTGAATTAAAGACTAGGTTAACTTCAGCACCTGTGTTGACATTGCCTGTAGATGGAAAGGGGTTCACGGTCTTTACAGACGCATCTCTTCAAGGTTTGGGTTGTGTTTTGATGCAAGATGGAAAGGTGGTAGCTTATGCTTCGCGTCAGTTGAAGCCTCATGAGCATAACTACCCCACCCATGATTTGGAATTAGCAGCGGTGGTTTTCGCTCTTAAAATCTGGCGTCAATATTTATATGGGGAGAAATTTGAATTGTTCTCTGATCATAAAAGTTTAAAGTACATTTTCTCCCAGAAGGACCTCAACTTAAGGCAGCGTAGATGGATGGAGTTAGTAAAGGATTATGATTTCACATTGCAGTATCACCCGGGAAAGGCCAATGTTGTAGCCGATGCCTTAAGTAGGAAGCCCAGAAGTTTGTTGTATAGATTGGCGGTTCAGGAGAATAGTTTGGCTGAAGTGGTGGCAGAATTGAAACTATGTCCTATATCTCATTTATCTCAAAATTTCATGTCCCAGTTGAGTGTACAGCCAGATTTGATTGAAAGAATCTTTGAGCAGCAACAGTTTGATCAAGAATTACAGATGTTGGCAGCTGATGAGTCTAAACCGGAATGGAAAATCCATGCAGATGGTGGTATAAAATTCAATGGTAGAATTTGTGTTCCTAGTGAAGAAGGTTTAAGAGACGAGATATTGGAAGAGGCGCATAAATCTAAATATTCTGTGCATCCAGGTGGAAATAAAATGTATAAGGACATTCGGCAAGTATATTGGTGGAATGGCATGAAGAATGATGTGGCTAAATTTGTTGCCAGATGTATAGTGTGCCAACAAGTTAAAGCTGAACACCGAAGTCCTGCAGGGTTGTTACAGCCATTACCTATAGGAGTGTGGAAGTGGGAGAATGTCTCCATGGATTTCATCTCAGGTTTTCCTCGAACCCGAGATAATCATAATGCTATATGGGTCATAGTAGACAGGCTTACGAAGTCATCTCATTTCCTTCCTGTTAAATCAAATATTTCTATGGATGAATTGGGGAAGTTGTATGTAAAGGAAATTGTCCGTTTGCATGGGGTTCCAGTTACTATTGTTTCTGACAGAGACTCTAAATACACTTCTGAGTTTTGGAAAAGTCTCCATAAGGCTTTGGGAACTCGTTTGAATTTCAGCACCGCTTTCCACCCACAAACTGATGGACAGACTGAGAGAGTAAATCAAGTTCTAGAAGACATGTTGAGGGCATGTGTACTTGATTTTGGAGGAAATTGGGACAGCCATATTCCTTTAATTGAGTTTGCTTACAACAATAGTTATCAGGCTAGTATTGGTATGGCCCCGTTTGAAGCGTTGTATGGTAGACCTTGCAGATCCCCGTTGTGCTGGACTGAAGTGGGTGAGAAGGCCTTGCTAGGCCCGAAAATAATACAGGAATCTTCGGATAATATCAAAAGGATCAGAGAAAGATTATTGGCTGCCCAGAGTCGCCAAAAAAATTATTCAGACCGACGGAGGAGGGGGTTGGAATTTTTTGAAGGTGATTATGTTTTCCTAAAGGTATCACCTATGAAGGGGGTGTTTAGATTTGGGAAGAAAGGAAAATTAGCACCTCGTTATATTGGGCCTTTTGAAATCGTGGAAAGAGTTGGAAAGGTAGCGTATCGGTTGGACTTGCCTGCTAAATTATCAGCAGTACACAACGTTTTCCACGTTTCCATGTTGCGAAGATTCTTCCCAGATCCCACACAGATGGTAGATTGGAAAACATTGCCACTTAGAATTGATACTTCGTATGAAGAAGTCCCGGTTCAAATCCTCGATCGAAAGGATCACACTGTGGGAAGGAAAACTACCTCTCTTGTGAAGGTACTATGGAGCAACCATAGTGAGTCCGAGGCAACTTGGGAATTGGAAGAAGAAATTAGAGCAAAGTATCCGAATTTTCTTTTCTGATGAGGTATGTATCTATTAATGGCATATGGGTTGTTATTGATATTATATGTAAATCCACAATTTCGAGGACGAAATTTCCATAAGGTGGGGAGATTGTAGAGACCCAGTCAAAATATTAGTGGTTGACCCCAGTCAATATATTGACTCAGTCAAGTCCCTAGAATAAAGGCTTATGGTTGGTGCTGTGCAGGGTTTAGTGTGCCTGCACACTCACCATGTACAAGTATTAGGAAAGGGGCTGATTTAGTCTTTTCACTCTTAAGTTAGGGTTTGGAAAAAAAAACCTAATCTCCATCTCCTTTCATTCAATCGCAGGAGGCAAAAAGAAACCTAGAAGGGGGAGGAGAGAAAATCCAAGGCACTAACTAATCTTCTCCAAATCAACTCTGCAGCAGGAAGGTAAGTTTGGTTATTAATCCTCCTATGAATGCATATATTCAAAATCTATGAGAGAATTAAATCGTTTTAACCTTACATGTTGAGACAAATCGTAGAGACGTAGCATTTGGATTCTGTCGTTAGTTTTCTTCATAATCTACGAACCCCGTGGCTTGCGTTCAATGGTGATATGCAAGTTTTCAATTATTATATTCTCTTTTCTTTCGATGCTTAGATGGGATGGGCGACTGGTTTGGGTTTACAGGTTCTGCGACTGACAAATTAATGAGGTTCTTTAATTCGCATTTGAGTGAATGACTTCAACTCGTTTTATTTGGGGTAATTATTAGTGTCTTAAATTTGTCTGATTCGTCTCCTTTGGTTTCCGGGTTCTACGTTTGAATGTTGGGTTTCTTTGTTTCTCAGATTCGTCCTTTAGTGGAAGTCTGTAGGAAATTAGCTGAGATGATGGCTGATGGGTTTTACTTTTCATAATTATATTTTGGTTAAAGGAAACAAAAGTTATAACAAAATGAACATGAGAAATTCTGACGTGTTGGACCTTTTCTCCACTGTCTTTTGTGAGTTAATGGTTGCTTCAAAACATGACTCCTATATGCAAAATCAAAATGAAATGAAAACCTCCTAGGCCTGTACGTGTACCAGAGACAGTGTAAGGCCGTGTACTGACAATTCCCATCTCATATTCATAGTAGAAAATTACTGTTATTCAAATCCAGAATGTGACTATTTTTTTAAAATGGAGTTGTTCTATGTATTGAGAAATACGTAAACATTGCGGAATTATGCGTTAGTAAAGAGTATTGTGCTTATAATGATTATTTAGATTGTATAAACCTAGGGTTTAAATTATGTATAATTCCTTGTGAAATCACTTGTATTGTTAGCCCAAATTCTGTTGCCGACATCATTTATGTGAGTGTTATAACCCGGTATTGTTGATGAAAATGTTGGGTATACGTTTGTTGGTCGGGCGTGTTATGGGAACTGAGCGGTGACTCGACAGACATGCGCTGGAACTGAGCAGTGACTCGACAGGCATGTGCTGGATCAGAGCAGTTTACTCAGACAGACACGACCCAGTTGTTGGTGCTTACATAAAAACGCTATGACCAGGGAGCTGTGTTTAGTATACAGACTAGCATAGTTGATATGGTGTGATAGTTTATTTTTAAGTGGAAAAATTGTGTTGTGGTCTTGTTATCACTAAGAGTTATTTTCTTAATATCTTGATGTTTGTTTTTCTTATCTTGTAAGTGGTTAAATTGATTGACATGTTTTTATGACTACAAATATTATTCTTGTAATGGTGTCTTGCTAGTTTCTACTAAGCCTGTATATGATGTAACTAATGACTTGATTTTTGAAGCATGTAATTCATGTAGGGAATAATAGCCCTACTTACTGAGTCGTGAAACTCACTCCTTACTTATTTTCAGGTAACCGCAAGACTGTGCAAATGAAGTAAAGGGAATAACTCGGATAGGAGTGATTGATTTGGACATTGAATATCTTAGTATTCTGATTCGGTGTTGAACTTGTAATGGATGTTTCATGTTACTTCGACGAATTTGTTAGACTCACAAATTTATCCTTAACTTTGTTAATGAGACATCTCTCTATTTTCCAATGTAACCCTAAACACTAGTACAAGGAAATATTTTGTTTGGTAGTTAACGACATTGAATGAATTTTAGGAATCGCTTACGAGCAGGGTTACGTTCCGGTCCTATACCTTGTAACATTATACAAGTGATGGAGTTGGGGCGTGACAAAGTGGTATCAGAGACGAAGGTTAGGATTTAGGGTAGACGTAATTATAGATTGTGACTAAGATTTAGGAATTTGCTTGAAGTATTAGGCTGTGATGCAATTTTTGTCGATTGTGAACGATTGCTTGTTATTTGTTGAAATGTGAAATTGATTTACTGGTTCCGTGGTATGATAGATCAAGTGTTATTGGTGATTGTATGTTGCTGGAATTTGGTGGTGTGTGAATTGTTAATGATGTGCAAATTGCCGAATGCATTGGTTGATTGTGGTTGAGTGATAAAATTTAAAATATAGTTATAGTATGCTTGTTGTGACATTTGTTGAATTATTGTGTTAAAAATTTTAAGTGCCATTTCCTCATAAGTTTCCAACTCAGACATAGATGGCGGGAAGGAGAAGCCAGACTACGGGGACAGGAATTGGACCTTCGAGAGAGGGCCAAACACCCCACCCGGAAGATATCATGAGAATGATCAGTGATATGGCTGGAGTCCTGCAAAGGACAATAGACCAACAACAACAGTTACTGCAACAGCAACAAATCAGAGCTCCCATCGATCCAATGCCTCAAGTGGTGCAGGTAACACCGGGGACACTATTAGAAAATTTTAAGAAGTTGACACCACCTGCGTTTCGAGGTGAAGCTGATCCTACGAAAGCACAGGACTGGATCACTGAACTCGAAAAGATCTTTGAAGGAATGGGGTGTTCTGATCAGGACCAGGTACGTCTTGGTGCTTTTATGCTGCAAGGGGAAGCTTATAAATGGTGGGAGATGACCAAGAAGATCCATCCAGTGGTTGGGATGACTTGGCAGATATTTAAGAGTCTGTTTTTCGAAACATATTTTCCTGCTAGTTATCAAAGGCAAATGGCCTCGGAGTTTTATCGCTTGGAGCAGGGTCGTTTATCTGTTGCTGAGTATGAGACTCAGTTTACTCGGTTATCTGGGTTTGCACCACATGCAGTTTCAAATGATGCAGCCAGAGCAGAGAAGTTTGAGGAAGGATTGAGGCCATCTATCCGATCCAAGGTGGTACCTTTCCGCTTTACCTCTTATGCAGATGTGGTGGACACTGCTAGGAGAGTAGAGAGGGAATTGGACATGACCCAACAGGCCAGGGAACAGCAATATGATAAGAGAAAGGGAAAGCAAATGCACTCATCATCCTCATTTAGAGGACAGTTTGAAGGAAAGAGGAAGAGGACTCAGGATTTTTCAACTTCTAGTGGAATGACTATTCCAGCAGTACCTGTGACTACTAGGCCACCACCTCGATGTTACAACTGTGGGAATGTGGGGCATTTACGACATCAATGCAGAAGGCCACCTAGGGGGTCAACCCAGCCTCAGTATGGAGGCAATGCCCCAGCCCTTCCGCCACCACCCCAAGGTAGGGTTTATTCCTTGGCTACTCAGGATGGTAGTGCGTCAAATGCAGTGATAGAAGGTATTTTGTTCCTATCTCACATGCCTGTGACAGTTTTGTTTGATACTGGTGCATCATTTTCATTTATTTCTGCTTCTTGTGTGCAATGCTTGGGTTTGGACCCTGTATCTGTGAAGTCTGCTATGATTGTGAGTAACCCAATTGGTGGTTCAACCAAGTTGGGTTGGATTTGCAAGTCTTGTAGGTTGGAAATTGATGATGAAGTGTTGCTAGCTGATTTGGTTGTGATTGATATGAAAGAATTCGATGTGATTATTGGCATGGATGTATTGGCTAGTTATCATGCTAATGTGGATTGTTACCATAAAACAGTGACTTTCTATCCTAAGGGTAGACCATCATTTGTATATGATGGGTCTAAGTTGGATCAAATTCCTACTTGTGGGTTAAGAGTTATGGCTAGAGAGAATTTATCATCTTTAAAACAGATACCTGTAGTATGTGACTTTCCAGAAGTATTCCAAGAGATACCAGGGTTGCCACCTAGGCGTGAGATTGAATTTAGCATTGACTTGATATCTGGTACTAAACCAATATTTTTGACTACTTACCCGATGGCCCGGGCTGAATTGAAAGAATTGAAGGAGCAACTAGATGGGTTGATGAGTCTAGGTTTCATTAGACGAAGTACATCTCCATGGGGGGCACCTGTCCTATTTGTCAAGAAGAAGGACGGTTCCATGAGGTTGTGTGTAGACTACAGGAAGCTCAATAATGCAACTGTGAAAAACAAGTACCCTTTACCCAAAATAAATGATTTGTTTGACCAGCTAAAGGGTGCCAGACACTTTTCCAAGATTGACTTGAGGTCAGGCTACCACCAGTTAAGAATAAGAGAGGAAGACATACCTAAGACCGCATTCAGGACCAGGTATGGGCATTATGAATATGTCGTTATGCCTTTTGGTTTAACGAATGCTCCTGCAGTCTTTATGGATTTAATGCATCAGATTTTCCGAGATTTTCTTGATCAGTTTGTAATCATTTTTATTGACGATATACTGATTTATTCAAAATCCTCCGAAGAGCATGAAAGACACTTAGACTTGGTATTGAAAACCCTGAAGGAGCAGCAGTTATATGCCAAGTTTGAAAAATGTGAGTTTTGGAAAGAGGAGGTAAAATTCTTGGGGCATGTGGTATCCAAGGAGGGAGTGTTGGTGGATCCTTCTAAGGTAGAAGCAATATTAAAATGGGAACAACCGAAAAATGTAAATGAAATTAGAAGTTTTCTGGGTTTGGCCAGTTACTATAGAAGGTTTATTGAAGGTTTTGCACAGATTGCTTCTCCCTTGACCAAACTCACTAGGAAGGGTGTCAAGTTTGCTTGGTCAAACGACTGTGAGAGATCTTTTTCTGAATTAAAGACTAGGTTAACTTCAGCACCTGTGTTGACATTGCCTGTAGATGGAAAGGGGTTCACGGTCTTTACAGACGCATCTCTTCAAGGTTTGGGTTGTGTTTTGATGCAAGATGGAAAGGTGGTAGCTTATGCTTCGCGTCAGTTGAAGCCTCATGAGCATAACTACCCCACCCATGATTTGGAATTAGCAGCGGTGGTTTTCGCTCTTAAAATCTGGCGTCAATATTTATATGGGGAGAAATTTGAATTGTTCTCTGATCATAAAAGTTTAAAGTACATTTTCTCCCAGAAGGACCTCAACTTAAGGCAGCGTAGATGGATGGAGTTAGTAAAGGATTATGATTTCACATTGCAGTATCACCCGGGAAAGGCCAATGTTGTAGCCGATGCCTTAAGTAGGAAGCCCAGAAGTTTGTTGTATAGATTGGCGGTTCAGGAGAATAGTTTGGCTGAAGTGGTGGCAGAATTGAAACTATGTCCTATATCTCATTTATCTCAAAATTTCATGTCCCAGTTGAGTGTACAGCCAGATTTGATTGAAAGAATCTTTGAGCAGCAACAGTTTGATCAAGAATTACAGATGTTGGCAGCTGATGAGTCTAAACCGGAATGGAAAATCCATGCAGATGGTGGTATAAAATTCAATGGTAGAATTTGTGTTCCTAGTGAAGAAGGTTTAAGAGACGAGATATTGGAAGAGGCGCATAAATCTAAATATTCTGTGCATCCAGGTGGAAATAAAATGTATAAGGACATTCGGCAAGTATATTGGTGGAATGGCATGAAGAATGATGTGGCTAAATTTGTTGCCAGATGTATAGTGTGCCAACAAGTTAAAGCTGAACACCGAAGTCCTGCAGGGTTGTTACAGCCATTACCTATAGGAGTGTGGAAGTGGGAGAATGTCTCCATGGATTTCATCTCAGGTTTTCCTCGAACCCGAGATAATCATAATGCTATATGGGTCATAGTAGACAGGCTTACGAAGTCATCTCATTTCCTTCCTGTTAAATCAAATATTTCTATGGATGAATTGGGGAAGTTGTATGTAAAGGAAATTGTCCGTTTGCATGGGGTTCCAGTTACTATTGTTTCTGACAGAGACTCTAAATACACTTCTGAGTTTTGGAAAAGTCTCCATAAGGCTTTGGGAACTCGTTTGAATTTCAGCACCGCTTTCCACCCACAAACTGATGGACAGACTGAGAGAGTAAATCAAGTTCTAGAAGACATGTTGAGGGCATGTGTACTTGATTTTGGAGGAAATTGGGACAGCCATATTCCTTTAATTGAGTTTGCTTACAACAATAGTTATCAGGCTAGTATTGGTATGGCCCCGTTTGAAGCGTTGTATGGTAGACCTTGCAGATCCCCGTTGTGCTGGACTGAAGTGGGTGAGAAGGCCTTGCTAGGCCCGAAAATAATACAGGAATCTTCGGATAATATCAAAAGGATCAGAGAAAGATTATTGGCTGCCCAGAGTCGCCAAAAAAATTATTCAGACCGACGGAGGAGGGGGTTGGAATTTTTTGAAGGTGATTATGTTTTCCTAAAGGTATCACCTATGAAGGGGGTGTTTAGATTTGGGAAGAAAGGAAAATTAGCACCTCGTTATATTGGGCCTTTTGAAATCGTGGAAAGAGTTGGAAAGGTAGCGTATCGGTTGGACTTGCCTGCTAAATTATCAGCAGTACACAACGTTTTCCACGTTTCCATGTTGCGAAGATTCTTCCCAGATCCCACACAGATGGTAGATTGGAAAACATTGCCACTTAGAATTGATACTTCGTATGAAGAAGTCCCGGTTCAAATCCTCGATCGAAAGGATCACACTGTGGGAAGGAAAACTACCTCTCTTGTGAAGGTACTATGGAGCAACCATAGTGAGTCCGAGGCAACTTGGGAATTGGAAGAAGAAATTAGAGCAAAGTATCCGAATTTTCTTTTCTGATGAGGTATGTATCTATTAATGGCATATGGGTTGTTATTGATATTATATGTAAATCCACAATTTCGAGGACGAAATTTCCATAAGGTGGGGAGATTGTAGAGACCCAGTCAAAATATTAGTGGTTGACCCCAGTCAATATATTGACTCAGTCAAGTCCCTAGAATAAAGGCTTATGGTTGGTGCTGTGCAGGGTTTAGTGTGCCTGCACACTCACCATGTACAAGTATTAGGAAAGGGGCTGATTTAGTCTTTTCACTCTTAAGTTAGGGTTTGGAAAAAAAAACCTAATCTCCATCTCCTTTCATTCAATCGCAGGAGGCAAAAAGAAACCTAGAAGGGGGAGGAGAGAAAATCCAAGGCACTAACTAATCTTCTCCAAATCAACTCTGCAGCAGGAAGGTAAGTTTGGTTATTAATCCTCCTATGAATGCATATATTCAAAATCTATGAGAGAATTAAATCGTTTTAACCTTACATGTTGAGACAAATCGTAGAGACGTAGCATTTGGATTCTGTCGTTAGTTTTCTTCATAATCTACGAACCCCGTGGCTTGCGTTCAATGGTGATATGCAAGTTTTCAATTATTATATTCTCTTTTCTTTCGATGCTTAGATGGGATGGGCGACTGGTTTGGGTTTACAGGTTCTGCGACTGACAAATTAATGAGGTTCTTTAATTCGCATTTGAGTGAATGACTTCAACTCGTTTTATTTGGGGTAATTATTAGTGTCTTAAATTTGTCTGATTCGTCTCCTTTGGTTTCCGGGTTCTACGTTTGAATGTTGGGTTTCTTTGTTTCTCAGATTCGTCCTTTAGTGGAAGTCTGTAGGAAATTAGCTGAGATGATGGCTGATGGGTTTTACTTTTCATAATTATATTTTGGTTAAAGGAAACAAAAGTTATAACAAAATGAACATGAGAAATTCTGACGTGTTGGACCTTTTCTCCACTGTCTTTTGTGAGTTAATGGTTGCTTCAAAACATGACTCCTATATGCAAAATCAAAATGAAATGAAAACCTCCTAGGCCTGTACGTGTACCAGAGACAGTGTAAGGCCGTGTACTGACAATTCCCATCTCATATTCATAGTAGAAAATTACTGTTATTCAAATCCAGAATGTGACTATTTTTTTAAAATGGAGTTGTTCTATGTATTGAGAAATACGTAAACATTGCGGAATTATGCGTTAGTAAAGAGTATTGTGCTTATAATGATTATTTAGATTGTATAAACCTAGGGTTTAAATTATGTATAATTCCTTGTGAAATCACTTGTATTGTTAGCCCAAATTCTGTTGCCGACATCATTTATGTGAGTGTTATAACCCGGTATTGTTGATGAAAATGTTGGGTATACGTTTGTTGGTCGGGCGTGTTATGGGAACTGAGCGGTGACTCGACAGACATGCGCTGGAACTGAGCAGTGACTCGACAGGCATGTGCTGGATCAGAGCAGTTTACTCAGACAGACACGACCCAGTTGTTGGTGCTTACATAAAAACGCTATGACCAGGGAGCTGTGTTTAGTATACAGACTAGCATAGTTGATATGGTGTGATAGTTTATTTTTAAGTGGAAAAATTGTGTTGTGGTCTTGTTATCACTAAGAGTTATTTTCTTAATATCTTGATGTTTGTTTTTCTTATCTTGTAAGTGGTTAAATTGATTGACATGTTTTTATGACTACAAATATTATTCTTGTAATGGTGTCTTGCTAGTTTCTACTAAGCCTGTATATGATGTAACTAATGACTTGATTTTTGAAGCATGTAATTCATGTAGGGAATAATAGCCCTACTTACTGAGTCGTGAAACTCACTCCTTACTTATTTTCAGGTAACCGCAAGACTGTGCAAATGAAGTAAAGGGAATAACTCGGATAGGAGTGATTGATTTGGACATTGAATATCTTAGTATTCTGATTCGGTGTTGAACTTGTAATGGATGTTTCATGTTACTTCGACGAATTTGTTAGACTCACAAATTTATCCTTAACTTTGTTAATGAGACATCTCTCTATTTTCCAATGTAACCCTAAACACTAGTACAAGGAAATATTTTGTTTGGTAGTTAACGACATTGAATGAATTTTAGGAATCGCTTACGAGCAGGGTTACGTTCCGGTCCTATACCTTGTAACATTATACAAGTGATGGAGTTGGGGCGTGACAGAAACACACCTTAATGCAACATAATGCTTTGCGTCTGGCTGGTTTAGATGCATCACAGTGAAGATCTGTTAAAAGTGACGCCATTAATACTGGGATTGGGCGAAGCAAAGGCAAGGAGGACCTTGTCACGTTCCAGCACCTCCATGATTTGTTCTTCCAAGGTCACCCATGCTTCTACTCCGTCGCCTTCTCTGGTGTCCATCAGAGAAACAATGTTGTTTATTCCTGGGACTGCTTCATTGAAAAAACATACCCATGCTGGCTTTCCCCATCCAAAATCAGCCTCATAGAAAGGCATCCTACACACACTACTGAAGATACAAGAATCTACTCTCTCTTTAGAATACTGATGCTCTTCTTCTTCCGCTTCTTCAAGCATTTTCGAGACCCCCTTATCACCTTGATATTGTCTTAGATATTCGTTGTCAATTTTTCTATTAGCTTCTCTCAGCTGAAGCACCAATTCAGCCAACTCGCTCTCGCTCTCGTTCCTCAATGATACAGTCGCGTCCCAGGCCATATTTCCAATAGTATTTCCTGGTAAGGGTGGAATTAGCCTCCCACGGATGTTAATCATATGTCTCGCCACAAAAGGAAGCCTTGTCGGACCTGGTTTTACTCTACATGTAGCCATTATACGTTGCCAGATGAGACACGACACCACTTCAGCCCTCGTGGGGTGCTTCGTGGTACTTGAAGAAATTCTGGTACTCACACTCGCCTTGAGAGCTGCTATGCTTGAGCCTGTAAACACAAACCTTGCTTTCCTTGGAGTGATCAAATCCGTCTTGGATGGCTCAACATTTCCATTTGGCAACAATCTTGATAAATCTAAATCCCTTGATGGGTAGAAAGAATCTTGTAAGAAGATGGGAGACACAGATTCACTAGAACCTCGTGCGATCGAGGCCCAATCTTTAAGAAAAGTCGTCCACGACGATCCATCAATGATCATGTGTAGAGCGCACATGCCAATTGCTAATCCTCCGCAATCAAAGTTGTTTACTTGAATGGCTAATTGAACCATACAGTGATCTGATTGAGTGGTCACAGACTCACATGGTAGAAAACGATTAAGTACCTCCATGTCAGGCTTCCTTAGGATCTTGGAGAGCTCACAGTTGACACGGGCTTCTACATAATCAGCTCCCTCGTCGTTACAGTCGATCCTTGAGAAGCCATCTTTAAGCCTTCCAGCAAATGGGTAGTATCGCGACAAGGTCTCCGACAAGGACCTCTTGAGCTGATTAGATCTTTCAGCATTATGGATTCCTCCTTGCTTGCTTATGTTCGGGTAAAAGAAAATGAAAGGAGTATAAGTGGGGAAATTCGTCTGGTCAAGAAGCGAGAGCTTAAAGCTTCTGAGATGAGGAGTCGGAGAGGATGGTTTGATAGTCTCTCTTGAGATGACTTCAACCTTCATCTTCTCCTCGTGATATTCGTGATATTCCAAATATGGAAACTCTTAGTCTTCCCAGGCTTCAAAATGGCTATTATGCAAAATGAATCTGAAATGTGTGGCTCTCCTAAAAGATAAGGTCAATTATACAAGAGAAAGGCTGCTATAGCCCTGTCCCCACTTATCTTGACATGCATGTCTAAAATAACAAGGAACGTAAAAATCGTCTGCAACTCTTACTTTTACCTTTTTAGGAGATGAAATCGTCAGCAATGCTTTAGTGTATTCGAGATTGATTTGAGCGTGAGATGCTGTCAAGCGGAGCATCTGACGGTCTATGTTTATTGAGGTGGGACCCACCTGACACATTTAAATAAACAAAAATAACATGACCGTGAGATGCTCCAGATGGCAGCATCTCACAGTCATTGCAGTCTGCAATGCAGTAAGGCATTGCAGACGATATCATTCCCCTTTTTAGCTATACTGCAAATCCTCTGTGCCCATTAAGTGTGCCGGTACTGTGTGCCATCAGAGGAAGGAAGAGGGCGTTAACACACTCTCTCCTCCACATGGCATGTGCCTATAGACGGCATACTAAACCGGCACACCTAATGGGCACAGAAGATTCCCAGTATTTTAGCTAGGGTCCTTAGTTCCAATTTATTAGTAAAAACCTTATTGATGCAGATTTATAGACTCTCATTATAATGCCTCAATTAATAATCTTGGCTACTACCATCATAATACATGAAGAATATATTGACTATAAAAGCATAATTTTCAAAATTCAATTTTTTTATTTACGGTCCTAGATTTTTAGTGCTTAACAACTAAGTCTCCATAAGCTTTCAGCCTTTTGGAGCAACAATTAAGCATTTAATGAATGGTTTCCGAGCCAACAACGACCATGTATGGTCATAGTTTTAAGTCATTGAATACCCATATATGAGTGAAAGACATCACACTGGCCAAGTGAAGCAGACCTAATAAGGACTAATAACTAGGTTTACTTACCTGGTGAAACGTACTTGGACTTATAACACGTGCATCTCATATTATCCGTGTCTTGACAATATTCGCGCCCCCAAAAAAAAAAAAAAAGATTCAGTTGAGATTAATAAATTCGAGCACCTATATTTCTTCAGAGAACAAATCTTTACATGACCATATTCACCCTTGATACATTTTTCTTTTTCTTTTTATCCAAAGGATGCACAGAACTCCATTAATTAGGCATGTTTCCCCAAGAAAATTTTGAAAATCCTTGTCCTTCAGTTCTAACTTGGTCCCATCGTTCAAACATTCACTACCAAAAAGCCAATTTTTACCGGCGGTAACAAACCGCCGCTAATAACTAGGTTACCGCCGCTAAAACAATTACCGGCCGGAAGACAAAGCGTCGCTAGCGCTGCTGTCGGTGATTGAATTAGCCGCGGAAATAGCGGCGGCAATATATACCCGCCGGTCATGAATACAAATCCACGACCGGACGAACTTTCCGCCGCAAAATGTCGATACTTTACCGCCCC
Source organism: Buxus sempervirens (assembly GCA_947561395.2). NCBI lineage: Eukaryota > Viridiplantae > Streptophyta > Magnoliopsida > Buxales > Buxaceae > Buxus > Buxus sempervirens. The sequence continues at coordinate 11,701,447 of OX387183.1, forward strand.
ACATTTTCCGGCGGTAATTTTACCGCCGCTAATGCCCCCCATTTACGGTAGGAAATGTTACCGCCGCTTATTGCTCATATATTCCGGCGGTAATTTTCACCGCCGCTTTTGCTCCTAGATTTAGCGGCGGTTAATATTACCGCTGGTAAATATTCCAAACATATACCGGCGGTAGATGTACCGCCGCTATATATTCTTTAGCGTCCGAAAGCTTACCGCCGGTAAAAGTCTATGCCTGCTAAAATATTTTAGTGGCGGTAATAATTACCGCCGCTAAAAGTAACACCTGCACTTGCTAAACAATGGTTAGTTAGTCTATTCCATTCATTCTAAATACACCTGATATAACCTGTTAGCAGAAAAAAAAAACTATATACAGCATTCCACCAAATAATGAAAAGTAATCGAACTATATACAGCATTACACCACTAACTAATCATTTATAGTAGAACATTTGAGAATTATATAGAAGAGTTATACTTGTTTCTAAGGATGTAGAGAAGGTTGATTATGATGAATTCAAAAAAATACACTCCAATAGATCATATGCATCCATAATGATTTGGTCCTTGAGGAGCTGCTCAACCTAAAAAATAAAACAAAAATCAGTAATACAAGAAGGCCAAGGAAAGCTCAATAATGGCATGCAATCCCATTTAATTAAGCTAACAAGAAAATTGTCTGCAAATGAAAAAACTTAGTAATATTTTGACTGAAGATAAAGTTTTCAAACAAATTGTGATGAAAATACAGGATTCTTATTGCTGACACAATTAGTTGCAATAAGGCAATTTTTTCTTGTTCTATTGTTAACCAATGAAAATATAAATATCTGCTATGCTGCAAAACCAGATAAAGAAACAGATGATGAGCAGTAACACACCTGTGAACAATTTTAAAATACCAAATTTATTCAAATCCCAACTTTAGAACTAACTAGATAGACACAAAAATAATATCCTAAAATTTTTCAGAAAAATGGCTATATAACGCCTGTACATACGAGAATGGGTGTGAGACATGGGAAAAAATCAATCTACATGATTTCCTCAATCATCACACGGGATTAAATAAAACAAAGAGTCGCCACCATTCAATTTAGGTGTGAATGGACACCAAAATATTAAATAAGCACAAAAGGCAATTTTAGGGTAAAAATAACCCTCCTTAAAAAAACAACCAGAGATGGGTAAGGGGATTAAGTTATAAACAGGGGAAGGTGTTAGGCACCCCTATTCATCCACACAAGGTGGTTGCCAGGCATTGTTCATGTTTAAAATAAAGGAAAAAGCTTGCTATAAAAATCAGGAAAATCACAAAAAAAAGCAAAAATATATGGTTTTTTCATATGAATAGTCTGATTGATCCAGAACTATCAAACATGATCATACCATTCCTAGGGTTTCATGATCAAAATAAAATTGAGATAAAATCAAATAAAATCCATTTAAAGTGAAAAATCCAAAAATCTGGCTTTAAGTCAAATTCTAGAAATCTAGAAAAATATGATTTTTATAAAATATTTCAAAATTGAACTTGAATAGTCCAGGACATAGATAAAGCCCAAATTTCACATTAAATCAGAAAACAAAAACCAAAAATACCCACGTTGATGAAAAACACCAAAAGGGGAGAATTTAGACCGTAGGGTCTTCTCTCAATAATGAAAAACGATTTAAAAACCACATCATGAAACCCTAGAATTTACTTAATTTACTTTCAGGCTTCTAGATCCAGATCTACCATATTGATCATGATAAATCCAGGATCCTAGCCTAAAACCACAAAAATCACGAAAACAGTGCTGTAGGTGTAAAAGTGGGGATCTCATGCTATAAACATCATAGATTCATGTTATTCATTCAAATATATCATAAAAAGCATTAAAACATGATCAGGATATTTAAAACAGCCACATATTACAGATTAGAGCACATGGGGGTTTACCCTACGGATCCACCTGTTCTCTTTTCCCCTAGTTCTCTCTTCACGTTTTACGGCTAGAGAGACTCTTGAGGTACTTGTAGATAGGTTTGGTTACACCAACACAATCAAAGGCCTTATTCTATGAAAAAAAGAAAAAAAAAAGATATGGGGTTCTATTCTAGGGATCCACCTGTTCCCCTTTCCCCTAGTTCTCTCTTCACGTTTTACGGCTAGAGAGACCCTTGAGGTACTTGGAGACAAGTTTAGGAATACAAAATAGATATGGCCTTATTCTACAGCAATAGAGATGATCCTATTACTTCTAGAATTGAAGACAGAAAATAAAAAAGGATAGGGGACTTACCTGGATGGAGCAGGCAGAGCAGCAGGGATTCCTTTCCTTCTCTTGGAGCTTTTGATTCTTCAAAATTTCGTGGCCCTTAGCTAGAGGAATGAGCCTCTATTTATAGACACACCCAGGGGTATGGTTGGTCCAAGGTTTGGCAAGATAGAGTTTCAGTTTGAGTTAAACACAAGATCATGCCAATCCTTTATCCACAAGGATAAATGTGATAATTCGAACAGATAAATAAGAGAATTCGCTTATCCAAGAGAGATATTTGGGTGCAGATAAGGCTCAAAAATAAAAAAGGTAAAATTCGCACAAAGACCCCCGTGCCCGTAAATATATTACGGTCGCGCCCTGCCCGTATTATTAATACGGGCACGCCGTGACCGTATATCAACTGCAGGTATGACCAGACCGTAAACAAAATACGGTTATGACCAGTTTGGCCAGATTTTATACTTTTTTGACCTGTTTCAAATCCCAATTAATATTTTCAATTATTTTCTCATTTTTAGTGCAATTTGGGGTGTCTACAATGGGCTAAGCCCCCAATCACAAATAATCACCTAATAAACACAGTTTATCATACAGAACATAATAAGATATGAGTATTCTAATAAATTTTTCATGCATATACTTCAAAATTCCAATGACAGTTCTAGAATATTGAAAGGACTGTAATTAATCTGACAATCAAATCCCCACACAGGAGATGTCACATGAAAAAAAAATGGCCTTCAAATAATCAAATCCCCATACAGGAGATGTCACATGAAAAAAACTTGAAAATAGATCAAATTTAGAAAAGTACGGAAAAAAAACCAATAGGTAAAATAACTAAAATACATCCAATAGCTGAAAAAATGAGATTAAATTTGAGGATATATACACACGAGATCACATACCTCGACAGGCGATTTCAAATGTCTGAAAGGATCAATATATTCACATATTAAACACTGAATCTAAGAATCAAAATGAAAATATAATATAAAATGCCCCTATAATGGACACTATTAGTGAGCTACTAAAAATTTAGGGATTGTTTAGGAACCTAAATAAGCATTTAAATGGGCACAGAACGAAGACTATAATACAATAAGTTCCTTAAACAATAAATCTACAAAAGAGTACCAAATTCAGCCAAAGAAAACAAAAATAACTCTAACACGTGTAGAAATCAATAAGAACTTAGATCTACCATTAGGAACCCATAAATGGAGTTAGACAGAAAAGTTTGGATACTAATATTTTGACTGAAGATAAAGTTTTCAAACAAATTGTGATGAAAATACAGGATTCTTATTGCCGACACAATTAGTTGCAATAAGGCAATTTTTTCTTGTTCTATTGTTAACCAATGAAAATATAAATATCTGCTATGCTGCAAAACCAGATAAAGAAACAGATGATGAGCAGTAACACACCTGTGAACAATTTTAAAATACCAAATTTATTCAAATCCCAACTTTAGAACTAACTAGACACAAAAATAACATCCTAAAATTTTTCAGAAAAACGGCTATATAACGCCTGTACATACGAGAATGGGCTAAGCCCCCAATCACAAATAATCACCTAATAAACACAGTTTATCATACAAAACATAATAAGATATGAGTATTCTAATAAATTTCTCATGCATATACTTCAAAATTCCAATGACAGTTCTAGAATATTGAAAGGACTGTAATTAATCTGACAATCAAATCCCCACATAGGAGATGTCACATAAAAAAAATGGCCTTCAAATAATCAAATCCCCACACAGGAGATGTCACATGAAAAAAAAATGCCATGTCATGTCCACATCAACAAACGTCAACAAAGTGCCACTGTCCAACTACTTAAAAACCAACTTCTGCTATCTAATTTTTCTTTCAAAAGCCGAACAGATCATGCATGTTGAACACAGCATGGATCACTATTGTTCTTCCCCTTGTTCTCAAAGTTCGTCTAAAATATATCCTCTCACAGGAACCTAGGTCTCTATTTATGTTGGTTTATGAACAAACCATCATTAAAGTCCTCAAGAAATGGATCCAATTTTGGTTTATGAAAATGAAATTAGAAATAAAAACACCCACATACACAAACGAGAAAACAAGTGTCTGAAGTAAAACCTCCTCAACATTTAATAACAAAATGATGAGCTTAAATACACAGATGCACTCACACACATAAATGTAGATATAAGCACTCATACAAAACTATACTGAATAAACTAAACTGAAAAAATACTCACGTTCTAGGAAATGTTCTAGCAATGATCAGGAGGGCTGTCTGGCATTTGGTGTGGAGTATCATCCCCACCAGATGATTGTCCAGCCTATAATATAAGTAATTACTTTTCATTAAATGTACATATTAAGATAATGTAAAAAAGTGAAAACTATTTTAATTATTGTATGCATACTACCTGTCCCGCAAATGAATAAAATAAACGTTGAAGCTCTGCTATCTGTCTATTAGCCCGCTCCATATCTCTGTTAGACCGCTCAGCTTGTTCCGCTCGTAGTCGCCTCTCCTCTTCTAATTGTTCCTTCAGTTTATTTAGTTCTTGCGCATCAACGCCTTGACGGCTTGAGGAGGAGCCCGACATTTTAGTGGAAGTAACGCCCATCCCACAACATCTTACCCGACCATGGGCGTCAGGTCCCATGACTTGTGTGTAGATGTCATCACAAGAGGTACCATCTGGTGTGCCAGCAGCCATAAGATTTCTCATTTGCTCCTACAAAAAATATGTGAATAACTTTAAAAATATGCTATTCATGAAATAATTGCGTCTAATTAACTGATAATTTTAATTCAACTTACTATCTTATTTCCAGCATCCTTGCTAACCGGGGAACCGTCCTTCCGTAGATGCGTATGGATGAAGGTCTCTGCTCGCCCCGACAATTCCTGCATGAAAATGATGCAAAGGTATAAGTCATTTGTAGTTAGCTTGAAGTCCTTAACAAGTGTGTATACCTTCTCCTTTCGAACTCGAGCAAAACTTCGAGTGCTAGCTGTATGTGCTAGCGTCTGCTGAGCACGATTGTTACGATTTCAATCTGACAAGGCCTGATACATAAAAAAAATTAATTAATTAAGGCTTTACAAATCTACTATATGCTAAAAACCAACAATAGCAAATTTTTTTTTTTTTTTGGTATAAACCTACAATAGCATTTAGAAGAAAAATATTTACCTGAGCTTCTTGTTCACCCCAGTGGTACACAAGTACACTCCATTGTGCTTCAACCACCGATGGAGGACTATTTCTAAATCTTTCCTCATTTGTTGCATACGGATCATAATACTTCCGCTTCAACTCTGATTTGTAGTCTTTCCATTTTTTATTTATAGAACGAAAAACGAAGTTCTTCAAGCTATCATTAACGTCAAATTTACTCTGCATAAAAATGCATGACATAACAACGATTATAAACAACAAACATCAAACAGTTGAAACAAGTAGTGAACAAATTCAAAACATTTACAATAGGTTGCGAATGCTTTACCTGTACACGATGCCATGCGCTCATTTTGGCATCATCAGATACCTCTCTCCATGTCTTGTGGATCAATGGTATTAACGAACCATCTCGGGCTAATATCCCCAAATAATTCGATAATTTGGAGACATGCTCTCCAACCGGCTGTCTCATATCATCAACCTCAACATGGAATTTCTGACCAGGTGGTAGACGATGTACATCTACACACCTGGTGAGACCTCTAGTCCTCCTCGTAGAAGATGAGGAGGCCTCAGCCGCATCGGTCGATCCATCCATCACACCTGTATAATCACAAGATAGAAGAAACAGTTTATTAGGAATACAGACTTTAAAATACATATCTGAATTTGAAGTCGACACTTCCAAAATTTCACATGCTAGGCTTATAAGTTATAAATCAAGATAGAAGAAGGATCAAGTGCAATCTCATGTTAATAAGTAGATCGAAGTAGTTTACTATAATTGATCAAAGAGGTAGTTTACTAAAATTGATGAAAGAGGTGGGTTTTCTATGTAAAGACCAATCAGCTGAAAGTCATCTCTGTAAAAAATCTCAATAGGCATGATGGCAAAGGCTATGCATCACAAGCTCTTAAACATTCACCAATTTCAGATTTTCACTAAAGCATATGGCATTTAACCAAAAAGAAAGGACTAAAGCTGAGAGATTTACATGTTCCCTTTCTATTTAATAGACTTTATGGTTTCAAACTTTCACTGAAGCATTGCTTTTCTATTTGAAGAGGATGAAGCAGGGACAAAGGAAATGTCATTTCCTTCCAATCATGATCAATCGGTACGATTGTAAAGATATATCCATCAAGATTCATCCATCACACCTGTATAATCACAAGACTTATAGTAAATACAATGGAAGTTGCAAAAAATCAAAGGGAATTATAATGCTGCAGATAAAAGGAATTTCCATCCTTATACAAAGCATTGTTAGTTGACCTTTATACAATCCATATATCAATAATCATCTTCAACATTATCTGAATCGTCTTCGTTTGAAGCATCGTGAGTGGGAGGAATTTGTTTCTCCAACATTTGAGGAGCATCAACTGTTATTGCAGGTACATCTGCTCTCGCCCAGCTCACACCATCTAAATCATCTCCGCGACCCGCTAGATCTTGTGGACTGTATGATTCACATTCCATATATTGATCATTGACGACTTCTCTAACATCAAACAAGTCCCTAGGCTTGGTCTTTACAACAACGTTCCATTCTTCATCGACTGGATCAGGTACATAAAAAACTTGCTCAGCTTGGGTTGCAAACACGAATGGGTCGTCCAACACTTGCTGCCCCGTATTCAATAAGCGCTTGAAATTCACAAGTGTGAACCCCAGCTCATCAGTCTTAATTCCCCTTCCTTGTGCCGTAACATCTACCCAATCACACTTAAATAATATGTATGTGAGGCACTCCGAATACACCAACTCGATTATATCAGTTAGACGTCCGTAGTAAGAGATGTTGCTTGTTATTGGCCGTTTGTCCTTAGCACTTGCATAACTAGTAGTGCTTGCGTTCACAACAACACCACTGTTTTGACTTTTTGCTGATCTATCTTTCTCATATATGCAAAACCGAAATCCATTGCTTATATAACCCTTAAGCCTTTTTGCATAAGAGTATGGGCCCTACGAGAGCAACACAACTTCCTCGGGTACACTAGTTTTTGAATTTTTCAATGTTGCAACCTATTCACAGGGACCGAAGATGTTAAAACATTCGAAGGGAAAAAAATTAATAATAACAACTATATAAACACCAACCGGACGTGGAAATTTTTACTCACATGATCCTTAAACCACTGTGGGAATTCTTCATTTTGCTTCTTTTGTAGTTCATGAAGACTTGCTTTAGGCTTAGACATCCTAAGAAGAGCAAGATGAGTCCTGCAAGTTAATAAAAATAAGACAATCAATCCATCCAATCGAAGCATCGCACTGGGTTATGCAATGGAGGACATAAGCATCAATATCTTACTATTGATATGATGCAACCCTGTCATCATTGAAAAGCACATAAGGATTTATTTGTGCCCATTCAATATTTGATAGTTTAAAGGACTGGGCACCGCAATCGCACTATCATCAACATTTCTCACTGGTCGGTTTGTTTTAGATGCCACATTTGAGAGGTATCGAGAACAAAATATCATACACTCTTCTGCAATGTATCCTTCTGCAATTGATCGTTCCGGGTGAGCTTTGTTTCGTACATACGACTTCAAAGTAGATAAGTACCTATAATTTAGAAGATTTCCATTTTCAAATTTAACGGATAACAATCAATTAATGGTACAATTTGGTGTAACTTGAAATTGTGCATAACAAACCTCTCAATTGGATACATCCAGCGGTAATGAACAGGTCCACCTAGCATCACCTCATCCGCTAAATGAACTGGCAAGTGCACCATAATATCAAAGAACGCTGGAGGAAAAATCCGTTCCATCTCGCACAGCACGTGCGCTATACGTTCCTGAAGTCGCCTAAAGTCATCAGCATCGCAAACTTTAGAGCACAACTCTCGGAAGAAGTTGCTCAACTCTATTAGAACAGCTGCTACATTCTTCGGCAATGCCTTTCGAATAGCAAGAGGCAAGAGTTGTTGCATTAGCACATGACAATCATGGCTTTTAAGGCCGAAAATCTTAGACTCTTTAATACTTACACGCCTTGAAATGTTGGAGGCATATCCATCAGGGACTTTCAAACTTTTCAATACTTTGCAGAAAACATCTTTTTCACGCTTATCCATCGAATAACATGCAGCTGGCAAACATGCTTTCTTTCTATCAGGCAATATAACTGGATGAAGTTCATGTCTAACACCAAAATCTATCAAATCCAAATGTGCTTTGAGATTATCCTTAGATTTCCCCTCGATATTCAACAATGTACCAATTATATTATCACAGACATTTTTCTCAATATGCATTACATCCAAATTGTGCTTTAAGGGGTTATCTGCCCAATACGACAATTCAAAAAAGATACTTTTTTTCTTCCAATTATATGGCATGCCACTTTCTGCACTGTTTCTTCCACGCTTATGCTTTCCAAATATATTTGAACTGTCCCTCAGTTGATCCAATATCTGGAAGCCTGCTAATGAACTAGGAGCTTCCCTTGTCTCAATAGTACCGTCGAAAGATTGTTTTTGCTTTCGAAATCTGTGATTAGGAGGCAGAAACCGACGATGACCCATATAATAGTGCTTTCTTCCATTACGTAAATGATAGCTGCATGTATCCTTGTGACAAGAAGGACATGAATATCGTCCTTTTGTGCTCCATCCGGAAAGTATAGCATACCCAGGAAAATCACTGATCGTCCACAACAATGCCGCACGTAAATTAAATTTCTCCTTCCTCAATGCATCATAGGTCTCAACCCCAGAAGTCCACAAGTCTTTCAACTCATCTACTAAAGGTCTCAAGTAAATGTCAAGGTCGTTTCCTGGACCAAGAGGCCCTGGTATCAATAAAGAGAGAATCATATTAGGTTGCTTCATGCATAACCACGGTGGCAAGTTGTACGGGATCAAAATAACAGGCCAAGTGCTATGCGATATACTCATCGTCCGGAATGGGTTAAACCCATCAGTTGCTAAGCCAAGTCGAATATTACGAGGATCCGAACTGAACGTAGGGTTCATCACATCAAGAGATTCCCAAGCAAAAGAATCTGCTGGATGCCTCATCATTCCATCGACAGTGCGGCCCTCTGCATGCCATCTCATATCATTAGCAATTTTGGACGACATATACAACCTCTGGAGACGTGGTTTTAACGGAAAGTGCCTGAGAATTTTTGCTGGCTTCTTCTTACCCTTCTTATCCGAGTACGCGTCCTCGGATTTCCATCTAGATGTACCGCAGATATCACAAGATTGTTTCTCAGATGAATCTTTCCAAAACAACATACAATCGTTCGGGCATGCATCTATTTTGTTGTAAGTTAAACCTAAATCTGATATCATTTTCTTCGTCTGAGAAAAATTCTCTGGCAACGTTGACCCCTCAGGAAATACCTCTCTCAAAGCATCAAGCAATTCACTGAATGAATTATTGCTCCACCCACCTCGACACTTTATTTCATAAATTTTGAGGACGAATGACAATTTCGTGTGTCTTTTACAACTAGGGATTACCTCTTTATCAACATCCGATAAAAGTTTTTCATATTTACTATAATCCTGGTTTGCAGTGTCTGTTGATAGACACTGCGGTGAACTTGCAGACATTCTTTCACCACCTTCGCCATGGACCCCAAGAATATCTTTTAACATAGTCTTCATTTCATCACCACCGTCTCCAGTATCATCCCGAGATGAACTTGCTATATGGAATTCCTCTCCATGATGATACCAGTTTGTGTAATATTTATCAAACCCGTTGCATATCAGATGATCATATACAGCCCCCTCACTTTGAAGCAATACATTATTGCATTTCGGATAGGGACACTTGATCATCCCATTAATGGTTGCTCTACGATCATAAGCGAACTTGATGAAATCCCGAACTCCAGTTCGATATTCTTGACTAATCCTATTTCACCAACATTATATCATTATTTATTTAATTTATATATGACGCTTTGGGATTGAATTTAAAACCTTTAAATACTAACATAATGAATACCTAGAGAGCTGAATCCAACTTCTATCCATTTGTTCGTACACTTGTAGAAATATGTTGAATTTCCTTCTGCAAAATTTCAAACCATTGTACAAGCCTTACGCCAAACTTTGCACATATATTCAACTTCAAAACTTTGTACACAATTTGTCAGTTAAGTCTTATTGTTATAAGACTTAAATCATTATTGAATTCAAATTAAATTACAATATAACATATTTGTTAATAGTGTATGGTAACGTGAATACTCATCAATTTAAAACATTCTTCCGAAATAAAGTAAATAGGATATGCCGAGATATCTCACTTTGATGCCCATTCAAATTCCAATTGAGATCCTTTTGAACCTTAAAAGATTTGGCTCTTAAAATTTTAACAATTGTAACAAAAAAAAAAACCAAACGTAGTTCACATCTCCAAGGAGGGTATTTTGGGTACTCAAAGCATAGATAAAGCTTTCTTACCCTTAAATGTAAATAAGAGGGACAAATCAATTAACATTTTTTTTAATCATGACTCTAATGAACAAATGTCTAAAATAGGAGAGATTGTTACATACCAAAAACTTCAAATGGTAAATTGATATTTTAGAAACCTCAAGGGAGAAAGTATGATTGTTAGAAACCTAAAAGGGTAAATTATATTCATAGCAAAATATATATTGAGAGGACTTTAATCACTTTCTTATATATTCACAAACACATGCATATATGCACAAAATGTGTATATATGGTAGCAGATGTTTTAGCTAACCATGCCCTTGACAGTTTCTTTTGTCTTTGGTTCAATTCACAAAACCTCAAGGGTGTACACTCGTTTGAATTTCAATTAATATATGGAGGTCATAATCAACAGTCAAACCGATGTGTAATTTGGGTTGGGTTTAGGGTTTTACCTTTTTTCCGGTTTGGTGTTCAGGTTAGGATAATCAATTCTCAATTTGGGTTTGGTTCGGTTTTGGGTTCGTAGTCATAACCTTGGTTTGGTCAACCGAATCAAATTGGACCAAGTTGCACCCCTAGGTACTACTAATTAACATGCCTACCACCTTTTTTTCCAATGAGAAAATTGGAATCCATAAATCAAAGTAATACTGTATGTAACGCGAGGTGCCCCCTTGGGAATTGTGACAATTTTTATGTTCTTTTTTTTTTTTACAACAATGCCCATTGTTAAGACTAATTTTTTTAGCGATTAAATAGACATCCTTGTCTCAGTCATTTAATACTTAAACAAATTTGCAATTGTTCCCTCCCACCTCTTCCCTTACCATCCATCTAACATCTTTTTCCTATCTATATAAGTGCAGTGTTGCACTTATATAGATTGTCCTATTACTTGTTAGAAAACTTGAAACCCATCAAATTAGCCCCTTAATACATCATCATAATTATAATAACTAGTTCGTGGCAAGTGGGAAAGATGGAAAATTGACAATTTACCCTTTAAGAAGAAGTTCCATATTTCTTACTTTACCTTTGCATAAATATATTATATTCCCTTTTTACATTCTTTGAAAAAGTTGAATATTTAAAATTTTTTTATAGGGTTACGGAATTTCAATTTTTTAAGGTAATTGGCTTTATGATTAAGCATTTACCAATCACTGAATACATCTATAGCCTGTTTGATTTTAATTATAATAGTCCTCCAAAATTAAGAAGCATATATAACAGAAAAAGCTAAACATTCAAGTGAGTAGGATGATCAAATTCAAAGAAAGCTCAGTTATCAGCTAGTTTTAACATTCACATAGGCCAATATATAATACCCAATTCATGAAATACCAAAAAGCAGTGATGCTCAAGCATAAACCTTCCTCAACACACATTGCCTTCCTTTCTCCGATTTTCAACATAAGGTATCTTAGTTTCTACCTCGTTTAGGGTTTTGCAATTTTCAACACATCCTTTTTTTTATTTCTTTTGGAAAAATAGTTTTAAGTGATATTTTTAACATAATTCAGATTCAATCATCAAATTATTGATAATTAATAATTAGTGATTTTTTAAAATAATTAAAAATCAATTCCATTTTACTGTTCATAAAAATTAGGGAAAAACACAAAAGTATACTATTAATAGAATCAAAATTACCTAGAATTTTTTCTTTTCTAATTTCATACATCAATGGAATTTTTACTAACTACCTTAACTGGAAACCCAATTTCATATATACAAAGACCAAAACAGTTATATTCTAATCCTAAATTTTCGGAAAAACGGCTATATAACACCTGTATTTATAAGAATGGGCTAAGCCCTCAAACTCAAGGCGAGTGAAGAAAAAATTGTACAAAGCCTCAAATTCATCATCTAATCGACCTCTAACTTCTCCAGAACGAACATTCATAAACTAAAAATGCAGGGGGGTAGCCTATCTACATACTGGAATCCAGCATAGCCTCTTGTTATCACAAATTGACAATATTCAGAATCATGGCAGTCATAGAGAATCAAAACAGGTTATTGCCAATGGAAATCAGATATCATCTCTAAACAGGTTATTGCCAATAGAAATCAGGTTATTAGGAACATAGAGCACATCACCAACGACATGGTTTACCTGAGTTGATGAAGGACGTGAGCAGCGATACCGGAGGCGACGAGCAACGGTGTTGTCAAAAACTGCGACAGCGATGAGCAACGGCGATGGCGTCGGAAAGTGCGACGGCGCAGCACATGACAATCATGGATCGAGTAGAAACGCAAACAATAAGAAGACAGGACTGCGACAAAAAAAATGAATCACCGAGGCCGGACATGGCTTACCGGAGTTGACGAAGAACGTGAAGGCAAAACCCTTGATGAGCAAGGCAGTGATACTGGCCAGAGGCAACGAGCAATGGCGATGGCGACGGCGACGGCAATGGGCTCTAGTGACGGCGATGAGCGACGGCAGGAGGCAACGAGCAATCGCGACGAGCAATGGATACTTCCAATGATAGCAACGGTGGCGACGGTGGAGACGGCGACGGCGATAGCAATTGGCGACGGCAATGGGCACCGGGCTCCGGCAACTGCGATGGCAATGAACGACGGTGACGGAATATTCGCCGGCAGGAGGAAACGAGTACCCACAGCAATAGTGGCCACGGCGACGGTGATGGGGCGGCGACGGCGACGGCGACGAGCGACGGTGACGACGACGACGACGGCGACGAGCAACGGCAACGGCAACGGCAACGGCAAGGCGACAGCGACAGCGCAGCAAATATTCTCGCAGAACAGATGAAACAGGGAAACAGAGTTCAAATTAGGGATTTTACTCGAATGGACTTTTAGCGGCAGTACAATATTACCGCCGCTACTAATATGATTACCGTCACCTAAACGACAACTTTTAGCGGCGGTACCATGTTACCGCCGCCAAAAGTATAATTACCGTCAGCAACATACCGCCGGAAAAGGGTCTTCTTTTGGCGGGAGTTCCCGCCAACTTATTACCGGCGGTAGGTATGTTACCGCCCCTAAAACTTGATATCGCGGCGGTAAATCCCGCCGCTAAATATTATTCGCGCTCAAAAAACTAGCGCCATATGAATTTCGCACCGGTATTAATTTTCAGTGGCGGAAATTATGATTACCGCCGGTAATTACCCTTTTCGCGGCGGAATCTTCTTACCGCCGCTAAAAATGTGTCGCTAATTCTTCACTTTTTTGTAGTGATTTTACCATTTCTATTGCAACTGATGGTCTTATCTTGGTTTGAAATATATATTTAGACTTAATCCTTCGGCTTGTATTGCCTGCTGGTGAAATTAATTCTGAGATGTGTTATATTCTCGGTCTGATATAAAGTGCAGTTATCCATTAATAGTACACAAGAGAGGCCAAGAAACTAAAAGATACTGTCAATGCTTCATCGACTTTCATAACACGGATTGATCACAGGTCTGTCCATCTTTATATGATCAAATGTACCAGAGAATTCAAAGCCTACAGAAATCTCAAATCTTTTATCACCCTACAAAGAAAAATTTGTTAGAGAACACTGTAGCATGCATGCACCATCACTTCTTGAATTCAACAATTATTTCCAGACATAATCCAAATTACTTGAAAGATTGATACCTTTCCCTATCGCGGAGAACCTTCAGCTTAAAGTAATACAATCTACCCTTGAGCTCCTTCCACATTTTATAGGCATCCTCTTTGTCGGAATAATAGTTGGGTATACAACATCTGTGATCTGGTAACCCAAGTCTGTGTAAGGATTGAAGGGAACAACGCTGCTCACTCGGACTTCAAGCACGACATAGTCTGCAAGAAACATATCTTCCATGGCTTTGTGCGCAAGGTTCATGAGCTTTCTTGCAATGCGGTGCCTGCGGTGAGAGCGAAGCACACAGAGAGAGAATATGACGCCATAACAGTGGTTACTCCGGGGTTTCTTTCTCAATCTTTGCGAGCACATACCCGACGACTCGGCCATTCATGTCTTGGGCGACCTGATTGAGCTGGGGCCATCCGAGGAGGTGATCAAAGAGAACCTTTTGATCATAATTCTGTAGGACACAGAGAACTTTGCAGGCTTGGATTCGGAGAATGTCGTCAACGTACGGTGGCTCTTCTGTTGCAAACCATGGCCGCCACACAGCTGAGGATTCTTGCTATTTCTTCTTCTTTCGACGTCTTTCTTCGTTTTTGTTATAACTCAAGAGAAAAGAAATGTTACAGGGAAGAGCTATTGAAACTTGAACGTGATGAACTAAGAATTGGGTTTCATACTAGATATAATGTAATCTCATGCCTAATGCACGTATATATGACAAGTTATTAACTGATGCACGATTCTCCTTTCCCTGTTTCTCTTCTTTTTCTTGTGTAATATGCCAATACCAAATCGTTATTATTAATTTGTACGTGTTATATATACAAATTTTCTTAATTGGACCTTAGATTTCGAGAAGACATTTTTCTTTTTCTATCAGCCATGGCCGAATGGCCATGGCTCTGTGAAAATCCAAACATGGCTGGAATGTTTTGTCTTGGGATTATATCATGGCTTTCTTTCGGTATATAAAACCCAATCATGCATGCCCAAGTGACCATGGCTTCTTTTGATAATACCAAACTATTTGGCCATGGCTCTCTTTTGATGAAATCCAACTATATATGGCTGTTGGAATTTGTTCTACATATGGAATTTACCATTGTTTCACTCACCATATAAGTGGATGAGATCCTGTACAACCTTTATCTACAACCTTATATGCAGTTTTTCATAGGATTGCTTAAAATTTTACATATATGTCATTCACAATACACATGGCATGATCCTGTGAAAAGCTACATATAAGGTTCTAGATAAAGGTTGTACAAGATCTCATCTGCCATATAAGAGATGGACTTCCCTCACCTTCTCACCTAAATGCCTAGGTTTTAAAGTTGAGGCCCCTCATCTTATATGTTGTTGGCTTTCAACAATGGCCAAATGGCCATGACTCACTTTGATGAAAATCTACACTACTCGCACCGTCATTTTTCTCACAAATTATAAAACTGATCAAGCTCGGCATAATTAAAGCTCAGCCCTCTACAATATCTCATAGATCATCCATATTAAATCTTTTTTTTTTTTTTTTTTGGGGAAAAGGTAAGGTGCATATCTATACTATTATAAAACGAATTGGCCAGATTCTGGCCCAATATTTTGTGTCCAAATTAACCCCATTAAACATATGCATTTACAAATAATAAGTTGAATGGTTGAACCAATGGAAACATTAGCTCAAATGGGCCTCCAAATCAAATTCTCATCTTTGGAAAGAAAAAAAAAAATCAAATTCTCTTCTTTGAAATGATTTTTGAAATAAATTCGATATAAGTTCAAGGGTGCATCGATCCCTTTGGGTGCAGATGACCATGGTTGTACTTCCATTTGAACACCATTGTCTTGTTGGTTAGTTTCTTTTATTTTCCTTTAATTAGAAGCTTTTCTCAGCTTGATCCTGAGGTTGCACTTACCAGTTATGTATCTGGTCATGGTATTGACAAACTTAAGGTAAAGAAGCTAATTTTAAGTTTCAGAGAAAGAGAATTGTTGTAAAGAAGCTTAAGGTAAAGAAGCTTATTTTCGATGATGCAAGACATGTAATATAATTTCGTAATACATAATAAATATGTTTTCTCCACACAAAAAAAAAAAAAAAAAAAAAAAATTTGCGTCCATCAGGTGGACAGCCCCCAAGGTGATGCACGCAGATTTTAATGCTTCTCTGAAGACCCGACTCCTTATCTTGTGTGACCTTGCTGACTCGTCACGGTGGGCCCGCTAATGCTATCAATTAACGATGATTGGGAATTACATAAAAGGATTACTTTTCATCAATAATTATAAAAACAGTCTATTATAATTAAATTACAAGATCTTATTTCAAAAATAATTAAATTTGAGCATCACTTTACCTGGTACTCATGTGTGTGGACACAAGCACATCTAAGTAGAATACGAGTGCATCTTATATGAGACACAAACACATTTTACATGGAACACGAACATATCTTATATGGGACACAAGCATATTTTACATGAAACACGAACGGATCTTATATAGAACACAAGTGTATTTTTCATAAGACACGAGCGCATCATACATGGAACACAAGTGTATTTTACATGAGACACAAGCGCATCATATGTAGACACAAACGTGTTTTACTTACAATAAAATAACATTATTTTTTAGTTCTTTTCAAAAAGTGGCCATTCAAGTCAATTCCTTTTGAAAACGACCATTTTTTGTAAAATGAGATCTTTGTAGACTTGTTTCAAGGAGAGGTCAAAAAGTTATCGTTTCCATAATTTTCTCTTTTCCTTTTCGGGAAGGGAGTATCCGAGGGATGACATCACCTCCTCGGGACGGGACTATGCTTTTTCTCTGTGGAATTATACGTGGAAAATATTTGTAAGATCTTAACCTTTTTCATAGAAAGATAACGATAAGATAAACAATTAGCTATGGATCCCGACATCACGTGTATCGATGTCACATAAGATAAGGAATCAGATCTAAAAGGAAGCATGGGGTTTTTTCTTTTTCTTATTTAGGAAGTAAATAGACCGTAATTATATTAAACTCTTATAGTACAGGAACGCCTTCTATCAAAGAAGATTGGATAAAGGAGGAGGAGATGAAATCCAGGTACAAGAAAACCAATCCAACACAAAGTTTACTAAATGATCCGCTATCCGGTTACTTGCTCTTGATGTATGAGAGAAGAGAAATTTCTGAGGCAAATCTGGTGGGTTCACCTTAGAATCTATAGGGCAAATACATTAATTTATAGACCAAATATATTTCGTTTGTCCTTGTCGCGTTAAATAGGTAGATTTAGATAAATAAAAACATGACTCAACATTATTATTGGAAGACAAACGTACGTGCTGCTCTATGGATCAAACAAGTACTGGAAGCTAAAAGTAGTGAACTATCAAACAGAAAGCTTTGCGTCTGGCTGGTTTAAATCAATACTGGGATTAGGCAAAGCGAAGGCAAGGAATTCCTCGTCACGTTCCAGCACCGCCATTATTCGTTCATCCAAGGTCAACCATGCTTCCACTCCGTCGCCGTGCCTGGTGTCCATTAGAAGAATAATATTGTCCAATCCGTCGGCTGCTTTATTGAAATAACTTACCCATGCAGGCTTTCCCCATCCAAAATCAGCTTCGTAGAAAGGCATCCCACATACACTGCTGAAGATACAAGAATCTACTCTGTCTTTAGAATACCTATGCTCTATCTCTTCCTCTTCTCCAAGTAATCTCGAGATCCCCTCTTCACCCTGAAATTCTCTAAGACATTCACTGTCGATTTTTCGGTAGTGATTAACTGACGGTCAGTCATTTAATGCTTCTCACGTGGGCAGTCGGTCAGCATTTCGTTCATCAGGTAGGCAGCCCACGTGATGCACGCCGATTTTAATGCTTCTCTGAAGACCCGACTGCTTATCTTGTGTGACCTTGGCACCTTGCTGCCTCGTCACGGTGGGCCCGTTAATGCTATCAATTAACGATGACGCTCAATTTAACCACAATGGGAGGATTAATATTCTATTTAGAATGTGACTCAAAATCTCACTTTTTCGAATTTTTTCTCCTTTCTCTTCAAATTCATGGTTCCGAACACGAGGTAAGAGAGTTGTAACTTGTAAGAGAGCGGTGAGCTTTGTAATTCATTTCAAACTTTTATGTGCTGACTTTTCACACCGTATTTGGATTTCTTTTGGGTCCCACCACAGCCATACTTGGAGGGGTAGACCGCTGCAACATCGTCTGGTGCTGGATAGGGCTGGCAATGGGTCGGATGTATATCCAAATCCGACCCGAATCCGATCCGAAATTACCGAATTCAGATATAGGATTTAAATCCACGGTTCGGATACGGATCTCGAATTTCGGATCCGAAAAAATTTGGATTCGGATATACATGTATCATATTCAAAAAAGATCCGAACCGAAAACATACTTATAATATATGTAAAATTAGCCCAGACCATGGTTCAATCATAAGTTAAAAGGGTTAAATCATCATTTGATCATTAAATACTTGGATTTGTGTTAAAATTTATAGTTAAATTTACTTTAATTGTTAAAATTGTTTTTTAAAGTTTTAGGTTCAAACAGGCTCGAATTCGGATTTCGGTTTTGAATACGAATTTAGGATCGGATATCGGATCGAATTCGGATTTCGGATATTCATTGAATTTCAAATTCGGATTTAAGTATTAAAGATCCGTCGGATATCGGATCGAATTCGGATATCGGTAAATTTTTTTAGGATCAGATTCGGATCTTAGCAGATCCGTACCATATTCGACCGATTGCCACCCCTAGTGCTGGATGAGGCACCAACTCATGTCCTACCCTTTGCCCATTTGGGAAAATTATGAAAACGGGTTACTTTTCGTCCATAATTATAAAAGCAGTCAATCATAATTGGGAATTACATAAAAGGATCACTTTTCATCAATAATTATAAAAACAATCCATCATAATTAAATTACAAGATCACTTTTCAGAAATAATTACACTTGAGCATCACTTTACCTGGGACCCATGTATGTGGACACAAGCGCATCTAATTGGAATACGAGCGTATCTTATATGGGACACGAGCGCATTTTACATGGGACACGAACACATCTTATATAGGACACAAGCGTATTTTACATGAGACACGAGCGCGTCTTATATGGAACATAAGCGTATTTTACATGAGACACAAACACATCATACGTGGACACAAACAGGTTTTACCTACAATAAAATAACATTATTTTTTAGTTCTTTTTAAAAAGTAACCCTTCAAGTCAATTATCTTTGAAACTCAAGTCAATTATTTTGAAAATCAATATTGTTTGTAAAATAAGATTCTTATGGACTGTTTTTATAAGCAGAGGTCACAAATTTATCATTTTCATAATTTTCCCTTTCCCTTTTCGGTAAGGTAGTATCCGAGGGATGACATCACCTCCTCGGGACGGGACTATGCTTTTTTTCATAGAAAGAGACAACAATAAGATAAATAATCAGCTATAGATCCCGTGTATCAATGTCACATAAGATAAGGAATCATATCTAAAAAGAAGCATGGGTTTTTTTTTTTTTTCATATTTAGGAAGTAAATAGACCGTAATTATATTAAACTCTTAAAAGTACAGAAACCCTTCTATCAAAGAAGATTGGATAAACGATGAGATGAAATCCAGGTACAAGCTAGAAAACCAATCCAACACAAAGTTTGCTAAATGATCCGCTATCCGGTTACTTTCTCTTGATGTACGAGAGAAAAGAACTTCTGAGGCAAATCTGGTGGGTTCACCTTTTTTTTTGATAGTCTGGTGGGTTCACCTTTGAATCTATAGGGCAAATACATTAATTTATAGACCACAGACATTTCGTTTGTCCTTGACGCGTTAAATCTAGCATAGATAGATATAGATAAATAAAAAATTATGACTCAACATTATTATTGGAATTTGGAAGACAAACGTACGTGCTGCTCCATGGATCAAATGTTGTATTTGTTTATGGACAACCACTACATTTGTCTGTTGGGCCCATAATGGGATGGGCCATTTTCTTTCTAACACATGTGGAGGCCCCTACTCTCACCCCACTATAAATAGAACTAGCCCATTGAGTTCTATGAAGAGGGGTTTGCATTTTGTTGTCTCTCTCTTAGGGTTTAAGGGGTAGAGAGTAGTTTCTCCACACTCCATTTTCTCTATCTTGCAGAAACCTAAAGATTGAAATGGAGAACTCATCTTGCTCACAACCAGGTATGAGATATTTATTTATCATTGAACAACATATGCTATGTCTTAAGAGAGGTATTAATCTATCAATTAGTATCAAAGCCTCCTTCTCTTTATTCATGGCTATGGATGTTTCAACTCATTGAAATCCCATTTTCGTATTCATCATTGAATAGCATATTGACTGTATGGCCACATATTGGTTTTTCGTCCTTTGTGATTAAGATGAAATCGGGACTTTTCCTTTTGGGTTCGTCTTCTATGATTCGATAGAAGCCGTGTGAAACCGTGTTTTCTACGGTCTTATTTCTCTTTTGTGTTGGAGAAACCAAACGTGGAAGATTGTGGTTTTGACTTTTGAGATTTACCATGCGGAGTAAAGCCCCTTTCTACGGTCTTATTTCTCTTTTGTGTTGGAGAAACCGTTACCATGCGGAGTAAAGCCCCTTTCTTTGACTTTTGTGGCATCACACATTTACTTCTATTGGGGCTTTGTTTTTTTTTTTTGTCTTTTCTCATTTATTGCTGGTTCTTTGCTTGTTGTTTTTCGTCTTTTGTGATTGTGGTTTCTGCAAATATTCCAAAAGGGCAATCATAAAGATGAAGTAATTTGTTGACTTGTTGCTAATATCTTCAATTTCTTCATAGTCTGACTAATAGCATGACTTGTTTCTACCATTTTATGTAATTAAACAAATGGGTTTCAAGTCCTAACATGTGCTTGAATTGAACACGTGGGTTGTATTATCCATTGAAAATCGATATTTTTCTTGAATGGTTATGTACCCACCTCTCGTGGGACTAGTCATGATAAATTATCGATGATCTTATATATATTGATTACGCTTCCGCAATAACATTATACTATGATCCGTACGGATAGTGAATTTGTCCTGTCGGCAAATCACTATTTGGTAGGATGCATAGGATGTTAAAGAGAACAGTTAAGTACTTGATACTTGGTGGCCTAATCCTATCCTCTCGATAAAGGGTCATTTTAAGTCCTTGTATTTAACTATTTTGCTTTATCATGTGTAAGAGTCCCTTGTATATATCTTGGGCTCTAGCATAGTGCATATGAGTTCCTTTTGAGTTGAACTCTAGTAGGGACATAAGATTGCCTAATGGAGATATTTATGGGTGCATGTTTTTGTTTCACATGCATAATAAATTCTGTTATATTCTCCACAGCTTATGGCAATGCGGCTTTGTCTCTCTCCTTATCTGCCATCAAAAGTTTAACAGGAACCAACTATGAAGATTGGTATGAGTCTCTCACTATTAATTTGGCAATCATGAATCTGGATTTGGCTTTGAGGGTTGATATGCCTGCCGAACCTACTAGTGAAAGTTCTGTAGCTGATAAATCTCATTATGAGCAATGGGTACATTCCAACAGGACTTGTCTTATGATTATGAAGTACACTATTGATAAGACTATTAGGCAGAGTATTCCTGATATAGAAAGTGCCAAAGACTTCCTTGATGCTGTTGGAAAGAAATTTACCAAGTTTGACAAGGCAGAAAAGGGAGCCCTATTAAAACTCCTTACTACTACAACCTATGATGGGGTTAGTGGAGTCAGGGAGCACATCATGAAGCTTACTCATTTCTTTAATAAACTCAAGGGGATGAGACTTATGCTGTCTGATAGTTTCCTTGTTTGGCAAGTGCTTGAGTCTTTACCAAGTCAATTTGATGCATTGAGAACCACTTATAATGCTCAGAAAGATGAATGGAACTTAAGTGAAATGACTGCTATTGTAACTCAAGAAGAGGAGATGATGAAAAAGGGTAAGACTCATACTACTCTTATGGTGACCCATGACAAAGGGAAGAAGAAATTCTTCAGAAGGAATGGCAACAAGTTTCAGAACATGAAGAGATCTTTGAAACCTACTCCACAAACTGATGTGAGTGTTCCACCTGGGCCTAAAACTGAAGGTTTTAAAGGGAAGTGCAACTTCTGTCATTTGTATGGTCACAAGAAGGCAGATTGTAAGAAGTTCAAGGCCTGGTTAGACAAGAAAGGTATACATTCAATTCTAGTGTGTTTTGAGTCTAATATGGTGGATGTGCCTTTTGATTCTTGGTGGCTAGATACTGGTGCAACCATTCACACTACAAATTCTTTGCAGGAATTAAGCAACTTCAGAAGACCGAGTGATACAGAGATAGTAGTGAATATGGGCAACGGTGTGAAGGTCAAAGTTGAACACATTGGTGCAGTAAGACTTGTTTTGGCCTCTAGGCATGTTTTGAACTTGTCTGATACTGCTTATATACCTTCAATTAGGAGAAATCTGATCTCTGTTTCTATTTTGGACAAATGTGGATATGATTTTCTTTTTGGAAATGGAAAAGCTACTATTTATTATAATTCCGTTGTGGTTGGTTCAGCTACTTTATATGATGGTTTGTATAGAATTGACTTGCTTCCTGCTCTTGATAATGCTTCTCTTCAATTTTCTGTTGTGAATGCTGTAGTTGGTTCTAAACGTGGTAGGATGAGTAGAAACTCTTCTATGTTGTGGCACAAAAGGTTAGGTCATATTTCAAGAGAAAGAATGGAGAGGTTGGTTAAAGATGGCATTCTGGTTGACTTAGATTTTTCTGACTTTGAAACTTGTGTTGATTGTATCAAAGGGAAACTTCCAGCCAAGACAAGAAAGCAAAAGGTTGGTAGAAGTGTGGATATTTTAGACTTGATTCATACTGATATCTGTGGTCCCATTTCCCCTGCTGCCATGGGTAATTATAGGTACTTCATTACATTCATTGATGATTTTTCTCGCTATGGTCATGTTGAGCTCATTCGTGAAAAATCAGATTCATTAGAAGCCTTTAAGGTTTTTAAGGCTGCAGTGGAGCTTAAGAAAAATAAGAAGATTAAGGCAGTAAGATCAGATAGAGGTGGTGAATATTATGGGAGATATGATGAGACTGGTAGAAATCCTGGACCTTTTGCTAGATTTCTCGAGGCATGTGGTATTGAGGCTCAGTACACAATGCCTGGAACTCCTGAACAGAATGGTATTGCAGAAAGAAGAAATCGTACTCTCATGGATATGGTGCGGTGTATGCTCAGTCATTCTATTTTGCCTGAATTCTTATGGGGTGAAGCTTTGAAAACTGCCGCCTACATTCTGAATCAAGTGCCAAGTAAGTCAGTCCCCAAAACTCCTTATGAGTTATGGTCATGCAAAAGGCCTAGTTTGAATCATTTCCGTGTTTGGGGTTGCAAGGCAGAAATAAGGCTTTATAATCCTTCTCAAAAGAAACTTGATCCTAAGACCATTTCTGGTTATTTTGTTGGCTATTGTGTGGGATCAAGAGGCTCCAGATTTTATTGTCCTTCTAATGTCACTAAAGTCATTGAATCTGATAGAGCCGTTTTCTTTGAGGATATCCTTGATAGTGGAAGTTCTGCTCCACGTGAAGTTGTCTTTAGAGAGGAGAGTGTTGTTATACCTGTTCAAATTACTCCTCCATCACTCGTTGCACCATCATTGACACCATCATTGATAGAGGGATCCAATACTGTTTCCCATGATCCGGTTATTGACACTGTAGTAGATGTTGATATGGGGACAAATGACACTGTTTTGAGGAGATCAGAGAGGACTCGTAGACCTGCAATATCTGATGATTACATTGTCTATTTGCAGGAGCATGAGTTTGATGTTGGTATGTCTTTTGATCCAAGATCCTTTAAGGAGGCCATTGATAGCCCCAAGTCCTCATGTTGGTTAGATGCTATGCATGATGAGATGGCATCGATGTGTCAAAATGGTGTATGGAATTTGGTTGAACTACCTTGTGGTTATAGGCCCATTGGTTGTAAATGGATCTTTAAGACAAAGTATGATTCTCAAGGTCAGGTAGAAAGGTATAAAGCCAGGCTTGTTGCGAAGGGTTTTAGCCAAAGAGAAGGTATTGATTATAAAGATACTTTCTCACCTGTGTCTACCAAGGATTCTTTTCGGATTATTATGGCACTTGTGGCTCACTTGGACCTTGAGTTGCATCAGATGGATGTCAAGACAGCTTTCCTTAATGGACATTTATTTGAGGATGTGTACATGACACAACCAGATGGTTTTCGAGTTGATGGAAAGGAACATATGGTGTGTAAGCTTAAGAAATCCATTTACGGGCTCAAGCAGGCATCAAGACAATGGTACCTGAAATTTGATGAGATTGTCACCTCTTGTGGTTTTAAGGAGAATATTGTCGATCAATGCATATATCTAAAGGTCAGTGGGAGTAAATATATCTTTCTTGTTCTTTATGTTGATGATATATTACTCGCTGCAAATGACATGGAGCTTTTAATAGAGACAAAAGGCATGTTGTCGTCTCATTTTGACATGAAGGATCTTGGTGAGGCGTCTTATGTCTTGGGCATCCAGATTATTCGTAAAAGATCTGGTGGCATTCTTGGATTATCTCAAAAATCCTACATCGACAGAGTTCTAAGTAAGTTTAATATGCATTCTTGTTCTCCTGGGAAAGCGCCTATTGTGAAAGGTGATAAATTTTCGAAGTCTCAATGCCCTCAGGATGATAGTGAAAGGACTCAAATGCAGACGATTCCTTATTCATCAGTTGTGGGTAGTTTGATGTATGCTCAAGTATGTACACGACCTGACATTGCTTTTGTTAGTAGTGTTCTTGGGAGATACTTGAGTGATCCTGGTTTGGCCCATTGGAAAGCTGCAAAGAAAGTACTTAGGTACTTGCAAGGCACTAAAGATCTAGTGCTTACATATCGGCGATCTGACATCCTTGACGTAATTGGATATTCTGACGCTGATTTTGCAGGCTGTCCAGATGATAGGAGATCCACTTCTGGTTATGTTTTTATGATGGCAGGAGGAGCTGTTTCTTGGAAAAGTGTCAAACAGACACTTGTAGCTTCGTCTACAATGGAGGCAGAATATGTTGCTTGTTATGAGGCTACATGCCAGGCTATTTGGTTGCGGAATTTTATCTTGGGCCTAGGTGTTGTGAACACCATCTCGAGGCCGCTTAAGATATTTTGTGACAATTCCGCAGCAGTTGCATTCTCTCGGAACACCAGGAGCTCTTTTCGCTCCAAGCATATTGATATTAAGTATTTGTTTGTTAGAGAGAAAATAGCCGAGTCATATATTTGTGTTGAGCATATTTCCACAGAACATATGTTAGCTGACCCACTAACTAAAGGTTTAGCTCCAAAATTGTTTAAGGAGCATGTGACTCATTTGGGATTGTTAGAGTCTTTTGTTGTATTTAGTTAGTGGGAGTTCTGTAAACATTGACTATATGGCTATAATTTTTATGCTCATATTCTATTTTGGTTAATATAGCGATGTCAATGTTATGCCTAGGTCACGCGCATTATGGACAAGGCATGTTTTATGTATAGAGACATTTTGATTGGTCTCGTGCCTGGGTCACGCGCATTATGGACAAGGCATGCTTTATGTATTGAGACATTTTGATTGGTCTCGTGCCTGGGTCACGCGCATTATGGACAAGGCATGCTTTATGTATTGAGACATTTTGATTGGCCTCGTGCCTGGGTCACGCGCATTATGGACAAGGCATGTTTTGTGTATTGAGGCATTTTGATTGGTCTCGTGCAGGTGTATTATCCACAAAGAGACAATATATTTTAGTGTATGCCTGAATGTAGTGATTGTTAGCATAAGGTTGGTGCCATATATCCTGTCGATATAGTCACTAAACTGGATGCTTATAGTCACATTATGGATAAGGCTTGTTGTTTTAAAGACATTTGTAATTGTCTCTTGGGCTTCATATGAAAAACAAGTATTTATCACCATGTTGATTTTGGTTTTGGAATGCTTGTTTGTGCTTGTGTTATGATTAAATGTATTGTTGTCCAAGTGGGAGATTGTTGTATTTGTTTATGGACAACCACTACATTTGTCTGTTGGGCCCATAATGGGATGGGCCATTTTCTTTCTAACACATGTGGAGGCCCCTACTCTCACCCCACTATAAATAGAACTAGCCCATTGAGTTCTATGAAGAGGGGTTTGCATTTTGTTGTCTCTCTCTTAGGGTTTAAGGGGTAGAGAGTAGTTTCTCCACACTCCATTTTCTCTATCTTGCAGAAACCTAAAGATTGAAATGGAGAACTCATCTTGCTCACAACCAGGTATGAGATATTTATTTATCATTGAACAACATATGCTATGTCTTAAGAGAGGTATTAATCTATCATCAAACAGCTAAAAGTAGCGAACTATAAAGCAGAAAGTTTTGCGCCTGGCTGGATTAAATCAACACTGGGATTAGGCAAAGCGAAGGCAAGGAGTTCTTCGTCACGTTCCAGCACCGCCATTATTCGTTCATCCAAGGTCACCCATGCTTCCACTCCGTCGCCGTGCCGGGTGTCCATCAGAAGAATAATATTGTCCAATCCGTCGGCTGCTTTATTGAAATAACTTACCCATGCAGGCTTTCCCCATCCAAAATCAGCTTCATAGAAAGGCATCCCACATACACTGCTGAAGATACATGAATCTACTCTTTCTTTAGAATACCTATGCTCTATCTCTTCCTCTTCTCCAAGTAATCTCGAGATCCCCTCTTCACCCTGAAATTCTCTAAGGTATTCACTGTCAATTTTTCTATTAGCTTCTCTCAGCTGAAGCACCAAGTCAACCAGCTCGCTTTCGATCTCGTTCCTCGATGTTACAGTCATTTCCCAGACCATACTTCCAATGGTGTTTCCTGTTAAGGGTGGAACCAGCCTCCCCCGCATGTTAATGGCGTGTCTCGCCACAAAAGGAAGCCTTTTTGGACCTGGTTTTACTCTGCATGCAGCCATGATACGTTGACAGATGAGCGAGGACACCACTTCGACCCTCGTGGGGCGCTTTGTGTTACTTGATGAAGAAATTTTGCTACTCACATTGGCCTTGAGAGCAGCTATGCTGGAGCCTGTAAACACAAACCTTCCTTTCCTTGTAGTGATCAACTCCACCTTGGATGACTCCACCTTTCCATTTGGCAACAGTCCAGATAAATCCCTTGATGGGTAGAAAGAATCCTGTAAGAAGATGGGAGACGGATCTTCACTAGAACCACGAGCGATCAAGGCCCAATCTCTTATAAACGACGTGAACGATGATCCATCAATGATCATGTGTAGAAAGCATATACCGATTGCTAGTCCTCCGCACTCAAAGTAGTTCAATTGAATGGGTAATTGAACTAAACTGTGATCAGGTTGATCAGTGGGCACAACATCACATGGAATCAAACGATTAAGTACCTCGATGTCAGGTTTTCTTAAAAAATTGGAGAGCTCACAGTTGACGTGGGCTTCTACGTAATCAACTCCCTCATCGTTACAGTCGATATTGGTGAAGCCATCTTTAAACCTTCCAGCGAACGGGTAGTATCGTGACAGGGCCTCCGATAAGGACCTCTTTAGCTGATTAGATCTTTCGGCAGTTTCGATTCGTCCTGGCTTGCTTGTAGTAGAGTAATAAAAGAAAATGAAAGGACTATAAAGGGGGGTGTTGATCTGGTCAAGAAACGAGAGCTTAAAGCTTCTAAGATGAGGAGGAGTTGGGGAGGATGGTTTGACAGTCTCTCTCGAGATGATATCAACCTTCATCTTCTTCCTCGTGATTTTCCAAATCTGGAAACTCTTTGTCTTCCCAGGCTTCACAATGGCTAATATGCAAAATGAATCTGAAATGTGTGGCTCTCCTAAAGATAAGGTCAATTATCAAAGAGAAAGGCTGGTATAGCCATGTCCCCACTTATCTTCAAATGCATGTCCAAAATGACAAGGTACGTAAAAATCGTCTGCAACTCTTACTTCTACCTTTTTAGCTAGGGTTCTAAGTTCCAATTTATTAGTAAAAACCTTATTGAAGCAGATTTATAGACTCTCATTATAATGCCTTAATTAATAATCTTGGCTACTATGATTAATTGACTAGAAAAGTATAATTTTCAAAATTCAATTTTTTTTCCTTTTTCCTATTTTAATTTATAATAAAAATTAAATCAGAAAATATTTATCTTCTACCATGGACCATATGTTTGTCTTGCACAACTGAAGTTTCATGCAAAAGACAGAGATTTTATCGTCATCGGCCCTATATATATATTGAAAATTTTCTTTTCTTTTAAGTTTTTTTCTGAAAAGAGCTGAAATGGCCATTTATACAGACTTGGGTTACCAGATCACAGACGTTGAACCCAACTCTTTTCTGACGAAGAAGATGCCTATAAAATTTGGAAGGAGCTCAAGGTTAGATTGCATTACTTTAAGCTTAAGATTCTCCATGATCTCAAAAGCCTTGAGGTAATTTGGATGTCTTGAATTAATTGTTGAATTCAAGATAAGTCTATTAGTTTGCATGAGAAATGGTAAAATGTTTGAAGGATGGGACGAAGTTAAAAGAACCAAAGGACAGCAACTTTCAAAATTTTCTTGGGAAAACATGCATTAATTTATGGATTTCTTCCATACATCCTTTCGTTAAAAAGAAAAATAAAATGTATCAGGGGTGAATTTGATCATTTAAAGACCTTTTCCTGTGAAAAATGAAAAACAGAGATGCTCAAAATTATTAATTAGAATTAATAATATTGTGTTATCACACAGGCCAATTGAAGCAGACCTAAGGACTAATAACCAGGTTTACTTACCTGGAGAGACGTGCTTGGACTTATAACACATTCATGTCATATTACCCGTGTCTTGATAATATTCGCCACAAAAAAAACAAAAAAAAAAAAAAATTTCAATTGAGCTCAATTTTAATTAATAATTGCGAGCATCTTTATTTCTTCACAGAACAAATCTTTACATGACCATATTCACCCCTGATACAAAATTTTTTTTTTTTTTTCCTTTTTAACGAAAAGTTTCACGGAACTCCATTAATTAAGCATGTTTTCCCAAGAAAATTTTGAAAATTCCTGTCCTTCAGTTCTTCTAACTTGGTCCCATCCTTCAAACATTTTACAATTTCTCATACAACAAATGGTCTTCTAGTCTTAATCCTTCGCCATTAGGCATTAATATAACTAGTAGGAAGCACGTGCAGTACTACGTGAGAATGGATGTGAAGGTAACATACAAAACTAACTATTAAATGAAATGAATTGAGTTGTTATAAAAATCATTCTACTATTATTAATAAATCTTAACTATGCGGGGAAGGGTTAATAATCAAAAAATGTGGGGAAGGGTTTCTTTGGAAAGTTGCACAGTCCTTTGTCACGCTTGCAAGGGCCTTCTCCCATTAAACGTAGTATAGATAGATAAATAAAAACATTACTGAACATTATTATTGGAAGACAAACCTACGTGCTGCACTACGGATCAAACAAGTGGAAGCAAAAAGTAACGAACTATCAAACAGAATGCTTTGCGTCTGGCTGGTTTACTTACCTGGTTCAACGTACTTGGACTTATAACACATGCATTTCATATTTTCCGTGTCTTGACAATATTCGCCCCCCCCCCCCCCAAAAAACCAAAAAATAAAAATAAAAAAATAAAAAAGATTCAATTGAGATTAATAAATTCGAACATCTATGTTTCTTCACAGAACAAATCTTTACATGACCATATTCATCCCTGATACATTTTTCTTTTTCTTTTTATCCAAAAGATGCACGGAACTCCATTAATTAGGCATGTTTTCCCAAGAAAAATTTGAAAATTCCTGCCCTTCAGTTCTTCTAACTTGGTCCCATCGTTCAAACATGTTACCATTTCTCATACAACTAATGGTCTTATCTTAGTTTGAAATATATATTTAGACTTAATCCTTCGCCTTGTATTGCCTGCAGGTGAAATTAATTCTGAGATGTAAAGAATATGGTGAACTGAAGAAGAAGATGTCATTTTTTCTCCATTACTTTTCAATCACTATTACACACTTATATAGAAGCTATACAACTCATCTATGAATCTAGATCCACAATCTAAGGAATCTGAAAAACTAAATAGGAAAAAGAATAACCAAATGTACAGGGAACTAATTGCTGTAAATCCCTTAAATTAAGGAATATACAGATCCCGAATTGATCAAACTATGTTTGATCAGTTACAGCTTGATTTTCAACACTCCCCCTCAAGCTGGGCTATAAATGTTGATCATTCTCAACTGGCTTGTCAAGTCTTCAAAGTTTCTTCTTGTGAGAGCTTTTGTGAGAAAATCTGCAGTTTGCAAACTTGTTGGGGTGTAACAAACTGAGAATTCTCCTTCTTCGATCTTCTCTTTGATGAAGTGAGGATCTATCTCCACGTGTTTTGTTCGGTCATGATGAATAGTGTTCTTGGCAATACTGATTGCTGCCTGATTGTCACAGTATAGTTCCATAGGGTGCTTAAAAGGAACCTGTAATTCCCCTAGCAACCTTTTCAACCAGATTCCTTCGCAAATACCTTGTGCCATAGCTTGGAATTCTGCCTCTACACTACTGCGGGCTACCATTGACTGTTTCTTGCTTCGCCAAGTTACCAAGTTTCCCCAAACATAAGAACAGTAACCGGAGGTTGATTTGCGATCTGTAACTGACGCAGCCCAATCAGCGTCTGAGAAGATCTCAATGTTCCGCTTGGAAGTTCTCTAGAAGAAAAGGCCTTTACCAGGTGTCATCTTGAGATATCTCAAAATTCTATATACAGCATCCAAGTGCTTCTCGGTTGGGTTGTTCATCAACTGATTTACTACACTGACTGAGAAGCCTATATATGGCCGTGTGTGGGAGAGATAGATGAGCTTTCCCACAAGTCGTTGATATCTTCCTTTATCCACTGGCACACTTCCATCACTTGCTTCCAGTTTAACTATGGAGTCCATAGGCGTTTCTACAGGCTTGCATCCAAGCATCCCTATTTCATTTAATAAATCCAGGATATATTTATGTTGAGATACTACTATACCTTTTGCCGACCGAGCAAACTCCATCCCAAGAAAGTATTTGAGGCTTCCAAGGTCCTTGATTTCAAACTCTTGTGTCAAAGATTGTTAAAGTTTTCTGATTTCCTCCTCATGGTCACCTGTCAGAATAATGTCATCCACATATACAATAATCACAGCTATCTTCCCTTCAGGAAATAGTTTCACAAGCAATGTGGGGTCAGAATGACATTGGGAGTATCCATACCTTTTTACCGCCTTTGTGAATCTCTCAAACCAAGCGCGGGGAGATTGTTTGAGCCCATACAAGGATTTTTTGAGTTTGCATGCCTTGTTGATGCTTGATCTTGTTTTGAATCCCATAGGAACTTCCATGTACACTTCCTCTTCCAGATCACCATTGAGGAAGGAGTTCTTAACATCTAGTTGATGGAGATTCCAATCTAAGTTGGTTGCTAGAGATAGTAATACGCGAACTGTGTTGAGTTTAGCAACCAGAGCAAATGTTTCTTGGTAGTCGATTCCATAAGACTGGGTGAATCCTTTTGCTACTAGGCGTGCCTTGAATCTATCTACACTTCCGTCTGCCCTATACTTCACAGCAAAAACCCATTTGCAACCAACTGGATTTTTTCCTTTCAGCAATTCCGAAATTTCCCATGTGTCATTTTTTTAAGAGCGTGGATCTCTTCGTCAATAGCAGCCCTCCACTTGGGATCCGAAGAGCCTCCTCAATATTGCGTGGAATCTGGATATCCGAAAGGCTAGTAGAGAAAGCATGAAATCTCGGCGAAAGACCATCATAAGAAATAAAGTTACTAATTGAGTTATTAGTACATGATCGCATTCCTTTTCTCCAAGCTATGGGCATATCAAGAATATCATTCTCCAACTCAGAGTTAATAGGATCAGAGTTAATGTTACCTAAACTTTCAGTAGGATTTGGAGATGGTTCGGTTTCATGGATTTGCTCGAGTTGTGTTCCTTCCCCTGTCATCTCTTGATTAGATTCCATATTCCTCATTTCAACAATGAACTCTGATATTTCAGCAGAGGGTGGCAGTGGTAACACACTCGAATTTTGAAGAGTATTGCGATCGATTGCACTATTCCAAAACTGATATTCCTGAGTTGATTTCTCCCCCTGAATATCTGTTTTGGGGCAGTAAGACCGACTCTCGAAAAAGGTTACATCCATGGAGTTGTAG
Source organism: Buxus sempervirens (assembly GCA_947561395.2). Classification (NCBI taxonomy): domain Eukaryota; kingdom Viridiplantae; phylum Streptophyta; class Magnoliopsida; order Buxales; family Buxaceae; genus Buxus; species Buxus sempervirens. Next base: position 11,734,273 of record OX387183.1, read on the forward strand.
AATTGTTTTGGGATAGGAGAGTAACATTTGTACCCTTTCTGATTGGGAGAATACCCAAGAAATATACACTTGACTGACTGTGGGTCGAGCTTGCCACGACAGTGTTGGTGAATGTGGACAAAGACATAACAACCAAATATTTTAGGTGGAATATTGGAGAGGAGACGAGTGTTTGGAAAGGATTTGAGGAGGACTTGATAAGGTGTTTGGAGTTTGAGAACTCGGGATGGCATCCTATTAATGAGATATGCCGCAGTGAGAACAGCTTCCCCCCAAAAAATTTTAGGAACATGGGTTGAAAACATTATGGCTCTGGCAACTTCTTGTAAGTGTCGATTTTTTCTTTCAGCAATCCCATTTTGTTGAGGGGTGTCAACACAATTACTTTGGTGAACTATGCCTTCTTTTTACAGATAATCACCAAGGGTGTGATTAAAGTATTCTCTTGCATTGTCGGTTCTCAAAATTTGAATTTTGGATAAAAATTGGGTCTGAATCATTTTGTTGAGGTTTTGGAATATTTGACACGTCTCCGAGTTTTGTTTCATAAGAAATATCCAAGTGATCCGAGTATGATTGTCTAATGAGACAAATCATCTTGCCCCTGTAATGTTTTTGGTTCTAGAAGGGCCCCAAATATCGCTGTGAATCATGGAAAAAGGTTGAGACACTTTATATGGTGGGATGGGAAAAGAACTAAAAGTATGCTTTGACAATTGACATATTTCACATGTAAACACACTTGGATTTTTATTGAATAATGAAGGAAACAAGTTTCTGAGATATGAAAAGTTAGGATGACCTAATCAATAGTGCCATAACATGATTGCACTCTCGTTATTGGATTTGGAAACAGACAAGGAGCTTCTTCCTCCAACTGCTTTTTGAGGTTGTTCTTGAGGATAGTCTCCAAACTCGAGAATATAAAGTCTGGAACACACCTTAGCATTGCCAATCATCCTCCCCGAATCCAAATCCTGAAATTCACAATGATTAGAAAAAGAATTAGTAACTCAATTCTTCTCCTAAGTGAATTTACTAATAGATACCAAATTGCAATTCAGATTTGGCACTAAGAGAACACAGTTGGGGGTAATGTCTTTGAGATGATTACAGAACCTGTACCAGCAACTTTAGAGAAAGAACCATCAACTATTCGAACAGTAAGGTTATCGAGACATGTGATATAGTTACTAAAAACTGATGCATCTCCTGTCATGTGATCTGACACTCCTGAATCCACAATCCAAATATTTTTATTTTTCTTACCCACTGTAAAAGCACTTAATAAATATGTACCTTTATGAGATAGCATCCCAGTTCCAATGACATGGTTTGAAGAGGTTCCGCTTTGAGATTGGTTGGGTGACAGCATTTTCTATAGCATCTCCAACTGCTCTTTGCTAAAAGGACTAGCTTCAGATTGTGCAGGTTGATCCTCTATTGTGACATGATTACCTCTGCTTTCCCTTTCTCGTGCTGGCTTCCAATTTGTAGGCTGGCCATGAATCTTCCAGCATATCTCCTTTGTATGTCCTGGTTTCCTGCAATGGTCACACCAAAACCTACCTCCTTGTTTTCTCTGATGATCGTCAGAAGGTTGAAATTAAGTTCCACCAGTGACAAGAGCTGAAATTTTGTTGTAGTATGCTATTGATGAGTCCCCATCATAAGATTCTTCCGACTCTCTTCCTATTAGACTTCTAAAAAATTTTCATGGAGGTTAGGGAGAGGCTTTACCCCCATGATTCTTCCCCAAACCTCATCAAGATTTTTGTTCAAACACAATAAAAATTTGTACACTTGTTTTTTCTCAACAATATTTTTATATTTGACTCCGTCGGAGGGGCAGTCCCAGTCATTGATTTCATAAGTATCCAGTTGACGCTAATTATGAGTAAGAGTATTAAAATATTGAGTTACCATAAATTCCCCTTGGCGCAGATCATGAAGGATTCCTTCGATCTCGAAGACTTCTAATGCATTTTCACTGTCTAAGAACTTCTCCTTAACAGCATCCCAGATCTCCTTTGCAGTTCCATAAAGAAGAAAATTTTCTCCTATGTCGTTGGTCATAGAGTTGATTAACCACGACATAACCATATTGTTTTCTGCCTTCCAGGTTTTTAATGAGGGAGACGTTTTTTCGGGAGCCTTTGCGTCACCGGTGAGGTAATCATCCTTACCCTTTCCACATATAAACATCATTACGGATTGAGACCATTGTAGAAAATTTTGCCCATTCAGTTTGTGACCTGTAATGAGGAGATGAGATGTTTCCATGTGGTGATTGTTGGGATGAGAGGAAATAATAATTTCTGGAGATGAAGTAGAAGAAGATGGTGATTTTTCTGTAGCCATTCCAGTGGCTGTTATACATAAAAAAATCAGGGTAGAACCTACTTTGATACCATAAAGAATATGGTGAACTGAAGAAGAAGATGTCGTTTTTGCTCCATTACTTTTCAATCACTATTACACACTTATATAGAAGCTATACAACTCATCTATGAATCTAGATCCACAATTTAAGAAATCTGAAAAACTAAATAGGAAACAGAATAACCAAATGTACAAGGAACTAATTGCTGTAAATCCCTAAAATTAAGGAATATACAGATCCCGGATTGGTCAAACTGTGTTTTATCAGTTACAGCTTGATTTTCAACAAGATGTGCTTATATTCTTGGTCTGATATAAAGTGTAGTTGTCCATTAGTAGTACATAAGAGAGGCCAAGAAACTAAAAGATACAGTCAATGCTTCATCGACTTTCATAACACGAATCGAACACAGGTCTGTCCATCTTTATATAATCAAATCTACCTGTTTGCACCTGATTTTTGCACCCCAAAAAATGAAGAAAATGAAACTTTCAATTAAAAAGTCAAACCCCTGAGGGGGCCAAAAAATTGACTTTTGATTCAAGTGAATTTGACCATCAAACTTCATCTCATTAAAAAGAGCATTTTGACACGGTTCCAACGCAACTAAGTTTGCTGGAATCAGAGTCCGGATGAGAAAGTTATGAGTTGGTCAAACTTTTGGGGAGCGAAAAGTTGACTTTTTGCTCGACCCAATTCAACTGCCAAACTTGATCCCAATGGATAGGTGGTTCCGAGCCGGTTCCAACGGCACTAAGTTTGCCGAAATCGGACACCGGATGAAGAAGTTATGAGCAGTTGAAGTTTCAGAAAAACTGCCCATGTGGCAAAAAGGCAGCAAAAAATGGAATAAACCAATAAAATAAATAAGATAAATGTGTTTAATAATATTTTAATAAAAGGAATCTCGCTTTTCAATAAAATAATCAAAGAAATCGAACATTTTAAAAACGTGCTGGACTGTATTTCAATTACGGGCAGGGCATGCCCGTATTTGAAATACGGGCAAGCTTCTGGAAGAAGACACGCGTCGTTGTACGGTGGGACATGCGTCCCGTACGGCCGATTTTGCGAGATTTGGAAATGTGCGTTTTTCGCCCGTATTTGAATTACGGGCAAGGCACACCCGTACTTGAAGTACGGGCAAGGCATGCCCGTACTTCAAATACGGGCAAGAAAATTTTGCCTATAAATAGAGAAGCCACCTCCCAAGACTTCCACCCCCTCTCTTCCTTACTGTCACCACGTCCAAACTCTGCCCAAATCTCACCACCCCAAATCCCAAACACCAAATACCAATTTTACCCCTGAAGTGCTGCCAAACCTTCCCACTTCACCCTGCAAGCATAAATAACCCATTGAAACTCTTTCAAATTCAATCCAAGGAATCCGACAGGACGCGGAAGCGCTGCCGAAATCCTCGAAGACCTCATCACCTCAACCAAAAGAAGGTAATAGCAAAGCAAAGGTTTTGGTAACATTTTCTTCAATACATGTATATTAAATAAGTTTCTTTCTACAATCTTTACTATTTAATTTTTCGTCTACTTCGTTATTTGTTTTACTCTCACCTGCTTTGTTTATGCATGGATTTGTTCTCCCCATAATATGGGAGAGAATTTGCTTGAAGGAAAGGAAGACTAATTCTAAAACAAAATGGACACTTGAACTAATTTTAAACCAATCTGGTTAATCCCTTTTGTTTACTTAATATGGAAGGATATGTCCTTCTTTAAAAACTAATGTATCCCATGTCCCCCTCTCTCTTTCCATTCTTGATGAGGGCCATAAGTGTGGTTACAAGATGAACCCACCACTTCAAAGAAGCACAAAAGAAAGGAAAAGAAGAACTTCAAACCAAAAAGAAGCAAATGTATTGCTACAGAAGGGGATGAAAACTCCAACCGACATTGCAGAATGCTCCAACAAGGTCACTGAATTGATCCCGAGCAGAATCGCATCAAAGATGAAAAATTGGCAGTGCACGTAAACTCAGAACGGTCCGGGTATGCCCGTGTTTGTTTCACGGGCAAGCCCGAACCGAATTTCATTTACGGGCAAGGGCAGTCCGTATGGTAAATACGGGCAGATGTAAAATAACATAAAAAATGTAATTTTCTGACCCGGTCGGATATATTCCGACCCGAACCGACTTGACCAGATTCCATATGTTGTTTGGGCTATTTTTTTAGCCCATTTGTGGACTGTGGGCCTAGAAGGGCCCACCAAGGCACCTTGGGCCCACTTGTGGGGCCCACTTTTGACTGGCCCATACCAGGCCTGTTTTCAATGAACAGGCCCAAGCCCCTTGACCCTTGGCTAATGGGCCAAATCCAAGCTCATCAAGCCCAAATAAAAGTGTAAATAATTAAAATTTAAATAACCAAAAAGGGTTACCCAATAGCCCTACTGGGCCTAAGGCCCAACCATGGCAGCCCACGGGTCTTCCAACGAGACCCGGGTCCGACCCATTTCACTTAGATAAATAAAAAAAAAAAGATAAAATCCAAATAAAAGGGACCCACACCTTCAGAGGATCCCACCAGACCAAATAAAGCAGCATGCTGGCCTAGGAAGGGTGAACTTGACTCAAAAACCAGGGAGACCCGAGGGACCTGTCAAACCAACAGGGCGGGCCGGGGTGTCTTAAGACTTCCCCGGATGTAACCGAGGACTTAGCTAGAACTCTGAAAAGCCGCAGACCAGACTTAGACCCAGATAGGGCAAAACCGTGTCTACTTGCACCTCTCAGGCAGTGGCGACTCCGAATGTCCCGAGGCACGCACGAACATAACGTGCGCCCCGTGTGCGATCTAGATTTAGGTGCGCACACTACCAGAGAATTCAAAGCCTACAGAAAATCTCAAATCTTTTATCACCCCACAAACAAAATTTTGTTAAAGAACATTGTAGCATGCATGCACCATCACTTCTTGAATTCAACAATTAATTGCAGACATAATCCAAATTACTTGAAAGATTGATACCTTTCCATATCGCAGAGAACCTTCGGCTTAAATTAATGCAATCTACCCTTGAGCTCCTTCCACATTTTATAGGCATCCTCTTTGTCTATATAAGGATTGAAAGGAACAAGGCTGCTCACTCGGACTTCAAGCACGACGTAGTCTGCAAGAAACACATCTTCCATGGCTTTGTGCGAAAGGTTCATGAGCTTTCTTGCAATGTCGTGCTTGTGATGAGAGCGAAGCATGCACAAAGAGAAATGACGCCAAAACAGTGGTTACTCCGGGGGATTTCTTTCTCAATCTTTGCGAGCACATACCAGACGATTCGGCCATTCATGTCTTGGGTGACATGATTGAGCTGGGGCCATCCGAGGAGGTGATCAAAGAGAACCTCTTGATTGTAATTCTCTAGGACACAGAGAACTTTGCAGGCTCGGATTCCGAGAATGTCGTCAACGGTGGCTCTTCTGATGCAAACCACGGCCGCCACATAGCTGAGGATTCTTGCGATTTCTTCTTCTTTTAATGTCTTTCTTCGTTTTTGTGATTACTTAAGAGAAAAGAAATGTTACAGGGAAGAGCTGTTGAAACTTGAACATTATGAACTAAGAATTGATTTTCATACTAGATATAATGTAATCTCATGCCTAATGCACGTATATATGACAAGTTATTAACTAATGCACGATTCTCCTTTCCCTATTTCTTTTCTTTTTCTTGTTTAATAGACCAATACCAAATAGTTATTATTAATCTGTATGTGTTATATATACAATTTTTCTTAAATGGACCTTAGATTTCGAGAAGACATTTTTCTTTTTCTATCATCCATGGCCGAATGGCCATGGCTATGTGAAAATCCAAACATGGCCGGAATGTTTTGTCTTAGGATTATATCATGGCTTTCTTTCGGTATATAAAACCCAATCATGCATTCCCAAATGACCATGGCTTCTTTTGATAATACCAAACTATTTGGCCATGGCTCTCTTTTGATGAAATCCAAATATATATGGCTGTTGGAATTTGTCCCACATAGGGAATTCACCATTGTTTCACCCACCATATAAGAGATGGACTTTCCTCACCTTAATGCCTAGGTTTTAAGGTTGAAGCCCTTCCTCTTATGTGTTGTTGGGCTTTCAACAATGACCAAATGGCCATGACTCACTTTAATGAAAATCTACACTACTCACACTGTCATTTTTCTCACAAATTATAAAGCTGATCAAGCTCAGCATAATTAAATCTTAGTCCTCTACAATATCTAATAGATCATCCATATAAAAATTTTTTTTTTTGGTAAAAGGTACGGTGCATATCTATACTATTATAAAACGAATTGGCCATATTCTGGCCTAATATTTTGTGCCAAATTACCCCCACTAAACATATGTATTTAAAAATAATAAATACCCCTAATAAAAATACCCAATCGTTTTACCCAAAAAAAATGTCATAGGGCTGAAAGTTGAGCCCAATTAAAACTAATCTGAGTCGGAAGAGGTGATTTTATACCAAGCAACGGTTAATTTACTCCAACCTTAGATTGGTGCGCCATGATGTAAAATCATTTATATCTTAGAAATGACATTACATTATCATGAGGGGAGCTGGAACTCCCATCACCAAAAACTACTTTAAATTCATCGTGTCGTACGACTTTGTGATAGGGAAGAATGGAATATTCATTGAAAATTTAAAATACACATCTTTTGAAAGATATTTAATTAATCTCTATATTTAAAATATCCATGTCTTGTTAAAACACTATCATATTAAGAGACCATCCTAATCCAATAGACATCCATACCCAATTCTGAATGCGATCACATAGCTCGGAATTCTATTTGTAATTCAATTTATGCGATCCATATCCTATTTCGTTTTTTGAAATATAGTAAAATTGTTCTTTTTTAAATATAATGATATTATTTTCTATGGAATTAAAATTTAAAAAAAATATTTATGGTGCTTTGTCTTAGCAAGTCATGTTATCTAAAAAATAATAATAAATAGTGACTGTAACGCCCCGGATCCAAATTATGAAGAGAAACCATAACTCATCTCCGGAGGTTAATATATAACACAAGATCGCAGTATCAGAGTGAAGGAAAAACATGAATGAACAATAACTAAATAATCAGAGTGCGCTACAAACCTAACTAAATATAAAAATACAGCAATACAACTTTAATCTCACATTACCGAGCAACTACCCGCAATATCGTCCTCTCCAGGAGCAGCTGAAAACAAAACAAAATAGTACGGAATGAGATACGAATATCCCAAGAAGCAGCACATGCATGCACAAATACATTTTTCTTAGTTATAAAACATGGATCGAATAATACGCAAATAACAATGGCAATAACACGATTAATCCGAATAATCCCACAATAATACAACGGAATTCTAAAATCCATGTGATATAAATGTGGAAATCCATCATGTAAACCAAGCACTTAACGTCGGTATCAAATCACGAATATAACCATAAAATCACTTATAACTAGATAACAACACTTCGATGAAATCATAATCTTCGAAAGGCTAAGTGTTTATCATGGGCCACTCAGGACCAATTGGAGTGTTTATCATGGGTCACTCCGGACCAATTGGAAATACAATTACCGATAAAACCAAAATATCGAGGCCAATGTCATGTAATTCACTTATATTGGGTAATTCGCATGTGAGAGCGACATCCAAGCCTCCTGGTACACAATCCTGCCAACATAGGCTTGGTACTCTGAAATGACGGCCTACTCAGGGTATCGTCATCTAATGCTGGCCTACTCCAGGTATCGACAATGACAACATGGCCTACTCAAGGTATCGTGCTGCTCTACCCTGGTCATGGCAACACTCATGGCCATGCAATTACAACAATAAAGTCAACACATCATATTACTAAGCTTATACTCTGGATCCAAGACAAGCTAGACCAAAACAAAATAAACTCAACAAATAAACCAACCTCTGGTAACAAATAGACCAACCTTTGGTTGCAAATATACCAACCTCTGGTAGCAAATAGACCAACCTCTGGTCGCAAATATACCAATCTCTAGTAGCAAATAGATACTAAAACAAATCATCTTTATCATGGGTCACTCAAGACTAGAACAATACTCCATGGAACTCCAAATGTATATTCAAAGCCAAAGAACAATATTCAAACCAATCGGTGTAAACAAACAACTCAAGGAAACCTCTTTTATAAATTCTGCCCAGTATACTAAATTAGATAACAACTCAATTTAAATGGTATCACAATCTGAAATTCAATAGTAAGACATGGATTACAAAAATATTTGAAATCAACAAAAGTTATGCTCAATTATTTCCATTAGTTTGAATAAAGGCTTTCTAAACTATTTTCTTAATATTCATTGCTAAGGCTTTTTATTCATCTACTTGAATTGCTGTAGAAGTTCATTTCTTAATATTTTCAAGTCATGACCATCTTTAGTAAGTTCTGAGAATAAGAGCTAGAAGATAAAAATCTGAATTTGAGTTGTTAAGAAATCATCAACAACTCGCTACTAAGTTCTATAATTATTTCTTACATCTATACTTACTTCAAATCACTAGCTAATACTCACTTCAGCAACCTGGTAAGATTTAATTTGCTATCCTTCAGTAGCAATTAAGTTTAAGAAATGGAACCAATTAGCCCATGAACTCAGCCACACTAATTGCAACTAGACTAGATGGAAAATCATCCTAAATTCAACCCTTTAATCACTTAAATTCTCTCAATAATTATGGGTATAAATTCAGTAGATTATAGTCATTTGGGATTAATACTAACATCTTAATTAATCTCCTAGATAGGGTTTTGAACCATTAAATTAGAGAAATCCACCAAAAATTACTCAGCCGCACTTGATATGCATTTTAGTAGGGTGCGCTGACCTACTGTCAGTAGGCAGCACTCAGCACACCTCAGCGCATCCAAAATTTTCAACTGCCGCTGAGTACTACTGAGTTGTGTCAGTCGGTCATACTCAACGCATACTCCCCTGTTTCTCCGAAACTCGAATTAACCACTGCTAAATCCATTCTAGCTAAGACTGACCTAAAATTAAAACTCAACAACAACTAATTCGTACTCATAGCACCTCTAACAACCTTTTAGAATTAATTTGGATTTAATTCCACTAAAAACATGCTCCGATTCATAGATCAACTCGTATAAACAAATTTAGTTGATTATATCAACTTACTGTATATAAACTTATTTCAAATCATGCATTTGGTTGCAAATCTAGTTTGAAAACTTGTGCTACTTACCTGATTAGATGGACAATTCTTCTAGCTCCAATTCTCTGATCAAAACACCTCCGAAATCTCCAAATCAGTGACTGATTATCCTTAGCTTCGCAACTCCACCAAATCTGATTAGATCTAAATCACTGCTCTCTCCTATCCATTTCTAATTGAATTTAATCTCCAAATTCATGATTCTAGACATCTTACCTGATCTACAGATGATCTAAATGAACCTCACAGTCACTCAATCTCATGAAATCTCCAATTCACTTCATAACTTCTACAATGCAGAATCGACCACTTGAAGAATTCTCCTCCGCTCAACTAGCCTCTTCTCTCCTTCAAGTTATCTGACTCAATCTCTGCTCTCTTGAGCTCGCCTCTGATCAAGTTCGACCAAAACCAAAATCTCACTACACGACCCCTATTTATAGACTAACTCCAACAGCCTTCTTCTTTTCATGATTCCATACAAGCTCCACCACACTTACACCATACATCCTCAGCCTCTTAACCTCACAATAAGGTGCTTGACACTACACTGAATTTCCTACGTCAGAACTAAAATTAGACCTTATTAATATATTTGTAATATTATTGATTATTAATACTTAAATTATACCAGCCCTTACTTTAATTACTATTTCCGACTAGCACTCTTGAATCTTCAATTAACCTTTTATGTATTTATTTATTTTCTTTAATTATTATTATTATTCTTATTATTATTATTATTATTATTATTATATGATTCATCATATCTAAATCTTGAAATTTTTCTCTAATTACTTTCCTTTCCCCATTTTCTGAAATTTTCCACTAATTAAATAAATTAACAACCATAACATCCAATTTTTAATTTTATTAAAAATTGCGTTTTTCATTATTTTCTCCGCACTTTTTAGGAGATCAATGTCTATATTAGTTGTAAGTTGCAAGGATTGCCACCTTACCCACTTTTGTTTAAAAATTTTGTCTCAAATCTCACTTCATAGCCACGAGTGCTCAGTGAGACTAGAGAGGAGGATTTGCCCCTTAAGGTTAGAGACTTTTCAGCAAATCTTCCACCATAAATTCTTCTTCCAAAATCATCTATTTAATCCTTGCAAAATGCAATTAATTAAACAAAAATCTCAAAAAGTGCAATTGGTGGGTCTTTTTGCTCTCTGCTGGTAATTGGTTCCAATCACCAGCAAAGAGGGGGCAGTTGTAAACACCCCAAATTGCACTGCAATATGAGAAAATAATGAAAACATGTAATTGGGATTTAAAACAGGCCAAAAATGCATGAAATTCAATAATTTGAGCGTTGTCCGTATTGTACCTACGGGCTGACCGTGTCCGGATTTTGTATACGGGCACGTAGCGCCCGTAAGGCATATACGGACACCACTGGACCGTAAATCATTTACGGGCGCATTAAAATTGTGCGAATTTTATCCTTTCTCGATTTCTGAGCTTTATCTTCAGTCCAATATATATTTAGATGAGCGAATTATCTCTTTTATTCGTTCGGAATATCTTTGTTGGCCATGGATGGGCATTATCCTTGTTTTTAACTCAATCTGAAACTCTATCTTGCCAAACCTTGGACCAACCATGTCCCTGGGTTTGCCTATAAATAGAGGGTCTCTCCTCAAGCAAAAGGTCACGAAATTTTGAAGTCCAAGGAGCTGCAAGAGAAGAGAAGAATCCCTGCTGCTCTGCCTGCTCAATCCAGGTAATTCCCTTTTCCCTTTTTATTTTCTATCTTTAATTCTAGAGATAATAGGATCTTCTCTATTGCTGTAGAATAAGGCCTGATCTTTTATTCTGTATTCCTAAACCTATCTCTAAGTACCTCAAGAATCCTCTCTAGCTGTAAAACGTGAAGAGAGAGCTAGGGGAAAAGAGAACAGGTGGATCCGTAGGGTAGACCCCCATGTGCTATAATCTGTGAGATATGGTTGCTTTGGATATCTCATATTTTAATGATCTTGTGATTGAAGCTGAATGAATCCTATGAATCTATGATGTTTATAGCATAAAATCCTTGTTTTCTATAAAATTTGGATTTTTCACATATTTGCACCTACAGCACTGTTTTCGTGATTTTTGTGATATTAGGCTAAGATCCTGGATCTATCATGATCTATATGAAAGATCTGGATTCAGAAGCCTGAAAGTAATTTCTAGGGTTTCATGATGTGGTTTTTGAATTGTTTTTCACTTTTGAGAGAAGACCCTACGGTCTCAGTTCTCCCTTTTTGATGTTCTTCATCAACCTGGGTATTTTTGGTTTTGATTTCTTGATTTAATGTGAAATTTGGGTTATATCTATGTCCTGGACTGTTCAAGTTCAATTTTGAAATATTTTATAAAAATCATATTTTTCTAGATTTCTAGAATTTACTTGAGGCCAAATTTTTTAAGTTTTCACTTTATTTTGGTTTTATTTGATTTTATCTCAATTTTATTTTAATCATGAAACCCTAGGATTGGTATGATTATATTTGAAAGTTCTTGATCAATCAGGCTATTCATATGAAAAAACCATACACTTTTGTCTTTTTTGTGAATTTTCGTGATTTTTATAGCAAGCCTTTTTCCTTTATTTTAACATGAACAATACCTGGCAACCACCTTGTGTGAATGAATAGGGGTGCCTAACACCTTCCCTTGTTCATAACCTAATCCCCTTAACTATCTCTGGTTTTTTTTAAGAGGATTATTTTTACCCTAAAATTTGCCTTTTTGTGCTTATTTGATATTTTGGTGTCCATTCACACCTAAACAGAATGGTGGCGACTCTGTGTTTTTAACCAATCCCGCATGATGATCAGGAAGTCATTGAATTGATTTTTTTCCCATGTCTCACAACTGGCGACTCCACTTGGGATTTGAGGATTTCAGCCTTTTGGTGTTTGTTCATGTTTTTGAGATTTTTGGATTTGCTTGCTATTTTGTGTTTTTAGCATGTTTTTGTTTTGCTTGCTATTTGGTGTTCTTAAGCTTGTTGGGTATGTTTTAAATCTGAATTATTGCTTAAGAATTTATGGGGGTAGAATCATGCTTAATTTTGATTTATAGGATTGTTTCTAGAAACATGCGTAGCGGAGGTTCGTTTTGCTGAACCATGTTTATTTCTTGCTATATTTTTATAATATCATGTTTTAATTTTCAGTATGATCTCCATGATGTGTTTTTGGGTTGTACAACATGATCATATGTTTGCATGATTGGATGATTTTTATGAGCATGTTTTAGGCACCATAGGTACTGCTTTGTGTATTTGTTTACTTTAAATATGCTTTCCTATTATGCATTGGTTTGTATATGCATGGCTACGAAAAGAGTGGCAAGGGTTTGGGACGTTGTGAATGCACCCTATTTTTACAATGCACTGTACAAATTTTATTTTTTACACAGCCTACCCATAACCTATAGGAAGTTGAACCCGAATGTGTGTAGCTTGGCGCAACGAGGTCGATACTTCGGAAAGCGAAAGTGAAAACATTCACCTTAGAACGTTGGCCCAATGATGTGATGATAACGTGGATCTGTGATTCGATTCTGGTCATCACTAGGCTTGAGTGCTAAGTTGCCATTAAGCCAAAACCCAAAACCCCTACGCTTGAAGATGGAGTTACACGTTTTTTGCTAAAATACACAATTACGTGGGAATATGGGTTTGTAATTGTGGGAAGGCTGTTTGCATGGCTTATAAACCAGGGCATAATGCGGATGCTATATTAAAGGTAAACAAGGTAACAAGGTAATCCTAATTTTTACATTGTTTTCACGTCATAGGGGTGTCATGATGGCCATTAGTTTGGGATAAAATTGGTCCCAAATATGCATGTTTCCTAAAATTGGTGTAGCCCATAGGAAGAGTTCTCAACTTTGTTCAGGATCAATCCTACCCAATGTTCATACAAGAGGCAACAAAAGGGTACCAAATTCTTGAGTATGGTGTCAATTTGGAGGGTACATGTGCCCTCCTAAACATGTGTTTTGCAAATAGGTCAAAGTCCACTTTGGGACAGTTTAGAAGCCTTGCAATGGGTGAACCGTATGTTTGGATGAGCAATCAAAGTGATTAAACCATGTAAAAACTGGAAAAACATAAAAGAGCTCCGTAAAGCCGCATTTATTACACGGGCGAGACTCGCCCGTATTGGTTATACGGGCTGGGCTCGCCTGTGTTAACTATACAGTCACGGCTTGCTCGTAATTTAAATACGGGTAAGGCCAGACCGTATTGTGTATGCGGTTTTCGCGGAAAATTCAATTTTAATAATTTTTTCCCACTAAATCTTGTTCCTTTAATCTTTAAATGATGAAAATGGGAAATGGGTTTGAATAAAATGCTTCAAAAAAATGTGAAAGAAAATCCCTGGGCCTCTGAAAGCCTTTGAATTTCAGACTTTTTCTCAAAAAAATCCCTGGGCCTCTGAAAGCCTTTGAATTTCAGACTTTTTCTCAAAAAAATCCCTGGGCCTCTGAAAGCCTTTGAATTTCAGACCTTTTACAAAAATACCCCTGGACCTCTGAAAGCCTTTGAATTTCAGACTTTTCTCAAAAAATCCTTGGGCCTCTGAAAGCCTTTGAATTTCAGACTTTTCTCAAAAAATCTTTGGGCCTTTGAAAGCCTTTGAATTTCAGATCTTTGGGCCTCTGAAAGCCTTTGAATTTCAGATCTCTTTCCTCAGGCCTCTGAAAGCCTTTGAATTTCAGACCTTTTCCAAAAATATCTTTGGGCCTCTGAAAGCCTTTGAATTTCAGATCTTTTTCCTTGGGCCTCTGAAAGCTTTTGAATTTCAGACCTTTTTCAAAAATATCCTTGGGCCTTTGAAAGCCTTTGAATTTCAGACCTTTTGCAAAAATACCCCTGGGCCTCTGAAAGCCTTTGAATTTTAGACTTTTTCCAAAAATATCCTTAGGCCTCTGAAAACCTTTGAATTTCAGATCTTTTTCTCTTTTCGTGGGACCTGTTGGAAACCCTAGAATATTCCAACAATTCTAAAAAAAAAAAAGAAGCAAATAAAGAAACAAATCCAAACTCGTGTTCACCCAGCTTGCATATAGGCATTCATAGGTATGTGAATGAGATTAAATTGGCACTGATATATTCTTTTTATTTCCCCCAGGTACCAAGTACACTCGCAGCGATAGCTCCCATAACTAGATCAAGAGCTCGCGCCATGAATCCCATTGAGAATGAAGCTGATGCTCCTCATCCAGATATTGTCCTGCTACAGGAGCAAGTGGCAGGGTTAGCTTGAATGCTAGAAAACATACTGTCGGTGCAGGCCCAACAAGTACAAGCCCAAAATCAAGAATCCACTTCCAACCTGGCACCTCCACCCCAAATCAATATTCCACCTCCAGTTCAACCTATTCCTGAACCCGTTTATGAACCCACCCTTGAACCTATATTGATCAAGGATAAGACAGTTAAGTCAGACAAGGCTAAGGAAAAGGAAAGGATGAGGGAAGAAGTTGAAAGGAAGTTCATGCACAGACTGGAAATTATCCAAGACGAACTAAGAGAAGTAAAAGGGGTGAACAACTTCGGGGGCACCAACTTTGAGGACTTATGCCTGTACCCTAATGTTAACCTGCCAGCTAAGTTCAAGTGCCCAGACCTGGACAAATATGATGGCACTGGCTGCCCCATGAGCCATCTGAAGTTGTACTGCGGTGCCCTATGCCAGTTCGGGCGGGATGAGGGCGTCTTGATTCAGCTCTTCCAAAGGAGTTTAACTGGAACTGCATTGAGATGGTTTGCCACTTTATTCCATGGAAAGATCAGAAGATGGAAGGACCTAGCAGATACCTTCCTAACTCAGTATTGGTTTAATTCAGAGATTGTGCCAGACAGGTACGATGTAATGAGGATGAGCAAAAGCAAGGATGAATCTGTAAGGCAGTATGCCAAAAGATGGAGTGAGACTGCCTCTCAGGTTAGGCCACCTATGCTAGAGCAGGAGATGATTTCCACGTTCATCAGTACCTTGGGTCAACCATTCTACAGCCACCTGGTAGGTCAGACCACCACTAATTTTGCTGCCTTGGTTCAAGTGGCTGACCGAATTGAGGACGGAATCAGGTCAGGTAAAATAATTGTCCACTCTGCTATGGTCAGTCAGCAGGACCCCAATTTGAAGAAAGGAGGTAGGTTGAAAAAGAATGGGAACAAGAAAGAAGGGGAGGTAAACATGGTACAACCACCATCGGGCCCTAACAAGCCCATACAAATCAACATACCTGCTCATTTTCCTACTCCATCTGCTCCATCTACCCAAGCCCCCATGAGGGTTAATGTTCCAGCAGCACCCTCAGACCAACAGAGGGTTTTTACTAAAGAGGAAAAGGATGCATATTTCGCAGCCAGGAGAAATAGGGTTTTCACCCCTATTCCAATGTCTCCATCTCAGTTGCTACCCACTTTATTGCAAGCAGGGTATATTACTTTAAGAAAGCCCAATCCGAATGCATCCAAGGGGAGAAATTATGACGCCTCCACCACTTGTGATTTCCATATGGGTGCACCTGGGCACCCTACTGACAAGTGTTGGCCTTCGAAACATGCCATTCAGGATTTGCTTGACCAGAATACCCTGTCTTTCAATACAGGGGCTCCTAATCCTCCCAGAACCGATATTGGCCAAAACCCTCTGCCACAGCATCATGGGGCAGGCCCATCTAATGTTATAGGGGTCATCTCCTCTGATAAATAACCTTTGACCCATCCCAGTTAATTGCTCCCATAGGGACAACGGTCAAAGTGTATTTTGACAGAAGAAATGAGGATAAGGAAATAAATATGATTTCAAAAGGGAATGATCGTGCTGCTGAGAGCATTAGCTCTACTTTGGACCGGGCCTCATCCCTCGTGGCCCAATTGAATATTGGAAAACCACCTTTGGTTATCAATTGCAATCCATCCACCCATTTTTCACCCACTTTATCAAAACCACCATTGGTCATAAGTTGTGACCATCTCAATGCTTCTGGTACTTCTGTAACCCCTCAACCAAAACAACTTCCACCATTGGTTGTTGATGTTCCCCTTACTCAGACTTCCATATCCAAGTCCAAACTTCCCTCATTAGTTGTAAATGTCCCTAAGCCTTCTTACTCTGAATTGGCTGTACCATAAAACTACAGTGAAGCCTTTACCATTACATTCCCTGCAGCTGAAAGCAAAAAAAAAGTAAACCTCATGACAAAGTTAGGAAAATGTATGGGGGAAGAAGAAAAGCAGAAACAAATCGGAAAAGAAAAGAAGGAAGAAGAGAAAAACAAAGGAAAGGCCAAGGTAGGGGAGGATGCCCCTCAGGTAATTGACAGTGAGGCTGCTGACCTCATTCAAATCATTAAAAAGAGTGAGTTCAATGTTGTCGAGCAGTTGAATAAAGTCCCTGCCCAGATCTCAATACTGGGCTTATTGTTAAATTTTGAAAAACATAGGGACTCCTTGTTAAGGATACTTCAGGGGGCACATGTACCTAAAAATATTGAACTAGACCAACTAGGCCGGATGGTTGGGCAAATTTTATCCCACAATGTTATAACTTTTTCTAAAACCGAGATCAACCCAGCAGGGTACCATCATGTTGATCCTTTGCACATAGCTATGCTCAGTAAGGGTTGTATGATAGCCTGGGTCTTGATTGATAATGGGTCGGCTCTGAATGTCTGCCCATTAATAACCTTTGTAAAGCTCGGTCTGGAGCAAAACAAAATCAAGCAGAATGGAAGAATCATAAGAGCCTTTGATAGCTCTAAAACGCACTCCCTAGGGGAGGTTGAACTGTTGGTCACCATTGGACCATATATTTTTAACATCACATTTGAGGTGATGGATATACCTATAGCCTTCAACCTACTCCTAGGAAGGCCGTGGATTCATACAGCTAGGGCTATACCATCTACCCTCTACAAAAGAGTTAAATATATTAGAGGGCAAAAGGTGATTACAGTCCTAGCTGAAAACTTGGTTCCTCCCATGTGGTCCCCTGATGTACCCTACGTAAACATGGAAATGACTGCTGACAAGATAGTATTTCACTCTTTCCAGTTTGAAACCGTGAATTTTATACCTGGAGGGTATCAGGAAAAAGAAGGAAAGTTGACCTGTGCTGAGAAAATGGTCAAGAATGTGCTGGAAAAGTACAATTTTCACCCTGGAAAAGGTCTGGGGGTTAACCTGCAAGGAAGGATAGAACCGATAAAGGTTAAGAAGATGGTCCATAGAGCAGGATTGGGGTCCAAGCCAAGGAGTTGGAAAAGGCAGGGGCAGATGGAAGACATGAAATTCCCTCACATCAGGGAAACTTTTCCTAAGCTTTCCCACATGATTCAGCTGTCTCCTCCTGAGGATCAATCCAAACCCCCATACTATAATATCAACTCGTTCCAGAAACCCAAGTCCTCAACCTTGCAACCATATGTTCCACCTTCACCTCCCCAAACACGGGGTGAGCCTAGGCCACAGGCAGAACAGGAGCATGATTTTTCTGAGGACATTGGAGCCTTTTTTGCCTTGACTGAAGGCAACCAAGAAAGAGCAGAGGAGCTACCCTTCATTGATTGGGCTGCAGTAGAAGTTCCATCTGGGACTAGTCCTACAGAAGAAGCAGGCGATGCAACTCACCCAGTACTGGTGATTTCAGATGCGGACCCTGAGCTTGAGGAGCAGGCTTGTACCCCTGCCCCGGATTCTTTTATTCTGAACAATTGGGAGGAAACCCCCCTTACTTTTGAAGCCGCGTTTGTTTGGCAAACAGACATGGCTTCCAAAAAAAACTCCATTAGTGGAATGCCCTTTTCCTGAAGGTTTTAATGAGCCTTCGTCTTCAGGGAAAGATTTTGTAGAAGGCTCTCCAAAAACACAAAAAGATTTTTCAATTTTTTATAGAAAAGATAAATTTTTCAAAAAGGTCCAAACCATTTATGAACCATATAAGCAAACGGAATTGGATCAGGTTGAGTATGACTTCGACCTCGAACTCGACTTTGACCTAATGGGGGTTGAGGAAGAGACCGAGGACGAAGAAGATGACCCTCCAAAAGAAATTACATATCAATTGGAGTGTCATGAAAAGGGGGTCCAACCCAATATTGAGGTGACCATATCAATAAACCTAGGGACCGAAGATGACCCAAAAATAGTGAAGATTGGGGTATGTATATCTGAGGTACAGTGGGATGAAATGATACGGTTCTTAGCTGATTATGAAGATGTATTTGCATGGTCGTATAGGGATATGCCAGGGTTAGACACGGACATGGTTGTGCACAAGCTACCCATTCTACCAGATGTTAAGCCAGTTAAGCAGAAACTGAGAAGGTTAAAACCAGAATGGACATTGAAGGTCAAAGATGAAGTGGTTAAGCAATTCCAAGCAGGATTCTTGGCAGTCTCCACATACCTTGAATGGCTTGCAAATATAGTGCCAGTACCAAAGAAGGATGGAAAGGTTAGAATGTGCATAGATTACAGAGACTTAAATAAGGCAAGCCCAAAGGACGATTTTCCACTTACACACATCGACATCTTTGTGGACAATACTGCGGTACATAGCTTGTTCTCATTCATGGACGGTTTCTCTGGATACAATCAGATTAAGATGGCTAAGGAAGATCAAGAGAAAACGGCTTTCATTACACCTTGGGGTACCTTCCACTACACTGTCATGCCATTTGGGCTTAAGAACGCTGGGGCAACCTACCAACGGGCCATGACAGCCTTATTCCATGATATGATCCATAAGGATATGGAGGTCTATGTGGATGATATGATAGCCAAATCAGGTGAAGAAGAAGACCACTTGATCAACTTGAAGAAGGTATTTGACCGGCTCAGGAAATACAGTCTAAGGCTTAATCTTGCAAAATGTGTCTTTGGGGATACATCAGGAAAATTTTTGGGCTTTATTGTAAGTAAAAGGGGAATAGAGATTGACCCGGCCAAAGCTAAAGCAATCATTGAAATGCCATCACCTAGAACGGAGAAGGAAGTTCGTGGTTTTCTTAGAAGGATTCAGTATATAAGCCGGTTCATAGCACAGCTTACTACTATCTGTGAACCAATTTTCAAGCTTCTAAGAAAGAATAACCTGACGGTCTGGAATGACGATTGCCAAGAAGCCTTTAACACAATAAAGGAATATTTATTGAACCCACCTGTGCTAGTGCCACCAACTCTAGGAAGACCATTGATTCTTTACTTGTCAGTTTTGGAGACGTCAATGGCGTGTGTCTTGGGGCAGCATGACGATACAGGCAGAAAGGAAAGGGCGATTTACTATCTAAGCAAGAAGTTTACAGAATATGAAGCAAAGTATTCAATAAGCAAGAAGTTTACAGAATATGAAGCAAAGTATTCACCTTTGGAAAAAACTTGTTGTGCTTTAGTATGGGCAACTCAGAGATTGAAGCATTATTTCCTTAGTCATTCCACCTTATTGATATCTCGAATGGATCCTTTGAAGTATTTATTTGAGAAACCGGCTTTAACAGGTAGAGCAGCAAAGTGGCAGTTGTCACTACAAAAAAGTCGATTTTTACCGGCGGTAGCGTCCCGCCGGTAAAGGTCAAATTACCGCCGTTAAAACTTTAACGGCGGTAAACCCTACCGCCGCTGAATATCGAGCCGCTAAACGAATCAGCGACGGAAGCAATGGCGGTAGCAAAATTACCGCCGCTATTTCGGATAAATAGGTGGCGGGAATTTAACGGCGGTATTTACCGCCGCTAATATACTCACGTGCTTTTATATTCCTTTAGCGGCTGTAGGTACCGCCGCTGATAATTTGTATAGGGAAAGCGACTATGGTTTTAAGCGGCGGTAATTACCGCCGCTTAAAACCTTTGGCTTTTAGCGGCGGTAATTACCGCCGCTAAAAGCCCTTACCTGCATATACAAAAACTATAATTAGGTGTATCGAAACTCCTGTAAAATACCTGTAAAATATCTCATTTCGTAGCAAATTGTATAACAAATAGAACAAAACAATTACAAAGAAGAAAGTGAATTAAAAGAAATTCTAATAAAATTAAAATACTCTGAACATTCATGTCATATAAATTAAACTAAAGAACAGTAAATTAATGGTTTCCGTTAACAAGTGAAATTGCAACTGGTATCAATTTAATAGCCCTGCATGAAAATAACAATGAATCATGCGTCAGTAAAATTATAAGTAGACAAATCCATTTAGCCAAAAAAAATTAATATATATATATATATATAGAACCGAAGCTATCTTGTGTTACTCACCTCAAATAATAAGAATGCATGTCTGTCTAGCTAAAATCCCGAGGAGGACTATCATTTGCAGAAGTTTCGCCAGGAGACTATAAATTGTAAGAAAGATCATTAAGTGTGGTATTTAAATATAAAGATGATATGAATTTGTGCTATATGTATTTTTGTAAGGCATTTATATAATACTTGTGTTTGACGTTTACTCATCATGAAGTTTCTAAATTCTTCAAATTCTCTGGCATGCTGTGCAACAGTTGCTTCAATTGTTTGTCATTGTCGCATCTCTTCTTCTAGCCGCTCCTCTGTACGTTGTAATTGTTCTCGCATCCTATTAAATTCATCCATATCGACATACCGAGATGATGTACTCGAGGATGCACTACTACCCCACAGCCTAGTGGGCGTGTGGCCTAACCCACAACACCGCACCCTGCCATGTGTGTCATGCCCCATGACTTGAGTATATACATCATCTCGGGCTGTCGAATCTGGCGTGCCTTGTTCCATGATAGTTCGCATTTGATCCTGAAAAAAATATTTATGCAATCATTGAGTTATCAAAATAGATGCTAATAAAGTTATTCGTATGCTACAAGTATACCTACAATAAGAGGAAATAACTTACTATCTTGTCGGCTGCTTCATCATTGATTGGCGTGCCATCTTTTCGAGTATGCGTTTTTATAAAAGTCTCAGCACGGCCCGCCAATCCCTAATGAAAAAATATGGTGTTAATTGATCATAAATCATTTAAACATCCACAAGCAGAAATTAATACAATTGACCAGATTAAAAAGATGAAGATGCAATAAAAACAAAGAACACATGTAGAGATAAATAAAGAAAAAATAATAAAAATTTCGACGGCATCTCCCCTAAAAATAGAGTGTTGTCCAGACCAAATTGGTCTAAAATAAAGCCATTCAACCTGAAAAACAAAAAAGAATGCAAAACGTAGCATTCATATACAATCCACATTCACATAAATATCACATCTTATCATACAAGAAAATTGAAAAGCTACTATACAACTTAGAAGAGATAAGAAAGCAATAAAATAAGATCGTACACTATGAAAACCGATCATCAAGTTGATGAGGTGACTAGATTTATAATAGTATATCAAGACATTCATAAATGGCCATTTGTTATACCTGTTCGTTTCTGACCCTGGCAAAGCTCTTTGTCCCAGCTATATGATTAAGGGTCTGGTTGGCACGATTAGTTTTATTCCTTGCTGACAAGTTCTGCAACATATAATCATACAAAGTCAATAAACAAGGATGCAGTAGCTTTATGAGACATATTAACTAATTAACAAATTACCTGGGCATTTTGTGAGTTCCAGTACTCTACTATAATTGCCCATTGATCCTCTACCACATCTGGTGGGCGATGATTTATACGTTCAGCATTTGTTTCGTATGGATCATAATGGTTCTGCTTCAAATCGGACTTATAGTCCCTCCATTTTTTATTTATTGATTGTAGGATAACATCACGCAACCTCTCTTCAACCTCGAATTTTTCCTACGGTGCATAACAAATTGAAATTTAAAAGTTAATACCAATTAGCTAAATATGTGGACATTTTGAGCAATGAACTACATTAAAATTTAGATTATTTACCTTTACAAGTGACCACGCTCGGTCCTTCTCCCTATCTGTGACTTCTCGCCAGCCAAAGCGATTCAAGGGTATAACACGTCCATTGCGTGCCTGTGAACTTGTTTCTGGCAATTTTGACACAAACGGAAATGTCTCTCTCAACAACTCAAGCGTCAAAGTCAATGACTTATTGCTCCATCCACTTAGGCACTTTATATGAAATAGTTTAACAATGAACGACAATTTTGTGTGGCTTTTACACCCCGGGTATAACTCTTCTCCAGCATCATGGAACAGTTTCTCAAACTGTGGATTATTACAAGTTGGGGTATCATCTGATGGCCTATGTGAAGAACTCGCAGATACGTCCATTTCATCCTGAACCCCATAAGCTTCTTTAACCATGAGCCTAACTTCATCATCCACAAATTGTGTATCATCTACTATGGGATTAACACGGGGGGGTTGTGAATCGAGAATATCCTCCCCATGATAGTACCACTTTGTGTAGTTTTGATCAAATCCATTGCAAATCATGTGTTCTTATGCGACTTCTTGACTTTGATACAACACATTATTACATTTCGGACAAGGACACTTCAACAACCCATTAATAGTTGCCCCGCGAGAACATGCGAATTTGATGAAACCCAAGACTCCATCTTGATAATCTTGACTAGCCCTATTCCATCCATAGTAAACGTAACCTATTTAGTTAATAAATATAGATACACACCCTTCATCAAAACATTAAGAAATTAACATAATAAATACCTAGATCTTTTCATCCACCTTCGATCCATCTATTAGTATGTTGTGAAAGAATTTACCCGTCGCTTTTGAATAAGATTACTTTCTGCAAAACATACTCTATAAATGAATCTAGCTAATAGCAAATGGTACTTATGTTAGTTTTAAAATTTATGCTTGGTTTTACCCATTTAGGAATACCAAATACATTACTTGTTTGTCATAAGATTCATATATTTCTCCACGAATTTCGGTAGCATCTCTGCGCAGTTCTTCAAAGACGTAAAGTTTTCTGACGTAAAGTCAATAAAACTACGTATTTGAAGAACAAAGAGATAAAACCAAAATTATAAGTAGAGATACATATAAATCACATGTCAACAAGTAACATACTTGATATCCCCAAACTGTCAATATGACAATCCAAGATGTTACATGTGCAAATCTATGCCTTCATATTTAAATACTAAGAATTATTGCAAACTTACTGCAAAGATGCAATATCTTCAAAGTACACAAAATAGGATGGGCATAGTTACACATGTAACCTCTCAGACGGGTATTTGAATTGTTCCCACTTTTTTTATGAGATAAATAAATATAAAAACAATAACCAGGTTAACCAAAAAATAGAATAAAGAACTGCTAATCATAATATCAATGCTATTGAATAGCATTAGAACAGAAATATCACAACAAGGAACTTAAAGAGATAAATAATGGTTTAACCATTATTTATCTCTCCTAAAAATTTCGGCAGCACCTCCCCTAAAAATAGAGGGTTGTCCAGACCAAATTGGTCTAAAATAATAATGGTTTAACCTGTAAACAAAAGAAGAGTCGAAATATTGCATTCATACACAATCCAAATAGAGCATCCACATGTTATATTGATCTAACAAATTAAAGTATATGAAGGCATATTAGCCTAAATTTTACAGATTTGAAGAGCGTTACTGCAAATATTCCTAGAATCATCCTTTATCTAATATTCCTATTCCATCCACTCGTATCAGTCAAATCACTAGATATAAATTCCTCATGTAAACAGCAGCGTCATAACAATTCTTTTGACTTTATTGCACCACTAAGGCCACTATTGCCTTCAGAAAGTCACAAACAACTTAATAAGAAATCAAAATTTCTAGAAATAAAAAGAAGCCGCCAGTTAAACAGGAAAAGAAAAAAAAAAAGCATGACGGGCAACCCAACCAGATGATAATAATTATTGAAAAATAAATATAACTTAACAATGATATATTCCAGCTGATACCCAACAATGTTATCCTTCTAATAATATAGTCCAACCACTGCTCTTTATCTTGAAATCCTGCCATTCCATTCTCCTCAAAGCAACCACAACACAACCAAAATGATCACTAAGGCACCCTCTTCTCCACCCCCAAGACGACATCCATTGTATAACAGACCTAAGAACTGTATTCACAATATATTAAGTGTAAAGAAGAATGTTTTCATTGCTATTAAGTATCAGATGTACCCATTTCTACTCTCAATTGTAAACTAAATTCCCCCCCAAAAAAAAGGTGGGGGTAATATCTAAATGGGAAACCAAAAAAAAAACCTAATTATAAGATTTATGTAAACTAAAATTGATGGGCATTCATATAACTATCTCAAATACTCATTGTGGATTCCACTTAAACCGCAACCACCAACACCCCCTATACTGCAGATCTGGCCCCCTCCCTCCATGAAACATCCCAACCCATGCATAAAATTATCAAACTGCTCCATCCAGATGATCACCCACCACTACTTGAATCCTCCATTAACAAGTAACAAAAAAGTCAAGAGATAAGTTTCTTCTAAGAGTCCGTTAATATTATAAAGTGATTAGTGTATTTACCTTTTAAGTAACATGTATTGCATTCTTCTGAAAAACAAATTCTAATTTCCTGCATAAACAATGTATTATGTCCAAACCAATAACACTAGCAAAATTTATTAATTTCAGAATGGAAAGCTCCCAGTGCTACCAACTGCCAATACTGCTATTTCCTCGTCAATAAATTATCGAAATGAAATTATTGAAATTCCTTTGGAAATAACCATTAATCCACTACTGAAAATCGTAAACAGTACTTACCTGTGAACGGCGAACGGCGACGGAGAAGATGGCCGGCGGCAACTTGGCGACGGAGAACACGAACGGCAGTAGGAGAAGATGGCCGGCGGTGGCTTGGCAACGGAGAAGACGAATGACTAAGGCGGCACGGCTTGGCTACGGCGACCGACCACGGCAGGCAGCTAAAACGACGGCAGATCGGCAACGGCGAGCATCGGAAAATTGCAAATCAGGGTTTTCGCGCAGAGAAGAAAACCCCATTTCGCGCGATTTGGGGATTTATTGGGCTTTAGCGGCGGTAACTTATTACCGCCGCTAAAACCCAAGTTCGCGCGACAATAAAACCCCAATACACGCGACAGCACTATACCATTTTCGCGGCGGTAACTTATTACTGCCGCTAAAACCCCAGTACACGCGGCAGCACTATACCCTTTTAGCGGCGGTAACCTATTACCGCCGCTAAAACCCATGTACGCGTGAAGTCATTATAATCTTTTTACCGGCGGTAATTCTTTGTCGTCGCTAAAACGTTTATTAGAGGCGGCAATTACTGCCGCTCAAAATATTTATTTTACTTAAAAAAGGCGCAGAGTTTTCAATATTAGCGGCGGTAGTTTTCAATATGAGCGGCGGAAGAGCCGCCGGGAAAAAGGCGCGCCAAAAATTGGCGCGGGAATTTTAGTGCACGCCATGCTTTTTAGCGGCGGTAGGAATTTACCGCCGTTAAATACTGGCTTCAACGGCGATATAATATTTACCGCCGCTTAAATGTATTTACGGGCTTTTAGCAGCGAGAATTTGGTACCGTCGCTAAAAACCCGCTGCTAAAGCCCCGCTTTTTTGTAGTGTGTTACTCTCTGAATTTGACCTCACCTATATCACACAGAAAGCCATTAAGGGTCAAGCCATTGCTGATCACTTAGCTACACACCCTTTACCAGAATACCAACCTTTGAAGACTAATTTCCCTGATGTGGCAATTCTGTTCACTGAAGAAGAAGAAGGTGAAAGCTCATGGCAGATGTTCTTTGATGGGGCCGCCAATATGAATGGAAATGGAATAGGGGCTGTTTTGATCAAGCCAGATGGGGCACACATCCTGTAACGCCCCAAACCCGGGTCAGTGCAAACCGACACCCAACCCGAACCCGGTTCGCTACTGTAACAACCCGAATTTAGTTCAACAACCAAATCCGAGGTGTTACTGGCCCATATCAATTACAACATCAATAACATACCAGACCAAAGAAAGTAAATCCAATCCATATATTAAACTATCAGAGTTGCGGAAACAAGTATGTGCGGAAGTGTAGATCAAAATCCTCAAACAAGCATAAAGCTTGACCATCAGTCAGTAATATCAAAGTCTGGTAAAATGAACGGGTCACTATCTCTATCTCTCATTTTCTCTCATACATCAATCCATATAAATGATAATAAACCAATCAAAATGCTAAATCTATAACATCAATCCACCTCAGATGAGATCTGGATAATAATAATCCTCCGGCGAATACTCGGCTATCTCTCCCTGGAAGTCTAAGAGATCCCCCTCTCGCGTATCAGCTGAAAAAAATGGAATAGAAGTAGGGTGAGATACGAATATCTCAATAGGTAACACATGCATGACTAAACAGTTAATATATGCAAAGTAACATTTCATGCACGATTAAGCAACATCGATAAATCAGGCTCACATAATCATTTATACCATTCATGAACACAAAACAGTTTGATAAACAGTTCTATATATAATTTTCAGCAAGTTTTAATATAAGAACTCAATAGCCAAATCAGTAGCATAATCCATACATTGCCAGGATGTACTAAGCAGTCACATCTAACCAATATCCCAATCACATGCATCCCGCACGTGCACAATAAGAATAATAATCATATCAAGTGTTATGTTTTCAGTGTCATTGTAGGACTCACAAAGTAAGATAAACCTTTTGAGATGATTCTCAACCAATTGCTATACCACCGTGCGACTTAGGAGCGATGCTACTAATGATACTCAAGCCCCATGCAGTGCAGCTTAGACAAGAGCCGTAGTCACCGACTTATTGCACACGTACCCATCAAAGTTGGCATGTACCACCAGCATGCAGCACCAGAATCAATACATGGAGGTGGTTGCTTATCCACATGTACAAGGAATCACCAGCGGCTCACCGGGGTGTCCCTCCAGACATAGGACCTTCCCAGACAAACTAACTTGCAAAGGAAGCGCGTCGCATATAGGAGTAACTCAACCCAAATGACATATCCCTCAGCTATCTAGCTACGACTATGGATCCATAACCAGCTATGCCCACTAGACTCCAAAATTCCCTAAAGTATCATATTTCTATAAGGGTTGGTGCCTAGCGGCATATAATGGTTATATCTGTACATTCACTTCATTATTCAGTCATTCGGATTCTGAATTCTCTTTATAATGTCTTAGGATTTACAATATCATTTAGAAGTGTTTAGATAATCAATTGGTAGTTAGGCTTTTCCAAAATCACATTTCTCATATACCTTTAAAACTTGGCAACTAATGTCCTGAATATCTCCCTAATTTGTTTTTCTGTAAAACAGGGATTTAGGTAGTTTATTTTGGTCTTAAAGTACCTTAATTAATCATTAAAATTGTCTAAAAATAATTTAGAATTGAATTAGGTTCGAAATTATGAAAAATTGGAAATTCTGCTGAGAGCGCCTGGGATCGCTCAGGATCGCTCCGGGCGGTCATCAGTCGGCGGTAGTGCAAATTTCGAGCGCCCACGGTCCGTCGTCTCGCGGTCCACGGCGTCCTCAAATTTTTAACCAGCGCCTAAGATCGCCGATGAGCGCCTCGCACAGTCGAGGTCGGCGGTCTCACCAAATCGAGCAGAAACAGTTCTAAATCATGATTTTTCTCGTCTAAACTCATTCCAATGTATTTCTAACATGCTTAGCTAACTAAATACAACATTACATATCATAGAAACATGCGTTTGCGATTAAACAGAGATAAATCCGAATTTAAAACCAAAACGGTGTCACCTACCTCTATACGCTGATTCCTCCTTCTCTATTCTGCACAATGGCGAAACTCCTGCACAGAGAAATCCTCTGGACGATGAACGCACGCCCAGCCCTTCATTCTTCTTCTCCTTCTTCTTCCCTTGGTCGCTCGAACAGTCGTCGCTTGCGGCTCTTCAATACGCGCGACAATACATGTATAAGAATTAGGTTAATTCTTTATACATATTTATACCCCCTGATCCTATGTATCTCCCATGCAACTCTTCTATACATCTTGCCCAACCAGAATACATACCTCGATATCTCACGATCGGACGGTCAGATCTGCGTCTAATTCTGGATCTCCGCTAAGTTGATCACCCCCTACAATATTAAAATGTTTCTATCAATCATAACTCTGGGTAATATTATTTCCTAATTTAATTTATTATTTAAGGAAAATTCGGGGTTTTACACATCCCAATCGCAGTGAAACTAAGGTTCCAGTGCACAAACAATATTGCAGAGTATGAAGCTTGCATAATTGGGTTACAAGTAGCCTTAGACCATGAAGTAGAGGAACTTGACGTATATGGAGATTCGAGTCTTATCATCTTCCAAACGACTGGTGAATGGAAAACCAAGGATCACAAACTGATCCCCTATCACCAGTATTTGGAAGAAAGAAGCAATAAATTTATTCGAATTTCCTTCAATTATATGCCAAGGGCTAAAAATCAGTTTGCAGATGCTTTAACCACATTGGCTTCAATGGTCAGTATGCCAGAAGGTGTTGATATTAGACCATTGGAAATTGAAGTTAGGGATGAACCAGCGCATTGTCTTGTTTTAGAAGAAACACCAGAAGAAGAGGTACCATGGTTTCAAGACATTAAGAACTTCCTAAATGATCGGAGTTTGCTAGAAAATGTCACTTCTATAGAGAAAATAACAATACAGAGGTTGGCAGGCCAGTTTCTACTAAGTGGTGGGCAGTTGTACAAAAGATCACACAACGATATCCTACTCAGATGTCTTGCCAAGACCGAGTCAGAAAGGTTAGTTGAAACTATACATGGAGGAGTTTGTGGACCCCACATGAACGGGCACATGCTTGCCAAGAAGATTCTGCGATTGGGATATTACTGATCGACGATGGAGCATGATTGCTATATACATGTCAAAAGGTGTCATCTTTGCCAAGTGTATGCTGATAACAAGAATACACTTCCAAGTGAATTGCACAACATGACATTGCCATAGCCCTTCTCCATGTGGGGTATAGACGTCATTGGAATGATCTCTCCAAAGGCATCAAATGGGCACCGATTTATTCTGGTAGCAATCGATTATTTCACCAAGTGGGTAGAAGCAGCTTCCTATGCAAACATCACAAGTAGTCATGTTCTTAAGTTTTTAAAGCACAACATCATTTGTCGCTATGGTTTGCCAAGTGCCATAGTAACAAACAATGCTTCAAACCTTAAGAACAAGGATATGAGGAAGATGGTAGTGAGTTTTAAAGATTGGCATGAAATGCTGCCACTTGCTTTACATGCTTACAGAACCTCGATTCGGACTTCTACTGGGCCAACCCCGTATTCCTTAGTATATGGGATGGAAGCAGTTTTACCAGTGGAAGTGGAAATACCTTCACTAAGAGTGCTAATGGAAGCTGAATTAGAAGAAGCTGAATGGATACAGTCAAGACATGATCAACTCAATTTAATAAAGAAAAAGCGGTTAAAAGCACTTTATCATGGCCAGTTGTATCAGAAGAGAATGGACAGGGCTTACAATAAGAAGGTGAAGCCCAGAACTTTCCAAGAAGGAAATTTAGTATTGAAGAAAATTTTACCCTTTTTGGAAGACCCTCGTGGAAAATTCAAACCAAATTGGGAGGGGCCTTATGTTGTTAAAAAGGTACTATCAGGGGGTGCTCTCATCTTAACAGAAATGGATGGGAAAGATTTTCCTGAGCCAATTAACTCTGATGCAGTAAAGAGATATTTTCCTTGATTGAGTATTACTTGGAAATGATCTGAGGCCATATTTCTATATTTCCCAAAATTTTCATCCCTAGTCAAGCCAATTTGAGCATTTTCGTTTTCTTTGATAAACCTAAGCTAAACTTACAGTCTTATACTGGGGCAAAGCCAATTGGGGCAAAGCCAATAGAGGTTAAAAAAAAAAGAAGAAGAAAAAAAAGAAAAAATAGGGGCAAATGAAAGCCAAATACAAAAAAGGGGAAAATGGGATTAAATACATCATGACTGTAAGTCCGGTTGACCTATTTTCACACTTAGAAAATTTTGAGCCTTTAATACCTTTTCTTTCATAAACCGAGCTTAGCCTTTGTTTCATCCTATTCTTAAGCCCTCGGTGATTTTAGTATATTCATTCAAACTTCAGAGTAAGATTGGTGATAACGGAATGCAGAAGCCGGCCCTAGTGAAAACTGTAATTGGCGCTAGGGGCAATATTGGCAAGAAGGAAGAAAAAATAAAAAATAAAAAATAAAATAAAAGGGTTGAGTTGATCATGTGGTCTAAGTTTGAAGTCAGCATGAGCACTGGAAACTGAACAGATTAGCAAGGTCAGTCATGAAGGAAAAACCATTTGGGGATGATTCTAAAGGGCGCAAGACAGACAGATTTGGTCTCTCCCTATTGCTTGGACAACCCTTTCTATTATTCAACCTGATTTTAATTCCTTTGATTATATGTGATTAAGTGTAACGCCCCGGATCCGAGTCACATGAAAACCCTTAACTCGTATCCAGAGGTTATTATAATTAACAGGATCAAACTACCAGAGTAAAGAAAAAAAAACATGAAACTAAATATTTTTATGCAATAGAGTGCGCTAAACAAAACCCAACATGAAAACTCACATGACCAAATTTTCACTACCCGCAATAATCGGCTCTCCATACGTATCTGAAAAACAACAGAAATAAAAGAGTGAGATACGAATATCTCAGCAAGTAGCACATGCATGCAAGAATACACATCTTCAAATTTAAAAATTCTATGATCGAATAATCAGACGAGAAAACAAGAAACAACCGGTGAAGTCTGCGTACTCTGCTGACAGCATTGTTGACCCAAGAGTATAGGAAACCATCTAACTATAAGCAATTAACATCGGGAATCCCTTGGTCAACAAAACCCAGATCAGTTTCAGAGAACATTAATAATATAGTCCATGCCTTAATAAGACAAATTCCACTAAGTATCCCATGGTATTCCAACTGATAAGTAAACAACAAATCCACGTGGTCAATGTCATACAAATATTTGATTGGTTAATCAACATGCCAGAGCGACATCCACACCTCCATGTACACAGTTCCGGCCTACTCAGGGTTTCGGATACTCTGAAATGACGGCCTACTCAGGGTTTCGTCATCCAATGCTGGCCTACTCAGGATTTCGGCATTGACAACCAGGCCTACTCAGGGTTTCTAGCTGCTCTACACCAGTCGTGGCAACACTCCATGGCCATGCCATTACACCAATAAAATAAAAGCATCACATTACTAAGCTTAAACATCTGGATCCAGGACAAGCTAGACCAAAACAGTAAAACATCGTATAATCACAATTCCAATATCAAAGAAAAACCATTCATTTCATATCATGTAAAACTCATCACAATTCGTCACCTGTCGCTCTGGACCAAGCAGTACCTCAAGTACATTCAGTAATTTCTCATTCCCGTAACACAATTCATATGGAAGTAAAACTCAATGCATTCATACCAAGGAAATCCTTTCAATACATTTAAAGTTTCCAACAAGCGAAACCAGAAATACAATAACTTCTCAATCAAAACAGTGTATAGAACAAGGAAAAGCAACTGGTAACTCTTACTAGTTTGGTGTCCGGCACAATACTCATAAGTAACCTAAACTCAACTTAAAAACTCTTAAGAGGTTCACTAATTTTTCCTCTAATAATTTCATAGGCAAAATGGTTTCCCAGGTTCCTAACCAAGTGAATAGTGAAGTGGTTTAACCCCTAAGTAATACAAATACTCTTGGTCAAATCAGAAATTCCATTTCAGTAAGCAAAATAGGTCTGCCGCTCACTTACTGAGGTGGGCGCGAGGTGAGCACCGGTCGGCGGTGAAGAAAAAAGGGTAAAATCGACCTGCCGCTCACCCGACGCTAGG
This sequence comes from Buxus sempervirens, assembly GCA_947561395.2. Taxonomy (NCBI): domain Eukaryota; kingdom Viridiplantae; phylum Streptophyta; class Magnoliopsida; order Buxales; family Buxaceae; genus Buxus; species Buxus sempervirens. The sequence goes on from OX387183.1 coordinate 11,766,780, forward strand.
TGAGCGTGAGATGAGCGCGAGATGGGCGTGAGGTGGGCGTGAGATTCGCGCGAGATGGGCGCATCGTTTTCCGCTGAGCGCGAGCTGAGCGGCAGCCGGGCGCGAGATGAGCGGTGGGTCGTTTTTAACGGGGCGCCTACCTCTGAGGTGAGCGCCGGTGAGCGCGAGGTGAGCGGATACCCCCTGTGGTTTTCATTTCTCTGTTATTTTGAGATCTACATGACTGGCCGGTTTGTGAACCTCTGTAATGGTTCTACTACACTCCTAATACTCCCAGAAAACTTCCCAACCATATTTGGAATTAATCTAAACACTTTCATTTGCAAATATAAATTAAATCCGGAGACTCTGTTCATGTAACTTCCCGAAAACCAGAAAACTCACACTATCACTTTATATATAACCCATGCATCAGAATAATCTCGAGAGAAACAGAAAACACAAATCCCAGTTGTAAATCAGTGCTACTCACCTTACTAAGACGTTCTTCAAGCTTCCGGCCATCCTGGAGATTTTTGACTTCGAGACAGACAGAAACCCTAACTCTCTCCAGAGCCGAGACCTTTTCCCCAAATCCCCGAAAAGTTGTATGAGTTAGCTATTTATATAGACACCACCCGGATTTAACCTAATTCACCCTTTGCTTTAAGAATCCCCTTTTTACCCCTCACTAGTGCAGGGTTTTCCGGATTTACAAATATTGGCCCCCTTTTCTATTTATTCCAGGGGCCGAATATTTCCACCCTATTATTATTATTATTATTATTTTTTGAACCCTGATGACCACAAGTTTCCCACAATTAATAAAACTAGATTTAACCAGTACCAACATCTATATGTGCATATATATATATATTTCCATCTACTATTATTATTTGTTTATTTTCCTTACTGTGACTGTTAATTTATTTTATTCTAGTATTATTATTATTATACTTTGTTTTCTTACTTAAAACTGGGGTCTTACATTAAGTGTTTTGGATCAGCTTTCAAAAAAAAAAACTATACTTAGCCAGTGATGAGAAATCAAATACTTTTCATAAAACTTCTGTTTTTACAAACATCTGAGAATTCTGAGGCCAATAATATAAAACCTATTTTTGAACTAAATTCTTTATCATTCCACTATTGGAGTTTGCTTTGTATAAAGGTAAGGAAAAAAAAAAAGAAAAAAGAAGAAAAGAATCTAAGCCCTATTCCCTAACTGCTCTTCAAGCTCCCTAATCCGAGCTGCCTGAGTTGCAATGATTCCAGAAGCTCCCTCTGCATCAAGATCGCTAAAAAAGGAGATGATCTCATCTGAAAGTGATTGCTTGATCTTCAATGCCCTAAGGTCAACCAAGGAATCCTGATATTTCTTCCGCATCGCTCGGACTTCAAAGCGACGAGCCTGTCTTTGTTCTTCAAGTTTCTTCTCCATGGCAATGCGGCAAAACCTCTGCTCTTCAAGTTGCCTCTCCAGATCAATACCCTTTATCCTGAGCTCTTGTGCTTCTCGTACCCATATTTGTTGAAGCCGCTTGTGGGTAGCCCTTTCAGACTCCAGGATGTCCTCATAAGTAGGGGGAAGAACTGCAGGAGGATCCTCTGGTACTGGGGCATGACTCTGCACCTGCTCTTTGATCCAGAAATGATAGTCCTTCACATGGGACTCAGAAAAGACTGGACCCCGCAGAAAGCGAACATAGGACCACTCATTCATTAATTGAGCATTTAGCCCCATGGTGGCTAGTGTAAGTGGCCCTAAGAACTTCTTATATCCAGTTGGGATCATAATCCCCTAGGTCACTCTAAACTGGCGAAGAACCCTCAAGGGAAGATAAAGAACAGCAGATTTCAGGCCTGCTAGGACCAAAAAGTTCGTATCTTTGAAGCTGATCACTGTCTCTGGATTTGGCTAATAAGTGCCAGGCCATCTCACCTGATCATCCTGGAGAGTACCCAAGAAAGTGAACCAGCCCTGCTTGCCACCTTGGATGCTAGGGCACCCCCTATTGCTCATCTAAACAGGAACTTTCAATCTTGGAAAGAAGCGGCGAGTTATCTCTTCAACCTGATTCAGGTGGTCAAGCAACCAAAGCCGCAGAAAAGGGGAGTATTTCAATTTACTTCAAAGAAAAAAAGAAAAGAAAAGAAAAAAAAGAGAGAAAAAAAAGAGAAGAGAAAAAAAAATAAGAAAGAAGAAAGAGAAAAAAAAAAGAAGAAAGAAGAAAAAAAAAAGAAAGAGAAGGAGAAGAAGAAGAAAAAAATGGATAATATTTCCTTTTTACCTGTAGGATAGGGGCGCAGGCAAGAAAGCATTTCTTCTTTCTGAAATAGCAGTCAGTCAGGGCCTGGTATATCTCTGCTAAGATCATAGGGGCCAACCTCTCACGTTCCCTAACCTGGCAGATAACTGAGATAAGAGCCAAGTCAACTTGGTCGTCACCCCGTGGAAAAAGCAGCTGGTTGACCACTACTAGAGTCAATGCATTAAACCTGGCATCCTTGTCCTCACTCCTTAGAAGTTTTTCAATCAAAAAGGTCTTGGACAAGGTCAATAGTGTATCAGAATTTCCTAAGTCCTTCTTCCCTATACCCAAGATGGTGGAGGCCTCCTTTTTGTAGCTAGGCTTTAGGGGTGGGTTCACACCTTTTTCAGAGAACCTTAGGCCAAGGATGGTTTCAATTTCTTCTATGGTAGGAGTCATCTCTTTGTCATCAAAACGGAAGAGATTCAATTCAGGAACCCAGTGTCCAATCAAAGCTTCAATGATTTCCCACTTAAAGGGAATTTTAGGAAGGTGTAGGATGTGGCCTAAGTGGATAGAATCCCAGCGGATCTCCTCATCGAGGGTCATAGAGTTAACCCATCTGTCATAGGAGTCCACAACACTGTACCTGGTGAGATTAGGAGGTTTTGATCTAACAGGTTGTCTTGCAGGAAGAGATTCATCAGCAGAAGAGAAAGGGGCGAAGGAAGCCATGGAAGCACCAAAGAAGCCAAGGAAAGCAGAAAACGGAAGGCTCAGGGAGTTTTCAAACTTTTAAAAACGTCACAGTGACGTTTCCCATGAGTTTATATAGAAAATTCGAAAAGGCAACAAAATCCGTAATTATAATACGAGCATGGAGTGCCCGTATAAAGAATACTGACACACTGTGACCGTGAAAAATTTACGGGCAGAGTGCGCCCGTATTAACATTACAGGGCACTGCTTGCTCGTAACCTAATTACAGTTCCTTCGGGAAAATGCAAAAAAAATGGGAAATTTCAATTTTAATGCTTTCCCAAGTTTCACCTGTCCCTGCTTTAACATATAGCATGCAAGAAAAGCTAGAAATAAAAGGAAAAAGAGCAGAAATGAATAAAAATCAAACTTCTTTTATATATATGAAGGTGTACATCGTTTTGTCAAAATACAAGTACATGAATGAATCCTAATCTACTGTCTATACAGGTCCACCCCTACGGCCACGGCTACGTCCTCTGCCTCGGCCACAGACTGGAGATCGCCGGCACTCAAAAACATGCCGCACAATATTACAAGCCATACTACGAGTCATCCTGCTCAAAACAGACTGAATATCATGCCACATATATAAAGGCACAAGGCCAGCAGTGGGATGATCGGGAGGAACGTACCCTGAAGTATCTACATATCCCGTAGACTCGGTATCAGAATCCGTAGGGGCAAACTCAGTCGTAGGATCGGCGGCAGCAGGCGTCTCCTCTATCACAGCCGGCTCCATGGCAGGATCAGCAGGAACGGACGTCCCAGGAGCATCAGCATCATGAATAGGCTCTGCAAGCTCAACAGAAGCCTCATCTATCACCACAGCCTCCTCGATAGGCTCCACCACAGCGGCATCCCTGGTCAACTCCATATCCATATCTGCAGACACATCAAGAGCGGTCTCAGGTGCTGGAGCAGACTCTGGCACATCCTCAACAGCAGGTGCAACCTCAGCCTCGATCTCAGGCTCTACTTAGGTGCCTCTACCGATCTGGGAGAAGTCACAAACTCCACCCATGCCACAGAAAAAACCTCGCCACGAAGGTGCATAAGCACAGATGAAGCAAGTGAAGAAGGGCCGGCTGTGTCATCCTGAAAATAAGAAAAAAATTTTAGTCAGAACAGGATAAGCAGATATAAGAACAGGAATGTAAAGAGGTGAAAGAGTTAACCTGGGTATGAGATGGACCCGCCTGGTCCTGTGCATCAAAAGGGCCCGCCTGGCCCTGCGCCCTGGCAAGCTGTCCTCGGAGGTCGGAAATAGTAATGTAGAAGGCATCCCGCTCGGCAATAGCAGCATCTCGCTGGTGCTCTATATCAGAATACCGAGACCGGATCTCTGCCAACTGAGCCTCCTAAAATAGAAGAGAAGGTATCAGAAAATGCCAAGTTCAAATAAAATAAAAGAATAGAAGATCAAAAAGGAGAAGGCATACCGTCGTGTCATAGGCCCTAATCACAACCCCTCCAATCTCCGTTACTACGCCATGGACAGGCATGGGTGGCATGAGGCACCCGACTGAAGCTCGCCTGAACCAAGCATCATAGTCACCCTCCTCCAATAATGTCTCTACCTCAATCCAATCAAGGAACTAGGCAAGATCAACAAGCATGGGAGGAAAAGAGGGGGTAGTATCTGGAGGAATGGCAGGAATCCAAGGCTCTTCGACGTGATGATAAAAGAAGTGCTCGCCGCAATACTAGATGCTGCCCATTTGACCAATAAAGAACTGATATCTCTGACGTCTCTGGTCAGGGACAAAAGCATCGTCTCTAACCGCATGCAAGGCCAACACCTCATGAATGTCCTCCATCCGGGGGATGAACAGCTGAAAAACAGAAAAGGATATTAGACATGTGATCCATGAAAAAGAAAAAAGAAGAGGAATTAAAGCAGCTTACCTCAGACCGATATAGCCTGTCCAGGTGGGCCTGAGCAGACCTAGGACGACTCTTTTCAGAGTCGTGCTCTACATGACACCATCTACGAGCCATGGGATATGTCTCCTTTGACATCGTAGAGGTAGGGCGGAAATAGGGTATATAAACCCTAGCAAAGAACTGCAAAAATAAGAAAAGGGTCAGAAGAGTAGAAAAAGAGAAAAAAAGAAAGAAAGAGAAAGAAAGAGAAGAGAATAAGTGTTTCACCTGCAGGAAGGGCCAGAAGAATCTGCACCCAACTCCAGCTCCTCGAGAGGTAGAGAGGCCGCTAACTGATCGGCGCAGGCCGGCCAGAATGGTACCAAAGATGAGGGGGCCCCATGCATACCTTCTCGCCCGCTGAAGATCTCCCAATAAGCTCAAAAAATGAGGACTGACAGAAGTCGTGTCCTCTGGGAAGAAGCAGGAGCCCATCATATACAAGAAGATGAAACGGAAAGGCTGGATGACCGGTCACAAGCTGTCCAAGCTGCCTCCTCCGGAAAGTCTCTCTCAACCAAGTTAGAGACAATCTCGCTCTCCCTCTATCCCATGCCTCCGGAGGCAGTACAATATAGCCAAGATAAGAGGCTATCTCCTCAGCATCCGGCATCACCATCTCAGGAATAATATCACCGGTCATCCTAAACCCGGTGATAAGGGTGAAGTCGGATGGCTGGATCCCAATCTCGACATCTGGAAAATGAAAGCTCAGTGTCTCTGGAAAGAATATCTCGAGTAGCGCTGCAATAAGGGCCCGATCCAGGCGCACATCCGGAATGGTGATGAAGAGGCCAAAGCCATACAAGCCTAGCTCCCGGCGATAGGCTGAACTGCAATCTCCAATAAATCTAATAAATCTGGCCCAGCTCCCTCTATAATGAAACATGGGATACTCCAAAGGGATATCTGCCCTAATACACGCTGAGGGATGAGTCCTCAAGCCATGCAAAAGGTCAGTATCCCTAATCTGGGCAGCTACCTCCTCAGGGACCTCAACCCTGGTCCTAGCCTCATCTTTGCCACGGCCTTCTCTACGGCCTCCCCTACGGCCCTCATCATGGCCTCCATCTCTGCCTCCACCTCGGCGCCTGCTACGGCTCCTGTCTCTGCCTGAAGCCTCAACTGCCGGCTAAGGAAACAATTGGAAGGGAAAAAGAATCAGGGTGGTGCATTTTGTAAAGGAATGTGAAATTTCAGAAAGGTTAGAATATACCTCTGGGGTCGCCTTAAGCGAATCCCCAGAAGGAAGATCAGGGATGTCTGAATCAGAATCCCTCTCGGCCCTCGACGACAAGGCCACATCAGCATGATCCCGCAGAACCCTCGAGGAAGAGGGCTCATCTGCAAGATCCTAGAGGCTGATCAAACACGAGCCATCTACGGTTCAAATCAGGGAGATGTTCATTATTCTTGTTAAAATTTTTATTGCTTGATTTTTAACCAAGTTTAATTGATTTGCAGGAGAAAGAAAATGGAAAATGGAAGAAAATGATTCAGAAACTCCCAATCAAATCAGAAGGAGTTTATTTTTCTATTTGGAGAAATTTTATTGTGATATTTACTTGTCTTTATATATAAAATGAAAAAAATGTGTATTAATGTGTTAAGGATTTATTTTAATTTTATCTTTTGTAATTTTGGTTTCAGGATAGAAGTTCGAGCCTACTTGTATTGATACTAGGATGACAGAGTCATAAAGCTATTGGTCGTGCCAAGATAATGGACTTCAATAAAAGGCTAGCCATCCAAGGACAAGAACCTCAGATTTTCAGTCAAGAATCAGAAAAATTGCAAGCAATATTTCAGAGGTGTCATTAACAAGGAAAATGCAAAGAGCAGTAGGCAAGCCAGTTGTCAGCTCAAGAACAGGAAATTGCATGGAGGGATTGAAAGGCATTCAAAGTCATGCAAGTACACAGGTAAGAAGCCTCAGGTAAATCAGGGACAGAGCAATTGGGTATTAAAACACGAAGCAAATACAGCAATGCAAAGATTTTCTTCAATCAGAACAGGGATTCCCAATAATCAGCAAGTCAGAAATTCAAATAGCTCAAGCATGGATCAAGTATGCAGTGGGGATTAGCCAAGAGTCATGCAAATAGTCATGAAAATTTCCAAATGAATTTGGCATAAAAATCAAATATTGAATCATGAAACAGGTCAAAATTTCTACCAATCAAAACAAAGAATTCAAAAGTCAACTAGCAGAATACCCAAATATTCAGAGAAGGGCCAAAATAGATATATTTTGCAAGTATCATACGGCCAATTGAAAATCAGAGTTCAAAATCAATATTTCATGTCAATCAAAAAGAATGCAATCAGGATTTTAATGGCATCATACATTTGGCAATCGAGAGGTGTAGGGAACATACCTATTTGCTGGTGAAAGTAGAGGATTTCAAATAGAGAAACCAAAACGTGCCTCACCAGAATGAGATACAGTGAACAAAAAAAGCTCACTGTCGCCAAGGGACGTTCGAATCGGTCATCGCCGGAGTCAATGGAGGAATCGGTCGTCGCCGGAGTCAATGGAGAATATGAGAATCGCCGGAGTGAACAGTGGTCGCCGGCGAAGTCATGCGAGTCGTCGGAGATTTGAAGAAGAAGAGGGAGGACCGGAGAGAAGAATACGGGAGTAGAGGTTTAGGGCTGAAGTGCGAGTAGAAAGGAAATGAGTTCGCAACCGCGGTTAAGAAGAACCCCAAAATCCGTAAAAGCAGTACGGGTAGCAAACGCCCGTAAAGGTAACACGGTCCAATTCGCCCGTATACAAATTCTGGGCATCATCTGCCCGCAATGCAAATACGGGCGAAGCAGAAAATTGCGTTTTTCATTATTTTCTCTGCACTTTTTAGGAGATCAATGTCTATATTAGTTGTAAGTTGCAAGGATTGCCACCTTACCCACTTTTGTTTAAAAATTTTGTCTCAAATCTCACTTCATAGCCACGAGTGCTCAGTGAGACTAAAGAGGAGGATTTGCCCCTTAAGGTTAGGGACTTTTCAGCAAATCTTCCGCCATAAATTCTTCTTCCAAAATCATCTATTTAATCCTTGCAAAATGCAATTAATTAGACAAAAATCTCAAAAAGTGCAATTGGTGGGTCTTTTTGCTCTCTACTGGTAATTGGTTCCAATCACCAGCAAAGAGGGGGCAGTTGTAGACACCCCAAATTGCACTGCAATATAAGAAAATAATGAAAACATGTAATTGGGATTTAAAACAGGCCAAAAATGCATGAAATTCAATAATTTGAGCATTGCCCGTATTGTACCTACGGGCTGACCGTGTCCGGATTTTGTATACGGGCACGTAGCGCCCGTAAGGCATATACGGACACCACTGGACCGTAAATCATTTACGGGCGCATTAAAATTGTGCGAATTTTATCCTTTCTCGATTTCTGAGCTTTATCTTCAGTCCAATATATATTTAGATGAGCGAATTATCTCTTTTATTCGTTCGGAATATCTTTGTTGGCCATGGATGGGCATTATCCTTGTGTTTAACTCAATCTGAAACTCTATCTTGCCAAACCTTGGACCAACCATGTCCCTGGGTTTGCCTATAAATAGAGGGTCTCTCCTCAAGCAAAAGGTCACGAAATTTTGAAGTCCAAGGAGCTCCAAGAGAAGAGAAAAATCCCTGCTGCTCTACCTGCTCAATCCAGGTAAGTCCCTTTTCCCTTTTTATTTTCTATCTTTAATTCTAGAGATAATAGGATCTTCTCTATTGCTGTAGAATAAGGCCTGATCTTTTAAACCTATCTCTAAGTACCTCAAGAATCCTCTCTAGCTGTAAAACGTGAACAGAGAGCTAGGGGAAAAGAGAACAGGTGGATCCGTAGGGTAGACCCCCATGTGCTCTAATCTGTGAGATATTGTTGCTTTGGATATCCTGTTCATATTTTAATGATCTTGTGATTGAAGCTGAATTAATCCTATGAATCTATGATGTTTATAGCATAAAATCCTTGTTTTCTATAAAATTTGGATTTTTCACATATTTGCACCTACAGCACTGTTTTCGTGATTTTTGTGATATTAGGCTAAGATCCTGGATCTATCATGATCTATATGAAAGATCTGGATTCAGAAGCCTGAAAGTAATTTCTAGGGTTTCATGATGTGGTTTTTGAATTGTTTTTCACTTTTGAGAGAAGACCCTACGGTCTCAGTTCTCCCCTTTTGATGTTCTTCATCAACGTGGGTATTTTTGGTTTTGATTTCTTGATTTAATGTGAAATTTGGGTTATATCTATGTCCTGGACTGTTCAAGTTCAATTTTGAAATATTTTATAAAAATCATATTTTTCTAGATTTCTAGAATTTACTTGAGGCCAGATTTTTTAAGTTTTCACTTTATTTTGGTTTTATTTGATTTTATCTCAATTTTATTTTAATCATGAAACCCTAGGAATGGTATAATCATATTTGAAAGTTCTTGATCAATCAGGCTATTCATATGAAAAAACCATACACTTTTGTCTTTTTTGTGAATTTTCATGATTTTTATAGCAAGCCTTTTTCCTTTATTTTAACATGAACAATACCTGGCAACCACCTTGTGTGGATGAATAGGGGTGCCTAACACCTTCCCCTGTTCATAACCTAATCCCCTTACCTATCTCTGGTTGTTTTTTAAGAGGGTTATTTTTACCCTAAAATTTGTCTTTTTGTGCTTATTTGATATTTTGATGTCCATTCACACCTAAACAGAATGGTGGCGACTCTGTGTTTTTAACCAATCCCACGTGATGATCAGGAAGTCATTGAATTGATTTTTTTCCCATGTCTCACAGTGGGAAACAAGTGCATCATACGCTCATAGCTCACGTATAATGCGCTCATGTCCTAAGTAGCTCAGCTACACTATAATCCCATGTAGATACAGTATCGTCACATGGGTAGTTAACATGAGACTTTTTAAGTGTTAGTTTTTTTTCAAAATATATACACACAGGTAGTTAATTAATAATTCTCAAAGGAATATTTTTTTTTTTAATAAGTAAAAAGGCCGGATAGAATCTTAAAATATTTCATAGAGTTCGTTTGATTATAGTATAGATTTAACAATATTTCTCTTTAACTTTTATTGCCATATAAAATATTATCAAAAAAATTTGTAAAATCGTCATTGTTTACCTTTATTTTCTGTACAAGTTTCATATTATCCAATTGCTTTAAAGGAAATATAAACAATTTCTTTTCTTCTCTTTTACGTTTTATTTTCATTTCATAATGTTACAGACATAACGTAAAAGTAGAGAATTTCAAACACAAACTCAAACCTTCTATTAATTTACACTTCTGACTATATTTGTGTGCTAAGAAACTACATTGACACAAAACACTTGTGACAGTTTTTGTATTTCCCAATCTCATAAGTGGAAAGTTAAATTAAAAAAATATACAAATTGGCTCCCCTACTGGGTACCCTTTCTACGATCATAACAGTTTTCTTGTTAAATAACAGAACAAATTGGCTCCCCTACTGGGTTCTTGGTCCATCTCAATCATTCTTCAATTTACAAGAAAATTTTACAAAGGAAATCCAATCTTTTGATTCCTTAAAGATCATTAAAGAACATAACCGCATCGATCTTTAGTACAAAAACTAAACAAACATCATTCTATCATCATCAATTCAAAACTCCAATCTACATACATTACAAAAAGAAACCCATCTTTCCACACAACAGAGAATTGAAAGAAAATTAAAAGAAAAAAACACAAAAAGAAAAGAAAATACAACCGGCATCTTTGATCAAAACTCCAATCTTCATTACAAGAAGAAATCCATCTTTCCACACAACAGAGAATTGAAAAAAAAAACAAAAACAAAAAGAAAATACAACCCGGCGTTCTTACCTGGAACTGAGTCCAGCCTCTGCAGGTTCTTCATCTGACACTGCATCCTGTCTCCTCGCCGGTCGCATAGAATGTTCTGCGACTCTGCGATGGTCAAGATGATCATCGTAATACTCTTTACCCTTTAGAACCTTCCTCATCTCAAAGCGATCCTCATCGTTATAGTGATTTTTGTCGTGAGACTGGATCATGTAACGCATTTTGTTTCCATAAAAACAAAAGGGCATCATGGTGACTCTTTCATCTCGTAAATAGACGAAGACGCTGCTAGCACGATAGATCGATTCCAAGGCCTCGTGAATCATGTTCATGAGCTTGGTAGCAATGCCACGCCTGCGGTAGGAGTCGAAAACACAGACGGGACATGACTCGTTGCAATGTTTCACGATTCTGACAAGAACGTAGCCAACAATGCCGCCGTTGGGAGCTTCAGCAACGTGTGCAAGCTGAGGCCATGAGAGGATATGGCCATAGAAGAAATCGAAGGGCTCCTGGTGTGGGGTGCAGAGATTCTGCAAATCAAGCATTCCAGGAATGTCGTCAATGGTGGCTTGTCTGAAGCAAGCCGTGGTGGCTAACGTTAAAGAGTTTCTTGAACTTTCTTGTTCTTCTTGAATCTTCTTTCTTTGACGTAAGTTGTAACAATAACCCAAGAAGCTCTACTGCTCTCTTAATTCTCTTTCTTTTCACTTCGCGGAAATAATACAAGTAGACCCAATTAAAATACGAGGCAAGGTCATGTGAGATTAAATATGTAAGTTAGATTGGCTAAAGGTTTGGGGTTAAATTACAGAAACCTTCCTCAATGTTTACATTAGTTATACATATCCCCCTTTTCTAAAATAACACTTTCAGACTTTTTTGTTTTAATAATGAAAAAAACGCACTTTCGGGCTTGCAGGCAGCCACAACCACAATACCTGTTGCGACATGATTTAAAGCTATTTTTAAAAGTTTAATTTCCGTCTTTTGGAATGAAGACTTTCAAAATAAAGTCCCTTTCCTATAATTTTCAAATAAAAAGAGAAAATTATCAGAAGGTCGGCCATAAAAACTTATTTTCAAGAAAGGGTCACTTTTCAAAAATAATTAAATTAAAGACTCACTTTATGCATAAAAAATGGATATATGGAAACGATTCTCATCGACAGTTAAGTTACCAATAATTTTTATTAAAAAAAATTGAGATTTTTAATATACTATTTCTATAAATATATGTCAAAAGTGACTTTTTTTTCCCTTTGCTTGTAACACAGAATGACGCCCCATTTAATGAAAGGGATCCTTTATGCTTTAACGGCATTCAAATTTGCATTTAAAGTTGAAACCATATTCCAAAGGCTTGTTAATTAAAGAAATTATTTTATGCAAGCCCTTAAAATAGTTCCGTTTAAGGTAGTTTACCTTCAACATACAAGAAAGAGGAAATCTAAATCTTTTTAGTCAAATTCATCCTTAAAGATTAATTAAAGAACACAACAGTATCTTTAGCACAAAAACAAATTAAACAAACATCGTTCTATCATTATCAATTCAAAGCATCTTTGATCAGAACTCCAATCTACATTACAAAAAGATACCCATCTGTCCACACTACGGAATAAGGAAAAAAAACAATAGGGAATAGAATGTTCTTACGCGTTAAAGAACTTCATGTAGCAACTCAATTATGATTACTAAGATCCAACTAATTTAACTCATCTAGCACACCTGGAACTTGGTCCAGCCTCTGCAGGTTCTTCATCTGACACTGCATCCTGTCTCCTCGCCGGTCTCATAGAATGTTCGGCCGAAGTTTCTCTGCAATGATCAAGAAGATCATCGCAATGCTCTTTACCCTTTAGAGCCTTCGTCAATATTACAAAGCGATCCTCATCTTTAAGATCTTTAAAATGCTGCTTGTAACCCATTTTCGTAGCATAAAACCCCAAGGCAACACGATGACTCTTTCGTAAATAGATCAAGACTCTGTCAACAAGATAGATCGATTCCATGGCGTCTTGAACCAAGTTCATGAGCTTGGTAGCAATGCCACGCCCGCGATAGGAGCGGCAAACACAGATGGAGCTAATGTGGCCATCTTGGATGGAACACTTGTCGCAATGTTTGTCCACAACTCTGCCAAGAACATGTCCGACGATGCGACCTTTGGCTTCTTCAGCGACGTACGCAAGCGGAGGCCATGTGAAGATGTGCCCGGAGAAGAAATTGAAGCTCTCCGGCTGGTCTGGGGTGCAGAGACTCCAGCATTCTTGGATTGCAGGAATGTCGTTCGCGGTGGCTCGTCTGATATTGCAAGCCATGGTGGCCAAAGTTTGAGTTTCTTCTACTTTCTTTTGCTTCTTTAATCTTTCTTCTTACTTTCTCTTCCCGCGCGCTGTGTAAGTTGTAATTACAGTAATCCCACAAGGTCCAGTCTCTTAATTCTCTTCACTTCTGCCGACTAATAGAAGTAGGCACATCCGAAAATTGGCTTTAAGTGATTGTTTTTAAAATAAATCTGATTCAGTCACCAAATTCTAAACGAATAAAAATTAGTGATGTACTGGGATATTCTGTTTAATAAAGTTGGATTCAATTACAAGATCTAAGACAGAACCTTGATAGTTATAGATAACAGGTATCCATTACCAAAAAAAATAAAAAAAGAACCTGTGTCCATAAGACCGACTAGGATTTGATATGACCAACTATTAGAAAGAGAACTTTAAGGAATTTTAATTGAATACTATGATCATGACTATATGACTAAGTGATGTGACTTGCTTGCATGGTTGCATGATTCACACTTTGTGCTTTCCATTTGCATGTAATATTATTTTCTTTATTATCATAAAAGTACACATTATATTCGATTTATGCAGGAAATTAGAAGATAGATTTTAGTTAATAATCTTTTGATTGTAATTATTACAAGTAGAAAGGAAATATTACTAATTACAAGTAAAAAAGAAAATATTTTATGCAATAGTTAAAAATCTCAATCAAAGACATGCAACAACTAAGTTAGACTTTTACAAGTCCTTTTTTTTATGCAATGGACATCATCTACATCCCCCGTTGTATACATCCCCACACATGAATGTGTGGGGCCCTCCAAAAGTGAATGGTGGGCCCAATTAAATGTGTGGAGTGTATACAGCATGGGCTGCAGGAGATGCGAATCGCTTTTTTATGTGGTTTACAAGTTTATAGATAGACTATTTAAGTCTTCGAATGAGGTATACAAGTCGGTAGATGTAGATGGATGCCATGGGACTTTTAACGAGATTTAAGTCATTAAATAAGGACTTTTTATCGACTATTTTTTTCTTTTACTGGCAATTTTATCAAAAATCGTAAGAAAAAAAAATTTTTAAAAATATGAAACAAGTATTTTCTTTATGGAATTTGAGATTTATGGGAACCTCCATTGGGGGGGAGTGGGGAGGGAGAGAGAGAGAGAGAGAGAGAGAGAGAAAGAGAGAAAAAAGTATGAATAAAAGGGAAGAGAAGGGATCATAACAAACAATTTCAAAAGAGAAATATCTTTGTGGCATTTGGACGATCAGAATCTCCCAAGAATGTTATTGCTAATTAGGCTGCACGGTTGGTGACCTTTGACGCCTAGCCGCGGACCATAAGTTTCACTCCCCTTTGCTTTTCTCATACCACTCCTATGTACAACTGGGAAGTGATTGCAAGATTTTGTGGAAACCAAATGGGGAGCCAATCATTCAGCAGCTACCATGTTCTGCAATGCATTTCACGTATTTGTAGACACCCCAAATTGCACTACAATATGAGAAAATAAATGAAAATATGTTTAATGCACCATAATTGAATTTTTACACATGTCAGAACTTGAAAATTGGCAAAACATGTGATGCCCGCATACATTATGTGGATTTGCTTTGTCCGCAAACATTCTGCGGTTTGGTCACATCCACATATAGTATGCGGACAAAACAGATCCGCATGCTATATGCAGACACACGTAAACTTGGCCATTTTGCGAAGGCTCGAGATCTGAGCCTTATTTACCTTCTTTACCTCTCTCTAGGGGACTAGATCTCCCCTATTTATCCTCCGAAATTTCTAGATTTACTCCAACTCATGCCTTGAAATTGAGTTTGAAGAATCTAGAAGGAAAACTTGGCCTACCCTTGTGACCTCCTATACCCTTGACTTTGCCTATAAATAGAGGGTCTCTCCTCAAGCAAATGGCTGAAAATTGAAGCTTGAAGAGCTCCTAGAGAAGAATGGAACCCCTGCCTCTCAACTCTCTCAAGGAACCAAGGTAAGCCTCTCCTTTCCTCTTTCTTTTTTTAATCTTATGATAGTTTCATCTTCTACCTTTTTGTAGTGTAGAGACCTGATTGTGCTTGTAGCCCCAAACCTACCTCTAAATACCTTAAGCACCCTCTCTAGCCGTAAAACGTGAAAGAGAGCTAGGGGAAATGAGAGCAAGAATGGATCCCCTAGGATAGAACCCCTTTTTGTGATGATTCTTTGTATGTCTTTTAATATTCTGTGTGTAGTTGTATTGTGATGATTTTTTTTCAAATCTGCAGGAATCATATGGATCTATGCTGCTCATAGCATTAGATCCTCTTTTTTCCTCCTAAAATTCTGATTTCTCACACAGCTTCACCCACTTCACTAGTTTCTTTCTTTTGTTTAATATAGGCTTAGATTTTGGATTTACCATGATCAATATGGTAGATCTGAGATCAAAAGCCTTAGAACAATCTCTAGGGTTTTAAGAAATGGTTTCAAATGATTTCAATCTTTGAGAGAATACCTTATGGTCTAATCTCTCTTTTTTGGTGTTTTTTATCAACTTGGGTGAATTTGGCTTCCTCTCTCCAATCAATGAGAGATCTAAGTCAGATTTATACCCTAAATGATTATGAATTTGTTTTCTAGCATATTTCAAGTGATCCCAATCCATATTGCATGGTCACTCTTGGGCTTGATGATTTTAACAAGTAGCTTTCAACAAATGTATTTTCTTCGGTCTTTATCGGATTTGAATGGAATTTCTACTGTATTTTCTACTTCATGAAAACCTTCAAATGAATTTGGTATTAGTCAGCTAGGGTTTGGATTGGAAGACTTTTAATTGAGTTTTTAAAGCTTTAACCTTAATTTGATTTTCCAAGTTTGGCTTTAAACTTAGTTTTTGATGAGTTTCTTTTGATTTTTCATGAATCCTTAGAAGTGGTATATCCATATAGAGAATCCATAATTAATTGGATCACTCATATGGAGAAACCATACATATTTTTATCTTTTATAAGCACTTTTATTTGATTTTTGTTTGCAAGTAACTATTTAGAACATGAACGGCATTTGGCAACCACCTTGTGTAGATGAATAGGGGTGCCTAACTGTGAGACATGGGAAAAAATCAAATCCTCTTTTGACTTCCTCCAATCATCACGCAGGATCAAGTTAAACAAAGAGTCGCCACCATTCAATCTGGGTGTGAATGGACACCAAAATATTTAATAAGCACAAAAGGCAATTTTAGGGTAAAAATAACCCTCCTTTAAAAACAACCAGAGATGGGTAAGGGGATTAAGTTATGAACAGGGGAAGGTGTTAGGCACCCCTATTCATCCACACAAGGTAGTTGCCAGGTATTGTTCATGTTTTTCAAAGAAAAAAGGCTTGCTATACAAATCACGAAAAATCACAAAAAGAAGACAAAATATATGGTTTTTCATATGAATAGTCTGATTGATCCAGAACTTTCAAATATGATCATACCATTCCGAGGGTTTCATGATCAAAATAAAATTGAGATAAAATCAAATAAAATCAATTTAAAGTGAAAAATCCAAAAATCTGGCTTTAGGTCAAAATTCTAGAAATCTGGAAAAATATGATTTTTATAAAATATTTCACAATTTAACTTGAACAGTCCAGGACATAGATAAAGCCCAAATTTCACATTAAATCCAGAAACCAAAAATACCCACATTGAAAAACACCAAAAGGGGGGAATTTAGACCGTAGGGTCTTCTCTCAATAATGAAAAACGATTTAAAAACCATATCATGAAACCCTAGAATTCACTTTCAGGCTTCTGGATCCAGATCTACCATATTGATCATGATAAATCCAGGATCTTAGCCTAAAATCACAAAAATCGCAAAAACAATGTTGTAGGTGCAAAAGTGGCAAAAATCCAAATTTTAGCAAAAAGTGGGCAGGCAATAGGAGTTCTTCTCTTCTCTTGGAGCTTCTTAGAATTCCTTGGACTTCAAAATTTCGTGGCCCTTAGCTTAAGAATCTCACATCTATTTATAGGCAAGCACAGGGGCAAGGCTGGTCCAGAAGGATATATCCTGATCCTCAGGATAGAGTGAAAATTGGAGATAATGCCCATCCATAGCCAACCAAGGTGGCTTTAGTGAATAAAATATGTAATTCGCTCATTTAAAGACATATTGGACTAAAGATAAAGCTCGGAAACCGAGAGAAGGACAAAACTCGCACGTGTCTTTAGTGACCGTAAATGCACTACGGTCCAATGGTGACCGTATAGTTTCCACGGGCACGCCTGACCGTAGAGAATTTTCAGGCGAGACGGGCCCGTGAAGGAAATACGGGCAAAGTCTGCTTAGTCAATTTTTATGCATTTTTGACCTGTTTTAAGCTTTAATTACATGTTTTTATTATTTTCTCATTTTGTAGTGCAATTTGGGGTGTCTACAGCTGCCCCCTCTTTGCTGGTAATTGGAACCAATTACAAGCAGAGAGCAAAAAGACCCACCAATTGCACTTTCTAAGATTTTTGTCTAATCAATTGCACTTTGCAAGGATTAAATGGATGATTTTTTGAAAAAAAGAATTGATTGTGGAAGATTTGCTAAGAAATCCCTCAGCTTAAGGGCCAAATCCTCCTCTCTCCTTTCACTGAGCACTTGTGGGCTATGAAGTGAGATTTGAGACAAAATGTTTAAACAAAAGTGGGTAAGGTGGCAATCCTTGCAACTTACAACAAATATAGACATTGATCTTTTGAAAATTGTGGAGAAAATAATAAAATATGCAATTTTTTGGCTTCGCCCGTATTTGTATCACGGACCAATGTTACCCGTAGATTATTCACGGGCGGTCGGGACCGTATTACTTTCACGGGCGTCTGATGCCCGTACTGAGTTTACGGATTTTACTCTCTTCTTAAGACCGCGAACGCGAATTTTTCCTTCTCTGCTCGCACTTCTGCCCTAATTTCTCTGTGCCCGTACCCTTCTCTCCGGTCATTCTTCTTCTTCTCTAACAGTGACACGACCATCTTCTCCGGCGACAACTGTTCTTCTCCGGCGGCATTTGCTATCTCCGGCCATTCTCATTCTCCGACGACCACTGTTCCCCGGCGACCATTCCTGTTTTTTTTTTTTCATTGCCGCGACTGTGGTCAAGTTTTGGCGTGCTTCACCTTTCCTCAATCGACTGTGGACACTCCTTGAAGTTTCGGTAGTGTAAGAACTTCCCATTTGATTGCCGATCTTCCTTTATTTCGACTGAATCCAATAAGTGGCCGCAATCCCCAATCATTTTGCAACTTGAGCTACTGATTGTATCTTTAACATGTTTATGTATTCCATGCTCATTGCTTGCTCTTGATTGATATGAACTCCTCGTGAGTTACTAGTTTATATTCAATCCATGCCCAATTTCTGCATCCTCAGTTTATGCTAAATAGTGATAGCATTTACTAGACGAATCTTCTATATCCAAATGATAGTTTCATGCTTGATTATCTGAATTCACTTTTTGCATTTTTCTTGCTTCTGATTGATTACTGTGGATGTTATATGTTTCCTCCAGAACTGCTGTGCCAAATCCTTGCATGTGTGAACTTCTGCTATGCAATTCTATCAACTTGAATGTTGTACAATTTCTATCTTTGATAAATTCATGTATTGATCAATGGCTGACTTCCTTTGATTGAGACTGGGATTCTTGTCTCTTTTATATCTGATTTTTCTGCAAATATGAGAGCTAGGAATCTTTGCCCTTGAGTAGCTCAGTATCAGCACAAGTAGACTTGATCTTCTATCCTGAAATCAAAAATACGAGAGATGAAATTAGAATAGATCTTTAACACTCTTTTTTTATTTCTGATAAAAAACATACAAGAAGCCTGTACTTCTTATATAATTTTTCTATATAATTTCATGGTTAAATCTAAGACCAATAAAATATCTTAAGACAAAAAATAAACTCCTTCAGTTGATTCTAGGTTTGATCAGGAGTATCTGAAGCACTTTCTTCCATCCTCCATTTTTCTTTTTCCTGCCAATCAATTAAACTTGGTTAAAATAAAGATTAATCAATTAAAAATTTTAACAAGAATAATTAACCAACTCCCTGTTTTGACCCGTAGATGGCCCACCTTAGATCAGCTTCCAGGGATCCTGCAGATGAGCCTTCCTCTTCGAGGGTTAGGCATGATCCTGCTGATGTGGCCTCGTCTTCGAGGGCCGAGAGGGATTCAGATTCTGATATCCCAGATCTCCCTTCTGGGGATTCGCGTGAGGCGACCCCAGAGGTATACTCTAACCTTTATGAAATTTCATATCCTTTCCCAAAATACATCCTCCTGATTCTTTCCTTCCTTTAATTATTTTCTTTTAGCCGGCTGTTGAGGCTTCTGGCAGAGATAGGAGCCGTAGCAGGCGTCGAGCTGGAGGCAGAGATGGAGGCCATGATGAGGGCCGTAGAGGAGGCCGCAGAGGGGGCCATGGCAGAGATGAGGCCAGGACCAGGGTTGAGATCCCTGAGGAGGTGGCTGCCCAGATTAGGGATACCGATCTTTTGCATGGCTTGAGGACTCATCCCTCAGCGTGTATTAGGGCGGACATCCCTTTGGAGTATCCTATGTCCCACTATAGAGGGAGCTGGGCCAGTTTTATTAGATTCTTGGGAGCCTGCAGTTCAGCCTACCGTCGGGAGTTAGGCTTATATGGATTTGGCATGTTTATTACTATTCCGGACGTACGCCTGGATCGGGCCCTCATTGCTGCACTGCTCGAGAGATTCTTCCCGGAGACTTTGAGCTTCCACTTCCCAGATATTGAGATTGGGATCCGACCTTCTGATTTCACGCTCATCACCGGGATTAGGATGATCGGTGATGTTATTCCTGAGATAGCGATGCCAGAGGCTGATGAGGTTGCAGCTTATCTTGGATATATCGTGCGGCCTCCTGAGGCATGGGATCGGGGGAGAGCAAGATTGTCTCTGACATGGTTGAGAGAGACTTTCAGGAGGAGGCAGTTTGGCCAGCTTGCTGCCGGTGATCATGTTTTCCCATTCGCCTTCCGGTTTCTTTTTCTGTATATGATGGGATCCTGCTTCTTCCCAGAGGACACGACCTCAGTCAGTCCTCATTTCCTGAGCTTACTGGGAGATCTTCAGCAGGCGAGGAGATATGCATGGGGCCCGCTCATTTTTGGCACTATTTTGGCCGGCTTTCACGGATCAGTGAGCGGCCTCTCTACATCCAGAGGGGCTGGAGTTGGGTGCCGATTCTTCTGGCCCTTTCTGCAGGTGAAATATCTATTTCCTTTCTTTTTCTCTTTCTCTCTCTTTTTCCCTTTTTCCTATCTCTCCTTTTCTATTCTTCTAACTCTTTTCTTCTTCTTTCAGTTTTTTGCTAGGGTTTATATATCCTATTTCCGTCCTACCTCTACGATGTCTGAGGAGACGTATCCCATGGCACGTAGATGGTGTCATGTAGAGCATGACTCTGAAAAGAGTCGTCCCAGGTCCGCCTGGGCCCACTTGGACAGGCTATACCGGTCTGAGGTAATCTTTTTTAATTCCTCTACTTCCTTCTTTTCTTTTCTTTCTGAATCACATATCTGATGCCCTGTTCTGTTTGTAAGCTATTTGTCCCCAGGATAGAGGACATTCATGAGGTGCTAGCCCTGCAGGCAGCCAGAGATGATGCATTTGTCCCTGACCAGAGACGACAGAGATACCAGTTCTTTATTGGTCAGCTGGGCAGCATCTGGTACTGTGGCGAGCGCTTCTTCTTTTAGCATGTGGGAGAGCCACGGATTCCTGCCATCCCGCCAGATACTACTCCTTCCTACCCTCCCATGCCTGTTGATCCTGCCCAGTTCCTAGATTGGACTGAGGCAGAGACTTTATTAGAGGAGGGTGACTATGATGCCTGGTTCAGGCGATCTTCAGTTGGGTGCCTCATGCCACCTATGCCTGTCCATGGCGGAGTCACTGAGATTGGAGGGGTAGTGATTAGGGCCTATGACACTACGGTATGCCTTCTTCCTTTTCACCTTTCTATTTTCATTTGTTCTTGACATTTTCTGACCCTTTCTTTTCTCTTTCAGGAGGCTCAGTTGGCAGAGATCCGGTCTCGATATGCTGATCTGGAGCGCCAGCGAGATGCTGCGATCGCCGAGCGGGATGCCCTCTATATTACCGTTTCAGACGTCCGGGGGTAGCTAGCCAGAGCACATGGCCAGGAGGGTCCATCTGATGCACAGGTCCAGGCGGGTCCATCTTATACTCAGGTTAATTTTTTCTTTTATTTCCATTCCTGCTCTTGCATTAGTTTGTCTTGTTCTGACTGAATTTTTTTCTCTTAGTTTCAGGAGGACACAGCCGGCCCTTCTTCACCTGCTTCACCCGTGCCTATGCATTTCCGGGATGAGGTATTTTCTGTGACACGAGTGGAGTTCGTGACGTCTCCCAGTCCAGTAGAGGTTCCTGCAGCAGAGCCCGAGGTCGAGGCTGATATTGTACCTGCTGCTGAGGATGTGCCAGAGTCTGCCCCAGTAGCTGAGACTGCTCCTGATGCATCTGCTGATGTAGATATGGATTCGGCTATGGACGCCGCTGTGGTAGAGCCTACCGTGGAGGCTGTGGTGATGGAGGAGGCTACAGCTGATCCTATAGAGCCTGGTCCTGATGCTGATGTACCTGGGACCTCTGGTCCTACTGGTCCTGCTATGGAGGATCCAAGGAGACACATGCTGTTGTTGATAGTCAGTGGATTCTTCCCGTACTGATTCTGATCCCGAGTCTACGGGATATGTAGATACTTCAGGGTACGTTCCTCCTGATCATCCGACTGCTAGCCTTGTGCTTTTATATATGTGGCATGATATTCAGTCTGTTTTGAGCAGGATGACTCGTAGCACAGCCCGCAATATTGTGCGGCATGTCTTTGAGCGCAGGCGATCTTCAGGCCATGGTCGAGGCAGAGGACGAGGCCGTGGACGTAGGGGTCGACCTGCGTAGACAGTAGATTAGGATTCTCTTATGTTCATTTGTATTTTGACAAACTGATGTACTCATTCATATATATATATAAAAGAAGTTTAATTTTCATTCATTTGTATTCTTTTCTTCTTTCTTTTCAGTTTTTATATCATGAAGAATGTTAAAACAGGGACAGGTGAAGCTTAGGGAAACAAGGAAATTAAAAATTCCCATTTTTTTGCATTTTTTCGAAGGAACTGTATTTAACCTACAAGTAAGCCGTGCCCGTAAAGTTACTACGGGCGCACTCTGCCCGTGAAGTTTTCACGGTCAGGGGTGTCCGTAGTTCCTATACAGGCGAGCTTTGCCCATAGTATAATTACGGAATTTACTGTCTTACGATTTTTTCTATATAAACTCATAGGGAACGTCATTGTGACACTTTTACTAGTTGGAAAACTCTCTGAGCACGTCTTTTCTCGCTTTCCTTGGCTTCTTTGGCGCTTCCATGGCTTCCCCTACGCCGCTTTCTCCTGCCGTTGAATCTCCTCCTGCGAGATAGCATGTTAGATCAAAACCTCCAAATCTCACCAGGTATAATGTTGTGGACTCCTTCTATGATAGATGGGTTAACTCCATGACCCTTGATGAGGAGATTCGCTGGGGTTCCATCCACTTAGGGCATATCCTACACCTCCCTAAAATTCCCTTTAAGTGGGAAATTATTGAAGCTTTGATTGGACACTGGGTACCTGAACTGAACCTTTTTCGGTTTGATGATAAAGAGATTACTCCTACCATAGAAGAAATTGAAACCATCCTTGGCTTAAGATTTTCTGAAAAGGTTGTGAACCCACCCCTAAAGCTTAGTTATAAAAAAGAGGCTTCCACTTTCTTGGGTATAGGGAAGAAGGACCTAGGAAATTCTGATGCACTATTGACCTTGTCCAAGACCTTTTTGACTGAAAAACTTCTGAGGAGTGAAAACAAGGACGCTAGGTTTAATTCATTGACTCTGGTAGTGGTCAATCAGTTGTTTTTTCCACGGGGTGACGACCAGGTTGACTTGGCTCTCATCTCAGTCATCTGCCAGGTTAGGGAACGCGAGAGGTTGGCCCTTATGATCCTAGCAAAGATATACCAGGCCCTTACTGATTGCTATTTCAGGAAGAAGAAACGCTTCCTAGCCTGCGCCCCTATCCTACAGGTAAAAAGAAATAATTATATTATTATTATTTTTTTTCTTTTTTTTTTCTTTTCTTCTTTCTTCTTTTTCTCTTTTTCTTTTTCTTCTTTTTTTTTCTTTTCCTTCTCCTTTTTCTTTTTTCTCTTTCATTTTTTCTTTCTTTTTTTTTCTTTTTGGAAATAAATTGAAATACTCCCTTTTTCTACAGCTTTGGTTGCTTGACCATCTTAGCCAGGTTGAAGAAATAACTCGCCGCTTCTTTCCAAGATTGAAAGTTCCTATTTTGATGAGCAATAGGGGATGTCCTAACATCCAAGGTGGCAAGCAAGGCTGGTTCACTTTCTTGGGTACTCTCCAGGATGATCAAGTGAGATGGCCTGGAACTTATCAGCCCACTCCAGAGACAGTGATCAGCTTTAGAGATAAAAACTTTCTGGTCCTAGCAGGCTTGAAGTCTGCTGTTCTTTATCTTCCTTTGAGGGTTCTTTGGCGGTTTACAGCGATCCAGGGGATTATGATCCCTACTGGATATGAGAAGCTTTTAGGGCCACTTACACCAGCCACCATGGGGCTAAATGCTCAATTAATGAAAGAGTGGTCCTACGTCCGTTTTCTGCGGGGTCCTGTCTTTTCAGAGTCCCATGTGAAGGATTATCAATTCTGGATCAAAGAGCAGGTGCAGAGTCATGCCCCAGTACCAGAGGATCCTCCTGCAGTTCTTCCCCCTACTTATGAGGACATCCTGGAGTCTGAAAGGGCAACCCACAAGCGGCTTCAACAAATTTGGGTGCGAGAAGCACAAGAGCTCAGGATAAAGGGTATTAATCTGGAGAGACAGCTTGAAGAGCAGAAGTCTTGTCGCCTTGCCCTGGAAAATAAACTTGAAGAACAACGACAGACGCGTCGCTTTGAAGTCCGCGTGATGCGGAAGAAATATCAGGATTCCCTGGCTGACCTTAGGGCGTTGAAGATCAAGCATTCTCTTTCAGATGAGATCATCTCCTTTTTGAGTGATCCTGATGCAGAAGGAGCTTCTGGAATCATTGCAACTCAGGCAGCTAGGATTAGGGAGCTTGAGGAGCAGTTAGGGAGTAGGGATTAGATTCTTTTATGTTTTTTTCTTTTTTCTTTTTTTTCATACTTTTATACAAAAGCAAACTCCATTAGTGGAAAGACAATAGATTTAATTCAAAAATAGGCTTTATATTATTGGCCTCAGAATTCTCAGATGCTTATAAAAACAGAAGTTTATTGAAAAAGTATTTGATTTCTCATCACTGGCCAAAGTATAGGTTTTTTTTTTTTTTTTTTTTTAAAACTGATCCAAAACACTTAATCACATATAATTAAAGGAATTAAAATCAGGTTGAATAATGAAAAGGGTAATCCAAGCAATAGGGAGAGACCAAATCTGTCGACCCCGCGACCTTTAGAGTCATCCCCAAATGGCATTTCCTTCATGACTGACCTTGCTAATCTGCTCAGTTTCCAGTGCTCATGCTGATTTGAAACTTAGCCCACATGATCAACTCAACTCTTGATTCTTTTTCTTTTTTTTTTCTTCTTGCCCCTATTCCCCCTAGCGCCAATTACGGTTTTCACTAGGGTTGGCTTCTGCATTCCGTCATCACCAATCTTACTTTGAAAGTTGAATGAATATACTAAAATCACCGAGGGCTTAATAATAGGACGAAACAAAGGCTAAGCTCGGTTTATGAAAGAAGAGGTATTAAAGGCTCAAAATTTTCTAAGTATAAAAAATGGGTCAACCGGACTTACAGCCATGGTGAATTCAATCCCATTCCTCTTCTTTTGTATTTGGCTTTCTTTTGCCCCTATTTTTTTTCTTCTCTCTTTTTTTCTTTTTTTTTTTCTTTTTGCCCCTATTGGCTTTGCCCTTATTGGCCTTGCCCCAGTATATGAC
The DNA here is from genome assembly GCA_947561395.2 of Buxus sempervirens. Classification (NCBI taxonomy): domain Eukaryota; kingdom Viridiplantae; phylum Streptophyta; class Magnoliopsida; order Buxales; family Buxaceae; genus Buxus; species Buxus sempervirens. The sequence continues at coordinate 11,791,911 of OX387183.1, forward strand.
TGTAAGTCCAGTTTAGGTTTAACAAAAGAAGACGAACAGGCTCAAATTGGCTTGACTAGGGATACAAATTTTAGGATATAAGGAAAGATGGCCTCAGATCACTTCTTAGTAATATTCATTCAAGGAAAATATCTTTTTACTGCATCAGAGTTAATTGGCTCAGGAAAATCCTTCCCATCCATCTCTGTTAAGATGAGAGCACCCTCTGATAGGACCTTCTTAACCACATAAGGCCCTTCCCAATTTGGCTTGAATTTTCCACGAGGGTCTTCCAAAAAGGGTAGAATTTTCTTCAATACTAAATTTCCTTCTTGGAAAGTTCTGGGCTTTACCTTTTTATTGTAAGCCCTGGCCATCCTCTTCCGATACAATTGGCCATGACTAAGTGCCTTCAAACGCTTTTCTTCTATTAAATTGAGTTGATCATGCTTAGACTGTATCCATTCAGCTTCTTCTAATTCAGCTTCCATTAGCACCCTTAGTGAAGGTATTTCCACTTCCACTGGTAAAACTGCTTCCATTCCATATACTAAAGAGTACGGGGTTGCCCCTGTAGAAGTCCGGATTAAAGTTCTGTAAGCATGTAGAGCAAGTGGCAGCATTTCATGCCAATCTTTGAAACTCACTACAATCTTCTGAATGATCTTCTTTATATTCTTATTTGCTGCTTCTACTGCCCTATTCATCTTTGGTCTGTAAGGAGCTGACTTGTGGTGGGTAATCTGAAATTGTTCACACATCTTCCTCATGTCTTTGTTCTTAAGGTTTGAAGCATTGTCTGTTACTATGGCACTTGGCAAACCGTAGCGACAAATGATGTTGTGCTTCAAAAACTTAAGAACATGGCTACTCGTAATGTTTGCATAAGAAGCCGCTTCTACCCACTTGGTAAAATAATCGATTGCTACGAGTATAAATCTATGTCCATTTGATGCCTTTGGAGAGATCATTCCAATGACGTCCATACCCCACATGGAGAAGGGTCACGGGGATGTCATGCTGTGTAATTCACTTGGGGGTGCATTCTTGTTATCCGCGTACACTTGGCATAAATGACACCTTTTGACGTGTATATAGCAATCGTGTTCCATAGTGGACCAGTAACATCCCAATCGCAGAATCTTCTTAGCAAGCATGTGCCCGTTCATATGGGGTCCACAAACTCCTCCATGTACCGTATCAATTAGCCTTTCTGATTCGGTCTTGGCAACACATCTAAGTAGGATATCGTTATGTGATCTTTTGTACAACTGCCCACCACTTAATAAGAACTGTCCTGCCAGCCTTTGTATTGTTCTTTTCTCTGTAGAGGTGACATTTTCTGGCAAACTCCGATCATTTAGGAAGTTCTTAATGTCTTGAAACCATGGTACTTCTTCTTCTGGGGTTTCTTCTAGAACAAGGCAATAGGCTGGCTCATCTCTGACTTCAATTTCCAGTGGTCTAATATCAACACCTTCTGGCATACTGACCATTGAAGCCAATGTTGCTAGAGCATCCGCAAACTGGTTTTTGGCCCTTAGCATATAATTGAAGGAAATTCGAGTAAATTTAGTGCTTATTTCTTCCAAATACTGGTGATAGGGGATCAATTTGTGATCCTTGGTTTTCCATTCACCAGTTGTTTGGAAGATGATAAAACTCGAATCTCCATATACGTCAAGTTCCTCTACTTCATGGTCTAAGGCCGCTTGCAACCCAATTATGCATGCTTCATACTCTGCTATATTGTTCGTGCATTGGAACCTTAGCTTCACTGCGATCGGGATATGTGCCCCATCTGGCTTGATCAGAACAGCCCCTATTCCATTTCCATTCATATTGGCGGCCCCATCAAAAAACATTTGCCATGAGCTTTCACCTTCTTCCTCTTCAGCAAACAGGATTGCCTCATCAGGGAAGTTGGTCTTCAAGGGTTGGTATTCTGGTAAAGGGTGTACAGCTAAGTGATCAGCTATGGCTTGACCCTTAATGGTTTTCTGTGTAATATAGGTGAGATCAAATTCAGAGAGTAACAATTGCCACTTTGCTGTTCTGCCAGTTAAAGCTGGTTTCTCAAATAGATACTTCAAAGAGTCCATTCGGGATATCAGTAAGGTGGAATGACTAAGGAAATAGTGCCTCAGTCTCTGAGTTGCCCATACTAATGCACAACAAGTCTTTTCCAAAGAGGAATACTTTGCTTCATATTCTGTAAACTTCTTGCTTAGGTAGTAAATCACCCTTTCCTTTCTGCCTGTATCGTCATGCTGTCCCAAAACACATCCCATTGATGTCTCCAAAACTGACAGGTATAAGATTAATGGCCTTCCTGAAGTTGGTGGCACTAGCACAGGTGGATTCAATAAATACTCCTTTATTGTGTCAAAGGCTTCTTGGCAATCATCATTCCATACTGTCGAGTTATTCTTTCTCAGAAGCTTGAAAATTTGTTCACAGATAGCAGTAAGCTATGCTATGAACCGGCTTATGTACTGAATTCTTCCAAGAAAACCACGAACTTCCTTCTCCGTTTTAGGTGATGGCATTTCAATGATTGCTTTTGCTTTGGCTGGGTCAATCTCAATTCCCCTTCTGCTTACTATAAAGCCCAACAATTTTCCTGATGTAGCTCCAAAGACACATTTTGCAGGTTGATCAGGTGGTCTTCTTCTTCACATGATTTGGCTATCATATCATCCACATAGACCTCCATCTCCTTATGGATCATATCATGGAATAAGGCTGTCATGGCCCTCTGGTAGGTTGCCCCAGCGTTCTTAAGCCCAAATGGCATGACAGTGTAGTGGAAGGTACCCCAAGGTGTTATGAAAGCCGTTTTCTCCTGATCCTCCTTTGCCATCTTGATCTGATTATAACCAGAAAAGACGTCCATGAATGAGAACAAGCTATGTACAGCGGTGTTATCCACCAAGATGTCTATGTGTGGAAGTGGAAAATCATCCTTTGGACTTGCCTTATTAAAATCTCTATAATCTACACACATTCTGACCTTTCCATCCTTCTTTGGCACTGGTACTATATTTGCAAGCCATTCAGGGTATGTGGAAACCGCCAAGAATCCTGCTTGAAACTGCTTAACCACTTCATCTTTGACCTTTAAAGTCCATTCTGGTTTCAACCTTCTCAATTTCTGCTTAACTGGCTTAACATCTAGCAGAATTGGTAGCCTATGTACAATCATGTTTGTGTCTAGTCCAGGCATATCCCTATACGACCATGCAAATACATCTTCATAATCAGCTAAAAATCGTATCATTTCATCCCACTATTCCTTAGATAGACATACCCCAATCTTCACTATTTTCGGGTCATCTTCGGTCCCTAGGTTTATTGATATGGTCTCTTCAATATTGGGTTGGACCCCCTTTTCATGACGCTCTAATTGATATGTGATTTCTTTTGGAACGTCGTCTTCTTCGTCCTCGGTCTCTTCCTCAACCCCCATTAGGTCAAAGTCGAGCTCAAGGTCGAAGTCATACTCATCCTGGTCCAATTCCATTTGCTTATATGGTTCATAAATGGTTTGGACCTTTTTGAAAAATTTATCTTTTCTAGAAAAAAATGGAAAATCTTTTTGTGTTTTTTGAGAGCCTTCTACAAAATCTTTCCCTGAAGACGAAGGCTCATTAAAACCTTCAGGGAAAGGGCATTCCACCAATGGAATTTTTTTTTGGAAGCCATGTCTGTTTGCAAAACAAACGGGGCTTCAAAAGTAAGGGGAGTTTCCTCCCAATTATTCAGAATGAAAGAATCTGGGGTAGGGATACAAGCCTGCTCCTCAAGCTCAGGGTCTGCATCAGAAATCGCCAGTACTGGGTGAGTTGCGTCGCCTGATTCTCCTGTAGGGCTGGTCCCAGATGGAACTTCTACTGCAGCCCAATCAATAAAGGGTAGCTCCTCTGCTCTTCTTCTTATTTGCCTTCTGTCATGGCAAAGAATGCTCCAATGTCCTCTGAAAAGTCCTGCTCTTGTTCTGCCTGTAGCCCAGGCCCACCCGATGCTTGTGGAGGTGGAGGTGGAACATATGGTTGTACGGTTGAGGATTTGGGTTTCTGGAATGGGTTGACATTGTAGTATGGAGGTTTGGTCTGATCCTCAGGAGGAGACAGTTGAATCATGTGAGAAAGCTTTGGAAAAGTTTCCCTGATATGAGGGAATTTCATGGTTTCTATCTGCCCCTGTCTTCTCCATTTCCTTGGCTTGGACCCCAACCATGCTCTGTGCACCATCTTCTTAACCTGTACCGGTTCTATCCTTCCTTGTAGGTTAACCCCCAGACCTTTTCCAGGGTGAAAGTTGTACTTTTCCAGCACATTCTTGACCATTTTCTCAACACAGGTCAATTTTCCTTCTTTTTCCTGATACCCCCCAGGTATATAATTCACAGCTTCAAATTGAAAAGAGTGAAATGTCAACTTGTCTGCAGTCATTTCCATGTTTATACAGGGTACATTAGGGGACCACATGGGAGGAACCAAGTTCTCAGCTAGGACAGTAATCACCTTTTGCCCTCTAATATATTTAACTCTTTGGTGGAGGGTAGATGGTATAGCCCTAGCTGCATGAATCCACGGCCTTCCTAGGAGTAGGTTGAAGGCTGCAGGTATATCCATCACCTCAAATGTGATATTAAAAACATACGGTCCAATTGTGACCGGCAATTCAACTTCCCCTAGGGAGTGTGTTTTAGAGCTATCAAAGGCTCTTATGATTCTTCCATTTTGTTTTATTTTGTTTTGCTCCAAATTGAGCTTAACAAAGGTTATCAATGGGCAGACATTGAGAGCCGACCCATTATCGATTAAAACCCGGGCTATCATGCAACCCTTACTGAGTACAGCTATGTGCAAAGGATCAACATGATGGTACCCTGCTGGACTGATTTCAGTCTCAGAAAAAGTTATCACATTGTGGGATAAAATTTGACCAACCATCCAGCCTAGTTGGTCTGGTTCAATATTTTTAGGCACATGGGCCCCCTGGAGTATCCTTAACAAGGAGTCCCTATGTTTTTCAGAATTTAACAATAATCCCAGAATTGAGATCTGGGCAGGGACTTTGTTCAACTGCTCAACAATATTGAATTCACTCTTTTTTATGACCTTAATGAGGTCAGCAGCCTCACTGTTAGTTACCTGAGGGGCCTCTTCCCCTACCTTGGCCTTGCTTTTATTTTTTTCTTCTTCTCTCTTTTCTTTCTCTGTCTCTTTTTGTTTTTCTTCCACCCCTACACATTTTCCTGACCTCATCATGAGGTTTACTTCTTCCTTGCTTTCAGCTGTAGGGCATGTAGTGGTAAAAGCTTCACTGTAGTTCCATGGTACAGCCGATTCAGAGTAGGAAGGCTAAGGGACATTTACCACTAATGGAGGAAGTTTGGACTTGGATGCGGAAGTTTGGGTAAATGGAACATTAATAACCAGAGGTGGAAGTTGTTTTGATGGAGGAACAAAAACAACCAAAGGTGCGAGTTGTTTTGATTGAGGGGTTGTAGAAGTGACTGATGCACTAAGGGGGTCACAGTTTATGACCAATGGTGGTTTGGCTTGAATGGGTGGAGTAAAAGTGGATGGATTGTAATTAATGACCAAAGGTGGCTTGGCGATGTTCATCTGGGCCATGAGGGATGAGACCCGGTCCAAAGATGAGCTAATGTTCTTTGCAGCACTATCATTCCACTTTGAAATCACATTTACTTCTTTGTCTTCATTTCTCCTGTCAAAATATACTTTGACCGTTGTCCCTATGGGAGCAATTAATTGAGATGGGTCAAAGGTTATTTTGTCGGAAGAGATGACTCCTATGACATTAGATGGGCCTGCCCCGTGATGCTGGGGCAGTGGGTTTTGTCCAATATCGGTTCTTGGAGGATTGGGAGCCCCTGTATTGAAAGACAGGGTATTCTGGCCCAGTAAATCCTGAATGGCATGTTTCAAAAGCCAGCACTTGTCAGTAGGGTGCCCAGGTGCACCCATATGGTAATCACAAGTGGTGGAAGGGTCAAAATTTCTCCCCTTGGATGCATTCGGATTAGGTTCTCTTAAGGTGACATACCCTGCTTTCAATAAAGTGGGCAGCAACTGAGAAGGAGTCATGGGAATAGGGATGAAAACCCTATTTCTCCTTGCTGCAAAATAGGCATCCTTTTCCTCCTTAATAAAAACCATTTTTTGGTCTGAAGGTGCTGCTGGAACATTAACCCTCATGGGGGCCGGGGTAGATGGAGCAGGTGGAGTAGGAAAATGAGCTGGTATGTTGATTTTTATGGGCTTGTTAGGGCCAGATGGTGGCTGTACCATATTTACATCACCCTCCTTCTTGTTCCCATTCTTCTTTATCCCGCTTCCTTTCTTCAGATTAGGGTCTTGCTGACAAACCATGGCAGAGTGGTCAATTATCTTACCTGACCTGATCCCGTCTTCTATTCGGTCAGCCACTTGAACCAAGGCAGCAAAATTAGTGGTGGTCTGACCCACCAGGTGGCTGTAGAATGGTTGACCCAAAGTGCTGATGAAAGTAGAAATCATTTCCTGTTCTAGCACGGGTGGCCTGACCTGGGAGGCCGTCTCCCTCCACCTCTTGGCATATTGCCTTACAGTCTCGTCCCTTCCTTTGCTCATTCTCATGACGTCGTACCTGTCTGGCACGATCTCTGAATTGAACCGGTATTGAGCCAGGAAGGCATCGGCTAGGTCCTTCCATCTTTTGATCTTTCCATGGTCCAAAGTAGCGAACCATCTTAATGCGGTTCCAGTCAGGCTCCTTTGGAAAAGTTGGATCAAGATACCCTCATCCTGCCCGAACTGGCATAGGGCACCGCAATATAACTTTAGGTGGCTCATGGAGCAACCAGTGCCATCATACTTGTCCAAGTCTGGGCACTTAAACTTAGCCGGTAGGTTAACATTGGGGTATAGGCACAGGTCTTCAAAATTGGTGCCCCCAAAGTTGTTTACCACTTTTACTTCCCTTAGTTCATCCTGGATCATTTCCAGTCTTTGCATGAACTTCTTTTCCATTTCTTCCCTCATTTTTTCCTTTTCCTTAGCCTTTTCTGATTCAACTGTTTCATCCTTGGTCACCATAGGTTCATAAGTGGTTTCATGGATGAGTTCAGGAATTGGTTGTACTGGGGGTGGAATATTGATTTGGGTGGAGGTGTAGGGTTGGAAGTGGATGCTTGGTTCTGGGCCTGCATTTGTTGGGCCTGCCCTTGTTGGGCCTGTACTGACAGTATGTTCTCTAGCATTCGGGCTGGTCCTGCCACTTGCTCTTGTAACAAGACGATATCTGGGTGAGGAGCATCAGCTTCGTCTTCAATGGGATTCATGGCGCGAGCTCTTAATCTGGTTACAGGAGCTATGATTGCAAGTGTATTGGTACCTGGTCACAAAATAAAGGAAAAATATCAGTGCCCAATTAATCTCATTCACATGCCTAGGAATGCCTATGTGCAAGCTGGGTGAACACGAGTTTGGATTTTTTTCTTCATTTGCTTCTTTTTTTTTTTTTTTTTTTGTTTTTTTTTTTTTTGAATTGAATTGTTGGAATATTCTAGGGCTTCCAACAGATCCCACAAAAAAGAGAGAAAGATCTGAAATTCAAAGGCTTTCAGAGGCCCGGGGGTTTTTTTAAAAAAGGTCTGAAATTCAAAGGCTTTCAGAGGCCCAGGGATATTTTTGGAAAAGGTCTGAAATTCAAAGGCTTTAAGAGGCCCAAAGAGTTTTTGAGAAAAAGTCTGAAATTCAAAGGCTTTCAGAGGCCCAAAGATCTGAAATTCAAAGGCTTTCAGAGGCCCAAGAGAAAAAGGTCTGAAATTCAAAGGCTTTCAGAGGCCCAAAAGATCTGAAATTCAAAGGCTTTCAGAGGCCCAAAAGAAAAAGGTCTAAAATTCAAAGGCTTTCAGAGGCCCAAAAGATCTTAAATTCAAAGGCTTTCAGAGGCCCAAAAGATCTGAAATTCAAAGGCTTTCAGAGGCCCAAAAGAAAATGGTCTGAAATTCAAAGGCTTTCAGAGGCCCAAAAGATCTGAAATTAAAAGGCTTTCAGAGGCCCAAAAGAAAAAGGTCTGAAATTCAAAGGCTTTCAGAGGCCCAAAAGATCTGAAATTCAAAAGCTTTCAGAGGCCCAAGGAGTTTTTGAGAAAAAGTCTGAAATTCAAAGGCTTTCAGAGGCCCAAGGAGTTTTTGAGAAAAAGTCTGAAATTCAAAGGCTTTCAGAGGCCCAAGGAGTTTTTGAGAAAAAGTCTGAAATTCAAAGGCTTTCAGAGGCCCAAGGATTTTTTTGAAAAATCTGAAATTCAAAGGCTTTCAGAGGCCCATGAGTTTTGAAAAAGTTTGAAATTCAAAAGCTTTCAGAAGCCCAAGGAACCTTTCTCTCCCATTTTTCTTTTCAATT